>CM057337.1:107946942-110346942 GCA_030015575.1 Agapanthus africanus
CCTAAAATCTCCCTTTTCCTTTAATACAATCTTGTTTAACCATTACATGTTGACTATTAAACGCTAACTAATCATATTGAACATGTTCCATATCAAAAGAAATTGCCATTTCCATTTTACCGTGCTTTTTCATTAAAATACCATATAGTTTCATTTCGACATTTAAACCATCATAAACTGACCTACCTCCTCACACACTCATATGCAACATAGCACAATACCCTCGGGAATATAGAATACGGGAAAACGACACCTTTTAAAATAAATACCATTACTAATAAAACCATTTCCCTTAATGATTAGTATTTGACATAAATCTTTGCAAAGCGCCGCTACAACCCGTTTGGGATGGTGTGTATTATCGCACATCCTCGGTCTTAGTAGTGCGAGATTCAGACCTCCGCAAGAAGCATTCGGTCTCGAAAGATTTAAAATACGACATCTTAAGAAAATGAGATTTTTAGAAATAATAAATATATATATATATATATATATATATATATATATATATAAGTAACATTAAAATATCTATTTTGCAAATAATATAAATATTCCAACTCTTTTCAAAAATCACAAAAATCACTTTACATTAAAATACCATAAATTCCATGCAAGATCAATATTACAAGTTAATACCATATATTATGGAAATTAGGTCATTCTTACTAGAAATGTCACATGTATAAAATCTAAATTTATGATAACTTCAAAGACGATAACTAAATACTTGGGGAGTATTTTGAAAAGCATATAAAAGTATTTTTACATAAAACCCTCTCAAGTTCTATAAATTACCCTAAGGACCTTAGTAAACATAGGTTTAAGCGGGACCAATCTCTTGATCCTCAGGGAGCTAGAGAAGTGGGTGCTTGCCTATCTAAGGTAGACAATTAACAAACGGTGTTATCAACACGGTAATCGTCTTTGAAAAAGACACAAATCCTGCCGCCCATGTGCAGCGGTTACCGATAACATCAAAACAATCAGGACTTCAATTTACTTTTCTAATTGTCTGACTCAGATTGAGTCTCTCTATAATCTGACTTGAATATGATTCAAGTACAATCTACAATCTACAATATTACAATTCAAAACGAATCCATGAATCCATTATTCCATATATTCAATCTATCAATCTATACAACTTGACTGAACTGAATCATGGATATACATTCCATTTACATGATCATCCAGTTTACATGATTCTCTAGTTACATCCATGATTCTACAGTTACATCTATTTACTGATATCATGGTTTCGGCAAGTCATCCAATTATACAATTCAATTTACAAGACATTACAATAAAATACAATACTATCAATACAATAACTACACGGGGTATTAAGATAGTTCATTCGTGAATCCAACAGAAGTTCAAGAGTCCCCCTAGATCATGAATCCATGTCTACTAACACAAGCAAGCAATCATGAGGGCCCGTGTTTCCATGCTCCTGGACTGTGGCCTATTGAGTTTGGAATACTTCGGCGATGGTCGAAGTCCCGGTACTAACATATCATTCGGGCCCGTGGTTCCCTACCCCCGGACTGTGGCCTGTTGGGTTTGAGAACACTCTTGAGATTAGTTGACATTCACCCTTGAACTTACGATAATAACATTATTAACATTATAACAATATAATACAACTTTAAAAACCACACTCTCTCTTTCTTCTTTTCTACTTCTCCCTTATCTTTGGGACTTACTGAGCGATTTGTTCGCTGACGACATTCTCTTTCTTTCTTCTTTAAATGTTGTCAGGTGTTTCGGACCTTTCGGAGACAGAGCCCAGCATCTAGAACTTGGACCAGATTATTGAAGACTCAGAGCTCTAGCTTCATTGTACACTTTTATTTCAGTACCTTTCCTTTTCTGTTATGCCATTGTTTAGGCATTGCTTTTATTCAGTTGTATTTACTTTCCATGAATTGTACAAAAGAATGTTAATAAATAAAGTTGCTGTTTCATTACATTTGTCTCTTGTGTACATTTCTTTTATATTGCTTAGATACGCTTAGCGTATTTACTTCAGAGTAAATACGTAGCGGCCCTCGTCACGTCCTCTGCCCGTACACTGGGAAGCGGGGTGTGACAATTTATGATCTATTGAATTATAAATAAATAAACTAATTGTTTAGTTAAGATATATATATATATATATATATATATATATATATATATATATTCCAGAATTATCCCATATCATTGAATGTGCTTAGTATATTGAGTTTTTACACTATGGTTGCCAGTCGCAGTGAGAGTGGGTGGGGTTGGGTGGGGTTTTGACGATCTTTATATCCTGGTCCAAAATTTAAAACCCGAAACCTACTTGAACCTGACAGATTTGCAATGCATTATTCTCAGATATGAAACTTCGGTTTTGGACGCGTTTGGGAAGGTTTTCAGTTATAAGTTGACAGCCAGTTTTTATGGTATTTCGGGTTTTAGCCCGTTATTAATTAGTAAAATAACCGAAGAGGTAAAGCTTATGGCGGCAGGTTCTACTAAATATATATATATGTAAAATTTACATATTGAAGATACAATGCTAAATTATATGTTATAAATTATAAATTGTATACAGTAAAATAAAATATAATTAAAATTTTGTAGATAGTTTACACTATAATTAGAGACATGTTAAATTTAGGAAGCGGATTTAGCTCGGGCCGGATTTAGGGTTCGGACGAACGTGTTTTGAATTAAATCCATATCCGACATCGGCCTACAGAACTAGGTTGAACTACTGTGTTTAGAGGATTGAGTAGTCGATTACGAATAGTAACCGATCGTCGGGAATACTTATGGAGGGTGTCTTTTTTCGACGCCCCGGGAGGAAATTCCCTCCTATGGCACATTTCCTCCATTATTTTTTCGACGCCGCGTGGCTTGCAGGCGCCAGAGGTCACACGCCCTGCACGGGGGAGCTTGGCTCCAGCGGGTCAAGTGCTCGGCATGCGGCCGATGGCGCTAACGGAAAAAAGGCTTAGCACCTAGATCGGAAGTTGAACTCCCGAGAGACTTTGGAGTTAAAATCCTAGAAGAAAAAGGATTTTTATTTGGAGTTAAACTTCTAAAAGATATGGATTTTGGGGTTAAACTCCTTTTAGGATTTGAATCTTGGAGTTGAACTCCTCAGAGATTGGTTTGGAGTTAAACTCCTAAATAAAAGATTCTTGTTTTGGAGTTAAACTCCCAAAAGATTTTCGGAGATGATGAAAGGAAACCCTTTTTTCTTTCTCGAGTCCTGGATCCTCTCTTAAGCCTTAGATCTTCCCAATGTGGGATTTTTGGAAATGTGTCTCCTTCTCCTTCTCTCTGTTGGTTGGATCTTGGAGAAAAATGATGGTGAGATTTAAAAATCTCTCCTTTTAGAGATTTGATTTGAGATTTGAACTCCCCTTCAAGAGTTTTATGGTGAAAAACTATTTCTTTTTGGGAAAAAAAGTTAAACTCTTGATTTAATTCAAAAAAAAAGAAAGTTTAAAACCTTGAGTACGGAGAAGGAGACACAGAACCCTAGAATTTTTGAAAGAATGAAAGTTGTTATTGATTTTCTCATCATGTTTACCTTTTATAGGCTGCACATTTTACATATAACCTTTCGGGTTTTTCTAAATGCCACTTGTGCATCCCTTTATCTCATGTGCTTATTTTTTGCGCACATAAGCCACGTGCTTTACAAAATTTTGGGTTTTTTGCTCATTTTTCATACATTCATATAAAAAAATTATATTAAACTAATTTATTGTTTCATTCTTTTAGTCATAGAACCGGTCTCTTCCATGCTCGGTCTTGACTTGGGCTTAGGCCCACTTGGCTTGGGCTTGGGCCCGCTTGCTTGGACTCGGGCCTGCTTAGCTGGGAGGTTGACTTTGACTTGGTCAACCGGGGTGTAATTTTTAACCCACTTTGATTTGATCAATCAGGGTGTAATTTTTAACTCCAACAACAGATTCAGATGTCGACCGTCTCGGATCAAAAATATCATAAATTAAGTCGGTAATGACTTTAAAATCAGATTAAAAACAAGTATAAAGAATTTGAAAAATTCTTTAACAAAATGGATATGATACTTGGTAAAAATAACTTTGATTTTTTTTGAATATTTATCTACTGTTATAACGTTAACTCCATGAGTGTAGCTAAAATCATTAATTGATGGTGCCTCCTTTTTCATAAAAGAATTTAAGAAATGTGAGAAACTCTTCAATCTATTCCTCATAAAAAGTCATCCACATCGTCAAGCTGCAAAAATATTTGAACATTAAATTCAAATTATACATAAACTTCTTTCCCAGAAAAAAGAGGAAAATTAATACATATACACGCGCGCACCTGTGCGCACATACACATATATACATCTAGGCACCGATATTATGGTGTATCTTTCAATTTATAGAAATATCAATAATTTTGTTGAAAATGAAATAGAAGTATATGCGGTCACATCTTAGCCATCCTATTCTTGGTGCCCATATAATTATAGAAAGTGTCGACAAATCGGTCTGAAATTTACGAATTCATCTTGCTGGTTCATGAACAGTAAGGTGAGATGTGCTTAGTTTTTACTTAGGAAAGAAATTTAACACAACTCGAAAAAATATAAGATTTTTAGTGAGTAAGCTACATTCGGTCTGGTACACAACATCGCATATATGATTGATCCGACTGCCGAAGTATAGGGTATCCCTTGCATGCGAGCCCTCTCCAAATCAGTCTTAGGAAACATCTCTTTGGAGAGAGTGATTCCTTAATAAGCGGGTAAATTACCACGCTTAGAATCTTCCATACTAAACCTCTTTAGTATGGTGTCTATGTACCTGGATTGGGACAATTCCAACATCCGTTTAGATCTATCTCTATAGATCTTTATCCCCAGGATGTAGGAGGTATCACTTAGATCTTTCATAGAGAACTTTTGTGATAAGAAAAAGCTTGACCGAGTGTAGCATAGGAACATCGTTTCCTATCAAGAGTATGTCATCCTCGTACAATACGCGGAAGACAACCTTACTCTCTACAACCTTCATATATATATATGGTTCATCTACATTTTTGATGAAGTCAAACTCGTTGATAGCTTCATCAAAACAGATGTTCCATCTCCGCGATGCCTGCTTTAATCCGTAAATTGATTTAATCAGCTTGTACACGCTTCTGCTGCTCCCACTGTCTACGAAGCTCTCTGGCTCTGTCATGTACATGCTCTCTTCTAAATCGCCATTTAGAAAAGCGGTCTTGACATGCAACTACCAGATTTCATAGTCATGGTATGCGGCAACGGCAAGTAGGATCCTGATGGACTTAAGCATAGCCACTGGAGAAAATGTTTCATCATAGTCGACACCTGGTCGTTGAAGAAAACCTTTTGCAACAAGTCTATCTTTAAATATATAAACTTTTCCATCTACACCAATTATCTTCTCAAGATCTACTTGCTCCAGATGGGTTTTACCCCTTCAAGAGCAACTTTCAAAGTCCATACTTTGTTGGTGTACATGGATTCTATCTTAGATCGTATAGATCCCAGCCGTTTCACAGAGTCTCCACTTGTGATGGCCTGCTCGAAACTAGTTGGGTCATCAACTTCCATAATGCAATCCTCGCTCCCACTGTCTATGAGAAAACCGTAGTATCTCTCAGGTGGATGAGGAACCCTACTAGATCTGCGGAGTGGCTGAGGTTCGTCGGGGATTATTGAATACTCCGGTTCCACCAAATCGTCGGTTATAGTTTGTGTTGCTAGAACTTCTTCCAGTTCTACCTCATTGCCACTAATTTCTTTTATAAGAAATTCCTTTTCTAAAAAGATGGCATGTTAAGAAAAAACACTTTTGTTTCTCGGTGTGGTAGAAGATATACCCTCGCTAATGTTTAGGATATCCTATAAACTTGCACAGAACTGACCTTGCCTTGAGTTTGTCCAGATTTTTCTTTTTAACATAGGCCGGACAACCCCATATCTTAACTCGTTTAAGAGATGGTCTCTTCCCATTCCATATCTCATATGGAGGGGTAGGCAACGAATTTGGTCAGAACTCTATTCAATAGGTATGCAGCTATTTCAAGTATATAACCCCAAAAGGAAATAGGTAACTCAGCATTACTCATCATAGAGTGCGCCATATCTAATAGGGTGTGATTCCTCTGCTCCGAAACTCCATTGTGCTGTGGTGTATACGGAGGAGTAAGCTGAAAGAGAATCACATTCTCTTTTAAATAATCACGGAATTCTGTGCTCAAGTATTCTCCTTCCCGATCAGATCGAAAGATATTAATACTTTTACTCGTCTGGTTCTCAACTTCGTACTTATATTCCTTGAATTTCTCAAAAGATTCAGATTTGTGTTTCAACAGGAACACATGTCCGTATCTCGAGAGATCATCGGTGAATGTAATAAAGTACGAGGAACCACTCCTGACATTTATAGACATAAGACCGCATACATCACTATATATCAGTCCCAAAAGTTCACTAGCTCTTTCTCCGTGTCCAGTAAACGGAGATTTTGTCATCTTGCCTTTGAGACGTGACTAGAAAGTTTCATAAGATGTAAATTCAAACGGATTCAAATATGCATCCTTATGCAACTCAGTTAGTCTTGTCGTATTGATATGACCTAGTCTACAATACCATAAGAAGGCTTCGTTCATTTCTGAATCGTTCCTCTTGTGTGTGTTTTATATACTTAGAACTATTTTGTGATTTAGAACGTATATACCGTTATACAACGTACCATACCCAATCAACACTTGATTTAGAAAAACATTCATAATATTTTTGGTACGAAATAACAGTCGCTCAGAATCATTGTGTTACCACTTAGTAATACAAGGTGATATTCGCCAACTGTTTTTGCTGCAACAATTGCACCATTCCCTACTACTAGAGACTTATCACCCTTTCCCAGTTCTCTACCTTAATTTAGCCCATGTAATAAATTACATACGTGGGATTCTGATCCGATATCCAATACCCAAGACGTAGAGCAAACTGAAAAATAGTTCTCGGTTACGAACACACCCAAAGACGATGCATCAACATGCTTATTCTTCGTTTGGGTGGCGTGGGAATCCTGATATTCCCCTATTTCTTGCTCAGACTTATGACAGTCATAAGATAGAGCGGAACCTAGCTCAGTATAATAAGTGGGTTCGGTCAATATATCCATATTATTATCTAGATTAAGGCGCGTCATTGGTCGCTACCAGGAGAGAGAGAAGGATAATCACTTTTGCATGCGCTCTTTACAATATTAAATTGGTTATTATTTTATCTAATCAAGATGGCTTCCACTATTTTTATCAAATCTTCCTTCAAATCCTAAAAGGTAAGATTAGCCGGAATTAATTACACCCTACAAATTCGCCAATCATTCGGCCAGGAAAGTATTGGTGCTCCGAGGGAGTCTTCCCATGCTTTCGCTTGGAACTAATTAAATAACCCCGTTTCCGCAGGGGCATAACCCCATTAACACCTTTCATAGACATCTCTTTGATCAACTAATTGTAAAGTGCAAAACTCTCTCAGAAGTAACTCTTACTCGCAGTGGGTATTGGGATCCAACTATCATATAGAAGGTATGCAATCTCATTGCAAATTTCAACACTTGAAATTCCCAATAATTGTTTTTACCCCTATCCACTTATGACCTTAACAAGGTCAACAAATCATAAGCACTAGCCAAGTTCAACCCGTCATTTCTTGATTGAATTAAACCCACCCGTACAACCCTTAACATAGTCAACAAATCCGTACAACTATCCTAATCCAATCACATCATATGGTTGCAGATAAGCACTAATTAGTTACCGCACACTACGTTTTAACATAGTCAACAAACGTAGCATGAATACTAAATACCACTTATCTGAAATGACGGAGGGCTACGGATGGTTTTAGAGAAAAACTTTAACGTAATGAACTTGATATCGTTGTAGAATCTAGTGATTTGAAAAGGAGTGTTTTTGTAGCTTTTGCTAGTTTCGCTAAAGAGGTTACTCCCGGTGAAGGGATCTCGGATTTTTCATCATTGAATGAGGTGCTGGATATTCATCAAGGAATACCATTATGCAAAACAAGAACTAGAGAAGCTATTAAAACAAAACCAAGTGGGTTGTAGCATTTACTAGTTTTGCTAAAGAGGTCACTCCCGGTGAAGGGATCTCAGCTCTTTCCTCATCGAATGAGGTGCTGTATATTCATCAAGGAATATCACTATGCAAAATAAGAACTAGAGCTACATTTTTAAAAACTTTTGATTCTACAACATCTTTATATTTTTTTCTTTTCATTAATCTCACTAATGAAGTCCCATCATTTAATGTTTCCCTAAACATCACAGAAAATGAAACGAAAATAGAACGTAAGCTTATGTCATCTGCATTCGCCATGGGCCCCGTCATGCACCGTTAGGTTCTAACGGAAGAGCGGGGGCGGGACTAGCACGGGTGAAAAACATAAGTAACATTTATTAAATATATCATATATATAGCATTCGTCTTACGCAGTTATATGATCTCTGTTCGCCGCCGAAAACCGGGAAGACATGACGTCTTGCCTGAATTTGGGGGCAGATGCTATTTGGTTTTATCCGTCCACCTCTCCGAAGATACCAAGTTGATTTATGACACCATGTATCGAAGGTTTAGACGGATGCGGCCGTTATAGAAGACTTCGTCAGATTCCTGTTCACACCGTAATATTGTATTATTATTTCCCCATTCTTATTCGTTTTATAAATAAATAGGTGCTTTTGACGCATGTCTGCTACATATTACAGGTTACAGGTTCTTGGATCTAAAACAGTGAAAACAATGAAAAGATGATGCAAAAGTGGACTTTGACCAACAAACAGAAGACTCTTGATCAAGCCTATATCAAAGATAAAATTCACAAAGTACAAGGCAATACAAGGTCCAAAATTACAAAGCGAACGGATACAAGTCCACCGTAATTATTCACTGGAGATCTGGAAGAAACATAGAAGCTATTTTAATAAAAGAACCAAATAATAAGGAAGCCTAAAGACAGAAGAGCCCACAAAAGAAATTTCAAGGCCCAATACTTCATTTTAAAGAGACAGAGACATAAAATTTTACCAAAACTTGAAGTCTACTTTGACTAGGTCTTCCTAAGGATATTTTGGTAAATGTAGACATGTGAATCAATTGTAACCTAGGGTTTCTATCTCCTATAAATAGAAGCCCAAATCATTGTATTTTTTTCATGCCTCCCTTCATTAATAAATTTCAGCATTCTTTTGGAGAGCATCATTTTTTGTAAGTTCTTTATTTTCTGCCCTAGGTTAATTTTCTATTCTTGCCCTAGATAAATTTAATTCCTTTCCCTAGTTAATCTTTTATTCTCTGCCCTAGATAAATGTATTTTAATTCCCTAATGAGCGAGTAGCCTTCTTGCTTGTTAGGGTTAGATCTAGGGAAGGTTTGAGAGATGAAGATCTCTCATCCCCTTTCTTGCCCGTCATATATTTTCATTGAACTCCATGCATATCTTCTTATTCCGCTCCCTACGGCACTCTACCTACGAGGTAGCGGTGATACCGTAGTCTAAAGGCCCGGATTTTAAGGTTTTCCATGATGGTTAGGGTAAAGATTAAGAAAGGAAGGACAAGGATCTAGAGGAAGAACAATCTTCCCAATCATCCTAATCCCTTTTATTAATATTTACCATAACACCTAATTAGATCTTCATATGGGTATAGAAAGCGGTGAGATTTATTGACTTTCCAAACTTAACCTAGACCTAACCCTAGCAAGATTTAGATATAGATTAATTCAGTTTTTAGATTTAATAATCAATCCGAACACCCTTCGGAATTAACTCGTTTGAGCGAATAGGAAATTCACAACATTCCTGTGGACCGACCCGTACTCACCGGCTAGCTTCATGCGACGCCGTTCTTGATTGCGGTTATAGATAGTTTTTGAGATCAATCAATTCCCCCTCATTGTGAGGTTTTTTTTATTGTGGGGATGCTCTTCCCTGCAGGCGCAAACCCCTGCAGTTAAAAACGCTACCGCATCGCGGTAACCACTTTCTCCTTCTCCAGATGGTCACTTCGTGTCGTGTGTGTTTATTTTGTTTTTGGTTGCCCGTGGATTATATACGGAGACTAATTTATGTTGTCGCCCGTAGGGCGTGGATTAGTCCAAATCCGTATTATCTTAGATTTGGGTTTGGGTTTAAGGATCGTTAATATCGTTTGAGACTAAGATCAACTTAAACATTTGTTAAGGATATGTTAGTCTAATTTTAGACTAATATCTACTCAACAGGGTTTTGGGGATCATTTAGATCCAACAAAAGAGCTTGTGGGCTCTGTTGTTTTAGTTTAGGGACATTACGGTCCATAAGTTTAAAAACATCATAGTCCATGAGTTTAAGGACCTCATAGTAAAGTTTAAGGACATCATAGTCCATGAGTTTAAGGACCCCCACAGTCCGTGAAGTTTAAGGACATCATAGTCCATGAGTTTAAGGACCTCACAGTCCATGGAATGTCTGGTTGTCGGGACCCGTCACCTCTCTGAAAACGTTGAAAGATTACAACGACACATATTAGAGGAATGAAGAGATGTACCCTTGAACAAATGTTGGTTGGGAGATCTGTAGTCCAGATTAGGACTGGGATCAATTGGGGAGCACATAGGCTCAGTTGGTCTGAGTTAGGGACTTATGGCCAACTTGGGCTCAACCCACTCAGTATAAGTGAAATACTGGACATTTATTTAGGTGTTGAACATTTGTTTGAGCTTAGCCTCTTTTGTTCAATAATGCTGAGCATTGATTTGAGTGTTGATCACTTTTTATAGCTCCAGGGGCTTTATTTAAAGAATTTTGTGTTTTCTCATCGCACACGTGAGGAGCACGTGACGCGCTTGGCGCTGATCGTCAGACCTGGAGCGCTAAGCGCTTCTTATGAAGTAGCGCACACGTGAGGAGCATGTGGCGCGCTTGGCGTTGAGCGCCAGCCAATGAGCACAAAGCGCTTCTTATGAAATAGCGCACACATGAGGAGTACGTGGCTCGCTTGGCGCTGAGCGCAGAGCGCTTCTTATGAAATAGCGCACACGTGAGGAGCACGTGGCGCGCTTGGTGCTGATCGCCAGATTTGGAGCACCGAGAGCTTCTTATGAAGTAGCGCACACGTGAGGAGCATGTGGCGCGCTTGGCGTTGATCGCCAGATTTGGAGCGCTCTTTGTTCAATTTTGTGCTCTAAGAATTAAATTCTCGTTTACAAGAGACTTTGTCTCGTGGCTCTAAGAACAAAGTTCTTATTTTTATAGGAGATGTTTACAATCTCTTTTTTTTTTGTAAAAGACTCTGTCTTTATGGATCTATGATCTGAGGAGAACTGGCTTCTTCTTTTTTTTATGAGATGCTTTGATCTCTTTTTCTTTGATGAAAGACTTTTTTCTTTTTAGATCTACGATCTAGAAGAAGACCTAAGTTCTTCTTCCTCCCCCCTTTTTTTATGAGATGGCTTTGATCTCTCTATTTTATTTACCTTGAAGAAGTTCTTCTTCCGAGAGCTTGCTCTTCTCTTTGAAATTTCTCAAAGTTTGTGGGGGTGGTTCTTCTGTGTTTCTCGCTCTCTCTCCTCTCTCTGTGTCCCCCTGAGACTTGAAGTCTCGAGGCCTTTATATAGGGGAGGCTGATAATTAAGGCAATCTTTTTCTGATTGATTTGGGGATGTTTCCTCGCCATTGGATCTTTGATCCTAGGGCTTCTGTTTTACAGAAGACAATCTTCTTATTTTTAACAAGATTGGGAAATTATTCTCTCATACAGAGAATGCTCTGCATCTTAGTGATTTTTAATCACCATTGGATCTTTGATCCAATGGTGCTCTGATTTACAGAGCACAATCTTTTTTGTTTGGAAAGATTCTGATGAGTATTTCCTTAATAGAATTTTATTCTGGTAATTTGATGATTTACCATCTTTGTTCGATTTTTGATCCAATGGTTGAAAATATTTAGTTCTAACGCTCGGCGCTCTCGTGCCTTGCGCTCTCGTGCCTTGCACGTGAGCGCTGCTTCAGAGTCTTTGACCCTTAGTGCTGGCGCACTTGGCGCTAGCGTTCTCATGCTTTCCACGTGAGCGCTGCTTCAGAGTCTTCGACTCTTAGTGCTGGCGCAATCGGCGCAAGCGCTCTCGTATTTTGCACGTGAGCGCTGCTTTATTTTGAATTTCAAAATTTGAACAGAGCTTTGCTCTGATTGGGGGAAACAAATACCCCCTACCGTTGCGCTCACGTGGTTCACACGTGAGTGCAGCGGTGGCAGCTTTTCCATCGTTGGATTGTCTTTGAAGTTGGATCGACTTCTAGTGCCTATAAATAGGACCTTTGGCCCCTTTGAGATGACCTTTGTTCATCTTCTTGTTTTCTCCTTCTTGAGAATTTAATTCTCTTTCAGAGCCAAGCTCTCTTCCTCAGAAAATTCCTTTTGAGTTAAGACTCTATCAAATTTTTTGGTAAGATTTGAATCCATTAACAGAGCTTTTTGCTCTACTTAGATCACAAATCTTAAAAATATATTTTAGGGTTTTACTCATCAACAGAGCTTTGCTCTTCTCAAATCATATAGATTTTTTTTAAGGTTTCTCAACAGAGCTTTGCTCTTATTAGATCATAGATCTAAAGAGATCTCTTTTAGGGTTTCTTAACCCATAAATGGAGAACTATTAGAGTTTATTTTACAGGTCTTAAAGATCTCGTAGTTTTTAACTCAGTAAAGCTTTGCTTTTAGGGTTTTCGATGGATTATTCCATCTTTTTCGCAGAGCATGGCTCTTTGGGATTCTTGGGAATTTTTATTCCCCTCATGATTAGGGTTGACAGGTGTCACCCTGTTGCAGAGCACTGCTCTCAAGAGAGTTTTACTCCTTGGCCCGAGGGGCTGTCATTAAATGAGAATCCTTTTAGGATACTCTATTTAACGACTGTCTCATCAATGATGAGACCGTCTCATGATGAGCCGTCATCTAGATTGTGTGGGTCCTCTTTGGTCCCTTTCCACTGCATTGTAGTGCGGTACGCATTTAAAGTACCAAGTGTCAGAACATAAACTGTAGCAATGACGGCTAACTTTTTATTCTTTTTCGCGCAGGTACTATGTCTTTCGACATTTTCTTCCCGTTTGTTCGTTCGGAAAGTGGATTCCCTGAAGCGCCCGTAGATAGGGAAGTCTTCGCGTTGATCAAAGATCATGACCCGGAGCAAAAGAACCCTCATTTATGGGGGACGTGGTACAATCAGCTCATCAGAGGTCAGCGTAGCTTTTCCTGTGCAGCACCCTCGGAGCCCATTTTGGCGATCCATTACGCCGACCCACCCCCATTGAACTATACTGTGGAGAAGGTCAACTGGACTTCAGAAGGTCTCCTTCAGCCTTCTATGGCTGCAATACCCGTACAGCCTCTAATGGCTTTGGACATCTTGGGGCGACGTATATGTCAAGGTGAGTCGCGCCCTTAGGGACATCCATATATGATAGGCTTGACTCCCCGTCATCCAGCTGGGTATTTACAGTGGGCCTGGTATATTTTGTCTGCCAAGAGGTCGCAGCTGCTGAAGCTCGGGTTGTATCCCGCGATTTATATTTCTCTTTTCCAGTATTCCACGCCCCTTGTATGGTGGGTCAAAGCCTTTTTGGAACAATGGAACGTTCCAACTCACACCTTCCTCTTATTAGATCGGGAAGTCTCGATCTCTTTAGAGGAGTTCGCGGAAATTTCCGGCTTGTCCGTCAAAGGGGAGCGTTATAAGGAACTGCTTCCTCCTGATGAGTACGCCTTTTCTGCCATGTCGGTGATGATGGGTCTTACCCCGGAGAACGCCATTCAATATCAATTCCCAAGTTTGATTAAGGTGTTGAATATCTATGAGAGCCTATTTCTCGAATCCGGAAGCCGTGGGGGTTAATTTCACAGATTTCATCGCCCGTTTTCTCCGCTCAGAAGTCCTGTCGAAGGAAGCAGCGAAATTCTCCAAACTCGACGATCCTTTTGGCTTTGGTTTGGACAACCAGCCGATAGCGAAGGCGGATCAGAAGAGTTTCTTTCTCCCCGACACCCAGGTCATCTCTTTCACAGAGCTTGCAGCTCCTGGGATCGACGAAGAAGCGTTCTTTTTGGGGTTCCTCGGGCTATGGCTAAGCTGGTTTGTGCTTCTGATGCACCCTTGCCATATGAGGCCGTCCGTCTTCTACCTAGATCACTGAATGGTTGTTGGGATGAAAGTGGCCGTCGGGGTCGCTTGGTTAGCCCATTTGTATCACGGCCTCAGCTTAGCGGCAGATACTACTCAACCGGGGGTACAGACTGTAAACTTCTCGATGCATTATCTCACCTCGTGGCTCAAACTGCATGTGCTTGGCGCCTTTGGAATTCACAAGAGGCCCCATTTTTACGAAAGATATCACTTTCTTCGGCTGATGTGTATAGTTGACGCTTCTGTTTTGAAACCGACTCCGCAAGAGGCTCGGGGCTTGATTCTTCACCCGTGTACGGTCGGGGATGGCATGACCTTCGTTGATAAGGTCTTAAGCATCAGCAAAGAATCCGTAAAGACGGTGCAGCTGCTGCAAGACACCTTTAAAGACGGTGCCTCTACCTTGAAAGCTCGGGAAATCCTTCATTTATATTCAATCAGGCCGGGCTTTCTAGTGTTTAGGAAGAACGATGCGGCGCTATTTATGAGATACAACCCGCATCGCTTTGCTCAACAATCCAGCTATAATCAGGGTGTCCCGCTTGAGGCCTTCCTAGCTGAGCCGATCGCAACAGAAGTAGGTATCCGCAATGCGTTACACCATTTCATGAGGCTCAACGCCGGGTCTAATTTCTTTATCAGCGAGCTGAGCTGCGTCCCGAAGGTGTTGAATGTATACGTGGCATGGTACCGGTACGTAATGGGTGCTGTCATCAGGGAGGAAAAGAAGTTGCTGCTCGATCGTAAGGGTGCAGCCCCTGCTGGTAATCCAGCTGTTCACTTGAAGCGATGGACCATCGTTCGTACTCCCTTAAAAGAAGCTGATATAGCTGTAGTCCCGCGCTATACCTGAGCTGCCCCTACCCCGTGCTCCTATCAAAGTGGTAGCCACAACGTCTCCTGATTCTTGTGTGGGTACAGAGATCGGGACTCGACGCCCCAACTTGCCCGCCAAGCGCAAGTTTGTGTTATCGACTGCCGGCGGCCACTCAAAGAAGAAGAAGAAGTCGATATTTTCTGTTGACGTCGCATTCGGCTAGGAGCCTCATTCTCCTTATAGTGAGGGCCTGAGCGAATACGGTACCAATGAGGGTTTATTTATCGCTCCTGTAGATGATACCGATCTTCAAGCTGCCCTTGTGACTTCCGAGCGACTGGCTCACGATGAGGCAGCAAGAATCACTATCGCACAGTCAGATAGACTTCAGTCATATTTTTTTTGCATTCATTCCTTCCTTATTTTTTACTAATGTCCTTTTTCTTCAACAGGTGTCTCTGCCGAAGAGGCTCTCGCAGCTTCCCTCAAAACATTTGAAGAGGAAGAGAGGTTCCGTGCTTCTTTAGGCCTTGGTATAATTCGGCTCATTGTGCCTTCATCCCTTCTTTCTTCATTCGTGGTCTTGACCCCCTCTTTCATCTTATTGCAGGGATCACCTTGACTCCGGTTATCCCAAGTGCGGTGCCGATCTCAAGTGATGAGGTGGCGATGCTTTCAGAGCCAGCTGTGGCGGCACCAGCTCTCCCTTCATCCCAGCAGGAGGCTTCACTTAAGCAGCCGATGACGGACGCCGGAACGGCTCCAGAGGTAGCCTTTGGTTTGGACGATGACGTCCCCTTGACGGAGATCTTAAGGAGATCTGTTCTCACTGCAAAGGCCGACAAGAAGCGTAGAAAGCGTGCGGAGAGGGAACGTGATGTCAGCTTGGCTGTGGGCGCAGGTTCAAGCACCACCCCCTCCGTCGCTATTTCTTCAGAGGATGCTCCAGCTGCCCTATCTACCGCTCATAGACAGGTCGTGCACGCAGCTTGGGAGGCAACTAAGAATCCATCGCCAGGTAATGCAATGCTCGGTCTTTTCATTTTTACCCGACCAGCAAATTCTGATATACTATATCTTGCAGGGCCAAGTATTGGCGATGAGGTGGCAGGTGAGAAGACGGCGACTACTGAGCTCGAAGTGGCTACTCTCTCTCGGGAGTCTGGGACTGCCCCAACCGCCGCTCTTTCTCCTTGTGGTTCTCTGCTATCAGTGGGCATCACAAGCGTCACAACAGCTCTCGTCGAATCAGAGGACGAAGCCGTGGGGGCAGAGACTATCCCTTTGCGGGAAAGCGAAGAAGCCGCAACGACTGGTGATACTTCCGTCGCGGTGTTGGTTGATGACCCGTCAGGTTAGTCTTGAGTCATCGTTCTTTTATCTCATATCTCCGTTCAGCATTTCCTGACGATGTTTCGTTTGTAGGCGCAGAAATTGTTCCATTCGAAGCACCCCCGGCCGCCGCCACGACGGTTGTTATAACCTCGCCTTCTCTTACATCCCTCGAAATGCTGGAAGGTATAGATTCGTGACTTATTTAGCTGAACTATGAACACTGGTTTCCTTGTACTGACTGTGTATTGTCTCAACTCTATAGGAGTCCTTTTTGACCATTTGTACCAGGTGTTGAACCCACATTTCTCCTTCCGGTCGAAAGTTGTTATGCCTGCTGATATTGGTTTGTATATCCTTCAGCGATTGTTCCTTTCTTTCTTTTATGAATAACTGTACTGTTGCTGAGTCTTCTTTATATTGATTGCAGCATCACGAAATGGAGGAGGAGACGAGGGGGTAGTTAAAGCTCCGGTACTCCTAATTTTGCCACCCACCACAGCCGGTAAAGTAGACTCGCTCACATCGTATACTCTCTTTATTTCACGAGTCAGCTTTTAACCGCAATTCTTTTTGCAGCAATCGCACCGGCTCCAGTTCCCTTTGAGTCTCGTATCCTAATGCCGGCAGGGCCCTTTTCCAGACATCCATCTTCCAAGGGAGCTGTGACCAGTCTGCGCATGTTGAGTGAATCCATCGAGGAGCTTAACGCGGAGGCCCCTGCATTCGCTGCTGATTTTGCTGCTGAGGTTAATCCGATGTTGGCGACGCTTGTGCACGTCCATAGCTAAGGCATCGTCGAGTCTTGGGTTAACTACTGTAGGCAGATCGAGGCCTGTCTGTATGAGATTGAGTTCAGGCGTCCCGCTCCGGAAGCGTTGGCTTTGAACTCCCAGCGGGCTGCATGGGTTGAGTAGAGCGTTCCCTTCCTCCACCATCTCGAACAAGAGGTGACCCTGAAGTGGAAGGAGCACGATGAGGCTTCAGGCGAATCTGCCCGGCTGCGCGCCCAGGTTGACGCAAATGCTGCACAGCTGAAAGCTATCTTTGAGGGCCTCCTACGATGTATTTCTGACGGGCTAACGCTGAGGCAGAAGCTCGACCTCACCGAGTGGGATGCGCAGAGTCGTGAGGCAGCTCAGCGGGACATCGATGAGAAACTTTCATCTTGTTTGCAGCAACGGGCTCGAGTCGAAGCGGAGCTGGCCGCGGCGGCTGATCATGAAAAGGTGCTGAGAGGAGTGCGCGAGCGGCTTGCTGATTTGTTAAAATCGCCTCCTTTTCAATAGGTGCTTTTGTATCGATTGAGAATTTATAGTATACGAATAACATGTATTCATTCATTTTGATTCTTTTATATGATGTATCTTGTACTCAATTGAATTCATGAATAAAAGATACATTTCTTATTTCCAACTATCGCTTTTCTTTCTTTGTTGTGTTGTTGGTATGTTATTTTAGCAGTTGTGGTTGGTAGATGAGGACAGTTTATCTTGAACTCTTTGTAGGGTAGTAATGGATTAGGAAACAGGTTCAGATCTGTCGCCTAAGACTTTTCAACTTTATGAGCCGTGAGGGTCTCATAAAGGTTTTTCTCCCTACGAGTCGAGAGGATCTCGTAGGTGTATTTTCTCTTTAGGAGTCATGAGGATTCCTAAGTATGTGTTTTCTCTCGAGAGTCGTAAGGATCTCAGAAGAGAGTTTTCTCCCTTACAAGTCGAGAGGACTCGTAAGTGATTGATGAGTTGACTTGTTCCCGAGTCAAAGCGTTGCTTCAATGAGGAGGTTGAGGGTTGACTTTCTCCGTTTTCAACGGTGTCGAGAATCGACTTTCTCTATTTTCTACGGTGTCGGGGTTGACTTTCTCCATTTTCTACGGTGTCGAGAATCTTCTTTCTCCGTTTTCTATGGTGTCGGGGTTGATTTTCTCCGTTTTCTACGGTGTCGAGAATCGACTTTCTCCGTTTTCCACGGTGTCGGGGTTGACTTTCTCCGTTTTCTACGGTGTCGAGGATCGACTTTCTCCATTTTCTACAGTGTCGGGGTTGACTTTCTCCATTTTCTACGGTGTCCAGGATCGACTTTCTCCGTTTTCTACGGTGTCGGGGTTGACTTTCTCCGTTTTCTACGGTGTCGAGAATCGACTTTCTCCATTTTCTACGGTGTCGGGGTTGATTTTCTCCGTTTTCTACGGTATCGAGAATCGACTTTCTCCATTTTCTACGGTGTCGGGTTGACTTTCTCCATTTTCTACGGTGTCGAGAATCGACTTTCTCCATTTTCTACGGTGTCGGGTTTGACTTTTGGTTGTCTGTGAACCGCAAAGTCTTGGAACTGGGGATTTGCCGTGGCTCCGATTGGTAGTGCCGTGTCCGTGTCCTGCTGGCATGAGGAGGAGCGCCGTTGTTGATCTCTAGGTTGTAGATATCGCCGTCGAGATCTGACTCTTCGTTTGAAAGAGCCTTGTGGGGAAATGTGGTTCTCTTTTCGTTTATGCCCATGGATTGTATACAGGGGCCAGTATGGACTCACCTGCAGGGCAAAAGTTTCATTCTTTCATTTTTTATTTCTTTCCGCGATGCTCTATCATTTCAACTTTTTATATTGCGAAAGTCACGATTGCCCAATCATTTCGGCTATTTTTTCACGGTGCCCAATCATTTCGGCTATTTTTCTTTTTACTCGCTGCTTTTTATTGCGAGTTGCCCAATCATTTCGGCTATTTTTGTATGCATATCTTTTACTTGCAGATTGTTTTGCAAGTTGCCCTATCATTTCGGTTATTTCATATGCATTTTGGCTCGCTGATCTTTTGCTGCGAGGATGGAACTTGGAATTTGATAAAGATTTAGGCATCAGCATCGCTACAACTAGGATATTGCCAGGAGCGAATCATCATTTTCCTTCGTCGGTTCGAACAAAGGTGGCTTAGCAAACAGGGTTAAGGTCCTGTCGACTAAGGCTTTTGACTTCATGAGCCGTAAGGGTCTCATAAAGGTATTTTTCCATACAAGTCGTGAGGATCTTGTAGGTGCATTTTCTCTTTAGGGGTCGTGAGGACTCCTAAGTGCGTTTTCTCTTATAAGTCGTAAAGATCTTACAAGAGTGTTTTCTCCTTATAAGTCGAGAGGACTTATAAGTGTTTTTCTCCTCATGAGGATATCCCTTTGTCGCTGGTGGGACTCTGTTAGGGAAATGTTTATTCGTGCCCGTGGATTTTATACATGGATCAATATTGAAACGCTTGTAGGGCAATATTGGGGTGTATGACGGCTTCAGAACAGGTTTAGATCCCTATAGCTTAAGGCTTTTGAATCCTATGAGCCGTGAGGGTCTCATAGGGGAATTCTCCTTACGAGTCGTGAGGATCTCGTAGGTGTATTTTCTCTTTAGGGGTCGTGAGGACTCCTAAGTATGCTGCTCCCTTGTGAGTCGTAAGGATCTCACGCAGGTATTTTCTCCTTACAAGGTTGAGAGGACCTCGCAAGTGTCTTTTAACGGGATTGCGCCCTTTCGGGTTTTCAAAAACTCACCGGTAGCCCTGCTGTTTTTACTCACGTAGCCCTTTCGGGTTTTCATCCGTGCCCATTTCTCTTATGGGCGTACCGTTTTTTTTGTCAACCTTGGGATGCTGCTGTTCGTAGTAGTTTAGGGACGTTTCGGTCCGCTGTCGCCATTTTGATGCGAGGCTTCTCCGGATACTACTCATAGACGTTGGTCTTGTGACGATAGCGAGCGGACATCAGCGTCATCATCTATCGTTGACCTAGGCCATGACTCGTCTGGCGTAGTACTTCTTGAGGAATCGGCCGTTTATTGGCATGAAGGGTCTTCCACCATGCATAGCCATGATCAAGTAAGCCCCGCCTTGATAGACTTTGTCTATGATGTACAGGCCTTCATAGTTCGGCTCGAATTTCCTCCGTTTGGCACGATTGGGGATCATAGGTCTTTTGACAACTAGCACGAGTTCGCCTTGGCGGAATGTTCTCGGCCTAGTCGATCTTTCGTACGAGCGCGTCATCCTTGCTTTGTAAGTCTCAAGGTTTTGCTGCGCTATAAGACAAGTTTCATCAAGGGCGTTGAGCTCCTCAAGCCGAAGATGAGCATTCTCTTCGTCTGTTAGCTCGTGATGAACCGCCACTCGTAGGGAGGGTAGCTCTATTTCCAAGGGGAATACCGCCTCTGTGCCGGATACCACGCATATGGCGTTGTGTTGGTGGCCATTTTGAACGTGGTCCGATACGCCCAGAGAGCTTCATGCAGTCTCTCGTGCTAGTCCTTTTTATTTCTGGATACCGGCTTCTTTATGATCTTCATCAAGGTCTTGTTGAAAGCCTCAGCTAGACCGTTAGCTCGAGGATTATAGACCGAAGAGTATCTCCAGTCTATATTATGCTACTCTGCCAAGCGGCTGATTTTGTGACTTCTGTAGGCCGGCCCGTTATCAGAGATAATCTGTCGCGGAGTGCCGAACCGATAGATGACCTGCGTCTTGAAGAAATGGAGGACATTCTTCGTCTTCACTTCTCTTAGCGGTATGGCTTCTGCTCACTTAGAGAAGTAATCGGTCGTTGCCAATATGAACCGATGTCCTCTGGACGATACTGGTTCGATGGGCCCGATTATGTCGGTTCCCAAAATTTCGAATGGTCAGCGAGCCACCGTTGGGTGTAGCGGGTTTGGATGCTGATGGATGAAATCTCCGTGAATCTGGCACGAGTGGCACTGCTTCGCATATTCGAGGCAGTCCTGAATCATAGTGGGACAATAGTAGCCCATTATTTTGATCTTCAGCTTCATCTTTGGGCCGGCTTGATGAGAGCAACAGAGTCTGTCGTGAGTTTCTTGGACGACTCTCCTTGCTTCTTCTGGTCCTAGGCATCTCAACCATAGAGAGTAGAACGATCTCTAGAGTATCATTGACGAAGGCGAAAGACAGAGCTCGTTTCATGAGCTGATGTCTTGAGGATGCATCTTCAGGTGTTCGACGGGATTTGAAGTAGTCTATAAAGACTTTCTCCAATCCTTAGTCTTTTCCTGGTCTTTTATTGGTAGGGCCATTTTCTTGGTCACTCCCTTTTCTTCAGACGACTCTGGAGCTATTTCGGCTGGCGCTAGAACCCGACGGCTTTGCACAACGATCCTCACATCATCGAGGTTTTCATCAGCCAGTTCTTTAGCGAGTTTGGCTAACGTTTCTGCTTTTCTATTTTCCGCACGCGGTATGCTTTCCAGAATGTAGGAAGGAACTTAACTCAGCAATTGCTGCACTCTCTCACCGTACATCACCAACTCTGGTTTGCACGTTTGGTAGTCGCCGTTTACTTGACTAATGACTAGCTGGGAGTCTCCGTATATGAGGAGGTTTTCGATTCCCATGTCAACAATGATCTCAAGACCTGCTATCAAAGCTTCATATCCGGCTTCATTGTTCATCCTCGGCTCTGTTAAGGCTTGTCGAGTCACGAAGATAAGGCCTACCCCCGATTTGATTATAGGAGTGTTTTGCTTTCGCTTCTTCATGGAAGATGCTCCGTCGAAATAGAGTTCCCATCGGGTATCACTCTTTTTTTCCCACTGATCGTGTCAAATGCGTGTTCATCTGGCAATTCACAATTCAGGGATGAATCGGCAGGTATCGGATGCTCAGCGAGGAAGTCAGCAATGGCCTGGCCTTTCACTGCCTTGAGTGGTCGATATGTTATCGAGAATTCCATTAAGAGTAGGGCCCATTTAGCGAGTCGTCCCGTCAGTATGGCTCTTGACATCAAATATTTGAGAGGATCCACTTTTGATATAAGGTGGACCTCATGCGCCAAAGCATAATGTCTGAGCTTCGTTATCGCGAAGATTAATGCCAGGCAGTGTTTTTCGATAGGGGAGTAGTTGTTTTCTTCCTCCAGGAGAACTCGACTCAAATAGTAAAGGCCTCTCTCCTTCTCTTGGTCGTTCTCCTGTGCCCATAGGGCCTAAGGAACCTTCAAGGGCAGTTGTGTATAGGATGATGGGCTTTCCCTTGACCAGAGCGGTCAGTACCGGCGGATTCTGCAGGTATTTCTTGATTTCGTCGAGTGCACTCTGACATTTACGATCCCAGATGAACGGGCTTCCCTTCTTCATTAGGTGACTGTAGGGGTGGCACTTGCCGGAGAGATTGGCTATGAACCTTCGGATATATGCGAGCTTTCCTTGGAGAAACCGCAATTGCTTGAGAGTTCTTGGCGGAAGCATTTCTATGATCGCCTTGATCTTTGACGGGTCTATTTCAATACCCCGGTGTCGTACGATGAATCCTAGAAACTTGCCTGAGGAAACTCCAAACGCGCATTTCAGAGGGTTCATCTTCAGGTTGTATTTCCGAAGGCGCTGAAACACTATCTTCAGATGCTCCCAATGTTCCTCGTACGATTTTCTTTTCACGACGAGGTCGTTAATATAGCACTCGACGATTTCGTGTATGAGGTCATCGAAAATCTTCGTCATGGCCCTCTGATAGGTAGCGCCGGCGTTCTTCAGACCGAAAGGCATCACCTTGTAGCAGAATATGCCCAGCGGGGTCCGGAAAGCGGTATGCTTCTGGTCTTCGGGATGCATCTTTATTTGATTGTACTCTGATGATCCGTCCATGAAGGAGAAGACTTCGTGAGTAGACGTGTTGTCCATCAGCAGCTCGGTAACCGGTATGGGAAAATCATCCTTCGGGTAAGCTTTGTTGAGATCCCGAAAGTTCACGCACATGCGGACCGTCCCATTTTTCTTCATCACTGGGATGATGTTGGCGATCCAGTCAGGGTACTGAACCTCTTCGATGAAACCGGAGTCAATTAGCTTCTTGGCCTCGGCGTTGATGCTCATTTCAAGTTCGAGCCGCATTCTTCTCGGTGCTTGTTTGACTGGCTTGACATCCGGAGATATCGCCAATTTGTGCACAGCAATCTCTGGATCTAGTCCCGGCATCTCAGAGTAGTTCCATGCGAAGCAGTCTTTATATTGC
This sequence comes from Agapanthus africanus, assembly GCA_030015575.1. Taxonomy (NCBI): domain Eukaryota; kingdom Viridiplantae; phylum Streptophyta; class Magnoliopsida; order Asparagales; family Amaryllidaceae; genus Agapanthus; species Agapanthus africanus. The sequence goes on from CM057337.1 coordinate 107,970,332, forward strand.
ATAAGGACGTCTTTTAGCGTAGCCACCTTTTCTTCAGATAGCAGTTCACTGACGAATGTTGGTCACGGATCGTTTGCCGTACCCAGTTGATCTTTCTTAGGTTGTCCGCAGTAGTATGTATCCATCTTCCAGCTCCTTTGGCGCCGGTGGAAATTCTGAGATCAACCTATCTTCGTCCTCATTTTCGAAGCACCAGGAAAAGTCATCCATATTCTTGCGCTCCCCTTCTTCCAACATCGTTATTATGTGACAGGTGTGAGATCGCTTCCAAGACCGATGTTGATCTGGTTCTACTCTTGCTGTATACGTGGATTTCGGTACATGCTTCTGTGGTGGGGTTACCCTCCAACTGCTGGATAGAGCGAAGGTTCCTTGCTGATACTGGTCTTCTACCCAGTTTTTGAATGTGAAGCAATCTTCGAGAGGATGTCCTATCGCTCGGCGATAGGAGCAATAATCCGAGTGAAAGACCCTGTCTGCTTGTTTGGGGTGTTTGGACTCCATGAGCGTAATCATTTGATGTTTCATGACGAGGTCGAATATCTTCCTTGTCTTGTCTTGGGGAAAAGAATATGCTTGACCCATCTTCCTTATAAGAGACGAATCCCGGCTGCTCAATTCTCGATCGCGTGGCTTCTTGGACCCGCTTTGCTGCTGTCGAACGTTTTTTCCGTTCTTTATTTTGTTTTTACCTCTACGTCGGGTCTTCCGTATGACGGGCTGACGACGAAGGGCATCGTCATGCTCCGTAGCCTGCTGAAGGAGGCGCTGCGTCCTGGCTTTCTTGTAAATGGCCATTTCGCGGTTGTGGTCATCCCGGACCTTTTGACCCGCTTCTCTTATTAGCTTGTCCATCTGTTCTTCAAACGACGGACTTGGCATTTTCACAGCAAGATCTCGTTTTGGTTCAACAGTCGTGTCTTCTAATAGGGCATCTGCTTCTTCATCGAAGTCATGTATAACGTAGTAACCATGAAATCGTTCTCGTTTACTGGACTGAACAGATCCAAGCCCGATCGTTTCCATTCTCCCGTTGGGCAATTTTCGCTGAGTTCTAGGGACGTTCCAGATCCTGTTGTAGAACTGAGCTTGTAACACCCGAGCCCAATAATACTATTTCTGTTACTGGTTGAGTGTTTGGTATTGCTCATTTCATTTATCTTGCTTATTTGGTTCTTATTGCAAAATTTTAACCGGCTAAGTCTTTCTGCATATAACAAATTTTAGCACCTAAAATAAAATTGAAAATATTCTTCTTGGCCTACTTGACACCCTTAGCTTCGTGGTAGCGTCCGTGCATTGTATTCTCGTCCCGTTCAGTGAAACGGGCGAGTTTGGATGGCTACGTGCACGTGCGTGTGTCCGTTTTGGGAGTATGCTTTTTAATCATAAAACATTTCATTTTAAAATTTGGAACCCGCTTAAAATCCTATTATTTGAATTTCGAATTTTTAGACCCAACCCGGGCGCAATTTGGAAATGTTTTATTTAGCGCCAAAATCCCAAATTTTAATATTATTAAAACCATCGCATATATTTTTTTCTAACTAACCTGATATCTTACTGTTCATTACCTATCTTTTAAATTTTTAAGTTAACCATATAATATTTTTACAATCTTTATATCCTTCTTAATTTATTCTCTCAGCCAATCGCAACCTCCCCTTTAACCCTGTGGGCCCCACTTTCTCTCTCTCTCTCTCTCCACTTTTCCCTCTCCCTCTCCCTCTCCCTCTCCCTCATATATTCTCTCGTACTTCTCTTTATCATTCTTTCTCTTCTTGCTTCATGTTCCGTTTTTCATTTTTTTTAACTGTTCTTTTGTTGCCGGAATTCCGTCGTGCCGGTGATGCTTCTCGACGTTCCAGTGAGGTACCCCGACCCGTGTGGTTCCTTTGTTCGTCGTTTGGGTTCATTCCGTGAATCGTGCGCCCGTTGCGAGTTTTCCCCGCCGACGGTTAACGTTCCGTTTTCCCGATTCGCCACCCATCGAGACAAGTTAATCTTGCTACATGCTATATACTTTTATAATTTTCATTTTATAATGTTACACATTTGAAAATCTTATAGTTTACACATGAAACGTCGTTGAAAAATCGGATATGACAAATCTGAAATTTATTGTACACCTTATCTTATAAAATTCATTATAAATCATAGAAAAATCATTAATATACGTTCTTTAGTTCGTTACGAAGATAATTCAGAATACTATAACTCTATGAAATATTTACTTGCAAAATAAATTGTTTAAATAACATAAAATGCAAATGAAAATTCCTTTAAACTGCTGCCCAGGGAAATTCCAGCAGCAAACTTTCAACTTCGAATATTCATAACTTTTTGTAGGGATAACCTGAGATGCTTATACTTATAAAACTGAAAACCTTATTGAATTATATTTGTTTTGGTATAAGATACGTCTCTTTTGGAGAACATTTGTTATTTTTAAGCTATTTTACAAATTAGGGTGACGCTGAATTTCTGAACGGAACCTTCTTGTGCGTGGTTAATCAATACCACTTTTATAGTTATTAATCGCTTTGAATATGCTATCCATATAAATATTATTATAACAATATTACCAGTTAATCATTCTTTTACTATTGAAAGGACGATAGTCATACCCATGTAGCTCTTGTACTTTCTGTCATTGCTATTGCACTACCTTGTGATTATTGCACCCCAAGGGTGCTCGAACCTGTTAATATGATAATATAATTGCACTATAGTAATGCACCATCGTGATTAAATGAACTGTTATTGTTGTTTACTTTATTTCCTGCTGTGATTCCTTATTCGATTATATACCTGTTGTGAGCACACCCTCGATTGCGTCACATATTGACCTGACCTTGATACACATGACATTTACACCTACCTATGCACCGGACATGGTACCCTTTACTACCAAATCAACCTGTTGTACCATGACCCGACCTGTTACCTGATCTCATGCCTAATGCCAACAAACCTGACTTGGGGTCCTCATGGACCATTCCTGTTGTCTATCCAGACAAACCTGCTTTTACCTGATCCTGTGTTGGCATTAGTTCTTGATTACTGAATTCCTGACCTGACATACATAACTTGGGGGTATGGAGAAATCAAAGGTGAAACCGACTTGTAACTCAACAGTTCGATACCTGTTCTGATCAGTCTTACGGGCTTGGCCAGTCCGGGAGTGATGATGCTGACATCACTCGTCCTTCCTGCTACCTATTACTGCCTAGCGGCACGTCTCGGATTCAGCCCCGAGGGTCTTGACCGTGGTCCCGGGCATGCACGGGATACTATTGAGTTACATCGACGAGTCATCAATTGATTTCAAAGACTTTAGAATAGAAAACCTGATAGAACAGTTTAGTTACCCACTGCACATTACCCTGCACTGTTGTTTCATATTATTGCTTTTTTCATGTTTTTCCCTGCATTGCTTATTACCATGTTCATATTATATTATTGGTTGACATGACGCGCTGACGTCTGGGTTTTGCATGGCCCAGATTCCTTACCACTGTCGCCGACCGAGCAGGAGTACCTCAGCCAGCAGGCTGATTTGTGAGTTCTGTAGTGGTTAGTTCATTTATTGCATTTTATTTCCAGGTGCGATCCCGCATTATGGGACGTACCTTTCTATTATTGTATTGGATCATTTGCTTCCGCACTTATTTTTCATTGACTCTTATTATTATGGATTTGGACATGTGTTAGATAGTTTATTTATCTTGTTCTTGATATCTCTACAGCCGTAATGTGACTGTGGATGGATACTTCCTACCCACAGGTAGCATGGTTGGCTATGTCACGTGCCCAATCTTGCGTACTCTGGGAAGCGGGGCGTGACATGGGTCTTTTGGTATCAGAGACATAGGTTAGTTGGGTTGATTCTTTTGTAGTTGGGTATTGTACCCAATACACGAATCAGAATACCCGTGTTTAGGAAACATGTCCTGCCACCTTGACCGTTTTACCATTCTTGAATCACATTCTTCCTGATTATATCTTTTACGACGTGCAAACTTACTTTGCATGTCGACTCGAAAACCTGATTTCTTGTTATCCCTAGGACTTAGGCGACTTGGGTGGAGTTAAGTAATTGTGGCTATGATACCGCGGCATAGTTACAATGCGGTACTCTATTTAAGTATCTTGGAGTTCTAGCCTTGATTTATATTCAGAATCTATCATCATGCTAATGTTGGGTGTTTTGAGTTCAGGATTATGGCAAGTAAGAATGTGAAGACGTACCAGAGGCGTGTGGATGAAGCCGCCATGCTTGGAGTGATAAGAGGAATGCTGGAGAATCAAAGAAACAGACCGAGCTGATCCAGCAGCAAGCGGACTCATTTCGGGAAGGTTTGCAGATCGTTCAGTAGTCTGTGAACAATATTGGAGCTAGACCAGTTGACCGAGTAGGGACCGTAGCAGATTTCAGGCGGTTGGGTCCGTCTTTATTTACTGGTTTAAAGGAGCCATTGCCAGTGGAGCAGTGGCTAGTTGACACAGAGAACTTGCTTTTTGCGGCATAGATTCCAGATGACAAAAAGTTGTTGTGGTACACATTCAGCTAGTGGACTACGCCCGAGAATGGTGGCTTGTTGAGGAGATCCGCTTGCTCAAGCCGATCAAGTGGGTGGATTTTTTCTAAGAGTTTCCTGGAGAAGTTCTTCCCGCGGACTGCACGGGAGGAAATAGAAGAGAAGTTCATCGGACTAAAGCAGAAGGGAGCACCCGTAGATGTGCATGTAGCAGAATGGACGAGACTCAGTAGTTTCGCTGGACCTTTAGTTGCCAACGATGCGACAGGGCACAGAGGTTCATGCGCAGGCTGGACGTTGACATCCAGAGGCAGAATTTCTCTCTGGGTTTGACCACTTTCTCATAAATACTTGCAGCAGCCAAGAGCGGCAGAGTTTATCTGGGATGAAAGGGAGTTTGCAGCAGACAGCAGTTGCGTTAAGGAAGCAGTTCTATCGGGCCAGTCGAGTTTAGGGCTAGGCCGACTAACAATGTTCTTGCAGCAATGGAAGTTGATAATAGTGAAGAGCCGGCGGTTGTTCACGATTTTATGGATGTGTTTGAAGATATATCGGGCTTGCTGCCGAAGCGAGACGTGGAGTTCGCAATTGACCTTATTCCTGGTGCAGCGCCAGTATTTAAAGCGTATTATCCAATGGCACCAGTAGAATTGGAAGAAGTTAAGAAACAAGTTACTGAATTGCTTGAGAAGGGTTGGATTCGAAGCAGCAACTCGCCTTGGGGAGCTCCAGTTCTTCTAGTAAAGAAGAAGGATGGCACGAGGAGGATGTGCATCGATTATCGAGAATTAAACCGGGTAACTATTAAGAACAAGTACCCGATCCCTCGCATTGGAGAACTTTTTGAGCAGCTTAGTGGCGCGAGGGTATTCTCGAAACTGGATTTGCGATCCGGATATCATCAGGTCCGAGTGAAAGCAGAGGATATTTGCAAGACGGCGTTTTGAACTCGGTATGGACATTACGAGTATCTAGTGATGCCCTTCGGAGTAACGAATGCGCCGGCAGTATTCATGGACTTGATGAACCGAATCTTTTCACCATTCTTGGACCAGTTTATTGTGGTATTCATTGACGATATTCTGGTTTACTCGAAGAGTTTGGAGGAGCATGCTGAGCATTTGAATATCGCACTGCAGACATTGAGACAGGAGAAATTGTATGCGAAGATGAGTAAGTGCGAATTTGGGCTGGAAGAAATAAAGTTTCTGGGGCATGTTGTGTCGGGCGATGGAATCGCCGTCGATCCTGAAAAGATTGCAGCAGTTCGAGATTGGCCTATTCCAAGGAATGTAGCTGAGATAAGAAGTTTCCTTGGATTAGCCGGATACTACAGGAGATTTGTGGAGAACTTCGCTCGTTTGGCAGAACCGTTGACCAAGCTTACGTGCAAGGAGGTACCTTTTGTATGGACGGATAAGTGTGCGTTGGCTTTTGAGACGTTGAAGCAGAAGTTGATAACCGCCCCTATCCTGACCGTACCAGACAATTCCGGAGGACTAGTGATTCATAGCGACGCATCTGGGAAAGGATTGGGATGTGTTTTGATGCAGCATGGGAAGGTTGTAGCATACGCATCGAAACAGTTGAAGACCCATGAGAAGAATTATCCAACTCATGACTTGGAGCTTGCGGCTGTGATTTTCGCTTTGAAGATTTGGAGACATTACCTTTTGGGGGAAAGAGTCAAAGTTTTTACAGATCATAAGATCTTGAAGTATGTGTTTACACAGAAGGAGCTTAACATGAGGCAGCGTAGATGGTTGGAGTTGATGGCTGACTACGATCTTGATCTTAAGTACCATCCGGAGAAGGTTAATGTTGTGCCGGATGCGCTTAGTCGGTTACCAGCAATTCAAGTGTTAACTACACAGAGGGAGATCATTGCAGATTTTCGAAGATTTGACTTGGAAGTTGTGCTACCACATTCTACGGGACAGTTGATGCAGTTGCAAGTACAGTTGTCCTTGGTTGAGAAGATTAAAGCGGCACAATCGCAGGATCCTAGACTGCAGAAGTTTCGAGAGCAGGTTGAGGCTGGACTATGAACAGATTTACTGGTCTACGAAGATGGTTCGTTGAGGTATGGTAGCCGTTTGTGTGTGCCAAAGGGGGATGTTCGTGAAGAGCTTATGAAGGAGGCACACAGTTCAGCTTATTCTATACATCCAGGAGGTACAAAGATGTACCGAGATATTCGACAGCATTTCTGGTGGGAAGGCATGAAACGGGAGATTGCTCGCTTCGTGGCTAAGTGCTTGGTATGTCAGCAAGTCAAGGCTGAATACCAAAGGGTTGCTGATTTGTTGCAACCACTTCCGATTCCTCAGTGGAAGTGGGAATATATAACCATGGATTTCGTGACGGCTTTACCGCGAAGTCTAAAGGGCAACAATGCAGTATGGGTGATTGTCGATCGATTGACCAAGGCAGCTCACTTTATTCCTTTTCGGGTTGGTCAATCAACGGAGACTTTGGCAGAGCGGTACATGCAGGAGATTGTAAGATTGCATGGCGTACCGGTGAGCATCGTGTTCGATCGGGACACTCGGTTCTTATCACACTTCTGGAGGAGTTTACAGGAAAGTTTGGGGACTCGATTGAAGTTTAGCACAGCTTATCATCCTCAAACTGATGGTCAGTCGGAGAGAACGATCCAAACTCTTGATGATATGTTGAGAGCATGCATGTTGGACTTCAAGGGTTCGTGGGAGGATCATCTACACTTGGTGGAGTTTTCTTACGACAACAGTTTTCAGGCAACTATCCAGATGGCTCCGTTTGAAGCTTTGTATGGTCGTAAATGTCGTTCACCTATTTGTTGGGATGATGTCGGTGAACGAAAATTGTTGGGACCAGATTTGGTGATGCAGACAGTTGAGAAGGTTAACACTATCAGAAATCATATGAAGGCAGCACAAGACAAACAGAAAAGTTGGGCTGACACGTCCAGAAGACCTCTAGAGTTCGCCGTGGGTGATTTGGTATTCTTGAAGATATCACCGACTAGAGAGGTGATTCGCTTTGGGAGTCGAGGAAAGCTTAGTCCTCGGTTCGTTGGACCCTTCGAGATATTGGAATGTGTTGGAGAGGTGGCGTACCGTTTACCGTTACCACAGTCATTGGCAGGAGGGCACGAGGTGTTCCATGTATCTCAACTACGGAGGTATGTTCGAGATGAGACCCACATCTTGGATCATTCGGAGTTGACAGTACGAGAAGACTTGACTTTTGAGGAGCGACCGGTTGAAATCAAGGATCGAAGAGAAAAGGTTCTTAAGAACAAGGTTATCCCCCTTGTGCTAGTCTCTTGGGGTAATCGATCGCATGGAGAATCCACTTGGGAGCGAGAAGACGAGATCCGGCAGAAGTTTCCTCACCTTTTCCTATAGTTATCTATCTTGAATTCTTGGAATTTCGAGGACGAAATTCTTTTTGTAGTTGGGTATGATGTAACACCCGAGCCCAATAATACTATTTCTGTTACTGGTTGAGTGTTTGGTATTGCTCATTTCATTTATCTTGCTTGTTTGGTTCTTATTGCAAAATTTTAACCGGCTAAGTCTTTCTGCATATAACAAATTTTAGCACCTAAAATAAAATTGAAAATATTCTTCTTGGCCTACTTGACACCCTTAGCTTCGTGGTAGCGTCCGTGCATTGTATTCTCGTCCCGTTCAGTGAAACGGGCGAGTTTGGATGGCTACGTGCACGTGCATGTGTCCGTTTTGGGAGTATGCTTTTTAATCATAAAACATTTCATTTTAAAATTTGGAACCCGCTTAAAATCCTATTATTTGAATTTCGAATTTTTAGACCCAACCCGGGCGCAATTTGGAAATGTTTTATTTAGCGCCAAAATCCCAAATTTTAATATTATTAAAACCATCGCATATATTTTTTTCTAACTAACCTGATATCTTACTGTTCATTACCTATCTTTTAAATCTTTAAGTTAACCATATAATATTTTTACAATCTTTATATCCTTCTTAATTTATTCTCTCAGCCAATCGCAACCTCCCCTTTAACCCTGTGGGCCCCACTTTCTCTCTCTCTCTCTCCCCTTTTCCCTCTCCCACTCCCTCTCCCTCATATATTCTCTCGTACTTCTCTTTATCATTCTTTCTCTTCTTGCTTCATGTTCCGTTTTTCATTTTTTTTAACTGTTCTTTTGTTGCCGGAATTCCGTCGTGCCGGTGATGCTTCTCGACGTTCCAGTGAGGTACCCCGACCCGTGTGGTTCCTTTGTTCGTCGTTTGGGTTCATTCCGTGAACCGTGCGCCCGTTGCGAGTTTTCCCCGCCGACGGTTAACGTTCCGTTTTCCCGATTCGCGACCCATCGAGGCAAGTTAATCTTGCTACATGCTATATACTTTTATAATTTTCATTTTATAATCTTACACATTTGAAAATCTTATAGTTTACACATGAAACGTCGTTGAAAAATCGGATATGACAAATCTGAAATTTACTGTACACCTTATCTTATAAAATTCATTATAAATCATAGAAAAATCATTACTATACGTTCTTTAGTTCCTTACGAAGCTAATTCAGAATACTATAACTCTATGAAATATTTACTTGCAAAATAAATTGTTTAAATAACGTAAAATGCAAATGAAAATGCCTTTAAACTGCTGCCCAGGGAAATTCCAGCAGCAAACTTTCAACTTCGAATATTCATAACTTTTTGTAGGTATAACCTGAGATGCTTATACTTATAAAACTGAAAACCTTATTGAATTATCTTTGTTTTGGTATAAGATACGTCTCTTTTTGAGAACATTTGTTATTTTTAAGCTATTTTACAAATTAAGGTGACGCTGAATTTCTGAACGGAACCTTCTTGTGCGTGGTTAATCAATACCACTTTTATAATTATTAATCGCTTTGAATATGCTATCCATATTAATATTATTATAACAATATTACCAGTTAATCATTCTTTTACTATTGAAAGGACGATAGTCATACCCATGTAGCTCTTGTACTTTCTGTCATTGCTATTGCACTACGTTGTGATTATTGCACCCCAAGGGTGCTCGAACCTGTTAATATGATAATACAATTGCACTATAGTAATGCACCATCGTGATTAAATGAACTGTTATTGTTGTTTACTTTATTTCCTGCTGTGATTCCTTATTCGATTATATACCTGTTGTGAGCACACCCTCGATTGCGTCACATATTGACCTGACCTTGATACACATGACATTTACACCTACCGATGCACCGGACATGGTACCCTTTACTACCAACTCAACCTGTTGTACCATGACCCGACCTGTTACCTGATCTCATGCCTAATGCCAACAAACCTGACTTGGGGTCCTCATGGACCATTCCTGTTGTCTATCCAGACAAACCTGCTTTTACCTGATCCTGTGTTGGCATTAGTTCTTGATTACTGAATACCTGACCTGACATACATAACTTGGGGGTATGGAGAAATCAAAGGTGAAACCGACTTGTAACTCAACAGTTCGATACCTGTTCTGATCAGTCTTACGGGCTTGGCCAGTCCGGGAGTGATGATGCTGACATCACTCGTCCTTCCTGCTACCTATTACTGCCTAGCGGCACGTCTCGGATTCAGCCCCGAGGGTCTTGACCGTGGTCCCGGGCATGCACGGGATACTATTGAGTTACATCGACGAGTCATCAATTGATTTCAAAGACTTTAGAATAGAAAACCTGATAGAACAGTTTAGTTACCCATTGCACATTACCCTGCACTGTTGTTTCATATTATTGCTTTATTCATGTTTATCGCTGCATTGCTTATTACCATGTTCATATTATATTATTGGTTGACATGACGCGCTGACGTCTGGGTTTTGCATGGCCCAGATTCCTTACCACTGTCGCCGACCGAGCAGGAGTACCTCAGCCAGCAGGCTGATTTGTGAGTTCTATAGTGGTTAGTTCATTTATTGCATTTTATTTCCAGGTGCGATCCCGCATTATGGGACATACCTTTCTATTATTGTATTGGATCATTTGCTTCCGCACTTATTTTTCATTGACTCTTATTATTATGGATTTGGACATGTGTTAGATAGTTTATTTATCTTGTTCTTGATATCTCTACAGCCGTAATGTGACTGTGGATGGATACTTCCTACCCACAGGTAGCATGGTTGGCTATGTCACGTGCCCAATCTTGCGTACTCTGGGAAGCGGGGCGTGACATGGTTCTTTTGGTATCAGAGACATAGGTTAGTTGGGTTGATTCTTTTGTAGTTGGGTATTGTACCCAATACACGAATCAGAATACCCGTGTTTAGGAAACATGTCCTGCCACCTTGACCGTTTTACCATTCTTGAATCACATTCTTCCTGATTATATCTTTTACGACGTGCAAACTTACTTTGCATGTCGACTCGAAAACCTGATTTCTTGTTATCCCTAGGACTTAGGCGACTTGGGTGGAGTTAAGTAATTGTGGCTATGATACCGCGGCATAGTTACAATGCGGTACTCAATTTAAGTATCTTGGAGTTCTAGCCTTGATCTATATTCAGAATCTATCATCATGCTAATGTTGGGTGTTTTGAGTTCAGGATTATGGCAAGTAAGAATGTGAAGACGTACCAGAGGCGTGTGGATGAAGCCGCCATGCTTGGAGTGATAAGAGGAATGCTGGAGAATCAAAGAAACAGACCGAGCTGATCCAGCAGCAAGCGGACTCGTTTCGGGAAGGTTTGCAGATCGTTCAGTAGTCTGTGAACAATATTGGAGCTAGACCAGTTGACCGAGTAGGGACCGTAGCAGATTTCAGGCGGTTGGGTCCGTCTACATTTACTGGTTTAAAGGAGCCATTGCCAGTGGAGCAGTGGCTAGTTGACACAGAGAACTTGCTTTTTGCGGCACAGATTCCAGATGACAAAAAGTTGTTGTGGTACACATTCAGCTAGTGGACTACGCCCGAGAATGGTGGCTTGTTGAGGAGATCCGCTTGCTTAAGCCGATCAAGTGGGCGGATTTTTTCTAAGAGTTTCCTGGAGAAGTTCTTCCCGCGGACTGCACGGGAGGAAATGGAAGAGAAGTTCATCGGACTAAAGCAGAAGGGAGCACCCGTAGATGTGCATGTAGCAGAATGGACGAGACTCAGTAGTTTCGCTGGACCTTTAGTTGCCAACGATGCGACAGGGCACGGAGGTTCATGCGCAGGCTGGACGTTGACATCCAGAGGCAGAATTTCTCTCTGGGTTTGACGACTTTCTCATAAATACTTGCAGCAGCCAAGAGCGGCAGAGTTTATCTGGGATGAAAGGGAGTTTGCAGCAGACAGCAGTTGCGTTAAGGAAGCAGTTCTATCGGGCCAGTCGAGTTTAGGGCTAGGCCGACTAACAATGTTCTTGCAGCAATGGAAGTTGATAATAGTGAAGAGCTGGCGGTTGTTCACGATTTTATGGATGTGTTTGAAGATATATCGGGCTTGCTGCCGAAGCGAGACGTGGAGTTCGCAATTGACCTTATTCCTGGTGCAGCGGCAGTATTTAAAGCGTATTATCCAATGGCACCAGTAGAATTGGAAGAAGTTAAGAAACAAGTTACTGAATTGCTTGAGAAGGGTTGGATTCGAAGCAGCAACTCGCCTTGGGGAGCTCCAGTTCTTCTAGTAAAGAAGAAGGATGGCACGAGGAGGATGTGCATCGATTATCGAGAATTAAACCGGGTAACTATTAAGAACAAGTACCCGATCCCTCGCATTGGAGAACTTTTTGAGCAGCTTAGTGGCGCGAGGGTATTCTCGAAACTGGATTTGCGATCCGGATATCATCAGGTCCGAGTGAAAGCAGAGGATATTTGCAAGACGGCGTTTTGAACTCGGTATGGACATTACGAGTATCTAGTGATGCCCTTCGGAGTAACGAATGCGCCGGCAGTATTCATGGACTTGATGAACCGAATCTTTTCACCATTCTTGGACCAGTTTATTGTGGTATTCATTGACGATATTCTGGTTTACTCGAAGAGTTTGGAGGAGCATGCTGAGCATTTGAAGATCGCACTGCAGACATTGAGACAGGAGAAATTGTATGCGAAGATGAGTAAGTGCGAATTTCGGCTGGAAGAAATAAAGTTTCTGGGGCATGTTGTGTCGGGCGATGGAATCGCCGTCGATCCTGAAAAGATTGCAGCAGTTCGAGATTGGCCTATTCCAAGGAATGTAGCTGAGATAAGAAGTTTCTTTGGATTAGCCGGATACTACAGGAGATTTGTGGAGAACTTCGCTCGTTTGGCAGAACCGTTGACCAAGCTTACGTGCAAGGAGGTACCTTTTGTATGGACGGATAAGTATGCGTTGGCTTTTGAGACGTTGAAGCAGAAGTTGATAACCGCCCTTATCCTGACCGTACCAGACAATTCCGGAGGACTAGTGATTCATAGCGACGCATCTGGGAAAGGATTGGGATGTGTTTTGATGCAGCATGGGAAGGTTGTAGCATACGCATCGAAACAGTTGAAGACCCATGAGAAGAATTATCCAACTCATGACTTGGAGCTTGCGGCTGTGATTTTCGCTTTGAAGATTTGGAGACATTACCTTTTGGGGGAAAGAGTCAAAGTTTTTACAGATCATAAGATCTTGAAGTATGTGTTTATACAGAAGGAGCTTAACATGAGGCAGCGTAGATGGTTGGAGTTGATGGCTGACTACGATCTTGATCTTAAGTACCATCCGGAGAAGGTTAATGTTGTGCCGGATGCGCTTAGTCGGTTACCAGCAATTCAAGTGTTAACTACACAGAGGGAGATCATTGCAGATTTTCGAAGATTTGACTTGGAAGTTGTGCTACCACATTCTACGGGACAGTTGATGCAGTTGCAAGTACAGTTGTCCTTGGTTGAGAAGATTAAAGCGGCACAATCGCAGGATCCTAGACTGCAGAAGTTTCGAGAGCAGGTTGAGGCTGGACTATGAACAGATTTACTGGTCTACGAAGATAGTTCGTTGAGGTATGGTAGCCGTTTGTGTGTGCCAAAGGGGGATGTTCGTGAAGAGCTTATGAAGGAGGTACACAGTTCAGCTTATTCTATACATCCAGGAGGTACAAAGATGTACCGAGATATTCGACAGCATTTCTGGTGGGAAGGCATGAAACGGGAGATTGCTCGCTTCGTGGCTAAGTGCTTGGTATGTCAGCAAGTCAAGGCTGAATACCAAAGGGTTGCTGATTTGTTGCAACCACTTCCGATTCCTCAGTGGAAGTGGGAACATATAACCATGGATTTCGTGACGGCTTTACCGCGAAGTCCAAAGGGCAACAATGCAGTATGGGTGATTGTCGATCGATTGACCAAGGCAGCTCACTTTATTCCTTTTCGGGTTGGTCAATCAACGGAGACTTTGGCAGAGCGGTACATGCAGGAGATTGTAAGATTGCATGGCGTACCGGTGAGCATCGTGTTCGATCGGGACACTCGGTTCTTATCACACTTCTGGAGGAGTTTACAGGAAAGTTTGGGGACTCGATTGAAGTTTAGCACAGCTTATCATCCTCAAACTGATGGTCAGTCGGAGAGAACGATCCAAACTCTTGATGATATGTTGAGAGCATGCATGTTGGACTTCAAGGGTTCGTGGGAGGATCATCTACACTTGGTGGAGTTTTCTTACGACAACAGTTTTCAGGCAACTATCCAGATGGCTCCGTTTGAAGCTTTGTATGGTCGTAAATGTCGTTCACCTATTTGTTGGGATGATGTCGGTGAACGAAAATTGTTGGGACCAGATTTGGTGATGCAGACAGTTGAGAAGGTTAACACTATCAGAAATCATATGAAGGCAGCACAAGACAAACAGAAAAGTTGGGCTGACACGTCCAGAAGACCTCTAGAGTTCGCCGTGGGTGATTTGGTATTCTTGAAGATATCACCGACTAGAGAGGTGATTCGCTTTGGGAGTCGAGGAAAGCTTAGTCCTCGGTTCGTTGGACCCTTCGAGATATTGGAGCGTGTTGGAGAGGTAGCGGACCGTTTAGCGTTACCACAGTCATTGGCAGGAGTGCACGAGGTGTTCCATGTATCTCAACTACGGAGGTATGTTCGAGATGAGACCCACGTCTTGGATCATTCGGAGTTGACAGTACGAGAAGACTTGACTTTTGAGGAGCGACCGGTTGAAATCAAGGATCGAAGAGAAAAGGTTCTTAAGAACAAGGTTATCCCCCTTGTGCTAGTCTCTTGGGGTAATCGATCGCATGGAGAATCCACTTGGGAGCGAGAAGACGAGATCCGGCAGAAGTTTCCTCACCTTTTCCTGTAGTTATCTATCTTGAATTCTTGGAATTTCGAGGACGAAATTCTTTTTGTAGTTGGGTATGATGTAACACCCGAGCCCAATAATACTATTTCTGTTACTGGTTGAGTGTTTGGTATTGCTCATTTCATTTATCTTGCTTGTTTGGTTCTTATTGCAAAATTTTAACCGGCTAAGTCTTTCTGCATATAACAAATTTTAGCACCTAAAATAAAATTGAAAATATTCTTCTTGGCCTACTTGACACCCTTAGCTTCGTGGTAGCGTCCGTGCATTGTATTCTCGTCCCGTTCAGTGAAACGGGCGAGTTTGGATGGCTACGTGCACGTGCGTGTGTCCGTTTTGGGAGTATGCTTTTTAATCATAAAACATTTCATTTTAAAATTTGGAACCCGCTTAAAATCCTATTATTTGAATTTCGAATTTTTAGACCCAACACGGGCGCAATTTGGAAATGTTTTATTTAGCGCCAAAATCCCAAATTTTAATATTATTAAAACCATCGCATATATTTTTTTCTAACTAACCTGATATCTTACTGTTCATTACCTATCTTTTAAATCTTTAAGTTAACCATATAATATTTTTACAATCTTTATATCCTTCTTAATTTATTCTCTCAGCCAATCGCAACCTCCCCTTTAACCCTGTGGGCCCCACTTTCTCTCTCTCTCTCCACTTTTTTTTCTCTCTCTCCCTCTCCCTCTCCCTCATATATTCTCTCGTACTTCTCTTTATCATTCTTTCTCTTCTTGCTTCATGTTCCGTTTTTCATTTTTTTTAACTGTTCTTTTGTTGCCGGAATTCCGTCGTGCCGGTGATGCTTCTCGACGTTCCAGTGAGGTACCCCGACCCGTGTGGTTCCTTTGTTCGTCGTTTGGGTTCATTCCGTGAACCGTGCGCCCGTTGCGAGTTTTCCCCGCCGACGGTTAACGTTCCGTTTTCCCGATGCGCGACCCATCGAGGCAAGTTAATCTTGCTACATGCTATATACTTTTATAATTTTCATTTTATAATGTTATACATTTGAAAATCTTATAGTTTACACATGAAACGTCGTTGAAAAATCGGATATGACAAATCTGAAATTTACCGTACACCTTATCTTATAAAATTCATTATAAATCATAGAAAAATCATTAGTATACGTTCTTTAGTTCGTTACGAAGCTAATTCAAAATACTATAACTCTATGAAATATTTACTTGCAAAATAAATTATTTAAATAACGTAAAATGCAAATGAAAATGCCTTTAAACTGCTGCCCAGGGAAATTCCAGCAGCAAACTTTCAACTTCGAATATTCATAACTTTTTGTAGGGATAACCTGAGATGCTTATACTTATAAAACTGAAAACCTTATTTAATTATCTTTGTTTTGGTATAAGATACGTCTCTTTTGGAGAACATTTGTTATTTTTAAGCTATTTTACAAATTAGGGTGACGCTGAATTTCTGAACGGAACCTTCTTGTGCGTGGTTAATCAATACCACTTTTATAGTTATTAATCGCTTTGAATATGCTATCCATATTAATATTATTATAACAATATTACCAGTTAATCATTCTTTTACTATTGAAAGGACGATAGTCATACCCATGTAGCTCTTGTACTTTCTGTCATTGCTATTGCACTACCTTGTGATTATTGCACCCCAAGGGTGCTCGAACCTGTTAATATGATAATACAATTGCACTATAGTAATGCACCATCGTGATTAAATGAACTGTTATTGTTGTTTACTTTATTTCCTGCTGTGATTCCTTATTCGATTATATACCTGTTGTGAGCACACCCTCGATTGCGTCACATATTGACCTGACCTTGATACACATGACATTTACACCTACCGATGCACCGGACATGGTACCCTTTACTACCAACTCAACCTGTTGTACCATGACCCGACCTGTTACCTGATCTCATGCCTAATGCCAACAAACCTGACTTGGGGTCCTCATGGACCATTCCTGTTGTCTATCCAGACAAACCTGCTTTTACCTGATCCTGTGTTGGCATTAGTTCTTGATTACTGAATACCTGACCTGACATACATAACTTGGGGGTATGGAGAAATCAAAGGTGAAACCGACTTGTAACTCAACAGTTCGATACCTGTTCTGATCAGTCTTACGGGCTTGGCCAGTCCGGGAGTGATGATGCTGACATCACTCGTCCTTCCTGCTACCTATTACTGCCTAGCGGCACGTCTCGGATTCAGCCCCGAGGGTCTTGACCGTGGTCCCGGGCATGCACGGGATACTATTGAGTTACATCGACGAGTCATCAATTGATTTCAAAGACTTTAGAATAGAAAACCTGATAGAACAGTTTAGTTACCCACTGCACATTACCCTGCACTGTTGTTTCATATTATTGCTTTATTCATGTTTATCCCTGCATTGCTTATTACCATGTTCATATTATATTATTGGTTGACATGACGCGCTGACGTCTGGGTTTTGCATGGCCCAGATTCCTTACCACTGTCGCCGACCGAGCAGGAGTACCTCAGCCAGCAGGCTGATTTGTGAGTTCTGTAGTGGTTAGTTCATTTATTGCATTTTATTTCCAGGTGCGATCCCGCATTATGGGACATACCTTTCTATTATTGTATTGGATCATTTGCTTCCGCACTTATTTTTCATTGACTCTTATTATTATGGATTTGGACATGTGTTAGATAGTTTATTTATCTTGTTCTTGATATCTCTACAGCCGTAATGTGACTGTGGATGGATACTTCCTACCCACAGGTAGCATGGTTGGCTATGTCACGTGTCCAATCTTGCGTACTCTGGGAAGCGGGGCGTGACAGAGCTTGTCGAGCAGTATGTTTGAAAGGTACGCCTTGGTGCCTCAACAGCTTTTTAATCCATCCGTATAGTATCTGGGCAGAAGGATGTGATGGAACCTGTCAAGTGCAGAATCGGCACCATGCCAATTTTTTTTTTCCATTTTGGTTTCCGCAGATCGATAGAAGAGGATCACCTTTTCATCTTTTCGCCTGGGAGGAACGTAGAGCGTCTGCAGTTCTTGCACACTATAGGTATCAAGTGCGTCGAGCTCTTTGTAGTGCTGCCGTGGAACCATAGCGATTTGCAAACTCCGTTCGTCGCCTGGCATGGCTTGTATGGATGGTCGAACAGAAAATACTGCATTTTACTCATCTTCAGAGTCGCTGCCGAAGATGAACATAGGGGTAGACGGTCCGGACTTGTTGTATTGGGGCGGACCCAAATAGACTATTTCTTCTTCCTCCTCGGTATCACTTCTGAAGACTGGAATAGTGGTGACAGCTTTTTGCTTGTCCTCCGGTTTATGGCATCTTTCCGTGTCTTCGAAGTCTGGTAAGAAGTACTTTGCATCTTCGCACTTTCGACTTCATTCAAGGAGAATGGGTTCAGCTCCCCTGTCACGGTATATTCGAGACCATCCTTGAAATACTTCATTCACTAATGTTGTGTAGAAGAGATGATGTTGTACTCGTGTAACGAAGGCCTGCCTAGCAAAGCGGTGTAGCAAGTCTTGGCATCAATGACGTGAAACTTGATGTCAATAACGAGCAGCCCAAATCGTAACATCAATATCACAGACCCAAGCATCCATGATGACTGGGAGTCAAACCCAGAGATGGTGATTTTATCCCGAGCGAGGTGTTGAACGCTCATGCAGATTTCTTTTAGCACCCTCACATTTAGTAGGTCGACAGAGGACCCATTGTCAACTAAGATCTTCCTTATCTTGATGTCGTGGCAGTATCCGGTGACATACAAGGGACGGTTTTGCTCGCACGTTTCGAGGAGGAGATCTTCGTCTCCGAAAGTGATGTCAGCAGTATGTACTTCTTCCAGCTCGTCCTTCATCTTTTCTTCGGCAAGGAAAGCCTGAAACTGTTCGGGCTCTTGTAGTGCCTTAATCAGAGAATCTCTCACCTCTTTAGATAGCAGAAGGGTATCGAGAATGCTTAGCTGCGAGGGTATCTTCCTCAGATGTGCCAGGACATTGTAATCCAACTTGTTTTTCTTCGGTGGGTCTCTGGCCGCCAACTCTTCGACGATTCGGTCATTGGGGGTGATATCTTTAGGGACTTTTTCTTTCCCCTTATCTTTTTTGTTCGCCCTCTTATTTGCGGGTCCGAGATTCTTTTCGGGCAACATGCGATTGCGCAGCTGAATGTTTTCGCAGATCTTCGTCTTTTCTGCTTCAGAGATGGATTCCTTGAAGAGAGGGCCGTAGGCTATTTCTTCATCAGAATCGCTCCCGAAGGTGAGAACTTGCGATCCCTTACTATCAACCATGTGACAGTTGCCGGAAGTTCTTTTATGCTCATCAGTCGTGCTTCTCTGCTCCCGATGATTCTTATGCTTCAATCGCCTGATGTGTTGTCAGTGGGAAACATATCCCTGCTACCAGTTTTTAAAGGCATTGCACTCTTCGGTAGGGTGCGTGGTCTTCCGATGGTACAAGCAGTAGTTTGGATGTCCATCTGTTTCATCAAGGTGTATGCTACCAGGAATATCTCCTTTGAAAGGTGGTAGCTTCATTCCCATCGACATGGCTTTAACGAATCGTTTCCTTGCCATAAGTCTGCTTTTATCTGCCGTAGGCATGCCTCGGTCTGGTTGGAATGCTTCAACCCTTTCGTCCAGCCTCCGACGTTTGGCTTTCTCGAATATGGCCATTTCGCGCACTCGATCAGCTTTTCTTTTCTGACAGGCCTCATTCAGCAACATTTCAATCATCTCGTCTGACGGTTCTAGGAGTTCCGGTTCGGGATCCGCCCCCAGTTTCTCTGCATCAGGAGCTTCTTCACCATCTATTGACGAGTGAGAGATTACGTGGCAGCTTGCCACATAGTTCTGAGGTTCATCCGACGAGTCTTCTCCCCCATCATTGTCATCATCTCCGTCCTCAAGGATGTGGTTGAGAAACTCTTGGAGTGTGACCGGGATTCGCGCCTTTTGGTTATATTCTTCCAGCGCGTCAATATGTCTTTGCAGGTCCGTGCGCTTGTCATCAGGCTTCACAGGATTTTTGGTCTTCTTATTATTTTTCGAAGACTTTGACGGCTGGGTATGGACGCTTTGACTATCACTACCAATTTTTGGCGTCTGGTGCGGTTTCAGCATTCCCTCGATGACCTCGGGTTCTAGCGAACTTTTCCACCTGATTGCCAGGTATGTTTAGAGATCCTTCAGCATTCATTTTTTTTGGACGAAAGAGCGACCTCCCATGGAACTTCTTCTATAAATGCGCATGATGCCCCCGGCGTGTCCATCTTTTTCAGAGCGTGTGGTTGAGGCGGGCTCACCTTCCAATTTTCAGACAGTGCGAATTTGCCTTGTTAGTATTAGTACTCAATCCAGCCTTTGAAAATGAAGCAATCTTCGATTGGATGGCTTATTACTCAGTGATAGGGGCAGTAATTAGGATTGTTGGCGTCGTCCGGCTGCAGTGGACGTTTTGGATCTGGCAAGGTGATGAGCGTGTTGCCCACTGCCAGCTCAAACAGACTCCTCATTTTATCCCGGGGAAATGAATAAGGGCGCTTTAGCTTCTCGTTAAAGAATCGCCGTCTATCGTCTTGGCGATCAGTTAGTTTAGTACCATTGGGCTGCTGTTGAGCATTGGCGACGAAGGTCGCTTTCCCTTTCCCCTTTTCGTTTCGAGGCTCCATCTTCGAAGAAGACGGTTTATGACCTATCTGATCCATTTGGGCCAGCTTGTCAATCAAGGCCTGGAAGGTAGTCGGCTTGAAAAACATCATGAATTGAGATATGGTCGCCTGCAGATCGAGGGTTCCTACAAACATGCGTACTGCAGGAGCTTCTTCGATGCGTTATTCGCATTTCATTCATAGGTTCCTCCACCGGATTGCATATTGAACCCATGTTTCACCTGGCTTCACCCTAGCATTGATCAACGCCATAATTGGAGTGCGTTTGCTAGCGCTTGCGAAACGCTGGGTGAATAGAAATTCCATCTCCGTAAAAGTTTTAACGGAGTCGTTGGGAAGCTTTGAATACCATTCGAACGCCGTCTCTGCCAAGCTGCCGACGAACTAGTGAAGTAGTAACTTAACGCCACCTCCAGTGTTGCCACAGAGAGCCTTGAACTGAGCGACATGTTGATGGGGATTGATTTTCCCCTTATATACGTGGAACTTGGGGATCGTATATGCTGGCGGGTACTTTATTTGATCGTACCAACCCAGATAGGGTCACCCAGTTCTGACGACTTAGCCGGTTGCTTCATTCGCTTGATGAGCTCGTATCTGTTGAGCTATATAATCATCCAGGACGGCTTTGGAGATGGTCTCTTCCTTGGATGCTGATAGAGCCGGAAGAGGGTTTGATGTCTCCCCTCTATCGTCTTTAAGGATTATTGGAGGATCCTCGGCTGGAGGGTCCGGCTGGATCATCATGCCCACCATATCTTGGAATAACAGTGCCATTTGTTTTATGTTGGCCGCTTGTTCTGCGGCCTCCTTTTCCTTCTTCACAAGTATTCTTCGAAGAAACTTGGCATCAGTTTCTTGCTCTTGGCGCTGCTCTAACGATGTCTCTGGGCTTTCTTTTGGCCCTGTGAGCGCGGCCATGGTTGTCAGCATCTCTTGGATCTTTTGTTGTTATTGCTCCTGAGCCTTTGTTACTGATCGGGTGAGCGGTCTTGACCCGTAGAAGCACGGCTTTCCTCTTTTCCGGAAGCCATACAAACAGTATACACTACCATCCCCCCAGACTTGGGGCATTTGGATTCAACGCCCTTGCGACTCGTCGCAGACGCAGGGATCTTCTCCGGCCTCCTCCTTTTGTAGGCGGTCGAATTTGAGGGGCCCGTGGTAGCGGGCACCCAAGTAGACGATACCTTCTGTGGCTCAACAGGGCGATCCTTCTCTTGCGTAATTTTCTTTTATCGGCGGGGGTAGTCTTGATCAATCACGGAGTCTTGGACCCTCCGCCATACCTTGTGAATTTTAGAGGACAGCCGCTGAGGGGGCTGCTCTGGCTTCGCCTCCGTGACGTTCTTCAGAGGTGGAGGAGATCTTTTCAGAACGGCAGTTGGAGAGTTCTTGCACACCCCTCAGCGGCTCAAAGCTGTTCCTAGTTGGAACAGCAGCCTCAACTTCCACCGTCGGAGCCGGCGGAGTCAATCCAGAAGGGGAACTGCCCCCAGCTTTCCTTACTCGGCGCCAGTGACGACATCATGCATGCCTTGCAGATGGTATTAGCTCAGCTATGGGGGTAGCTTCATCATGCCCCCTGTTCTGGTCAAAAGTTGTCGTCGGTGTCAGCGTATCGAAGACAGACGTCTGCTAAGAGGGGATAGTCAACCTGTTGATGGAAGACTTTCGAGCAGGGGAAGCAGTTTTGGTGACTTTGCCTGGAGCGAGAGTTAGAGCGGATAGCCTAGCGAAGACCATCCCCTTAGCAGGAGAAGCCGCTTTGACGATTTCAGGAGCAGGAATGGCTATCCGCTTCGGGATAACCCCTTCTGGTATCGCGGGCTTCTTAACAGACCCATTGGAGTTTTGGCCCAGTCTGTTAAAAAGGCGTTGGATTTGGGTGACCCGTTGAGAGGGGCCACGGTAGTTGTAAGTCGATCAAAGACCGACTTCTTCGGAGCTTCTTGCGACGGCAATGGGGCATTGAAGCTCATTGGTGGGAGCATGGTCCTGAAGAACAGCCCAGTGGTAGCTTGCGTCACCTGTTTCACTGGCATCATGAAAACGGAGGCCGCTTGAGGACTATAGGTCACTCCTCCAGCAAGGACAGAGTGGGAGTTGTTGCAGTTGGTGCAGTTGAAAGCCATTGATCTTCTGTTTTCTGCACGGATCAAGACACCAAATCGTAGTACCTCGAATCCAGGGGCAACCATAGAAAACCGCGATTCGTTCGCGAAACACGACACACGAAGTGTGGAGTGGAAAGAGGAAAAGGTCCTACCGAACATTCCAGAATCTGTTCGCCGCCGGAAACCGGGAAGACATGACGTCTTGCCTGAATCTGGGGGCAGATGCTATTTGGTTTTATCCGTCCACCTCTCCGAAATTGCCAAGTTGATTTATGGCACCATGTATCGAAGGTTTAGACGGATGCGGCCATTGTAGCAGACTTCGTCAGATTCCCCCTCATTGTGAGGGTTTTTTGGATTGTGGGGACGCTCTTCCCTGCAGGCCCAAGCCCCTGCAGTTAATTACGCTTCCGCATCGCGGTAACCACTTTCTTCTTCTCCAGATGGTCACTTCGTGTCGTGTGTGTTTCTTTTGTTTTTGGTTGTCCATGGATTGTATACGGAGACTAATTTATGTTGTCGCCGGTAGGGCGTGGATTAGTCCAAATCCTTATTCTATTAGATTTGGGTTTGGGTTGGGTTTAAAGATCGTTAATCTTGTTTGAGACTGTTCCCTGATTAAAAACCGGGAAAGGACTCAGAAAAGCATCACGTGTTCACACGTGACCAATGGTCACGTGTTGACACGTGACGTTTAAAGCAGCGGCACAAAGCGCATTCAAGAAAAAGCTCCAGAAAAGGCCACGTGCTCACACGTGACCAGTGGTCACGTGTTGGCACGTGACGGCTGAACAGCGGCCAGAAAACAGAGGGCAGAAGAAGAGAAGCCCATTTCAGGGGTCGCGTGCCTACACGTGACCAGGGGTCACGTGGACACACGTGACCGGCTTTAAAACCCTTATTCTTTAACAGAATTAAATTCTGAGAGGAGATCACTCAAATCTTTCCAAAATAGAGAAGGATTATTTGGAACCGTTGGATTAAAAATCTAAAAGTGATTAAATATCACCAATTTTTGGAAAAATCTCGAACTTGGAAAGATTTCCCCCCTAAATCTAACCGAGATAACAAAGGGATATCTTTGGATTTAAAATCCAATGGTGAATAAAATTCACTTAACAATCTAAAGGCCCAGATTAATGATAAATATAAATCAAATCTCTCAATATACAAATCAAATCTCTCAATGAGAGATTTACAAAACAGATTGCTTCTTTTCCTTCTCCTATAAATAGGAGCCAAGAAAAGAAGAGAAGAAAAAAACCCTTTGGATTGGACCTTTGGACCTTTTCTTTTGATACACAGAGAGAGATATAGAGCTTTTGATTCTCTGCAAAAGGAAAACCTTAGGTAAGAAAAGAAAAGGGAGGCTTAAAAAGAGAATTTAATTCTCAAAAGAGTTTAACTCTTATATAAAGAAAAGAACTTAGTTCTTTCTCTGGTCGAGGATCTGCAAAGTGTACATCTCCCCATGAATCGAGAATTTAATTCTCATTGGGTTGAGATCCTGCCATGCAGATCCAAAACACAGAGGAGGAACTGAGTTCAGAGAATTTAATTCTCACAAAATGATAGGAATTCAATTCCTTTGAGATAAAGTTAGGGTTTAACCCTATGTTATAGGAATTTAATTCCTTCAAAATGAACAGAACTAGGGTTTAACCTTAATTGAGAACATAATTCTCTCAAACTCACAGGAATTTAATTCCCTTAAGAAAAGAAATTAGGGTTTAACCCTATTAAGAATATAATTCTTCGGAAGAAAACAGGAATTTAATTCCTCTAAAGTTTAGGGTTTAACCCTGTGAACAGAACTTTAAAAACAAGCAGAGTCACGTGCTACCACATGACCCCTGCAAAGACCCGCAGAAAAGAACTCTGAAGTAAACGCCTCACGTGTTACCACGTGACTCCTGCGAAGGTCTATAAAAGAGAACTTTGAGGCAATACCTCACGTGCCCCACGTGATCCCTGAAGCACATAAAGAAACAGCAAAATAAACAGAGACTCTGGGGCGCCATCACGTGTCACCACGTGACCCCTAATGAGTATTCTAATAAACCAGAGCATGAGCACCCATCACGTGCCCGCACGTGATGGCTTTCAGAACTAAAAGTGTTAAACATTTATCTGTATAACAAAACAAAGAGAAGAAGGGCGCTCTCACGTGCTACCACGTGACCTCTCTTGCCTTAGTGTTTAACACTAAATTGAAAACTCTGTATCTAGTGTTTAACACTGATTCTCCTTAGTGTTTAACACTAATTTGGAAAACTCTATTTGCCGTGTTTAACACTTATTTGCTTAGTGTTTAACACTAATTTGAAAACTCTTTTCCCAATGTTCAACACTGATTATCTTTTAGTGTTTAACACTAACTTGTCAATCTTTTCCCAGTGTTCAACACTGTTGGTCTCTAGTGTTTAACACTAGCTTTAGCCCAATTCGCTAAGTTTCCAGAGGCAAAGCCTCTCCTTCAATGAATCAACAGAGGGTTAATATCCCAAAAATGATTGGACTTAGCCCAAGCTGGCCATAAGTCCTCAATGCAAGCTTAACTGGGCCAATGGGCTCATAATATAATAATTGATCCTAGTATCCAAATTGGACTACAAATCACTTAATCTACCTCGGTTTAAGGGTACATCTCTTCACTCCTTTGATACTTGGCGTTGTAATTCCTCAACGTCTTCAAAAAGGTGATGGGTCCCGATGACCACACATTGATACGGACTGTGGGGTCCTTAAACTCATGGACTATGAAGTCCTTAACCTTGACCGTAATGTCTTAAAACTAAACGCTGGACTGTGGGGTCCTTAAACCCACGGACTACGAGGTCCTTAACCTTGACCGTGATGTCTTAAAACTAACATCGGACTGTGGAGTCCTTAAATCCACGGACTACGACGTCCTTAACCTTGACCGTAACGTCTTAAAACTAACACTGGACTGCAATGTCCTTAAACTACATATTCACCGCAATGTCACTAAACTAAACAACAGGGCTCCCCTAATCGCTCTCTTGTCGGATCTAAACGATCCCGTTAAGTTGATCTTATTCTAAAACTAGACTAATACATCCTTAACAAACGTTTAAGTCGATCTTAGTCTCAGATGAGGCTAACGTATCCTTAAACACAACCCCAAACCCAAATCTAAGATAATACGGATTTGGACTAGTCCACGCCCTACGGGCGACGACATGACTCAGTCTCCGTATACAATCCACGGGCAACCAAACACAAAATAAACACACACGACACGAAGTGATCATCTGGAGAAGGAGAAAGTAGCTACCGCAATGCGGTAGCGTAATTAACTGCAGGGGCTTGCGCCTGCAGGGAAGAGCGTCCCCATAATCAAAAACCCCTCAAGCGAGGGGGAATCTGACGAAGTCTGCTACATCGGACGCATCCGTTTAAACCTTCGATACATGGTGCCATAAATCAACTTGGCATCTTCGGAGAGGTAGACGGATAGCACCAATTAGCATCTGCCCCGAATCTTAGGCAAGACGTCCCTGCATCGCGCCGTCTTTCGGAGGGGAACAGATTCTGGCACGCCCGGTAAGACCTTTTCCTCTTTCCACTCCACACTTCGTGTATCGTGATTCGCGAACCAATCGCGGTTTGCTAATGGTTGCCCTTGGGTTTCGAAGTACTAAGACTTGGTGTTTCGTTTGCTGCAGAAAGCAAAAAGATCAAAGGCTGGCAACTGCTTGAACTGCTCCGACGCTTCTCCTCACCTGGAGGTGTAGCATATGGACCCCAGGCTGCTTCCCTATTCACTCTGCCTGTGGAGCAAGTGACTCAAGCTACCACCGGTCTTTTCTTCGGGACCATGCTCCCGCCTGTGAACATTAATATCCCAATGCCCATTCCGGAAGCTTCAAAGAAGTCGGTCTTTGATCGACTTGCTACTTCTACGGCCCCTCTCAACAGGTCGTCCAACTCCTCGGTCTTCACCAGGCTAAGCCTGAACTCTAAAGGGCCCGCCAAGAAGCCCATGTTATCTGAGGTGGCCATCCCGAAGAAGAACCCTGCTCCCGAAGTCGTCAAGGCGGCTTCTCCTCCCAGAGGGTCGGTCTTCGCGAGACTGACTACCCCCGTTCCCGCTCCCGCTCCCGCTCAGAAATCTGTTTTTGACCGGATGGACGTAGCTTCTCAACGAACGTCGGTCTTCAAAAGGCTGACACCAGCAGTAGCCCCTCCCCAGAACAGGGGACAAGACGAAGCCGTCGCTGAATCAATCCCAACAACCCGTCATGCCCGACGTCGCCACTGGCGCCGGATAAGGAAGACTGGGGGCAACTCCCCCTCCGGACTAACTCCACCAGCTCCAACGGTGGAAATTGAGGCCGCTATTCCAACCGGGAACAGCTTCGAGTTGCTGAACAAGGTACGCAAAAACTCGCCGACTGCGGTTCTCAAAAGATCCCCTCCACCTGTAGAGGAAGTTACAGAAGTGAAGCCGGAACAGCCTCCTCAACGGCTGTCCTCCAAAATCTACAAGGTCTGGCGTCAAGTCCAAGACTCGGTAATTGATCAAGATTATCCCCGCCAACAGAAAAAGGTGAAAGTTCAGCGGGAGGAGAACCGTCACCTAAAACAACAAAGGACGACAACCGCTTGGGTGCCCGCTGCAACGGCTCCCTCCACGTCGACTACTCAAAAGAGAAGAAGGCCGGATAGAGTCCCCACTCCTACAGCAAATATCAAGGACAATAAGCCTAAACGCTCTAAGCCTGGGGGCATGATAGTGCATACGGTATATATGGTGCTGGGAAAAGAAGACATCCGTGCATCCACGGGTCATAAACCGCTTACACGGTCAGTGACCAAAGCTCAGGAGCAACAGCAGAAGCTCCAGGAAATGATGAACGCGATGGCCGCACTCACTGGGCCGAAGGAAAGCCCCGAAGCATCATCAGATCAACGTCAGGAGCAAGAAACTGACGCTGAATTCCTTCGTAGGATATTGGAGAAGAAAGATAAAGAGGCTGCCGAACAAGCAGCCAATATACAACGAATGTCCCTCCTGTTCCAGGACATGGTGGGAATGATGATCCAACAAGATTCTCCTGCTGAAGATCCTCCAATCGTCCTTGAAGACGACAGGGGAGAAACGTCAAATCCTCCACCGGCTCTGTCAACAGCCAAAGAGGAAACAATCTCCAAGGCTGACGTGGACGAATACATAGCCCAACAGATACGTGTTCACCAGGAGACTGAAGTAGCCGGTCAAGTTGTCAGGACGGGGCGACCATATCCGAGCTGGTATGACCAGATCAAGTACCCGCCGGGCTATACAATACCGAAATTTCACGTCTATAAGGGAACGGGAAATCCCCACCAGCATGTTGCCCAGTTCAGGGCGCTTTACGGCAACACCGGCGGCGATGATAAGCTCCTGCTTCGCCAGTTTGTCGGTAGCTTGTCAGAAACGGCGTTCGAGTGGTACTCTGAGCTCCCAAACGACTCTATTAAAACGTTTGCAGAGATGGAGCTGCTGTTTACCTAATGTTTCGCAAGTGCTAGCGAACGCACTCCGATAACGGCATTAATTAATACCAGGGTGACACCAGGTGAGACATGGGTCCAGTATGCTATACGCTGGCGAAACTTGTGGTCGAAATGAGAACAACGCATTGAGGAGGCGCCCGCGGTGGGCATGTTCGTGGGTACCCTAGATCCTCATGCAACTATCTCACAGTTCATGATGTTTTTAAAGCCAACCACGTTTCAGGTTTTTATCGACAAGTTGGCCCAGATGGACCAGATGGGTCACAGACCGTCTCCCCCGAAGCCAGAACTCGGAATGACAAGGGTAAAGGGAAGGCAACCTTCGTTGCGAACGCTCAGCAGCAACCTAGTGCCCCAAAGCTGGCAGATCAGCTGGAAGAAAAACGACGGTATTACAATGAGAAAATGAAGCGCCCCTACTCATTCCCATAGGATAAGACGAAGAGGCTATTTGAGCTGGCAATACGCAACAGGCTTATCAACTTGCCAAACCCAAGGCGACCGCCGCAACCCAGTGAGGTGAATAACCCCAACTACTGCCCTTACCATCAAACGGTAAGCCATCCGATTGAGGATTGCTTCATCTTCAAAGGATGGATTGAAGATCAATACCTACAGGGCAAGTTTGCGCTGTCCGAAAAGTGGAAGGTGAACCCACCACAACCTCACACCACTAAGAAGACGAACACACCGGGGGCAACTTGTTCTTTCATTGAAGAAGCTCCATGGGAATTCGTGCTTTCGGCAAAAACCAAAAGAATGCTGAACGAGCTCCAAACATGCCCGGCAGTCAGGTGGAAGAACCCGCTGGAACCCCGGATCATTGAAGGGATGCTGAAGCCGCGCCCAACTTCGATGATCAGTGGTGATGGCTCGAACACTCACAATCAGCCGTCGAAATCTTCAAGGAAAAAGAAGAAGAAATCTAAGAAGCCTGTGAAGCCTGGTGACAAGCGCACAAACTTATAGAAATAGATCGACGCGCTGGAAGAGTACAATCAAAAGGCACGGGCTCCCATCACACTCCAAGAGTTCCTCAACCACGTCTTTCAAGAAGAAGATGAGGGGGAGAGTTCGTCGGATGAATCTGAGGGATACGTGGCGAGTTGTAATATGATCTCCCACTCGTTTACTGATGATGAAAGAACTCCTGGCACTGAGAAGCTGGGGGCAGAGCCTGAACCGGAACTTGTGTGGCCAACAGACGAAATGATCGACGCCTTTCTAGACGAGATTCGTTTGAAAAGTAAAGCTGACCAAGAGCGTGAGATGGCCGCATCAGAAGGACCCAAACGCAGGCGATTAAACGAAAGAGTCGAAGCGCTCCCGCCAGATCAAAAGACATCCGATGCGGATAAAAACAGATTCAAGACGAGAAAAAGGTTTGCTAAAGCCATATCAATGGGAGTGAAGCTACCACCCTCGGAAGAGAACACTGGCAATGGAACGGAGATGCATCCTAATTACTGCTCATATCATCGGAATATTTCACACCCCACTGAGGAGTGCGGCGCTTTTAATATAAGGTGGCAGGGATATGTTGCTCACCGGCAACATTTTAAGCAGATGAGACGCAGAACCCGTCGGGAGCAGAGAAGTACGACCGAAGTGCACAAAAGAACTACCGATAACTGTTACATGGTCAACGCTGGGGGATCGCAAGTGCTCACATTCGGGAGCGATTCTGACGAGGAAATGGCTCTTAGCCCCCTCTTTAAAGAGCCCACCTCGGGAAAAGAAGAAGAACCAGAGGCCTGCGAAAACATTCAGCTGCGCAATCGCACGCTTCCAGAAAAGAATCTCGGACCCGCAACTAGAAAAGATAAAGGAAAGGAAAAGGTCGCTGAGGATATCGCCTTAGATGACCAAGTTATGAAAGAGCTGACTGCCAAGGACCCGTCTAAGAAGAGTAAGGTGGACTATTACATCCTAGCGCACCTGAGGAAGCTACCCTCGTAGCTCAGCATTCTAGACGCCCTCTTATTATCGAAAGAAATGAGAGATTCATTAATCAAGACGCTGCAAGAGCCCGAGCAATTCCAAGCCTTCCTCGCCGAAGAAAGGATGAAAGATGAACTGGAAGAAGTGCGCACAGCCGATGTCACGTTCGGTGATGAAGACCTTCTCCTTGGGACGTGCGACCACAACCGTCCCCTATACGTCTCTGGATATTGCCACGATATAAAGATAGGCAAAATCTTGGTTGACAATGGGTCTTCCGTTAATCTCCTCAACATGCGGGTGTTAAAGAAAATATGCATAAGCGTCCAGCATCTTGCTTGGGACAAGATCACCATCTCCGGGTTCGACTCCCAATCATCAAGAACTCTTGGGTCTGTGATATTGATGCTACGCTTTGGGCTGCTCTTCACGGACATTAAGTTCCATGTCATAGGCGCCAAGACTTGTTACAATGCTCTACTCGGCCGACCTTGGTTACACGAGTACAACATCATCCCGTCTACACAACATCAGTGTATGAAGTATTTCAAAGATGGTCTCGAGTATACCGTAACAGGTAAGCTAAACCCATTCTCCGTGAACGAAGTCCGCAAATACGAAGATGCAAAGTACTTTTTGCCAGATTTCGAGGACACGGAGAGGTGTCGCAAACCGGAGAACACAGTCGCCGCCACCATTCCTGTTTTCGGGAGTGATACCGAAGAAGAAGAAGAGATGGTTTACTCTGGGCCGTCTCGACGCAATGACCCGGGACCATCCGCCCCCATATTGATCTTCGGGAGTGACTCGGAAGATGAGGTGAATGTTGTGTTCTCCCGTCGGCCGCCAATACAAGAATTCCCCGGTGATGATCAGAGTTTGCAAATCACCATGATTCCACGGGAGCACTACAAAGATCTTGACGCGCTTGAAGCTCGCAGCGTGCAGGAGCTACGGACATTTTATGTCCCTCCCAGGCGAAAAGGCGAAAAAGCGATCCTGTTCTATCGATCCTCGGAAATAAGAATGGATAAAGAGATCTGGCATGGCGCGGATTCTACACTTGATAGGCTCCAACCCATCCGTTTGCCCAGATATTACACAAACGGGCTGAAAAGGCTATTGAAGTGCCAAGGGGTACCTTTGAAACAGACTATTCGACAAGCTTGGTTCTACAACAAGATTTGGGATGTCCCTGGGACTAAGCGCAAATTGCCCAACGGGAGGATGGAAACGCTTGGGCTTGAGTATGTAAGATCCAGGAAACGGGAACGAGTCCACGGTAGCTATGCCATATATAACTTCGATGAAGAAGAGGATGCCCTGTCAGAAAACGTCGATCCTTTATCAAGACTAGATCCTGCACCCAAAGTGCCGAGTCTGTCATTTGAAGAGTGAATGGACAAGCTTATCAGGAAAGCGGGTCAAAAAGCTCAGGACGACCATAACCGCGAAATGGCCATCTACGAGAAAACCAGGATGCAACGTCTACTTCAACAGGCTGCCAAAGAAGAAAATACTCCTCCCTTTCAACCTGTTGTGCAAAACGCCCAACACAGAGGTAGAAACAAGTCAAAGAGCAGAAAAGGCGTTCGACTACGACAAAGCGGGACCGAGAAGTCACGCGATCGGAAATCAAGCGGTCCAGATTTGTCCCTTATGGAAAAGATGAGTCAGGCATACTCTTTTCCTTAGAATAAAACACGGAAGATACTTGACCTCGCTTTAAAACATCGAATGATTACACTTCCGAAGTCTAAACATCCTAAGCAAGCTAATGAGGTCTCTCATCCGGGCTATTGCTCTTATCACCGAGCCATAGGACACCCTATCGAAGACTGCTTCACCTTCAAGAACTGGGTCGAAGATCAGTATCAGCTCGGCAAGTTCACTCTATCTGACAGTTGGAAGGTAACGCCGCCACAGAAGCATGAACCCAAAGCCACAAGAGCAGAATCAGATCCACATCGGTCTTAGAAGCGAGCTCGTACCTGTCATAAGATAACGGTATTAAAAGAAGAGCTCGAGGACATGAATGACCTCCCCTAGTGCTTTGAAAACAGCAATGACGACGAGGTAATCTCAGAATTTCCGCCAGCGCCAAAAGAGCTGGAAGACGGCATACATACTACTGCAGATAACCTCAGGAAAATTGAGCTGGGAATGACGAACGACCTGCGACCGACATTCGTCAGCGAGTTGCTATCTGAATAAAGGGTGGCCACGTTAAAAGACGTGCTTATGCAGCATAGAGATTGCTTCGCATGGAACCACTCCGAAATGCCAGGACTAGATCCAGAAATTACTGTGCATAAGCTGGCGATATCCCCGGATGTTAAGCCAGTCAAACAGGCACCGAGAAGAATGCGGCTCGAGCTTGAGATGAGTATCAACGCCGAAGTCAAGAAGTTAATCGACCCTGGCTTCATTCAGGAGGTTCAGTATCCTGACTGGATCGCCAACATCGTCACAGTGATGAAGAAAAATGGGACGGTGCGCATATGTGTGGATTTCCGAGATCTCAATAAAGCTTGCCCGAAGGACGATTTCCCAGTGCCGGTCACCGAGCTGATGATAGATAATACGTCCACTCATGAAGTTTTCTCCTTCATGGACGGCTTATCAGGATACAATCAGATAAAGATGCATCCCGAAGACCAGAAGCACACTGCTTTCCGGACCCCTCTGGGAATATTCTGCTACAAGGTGATGCCTTTCGGTCTAAAGAACTCCGGTGCCACCTATCAAAGGGCCATGACAAAGATCTTTGATGACCTCATACATGAAATCGTCGAATGCTATATCGACGACCTCGTCGTGAAAAGCAAATCATACGAGGAACATTTCGAGCATCTGAAGACTGTATTTCAACGCCTTCGGCAATACAACTTGAAGATGAACCCCCTCAAATGCGCGTTCGGGGTATCCTCAGGCAAATTCCTAGGGTTTATCGTCCGGCACCGGGGTATCGAGATAGATCCGTCGAAGCGATCATGGAAATGCCACCGCCAAGGACCCTCAAACAATTGCGGTCTCTCCAGGGGAAGCTCGCGTACATCCGGCGATTTATAGCCAACCTTTCAGGCAAATGCCGCCCTTACAGTCACCTGATGAAGAAGGGAACCCCGTTCGTCTGGGACCAAAAATGCCAAAGCGCGCTAGACGAGATCAAGCAATACCTGCAGAACCCGCCAATGCTGGCTGCTCCGATCAAGGGAAAGCCCCTCATTCTTTATACAACCACCCTCGAAGGTTCCTTAGGCGCATTATGGGCTTAAGAGAACGATCAAGGGAAAGAAAGAGCACTCTACTACTTAAGTCGAGTTCTACTGGGGGCAGAAGGCAACTACTCCCCCATTGAAAAACACTGCCTGGCGTTGATCTTCGCGATAACAAAACTCCGGCACTATGCGTTGGTGCATGAAGTACGTCTCATATCGAAGGTGGACCCCCTTAAGTATTTAATGTCGAAGGCCATACTGACTGGTTGGCTCGCTAAATTGGCCTTGCTCTTGATGGAGTTCTCGGTAACTTATCAACCTCTTAAAGCAGTCAAAGGCCAGGCCATTGCCGACTTCCTCGCTGAGCATCCGATATCGGCCGATTCCCCTCTGAATTGCGAACTGCCAGACGAACACGCGTTTGATGCGATCGACGGTGGTAATATCCTATGGGAGCTTTCTTTCGATGGAGCATCTTCCATGAAAAAGCGCAAACAAAGCACCCCTATAATCAAATCAGGGGTGGGTCTCATTTTCGTAACTCCAGAGGGGGGATAATGCGCTTTGCTTTCTCCTTGACAGAGCCGAGAACAAACAATGAGGCTGAATACGAAGCTTTGATAGCAGGCCTCGAGATCGCCATCGACATGGGAATTAAAAACCTCCTCATATACGGAGATTCCCAACTGGTCGTTAGTCAAGTAAACGGCGATTACCAGACATGCAAGCCAGAGTTGGTGAAGTACGGCGAGAGAGTACAACAACTGCTGACTCAAATCCCTTCCTACACTTTGGAAAGAATACCGCGTGCCGAAAATAGCAAAGCGGATGCATTAGCCAAGCTTGCTAAAGAACTAGCCGACGAGAACCTAGATGACGTCAGGGTCATGGTACAAAGCCGTCGAGTACTTGCCCCTACAGAAATATCTCCGGAGTCATCCGAAGAAAGGGGAGCAACTGAGCAGACGGCCCTGCAAATAAATGACCAAGAGAAAGCTGAAGATTGGAGAGAAGTCTTCATAGACTACTTCAAATCCCGTCGAACGCCTGAAGATGCGTCCTCAAGACATCAGCTCATGAAACGAGCTCTGTCTTTCACCTTCGTCAACGATACTTTGTACAAGAGGTCATTCGATTCTCTGTGGTTGAGATGCCTGGGACCTGACGAAGCGAAAAGAGTCATTCAAGAAGTTCACAGCAGACTCTGCGGTTCACATCAAGCGGGCCCGAAGATGAAGCTGAAAATCAAACGAATGGGTTATTACTGGCCCACAATGATCCAGGACTGCCTCGAGTATACGAAGCAAAGCCACTCGTGCCAAATCCATGGGGACTTTATCCATCAGCATCCAAATCCACTACATCCAACGGTGGCTAGCTGGCCATTTGAAATGTGGGGAACTGACATAATCGGCCGCATTGAACCAGTATCGTCCAGAGGACATCGATTCATTTTGGCAACAACTGATTACTTCTCCAAATGGGCAGAAGCAGTACCACTGAGGGAGGTGAAGACGGAGAATATCCTCCATTTCTTCAAGACACACGTCATTTATCGGTTTGGAACTCCGCGACGGATCATTTCCGATAACGGGCCAGCCTACAGAAGCCACAAGATTAGTCGTTTCGCACAGCAGCACAAGATAGACTGGAGATACTCCTCAGTTTATAATCCCCGAGCTAACGTTCTAGCTGAGGCTTTCAACAAAACCTTGACAAAGATCGTGAAGAAGACGGTGTCCCGAAACAAAAAGGACTGGCACGAGAGACTGCAAGAAGCTCTCTGGGCATATCGAACTACGTTCAAAACGTCCACGGACGCAACGCCGTACGCGTTGGTATTCGGTACAGAAGCAGTACTCCCCCTCGAAATAGAGCTACTGTCTCTACGGATGGCAGTCCACTACGAGCTGACGGACGAAGAAAATGCTCACCTTCGGCTTGAGGAGCTTGATGCCCTTGATGAGACCCGGCTTATAGCGCAACAAAATCTGGAGGCTTATAAAGCAAAGATGACGCGCTCATACGAAAGATTGACCAGGCCGAGAACATTCCGCCAAGGAGAACTCGAGCTAGTGGTCAAAAGACCTATGATCCCCAATCGTGCCAAGCGGGGAAAATTCGAGCCGAACTATGAAGGCCCGTACATCATAGACAAGGTCTATAAGGGTGGAGCGTATCTACTCATGGATATACACGGTGAAAGACCTTTCAGGTCAGTGAACGATCGCTTCCTGAAGAAATACTACGCTTAACGGGTCAAGGCCTAGGTCAATGATAGATGACGACGACTATGTCCACTCGCTATCTTCCTAAGCCCGAACTCTAAGTAGTAACCGGCCTTCTTCAACAGCGGACCGAAACGTCCTTAAACTAACAGCGGACCGAAACGTCCTTAAACTAACGGCGGACCGAAACGTCCTTAAACTAACGACGGACCAAGACGTCCTTAAACTAACGATGGACCGAGACGTCCTTAAACTAACAGCGGACTGAAACGTCCTTAAACTAACAATGGACCACTATGTCTTAAAACTGGATGTTGACCGAGATGTCGATAAAACTGGCTGTTGACCGAGATGTCGATAAAACTAATAGCACGCTTAGGAGTCCTCACGATTCCTAGGGAGAAATTACACTTGCGAGATCCTTACGACTCGTAAGGAGAACTCTCTTATGGGACCCTTACGGCTCATAGGATTTGAAAGTCTTAAGTCACAGAAACCTAAACCTGTGCTTAAGAAACCCCCACAACCTTCAATTTCTGCCCTACAAGTGGCTCATACTGACCCTTGTATACAATCCACGGGCGCAAATAAACATTTCCCTAACCAAGTCCCATCCGTGACTAGGGATATGTTTGTATGGCAAACAACCCTTGTAGGTCCTCTCGACTTATAAGGAGAAAACCCTTTTGTAAGATCATTACGACTTGCAAGTGGACATGCACTTAAGAATCCTCACGACTCTTAAGAAGAACTTACGCCTACGGGATCCTCTCGACCCGTAGGGAGAAATCCCTTTGTGAGACCCTTACGGCTCATGAAGTCAAAAACCTTAGTCGACAGGACCCTTAACCCTGTTTACTAAGCCACCTTTGGTCAACATCGACAGAGGCAAATGATGATTCGCTCCTGGCAATATCCCAGTTGCAGCGGTGCTGATGCAGAAATCGGTGTCTAAAATCCAAGCTTGCAGCGAAAAGGCTAGCAGCTACACATGCATATGAAATAGCCGAAATGATGGGGCAGCTTGCAATAAAAATCAGCAAGTAAAAATGTATGCATAAAAAAATAGCCGAAATGATTGGGCACCGCGAGAAATAGCCGAAATGATGGGGCAATCGCGACCTTCGCGATATAAAAGCTGAAATGATAGACATCGCGGAAAAAGAAATAAAATAAAAATGAAATTTACGCCCTACAGGTGATGTTACATCTATCCCTGTATACAATCCAGGGTGCAAACAAAGAAGGAATCGCACTCCTCCTCACCCAGGTTTCATCAGAGGAAGAGGCCAAATCTCGATGAGTCGCAAGTGATCTAGAGATCGTCTCAACACTCGTCTTGTAACAACGGACACAACTTCAAGCGAAGCGGAACAGCGGCAACCCCCAGTTCCATGGCTCGGCGATATACAGATCACCAAGAGTCAAACCCCCACTCCATGAAATGCGGATACAATCAGCAGAATTCCTGGTTACATGGAACGCGGATAACGTCACTCTTTGACCCCGTGGAAAACGTCCAGAGCGGATCCTGGTCCTCACAGAGCACGGCAGTGAACCCGTGTGAAGCATCCAGAGCGGAGCCTAGTCCTCACCGAACACGGCAGTGAACCCGTGTGAAGTATCTAGTGCAAAATTCTTGGTTACGTGGAACGCGGATAACGTCACTCTTTGACCCCGCGCAAAACGCCCAGAGCGGAGCCTAGTCCTCGCCAAGTACGGCAGTGAACCTGTGTGAAGCATCTAGAGCAAAATTCCTGGTCACGTGGAACGCGGATAACATCACTCTTTGACCCCGTGGAATACGTCCAGAGTGGATCCTGGTCCTCGCAGAGCATGGTAGTGAACCCATGTGAAGCATCCAGAGCGGAGCCTAGTCCTCGCCAAGCACGGCAGTAAACCCGTGTGAAGCATCTAGAGCAAAATTCCTGGTCTCGTGGAATGCGGATAACGTCACTCTTTGACCCCGTGGAAAACGTCCAGAGCAGATCCTGTCCTCACAGAGCACGGCAGTGAACCCATGTGAAGCATCCAGAGCGGAGCCTAGTCCTCGCCAAGCACGGCAGTGAACCCGTGTGAAGCATCTAGAGCAAAATTCCTGGTCTCATGGAACGCGAATAACGTCACTCTTTGACCCCGTGGAAAACGTCCAGAGTGGATCTTGGTCCTTGCAGAGCACGGCAGTGAACCCGTGTGAAGCATCCAGAGTGGAGCCTGGTCCTCGTAGAACACGGCAGTGAACTCGTGGGAAGCATCCAGAGCAAAATTCCTGGTCACGTGGAATGCGGATAACGTCACTCTTTGACCCCATGGAAAACGTCCAGAGCGGATCCTGGTCCTCGCAGAGCATGGCAGTGAACCCGTGTGAAGCATCCATAGCGGAGCCTGGTCCTCGCAGAACACGGCAGTGAACCCATGGGAAGCATCCAGAGCAAAATTCCTGGTCACGTGGAACGCGGATAACGTCACTCTTTGACCCCGTGGAAAACGTCCAGAGCGGATCCTGGTCCTCGCAGAGCACGGCAGTGAACCCGTGTGAAGCATCCAGAGCGGAGCCTAGTCTTTGCCGAACATGGCAGTGAACCCGTGTGAAGCATCTAGTGCAAAATTCCTGGTCACGTGGAACGTGGATAACGTCACTCTTTGACCTCGTGGAAAATGTCCAGAGCGGATCCTGGTCCTCGCAGAGCACGGCAGTGAACCCGTGTGAAGCATCCAAAGCGGAGCCTAGTCTTCGCCGAACACGGCAGTGAACCCGTGTGAAGCATCTAGTGCAAAATTCCTGGTCATGTGGAACGCAGATAACGTCACTCTTTGACCCTATGGAAAACGTCCAGAGCGGATCCTGGTCCTCGCAGAGCACGGCAGTGAACCCGTGTGAAGCATCCAGAGCGGAGCCTAGTCCTCGCCGAGTATGGCAATAAACCCGTGTGAAGCACCTAGTGAAAAATTCCTGTTTACGTGGAACGCGGATAACGTCACTCTTTGACCCCGCGGAAAACGTCCAGAGCGGAGCCTGGTCCTCGCCAAACACGGCAATGAACCCGTATGAAGCATCCAGAGCAAACACTGGACTGTGGAGTCCTTAAAATCCATGGACTATGATGTCCTTAACCTCGACCGAAATGTCTTAAAACTAACGACCAACCATGATGATTCTAGACTGATTTTACCTTAGTTAAAGGGTACATCTCTTCTCTCCTTTGAGATTCAGCGTTGTAATTCCTCAACGTCTTCAAAGAGGTGACGGGTCCCGATAACTAACATCGGACCATGGAGTCCTTAAATCCACGGACTATGAGGTCCTTAACCTTGACCGTGATGTCTTAAAACTAACATTGGACTGTGGGGTCCTTAAATCCATGGAATATGAGGTTTTTAACCTTGACCGTGATGTCTTAAAACTAACATCGGACTGTGGAGTCCTTAAATCTACGGACTATGAGGTCCTTAACCTTGACCGTGATGTCTTAAAACTAACATCGGACTATGGAGTCCTTAAATCCACGGACTATGAGGTCCTTAACCTTGATTGTGATGTCGTAAAACTAACATTGGACTGTGGAGTCCTTAAATCCTCGGACTATGAGGTCCTTAACCTTGACTGTGATGTCTTAAAACTAACATTGGACTGTGGAGTCCTTAAATCTACGGACTATGAGGTCCTTAACCTTGACCGCGATGTCTTTAAACTACGATACCCAGGAAACCATCCCAAACCAACCCCTGACCCCATGAAATACGGATAAGGGTGACCGCATCCAGCACTTGCGGGTCCTCACGACCTGCAAGGAAGAAAACTCTCTTGTGAGATCCTTGTGACTCCTAAAGGAAAACCCGCTTAAGAATCCTCCCGATTCTTAAAAAGAACTTACACCTACGGGATCCTCTCGACCTGTAGGGAGAAAAGCTCTTTATGAGACCCTCACGGCTCATAAAGCAAAAATCTTAGGAGGCAAATCTTAACCCTGAATCCTAAAGCCGTCGCTACCCTGCAAGTAGGCCAAGATAAATTATCCGCAGAACACATTCAATAAAAAGGGGACACACCAATGAGAAGAAAAATATGTCTTTATTCATAAACCAAAATGGGTACAAAGTATAATTCATGAAAGAACAAAAAAATACTCTCATTCAGGAGTATGCACAAAAAGAAAGGAAAAAAATACAAGTTTTCAAGCCGGCGGGCGATTTAGTAATTTCGCTAGCTCATCCTGCTTTTGTTGGGTCACGGCTTCGTTATTCAGGATCGCCAGAAGACGGGCCTCCGCCTGAGCCTGTTGGGCCTGATACGAAGCAAGCCGGCCTTCAAGCTCTTTCTCGGTAGCCTTGTGAGCCTCGACCCTTTCACGAGTGAACGTAGCAGCTTTATTAAAAGCCACCACCTCTTTGATAGACTCTTGAAGCACCCGCCAGAGTTCATATGCTTTGTTGGCCTTGGCGGTAAGATTAGCTTGAAGCTCGCTCAGCGCCTTAGAAACCAGCTCCCTCTCCGAGAATTTACGGCCGAGCCTCTTCTCGCACGATGTCATGTCTGCCGTGCATCGTGCTGTCAACCCCCGTAAGTCCGACTTTGCAGCCACGGCCTCCGAGGAAAGGCGGGAACATTCAAGGGCGTGCAAACAAGCCTCCACCTGCCGACAGAACTCCACCCAGACTCGCACCACCTCTTCGCTATGGTAGGTAGCAAGAAAAAGAAAAGAGAACCGTTAGCTTCAGCAGCAAATGCTTCGGCTGTGGTTGCGCTGCCAGCACGAAGCTCCTCGATCAAGGATGACAAGGAGACGAGGCTCAACTGGGCCAAGCGCACTGAGGCTCGCAAAGCATAGGGACCAGGCGGCATAGCGATACGCGATTCCAACGCTGTGGGGGCTGGCAGGACTGTTCAGATTTGAAAAATGTCGGTAAAACTCTTAGGCAAAAGAGCAAATAAGACTATATTGAAACTTCGCTTACCTACGATCATGCAAGTGGGAGCTGAAGGTTCCCCTGGCCCTTCAACGACCTCCACCTCATCATCGGCATCCAAAACTGTAAGAGGCATCAATGTTATTTCGCAGAATAAAAACAATGCCACAATAGAAAATGGCGAACGACGCTAACCTTGCCCAAAGGAGAGGAGGATGCGCTGCGAAGAGATCGCCTGCGGAGCTACCATCTCCAGCAAACGATGAAACGATTGCCGGGGAGACAGATCAGCGATAGAGGCCGCCAGCCCGCGCAATTCTGAAAAAACAAAAGAGTTCAAACAACAGAAAGATTGCTAATTTAAAATGTAGAAGGTTACCTTCAACACTCCTCCCATTCTGAGCCGGAGGGATAGCAGCTTCAACGGCCTCCGCCGTGACCTCGGGCTCCAACAAAGAGAGGGTGATCCCGACTACCTCCATCCCAGCCTCTGGGCCGCCTTCAGGAAGAGTCGTTGAGGCGGCAACCACCAAGGGAACCTCTCCCAAAGGAGCGAGTGCTCTGGAATCAAGAACCGCCACCGGAGGTTCTATTGTGAGAGGAGCAGCCTCGTCAACCCCCTCCACATCGGGCAATGTGTCATTGGGAACATCAACAGGCTCTATCCTCAACAAGCTTGTAGGAACCTCTCCCGTCGCCGAAGACTCTGCACAATTCGCATAAGAATAAGGATACATATATACGGGCATAAGCAATCTGAAGAACTGCAAAGAAGTATAAAAACGTACCAATGCACAGGGAAGCCTTCAATATGGCTTCTTTAAGGCGATGCTCCTTCTCAAGGAGGCGTGCTCGCCGGGGTTCGAGGGTGGACTCATGGCCGTCGGTCTACAAGGAAAGCGCGTCCGCAGCATCCTCCGAAGCAGCCTGCTTTAGGGCCCTTTCACCCCACTCCTCCAAAGGGCCAATAAACCGCCGCCGGATCCACGAAGGGTCTTCATAAAAGATTACAGCAGGATAGGGCTTCTTCGGAACCCTGACATTCTGAAACACATCTTTGGAACATCTTATAGCCTCAGCCAACTATACGGCTTCCTCGGCAGCCGAGCCCGGGAAGAGAAGACCAGCATCCGACTCTTGCACGACCAACGGCTCATCTGGAAGTATGGGCTCAGACTCCGTTAAAGAATCGAGTAAGTTGGTGGCCACCCTCCTCCGCCTCTTAGATCCAGAACCGGCCTCCAAAGATAACCATTTCTTCCCCCCTGAAGCCTTGGTACGACGGCGGCCCACATCGCCTTCAACACCGTCATCCCTATTACCCTCGTTTGGTGCCACAACCGAGGATGATACCGCCATTGTCAATGCCAAGGGGGACGAGGCTGCCTCGGGTGGCGACGCTATTACCGGAGCCCGTCTACCCCGCGACCGAGTACCCAGGGGCATACCAGCTGTTGGAGTAAGATCCACCCCCGACTCCCCCGGAATGAGCGCGGTGCCGGTATCCCTCAGAGGAAAGCGGACCGGGGCGCGCGGTCGCAGCGTAGCTCCCGTGGCCGGAACCTGAGTAGGGGCACCATGACTAAGAAGCACCCTTCTTTCCTCAAGAATAATTGGGTTGACTCGATGGAGAAACCAACCCGTGAACGATCCCACGCATCGGGGCATGTACTCAGCTTCAGGGACCATGAAGTGGGAGCCGGTGTTTAACCTCATGAAATGGTGAGCGGCATCGCGAACGGCATCAAGTGAAGGGACCGGCACAACTATGAAAGCCTCGAAGGGAATGCCCTGGTCATATCCAAGCTGCCGGGCGAAGCGATGCGGGTTGTACCGCATGAAAAGAGCTGCACTGTCCTGTCGAGATACCAAATAGCCTGGTCTAATTGCATACAAGTGCACGGCCTCACGGGGCCTCAAAGAAGGTACATTGTCTTTTGATCGGTCCCAGAGTTGTTGAACTGGACCTGAGGGAGAAGATAAGACTCGATCATTGAAAACCAGCCCGCCAGCAGTAGCGTGAGGAGAAATCAGCGCCCGAATAGCCCCGAATTGGGTCGGGTCAGCGGCAGAAGCATCCACCAATCGCATAAGCCTTGGGAAGGTATAAGCGTCGTAGAATGCGGGCCTTCGATGCATAGCAAAAGCACCCAAGATGTGCATTTCGATCCAGGACGTAAAGTAGTGAAGCGAGAAATTTACCACATCTACGCCAGGGCTGGAAGTATTAGCTGCAGTGCCCAACCCGTGATAAAGATGCTCCAACGCCGGGATGCCGATGGCCAACCGCGTCCCCTCAGCGATACAATGAGCCGGGTAGATAACCGAAGCCTTCATAAAGCGGCGATGCATGGGGATGACAAACCAACTGAGCCAGACACTGACAAAGCCCACGAAGAACGTCTCCTCATCCATGCCGGGAGCTGCAATGGATTCAAAAGACATCGGCGACATGATGGGGATGTAGTACTGTGGTAGATCCGATTCAGTGGTCGGCAGCTTCTTCGGACCAAACCCAAAGGGATCTTTGATGTTTGCGAACTTCGGAGCTGTCTTTGACAGGACGTCCTCGCGAAGGAAGCAGGTAATGAAGCTCTTAAAAGTAACGCCCTGCTCCTCAGATTCGGTGAATAATCGGTCAAAGATGCCTAGCGCCTTGATCAAGCTGGGACGCTTGTGGCGGACAGCGTTCTCGGCAGACAAGCCATCAACCGGTGCAGGCTCGGGCTCAAAGACGTACTCGTCAGGAGGCAGTAACTCCTCATACAGTGTACCCCTGATTGGCAATCCCGAGATTTCATAAAATTCTGCCAGAGAGATCGAGACCTTGCGGTCTCCTAGAATAAAAGTGTTAGTGGGGAGATTCCATTGGTTCAAGAACGACTTAACCCACCAGACATGCGGAGATTGGTAGTGAAAGAGCGACGCATATATTTCCTGGTAAAGCCCGACCTTCTGCAGCCGCGCACGATGGGCATAAAGGATGTAGCGAGCCCAGAGAAGGTAGCTCGTAGGGTGTCGAGGAGTGAGCCCTATCTTATAAACCTGTCCCCATGGGTGGGCCTCACCCTGGCAAATACGCCGTCCCAGAATATCTATGGCTGGGATCGGATGGTTCGGGATACCGGTTGTTGAAGGCTCGAGCCGTCCCGCTGGAGTCCAATTTGGCATCTCTACAGCAAAAACCGTCCTCGGAGGGTCCATCGGCAGGAACGGGAAAGTAGGCTCTGTCGGCACTTCGCAGAGGAAACTCCGGCGACCACGAATGATATGACTGTACCAAGTTCCCCATAGAAGTAAGCTGGCGCAGTTCGGGTCATGAGCCCGGATCATCGCCATCGCTTCCTCATCGGATGGTGATTGAGAAAAAGCGGCCTCTGAGCGAGTGAAGGGAAAGCACGGAACAGAAGCCATTGCACCTGAAATAAAGTAAAAGAAAACTGTCAAAAGCGAAGCCAGCAGTATATATATATAT
The DNA here is from genome assembly GCA_030015575.1 of Agapanthus africanus. Classification (NCBI taxonomy): domain Eukaryota; kingdom Viridiplantae; phylum Streptophyta; class Magnoliopsida; order Asparagales; family Amaryllidaceae; genus Agapanthus; species Agapanthus africanus. The sequence continues at coordinate 108,014,248 of CM057337.1, forward strand.
ATATATATATATATATATATATATATATGAGCATAAATTGTTAGTGTATATGCCCTAGAGGCCATTACTGTATCATACTAGTTTGTATATTACTTAATGGAAGCTTGGGATATTCACCTTGTATAAACAATCTTGCTCAATATAGTAGTATGCTACTTGGTTTGTTTCTACTTCAATGTGTACTTGTGTTTATTTCAGTATATCACTTATACGCATTAGTGGAGCCCTTAGGATCTTTGCTTGATTACCAGCGTTGTGATGGCAGTCACACTAGTGGGGGCTGGGTAATCTATAGGCACATCCTTATACAGGTCCCTAGTCGTAGGACTATCGAGACAGGGCATCGATACTCCGGAGTAGACTAGCGTATGCGCTTCTCATCCCAGTGTGGGAGATGGTCTGTCCCACAGCCATCAGTACGTCGTACTGGAGATAGTATACGGGTGCTCGTTGGGTTACGAGTACACTGGACAGGACTCGTCGGGAACTGACAGGTTGGTATTATACCTATCGTCAGTTATCAGTTCCCAGGTGACATGAGTACAGCTTAGTCCGCTGACTTGACACTGACACTTCGCCTCGAGTGTGTTCCCACTGCACTTTGATCACTACCCTACCACGGCTCAAAGGAGTCGTGCAAACAGGTGGTGGTTGGGTGCAGTCCCGAAGCACTTGGAGGCAGTGACGGTTAGACAGGATTCGTCTCTCCCGGTATTGGGGGTTGACATCGCGCTGTGTCTAGGAGAGCCATTACACGAGTAGTCCCTGGCCAGGGCAAGCGAGATATACTGGTAGGTTTCTAGTGTTATCTCAGGGTGTTTTGGGCTTCACTCCGACACGACTTGTACCGCTATTGGGGGACTGACGTTTTACCGCCCCCTAGGCCCGCCATGCGATGTATCAGACGAACAGACCGGACTGTACGGAGAATGTCACATTCAGACTCAGTAGGAGTTCAGATGGGGTTTCACCTCGTCAGCCTTCTTGTCGGCATCTACCTGGGGACCGTTACGCACAGCTAGTGCCGCTTGCGGTCTGTGGTTAAACCCACTGCCAGCGTAGTGTCGAGTCTTTAGAGTCCCACACAGAGGGTATTCGCCTCTGGGCAAAACAGAGTAGAGGTCGCATGGTTTTGCGACAGGGTTCGATCTCATCCGCGCACTTGTGCACGTTTAGAGTCCGGACGGATTATACTGGCAGGCTCTGGTTTGAGCCAGATACTGGTATATGTTTTGGGGGTTGCTTTTATATCTTGGTATTCTTGTTCCTCGGAACGAGAATGCAGGTGTGTATGCACGGTTGCTTGAGGCGGAGAATGAGGTTTTTCATTAGGGTTTCGGATCGGGTGCGTATGCACAGTTGACAGTTATCATTTTCCAAACCCTAATGGATTTATATATTATCTATTAATAATAGTAATTAAATGAGAATTATGTTATGGTTGTTTTTTGTTGACTTGTTGACCTTGGTTGACTTGTTGACCATTGACCACTTTCATGCCTTGAAAGTCTTCCTTGATTCATGCTTACACTTCATTTAAAGAGGTATGATAATGGTCATTCCAAATACTACCATCAACTATTCTCATTTTCAATTATTATCATTTAGATAATTCATTTCTTTTGCAATATGGTTGCAAGAAAGAAATAATTGAGCTCATTCTATCATAACCTCTCTCTCTCCTCATTTCATCTTCTTCTTCCTCTTGAAAAGAGAAACCTTCTCATGTGTTGAGAATCATTCTCTTTAGAAAGAAAAGCAAACCCTAATCACTCTCTACTCATTCTAGGATGAAGGTTTAGCAAGCCGGAAACCCTAGTTCACTCAAAGATCGAGGAAGAGCCCAAAGTCGAACCTTCGAGGTGGATCCATCTTCGACGGGAGAAGGCGACGAAAAGAGAACCATCAACCTCTACAAGGTTTGAAGAAGAAGGAGTTCAAGTTTAGGTATAACCATCTTCCATAGTAGCTAACTCTCTTTAGCAAGTAAACTAGTTTTAGTTTAGACAACGATCCCGACCATGTTTAGTCCATGTTGCCTCTTGCGATAAAAATTCGTTTTTTTTATACCGTTTCCGCCTCCCCGTAAGCACCGGGGGTCGCAATATGGACTTACAGTGGTATCAGAGCCTAACTAAACTTAAACTAGCTTGGTAGTAAGGTGTAACGAAGTTCGGAAACGAAAAATCACAAAACCGGAAATATTACAAAACCTGAGTTTCTGTTGAAATGTTTTTGGCTCAAAATGAAAAACTTTATACTTGTAAAATCGTCTCAGGGTTTTGTAAGAGCACCCATGAAAAACGATGACCTAATTCCCTCAAACCGCCGCGCTTCCGCCGCACGAGGTAGGCATGTGCGGCGGAAGCGCCGCGCTTTGTCTTCTTCTGTCCATAGATTTTCGTGCAGAGTGTTTATGTGTTGGTTTTGGGATTTTTAATATATATTATATATGCCCAGATTTTCCAGAACAGAAATTTCCTTTTGGGGTCCTATAATTCCGTATTTTTTCCGAACTTCACTGCACTTTGACTATGTTGGTTATATCTGTGATGTTTGCATGTATTGAACGTCGGCTAATCGCTATAAGTCGATTAGTCGGGGTTATACATGATCTGTAATGTGCTGGAATGTGTATATGAATGTATTGGACTGTCGCGGGTGAATAGCCGGGGTGGATGTGAGATGAGCTTTTGTTTTTCTTTCATTCATTGTAAATGTAAATTGATGTAATTATATTATTTGTTTGGCCGCACAACCGGGTCGGGGTTGTAGCCGTCATTGTATAATTCTTTTTACTGTTTTTGCTCCTAGGATAGACCCATGGTGGGGTGCACAAACTACCGGGAACTTGGCGGGTAGTTTGCCGCACCCGTAGGGGTCTTGGGTGGGGTATTTGCTATTCACCGCGACCGTGTTATCCGCTTTTCGTTTCAGGCTCGAAAGAAATGCGGATTGCTAGTATATCCAATGTATTCATCTGTGATCTGTAATGTCTATCATTGCTTTCTATTTAGGCGTTGCTTATGTTTTACAGCCGCGCTAGCCCAGCCCCCGCTCTGTCGTTAGTTAAGTAACCTAACGAGTGATGACGGGACCCCGTGGCGAATGCGAATGGCATAAGCGTACGTCATATTTTGGTTGTTTTCTGCAATGGTAGGAATTAAATGATGGGACGCATTAAAAGAACTAATGCAAGAATATCACGCATTAAAAGAACTAATGCAAGATAATAAACCAAGTTTAAGTCGATGGAACACTTTCGAAAAACCACTCGGTTCTTTTCAAAACTAAACTTTTAAATGCGGAGCTTGAGCCACTCCTTCTAAAAGCTATCTCGTTCCATCGATTATATCAAGTTCACTACGTTCACGGTTTTACCAAAACCATTCGTAGCCCTCCGTCGTTTCGCATGAATAGGCAATAGTATTCAAGCTGTGTATTTTGGCCAAAGTCAAGGCACAGTGATTGGTAGCTATTGGGTGTTCATGTGTAGCATAGATAGATGCGTTGGTTTGGGACAGTCGTGCTGCCATTTTGGCCAAAGTCAAGGGTATGTACGGGTGGATCCAAATTAACCTGGAAAGTGACGGGTAGAACTTGACATGTGACTTATGATATTTTGGCCAAAGTCAAGGTCATAAGAGCATGGGGCAAAAATCCACATCGGGAGTTTCATAAGTACTGAAACTTGCTAGATTTGCATACCATTTGGAGTGTGATGATTATGGTAGGATTCCTTCATTTTCGTCACGCAATGATATTTGGATCCCGATCCTACTGTGAGTATATGCTACTCCTCGGGAAATTTCTCACTAAACGATCAATGCTATAAACCTAGTAGGTGCCTAGAAAGGTGTTAGCGGGGCTACGCCCCCAGGGAAAAGAGGTTCTTAAATTAAGGAACTTCGCGAAAGCGTTGGAAAACCTCCCTCGAAGTACCGACACTGGCCTGGCTGAACGGTTAAGCAAGTATTGTACGGTGGGATTGATCCCGGCTAATTCTTCCTTTGTGGTTTGAGGAGGGATTCGAGAGACAGTGGGAGCCATCCTGTTTAGACAATTTAAAAAACCATTCTAAACTTGCAAGAGCATCGTGCTAAGTGTTTCTTCTCTCCCCCTGCAGCGACCAAATCGAAATGACTGGACTTAAGTTACTTCTAGATAAAAACATACTGACAGGGCCAAACTACAAAGATTGGCTCAGGAATGTCAAATTGGCAATCTCTTACGACAAGCTGGGGTATCTTCTTACCACCAAAGCTCCCCCCGTCCCAGGTCCCACCTCCAGCGTCGCGGATAAGGAAATCCGTAAGACTTGGGAGATTGACAGCGCGAAGGCCAGATGCCTCGTACTTGCCTCGATGGACAATGACCATCAGAGGAGGCACGAGAATATGGATTTGGAATCCATATTTCTTCATACAAAAGAACTGTATGGAGAGCAGTCTCGTATCGCAAGATACGAAGTGTCGAAGAAGTTATTTTCGACTAAGTTGGCCGTCGGATCATCGGTAGCGGACCACGTGCTTAAGATGATTGGCTACACTGAGGAGCTCGCGGAACTTGGGACCACGTTGGATAGTGAACTCTACACAGATATAATTCTCCAGTCCCTTCCATCCACTTACGCCCAGTTCATACTGAATTTCAACTTGCAAGAAAAGGAAGTTGAACTTTCAGAACTCCTCAACCTGCTGAGGAGCGCAGAGGGCACCCTACAGAAGGGTAGGGATACATCCACTTTGTTTGTAGGAGGATCTTCTTCTTCTAGGTCCAAGGCGAAAGCCAAGGGAAAGAAGAAGAAAGCCCCCGCCAAACCAAGAGGCGGTGTTAGTAAAGTGGGTGCGAAGGGAAAGGAAAAGGCAACAAAGATAGCGGGGAAGCTTGTTGGTAAAGAGGAATGCTTCTATTGTCACAAGAGTGGATACTGGAAGAAAGATTGCAGGGCTTGGAAAGCCAGGACACAGGAACTGAAGCAGGTTGCGGCTTCAGCTTCAGGTGTGTATGTTATTGAAAACTGTCTTTCTATAAACTCTACTTCCTGGGTATTGGATACCGGATCAGGATCTCATATCTGTAATTCTTTGCAGGCGTTGAGAAACCGTAGGGTTTTGAAGGCAGGTGACATGACCCTCAGAGTTGCGAACGGAGCTAGTATGGATGCTAAAGCCGTGGGGGACTATCACCTGGGAATGTCAGATGGGCATGTTTTGGTTTTGCGTAATTGCTTTTTTGTACCCAACGCAACTTGTAATATCATTTCTGTATCTTTGGTTTCTAAAGAAGGTTATGAATTTGCGTTTGTAAGTAATGTTGTTAACATTCACCTTAATCAAGTTCTGATTGTGTCAGGTACATTGAGCAATGGTATATACGTATTAAACCAACCACAGATTTTCAATGTCCAGAATACACACAAAAGAAAGTCACCAGATATTAATTAGACTTTCTTATGGCATTGTAGACTGGGTCACATCAATGAGAGAAGGTTGACTAAGTTACATACAGAAGGATATTTGGATCCGTTCGAATATCAATCATATGCCACTTGTCAATCCTGTCTCAAAGGAAAGATGACAAAGACTCCGTTCACTGGACACGGAGTAAGAGCGAGCGAGCTCTTGGGACTCGTACACAGCGACGTGTGCGGTCCAATGTCTACACATGCGCGAAGCGGTTATTCTTACTTCATTACTTTTACGGATGATTTCTCAAGATACGGTTATGTCTTCTTAATGAAACATAAGTCCGAAGCTTTTGAAAAATTCCAGGAATTTAAGAATGAAGTAGAAAAACAAACCGGCAAAAGTATCAAGATTCTAAGATCGGATCGAGGTGGAGAATACTTAAGTGCCGAGTTCCTGAATTATTTAAAAGAGAATGGGATTCTCTCTCAGCTTACTCCTCCATACACCCCGCAACATAACGGTGTATCGGAGAGACGGAACCGGACCCTATTGGATATGGTACGGTCCATGATGAGTAACGCTGAGTTACCGCGATCATTCTGGGGGTATGCGCTAGAATCAGCTGCGTACCTTTTGAACCGAGTTCCTACTAAGACTGTGCCTACTACACCATATGAGATGTGGTGTGGGAAGAGACCCCATCTCAGTCACATTAAGACTTGGGGAAGTCCAGCTTTTGTTAAAAAGCAGCATGCGGACAAGCTCGAGGCGCGCTCAGTACTGTGTAAGTTTATGGGATATCCAAAGAATTCCAAGGGATATCTCTTCTACTACGAAGAGGAACAAAAAGTTCTTGTTTCTCGTCATGCCCACTTTCTAGAACATCAGTTCTTAGAAAAAGAATTAAGTGGGAGCGCAGTAGAACTGGAAGAAATTCCAGAACCACAGACTATTACTGAAAGCTTAGTGGAACCAGAGGGTTCAAATGAACAGGACATTCCTATGCCGCTCCGCAGAAGTAGTAGGCAGTCTCATCCGCCCGAGAGATACTACGGTTTTCTCATAGACGGGGATAGAGAGGATTGCATCATAGACTATGATGAGCCTACTAGCTTCCAGCAGGCCGTTCAGAGCATTGACTCGGTAAAATGGCTGGATGCAATGCGGACCGAAATGGAGTCCATGTACACCAACAAAGTATGGACGTTGGACATTGCTCCAGACGGGGTAAAACCCGTAGGATGCAAGTGGATCTTCAAAAGGAAGATTGGTGTAGATGGACAGGTTGAGACCTATAAAGCTAGACTTGTAGCAAAGGGTTTCCGTCAAAGACCTGGCTTGGACTACGACGAAACCTTTTCTCCAGTGGCTATGCTGAAATCCATTCGGATCCTTCTTGCCATTGCTGCCTTCCACGATTATGAGATTTGGCAGATGGACGTAAAAACCGCTTTTCTAAATGGAAATTTAGAGGAGTGTGTCTATATGGATCAGCCAGAGGGTTTCATTCAGAGTGGGAGCAGCGGAAAGGTGTGCAAGTTGCTTAAGTCCATCTATGGACTAAAGCAGGCATCGCGGAGTTGGAACATCTGTTTTGATGAGACGGTCAAGGAATTTGACTTTATCAAAAATCCAGATGAACCGTGCATCTATAGTAGATTTGTAGCGAGAACTGTAGTATTCCTTGTTTTATACGTGGATGACATTCTCTTAATAGGAAATGACATTCCTATGCTACAATCTGTCAAGGGTTTCTTGTCACACAGGTTCTCCATGAAAGACCTGGGTGATGCCTCTTACATCCTGGGGATCCGGATCCATCGTTATAGATCCAAGAGGATATTAGGACTTTCACAGTCCAGGTACATCGACACCGTACTGAAAAGATTCAGTATGGAAGATTCCAAGCGCGGTAACCTACCGGCTTGTCACGGGATCACCCTCTCTAAAGAGATGTCTCCCAAGACTGATTTGGAGAAGGATCGCATGTCTATTATACCCTACGCTTCTGCGGTAGGCTCTATAATGTATGCGATGTTGTGTACCAGACCGGATGTAGCTTATGCACTGAGTGTAGTAAGCCGGTATCAGTCAAACCCTGGGGAGAAACATTGGATAGCGGTAAAGAACATTCTCAAGTACCTGAGGAGGACTAAGGAGATGTTCTTGGTGTATGGCGGAAAAGACCTCCAGATTGAGGCCTTTGCTGACTCCAGCTTCCAGAGTGACAAGGATGATTCCAAGTCCATGTCGGGTTTTGTCTTTACCCTCAATGGAGGGGCGGTGTGTTGGAAGAGTTCCAAACAGGAAACCGTTGCAGACTCGACTATGGAAGCGGAATACATCGCTGCATCTGATGCCGCAAAAGAAGCTGTCTGGATAAGGAAGTTCTTAAAAGAACTTCAGGTGGTTCCGTCCATTGTTGACCCAGTACCTCTGTATTGCGACAACAACGGGGCTATAGCTTTAGCAAAGGAACCCAGGTCCCATCAGAGATCCAGGCACATCTTGAGGCGGTATCACCTGATCAGGAAGATCGTGGATCGCAAGGAGATCGAGGTTCGGAGGGTTGCTTCAGAAGAGAACACTGCAGATCCATTCACCAAGGCCCTACCCCAGACTCAGTTCGAGCGGCTGATCGAGATGATAGGTCTTCGATACGCCAGTACATGGCCTTAGTGCAAGTGGGAGATTGTTAGTGTATATGCCCTAGAGGCCATTACTGTATCATACTAGTTTGTATATTACTTAATGGAAGCTTGGGATATTCACCTTGTATAAACAATCTTGCTCAATATAGTAGTATGCTACTTGGTTTGTTTCTACTTCAATGTGTACTTGTGTTTATTTCAGTATATCACTTATACGCATTAGTGGAGCCCTTAGGATCTTTGCTTGATTACCAGCGTTGTGATGGCAGTCACACTAATGGGGGCTGGGTAATCTATAGGCACATCCTTATACAGGTCCCTAGTCGTAGGACTATCGAGACAGGGCATCGATACTCCGGAGTAGACTAGCGTATGCGCTTCTCATCCCAGTGTGGGAGATGGTCTGTCCCACAGCCATCAGTACGTCGTACTGGAGATAGTATACGGGTGCTCGTTGGGTTACGAGTACACTGGACAGGACTCGTCGGGAACTGACAGGTTGGTATTATACCTATCGTCAGTTATCAGTTCCCAGGTGACATGAGTACAGCTTAGTCCGCTGACTTGACACTGACACTTCGCCTCGAGTGTGTTCCCACTGCACTTTGATCACTACCCTACCACGGCTCAAAGGAGTCGTGCAAACAGGTGGTGGTTGGGTGCAGTCCCGAAGCACTTGGAGGCAGTGACGGTTAGACAGGATTCGTCTCTCCCGGTATTGGGGGTTGACATCGCGCTGTGTCTAGGAGAGCCATTACACGAGTAGTCCCTGGCCAGGGCAAGCGAGATATACTGGTAGGTTTCCAGTGTTATCTCAGGGTGTTTTGGGCTTCACTCCGACACGACTTGTACCGCTATTGGGGGACTGACGTTTTACCGCCCCCTAGGCCCGCCATGCGATGTATCAGACGAACAGACCGGACTGTACGGAGAATGTCACATTCAGACTCAGTAGGAGTTCAGATGGGGTTTCACCCCGTCAGCCTTCTTGTCGGCATCTACCTGGGGACCGTTACGCACAGCTAGTGCCGCTTGCGGTCTGTGGTTAAACCCACTGCCAGCGTAGTGTCGAGTCTTTAGAGTCCCACACAGAGGGTATTCGCCTCTGGGCAAAACAGAGTAGAGGTCGCATGGTTTTGCGACAGGGTTCGATCTCATCCGCGCACTTGTGCACGTTTGGAGTCCGGACGGATTATACTGGCAGGCTCTGGTTTGAGCCAGATACTGGTATATGTTTTGGGGGTTGCTTTTATATCTTGGTATTCTTGTTCCTCGGAACGAGAATGCAGGTGTGTATGCACGGTTGCTTGAGGCGGAGAATGAGGTTTTTCATTAGGGTTTCGGATCGGGTGCGTATGCACAGTTGACAGTTATCATTTTCCAAACCCTAATGGATTTATATATTATCTATTAATAATAGTAATTAAATGAGAATTATGTTATGGTTGTTTTTTGTTGACTTGTTGACCTTGGTTGACTTGTTGACCATTGACCACTTTCATGCCTTGAAAGTCTTCCTTGATTCATGCTTACACTTCATTTAAAGAGGTATGATAATGGTCATTCCAAATACTACCATCAACTATTCTCATTTTCAATTATTATCATTTAGATAATTCATTTCTTTTGCAATATGGTTGCAAGAAAGAAATAATTGAGCTCATTCTATCATAACCTCTCTCTCTCCTCATTTCATCTTCTTCTTCCTCTTGAAAAGAGAAACCTTCTCATGTGTTGAGAATCATTCTCTTTAGAAAGAAAAGCAAACCCTAATCACTCTCTACTCATTCTAGGATGAAGGTTTAGCAAGCCGGAAACCCTAGTTCACTCAAAGATCGAGGAAGAGCCCAAAGTCGAACCTTCGAGGTGGATCCATCTTCGACGGGAGAAGGCGACGAAAAGAGAACCATCAACCTCTACAAGGTTTGAAGAAGAAGGAGTTCAAGTTTAGGTATAACCATCTTCCATAGTAGCTAACTCTCTTTAGCAAGTAAACTAGTTTTAGTTTAGACAACGATCCCGACCATGTTTAGTCCATGTTGCCTCTTGCGATAAAAATTCGTTTTTTTTATACCGTTTCCGCCTCCCCGTAAGCACCGGGGGTCGCAATATGGACTTACATAAATATATACATGAAGACAGTTGAAGAAAGCAACAGCAGACTCTTTTTATGGGACCGTTGGCTACAAAACACATGGGCCCCACAGAATCAGGTTGACGGCTCGTTAATAATGAGTCCAAGCAATCATAATAAAACAAAGGGGATATCCTCATTAAATAGGCAGTGGGTTTCAAGTGGCCCTACACATCCCCCTAGAAGACAAATCTACCTTGGACTCTACGACAAATCAAACAGGATCAAAGGAATTAAATTCCCACAGAAGACATCATTGCAAGCTTCTTCTTCATTGATTACAGAAGGACAACCTAGGGCAAGAAAATCCTAAGAAGCCCCCATGGGAAGAACTGAGTTCTTCATGGGAATTAAATTCCTTATTAAAAGAAGGGAATTAAATTCCCAGAAATATTTTCTTTAAACGGAATTAAATTCCTCGGAAAAGGCAGCCAACATCATCATCTCCCTGAAGGATCAGATGAACCCTAAAGAGATTTACTGCTGAAGATTAAATGGTTTCATATTTCGGTTGAAAAACTTAAAGGAAAAATGGGTTCATATTTAAAGGGGTGAAACCCTTGCTATGGATTTAAAATCCAGAAGGACATGAAAGTTCATCGTTCGTTCGAGAGCATTACCTGAAGAAAAGAATTCTTTCTGAACAGAGTTAAACTCTGAAAATTGTTGAAGGCAGAAAACTAAGCTCTGGAAAGGAGAATTAAATTCTCAGAAAGAAAAGTATGCAAGCAGGAAGATGACCAAAGTGGAGGCGCTTCTGAAGTGACCCCTATATTTATAGGATGTGATGGAGACGCTTCATTTCCCCGATTCCCTGGATGGATCCAACGGTCACAAAAGAGACAGCGTTGCACTCACGTGCAGACACATGAGAACAACGCTGTAGGGGCATTTGTTCCCTGATTAAAAATCAGGAAAAGACTCAGAAGAAGCATCACGTGTTCACACGTGACCAATGGTCACGTGTTGGCACGTGACGTTTAAAGCAGCGGCACAAAGCGCATTCAAGAAAAAGCTCCAGAAAAGGTCATGTGCTCACACGTGACCAGTGGTCACGTGTTGGCACGTAACGGCTGAACAGCGTCCAGAGAACAGAGAGCAGAAGAAGAGAAGCCCATTTCGGGGTCACGTGCCTACACGTGACCAGGGTTCACGTGGCCATACGTGACCGGCTTTAAAAGCCTTATTCTTTAACAGAATTAAATTCTGAGAGGAGATCACTCAAATCTTTCCAAAATAGAGAAGCATTATTTGGAACCGTTGGATTAAAAATCTAAAAGTGATTAAATATCACCAATTTATGGAAAAATCTCGAACTCGGAAAGATTTCCCCCCTAAATCTAACCGAGATAACAAAGGGATATCTTTGGATTTAAAATCCAATGGTGAATAAAATTCACTTAACAATCTAAAGGCCCAGATTAATGATAAATATAAATTAAATCTCTCAATATACAAATCAAATCTCTCAATGAGAGATTTACAAAACAGATTGCTTCTTTTCCTTCTCCTATAAATAGGAGCCAAGAAAAGAAGAGAAGAAAAAAAAACCCTTTAGATTGGACCTTTGGACCTTTTCTTTTGATACACAGAGAGAGATATAGAGCTTTTGATTCTCTGCAAAAGGAAAACCTTAGGTAAGAAAAGAAAAGGGAGGCTTAAAAAGAGAATTTAATTCTCAAAAGAGTTTAACTCTTATATAAAGAAAAGAACTTAGTTCTTTCTCTGGTCGAGGATCTGCAAAGTGCACATCTCCCCATGAATCGAGAATTTAATTCTCATTGGGTTGAGATCCTGCCATGCAGATCCAAAACACAGAGGAGGAACTGAGTTCGGAGAATTTAATTCTCACAAAATGATAGGAATTCAATTCCTTTGAGATAAAATTAGGATTTAATCCTATGTTATGGGAATTTAATTCCTTCAAAATGAACAGAACTAGGGTTTAACCCTAATTGAGAACATAATTCTCTCAAACCCACAGGAATTTAATTCCCTTAAGAAAAGAAATTAGGGTTTAACCCTATTAAGAATATAATTCTTCGGAAGAAAACAGGAATTTAATTCCTCTAAAGTTTAGGGTTTAACCCTGTGAACAGAACTTTAAAAACACGCAGAGTCACGTGCTACCACGTGACCCCTGCAAAGACTTGCAGAAAAGAACTCTGAAGTAAACACCTCACGTGTTACCACGTGACTCCTGCGAAGGTCTATAAAAGAGAACTTTGAGGCAATACCTTACGTGCCCCACATGATCCCTGAAGCACATAAAGAAACAACAAAATAAACAGAGACTCTGGGGCGCCATCACGTATCACCACGTGACCCCTAATGAGTATTCTAATAAACCAGAGCATGAGCCCCCATCACGTGCCCGCACATGATGGCTTTCAGAACTAAAAGTGTTAAACACTTATTTGTAGAACAAAATAAAGAGAAGAAGGGCACTCTCACGTGCTACCACATGACCCCTCTTGCCTTAGTGTTTAATACTAAATTGAAAACTCTGTATTCAGTGTTTAACACTGATTCTCCTTAGTGTTTAACACTAATTTGGAAAACTCTATTTGCCGTGTTTAACACTGATTTGCTTAGTATTTAACACTAATTTGAAAACTCTTTTCCCAGTGTTCAACACTGATTATCTTTTAGTGTTTAACACTAACTTGCCAATCTTTTTCCAGTGTTCAACACTGTTGGTCTCTAGTGTTTAACACTATCTTTAGCCCAATTGGCTAAGTTTCCAGAGGCAAAGCCTCTCCTCCAATGAATCAACAGAGGCCCAATATCCCAAAAATGATTGGACTTAGCCCAAGCTGGCCATAAGTCCTCAATGCAAGCTTAACTGGGCTAATGGGCTCATAATATAATAATTGATCCTAGTATCCAAATTGGACTCCAAATCACTTAATCTACCTCGGTTTAAGGGTACATCTCTTCACTCCTTTGATACTTGGCATTGTAATTCCTCAACGTCTTCAAAGAGGTGACGTGTCCCGATGACCACACATTGATACAGACTGTGGGGTCCTTAAACTCATGGACTATGAGGTCCTTAACCTTGACCGTAATGTCTTAAAACTAAACGCTGGACTGTGGGGTCCTTAAACCCACGGACTATGAGGTCTTTAACCTTGACCGTGATGTCTTAAAACTAACATCGGACTGTGGAGTCCTTAAATCCATGGACTACGACGTCCTTAACCTTGACCGCAACGTCTTAAAACTAACACTGGACCGCAATGTCCTTAAACTACCTATTGACCTCAATGTCACTAAACTAAACAACAGGGCTCCCCTAATCGCTCTCTTGTCGGATCTAAACGATCCCGTTAAGTTGATCTTAGTCTAAAACTAGACTAACGCATCCTTAACAAACGTTTAAGTCGATCTTACTCTCAAATGAGGCTAACGTATCCTTAAACACAACCCCCAAACCTAAATCTAAGATAATACGGATTTGGACTAGTCCACGCCCTACTGGTGACGACATAACTCAGTCTCCGTATACAATCCACGGCCAACCAAACACAAAATAAACACACACGACACGAAGTGATCATCTGGAGAAGGAGAAAGTTGCTACCGCAATGCGGTAGCGTAATTAACTGCTGGGGCTTGCGCCTGCAGGGAAGAGCGTCCCCACAATCAAAAACCCCTCAAGCGAGAGGGAATATGACGAAGTCTGCTACATCGGACACATCCGTTTAAACCTTCGATACATGGTGCCATAAATCAACTTGGCATCTTCGGAGAGGTAGACGGATAGCACCAATTAGCATCTGCCCTGAATCTCAGGCAAGACATCCCTGCGCCGCGCCGTCTTTCGGAGGGGAACAGAGACTAAGATAAACTTAAACATTTGTTAAGGATACGTTAGTCTAATTTTAGACTAATATCTACTCAACAGGGTTTTGGGGATCATTTAGATCCAACAAAAGAGCTTGTGGGCTCTGTTGTTTTAGTTTAGGGACATTGCGGTCCATAAGTTTAAGGACGTCATAGTCTATGAGTTTAAGGACCCCACAGTCCGTGAAGTTTAAGGACATCATAGTCTATGAGTTTAAGGACCTCACAGTTTATTGAATGTCTGGTTGTCGGGACCCGTCACCTCTCTGAAGACGTTGAAGGATTACAACGACACATATCAGAGGAATGAAAAGATTTACCCTTGAACCAATGTTGGTTGGGAGATCTGTAGTCCAGTTTGGGACTCGGATCAATTGGGGAGCACATGGGCTCAGTTGGTCTGAGTTAGGGACTTATGGCCAATTTGGGCTCAGCCCACTCAGTTTAAGTGAAATGTTGGACATTTATTTAGGTGTTGAACATTTTTTTAGCTTAGCCTCTTTCGTTCAATAATACTGAGCATTGATTTGAGTGTTGATAACTCTTTATGGCTCCAGGGGCTTTATTTAAAGAACACTTTGTGTTCCCTCAGCGCACACTTGAGGAGCACGTGGCGCGCTTGGTGCTAAGCGCCAGACTTAGAGCACTAAGGCGCTTTCTGTAAGATAGCGCACACATGAGGAGCACGTGGCGCGCTTGGCCCTGATCGCCAGAACTGGAGCGATAAGCGCTTCTTATGAAATAGCGCGCATATGAGGAGCACGTGGCGCGTTTGGCACTGAGCGCCAGCCAATGAGCACAGTGCGCTTCTTATGAAATAGCGCACACGTGAGGAGCACGTGGCGCGCTTGGCGCTGAGTGCCAGCTAATGAGCGCAGAGCACTTCTTTTGAAATAGCGCACACGTGAGGAGCACGTGGCGCGCTTGGCGCTGATCGTCAGATTTGGAGCGCCGAGAGCTTCTTATGAAGTAGCGCACACGTGAGGAGCACGTGGCGCACTTGACGTTGATCGCCAGATTTGGAGCGCTCTTTGTTCAATTTTGTGCTCTGAGAATTAAATTCTCGTTTACAAGAGACTTTGTCCCGTGGCTCTAAGAACAAAGTTCTTATTTTTATAAGAAATGTTTACAATATCTTATTTTTTTGTTTTGTAAAAGACTCTGTCTTTATGGATCTGTGATCTGAGGAGAACTGGGTTCTTCTTATTTTTATGAGATGCTTTGATCTCTTTTTCTCTGATGAAAAACTTTTGTCTTTTTAGATCTACGATCTAGAAGAAGACCTAAGTTCTTCTCCCCCCCTTTTTATGAGATGGCTTTGATCCCTCTGTTTTATTTACCTTGAAGAAGTTCTTCTTCCGAGAGCTTGCTCTTCTCTTTGAAATTTCTCAAAATTTATGTGGTGGTTCTTCTGTGTTTCTCTCTCTCCTCTCTCAGTGTCCCCCTGAGTCTTGAAGTCTCGAGGCCTTTATATAGGGGAGGCTGATCAGTTAAGGCAATCTTTTTCTGATTGATTTGGGGATATTTCCTCACCATTAGATCTTTGATCCTAGGGTTTCTGTTTTACGGAAGAAAATCTTCTTGTTTTTAACAAAATTGGGAAATTATTTTCTCATACAGAGATTGCTCTGTATTTTGGTGATTTTTAATCACCATTGGATCTTTGATCCAACGGTGCTCTGATTTACAGAGCACAATCTTTCTTGTTTGGAAAGATTCTGATGAGTATTTCCTTAACAGAATTTTACTCTGGTAATTCGATGATTTACCATATTTGTTGGATCTTTGATCCAACGGTGGGGAGAACATTTAGTTCTAGCACTCTCATGCCTTGTATGTGAGCGCTGCTTCAGAGTCTTTGACTCTTAGTGCTAGCGCACATGGCGCTAGCATTCTCTTGCTTTGCACATGAGCGCTGCTTCAGAGTCTTTGACTCTTAGTGCTGGCACACTCAGCGCTAGCGCTCTCAAGCTTTGCACGTGAACGCTGCCTCAGAACGCTGGTGCTCTTGGCGCTAGCACTTTTATGAAGCGCTGCTTTATTTTGAATTTCAAAATTTGAACAGAGTTTTGCTCAGATTGGGGGAAACAATCTCATCACAGAACCAAGCAGCAGAAGTCAACATATGAAATATTGGATATACTAGGAGGTCCGTGTTTTAAATTCAGCTACTAATGAAAAACACGGATTCCACAGTCGTGAAGAATAGCCAAACCCATATCTCTAGACCTCTACGAGAGCGGGAAGCAACCCCGCCAATTCTAAAGTTAGAAGACCTAGTCTCGACTCCTCGAGATGGTCTCCCACTAGACTCTAGAAACTGGTTACTTATGCTCCCCACCTTAGGTATATCCTAATACGGAAAAGTAAATAATATACATCAATGGTGACATCATCCTCAACCCGGAAGTGTTCCAATAAAAGAATATTACATATGAAAATTGTAAAACTCTCATCTCACATAAACCCCCGGCTATTCACTCACGACGATCCAATATAACATATCACAGTAACATATATCATCACATGTCATCAACATAAGTAAATACGCGTATCCCAAATTCCGTTGACATATAGCAACGAGATTTGGGATACCCCACATATTACACTTACGGTCGCAGAAAAGAAATGAAAAACTATAATAATTAGAATCCACGTTTCCTTAGACATCATAAACCCGGAATATCTCATATTCTGAATTTCATGCCTAACCCTATAAACATTGCATTTTAGTCTCATATCGAAAACACTTTTCAATAATCTAGTCGGGTAAATCAACAAGATTCCCGACTACCCGATCGAATACTCATCGGGAACTTTAGTAAATGGCCGCACCCCTGATGCCGTCGACCAAGTGCACTTAGGAACACCGTGGCCGCGAGCACCCGAATGGATGCTTTTGGCAATGGGGTTCTCCTAAAGTCACTTAGTCGTGGCTATGGGACGTGGCTACTTAGTAAAGTTATCTAGCGAGTATTCGCGTACGATACGCGATTGAGGCGGAGTTTCAATCCGGATCGAAACTTCGTGGCAATCGATCAATAGAGACTAACTTTCTATATTGACAAACAAACTAGTTTTCACAAAACTAATTTAATGCGGATTCCAACTGCTGTATCACATATCAAATTTAAACTCGAAACGATATAAAAATTACGACTACGAAACACTCCGTATTATCTATTTAACAAAATTAACATCACATGCAATTTTGGGCTAATCAAACATAACCAGAAACTTTAAAACCAAGCAAACATAACACAAAAGAAAACTCGAGGCAAAAAACAATGAGGCCGGTTTTCTCCTTTATCTCTCCGGCCAAAAGAACTTTGTTTTGACTCGTTTTTCTCTGGTGTTCTACTTACATCACATGTAACATTTTGCACTTATTTTAAAAAAAAAATTTAGAGTTCATTTCAAAATCGACAGATTCTTGGTTCTAGGGTTTGCGGTTTTGATTTGGAGAAGTTTTATCGATCAAAAATATAATTACCGCAATCAAGAACGGCGTCGCTTGTAGCTAGCCGGTGAGTACAGGTCGGTCCACAGGGATTTTGTGTTTTCCTAGTAGCGCTAACGAGCTAATTCCGATGAATGTTCGGATTGATTTATTAAATCTAAAAAAACTACCAAATTAAGTTATACTAAAATTATCTAGATCTAAGTCTTGCTAGGGTTAGGCTTAGGGGAAGTTGAGAGATCAAAGGTTTCCTCACCGCTTTCAATACCCTATTTTAGATCAATTAGATGTTATGGTAATTATCAATAAAGTGGATTAGAGTCTTTTGGGAAGATATTTCTTCTTTTTGGTTCTTGTCCTTCCTTTATCGATCCTTACCCTAACCTCCATGGAAAACATGCGCACCCGGTCCTTTATACTACGGTATCACCGTTACCTCGAGGGGTAGTGTGCCGCAGGGAGCGGTGTGTGCGTGTATGCATGGAGTTCTAATTCTTAGGTGTGAAGGGGTAAGAAAGGGGTGAGAGATCTCATCTTTCAAACCTTTCCCTAAGGCTAACCCTAACAAGCGAGGAGACTACTCGCTCATTAGGGGATTAAAAGACATTCTAAATTAAAAGAGAACTAAAGCAAAGAAATAAAAGTAACTTACTAATTTTGATTGATTGCTCTCTCCAAACATGAACACAGTACAGATCTGAATTTATGAAGTGAAAAGAGGCATGAGAAAATACAATGACTTGGGTTCTATTTATAGGACATAGAAACCCTAGGTTACAATTGATCCGCACATCTGCAATTACACAAATACCCCTAGGAAATCTTTTTAGCGCCGCCGTTGAATTATGGTAAAAAATTCACGCAACCCGGGCACAGGATGGCTGCGGAACCGCGGCATGGGTAGGGCTAGGGCCGCGGTTCCGCGGCCCCTTGGCAGACTCGGAGTGTGTGTTTTTCTGGGCATTTTCTCTGCTGTTTGGGCTTCTTGTTTATTTGGTTCTTTTATCAATTGGGCTTCTACGTTGATTCCAGATCTCCAGTGAACAATTTGCAGTGGACTTTTAACCGTTCGCTTCGTAATCTTGGACCTTGCGTTGCCTTGTACATTGTGAGCTGTTCTTCGTTTAGGCTTTGACTAGGATCCTTCTACTTGTTGGTCAAAAGTCCCTCTTTTGTATCATCTTTTGTCTGTTTCACTGTTTTCGCTCTAAGAACCTGTAACCTGTACTATGTAGCAAACATGTGTTAAAAGCACCTGTTTTTATTATAAAATGCATAAGAATGGGGAATATAAAATGCAATATTATGATATGAACAAATACCCCCAAACTTATCTTTTGCTCGTCCTTGAGCAAACTTATTTTTTTATTCTCGATAAAACCTAACCGCACTTTCGCAGGGAAACGCGATTGCACTGAGCTCGTGCAACAAGCCGTTAAACCTCTAGGTGTCCCTGGTAGGAGGAGTGCTGTATCCTGAGGGTTTTCAGCGGATACTACCCACAAAATCCTGTCAATTCGGCTCATTTAACTTTTATTCTCCAATTAGGTTTTCTAACAAGGAATTCTATTATCATCGACCCATAAATTATCCACCCATATTCTTCACACTTCCTCATCATCTAACTTATGATTATATATGTTCTGCAGACCTACTTAGCTTTCGGCATCTCTTAAGTTTTCCTTCTAGGGTTCCATCTCCACTTAGGAATTTTTATCAACTCTACTAAAGATACAAGTTCTATTCTTCATTCCTTTCTCTCATCTAAATTCCAATCACATATCCCCACGTATGTGTATAAATCACCCCTACACTTGGAAATTCAAATTAAGCAATCATACTCTTATCCGTTTGTCCAAAGCACTTCTTAATTGGTGAATTTTTAATTGAATTATGCTTACACATCCTTCATGCGACCGTTAATACTTCTTGAGGTACCAACAACCGATTACAAGATGCGTTTGCACTTTAAAGCATACTTCCTAGTCTTGCAACACCCAAGGCTTTAACAGTGACTCCCAAACCAGTTGGTCTAAGGCACTAGGTGATGAAGCACCCTCGCTAAATATTTTTATATTTTTTAGCCTTAAGTAGTCACAAAAACCAGTGTTCATTTTTTTCTTTCTTTATTCACACTTGTATTTTTTATTTCTTTTCTTCGTACTAAGGACTTTAGACAAAAGCATTTCAAGGTCTCCTCTACTATTCCAAGTTTTAAGGTGCGTGATTGTGCAAATTGTAGGGTATACATTTTCAGAATCTAGACTTAAGTTAGGAACTATTTTTCAAACTTATACTCTAATAAGAACATCAATACTTTTCCTTTGTTTCGACTTAGCCCAAGAAGTGAACTTAAAATTTGCCTATTTCTAAATAAACTACAAAAACATATACTTTCTACCGCTAAACTTTAAGGAAGGTTATTTTTAGGGATTTTAATTTACTAAATCTAAGATCTAGTTGTTCCTAACCAGTTAACCTATCTGTCAAACTTTAGTCAAATAAGCCAAAATTGAATACAATAATTTTTATAATTTTTAAAAATTTTCAATTTTTATGGGTTTTCAAATAAGTATGCAAATACAAGAATATAAACATGAATGCGAAGGAAGAAGACTTACCGAGCATACCCCCAAACTTAAACTTGACAGTGTACTCACTGTCATACTACGCCAAGAGGGTCAAAATGTCGGGACTCCCCTGTTTATTTATTTTTTAAAAAATTTATTTTTTTGAATTGTTATATACAGAAAGGCCCCCCCAAACTTCATTGAAACAATATTAAACGTCATTTCCAAAATTTGCAAAGACCAAACGTCAACACCAACCATTCAAAAAAATTATCTGTATAGAGTATTGGTTGGTGGAAGAACATGTTGTACCGATCCAAAAAGAATTGGGGAAGATAAAAGTGGTGGGATGGAAAGTGTGGAAGTGAATAGATATGATGTGGTGATGAATCAAAACGAGAATGTGAATGATCAGCAATCATTGGAATATTGGCATTCTCGTAGCTTATTAAAAGAAATGGGGGTGGTTCAACTTCTAAAGGAGGAGGTTGACTAACCACAATATCCCCAAGATATTTCTGTAGATCCTTTATTGACTTGGCATCATCCATCATATGAATATGATATTCAATTATGAGGGAACTAATCTCCTCGATGTCCGCCATAGTCCAACCGAAAGCTTGCCGCCTATCTTGTAAGACCATTAAAAGGGTGTTCTCTTGCTCGAGGGCTAGAGAGGCCGATATGATAATGGGAAAGGTCTCATTCTCACCTATGTAAGCATATTTAAGGTGAGACGGCAAGAGCATGAGTTCGAGTTTCGGAGGCGAAAGAATCATAGGTAAAATTGGGGAATCTACCTCGAACTCAAAGGACTCCAACACAGGTTCGAATCATTGCAAACAACCGATTCGGATGGTTCAACTAATTCATCCAAAAATTCAAAAGACTCATATTCGGGCTGTGAGTCTCAAAATCATCTGAAAAAGTGAAACTTTCATAATCAATATCTGTTGTGTCAACTGTGGTGGATTCAAGGAGGGACGCACTAGTGGCGTCAAAACTGTTTTCATCAAATAAAAATCTTTCAAGCTCGCAGTCCTCCTGCGTGATTTCGTGAATAAAGCAAACTTCTCGTGTACTAGTTTTAGGCACGGGGGGAAGACTTCCTAACTTATAAATATTGAACTCACTAGACGTCTTCCCGAAGGATAGAGTCATGGAGCCATTGCGACAATTTATTACGGCATTGGAAGTGGCCAAAAATAGTCGACCGAGAATCACCGGAATTTGGTTCCGTGGGTTAGCAACAGGTTGTGTATCCATAACAATAAAATCAACGGGGAATATGAATTCCCCAACTTTGATCAACACATCCTCTAGCTCACCCCTAGGATGGGTGATTGATCGATTAGCCATTTGGAGAGTACAACGAGTAGGTTTCAACTCTCTAACCCCTAATTGCTCGTACACGGAGTAGGAAAGCAGGTTAACACTAGACCCAAGATCTAAAAGTGCTCAATTAACTTTCTTATCCCCAATTGTTATTGAAATCGTAGGACAGCCGGGGTCCTTTTGTTTTTGGGGTAAGGGTTGAGCTTGGTTAATAGCATTGCTCACTGCACTAGCCACTAGCACTTTCTTGGGTATTTGAGACGACTTTCTCTTTGAGGTGCATAAGCCCTTTAAAATTTTCGCGTATGAAGGGACTTGTTGGATTGCATCCAAGAGATGTATATTTATGCTAACCTGTTTAAATAACTCCACAATCTTTTCCATTTATGCAGTTGGTTTATTGGGACTCAACCTGTTTGGAAATGGAGCATTTTGAAAATCTGTTGATCCCAAAGTCTGTGGAGTAGAATGTGGAATTGGAACGGATCCTAGTGTGGGTGTGTTCGTGGAGTGAGAAGTGGGTCCGTTCGGATTAGAAGAAGAAGAGCCTTTTGAAGAATGGAGAATAGGCTCTAGCGGAGGAGATGAGGGTGAAGAAAAAGAAGGAGAAGAAGAAGAAGATGAAGATAGAGAAGAAGAAGAAGAACCACCGGCGGGGATGTCATCACTAATACCCACATTATTCTGCAACACTTTTCCGGATCTCAACGTGGTCACCGTATTTACATTGTGATTGTGATATGCGTTTTGTGTGTGACCGGGATTTGGCAATGGTTGAGATAGAAGCTTTCCCTTTTCTCTCTCGCTCAACGCAGCGGTTAATTGTGCAATTTGTGCCTCAATAGATTTGATGCTTTGATCGTGTGAAGCATTGTTGTGCACTAAAGACTGGACGCAATTTTTCAATCTTGCTGCGGATTCTGTAGATTGCTTGAGAAACGCATCTAGACTTTTTTCTAGCGAGATAACCTTATCATCATTTGGTTGAACCAAATTGTTCATTTGATTTGGATAAGATTGTGGTTGGAAAGGTTGATGGTTTTGAGTTTGTTGGGGTGCTTGCTGTTGTGGAGGAGGCCTTTGAAAGTTATTGTTTTCTTGGAATTGCTGATTTTGATTCCAAGCAAAATTTGGGTGGCTCCTCCAGCCCGGATTGTAGGTCGAAGAGTAAGGATCATTTCTTTGTCGTTGCTGAAAGGCAGCATTGACTTGATCTTGTCCTTGAACAGGTGGATTGTAAGGACACTCTTCGGTAAGGTGTGATGGATCCGAACAACAAGCACAAAAGTTCGTGGGGGTAAAGCAGGGGCAGGAGAAGACGATGAGATTTTGGTCTCAATGGCTTCTAGCTTTTTCATAAGTGCGGCCATCTCGGCCTTCATAGCAATCAACATATCTACTTGATGTATGCCTGCCATAGATTGACCAATGGAAGAAGATGAGGTGGTCTTTGTGCTCTCCCACTGAATTGTTTGTTCATTAAGATCCTCGAGAAACTACCATGCTTCCTCACTAGATTCGGTTAGAAAGTGACCTTGACAAATGGTTTCTAGCAACTGCTTCATTACCGGGTTCAATCCCTCGTATAATGTTTGGCAAAGTTGCCAATTTTCGATCCCATGGTGAGGGCATTGAACAAGTAAGTCTTTGAATCTTTCAAAACACTTCCAAAATGGTTCGGAAGGAAGCTGGGAAAATTGTATTATCTCATTGTGAATTCTCGCGGTCTTATGATGAGGATAAAACTTTTTAAGAAAAGCTTTAACAAACTCGTTCCAATTTCTAATTGAATGTGATGCGGTGCTGTATAGCCACTTGTCGGCTAAGTCACATAAGGTGAAAGGAATGACCCTTAGTCTTATATCGTCATCACTTAATTGGGTTGTTTCATCATGGCGCAAACGTTTTGGAATTTATTGATAAAGATATAGGCATCTTCGGATTCCAATCCATGAAATTTTGGCAGCATATTGATGAAGTGGGGTTTTATCTCAAAATTGTCCCCATTTGCCGGTGGGGGTGAAAGACAGGTAAGTAAAGAGCTGCGGACAGGGTAGAAGAGATCCTGGAGCGCTACAACAGGCGGGAGATTCGGGTTATTCGCACCTAACGGAGGTGGAATCAGTCCCGTGGGTAAGGTGTTGTTGGGATTGTGCCCCGACATACCTTCGGAAGAAGAATTTGAAGGTGGAGGTAAGGAAATGGAGGGAATTTCGACTTCGGTGTCGAAAGGTTCGTCAGTCGGTACCAACGAAACTCGGACTAATCGAGCGCTAGTGTCCCTAGTCCAAAGTGACATACACTAAAGGGGTAGTGTAGTCAGAAAAATGAAAGACAGAATGTGGAGGTAAGATAACGTCAATGAGAAGAAAGTGAGGTGGTGGGGTGCAAGGATTTTACGCGACAAGTTGCAAGTTTTTATAAAAGATTTTTTTTCTTTTTCCCCTTTTTTTATTTTTTATTTAGAACCGTTTGCAAAAAGATTTTTGATAAAGGGCTAAGACACACTTTCGATCAACCAAAAATGCACAATCAGGCCTAACTCTAGGGTCACCTAGGTCAGCTAGACAGCTCCTAACTGTTCCAAAGGGCTAGAGATAGGACCTCAAACCGGCTCTTCACCGCCAATTGCGGCCAGGTAAGTGCCAGGTAAGTAGGAGGCTCCCCGCTACAAGTAGCGGTCCTAATTAAGTAACCACTTGCCTTAGACACACTTGCCTAGACACCGCAAAGTCAGGTTAGGATAAACGGCCGATGCATATAACTAGTCCAATGTCCTATTGAGCTCGAAGTCCTTAGGGCTGAGTCTAATATTTTTTAATTAAAGATTGGTCAATGCAAATGCCTTATGTGATTTCTGGGGTCCTGGGAAGGGTGATGAAATCCCCACCCAAGCTGATTTGGTCAAAAGCCCCTTAAAGTCCGATTAAAGATATGCAAAACAGTAAATCACTTGCAATCAAAGAATTTATTTTATGCGCGGCGCAAAGAATCCTGCACAAGATTTGTTATTAAGAAGGGGGAAGATTTTCTTAAGCGCAAAAAATCCTGCAGGAGATTTTAAAGAAGATATATCGAGATTTGCAGAGGAGAGAGAGAAAAGATCTTACAGTGCAAACTTGGTCAAATGATGAGGTCACCAGAGCGCGGATCAGCGGCCCAAGTGCATTTTTTCCGCGTTTTCGCGGTTGACAGTAAGGTTCAAGCCTCCAAAAAATTTTTGAGACGATGATGTCTCTAGATCACCGCTCTTCCGCAGTCCGAGGCGTGGTACGGCCACGTTTTAGCGGTCTGATAGCGGACTTGGTTCCAAAGATTTTTGTGGCTGGTCTGTTGTTGAAAATCTCTTCTGTTCGGATCTCCCGATTTCAATTTCGCACTCTGGATTTTTCCAGATCCGTTGCTCCTGCAAAGATTCACAAAAAAAATACCCTTCAAACAATAAATGATAAATTTTTTTATAATTTTTCTTTATGAATTTTTTTAATTTAGATTAACCTGAAATTGCAAAAAGGAAATACTACGCCATCCCCGGCAATGGCGCCATTTGATTTGGAGAAGTTTTATAGATCAAAAATATAATTACCGCAATCAAGAACGGCGTCGCTTGTAGCTAGCCGATGAGTACGGGTCGATCCACAGGGATTTTGTGTTTTCCTGGTCGCGCTAACGAGTTAATTCCGATGAATGTTCGGATTGATTTATTAAATCTAAAAAAACTACCAAATTAAGTTATACTAAAATTATCTAGATCTAAATCTTGCTAGGGTTAGGCTTAGGAGAAGTTGAGAGATCAAAGGTTTCCTCACCGCTTTCAATACCCTATTTTAGATCAATTAGATGTTATGGTAATTATCAATAAAGTGGATTAGAGTCTTTTGGAAAGATTTTTCTTCCTCTAGGTTCGTGTCCTTCCTTTATCGATCCTTACCCTAACCTCCATGGAAAACATGCGCACCCGGTCCTTTATTCTACGGTATCACCGTTATCTCGAGGGGTAGGGTGCCGCAGGGAGCGGTGTATGTGTGTGTACATGGAGTTCTAATTCTTAGGTGTGAAGGGGTAAGAAAGGGGTGAGCGATCTCATCTCTTAAACCTTTCCCTAAAGCTAACCCTAACAAGCGAGGAGACTACTCGCTCATTAGGGAATTAAAAGACATTCTAAATTAAAAGAGAACTAAAGCAAAGAAATAAAAGTAACTTACTAATTTTTATTGATGGCTCTCTCCAAACATGAACACAGTACAGATCTGAATTTATGAAGTGAAAAGAGGCATGAGAAAATACAATGACTTGGGTTCTGTTTATAGGACATAGAAACCCTAGGTTACAATTGATCCGCACGTCTGCAATTACACAAATACCCCTAGGAAATCTTTTCAGCACCGCCCTTGAATTATGGTAAAAAATTCACGCACCCCGGGCACAGGATGGCCGCGAAACCGCGGCATGGGTAGGGCTAGGGCCGCGGTTCCGCGGCCCCTTGGCAGACTCGGAGTGTGTGTTTTTCTGGGCATTTTCTCTGCTGGTTGGGCTTCTTGTTTATTTGGTTCTTTTATCAATTGGGCTTTTACGTTGATTCCAGATCTCCAGTAAACAATTTGCAGTGGAATTTTAACCGTTCGCTTCGTAATCTTGGACCTTGCGTTGCCTTGTACATTGTGAGCTGTTCTTCGTCTAGGCTTTGACTAGGATCCTTCTACTTGTTGGTCAAAAGTCCCTCTTTTGTATCATCTTTTATCTTTTTCACTGTTTTCGCTCTAAGAACCTGTAACCTGTACTATGTAGCAGACATGCGTCAAAAACACCTGTTTTTATTGTAAAATGCATAAGAATGGGAAATATAAAATGCAATATTATGATATGAACAGGTTTCGGGGTTGTTTCTTTTTCGTGTTTCTAATAACATCATCTAATCTTCTACTTTTGGTTCTAATACCAAGATAGTGTATGTTAGCACCACCACTGGATTTTACTAGCTTCAAGCATACCGCAAATCTACACAAGCCAAGATCTTAAACTAGATGATTAGGGTTTAACTTGATATCATAAACTTTACACTAAGAAATGGATGACTACAGCCTTTGTAGACCGTGTCCTTCTTTTCTAAAGCTCCGGGTTGTAGTCCATGCGACTCCACTAGGCTCTACTTGAAAGTTGAACGAACTTACTTCGATGACCTTCGTGCCAAAGATGATCCACCCGAAGTCCGCTAATCCAAGCTAACTCTTCACTAAACTCTTTACCGAAGTAAACACACTACACCAAAGCGCTAATCTAGTATAGGATGGTGAAGTAGAGGTGTTGTTTTCTCACTAGGGTTCTCACAAGCTCAAGGGTTCACAACTCATGTGAGAGATTGAGCTTAGAGGTGGAGGTGAAGAAGATGGAGAGAGCTAGAGAGCAACTCATCACATGAGCTCTCAAAAAAATGAAGAATGAACTAAGTCATGTATGAAGTGAAGAATGATCTAGCATGGCTCACATAGCTCACACATTATTGAAGCATACAATTTTTAACACTTAAAAATTGTAGCCATGCTTCAATAGTGCAAGCAAATGAATATAAAATAGAATAAGCCATGCTATGTTCTGTACCACAAAAGTCTCCCCATTTTCCACCTCAATTTCTATTTTCGAAAAATTGAAAAAACCATGCCATATTTCATATTATATATATATATATATATATATATATATATATATGAGAATAATGAAGGAAAGATGCCATAGAAGGGAATTTCTTCCTATGGCGTCGAAAAAATACACTCTCACTCATTATTTCCGACAATCGGCACCCACAATCTTCATCGTTATCATCTAAGATGTGGGTATACCATATTTCATGTGATTCTATAACTTTTTCACCGTTGATTTAGTGGGTTCAAAATTAACGGTTTACCGACAACAGAACTTTTTACATTGCTAAATCAACGGTGAAAATGTTGTATTCACATCTGAAATTTGGTGCATTCACATCTTAGATAATAACGATGAATATGGTGGGTGCCGATCGGCGGAAAAAATAAAGGAGGGTATATTTTTTCAACGCCATAGGAGGAAATTCCCTCCTATGATATCTTTCCTCCATTATTCTCTTATGTTATTGTATATTCATCAATTATATTGAAGCTATTTAATTTTTTCCTTAAAATTGTTGTTTAATTATATTCTAGAACAAAGTAACGCGGTTTCCAAATTATAATCAATAGACAAAACCTTGGCATATATAGCTTGATCAGTTGATTAATTCGGAAGGCCATGATCATAGTTTCTGTGTAAGAAATTAAAAAAAAAGGGCTGGTTTGTTTTTTTTTCCTTTTTTTAAAAAAGAAAACCGTAAGATAACATAATATAATCATGGATTACAGGTTATTGAATGAATATTTATGAATGCTGCGTTTAATTATGTTTAGCAGGAAATAAAGTAAAACTATTCAGATTGTTATTGAATGTAGATTTATGAATGCTGCGTTTATGAATGTAGATATTTTCCTACAGAGATATGTACGATGAGTAATCGAAACAGAATGCTGTCCTTTAAAAAAGAGCGCACAGAAGTTGAAACGGCGAGTGTTTGCAAAGAGGACAGTAATGGCTCAGTAGTATATTTGCAAAGAGGACAGTAATGGCTCAGTAGCATATATGCTGCTTGTTGCTAATGGTGATGATCTTGGTACATCTACAAAAGGAAAATTTCCTCTTCAGACTATTAAATCTGACTGACATTCATTAGTTCTTAGAATATGGTGATTTTTATTTCTTTGAGAATTAATTATTTTTCCTATTAATCTGTGTGTTATTGTTCTGTTTGCCTAGGCGAAGAAATTGTCATGAGTTTTGCACTATTATTATTAATTATTTTTATCAAAAAGAAATTGCTGCGCATCTACATTGTTTGACTTTGTTATATACATGGTATTAATACGGGGTACCAAGAGAAGTTGTGATTCCAGGTTCAATGTAAACTACTGATATTTCTCCTGAAGTTGTACTACGAGGCGCACACTGCGTGCATGTTTGTGTGCAATCATCATATTTAGCAACCCAATCTGCGATATGTTTAGTGTGTGTATACGTTGTCATTAACAGGGACAAATTAATTAATGTCTACTTGATCAAGATCATTAATAATCAAACATCGAAATGCAGTAATCAGTAGGTTGGAGACCTAATTGAACAAATTAAGTACTCACCACGGGATATAGACATGGAAAATGTTATTCAAAACTGGAAAGATTTCATTATAATTGATGTATATTTGCATACATTACATAAACATGTGAATAAATCGTTTCTACTTTCGCACCCTCTCGAACGTCTTATGCAGATCCCTAAAAGCGAGAAACTCAAGTTCTTTAGGAAAATATGCTGGCGTGAAAACCATCGGCTTGTCAACTGTTAGTTATATGTATGCCCTAGAGGCCATTACTATACATAGGATGTATAATGTAGTGGATGCTTGGACATATATAGGGAGGACTTTCTTGCTCGACATGATAGTATGCTAGGGCACCTCGCCTCGAGCCTCCTCACGACCCTCACCCCCTGAGGAGATATCGATCACCTCGCCTGTTCCCAGGCATGACCGATACCCCCTCCCTCGATGGGGTCGCATAGAAGGGGCTCGCCATGGCTGCTCGAGGGCCACCTCTCCCAGATATCAAAGCCCTCGCCAAGAGTCAACCGTGCAGCTTCACTGCCCAGTTATCCTTAGCAGGCCTCCTACGGCCCCTCCAACGCTAAGGATCAAAGTCCTCCTTAGAGGCAGCCGAGCGGCCTCTCTGCTCGGCTATCCCTGGCCGGTAGCTTCCCTACTCGCAACGCCAGGGATCAAAGCCCTCTCCTAGAGGCAACCGCGCAGCTTCACTGCCCGGTTATCCTTAGCAGGCCTCCTACAGCCCCTCCAACGCTAAGAATCAAAGTCCTCCTTAGAGGCAGCCGAGCGGCCTCCCCTGCTCGGCTATCCCTGGCCGGTAGATTCCCTACTCACAACACCAGGGATCAAAGCCCTCGCCAAGAGGCAACCGCGCAGCTTCACTGACGGTTATCCTTAGCAGGCCTCCTACGGCCCCTCCAACGCTAAGGATCAAAGTCCTCCTTAGAGACAGCTGAGCGGCTTCCCTGCTCGGCTATTCCTGGCCGGTAGCTTCCCTACTCATAACTCCAGGGATCAAAACCCTCGCCAAGAGGCAACCGCGCAGCTTCACTGCCCGGTTATCCTTAGCAGGCCTTCTACGGCCCCTCCAACGCTGAGGATCAAAGTCCTCCTTAGAGGCAGCTCAGTAGCTATCCTGCTCGGTTATCCCTGGCAGTTCTCAGATGACACTGGTACAGAGTAGTCTGTTGACCCGAGATCGTCATAGAGTTTTGTGTGGTTCCCACTGTGCTTTGATTTCCACCTTACCACGTCCAAGAGGTCATGCAAAACGGTGGTTTTTGGGTACAGTCCCGAATCATATGGAGGCAATGAGCGATAGGAGGGGATTCGTCTCTCCCGGTATAGGGAGTTGATGTTGCGCTGTGTTCGATTGGCTATAACCGGAAATCCCTGGCCAGGGTTGCTGAGATTTACTGGTAAGTGTTACCGATAGTTTCTCGAACTGTTATAGACCTCATATCGACACGACTTATCGAGCTATTAGGGTCTGACGTTTACCACCCCTAGGTGAGATATGCGACATATCAGACGACGAGACCGGACTGTACGGTAAGTGTTACTGGTTGGATTCACAGGAGTGTGAGCGGGCTTGCTCGTCGATCTTCTGATCACTCAATACCCGGGTAGCCGTTATGTTTAGCAGACCGCTTGCGGCTTGTGGGTGTTTGATATGATCATCACCTGCTGCCGGCGTATTTACGAGTCTTTAGAGTCCTACACAGAGGTTTCCTGGCTCAAGCGAAACGAAATAGGAGCGCATATGAGATATGTGCGGGACCGAGAATAATGCGTGTATGTGATACCGTATTCCATTCTCGCGATGAATGTATCGATTGGTTGTATGCGATATAACCTAGTTATCGAATCAAGGATTGATTCGATAAATCGATACATTGGATATTAGTCGATCATATACGATATGACCGGATCGTTAAATCAAGTGTTGATTTGATAATTTAATGCATAATTATATATTTGATATATTACTTTGCATTAACTAGTATTGGTTCACTTTAAATGGATTTTCTCACTTGAAGTTCACAAGTTGTATATGTGATATACTTTTGTGTACTTGTTTGTATCATGTTTGATGATACATGCTCACTTGGGTTTGTGTAAAGAATTAAACCATGGTTATATGAATGGTTAGGGTTTCATTTCATTTACTTATTCATTTATCTATTTATTGATTTATTTATTTATTTCTTTTTGGCAAATGAAAAGAAAATGGTGGCTTGATTTGTTTTCTAGTTGAAGCTTCATGAAGCTTTGACCAAGTGACCATTTTGTCTTCATGTTTAACCCTAACCCTTCAAACTAACCATAGTTTATTCTCTACACTTAACCATGGTTGGTATATGATAAGTATTCTTTTATTTTCTATTTTGGAATATAACTTATCATATCATTATCATCTTCTTCTTCTTCTTCTTCTTGAAGAAAGCTTTCTACCAACAATGGTGAAATGTGAAAATGAGTGAGAAATCCAATTCTAAAGTGAACCCACCTCCTATTTCTTCATCCTCTACCTCTTGCCAAGTAGTATAGGGTGTTATCTTCACAAGCTTCATGACTTGGTGAAGTGGGAGCTTGATCTTGTGATGTCTCGACGTAGATCATCTTCGGCATCGTAGTCGATGAACTAGCCCGTCCATTTCTCCGATGAAGCCGACGCTAGTGCCCGGGATTCGAATTGGACAGCAAGGAGACTTCATCATGGAGCTATGGAGGTGGAGGACCAGATCTACAAAGGTTGTATTTCCGTTCACTTAGTTAAATTGTTAACTAGTTGCTTGTTTCGCCTAAAATTCTAGTTAACGATCCGTATTAGGGTTTCTCGGCACTTGTAAAATTTGAATTTGGCATGGTTGATGCCTTGTGTGACCTCATTAGTGTGCCTAGGAACCCTACAATGGAATCAGAGCCTAGCTAGAGCCTTAGGGAAGACACAGAACTCCATGATCGATGATGATGATAGAGATCAAAAATAAAAAAGGTAAAAAAAATTAATTGTATTGAGGATCCAGAACTGAAAATATAGGGAAAAGTTTTTAATAATCAAAATGTACGGTAAACGAATTATACTAAGACCAGGACTTCAGGTGATGCCCCCGTATCAAGCAAGTAATAAGCTAGGGTTAATTGCTAAATAATACTCTAACAACTTATATACTTTATTGATTTTTTGGTTGCCGACACCCTAGCACAAGCCGTATAAATTTTGTTTAAAATAGTAATGAATTTGTTGGTTAATTGAAGGGAGCAAAATATTAACGGTTTGCACTTTAAGATATATATAAGTGCGGCGAAACAATAAAAAAGGTCTTAAGTGCAAAATAATTAAGTGAAACATTGGGGTATTATTTAGCAATTAACCCAATAAATTAAACTCAAGTTAGTTGATCTAAGTCTTAGGTGGTGTAATAAAATTAATTTGCGTTAAGGGTACCCACTTTAGTTAGGCAATAATTTAAATGATAATAGCATGTATAATATATGGATTTACTACAACAATTCATAGAGTAGGTTACGATTTTAAGCGCAGTTATAAATAGCCTAGCTACCGAAAATTGCGTAACTAAAATGATAGTTACAAAATTTTCTGTAACAAATTTATTGTAGCCTATAATGGCGTAACTAAAAAGAATTAGCTACAACATTTGTTCCAAAAAACCATAGCGAGTTAAAAATCTTAGCTAATGAAGTGGGTCATTTGTAAAGTTTCTAATACGGTTTAATCTGTAGCCAGAGAAAACAAAGAATACAAATTTTTTTTCTAACCAGAGTGTCCAAAGTCAACACTATTTACTATATATAGAAAATGCAAAGACTATTGTTCTTATTTTAACTACATATTCCATTGTAACAATTTTATGCGTCACTAAAGAGTTAAATAACTACAACAGAAATTGTGACTATAAGGTATTAAGACAACATTTTTTTACTTATGCCTAATGTGCTACAGTTTTTTTTGTGACTAAAAGTCCTTTCACTTGCGATTTATTTCGTAGCATGAAGTGTAGAATACCATTTAAAGTGTGACTATAAAGAATGAAGAAATAATATTTTTGGAGCTATTTGGGAAAATGCAGTGGTTTAGAGGGAGAGGTGGACCAGTTGAGAAATATTTATAATCTATTGAATTATAAATAAATAAACAAATTGTTTGGTTAAGATATATATATTCCAGAATTATCCCATATCATGGAATGTGCTTAGTATATTGATTTTTTACACTATGTTTGCTACTCGCGGTGAGAGTGGTTGGGGTTGGGTGGGTTTTTGACGATCTTTATATCCGGATCCAAAATTTAAAACCGGAAACCTACTTGAACCTGACAGATTTGCAATGCATTATGCTCAGATATGAAACTTCGGTTTTGGACGTGTTTGGGCAGGTTTTCAGTTATAAGTTGACAGCCAGTTTTTATGGTATTTCGGGTTTTAGCCCGTTATTAATTAGTAAAATAACCGAAGAGGTAAAGCTTATGGCGGCAGGTTCTACTAAATATATATATATGTAAAATATACATATTGAAGATACAATGCTAAATTATATGTTATAAATTATAAATTGTATACATTACAATAAAATATAATTAAAATTTTGTAGATAGTTTACACTATAATTAGAGACATGTTAAATTTAGGAAGCAGATTTAACTCGGGCCGGATTTAGGGTTCGGACAGTGTTTTGAATTAAATCCATATCCAACATCGGCCTACAGAACTAGGTTTAATTTAGAGGATTGAGTAGTCGATTACGAATAGTAACCGGTCGTCGGGAATACTTATGGAGGGTGTCTTTTTTCGACGCCCCGGGAGGAAGTTCCTCCTATGTCACATTTCCTCCATTATTTTTTCGACGCCACGTGGCGTGCGGGCGCCAGCTGTCACACACCCTGCACGGGGGAGCTTGGCACCAACGGATAAAGGGCTTAGCACCTAGACTGGGAGTTGAACTCCCGAGAGACTTTGGAGTTAAAATCCTAGAAGAAAAG
The DNA here is from genome assembly GCA_030015575.1 of Agapanthus africanus. Lineage (NCBI taxonomy): Eukaryota > Viridiplantae > Streptophyta > Magnoliopsida > Asparagales > Amaryllidaceae > Agapanthus > Agapanthus africanus. The sequence goes on from CM057337.1 coordinate 108,047,820, forward strand.
GGATTTTTATTTGGAGTTAAACTTCTAAAAGATCTGGATTTTAGGGTTAAACTCCTTTTAGGATTTGAATCTTGGAGTTAAACTCCTCAGAGATTGGTTTGGAGTTAAACTCATAAATAAAAGATTCTTGTTTTGGAGTTAAACTCCAAAAAGATTTTCGGAGATGATGAAAGAGAACCCCTTTTTCTCTCTCGAGTCCTCGATCCTCTCTTAAGCCTTGGATCTTCCAAAAGTGGGATTTTTGGAAATGGGTCTCCTTCTCCTTCTCTCTGTTGGTTGGATCTTAGAGAAAAATGATGGTGAGATTTAAAAATCTCTCCTTTTAGAGATTTGATTTGAGATTTGAACTCCCCTTCAAGAGTTTTATGGTGAAAAACTATTTCTTTTTGGGAAAAAAATTAAACTCTTGATTTAATTCAAAAAAAAAGAAGAAAGTTTAAAACCTTGAGTACAGAGAAGGAGGCACAGAACCCAAGAATTTTTGAGAGAATAAAAGTTGTTATTGATTTTCTCATCATGTTTACCTTTTATAGGCTACATATTTTACATATAACCCCTTGCTTTTTTCTAAATGCCACTTGTGCGTCCTTTGTCTCATGTGCTTATTTTTTTGCGTACATAAGCCATGTGCTTTACAAAATTTTGGTTTTTTTGCTCATTTTTCATACATTCATATAAAAAAATTATATTAAACTAATTTATTGTTTCATTCTTTTAGTCATGAGACTGGTCTCTTCCATGCTCGGTCTTGACTTGGGCTTAGGCCCATTTGGCTTGGGCTTAGGCCCGCTTGCTTGGGCTCAGGCCTGCTTAGCTGGGAGGTTGACTTTGACTTTGACTTGGTCAACCGGGGTGTAATTTTTAACCCGCTTTGACATGATCAACCAGGGTGTAATTTTTAACTCCAACAACAGATTCAGATGTCGACCGTCTTGGATAAAAAATATCGTATATTTTGTCGGTAATGACTTTAAAATCAGATTAAAAACAAGTATAAAGAATTTGACAAATTCTTTAACAAAATGGATATGATACTTGGTAAAAAAAACTTTGATTTTTTTTGAATATATATCTACTGTTATAACGTTAACTCCAAGAGTGTAGCTAAAATCATTAATTGATGGTGCCTCCTTTTGTATAAAAGAATTTAAGAAATGTGAGAAACTCTTCAATCTATTCCTCATAAAAAGTCATCCACATCATCAAGCTGCTAAAATATTTGAACATTAAATTCAAATTATACATAAACTTCTTTCTAAAAAAAGAGGAAAATTAATACATATACACGCGCGCATCTGTGCGCACATACACATATATACATCTAGGCACCGATATTGTGGTATATCTTTCAATTTATAGAAATATCAATAATTTTATTGAAAATGAAATAGAAGTATATGCGGTCACATTTTAGCCATCCTATTCTTAGTGCCCATATAATTATAGAAAGTATCGACAAACCAGTTTGAAATTTACGAATTCATCTTGCTGATTCATGAACAGTAAGGTGAGATGTGCTTAGTTTTTACTTAGGAAAGAAATTTAACACAACCCGAAAAATATAAGATTTTTAGTGAGTAAGCTACATTCGGTCTGGTACACAACATCGCATATATGATTGATCCGACTGCCGAAGTATAGGGTATCCCTTGCATGCGAGCCCTCTCCAAATCAGTCTTGGGAGACATCTCTTTGGAGAGAGTGATTCCTTAACAAGCGGGTAAATTACCACGCTTAGAATCTTCCATACTAAACCTCTTTAGTATGGTGTCTATGTACCTGGATTGGGACAATTCCAACATCCGTTTAGACCTATCTTTATAAATCTTTATCCCCAGGATAGAGGAGGAATCACTTAGATCTTTCATGGAGAACTTTTGTGATAAGAAAAGCTTGACCGAGTGTAGCGTAGAAACATCGTTTTCTATCAGGAGTATGTCATCCTCGTACAATACGCAGAAGACAACCTTACTCTCTCCAACCTTCTTATATATATATGGTTCATCTACATTTTTGATGAAGTCAAACTCTTTGATAGCTTCATCAAAACAGATGTTCCATCTCCGCGATACCTGCTTTAATCCGTAAATTGATTTAAGCAGCTTGCATACGCTTCTGCTGCTCCCACTGTCTACGAAACCCTCTGGCTCTGTCATGTACATGCTCTCTTCTAAATCACTATTTAGAAAAGCGGTCTTGACGTGCAACTACCAGATTTCATAGTCATGGTATGCGGCAACGACAAGTAGGATCCTGATGGACTTAAGCATGGCCACTGGAGAAAATATTTTATCATAGTCGATACCTGGTCGTTGACGAAAACCTTTTGCAACAAGTCTAGCTTTAAATGTATCAAATTTTCCATTTACACCAATTATCTTCTCAAGATCCACTTACTCCCGATGGGTTTTACCCCTTCAGGAGCAACTTTCAAAATCCATACTTTGTTGGTGTACATGGATTCCATCTCAGATCGTATAGATCCCAGCGATTCACAGAGTCTCCACTTGAGATGGCCTGCTCGAAACTAGTTGGGTCATCAACTTCCATAATGCAATCATCGCTCCCACTGTCTATGAGAAAACCGCAGTATCTCTCAGGTGGATGAGAAACACTACTAGATCTGCGGAGTGGCTGAGGTTCGTTGGACTATTGAATCCTCCGGTTCCACCAAATCGTCAGTTATAGTTTGTGTTGCTGGATCTTCTTTCCCTTCTACCTCATTGCCACTAATTTTTTTTATAAGAAATTCTTTTTCTAAAAGATGGCATGTTGAGAAAAAAACCCCTTTTGTTCCTCGGTGTGGTAGAAGATATACCCTCGTTAATGTTTAGGATATCCTACAAACTTGCACAGAACTGACCTTGCCTTGAATTTGTCCAGATTTTGCTTTTGAACATAGGACGGACAATTCCATATCTTAACTCGTTTAAGAGATGGTCTCTTCCCATTCCATATCTCATATGGAGTGGTAGGTAATGGATTTGGTCGGAACTCTATTCAATAGGTATGCAGCTATTTTAAGTGCATAACCCCTGTCACGCCCCGCTTCCCAGAGTACGCTCAAATGGGCACGTGACATAGCCAACCATGCTACCTGTGGATAGGAAAAATCCCTCCACAGTCACATTACGGCTGTAGTGATATCAAAAACAGGAAAGTAAACTAAACTATCTAGTACATGTCCATGAGCCAGAATGAAAGAGTCAAGAAATAATGATATGCGGAAGCAAAAGATACAATAAATGAAACACCTGGAAAGTAAAATTACATACCGGTAGGAACTTCACCGCTCGGTCTAACAGCGGCAATACTCCTGATCAGTCTGCAACAAGGTAGAAGAATCTGGGCCATGCAAAACCCAGACGTCAGTGCGTCATGTCATCAAGTAATAAAATACAAACAGGGTAACAGGCAATGCAAATATAATCATGAATGAAAAGAAGATGTAACAGTAATGTAAATCAGGGCAGTGAAGCCCGTAACTCTGTGTCTAGATCTTATCGCTCCCGAGCTCTCCCGTCGAGGCCATCTTCCTCGGTCCCTCCGACCGACCAACTCCACCACTCACAGGCGTAACCGCCGCTCCGCAAATCTCGCGATGCGCGGATTCTCCGCCGGCAACATCCCACGTTCCACGCCATCACGATCCCCATTAACGGGCGATCCGCTTATTACGCAGGCATGACGTCGGGAGCATATCTGCCGGCGAGATTCTCGCGCCTGCTACTGCGTGCTGCCGCCACTATATAAATCCCTATCACATAGGGGTCAAGGAAGCCATTTTTATTCCACTTAGCCGTTACTCTGCTCTGATCTAGTGCTGAATTGATGTCGGAGGGTCCTCGGTCGTACCAAACCATCCCGGGACTTCTTTGAAGGTACTCGGTGCTAAACTCTTCAAAACACCAGTCTCCTTAAAACCCATTAAGACCCACACGCAACAGGAGATCACCTCCAAAATCCACCGGGAGATCGACGGAAGACAGCATCTGACGGAGACCCGAAAAGGACCTCCATCAGTTGGTGCCGTCTTTGGGAAATAAAACTCCACAAAAACAAAAGTTGGCCTTCTGATCTCCATCCATATGGCATGCGATCACCCTGAAGATCCAGGTACCAGTCGCCGCCTCCCCCTCACCAGAGGCGCGGATGAACCTCCTCCTAGCGACCGTCATCAAGGCCCTCGCCGGCCGAATAGACCGACTACAGTCCACCGTGGAGGCGCTCGTCCGCGTCCAAACAGCCGGGCCAAGGCCCCAGCCCTCATCGGCACGGCTGACATCCGGCGGGCTATGTCCTATGGCCACAGATCTCACGGGCCGATACTCTCTGAGGCCCGCCGGGCGCCCCATAGCTCCACAGCAAGATCCGTCGCCAGGGCACCTCGCCTCGAGCCTCCTCACGACCCTCACCCCCTGAGGAGATATCGATCACCTCGCCTGTTCCCAGGCATGACCGATACCCCCTCCCTCGATGGGGTCGCATAGAAGGGGCTCGCCATGGCTGCTCGAGGGCCACCTCTCCCAGATATCAAAGCCCTCGCCAAGAGTCAACCGTGCAGCTTCACTGCCCAGTTATCCTTAGCAGGCCTCCTACGGCCCCTCCAACGCTAAGGATCAAAGTCCTCCTTAGAGGCAGCCGAGCGGCCTCTCTGCTCGGCTATCCCTGGCCGGTAGCTTCCCTACTCGCAACGCCAGGGATCAAAGCCCTCTCCTAGAGGCAACCGCGCAGCTTCACTGCCCGGTTATCCTTAGCAGGCCTCCTACAGCCCCTCCAACGCTAAGAATCAAAGTCCTCCTTAGAGGCAGCCGAGCGGCCTCCCCTGCTCGGCTATCCCTGGCCGGTAGATTCCCTACTCACAACACCAGGGATCAAAGCCCTCGCCAAGAGGCAACCGCGCAGCTTCACTGACGGTTATCCTTAGCAGGCCTCCTACGGCCCCTCCAACGCTAAGGATCAAAGTCCTCCTTAGAGGCAGCCGAGCGGCTTCCCTGCTCGGCTATTCCTGGCCGGTAGCTTCCCTACTCACAACTCCAGGGATCAAAACCCTCGCCAAGAGGCAACCGCGCAGCTTCACTGCCCGGTTATCCTTAGCAGGCCTTCTACGGCCCCTCCAACGCTGAGGATCAAAGTCCTCCTTAGAGGCAGCTCAGTAGCTATCCTGCTCGGCTATCCTGCTCGGCTATCGCTAGGGATCAGAAAGTCCTCCCAGAGGCAGTCGAGCCCGACCTTCGCTCGGCTATCCCCGGCTGGTAGCTTCCTACCACAACCGACAGGGATCAAAAGCCCTTCTAGAGGCAGTCGAGCCCGACCCTCGCTCGGCTATCCTTCAGGACAAAAGCCCTCGCCAAGAGGCACCGGGCAGTAACCCTGCTCGGCTAAGGGTCCTTGGTAGGATTCTTACAGCCCCTCCCGCGCCAAGGACCAAAGTCCTCCTTTGAGGCGGTCGAGCCCGACCCTTGCTCGGCTATCCTCGGCTGGTAGCTTCCTACCACAACTGACAGGGATCAAAGTCCTCACCAAGAGGCACTGGGCAGTAACCCTGCTCGGTCCCCATCCTGAAGGATCAAAAGCCCTCGCAAGAGGTAACCGAGCCCGACCCTTGCTCGGTCATCTCCGGCTGGTAGCTCCCTACCCATGACGCCAGGGATCGAAGCCCTCGCAAGAGGCATCTGAGCGGCTACCCCGCTCGGTCATCCCAGGCTGGTAGTTGCCTACCCACGACGCTAGAGATCAAAGCCCTCGCCAAGAGGCACCGAGCGGCTACCCTGCTCGGTCACCCCCGGCTGGTAGCTCCCTACCCTCTAATGCCAGGGATCAAAGCCCTCACCAAGAGGCACCGAGCAGCTACCCTGCTCGGTCATCCCCGGCTAGTAGGTCCCTACCCATGATGCCAGGAATCCAAGCCCTCACCAAGAGGCACCGAGCAGCTACCCTGTTCGGCCATCCTCAGCAGGCCTCTTACGGCCCCTCTCACGCTGAGGATCGAAGCCCTCACCACGAGGCCGCCGAGATCCTTCTTGATCGGCGCATCCCCAGCGGGCATCCTCCTGCCCATCTGACGCTAAGGATCTTAAGCCCTCACCATGAGGCCGCCGAGTTCTTTCTTGCTCGGCGCATCCCCAGCGGGCATCCTCTTGCCTATCAGACGCTGAGGATCTCAAGCCCTCACCGCGAGGCTGCCGAGTTCCTTCTACTCGGCGCATCCCTAACGGTCATCCTCCTGCCCCTCAGACGCTGAGGATCTCAAGCCCTCATCGTGAGGCCGCCGAGTTCCTTCTGCTCGACGCATCCCCAGCGGGCATCCTCCTGCCCATCAGACGCTGAGGATCTCAAGCCCTCATCGTGAGGCCGCCGAGTTCTTTCTTGCTCGGCGCATCCCCAGCGGACATCCTCTTGCCCATCAGACGCTGAGGATCTCAAGCCCTCACCGCGAGGCTGCCGAGTTCCTTCTACTCGGCGCATCCCCAACGGGCATACTCCTGCCCCTCAGACGCTGAGGATCTCAAGCCCTCATCATGAGGCCGCCGACTTCCTTCTGCTCGGCGCATCCCCAGTGGGCATCCTCCTGCCCATCAAACGCTGAGGATCTCAAGCCCTCATCGTGAGGCCGCCGAGTTCCTTCCTGCTCGGCGCATTCTCAGCGGGCATCCTCCTGTCCATCAGACGCTGAGGATCTCAAGCCCTCATCGTGAGGCCGCCGAGTTCCTTCCTGCTCGGCGCATCCCCAGCGGGCATCCTCCTGCCCATCAAACGATGAGGGTCTGAAGCCCTCATCGTGAGGTCGCCGAGTTACTTCCTGCTCGGCGCATCTCCAGCGGGCGTCCTCCTGCCCATCAGACGCTGAGGATCTGAAGCCCTCTTCGCGAGGCCGCCGAGCCCCTTACTAATCGGCGCATCCCATTAGGTAGCTTCCTACCCAACAAAGATAAGGATCAAAGTCCTCCTTAGAGGCAGCCGAGCGTCTTTCCTGCTCGGCTATCCCTGACCGGTAGCTTCCCTACTCGCAACGCCAGGGATCAAAGCCCTCGCCAAGAGGCAACCGCTTAGCTTCACTTTCCAGTTATCCTTAGCAGGCCTCCTACGACCCCTCCAACGCTAAGGATCAAAGTCCTCCTTAGAGGAAGCCGTGCGGCTTCCCTGCTCGGCTATCCCTGGATGGTAGCTTCCCTGCTCACAACTCCAGGAATCAAAGCCCTCGCCAAGAGGCAACCATGCAGCTTCACTGCCCGGTCATCCTTAGCAGGCCTTTTACGGCCCCTCCAACGCTAAGGATCGAAGCCCTCCTCTGAAGCGGCCGAGCGGCTACTCTGCTCGGTCATCTTCGGCCAGTAGCTCCCTACCCATGACGCCATGGATTAAAGCCCTCGTAAGAGGCATCTGAGCGGCTACCCCGCTCGGTCATCCCAGGCTGGCGGTTGCCTACCCACGACGCCAGAGATCAAAGCCCTCGCCGAGAGGCAACCGCGCAGCTTCACTGACCGGTTATCCTTACTAGGTTTCTTATAGCCCCTCCAACACTAATGATAAAGTCCTCCCAGAGGCAGCCGAGCGGCTTCCCTGCTCGGCTGTCCCTGGCCTGTAGCTTCCCTAATCGCAATGCCAGGGATCAAAGCCCTCGCCAAAAGGCAACCGCGCAGCTTCACTGCCCGGTTATCCTTGGCAGGCTTCTTACAGCCACTCCAACGCTAAGGATCAAAGTCCTCCCAGAGACAGCCGAGCGGCTTCCCTGCTCGGTTATCCCTGACCGGTAGCTTCTCTACTCGCAACGCCAGGGATTAAGGCCCTCGCCAAGATCAACGGAGCAGCTTCCCTGCTTGGTCATCCCCACCAGGCATCCTCCTGCCCAACAGACGCTGCGGGTTTGTAACCCTCATAACGAAGCCACTGAGCCCATCACATGCAGCGAATCCGAAGCCCCAATAAGAGACATCAGGTCTATCCAAGTCTGAGTAATCCCCCCTCGACCTCGGGGCTATGGAGATGCCTTCTTCTCAGCAGCGTTTGGCACACTTGGCAAGTGATCGAAATCAACTCGACGACCGATCGCTCCGCTTGTCGTTCCCATACTGGGCCGCATCCCATCAGACGCCGCAGGTCTGCACACGTCGCGTCAGCCAACCGACGCTTGACACACGGACCATCGCTTCAGTGACAGGATGCATGAACCGGCACACCTTCCTTAAATACAGAGATTTCGCCCTGATTCGCTGGCAGAAAAGGCAGCTGACGGCCCGGGGATGCGTCCCGATGAAATCTTAGGAGGGAGCCCGTCCAGGGCGGCCCGGCAGTCCACACTTGACCCGACCCGCCAGCTGGCCGGGACAAGAGTGGGGAGCTAATGATGATACTCTATATTGGCAACCTCCCAGATCATGACACGTGGCAGACGAGGTGTCCCAGAACTCAGAAGAAAGGGCCCACAGGGGCCGACCAGGCCACCCCTATACCCGACCTGCAAGCACAACTCACTTCAGAGCCCCCCGCAAATTGGGCTCAAGAAGTTGACCCTAATATCTGCACCTCTCATCTACACATGGACTTGTTTTGGTCCAAATGACATGGATATTCTTGGGCAACTTGCACTGCATCACATTTCATGCTTATTTCGCATGGGATCATCACTTATATTTCATGCTTAACCGTGTATATGGATAAGTAATAATGATGAAACATTATCAGGATTAAGTGAAATGGCAGACCATCACTTTGTTACCACATACAAGCTTCCAAGTTGATTTTGGCATGATATAACCATGCATCCTTGACAAGTTTAGAATAATACTGTAAGTTGTTTTTGGCATGAGATGGTCATACATCCTTAATTGGTGATCGATGCACAGAACATGCATATAGATTGGCTAACTGTGTTTCTTTGTTCATTTGACCGCCAAGTTTTGACTTGTTATCTTATTTCTTCTTGCGGCAGTAATTTATACTGTGCCTACGAATGCACGCTCTGCTTAGTTGTAACTCTATTGCTAGCGTTGCCTTTAATTTTGATACTAGATTGGCTTGTTAATTAGAGAAGTCATCACCTGAGGTTTCCACTAAACTGTGTTGTGACCCGATCAAGCAAGGTTTATAATCTCAGGATCATGATAGGATGGTCATTTTTGGGCGGTCATATTAGCCGACTCGGATCGGAAATATCGGATATTACGTCATTGGGCGGTAATGACTTTTAAAATCAGAGTAAAAACAACTATAAACAACTAGACAATTTTCTGAGCAAAATGGATATAATACAAGGTAAAAATAACTTCTTCACACACACACACACACCATCGCTATTATAACGTTTAACTCCAAGGATGTAGATAAAATCATTAATTGATGGTCCCCCCTTTTTTATACAAGAATTTTAGAAATGTGAAAAACTCTTCAATCTATTCCTCATATAAAGCCATCCACATCATCAATTAAAATATTTGAACATTAAATTCAAATTATACTTAAACATCTTTCTCAAAGAAAAAGAGGAAAATTTATACATATACACATACGCGCGTGCACGCATACATTCTCTAGGCACCAATATTATGGTGTATCTTTCAATTTATAGAAATATCATTAATTTTGTTGAAAATGAAATACAAGTATATGCAGTGGCACCTTTGATATGTGAAATTATAGCAATTGACAACTGTGGTATTTGTTTGCTCATGAGTTCGATCCCTTTACAGTTCCTGAAGCTGGTACATGTAGGTAACCCTCATTAATTTTTCTTACTAGGTAGATTATCTTGATCTTGAAACACATTCACTCATCGATCATATCTGTCATTAGAAATGAAAATGATCAGTAAACATATAAAAAGTTCCCCGGAATCGAAAGGCTTTAAAGCTACAATTACAGTAACTTACTAATCTGCTTCAATGAGGCCGACCTACACAACCTATCAATTCGCAAATCAAGCAAATCTGTCGATCATCTCTGTCGACCAAGTGGACACAGTTTTAGAAATGGGATCATCGTACTGCCCCTCATTCTTCAAATCCTAATGTGCTTGCCTTGTATTCTTCAAATCCTAATCTGTTTGGGTGCAGCCTTCCCCGTGAATATTGGAATGCAGTGTCTTCTAGATCCTTATAGTTAGGCAATAATTAAGGATATTAAGCAATACTTCCATTTAAGCAGTGACAAAATTGATATGTTTAAAGATTCCCGTCCTGAAATTAGAACTCAGAACACCTTTTTTGCCCCCGATTGTTTTCCCAGGTAAAATGGACGGCGAAAGCTCATTCAAAAACTTGATTCAAGAACATTGTCAGAAGAGACACCTTTCACTACCAAAATGAACCTTGGGCCAGACCACAATCCAACCTTAACCGCAGAAGTATCCGTTGAAACCGTTAATTATATTTGAAGTGCGATGACATCAAAGAGGAAAGCTGAACAAAATGCAACAAAGCTGGCGGCGGTTAATTTGGAAGTGACTGTTGAAGACAAAAGATCGAAAGAACTTCTTCTATAATTTTGGCGAGTGTTTGCAAAGAGGACAGTAATGGCTCAGTAGTATATTTGCTAAGAGGACTAATGGTGATGATCTCTGTACATCTACAAAAGGAAAATTTCCTCTTCAGACTATTAAATCTGACTGACCTTCATTAGTTCTTAGAATATGGTGATTTTATTTCTTTGAGAATTAATTATTTTTCCTATTAATCTGTGTGTTATTGTGATCTGTTTGCCTAGGCGAAGAAATTGTCATGAGGTTTGCACTATTATTATTAATTATTTTTATCAAAAAGAAATTGCTGCACATCTACATTAATTGTTTGACTTTGTTATATACATGGTATTAATATGAGGTACCAAGAGGAGTTGTGATTCCAGGTTCAATGTAAACTACTGATATTTCTCCTGAAGTTGTACTACGAGACGCACACTGCGTGCATGTTTGTGTGCAATCATCATATTTAGCAACCCAATCTGCGATATGTTTAGTGTGTGTATACGTTGTCATTAACAGGGACAAATTAATTAATATTGTATACTTGATCAAGATCATTAATAATCAAACATCGAAATGCAGTAATCAGTAGGTTGGAGACCTGATTGAACAAATTAAGTACTCACCGCGGGATATAGACACGGAAAATGTTATTCAAAACTGGAAAGATTTCATTATAATTGATGTATGTTTGCATACATTACATAAACATGTGAATAAATTAACGTTTCAACTTTGGCACCCTCTCGAACGTCTCATGCAGATCCCTAAAAGCGAGAAACTCAAGTTCTTTAGGAAAATATGCTGGCGTGAACACCATCGGCTTGTCAACAAACTTCCCTATGCCCGCCAGCCAGTCCGCCGCACAGTTCCCTTCTCGGTATATGTGAGAGAATCTGCATTCTGCGAAATAATCAAGCAGCTGCAAGATCTCCTGTGTCACCTCTGAGTCGGACGGGTGGGATTTATAATGCAATTTGACCGCGTTGATCGCCAACAGCGAGTCTCCCTCGACCCACAACTTGTCGGTCGGCTTGCAAATCCGAACGGCCAATTTCAAACCCTGCCATAAAGCCCGTAACTCTGTGTCCAGAACGTCCAGCTTGACCCCCTTGCAGCATTGTGCTCCAACAATGGCTCCTCCATGCTTCCGCAGCAGGTTTCCACATCCAGCTCGACCCTTGGAGACCCCGCCGTCAAAGTTGAGCTTTAACCATGTGGGCTCGGGTGGTATCCATCGGACGAGAATCTTCTTGTTGTGATCAGCTTTCCCGCGATTGAACTGATGCCTTGAGTCGTAGTCGAAGAAGCAGAGACCCAGGGGAGCGTAGCAGCAGTACTCATCGATGAAGACATGATAAGGAGGAGGAGGAGGAGGAGGATAGTTTGGGTAGTAATGTGGGGGAAGGTGGAGGGAGTCGGTTGGGTGAAGAAGGAAGGGAGGCACATGAGGAAAGACACAGAACTCCATGATCGATGATGATGATAGAGATCAAAAAATAAAAAAGGTAAAAAAAAATTATTTGTATTCAGGATCCAGAACTGAAAATATAGGGAAAAGTTTTTAATAAGCAAATAATAAGCTAGGGCTAATTGCTAAATAATACTCTAACAACTTATATACTTTATTGATTTTTTTGTTGCCGACACCGTAGCACAAGCCGTATAAATTTTGTTTAAAATAGTAATGAATTTGTTTGTTAATTGAAGGGAGCAAAATATTAACGGTTTGCACTTTAAGATATATATAAGTGCAGCGAAACAATAAAAAAGGTCTTAAGTGCAAAATAATTAAGTGAAACATTAGGGTATTATTTAGCAATTAACCCAATAAACTAAACTCAAGTTAGTTGATCTAAGTCTCTGCTGCTGGTGTAATACAATTAATTTGCGTTAAGGGGACCCACTTTAGTTAGGCAATTATTTAAATGATAATAGCATGTATAATATATGGATTTACTACAACAATTCATAGAGTAGGTTACGATTTTAAGCGTGGTTATAAATAGCCTATGTACCGAAAATTGCGTAACTAAAATGATAGTTACAAAATTTTCTATAACAAATTTATTGTAGCCCATAATGGCGTAACTAAAAAGAATTAGCTACGACATCTGTTCCAAAAAACCGTAGCGATTTAAAAATCTTAGCTAATGAAGTGGATCATTTGTAAAGTTTCTAATACAGTTTAATCTGTAGCCAGAGAAAACAAAGAATACAAATTTTTTTTCTAACCAGAGTGTCCAAAGCCAACACTATTTACTATATATAGAAAATGCGCAAAGACTATTGTTCTTATTTTAACTACATATTCCATTGTAACAATTTTATGCGTCACTAAAGAGTTAAATAACTACAACAGAAATTGTGACTATAAGGTATTAGGACAACATTTTTTTACTTAAGCCTAATGTGCTACAGTTTTTTTTGTGACTAAAAGTCCTTTCACTTGCGATTTATTTCGTAGCATGAAGTGTAGGATACCATTTAAAGTGTGACTCAAAGTCTACAGATTTTGTTATGACTCAGAGTCTTTCTAATTAGGATTTATTCCATAGCTTGAAAGGAGGAGAATATGGTTTAAAATGGGGCTAAAAAATATAAACGTAGTTATTTTGATTGTAACTAAAAAGTTCAAGCTCTATGATTTTTCGGTGACCAAATGTCCTCTTATATATGATTAATTCTATAGTTTTAAAAAATAAAGCTACAATTTAAAATGTGAAGAAAAAAATATAGTAGCTACCAACTTTTTTATGGAAAGAAAGTCTAAAAGCTTTGGTTATTGATTTGCATAATTAGCTTCCTTTATTAGTGTGGCTGTTATAGTTATAGTTATAATACGATCCTTTATTAGTGTGGCTGTTATAGTTATAGTTATAACACGATATATATATATATATATATATATATATATATATATATATATATATATATATATATTTGCAAAATATAATACACAAATAAGAAACAAAATACAAATGATAGACAATTTCAATACAACGACAAACCAGATATAAAGCCAATATGTAAAATACTGAATTGTTGCATTTTGGAAGGTTATTTTCAGGGAAGATTTGGGGTTTGGGGTTTTAATGAATTTGATTTGGAGATGTGCCAAAATCAAAGGCGGGGGAAAGATTTTGAGGCTGTGGGTGAAATTTGTTTTTGAAACGATTAGGGGTTTATGAAGATATTTTGGAAGATTTGGTGAATCAGGGATGAGAGAAGGATGATCGAGCTATTTGGGAAAATGCAGTGGTTTAGAGGGGGAGGTGGGCCAGTTGAGAAATATTTATGTAACAACCCTAAATTTCTTGTACAATTTTCTGTACAATTTTTTCAAAAATCCAGAAAGGTGCATTTTAGCCTGAGCACAAGATATAAGTAATTAATTTGATTTTTAATTACAAGTTAAAATAATGTAATAAATCCATTTTTAGTTTACAAAATTTGCTTAAAAATTAATGTATACTTAGGATATTTACATTTACTGTTATTATTTTAAGTAATTAATTAGCTCTATAATTACAAGAAGGAGCTTGTAGCTCATTGGTAATACCTTGTACTGTTGAACTATACCACCAGAGTTCAAATCCCATACCCCACATTATTTTTAATATTGTTTTATTTTGAAGCTTTAGAATACCAAGAGTTTACACGTGCATATCTCACAAAAACCCCCCATTACACCCTAAAATGTAACATTGCCAGAGGATAGATGAACCGTCGGGGGGAATCCGGCCTCGACTCAGGCCTCCAACCGATTCACGGCCGAGTCGGTCGATTTCGGCGACGACCCAACACAAAAAATGTGTCTTTTGGTCTCCCCTGTACACCTGCAAAATTTTATCCCCAGACCATTTCCAGAGCTCTTTTAAAACCCCAATTACTCCACTTTTAATATATTTTTATTACATTCTATCACATTTTTCATTTTAAGCTTTTAATCTACCCTAACCCTATAAATACTACCCCTACACACTACCCCCTCACTCCAAAATTCTGAGCCAACTCTCAAGAAAATTCTTAAAAGCATAGGAGGCGAAGCTCCGGCAAATTTCCGGCGACAACCCTAGGGGATCCCGGCGACGAAACGACCCACAGGCGTCTCCTCCCGACTCCTCTTCCTCTCCTCTAAGTCCTAATCTAGTAAGTCCCATCTTCCCCCTTCCCTACTCTTTCTGAAAATACGAAATTCTAAAACCCGACGGAATCGGAGCAAATCCGATTCCCGATTCGGTTCTTCCTAAATCTCCCTTTTCCTTTAATACAATCTTGTTTAACCATTACATGTTGACTATTAAACGCTAACTAATCATATTGAACAAGTTCCATATCAAAAGAAATTGCTATTTCCATTTTACCATGCTTTTTCATTAAAATACCATATAGTTTCATTTCGACATTTAAACCATCATAAACTTGCTACACCTTTAAGTAGATCACGGGGTAATGACCTACCTCCTCACACACTCATATGCAACATAGCACAATACCCTCGGGAATATAGAATACGGGAAAACGACACCTTTTAAAATAAATACCATTACTAATAAAACCATTTCCCTTAATGATTAGTATTTGACATAAATCTTTGCAAAGCGCCACTACAACCCGTTTGGGATGGTGCGGATTATCGCACATCCTCGGTCTTAGTAGTGTGAGATTCAGACCTCCGCAAGAAGCATTCGGTCTCGAAAGATTTAAAATACGACATCTTAAGAAAATGAGATTTTTAGAAATAATAAATATATATTAAAATTATTTTTATATAAATATATATATATATATATATATATATATAAGTAACATTAAAATATCTATTTTGCAAATAATATAAATATTCCAACTCTTTTCAAAAATCACAAAAATCACTTTACATTAAAATACCATGAATTCCATGCAAGATCAATATTACAAGTTAATACCATATATTATGGAAATTAGGTCATTCTTACTAGAAATGTCACATGTATAAAATCTAAATTTATGATAACTTCAAAGACGATAACTAAATACTTGGGGAGTATTTTGAAAAGCATATAAAAGTATTTTTACATAAAACCCTCTCAAGTTCTATAAATTACCCTAAGGACCTTAGTAAACATAGGTTTAAGCGGGACCGATCTCTTGATCCTCAGGGAGCTAGAGAAGTGGGTGCTTGCCTATCTAAGGTAGACAATTAACAAACGGTGTTATCAACACGGTAATCGTCTTTGAAAAAGACATAAATCCTACCGCCCATGTGCAGCGGTTACCGATAACATCAAAACAATCAGGACTTCAATTTACTTTTCTAATTGTCTGACTCAGATTGAGTCTCTCTATAATCTGACTTGAATATGATTCAAGTACAATCTACAATCTACAATATTACAATTCAAAACGAATCCATGAATCCATTATTCCATATATTCAATCTATCAATCTATACAACTTGACTGAACTGAATCATGGATATACATTCCATTTACATGATCATCCAGTTTACATGATTCTCTAGTTACATCCATGATTCTACAGTTACATCTATTTACTGATATCATGGTTTCGGCAAGTCATCCAATTATACAATTCAATTTACAAGACATTACAATACAATACAATACTATCAATACAATAACTACACGGGGTATTGAGATAGTTCATTCGTGAATCCAACAGAAGTTCAAGAGTCCCCCTAGATCATGAATCCATGTCTACTAACACAAGCAAGTAATCATGAGGGCCCGTGTTTCCATGCTCCTGGACTGTGGCCTGTTGAGTTTGGAATACTTCGGCGATGGTCGAAATCCCGGTACTAACATATCATTCGGGCCCATGGTTCCCTACCCCCGGACTGTGGCCTGTTGGGTTTGAGAACACTCTTGAGATTAGTTGACATTCACCCTTGAACTTACGATAATAACATTAATAACATTATAACAATATAATACAACTTTAAAAACCACACTCTCTCTTTCTTCTTTTCTACTTCTCCCTTATCTTTGGGACTTACTGAGCGATTTGTTCGCTGACGACATTCTCTTTCTTTCTTCTTTAAATGTTGTCAGGTGTTTCGGACCTTCCGGAGACAGAGCCCAGCATCTAGGACTTGGACCAGATTATTGAAGACTCAGAGCTCTAGCTTCATTGTACACTTTTATTTCAGTACCTTTCCTTTTCTGTTATGCCATTGTTTAGGCATTGCTTTTATTCAGTTGTATTTACTTTCCATGAATTGTACAAAAGAATATTAATAAATAAAGTTGCTGTTTCATTACATTTGTCTCTTGTGTACATTTCTTTTATATTGCTTAGATACGCTTAGCGTATTTACTTCAGAGTAAATACGTAGCGGCCTCGTCACGTCCTCTGCCCGTACACTGGGAAGCGGGGTGTGACAATTTATAATCTATTGAATTATAAATAAATAAACTAATTGTTTGGTTAAGATATATATATATATATATATATATATATATATATTCCAGAATTATCCCATATCATTGAATGTGCTTAGTATATTGAGTTTTTACACTATGGTTGCCAGTCGCAGTGAAAGTGGGTGGGGTTGGGTGGGGTTTTGACGATCTTTATATCTTGGTCCAAAATTTAAAACCCGAAACCTACTTGAACCTGACAGATTTGCAATGCATTATTCTCAGATATGAAACTTCAGTTTTGGATGTGTTTGGGCAGGTTTTCAGTTATAAGTTGACAGCCGGTTTTTATGGTATTTCGGGTTTTAGCCCGTTATTAATTAGTAAAATAACCGAAGAGGTAAAGCTTACGGCGGCAGGTTCTACAAAATATATATATGTAAAATTTACATATTGAAGATACAATGCTAAATTATATGTTATAAATTATAAATTGTATACATTACAATAAAATATAATTAAAATTTTGTAGATAGTTTACACTATAATTAGAGACATGTTAAATTTAGGAAGCGAATTTAGCTCGGGCCGGATTTAGGGTTCGGACGAACGTGTTTTGAATTAAATCCATATCCGACATCGGCCTACAGAACTAGGTTGAACTACTGTGTTTAGAGGATTGAGTAGTCGATTACGAATAGCAACCGATCGTCGGGAATACTTATGGAGGGTGTCTTTTTTCGACGCCCCGGGAGGAAATTCCCTCCTATTCCCTCCTATGGCACATTTCCTCCATTATTTTTTCGACGCCGCGTGGCGTGTGGGCGCCAGCGGTCACACGCCCTGCACGAGGGAGCTTGGCGCCAGCGGGTCATGTGCTCGGCATGCGGCCGATGGCGCTAACGGAAAAAAGGATTAGCACCTAGATCGGAAGTTGAACTCCCGAGAGACTTTGGAGTTAAAATCCTAGAAGAAAAAGGATTTTTATTTGGAGTTAAACTTCTAAAAGATATGGATTTTGGGGTTAAACTCCTTTTAGGATTTGAATCTTGGAGTTGAACTCCTCAGAGATTGGTTTGGAGTTAAACTCCTAAATAAAAGATTCTTGTTTTGGAGTTAAACTCCCAAAAGATTTTCGGAGATGATGAAAGGAGACCCTTTTTTCTTTCTCGAGTCCTGGATCCTCTCTTAAGCTTTAGATCTTCCCAATGTGGGATTTTTGGAAATGTGTCTCCTTCTCCTTCTCTCTGTTGGTTGGATCTTGGAGAAAAATGATGGTGAGATTTAAAAATCTCTCCTTTTAGAGATTTGATTTGAGATTTGAACTCCCCTTCAAGAGTTTTATGGTGAAAAACTATTTCTTTTTGGGAAAAAAAGTTAAACTCTTGATTTAATTCAAAAAAAAAAAAAAGTTTAAAACCTTGAGTACGGAGAAGGAGACACAGAACCCTAGAATTTTTGAAAGAATGAAAGTTGTTATTGATTTTCTCATCATGTTTACCTTTTATAGGCTGCACATTTTACATATAACCTTTTGGGTTTTTCTAAATGCCACTTGTGCGTCCCTTTATCTCATGTGCTTATTTTTTGCGCACATAAGCCACGTGCTTTACAAAATTTTGGGTTTTTTGCTCATTTTTCATACATTCATATAAAAAAATTATATTAAACTAATTTATTGTTTCATTCTTTTAGTCATAGAACCGGTCTCTTCCATGCTCGGTCTTGACTTAGGCTTAGGCCCACTTGGCTTGGGCTTGGGCCCGCTTGCTTGGACTCGGGCCTGCTTAGCTGGGAGGTTGACTTTGACTTGGTCAACCGGGGTGTAATTTTTAACCCACTTTGATTTGATCAATCAGGGTGTAATTTTTAACTCCAACAACAGATTCAGATGTCGACCGTCTCGGATCAAAAATATCATAAATTAAGTCGGTAATGACTTTAAAATCAGATTAAAAACAAGTATAAAGAATTTGAAAAATTCTTTAACAAAATGGATATGATACTTGGTAAAAATAACTTTGATTTTTTTTGAATATTTATCTACTGTTATAACGTTAACTCCATGAGTGTAGCTAAAATCATTAATTGATGGTGCCTCCTTTTTCATAAAAGAATTTAAGAAATGTGAGAAACTCTTCAATCTATTCCTAATAAAAAGTCATCCACATCGTCAAGCTGCAAAAATATTTGAACATTAAATTCAAATTATACATAAACTTCTTTCTCAAAAAAAAGAGGAAAATTAATACATATACACGCGCGCACCTGTGCGCACATACACATATATACATCTAGGCACCGATATTATGGTGTATCTTTCAATTTATAGAAATATCAATAATTTTGTTGAAAATGAAATAGAAGTATATGCGGTCACATCTTAGCCATCCTATTCTTGGTGCCCATATAATTATAGAAAGTGTCGACAAATCGGTCTGAAATTTACGAATTCATCTTGCTGGTTCATGAACAGTAAGGTGAGATGTGCTTAGTTTTTACTTAGGAAAGAAATTTAACACAACTCGAAAAAATATAAGATTTTTAGTGAGTAAGCTACATTCGGTCTGCTACACAACATCGCATATATGATTGATCCGACTGCCGAAGCATAGGGTATCCCTTGCATGCGAGCCCTCTCCAAATCAGTCTTGGGAGACATCTCTTTGGAGAGAGTGATTCCTTAATAAGCGGGTAAATTACCACGCTTAGAATCTTCCATACTAAACCTCTTTAGTATGGTGTCTATGTACCTGGATTGGGACAATTCCAACATCCGTTTAGATCTATCTCTATAGATCTTTATCCCCAGGATGTAGGAGGCATCACTTAGATCTTTCATAGAGAACTTTTGTGATAAGAAAAAGCTTGACCGAGTGTAGCATAGGAACATCGTTTCCTATCAAGAGTATGTCATCCTCGTACAATACACGGAAGACAACCTTACTCTCTACAACCTTCATATATATATATGGTTCATCTACATTTTTGATGAAGTCAAACTCGTTGATAGCTTCATCAAAACAGATGTTCCATCTCCGCGATGCCTGCTTTAATCCGTAAATTGATTTAATCAGCTTGTACACGCTTCTGCTGCTCCCACTATCTACGAAGCCCTCTGGCTCTGTCATGTACATGCTCTCTTCTAAATCACCATTTAGAAAAGCGGCCTTGACATGCAACTACCAGATTTCATAGTCATGGTATGCGGCAACGGCAAGTAGGATCCTGATGGACTTAAGCATAGCCACTGGAGAAAATGTTTCATCATAGTCGACACCTGGTCGTTGACGAAAACCTTTTGCAACAAGTCTATCTTTAAATATATAAACTTTTCCATCTACACCAATTATCTTCTCAAGATCTACTTGCTCCAGATGGGTTTTACCCCTTCAAGAGCAACTTTCAAAGTCCATACTTTGTTGGTGTACATGGATTCTATCTTAGATCGTATAGATCCCAGCCATTTCACAGAGTCTCCACTTGTGATGGCCTGCTCGAAACTAGTTGGGTCATCAACTTCCATAATGCAATCCTCGCTCCCACTGTCTATGAGAAAACCGTAGATCTCTCAGGTGGATGAGGAACCCTACTAGATCTGCGGAGTGGCTGAGGTTCGTCGGGGATTATTGAATACTCCGGTTCCACCAAATCGTCGGTTATAGTTTGTGTTGCTAGAACTTCTTCCAGTTCTACCTCAATGCCACTAATTTCTTTTATAAGAAATTCCTTTTCTAAAAAGATGGCATGTTAAGAAAAAACACTTTTGTTCCTCGGTATGGTAGAAGATATACCCTCGCTAATGTTTAGGGTATCCTATAAACTTGCACAGAACTGACCTTGCCTTGAGTTTATCCAGATTTTTCTTTTTAACATAGGCCGGACAACCCCGTATCTTAACTCGTTTAAGAGATGGTCTCTTCCCATTCCATATCTCATATGGAGGGGTAGGCAACGGATTTGGTCAGAACTCTATTCAATAGGTATGCAGCTATTTCAAGTATATAACCCCAAAAGGAAATAGGTAACTCAGCATTACTCATCATAGAGTGCGCCATATCTAATAGGGTGTGATTCCTCTGCTCCGAAACTCCATTGTGCTGTGGTGTATACGGAGGAGTAAGCTGAGAGAGAATCACATTCTCTTTTAAATAATCACGGAATTCTGTGCTCAAGTATTCTCCTTCCTGATCAGATCGAAAGATATTAATACTTTTACTCGTCTGGTTCTCAACTTCGTACTTATATTCCTTGAATTTCTCAAAAGATTCAGATTTGTGTTTCAACAGGAACACATGTCCGTATCTCGAGAGATCATCGGTGAATGTAATAAAGTACGAGGAACCACTCCTGACATTTATAGACATAAGACCGCATACATCACTATATATCAGTCCCAAAAGTTCACTAGCTCTTTCTCCGTGTCCAGTAAACGGAGATTTTGTCATCTTGCCTTTGAGACATGACTAGAAAGTTTCATAAGATGTAAATTCAAACGGATTCAAATATGCATCCTTATGCAACTCAGTTAGTCTTGTCGTATTGATATGACCTAGTCTACAATACCATAAGAAGGCTTCGTTCATTTCTGAACCGTTCCTCTTGTGTGTGTTCTATATACTTAGAACTATTTTGTGATTTAGAACGTATATACCGTTATACAACGTACCATACCCAATCAACACTTGATTTAGAAAAACATTCATAATATTTTTGGTACGAAATAACAGTCGCTCAGAATCATTGTGTTACCACTTGGTAATACAAGGTGATATTCGCCAACTGTTTTTGCTGCAACAATTGCACCATTCCCTACTACTAGAGACTTATCACCCTTTCCCAGTTCTCTACCTTAATTTAGCCCATGTAACAAATTACATACGTGGGATTCTGATCCGATATCCAATACCCAAGACGTAGAGCAAACTGAAAAATAGTTCTCGGTTACGAACACACCCAAAGACGATGCATCAACATGCTTATTCTTCGTTTGGGTGGCGTGGGAATCCTGATATTCCCCTATTTCTTGCTCAGACTTATGACAGTCATAAGATAGAGCGGAACCTAGCTCAGTATAATAAGTGGGTTCGGTCAATACATCCATATTATTATCTAGATTAAGGCGCGTCATTGGTCGCTACCAGGAGAGAGAGAAGGATAATCACTTTTGCATGCGCTCTTTACAATATTAAATTGGTTATTATTTTATCTAATCAAGATGGCTTCCACTATTTTTATCAAATCTTCCTTCAAACCCTAAAAGGTAAGATTAGCCGGAATTAATTACACCCTACAAATTCGCCAATCATTCGGCCAGGCAAGTATTGGTACTCCGAGGGAGTCTTCCCATGCTTTCGCTTGGAACTAATTAAATAACCCCGTTTTCGCAGGGGCATAACCCCATTAACACCTTTCATAGACATCTCTTTGATCGACTAATTGTAAAGTGCAAAACTCTCTCAGGAGTAACTCTTACTCGCAGTGGGTATTGGGATCCAACTATCATATAGAAGGTATGCAATCTCATTGCAAATTTCAACACTTGAAATTCCCAATAATTGTTTTTACCCCTATCCACTTATGACCTTAACAAGGTCAACAAATCATAAGCGCTAGCCAAGTTCAACCCGTCATTTCTTGATTGAATTAAACCCATCCGTACAACCCTTAACATAGTCAACAAATCCGTACAACTATCCTAATCCAATCACATCATATGGTTGCAGATAAGCACTAATTAGTTACCGCACACTACGTTTTAACATAGTCAACAAACGTAGCATGAATACTAAATAGCACTTATCTGAAATGACGGAGGGCTACGGATGGTTTTAGAGAAAAACTTTAACGTAATGAACTTGATATCGTTGTAGAATCTAGTGATTTGAAAAGGAGTGTTTTTGTAGCTTTTGCTAGTTTCGCTAAAGAGGTTACTCCCGGTGAAGGGATCTCGGACTTTTCATCATTGAATGAGGTGCTGGATATTCATCAAGGAATACCATTATGCAAAACAAGAACTAGAGAAGCTATTAAAACAAAACCAAGTGGGTTGTAGCATTTGCTAGTTTTGCTAAAGAGGTCACTCCCGGTGAAGGGATCTCAGCTCTTTCCTCATCGAATGAGGTGCTGTATATTCATCAAGGAATATCACTATGCAAAATAAGAACTAGAGCTACATTTTTAAAAACTTTTGATTCTACAACATCTTTATATTTTTTTCTTTTCATTAATCTCACTAATGAAGTCCCATCATTTAATGTTTCCCTAAACATCACAGAAAATGAAACGAAAATAGAACGTAAGCTTATGTCATCTGCATTCGCCATGGGGCCCCGTCATGCACCGTTAGGTTCTAACGGAAGAGCGGGGGCGGGACTAGCACGGGTGAAAAACATAAGTAACATTTATTAAATATATCATATATATATAGCATTCGTCTTACGCAGTTATATGATCTCTGTTCGCCGCCGGAAACCGGGAAGACATGACGTCTTGCCTGAATTTGGGGGCAGATGCTATTTGGTTTTATCCGTCCACCTCTCCGAAGATGCCAAGTTGATTTATGACACCATGTATCGAAGGTTTAGACGGATGCGGCCGTTATAGAAGACTTCATCAGATTCCTGTTCACACCGTAATATTGTATTATTATTTCCCCATTCTTATTCGTTTTATAAATAAATAGGTGCTTTTGACGCATGTCTGCTACATATTACAGGTTACAGGTTCTTGGATCTAAAACAGTGAAAACAATGAAAAGATGATGCAAAAGTGGACTTTGACCAACAAACAGAAGACTCATGATCAAGCCTACATCAAAGATAAAATTCACAAAGTACAAGGCAATGCAAGGTCCAAGATTACAAAGCGAACGGATACAAGTCCACCATAATTATTCACTGGAGATCTGGAAGAAACATAGAAGCTATTTTAATAAAAGAACCAAATAATAAGGAAGCCTAAAGACAGAAGAGCCCACGAAAGAAATTTCAAGGCCCAATACTTCATTTTAAAGAGACAGAGACATAAAATTTTACCAAAACTTGAAGTCTACTTTGACTAGGTCTTCCTAAGGATATTTTGGTAAATGTAGACATGCAAATCAATTGTAACCTAGGGTTTCTATCTCCTATAAATAGAAGCCCAAATCATTGTATTTTTTTCATGCCTCCCTTCATTAATAAATTTCAGCATTCTTTTGGAGAGCATCATTTTTTGTAAGTTCTTTATTTTCTGCCCTAGCTTAATTTTCTATTCTTGCCCTAGATAAATTTAATTCCTTGCCCTAGTTAATCTTTTATTCTCTGCCCTAGATAAATGTATTTTAATTCCCTAATGAGCGAGTAGTCTCCTCGCTTGTTAGGGTTAGATCTAGGGAAGGTTTGAGAGATGAAGATCTCTCATCCCCTTTCTTGCCCGTCATATATTTTCATTGAACTCCATGCATACCTTCTTATTCCGCTCCCTACGGCACTCTACCTACGAGGTAGCAGTGATACCGTAGTCTAAAGGCCCGGATTTTAAGGTTTTCCATGGAGGTTAGGGTAAAGATTAAGAAAGGAAGGACAAGAATCTAGAGGAAGAACAATCTTCCCAATCATCCTAATCCTTTTTATTAATATTTACCATAACACCTAATTAGATCTTCATATGGGTATAGAAAGCGGTGAGATTTATTGACTTTCCAAACTTAACCTAGACCTAACCCTAGCAAGATTTAGATATAGATTAATTCAGTTTTTAGATTTAATAATCAATCCGAACACCCTTCGGAATTAACTCGTTTGAGCGAATAGGAAATTCACAACATCCTTGTGGACCGACCCGTACTCACCGGCTAGCTTCATGCGACGCCGTTCTTGATTGCGGTTATAGATAGTTTTTGAGATCAATCAATTCCCCCTCATTGTGAGGTTTTTTTTTATTGTGGGGATGCTCTTCCCTGCAGGCGCAAACCCCTGCAGTTAAAAACGCTACCGCATCGCGGTAACCACTTTCTCCTTCTCCAGATGGTCACTTCGTGTCGTGTGTGTTTGTTTTGTTTTTGGTTTCCCGTGGATTATATACGGAGACTAATTTATGTTGTGGCCCGTAGGGCATGGATTAGTCCAAATCCGTATTATCTTAGATTTGGGTTTGGGTTTAAGGATCGTTAATATCGTTTGAGACTAAGATCAACTTAAACATTTGTTAAGGATATGTTAGTTTAATTTTAGACTAATATCTACTCAACAGGGTTTTGGGGATCATTTAGATCCAACAAAAGAGCTTGTGGGCTCTGTTGTTTTAGTTTAGGGACATTACGGTCCATAAGTTTAAGAACATCATAGTCCATGAGTTTAAGGACCTCATAGTAAAGTTTAAGGACATCATAGTCCATGAGTTTAAGGACCCCACAGTCCGTGAAGTTTAAGGACATCATAGTCCATGAGTTTAAGGACCTCACAGTCCATGGAATGTCTGGTTGTCGGGACCCGTCACCTCTCTGAAGACGTTGAAAGATTACAACGACACATATTAGAGGAATGAAGAGATGTACCCTTGAACCAATGTTGGTTGGGAGATCTGTAGTCCAGATTAGGACTGGGATCAATTGGGGAGCACATAGGCTCAGTTGGTCTGAGTTAGGGACTTATGGCCAACTTGGGCTCAACCCACTCAGTATAAGTGAAATACTGGACATTTATTTAGGTGTTGAACATTTGTTTGAGCTTAGCCTCTTTTGTTCAATAATGCTGAGCATTGATTTAAGTGTTGATCACTTTTTATGGCTCCAGGGGCTTTATTTAAAGAACACTTTATGTTTTCTCATCGCACACGTGAGGAGCACGTGACGCGCTTGGCGCTGATCGCAAGACCTGGAGCGCTAAGCACTTCTTATGAAGTAGCGCACACGTGAGGAGCATGTGGCGCGCTTGGCGTTGAGCGCCAGCCAATGAGCACAGAGCGCTTCTTATGAAATAGCGCACACATGAGGAGTACGTGGCTCGCTTGGCGCTGAGCGCAGAGCGCTTCTTATGAAATAGCGCACACGTGAGGAGCACGTGGCGCGCTTGGCGCTGATCGCCAGATTTGGAGCACCGAGAGCTTCTTATGAAGTAGCGCACACGTGAGGAGCATGTAGCGCGCTTGGCGTTGATCGCCAGATTTGGAGCACTCTTTGTTCAATTTTGTGCTCTAAGAATTAAATTCTCGTTTACAAGAGACTTTGTCTCGTGGCTCTAAGAACAAAGTTCTTATTTTTATAGGAGATGTTTACAATCTCTTTTTTTTTTGTAAAAGACTCTGTCTTTATGGATCTGTGATCTGAGGAGAACTGGCTTCTTCTTATTTTTATGAGATGCTTTGATCTCTTTTTCTTTGATGAAAGACTTTTGTCTTTTTAGATCTACGATCTAGAAGAAGACCTAAGTTCTTCTTCCTCCCCCCTTTTTTTATGAGATGGCTTTGATCTCTCTATTTTATTTACCTTGAAGAAGTTATTCTTCCGAGAGCTTGCTCTTCTCTTTGAAATTTCTCAAAGTTTGTGGGGGTGGTTCTTCTGTGTTTCTCGCTCTCTCTCCTCTCTCTGTGTCCCCCTGAGACTTGAAGTCTCGAGGCATTTATATAGGGGAGGCTGATAATTAAGGCAATCTTTTTCTGATTGATTTGGGGATGTTTCCTCGCCATTGGACCTTTGATCCTAGGGCTTCTGTTTTACAGAAGACAATCTTCTTATTTTTAACAAGATTGGGAAATTATTCTCTCATACAGAGAATGCTCTGCATCTTAGTGATTTTTAATCACCATTGGATCTTTGATCCAATGGTGCTCTGATTTACAGAGCACAATCTTTTTTGTTTGGAAAGATTCTGATGAGTATTTCCTTAATAGAATTTTATTCTGGTAATTTGATGATTTACCATCTTTGTTCGATTTTTGATCCAATGGTTGAAAATATTTAGTTCTAACGCTCGGCGCTCTCGTGCCTTGCGCTCTCATGCCTTGCACGTGAGCGCTGCTTCAGAGTCTTTGACCCTTAGTGCTGGCTCACTTGGCGCTAGCGTTCTCATGCTTTGCACGTGAGCGCTGCTTCAGAGTCTTTGACTCTTAGTGCTGGCGCAATCGGCGCAAGCGCTCTCGTGTTTTGCACGTGAGCGCTGCTTTATTTTGAATTTCAAAATTTGAACAGAGCTTTGCTCTGATTGGGGGAAACAAATGCCCCCCTACCGTTGCGCTCACGTGGTTCACACGTGAGTGCAGCGGTGGCAGCTTTTCCATCGTTTGATTGTCTTTGAAGTTGGATCGACTTCTAGTGCCTATAAATAGGACCTTTGGCCCCTTTGAGATGACCTTTGTTCATCTTCTTGTTTTCTCCTTCTTGAGAATTTAATTCTCTTTCAGAGCCAAGCTCTCTTCCTCAGAAAATTCCTTTTGAGTTAAGACTCTATCAAATTTTTTGGTAAGATTTGAATCCATTAACAGAGCTTTTTGCTCTACTTAGATCACAAATCTTAAAAATATATTTTAGGGTTTTACTCATCAACAGAGCTTTGCTCTTCTCAAATCATATAGATTTTTTTTAAGGTTTCTCAACAGAGCTTTGCTCTTATTAGATCATAGATCTAAACAGATCTCTTTTAGGGTTTCTTAACCCATAAATGGAGAACTATTAGAGTTTATTTTACAGGTCTTAAAGATCTCGGAGTTTTTAACTCAGTAAAGCTTTGCTTTTAGGGTTTTCGATGGATTATTCCATCTTTTTCGCAGAGCATGGCTCTTTGGGATTCTTGGGAATTTTTATTCCCCTCATGATTAGGGTTGACAGGTGTCACCCTGTTGCAGAGCACTGCTCTCAAGAGAGTTTTACTCCTTGGCCCGAGGGGCTGTCATTAAATGAGAATCCTTTTAGGATACTCTATTTAACGACTGTCTCATCAATGATGAGACCGTCTCATGATGAGCCGTCATCTAGATTGTGTGGGTCCTCTTTGGTCCCTTTCCACTGCATTGTAGTGCGGTACGCATTTAAAGTACCAAGTGTCAGAACATAAACTGTAGCAATGACGGCTAACTTTTTGTTCTTTTTCGCGCAGGTACTATGTCTTTCGACATTTTCTTCCCGTTTGTTCGTTCGGAAAGTGGATTCCCTGAAGCGCCCGTGGATAGGGAAGTCTTCGCGTTGATCAAAGATCATGACCCGGAGCAAAAGAACCCTCATTTATGGGGGACGTGGTACAATCAGCTCATCAGAGGTCAGCGTAGCTTTTCCTGTGCAGCACCCTCGGAGCCCATTTTGGCGATCCATTACGCCGACCCACCCCCATTGAACTATACTGTGGAGAAGGTCAACTGGACTTCAGAAGGTCTCCTTCAGCCTTCTATGGCTGCAATACCCGTACAGCCTCCAATGGCTTTGGACATCTTGGGGCGACGTATATGTCAAGGTGAGTCGCGCCCTTAGGGACAGCCATATATGATAGGCTTGACTCCCCGTCATCCAGCTGGGTATTTACAGTGGGCCTGGTATATTTTGTCTGCCAAGAGGTCGCAGCTGCTGAAGCTCGGGTTGTATCCCGCGATTTATATTTCTCTTTTCCAGTATTCCACGCCCCTTGTATGGTGGGCCAAAGCCTTTTTGGAACAATGGAACGTTCCAACTCACACCTTCCTCTTATTAGATCGGGAAGTCTCGATCTCTTTAGAGGAGTTCGCGGAAATTTCCGGCTTGTCCGTCAAAAGGGAGCGTTATAAGGAACTGCTTCCTCCTGATGAGTACGCCTTTTCTGCCATGTCGGTGATGATGGGTCTTACCCCGGAGAACGCCATTCAATATCAATTCCCAAGTTTGATTAAGGTGTTGAATATCTATGAGAGCCTATTTCTCGAATCCGGAAGCCGTGGGGGTTAATTTCACAGATTTCATCGCCCGTTTTCTCCGCTCAGAAGTCCTGTCGAAGGAAGCAGCGAAATTCTCCAAACTCGACGATCCTTTTGGCTTTGGTTTGGACAACCAGCCGATAGCGAAGGCGGATCAGAAGAGTTTCTTTCTCCCCGACACCCAGGTCATCTCTTTCACAGAGCTTGCAGCTCCTGGGATCGACGAAGAAGTGTTCTTTTTGGGGTTCCTCGGGCTATGGCTAAGCTGGTTTGTGCTTCTGATGCACCCTTGCCATATGAGGCCGTCCTTCTTCTACCTAGATCACTGAATGGTTGTTGGGATGAAAGTGGCCGTCGGGGTCGCTTGGTTAGCCCATTTGTATCACGGCCTCAGCTTAGCGGCAGATACTACTCAACCGGGGGTGCAGACTGTAAACTTCTCGATGCATTATCTCACCTCGTGGCTCGAACTGCATGTGCTTGGCGCCTTTGGAATTCACAAGAGGCCCCATTTTTACGAAAGATATCACTTTCTTCGGCTGATGTGTATAGTTGACGCTTCTGTTTTGAAACCGACTCCGCAAGAGGCTCGGGGCTTGATTCTTCACCCGTGTACGGTCAGGGATGGCATGACCTTCGTTGATAAGGTCTTAAGCATCAGCAAAGAATCCGTAAAGACGGTGCAGCTGCTGCAGGACACCTTTAAAGACGGTGCCTCTACCTTGAAAGCTCGGGAAATCCTTCATTTATATTCAATCAGGCCGGGCTTTCTAGTGTTTAGGAAGAACGATGCGGCGCTATTTATGAGATACAACCCGCATCGCTTTGCTCAACAATCCAGCTATAATCAGGGTGTCCCGCTTGAGGCCTTCCTAGCTGAGCCGATCGCAACAGAAGTAGGTATCCGCAACGCGTTACACCATTTCATGAGGCTCAACGCCGGGTCTAATTTCTTTATCAGCGAGCTGAGCTGCGTCTCGAAGGTGTTGAATGTATACGTGGCATGGTACCGGTACGCAATGGGTGCTGTCATCAGGGAGGAAAAGAAGTTGCTGCTCGATCGTAAGGGTGCAGCCCCTGCTGGTAATCCAGCTGTTCACTTGAAGCGATGGACCATCGTTCGTACTCCCTTAAAAGAAGCTGATATAGCTGTGGTCCCGCGCTATACCTGAGCTGCCCCTACCCCGTGCTCCTATCAAAGTGGTAGCCACAACGTCTCCTGATTCTTGTGTGGGTACAGAGATCGGGACTCGACGCCCCAACTTGCCCGCCAAGCGCAAGTTTGTGTTATCGACTGCCGGCGGCCACTCACAGAAGAAGAAGAAGTCGATATTTTCTGTTGACGTCGCATTCGGCTAGGAGCCTCATTCTCCTTATAGTGAGGGCCTGAGCGAATACGGTACCAATGAGGGTTTATTTATCGCTCATGTAGATGATACCGATCTTCAAGTTGCCCTTGTGACTTCCGAGCGACTGGCTCACGATGAGGCAGCAAGAATCACTATCGCACAGTCAGATAGACTTCAGTCATATTTTTTTTGCATTCATTCCTTCCTTATTTTTTACTAATGTCCTTTTTCTTCAACAGGTGTCTCTGCCGAAGAGGCTCTCGCGGCTTCCCTCAAAACATTTGAAGAGGAAGAGAGGTTCCGTGCTTCTTTAGGCCTTGGTATAATTCGGCTCATTGTGCCTTCATCCCTTCTTTCTTCATTCGTGTTCTTGACCCCCTCTTTCATCTTATTGCAGGGATCACCTTGACTCCGGTTATCCCAAGTGCGGTGCCGATCTCAAGTGATGAGGTGGCGATGCTTTCAGAGCCAGCTGTGGCGGCACCAGCTCTCCCTTCATCCCAGCAGGAGGCTTCACTTAAGCAGCCGATGACGGACGCCGGAACGGCTCCAGAGGTAGCCTTTGGTTTGGACGATGACGTGCCCTTGACGGAGATCTTAAGGAGATCTGTTCTCACTGCAAAGGCCGACAAGAAGCGTAGAAAGCATGCGGAGAGGGAACGTGATGTCAGCTTGGCTGTGGGCGCAGGTTCAAGCACCACCCCCTCCGTCGCTATTTCTTCAGAGGATGCTCCAGCTGCCCTATCTACCGCTCATAGACAGGTCGTGCACGCAGCTTGGGAGGCAACTAAGAATCCATCGCCAGGTAATGCAATGCTCGGTCTTTTCATTTTTACCCGACCAGCAAATTCTGATATACTATATCTTGCAGGGCCAAGTATTGGCGATGAGGTGGCAGGTGAGAAGACGGCGACTACTGAGCTCGAAGTGGCTACTCTCTCTCGGGAGTCTGGGACTGCCCCAACCGCCGCTCTTTCTCCTTGTGGTTCTCTGCTATCAGTGGGCATCACAAGCGTCACAACAGCTCTCGTCGAATCAGAGGACGAAGCCGTGGGGGCAGAGACTATCCCTTTGCGGGAAAGCGAAGAAGCCGCAACGACTGGTGATACTTCCGTCGCGGTGTTGGTTGACGACCCGTCAGGTTAGTCTTGAGTCATCGTTCTTTTATTTCATATCTCCGTTCAGCATTTCCTGACGATGTTTCGTTTGTAGGCGCAGAAATTGTTCCATTCGAAGCACCCCCGGCCGCCGCCACGACGGTTGTTATAACCTCGCCTTCTCTTACATCCCTCGAAATGCTGGAAGGTATAGATTCGTGACTTATTTAGCTGAACTATGAACACTGGTTTCCTTGTACTGACTGTGTATTGTCTCAACTCTATAGGAGTCCTTTTTGACCATTTGTACCAGGTGTTGAACCCACATTTCTCCTTCCGGTCGAAAGTTGTTATGCCTGCTGATATTGGTTTGTATATCCTTCAGCGATTGTTCCTTTCTTTCTTTTATGAATAACTGTACTGTTGCTGAGTCTTCTTTATATTGATTGCAGCATCACGAAATGGAGGAGGAGACGAGGGGGTAGTTATAGCTCCGGTACTCCTAATTTTGCCATCCACCACAGCCGGTAAAGTAGACTCCCTCACTCGTATACTCTCTTTATTTCACGAGTCAGCTTTTAACCGCAATTCTTTTTGCAGCAATCGCACCGGCTCCAGTTCCCTTTGAGTCTCGTATCCTAATGCCGGCAGGGCCCTTTTCCAGACATCCATCTTCCAAGGGAGCTGTGACCAGTCTGCGCATGTTGAGTGAATCCATCGAGGAGCTTAACGCGGAGGCCCCTGCATTCGCTGCTGATTTTGCTGCTGAGGTTAATCCGATGTTGGCGACGCTTGTGCACGTCCATAGCTAAGGCATCGTCGAGTCTTGGGTTAACTACTGTAGGCAGATCGAGGCCTGTCTGTATGAGATTGAGTTCAGGCGTCCCGCTCCGGAAGCGTTGGCTTTGAACTCCCAGCGGGCTGCATGGGTTGAGTAGAGCGTTCCCTTCCTCCACCATCTCGAACAAGAGGTGACCCTGAAGCAGAAGGAGCACGATGAGGCTTCAGGCGAATCTGCCCGGCTGCGCACCCAGGTTGACGCAAATGCTGCACAGCTGAAAGCTATCTTTGAGGGCCTCCTACGATGTATTTCTGACGGGCTAACGCTGAGGCAGAAGCTCGACCTCACCGAGTGGGATGCGCAGAGTCGTGAGGCAGCTCAGCGGGACATCGATGAGAAACTTTCATCTTGTTTGCAGCAACGGGCTCGAGTCGAAGGGGAGCTGGCCGCGGCGGCTGATCATGAAAAGGTGCTGAGAGGAGTGCGCGAGCGGCTTGCTGATTTGTTAAAATCGCCTCCTTTTCAATAGGTGCTTTTGTATCGATTGAGAATTTATAGTATACGAATAACATGTATTCATTCATTTTGATTCGTTTATATGATGTATCTTGTACTCAATTGAATTCATGAATAAAAGATACATTTCTTATTTCCAACTATCGCTTTTCTTTCTTTGTTGTGTTGTTGGTATGTTATTTTAGCAGTTGTGGTTGGTAGATGAGGACAGTTTATCTTGAACTCTTTGTAGGGTAGTAATGGATTAGGAAACAGGTTCAGATCTGTCGCCTAAGACTTTTCAACTTTATGAGCCGTGAGGGTCTCATAAAGGTTTTTCTCCCTACGAGTCGAGAGGATCTCGTAGGTGTATTTTCTCTTTAGGAGTCATGAGGATTCCTAAGTATGTGTTTTCTCTCGAGAGTCGTAAGGATCTCAGAAGAGAGTTTTCTCCCTTACAAGTCGAGAGGACTCGTAAGTGATTGATGAGTTGACTTGTTCCCGAGTCAAAGCGTTGCTTCAATGAGGAGGTTGAGGGTTGACTTTCTCCGTTTTCAACGGTGTCGAGAATCGACTTTCTCCATTTTCTACGGTGTCGGGGTTGACTTTCTCCATTTTCTACGGTGTCGAGAATCTTCTTTCTCCGTTTTCTATGGTGTCGGGGTTGATTTTCTCCGTTTTCTACGGTGTCGAGAATCGACTTTCTCCGTTTTCCACGGTGTCGGGGTTGACTTTCTCCGTTTTCTACGGTGTCGAGGATCGACTTTCTCCATTTTCTACAGTGTCGGGGTTGACTTTCTCCATTTTCTACGGTGTCCAGGATCGACTTTCTCCGTTTTCTACGGTGTCGGGGTTGACTTTCTCCGTTTTCTACGGTGTCGAGAATCGACTTTCTCCATTTTCTACGGTGTCGGGGTTGATTTTCTACGGTGTCTACGGTATCGAGAATCGACTTTCTCCATTTTCTACGGTGTCGGGTTGACTTTCTCCATTTTCTACGGTGTCGAGAATCGACTTTCTCCATTTTCTACGGTGTCGGGTTTGACTTTCGGTTGTCTGTGAACCGCAAAGTCTTGGAACTGGGGATTTTGCCGTGGCTCCGATTGGTAGTGCCGTGTCCGTGTCCTGCTGGCATGAGGAGGAGCGCCGTTGTTGATCTCTAGGTTGTAGATATCGCCGTCGAGATCTGACTCTTCGTTTGAAAGAGCCTTGTGGGGAAATGTGGTTCTCTTTTCGTTTATGCCCATGGATTGTATACAGGGGCCAGTATGGACTCACCTGCAGGGCAAAAGTTTCATTCTTTCATTTTTTATTTCTTTCCGCGATGCTCTATCATTTCAACTTTTTATATTGCGAAAGTCACGATTGCCCAATCATTTCGGCTATTTTTTCACGGTGCCCAATCATTTCGGCTATTTTTCTTTTTACTCGCTGCTTTTTATTGCGAGTTGCCCAATCATTTCGGCTATTTTTGTATGCATATCTTTTACTTGCAGATTGTTTTGCAAGTTGCCCTATCATTTCGGTTATTTCATATGCATTTTGGCTCGCTGATCTTTTGCTGCGAGGATGGAACTTGGAATTTGATAAAGATTTAGGCATCAGCATCGCTACAACTAGGATATTGCCAGGAGCGAATCATCATTTTCCTTCGTCGGTTCGAACAAAGGTGGCTTAGCAAACAGGGTTAAGGTCCTGTCGACTAAGGCTTTTGACTTCATGAGCCGTAAGGGTCTCATAAAGGTATTTTTCCATACAAGTCGTGAGGATCTTGTAGGTGCATTTTCTCTTTAGGGGTCGTGAGGACTCCTAAGTGCGTTTTCTCTTATAAGTCGTAAAGATCTTACAAGAGTGTTTTCTCCTTATAAGTCGAGAGGACTTATAAGTGTTTTTCTCCTCATGAGGATATCCCTTTGTCGCGGGTGGGACTCTGTTGGGGAAATGTTTATTCGTGCCCGTGGATTTTATACATGGATCAATATTGAAACACTTGTAGGGCAATATTGGGGTGTATGACGGCTTCAGAACAGGTTTAGATCCCTATAGCTTAAGGCTTTTGAATCCTATGAGCCGTGAGGGTCTCATAGGGGAATTCTCCTTACGAGTCGTGAGGATCTCGTAGGTGTATTTTCTCTTTAGGGGTCGTGAGGACTCCTAAGTATGCTGCTCCCTTGTGAGTCGTAAGGATCTCACGCAGGTATTTTCTCCTTACAAGGTTGAGAGGACCTCGCAAGTGTCTTTTAACGGGATTACGCCCTTTCGGGTTTTCACAAACTCACCGGTAGCCCTGCTGTTTTTACTCACGTAGCCCTTTCGGGTTTTCATCCGTGCCCATTTCTCTTATGGGCGTACCGTTTTTTTTGTCAACCTTGGGATGCTGCGGTTCGTAGTAGTTTAGGGACGTTTCGGTCCGCTGTCGCCATTTTGATGCGAGGCTTCTTCGGATACTACTCATAGACGTTGGTCTTGTGACGATAGCGAGCGGACATCAGCGTCGTCATCTATCGTTGACCTAGGCCGTGACTCGTCTGGCGTAGTACTTCTTGAGGAATCGGCCGTTTATTGGCATGAAGGGTCTTCCACCATGCATAGCCATGATCAAGTAAGCCCCGCCTTGATAGACTTTGTCTATGATGTACAGGCCTTCATAGTTCGGCTCGAATTTCCTCCGTTTGGCACGATTGGGGATCATAGGTCTTTTGACAACTAGCACGAGTTCGCCTTGGCGGAATGTTCTCGGCCTAGTCGATCTTTCGTAAGAGCGCGTCATCCTTGCTTTGTAAGTCTCAAGGTTTTGCTGCGCTATAAGACAAGTTTCATCAAGGGCGTCGAGCTCCTCAAGCCGAAGATGAGCATTCTCTTATTCTGTTAGCTCGTGATGAACCGCCACTCGTAGGGAGGGTAGCTCTATTTCCAAGGGGAATACCGCCTCTGTGCCGGATACCATCGCATATGGCGTTGTGTTGGTGGCCATTTTGAACGTGGTCCGATACGCCCAGAGAGCTTCATGCAGTCTCTCGTGCTAGTCCTTTTTATTTCTGGATACCGGCTTCTTTATGATCTTCATCAAGGTCTTGTTGAAAGCCTCAGCTAGACCGTTAGCTCGAGGATTATAGACCGAAGAGTATCTCCAGTCTATATTATGCTACTCTGCCAAGCGGCTGATTTTGTGACTTCTGTAGGCCGGCCCGTTATCAGAGATAATCTGTCGCGGAGTGCCGAACCGATAGATGACCTGCGTCTTGAAGAAATGGAGGACATTCTTCGTCTTCACTTCTCTTAGCGGTATGGCTTCTGCTCACTTAGAGAAGTAATCGGTCGTTGCCAATATGAACCGATGTCCTCTGGACGATACTGGTTCGATGGGCCCGATTATGTCGGTTCCCAAAATTTCGAATGGCCAGCGAGCCACCGTTGGGTGTAGCGGGTTTGGATGCTGATGGATGAAATCTCCGTGAATCTGGCACGAGTGGCACTGCTTCGCATATTCGAGGCAGTCCTGAATCATAGTGGGACAATAGTAGCCCATTATTTTGATCTTCAGCTTCATCTTTGGGCCGGCTTGATGAGAGCAACAGAGTCTGTCGTGAGTTTCTTGGACGACTCTCCTTGCTTCTTCTGGTCCTAGGCATCTCAACCATAGAGAGTAGAACGATCTCTAGAGTATCATTGACGAAGGCGAAAGATAGAGCTCGTTTCATGAGCTGATGTCTTGAGGATGCATCTTCAGGTGTTCGACGGGATTTGAAGTAGTCTATAAAGACTTTCTCCAATCCTTAGTCTTTTCCTGGTCTTTTATTGGTAGGGCCATTTTCTTGGTCACTCCCTTTTCTTCAGACGACTCCGGAGCTATTTCGGCTGGCGCTAGAACCCGACGGCTTTGCACAACGATCCTCACATCATCGAGGTTTTCATCAGCCAGTTCTTTAGCAAGTTTGGCTAACGTTTCTGCTTTTCTATTTTCCGCACGCGGTATGCTTTCCAGAATGTAGGAAGGAACTTAACTCAGCAATTGCTGCACTCTCTCACCGTACATCACCAACTCTGGTTTGCACGTTTGGTAGTCGCCGTTTACTTGACTAATGACTAGCTGGGAGTCTCCGTATATGAGGAGGTTTTCGATTCCCATGTCAACAATGATCTCAAGACCTGCTATCAAAGCTTCATATCCGGCTTCATTGTTCATCCTCGGCTCTATTAAGGCTTGTCGAGTCACGAAGATAAGGCCTACCCCCGATTTGATTATAGGAGTGTTTTGCTTTCGCTTCTTCATGGAAGATGCTCCGTCGAAATAGAGTTCCCATCGGGTATCACTCTTTTTTTCCCACTGATCATGTCAAATGCGTGTTCATCTGGCAATTCACAATTCAGGGATGAATCGGCAGGTATCGGATGCTCAGCGAGGAAGTCAGCAATGGCCTGGCCTTTCACTGCCTTGAGTGGTCGATATGTTATCGAGAATTCCATTAAGAGTAGGGCCCATTTAGCGAGTCGTCCCGTCAGTATGGCTCTTGACATCAAATATTTGAGAGGATCCACTTTTGATATAAGGTGGACCTCATGCGCCAAAGCATAATGTCTGAGCTTCGTTATCGCGAAGATTAATGCCAGGCAGTGTTTTTCGATAGGGGAGTAGTTTTTTTCTTCCTCCAGGAGAACTCGACTCAAATAGTAAAGGCCTCTCTCCTTCTCTTGGTCGTTCTCCTGTGCCCATAGGGCCTAAGGAACCTTCAAGGGCAGTTGTGTATAGGATGATGGGCTTTCCCTTGACCAGAGCGGTCAGTACCGGCGGATTCTGCAGGTATTTCTTGATTTCGTCGAGTGCACTCTGACATTTACGATCCCAGATGAACGGGCTTCCCCTCTTCATTAGGTGACTGTAGGGGTGGCACTTGCCGGAGAGATTGGCTATGAACCTTCGGATATATGCGAGCTTTCCTTGGAGAAACCGCAATTGCTTGAGAGTTCTTGGCGGAAGCATTTCTATGATCGCCTTGATCTTTGACGGGTCTATTTCAATACCCCGGTGTCGTACGATGAATCCTAGAAACTTGCCTGAGGAAACTCCAAACGCGCATTTCAGAGGGTTCATCTTCAGGTTGTATTTCCGAAGGCGCTGAAACACTATCTTCAGATGCTCCCAATGTTCCTCGTACGATTTTTTTTTCACGACGAGGTCGTTAATATAGCACTCGACGATTTCGTGTATGAGGTCATCGAAAATCTTCGTCATGGCCCTCTGATAGGTAGCGCCGGCGTTCTTCAAACCGAAAGGCATCACCTTGTAGCAGAATATGCCCAGCGGGGTCCGGAAAGCGGTATGCTTCTGGTCTTCGGGATGCATCTTTATTTAATTGTACTCTGATGATCCGTCCATGAAGGAGAAGACTTCGTGAGTAGACGTGTTGTCCATCAGCAGCTCGGTAACCGGTACGGGAAAATCATCCTTCGGGTAAGCTTTGTTGAGATCCCGAAAGTTCACGCACATGCGGACCGTCCTATTTTTCTTCATCACTGGGATGATGTTGGCGATCCAGTCAGGGTACTGAACCTCTTCGATGAAACCGGAGTCAATTAGCTTCTTGGCCTCGGCGTTGATGCTCATTTCAAGTTCGAGCCGCATTCTTCTCGGTGCTTGTTTGACTGGCTTGACATCCGGAGACATCGCCAATTTGTGCACAGAAATCTCTGGATCTAGTCCCGGCATCTCAGAGTAGTTCCATACGAAGCAGTCTTTATATTGCATAAGGACGTCTTTTAGCGTAGCCACCTTTTCTTCAGATAGCAGTTCACTGACGAATGTTGGTCACGGATCGTTTGCCGTACCCAGTTGATCTTTCTTAGGTTGTCCGCAGTAGTATGTATACCATCTTCCAGCTCCTTTGGCGCCGGTGGAAATTCTGAGATCAACCTATCTTCGTCCTCATTTTCGAAGCACCAGGAAAATTCATCCATATTCTTGCGCTCCCCTTCTTCCAACATCGTTATTATGTGACAGGTGTGAGATCGCTTCCAAGACCGATGTTGATCTGGTTCTACTCTTGCTGTATACGTGGATTTCGGTACATGCTTCTGTGGTGGGGTTACCCTCCAACTGCTGGATAGAGCGAAGGTTCCTTGCTGATACTGGTCTTCTACCCAGTTTTTGAATGTGAAGCAATCTTCGAGAGGATGTCCTATCGCTCGGCGTAGGAGCAATAATCCGAGTGAAAGACCCTGTCTGCTTGTTTGGGGTGTTTGGACTCCATGAGCGTAATCATTTGATGTTTCATGACGAGGTCGAATATCTTCCTTGTCTTGTCTTGGGGAAAAGAATATGCTTGACCCATCTTCCTTATAAGAGACGAATCCCGGCTGCTCAATTCTCGATCGCGTGGCTTCTTGGACCCGCTTTGCTGCTGTCGAACGTTTTTTCCGTTCTTTATTTTGTTTTTACCTCTACGTCGGGTCTTCCGTATGACGGGCTGACGACGAAGGGCATCGTCATGCTCCGTAGCCTGCTGAAGGAGGCGCTGCGTCCTGGCTTTCTTGTAAATGGCCATTTCGCGGTTTTGGTCATCCCGGACCTTTTGACCCGCTTCTCTTATTAGCTTGTCCATCTGTTCTTCAAACGACGGACTTGGCATTTTCACAGCAAGATCTCGTTTTGGTTCAACAGTCGTGTCTTCTAATAGGGCATCTGCTTCTTCATCGAAGTCATGTATAACGTAGTAACCATGGAATCGTTCTCGTTTACTAGACTGAACAGATCCAAGCCCGATCGTTTCCATTCTCCCGTTGGGCAATTTTCGCTGAGTTCTAGGGACGTTCCAGATCCTGTTGTAGAACTGAGCTTGTAACACCCGAGCCCAATAATACTATTTCTGTTACTGGTTGAGTGTTTGGTATTGCTCATTTCATTTATCTTACTTATTTGGTTCTTATTGCAAAATTTTAACCGGCTAAGTCTTTCTGCATATAACAAATTTTAGCACCTAAAATAAAATTGAAAATATTCTTCTTGGCCTACTTGACACCCTTAGCTTCGTGGTAGCGTCCGTGCATTGTATTCTCGTCCCGTTCAGTGAAACGGGCGAGTTTGGATGGCTACGTGCACGTGCGTGTGTCCGTTTTGGGAGTATGCTTTTTAATCATAAAACATTTCATTTTAAAATTTGGAACCCGCTTAAAATCCTATTATTTGAATTTCGAATTTTTAGACCCAACCCGGGCGCAATTTGGAAATGTTTTATTTAGCGCCAAAATCCCAAATTTTAATATTATTAAAACCATCGCATATATTTTTTTCTAACTAACCTGATATCTTACTGTTCATTACCTATCTTTTAAATCTTTAAGTTAACCATATAATATTTTTACAATCTTTATATCCTTCTTAATTTATTCTCTCAGCCAATCGCAACCTCCCCTTTAACCCTGTGGGCCCCACTTTCTCTCTCTCTCTCTCCACTTTTCCCTCTCCCTCTCCCTCTCCCTCTCCCTCATATATTCTCTCGTACTTCTCTTTATCATTCTTTCTCTTCTTGCTTCATGTTCCGTTTTTCATTTTTTTTAACTGTTCTTTTGTTGCCAGAATTCCATCGTGCCGGTGATGCTTCTCGACGTTCCAGTGAGGTACCCCGACCCGTGTGGTTCCTTTGTTCGTCGTTTGGGTTCATTCCGTGAACCGTGCGCCCGTTGTGAGTTTTCCCCGCCGACGGTTAACGTTCCGTTTTCCCGATTCGCGACCCATCGAGGCAAGTTAATCTTGCTACATGCTATATACTTTTATAATTTTCATTTTATAATGTTACACATTTGAAAATCTTATAGTTTACACATGAAACGTCGTTGAAAAATCGGATATGACAAATCTGAAATTTACTGTACACCTTATCTTATAAAATTCATTATAAATCATAGAAAAATCATTAGTATACGTTCTTTAGTTCGTTACGAAGCTAATTCAGAATACTATAACTCTATGAAATATTTACTTGCAAAATAAATTGTTTAAATAACATAAAATGCAAATGAAAATGCCTTTAAACTGCTGCCCAGGGAAATTCCAGCAGCAAACTTTCAACTTCGAATATTCATAACTTTTTGTAGGGATAACCTGAGATGCTTATACTTATAAAACTGAAAACCTTATTGAATTATCTTTGTTTTGGTATAAGATACGTCTCTTTTGGAGAACATTTGTTATTTTTAAGCTATTTTACAAATTAGGGTGACGCTGAATTTCTGAACGGAACCTTCTTGTGCGTGGTTAATCAATACCACTTTTATAGTTATTAATCGCTTTGAATATGCTATCCATATTAATATTATTATAACAATATTACCAGTTAATCATTCTTTTACTATTGAAAGGACGATAGTCATACCCATGTAGCTCTTGTACTTTCTGTCATTGCTATTGCACTACCTTGTGATTATTGCACCCCAAGGGTGCTCGAACCTGTTAATATGATAATCCAATTGCACTATAGTAATGCACCATCGTGATTAAATGAACTGTTATTGTTGTTTACTTTATTTCCTGCTGTGATTCCTTATTCGATTATATACCTGTTGTGAGCACACCCTCGATTGCGTCACATATTGACCTGACCTTGATACACATGACATTTACACCTACCGATGCACCGGACATGGTACCCTTTACTACCAACTCAACCTGTTGTACCATGACCCGACCTGTTACTTGATCTCATGCCTAATGCCAACAAACCTGACTTGGGGTCCTCATGGACCATTCCTGTTGTCTATCCAGACAAACCTGCTTTTACCTGATCCTATGTTGGCATTAGTTCTTGATTACTGAATACCTGACCTGACATACATAACTTGGGGGTATGGAGAAATCAAAGGTGAAACCGACTTGTAACTCAACAGTTCGATACCTGTTCTGATCAGTCTTACGGGCTTGGCCAGTCCGGGAGTGATGATGCTGACATCACTCGTCCTTCCTGCTACCTATTACTGCCTAGCGGCACGTCTCGGATTCAGCCCCGAGGGTCTTGACCGTGGTCCCGGGCATGCACGGGATACTATTGAGTTACATCGACGAGTCATCAATTGATTTCAAAGACTTTAGAATAGAAAACCTGATAGAACAGTTTAGTTACCCACTGCACATTACCCTGCACTGTTGTTTCATATTATTGCTTTATTCATGTTTATCCCTGCATTGCTTATTACCATGTTCATATTATATTATTGGTTGACATGACGCGCTGACGTCTGGATTTTGCATGGCCCAGATTCCTTACCACTGTCGCCGACCGAGCAGGAGTACCTCAGCCAGCAGGCTGATTTGTGAGTTCTGTAGTGGTTAGTTCATTTATTGCATTTTATTTCCAGGTGCGATCCCGCATTATGGGACGTACCTTTCTATTATTGTATTGGATCATTTGCTTCCGCACTTATTTTTCATTGACTCTTATTATTATGGATTTGGACATGTGTTAGATAGTTTATTTATCTTGTTCTTGATATCTCTACAGCCGTAATGTGACTGTGGATGGATACTTCCTACCCACAGGTAGCATGGTTGGCTATGTCACATGCCCAATCTTGCGTACTCTGGGAAGCGGGGCGTGACATGGTTCTTTTGGTATCAGAGACATAGGTTAGTTGGGTTGATTCTTTTGTAGTTGGGTATTGTACCCAATACACGAATCAGAATACCCGTGTTTAGGAAACATGTCCTGCCACCTTGACCGTTTTACCGTTCTTGAATCACATTCTCCCTGATTATATCTTTTACGACGTGCAAACTTACTTTGCATGTCGACTCGAAAACCTGATTTCTTGTTATCCCTAGGACTTAGGCGACTTGGGTGGAGTTAAGTAATTGTGGCTATGATACCGCGGCATAGTTACAATACGGTACTCTATTTAAGTATCTTGGAGTTCTAGCCTTGATTTATATTCAGAATCTATCATCATGCTAATGTTGGGTGTTTTGAGTTCAGGATTATGGCAAGTAAGAATGTGAAGACGTACCAGAGGCGTGTGGATGAAGCCGCCATGCTTGGAGTGATAAGAGGAATGCTGGAGAATCAAAGAAACAGACCGAGCTGATCCAGCAGCAAGCGGACTCGTTTCGGGAAGGTTTGCAGATCGTTCAGTAGTCTGTGAACAATATTGGAGCTAGACCAGTTGACCGAGTAGGGACCGTAGCAGATTTCAGGCGGTTGGGTCCGTCTACATTTACTGGTTTAAAGGAGCCATTACCAGTGGAGCAGTGACCAGTTGACACAGAGAACTTACTTTTTGCGGCACAGATTCCAGATGACAAAAAGTTGTTGTGGTACATATTCAGCTAGTGGACTACGCCCGAGAATGGTGGCTTGTTGAGGAGATCCGCTTGCTCAAGCCGATCAAGTGGGCGGATTTTTTCTAAGAGTTTCCTGGAGAAGTTCTTCCCGCGGACTGCACGGGAGGAAATGGAAGAGAAGTTCATCGGACTAAAGCAGAAGGGAGCACCCGTAGATGTGCATGTAGCAGAATGGACGAGACTCAGTAGTTTCGCTGGACCTTTAGTTGCCAACGATGCGACAGGGCACGGAGGTTCATGCGCAGGCTGGACGTTGACATCCAGAGGCAGAATTTCTCTCTGGGTTTGACCACTTTCTCATAAATACTTGCAGCAGCCAAGACCGGCAGAGTTTATCTGGGATGAAAGGGAGTTTGCAGCAGACAGCAGTTGCGTTAAGGAAGCAGTTCTATCGGGCCAGTCGAGTTTAGGGCTAGGCCGACTTACAATGTTCTTGCAGCAATGGAAGTTGATAATAGTGAAGAGCCGGCGGTTGTTCACGATTTTATGGATGTGTTTGAAGATATATCGGGCTTGCTGCCGAAGCGAGACGTGGAGTTCGCAATTGACCTTATTCCTG
Source organism: Agapanthus africanus (assembly GCA_030015575.1). Taxonomy (NCBI): domain Eukaryota; kingdom Viridiplantae; phylum Streptophyta; class Magnoliopsida; order Asparagales; family Amaryllidaceae; genus Agapanthus; species Agapanthus africanus. The sequence continues at coordinate 108,091,111 of CM057337.1, forward strand.
ATGCAGCGCCAGTATTTAAAGCGTATTATCCAATGGCACCAGTAGAATTGGAAGAAGTTAAGAAACAAGTTACTGAATTGCTTGAGAAGGGTTGGATTCGAAGCAGCAACTCGCCTTGGGGAGCTCCAGTTCTTCTAGTAAAGAAGAAGGATGGCACGAGGAGGATGTGCATCGATTATCGAGAATTAAACCGGGTAACTATTAAGAACAAGTACCTGATCCCTCGCATTGGAGAACTTTTTGAGCAGCTTAGTGGCGCGAGGGTATTCTCGAAACTGGATTTGCGATCCGGATATCATCAGGTCCGAGTGAAAGCAGAGGATATTTGAAAGACGGCGTTTTGAACTCGGTATGGACATTACGAGTATCTAGTGATGCCCTTCGGAGTAACGAATGCGCCGGCAGTATTCATGGACTTGATGAACCGAATCTTTTCACCATTCTTGGACCAGTTTATTGTGGTATTCATTGACGATATTCTGGTTTACTCGAAGAGTTTGGAGGAGCATGCTGAGCATTTGAAGATCGCACTGCAGACATTGAGACAGGAGAAATTGTATGCGAAGATGAGTAAGTGCGAATTTGGGCTGGAAGAAATAAAGTTTCTGGGGCATGTTGTGTCGGGCGATGGAATCGCCGTCGATCCTGAAAAGATTGCAGCAGTTCGAGATTGGCCTATTCCATGGAATGTAGCTGAGATAAGAAGTTTCCTTGGATTAGCCGGATACTACAGGAGATTTGTGGAGAACTTCGCTCGTTTGGCAGAACCGTTGACCAAGCTTACGTGCAAGGAGGTACCTTTTGTATGGACGGATAAGTGTGCGTTGGCTTTTGAGACGTTGAAGCAGAAGTTGATAACCGCCCCTATCCTGACCGTACCAGACAATTCCGGAGGACTAGTGATTCATAGCGACGCATCTGGGAAAGGATTGGGATGTGTTTTGATGCAGCATGGGAAGGTTGTAGCATACGCATCGAAACAGTTGAAGACCCATGAGAAGAATTATCCAACTCATGACTTGGAGCTTGCGGCTGTGATTTTCGCTTTGAAGATTTGGAGACATTACCTTTTGGGGGAAAGAGTCAAAGTTTTTACAGATCATAAGAGCTTGAAGTATGTGTTTACACAGAAGGAGCTTAACATGAGGCAGCGTAGATGGTTGGAGTTGATGGCTGACTACGATCTTGATCTTAAGTACCATCCGGAGAAGGTTAATGTTGTGCCGGATGCGCTTAGTCGGTTACCAGCAATTCAAGTGTTAACTACACAGAGGGAGATCATTGCAGATTTTCGAAGATTTGACTTGGAAGTTGTGCTACCACATTCTACGGGACAGTTGATGCAGTTGCAAGTACAGTTGTCCTTGGTTGAGAAGATTAAAGCGGCACAATCGCAGGATCCTAGACTGCAGAAGTTTCGAGAGCAGGTTGAGGCTGGACTATGAACAGATTTACTGGTCTACGAAGATGGTTCGTTGAGGTATGGTAGCCGTTTGTGTGTGCCAAAGGGGGATGTTCGTGAAGAGCTTATGAAGGAGGCACACAGTTCAGCTTATTCTATACATCCAGGAGGTACAAAGATGTACCGAGATATTCGACAGCATTTCTGGTGGGAAGGCATGAAACGGGAGATTGCTCGCTTCGTGGCTAAGTGCTTGGTATGTCAGCAAGTCAAGGCTGAATACCAAAGGGTTGCTGATTTGTTGCAACCACTTCCGATTCCTCAGTGGAAGTGGGAACATATAACCATGGATTTCGTGACGGCTTTACCGCGAAGTCCAAAGGGCAACAATGCAGTATGGGTGATTGTCGATCGATTGACCAAGGCAGCTCACTTTATTCCTTTCCGGGTTGGTCAATCAACGGAGACTTTGGCAGAGCGGTACATGCAGGAGATTGTAAGATTGCATGGCGTACCGGTGAGCATCGTGTTCGATCGGGACACTCGGTTCTTATCACACTTCTGGAGGAGTTTACAGGAAAGTTTGGGGACTCGATTGAAGTTTAGCACAGCTTATCATCCTCAAACTGATGGTCAGTCGGAGAGAACGATCCAAACTCTTGATGATATGTTGAGAGCATGCATGTTGGACTTCAAGGGTTCGTGGAAGGATCATCTACACTTGGTGGAGTTTTCTTACGACAACAGTTTTCAGGCAACTATCCAGATGGCTCCGTTTGAAGCTTTGTATGGTCGTAAATGTCGTTCACCTATTTGTTGGGATGATGTAGGTGAACGAAAATTGTTGGGACCAGATTTGGTGATGCAGACAGTTGAGAAGGTTAACACTATCAGAAATCATATGAAGGCAGCACAAGACAAACAGAAAAGTTGGGCTGACACGTCCAGAAGACCTCTAGAGTTCGCCGTGGGTGATTTGGTATTCTTGAAGATATCACCGACTAGAGAGGTGATTCGCTTTGGGAGTCGAGGAAAGCTTAGTCCTCGGTTCGTTGGACCCTTCGAGATATTGGAACGTGTTGGAGAGGTAGCGTACCGTTTAGCATTACCACAGTCATTGGCAGGAGTGCACGAGGTGTTCCATGTATCTCAACTACGGAGGTATGTTCGAGATGAGACCCACGTCTTGGATCATTCGGAGTTGACAGTACGAGAAGACTTGACTTTTGAGGAGCGACCGGTTGAAATCAAGGATCGAAGAGAAAAGGTTCTTAAGAACATGGTTATCCCCCTTGTGCTAGTCTCCTGGGGTAATCGATCACATGGAGAATCCACTTGGGAGCGAGAAGACGAGATCCGGCAGAAGTTTCCTCACCTTTTCCTGTAGTTATCTATCTTGAATTCTTGGAATTTCGAGGACGAAATTCTTTTTGTAGTTGGGTATGATGTAACACCCGAGCCCAATAATACTATTTCTGTTACTGGTTGAGTGTTTGGTATTGCTCATTTCATTTATCTTGCTTGTTTGGTTCTTATTGCAAAATTTTAACCGGCTAAGTCTTTCTGCATATAACAAATTTTAGCACCTAAAATAAAATTGAAAATATTCTTCTTGGCTTACTTGACACCCTTAGCTTCGTGGTACCGTCCGTGCATTGTATTCTCGTCCCGTTCAGTGAAACGGGCGAGTTTAGATGGCTACGTGCACGTGCATGTGTCCGTTTTGGGAGTATGCTTTTTAATCATAAAACATTTCATTTTAAAATTTGGAACCCGCTTAAAATCCTATTATTTGAATTTCGAATTTTTAGACCCAACCCGGGCGCAATTTGGAAATGTTTTATTTAGCGCCAAAATCCCAAATTTTAATATTATTAAAACCATCGCATATATTTTTTTCTAACTAACCTGATATCTTACTGTTCATTACCTATCTTTTAAATTTTTAAGTTAACCATATAATATTTTTACAATCTTTATATCCTTCTTAATTTATTCTCTCAGCCAATCGCAACCTCCCCTTTAACCCTGTGGGCCCCACTTTCTCTCTCTCTCTCTCCCTTTTTCCCTCTCCCTCTCCCTCTCCCTCATATATTCTCTCGTACTTCTCTTTATCATTCTTTCTCTTCTTGCTTCATGTTCCGTTTTTCATTTTTTTTAACTGTTCTTTTGTTGCCGGAATTCCGTCGTGCCGGTGATGCTTCTCGACGTTCCAGTGAGGTACCCCGACCCGTGTGGTTCCTTTGTTCGTCGTTTGGGTTCATTCCGTGAACCGTGCGCCCGTTGCGAGTTTTCCCCGCCGACGGTTAACGTTCCGTTTTCCCGATTCGCGACCCATCGAGGCAAGTTAATCTTGCTACATGCTATATACTTTTATAATTTTCATTTTATAATGTTACACATTTGAAAATCTTATAGTTTACACATGAAACGTCGTTGAAAAATCGGATATGACAAATCTGAAATTTACTGTACACCTTATCTTATAAAATTCATTATAAATCATAGAAAAATCATTAGTATACGTTCTTTAGTTCGTTACGAAGCTAATTCAGAATACTATAACTCTATGAAATATTTACTTGCAAAATAAATTGTTTAAATAACGTAAAATGCAAATGAAAATGCCTTTAAACTGCTGCCCAGGGAAATTCCAGCAGCAAACTTTCAACTTCGAATATTCATAACTTTTTGTAGGGATAACCTGAGATGCTTATACTTATAAAACTGAAAACCTTATTGAATTATCTTTGTTTTGGTATAAGATACGTCTCTTTTGGAGAACATTTGTTATTTTTAAGTTATTTTACAAATTAGGGTGACGCTGAATTTCTGAACGGAACCTTCTTGTGCGTGGTTAATCAATACCACTTTTATAGTTATTAATCGCTTTGAATATGCTATCCATATTAATATTATTATAACAATATTACCAGTTAATCATTCTTTTACTATTGAAAGGACGATAGTCATACCCATGTAGCTCTTGTACTTTCTGTCATTGCTATTGCACTACCTTGTGATTATTGCACCCCAAGGGTGCTCGAACCTGTTAATATGATAATACAATTGCACTATAGTAATGCACCATCGTGATTAAATGAACTGTTATTGTTGTTTACTTTATTTCCTGCTGTGATTCCTTATTCGATTATATACCTGTTGTGAGCACACCCTCGATTGCGTCACATATTGACCTGACCTTGATACACATGACATTTACACCTACCGATGCACCGGACATGGTACCCTTTACTACCAACTCAACCTGTTGTACCATGACCCGACCTGTTACCTGATCTCATGCCTAATGCCAACAAACCTGACTTGGGGTCCTCATGGACCATTCCTGTTGTCTATCCAGACAAACCTGCTTTTACATGATCCTGTGTTGGCATTAGTTCTTGATTACTGAATACCTGACCTGACATACATAACTTGGGGGTATGGAGAAATCAAAGGTGAAACCGACTTGTAACTCAACAGTTCGATACCTGCTCTGATCAGTCTTACGGGCTTGGCCAGTCCGGGAGTGATGATGCTGACATCACTCGTCCTTCCTGCTACCTATTACTGCCTAGCGGCACGTCTCGGATTCAGCCCCGAGGGTCTTGACCGTGGTCCCGGGCATGCACGGGATACTATTGAGTTACATCGACGAGTCATCAATTGATTTCAAAGACTTTAGAATAGAAAACCTGATAGAACAGTTTAGTTACCCACTGCACATTACCCTGCACTGTTGTTTCATATTATTGCTTTATTCATGTTTATCCCTGCATTGCTTATTACCATGTTCATATTATATTATTGGTTGACATGACGCGCTGACGTCTGGGTTTTGCATGGCCCAGATTCCTTACCACTGTCGCCGACCGAGCAGGAGTACCTCAGCCAGCAGGCTGATTTGTGAGTTCTGTAGTGGTTAGTTCATTTATTGCATTTTATTTCCAGGTGCGATCCCGCATTATGGGACGTACCTTTCTATTATTGTATTGGATCATTTGCTTCCGCGCTTATTTTTCATTGACTCTTATTATTATGGATTTGGACATGTGTTAGATAGTTTATTTATCTTGTTCTTGATATCTCTACAGCCGTAATGTGACTGTGGATGGATACTTCCTACCCACAGGTAGCATGGTTGGCTATGTCACGTGCCCAATCTTGCGTACTCTGGGAAGCGGGGCGTGACATGGTTCTTTTGGTATCAGAGACATAGGTTAGTTGGGTTGATTCTTTTGTAGTTGGGTATTGTACCCAATACATGAATCAGAATACCCGTGTTTAGGAAACATGTCCTGCCACCTTGACCGTTTTACCATTCTTGAATCACATTCTTCCTGATTATATCTTTTACAACGTGCAAACTTACTTTGCATGTCGACTCGAAAACCTGATTTCTTGTTATCCCTAGGACTTAGGCGACTTGGGTGGAGTTAAGTAATTGTGGCTATGATACCGCGGCATAGTTACAATGCGGTACTCAATTTAAGTATCTTGGAGTTCTAGCCTTGATCTATATTCAGAATCTATCATCATGCTAATGTTGGGTGTTTTGAGTTCAGGATTATGGCAAGTAAGAATGTGAAGACGTACCAGAGGCGTGTGGATGAAGCCGCCATGCTTGGAGTGATAAGAGGAATGCTGGAGAATCAAAGAAACAGACCGAGCTGATCCAGCAGCAAGCGGACTCGTTTCGGGAAGGTTTGCAGATCGTTCAGTAGTCTGTGAACAATATTGGAGCTAGACCAGTTGACCGAGTAAGGACCGTAGCAGATTTCAGGCGGTTGGGTCCGTCTACATTTACTGGTTTAAAGGAGCCATTGCCAGTGGAGCAGTGGCTAGTTGACACAGAGAACTTGCTTTTTGCGGCACAGATTCCAGATGACAAAAAGTTGTTGTGGTACACATTCAGCTAGTGGACTACGCCCGAGAATGGTGGCTTGTTGAGGAGATCCGCTTCCTTAAGCCGATCAAGTGGGCGGATTTTTTCTAAGAGTTTCCTGGAGAAGTTCTTCCCGCGGACTGCACGGGAGGAAATGGAAGAGAAGTTCATCGGACTAAAGCAGAAGGGAGCACCCGTAGATGTGCATGTAGCAGAATGGACGAGACTCAGTAGTTTCGCTGGACCTTTAGTTGCCAACGATGCGACAGGGCACGGAGGTTCATGCGCAGGCTGGACGTTGACATCCAGAGGCAGAATTTCTCTCTGGGTTTGACCACTTTCTCATAAATACTTGCAGCAGCCAAGAGCGGCAGAGTTTATCTGGGATGAAAGGGAGTTTGCAGCAGACAGCAGTTGCGTTAAGGAAGCAGTTCTATCGGGCCAGTCGAGTTTAGGGCTAGGCCGACTAACAATGTTCTTGCAGCAATGGAAGTTGATAATAGTGAAGAGCTGGCGGTTGTTCACGATTTTATGGATGTGTTTGAAGATATATCGGGCTTGCTGCCGAAGCGAGACGTGGAGTTCGCAATTGACCTTATTCCTGGTGCAGCGCCAGTATTTAAAACGTATTATCCAATGGCACCAGTAGAATTGGAAGAAGTTAAGAAACAAGTTACTGAATTGCTTGAGAAGGGTTGGATTCGAAGCAGCAACTCGCCTTGGGGAGCTCTAGTTCTTCTAGTAAAGAAGAAGGATGGCACAAGGAGGATGTGCATCGATTATCGAGAATTAAACCGGGTAACTATTAAGAACAAGTACCCGATCCCTCGCATTGGAGAACTTTTTGAGCAGCTTAGTGGCGCGAGGGTATTCTCGAAACTGGATTTGCGATCCGGATATCATCAGGTCCGAGTGAAAGCAGAGGATATTTGCAAGACGGCGTTTTGAACTCGGTATGGACATTACGAGTATCTAGTGATGCCCTTCGGAGTAACGAATGCGCCGGCAGTATTCATGGACTTGATGAACCGAATCTTTTCACCATTCTTGGACCAGTTTATTGTGGTATTCATTGACGATATTCTGGTTTACTCGAAGAGTTTGGAGGAGCATGCTGAGCATTTGAAGATCGCACTGCAGACATTGAGACATGAGAAATTGTATGCGAAGATGAGTAAGTGCGAATTTGGGCTGGAAGAAATAAAGTTTCTGGGACATGTTGTGTCGGGCGATGGAATCGCCGTCGATCCTGAAAAGATTGCAGCAGTTCGAGATTGGCCTATTCCAAGGAATGTAGCTGAGATAAGAAGTTTCTTTGGATTAGCCGGATACTACAGGAGATTTGTGGAGAACTTCGCTCGTTTGGCAGAACCGTTGACCAAGCTTACGTGCAAGGAGGTACCTTTTGTATGGACGGATAAGTGTGCGTTGGCTTTTGAGACGTTGAAGCAGAAGTTGATAACCGCCCCTATCCTGACCGTACCAGACAATTCCGGAGGACTAGTGATTCATAGCGACGCATCTGGGAAAGGATTGGGATGTGTTTTGATGCAGCATGGGAAGGTTGTAGCATACGCATCGAAACAGTTGAAGACCCATGAGAAGAATTATCCAACTCATGACTTGGAGCTTGCGGCTGTGATTTTCGCTTTGAAGATTTGGAGACATTACCTTTTGGGGGAAAGAGTCAAAGTTTTTACAGATCATAAGAGCTTGAAGTATGTGTTTACACAGAAGGAGCTTAACATGAGGCAGCGTAGATGGTTGGAGTTGATGGCTGACTACGATCTTGATCTTAAGTACCATCCGGAGAAGGTTAATGTTGTGCCGGATGCGCTTAGTCGGTTACCAGCAATTCAAGTGTTAACTACACAGAGGGAGATCATTGCAGATTTTCGAAGATTTGACTTGAAAGTTGTGCTACCACATTCTACGGGACAGTTGATGCAGTTGCAAGTACAGTTGTCCTTGGTTGAGAAGATTAAAGCGGCACAATCGCAGGATCCTAGACTGCAGAAGTTTCGAGAGCAGGTTGAGGCTGGACTATGAACAGATTTACTGGTCTACGAAGATGGTTCGTTGAGGTATGGTAGCCGTTTGTGTGTGCCAAAGGGGGATGTTCGTGAAGAGCTTATGAAGGAGGCACACAGTTCAGCTTATTCTATACATCCAGGAGGTACAAAGATGTACCGAGATATTCGACAGCATTTCTGGTGGGAAGGCATGAAACGGGAGATTGCTCGCTTCGTGGCTAAGTGCTTGGTATGTCAGCAAGTCAAGGCTGAATACCAAAGGGTTGCTGATTTGTTGCAACCACTTCCGATTCCTCAGTGGAAGTGGGAACATATAACCATGGATTTCGTGACGGCTTTACCGCAAAGTCCAAAGGGCAACAATGCAGTATGGGTGATTGTCGATCGATTGACCAAGGCAGCTCACTTTATTCCTTTTCGGGTTAGTCAATCAACGGAGACTTTGGCAGAGCGGTACATGCAGGAGATTGTAAGATTGCATGGCATACCGGTGAGCATCGTGTTCGATCGGGACACTCGGTTCTTATCACACTTCTGGAGGAGTTTACAGGAAAGTTTGGGGACTCGATTGAAGTTTAGCACAGCTTATCATCCTCAAACTGATGGTCAGTCGGAGAGAACGATCCAAACTCTTGATGATATGTTGAGAGCATGCATGTTGGACTTCAAGGGTTCGTGGGAGGATCATCTACACTTGGTGGAGTTTTCTTACGACAATAGTTTCAGGCAACTATCCAGATGGCTCCGTTTGAAGCTTTGTATGGTCGTAAATGTCGTTCACCTATTTGTTGGGATGATGTCGGTGAACGAAAATTGTTGGGACCAGATTTGGTGATGCAGACAGTTGAGAAGGTTAACACTATCAGAAATCATATGAAGGCAGCACAAGACAAACAGAAAAGTTGGGCTGACACGTCCAGAAGACCTCTAGAGTTCGCCGTGGGTGATTTGGTATTCTTGAAGATATCACCGACTAGAGAGGTGATTCGCTTTGGGAGTCGAGGAAAGCTTAGTCCTCGGTTCGTTGGACCCTTCGAGATATTGGAGCGTGTTGGAGAGGTAGCGTACCGTTTAGCGTTACCACAGTCATTGGCAGGAGTGCACGAGGTGTTCCATGTATCTCAACTACGGAGGTATGTTCGAGATGAGACCCACGTCTTGGATCATTCGGAGTTGACAGTACGAGAAGACTTGACTTTTGAGGAGCGACCGGTTGAAATCAAGGATCGAAGAGAAAAGGTTCTTAAGAACAAGGTTATCCCCCTTGTGCTAGTCTCTTGGGGTAATCGATCGCATGGAGAATCCACTTGGGAGCGAGAAGACGAGATCCGGCAAAAGTTTCCTCACCTTTTCCTGTAGTTATCTATCTTGAATTCTTGGAATTTCGAGGACGAAATTCTTTTTGTAGTTGGGTATGATGTAACACCCGAGCCCAATAATACTATTTCTGTTACAGGTTGAGTGTTTGGTATTGCTCATTTCATTTATCTTGCTTGTTTGGTTCTTATTGCAAAATTTTAACCGGCTAAGTCTTTCTGCATATAACAAATTTTAGCACCTAAAATAAAATTGAAAATATTCTTCTTGGCCTACTTGACACCCTTAGCTTCGTGGTAGCGTCCGTGCATTGTATTCTCGTCCCGTTCAGTGTAACGGGCGAGTTTGGATGGCTACGTGCACGTGCGTGTGTCCGTTTTGGGAGTATGCTTTTTAATCATAAAACATTTCATTTTAAAATTTGGAACCCGCTTAAAATCCTATTATTTGAATTTCGAATTTTTAGACCCAACCCGAGCGCAATTTGGAAATGTTTTATTTAGCGCCAAAATCCCAAATTTTAATATTATTAAAACCATCGCATATATTTTTTTCTAACTAACCTGATATCTTACTGTTCATTACCTATCTTTTAAATCTTTAAGTTAACCATATAATATTTTTACAATCTTTATATCCTTCTTAATTTATTCTCTCAGCCAATCGCAACCTCCCCTTTAACCCTGTGGGCCCCACTTTCTCTCTCTCTCTCCACTTTTTTTTCTCTCTCTCCCTCTCCCTCTCCCTCATATATTCTCTCGTACTTCTCTTTATCATTCTTTCTCTTCTTGCTTCATGTTCCGTTTTTCATTTTTTTTAACTGTTCTTTTGTTGCCGGAATTCCGTCGTGCCGGTGATGCTTCTCGACGTTCCAGTGAGGTACCCCGACCCGTGTGGTTCCTTTGTTCGTCGTTTGGGTTCATTCCGTGAAACGTGCGCCCGTTGCGAGTTTTCCCCGCCGACGGTTAACGTTCCGTTTTCCCGATTCGCGACCCATCGAGGCAAGTTAATCTTGCTACATGCTATATACTTTTATAATTTTCATTTTATAATGTTATACATTTGAAAATCTTATAGTTTACACATGAAACGTCGTTGAAAAATCGGATATGACAAATCTGAAATTTACTGTACACCTTATCTTATAAAATTCATTATAAATCATAGAAAAATCATTAGTATACGTTCTTTAGTTCGTTAAGAAGCTAATTCAAAATACTATAACTCTATGAAATATTTACTTGCAAAATAAATTATTTAAATAACGTAAAATGCAAATGAAAATGCCTTTAAACTGCTGCCCAGGGAAATTCCAGCAGCAAACTTTCAACTTCGAATATTCATAACTTTTTGTATGGATAACCTGAGATGCTTATACTTATAAAACTGAAAACCTTATTGAATTATCTTTGTTTTGGTATAAGATACGTCTCTTTTGGAGAACATTTGTTATTTTTAAGCTATTTTACAAATTAGGGTGACGCTGAATTTCTGAATGGAACCTTCTTGTGCGTGGTTAATCAATACCACTTTTATAGTTATTAATCGCTTTGAATATGCTATCCATATTAATATTATTATAACAATATTACCAGTTAATCATTCTTTTACTATTGAAAGGACGATAGTCATACCCATGTAGCTCTTGTACTTTCTGTCATTGCTATTGCACTACCTTGTGATTATTGCACCCCAAGGGTGCTCGAACCTGTTAATATGATAATACAATTGCACTATAGTAATGCACCATCGTGATTAAATGAACTGTTATTGTTGTTTACTTTATTTCCTGCTGTGATTACTTATTCGATTATATACCTGTTGTGAGCACACCCTCGATTGCGTCACATATTGACCTGACCTTGATACACATGACATTTACACCTACCGATGCACCGGACATGGTACCCTTTACTACCAACTCAACCTGTTGTACCATGACCCGACCTGTTACCTGATCTCATTCCTAATGCCAACAAACCTGACTTGGGGTCCTCATGGACCATTCCTGTTGTCTATCCAGACAAACCTGCTTTTACCTGATCCTGTGTTGGCATTAGTTCTTGATTACTGAATACCTGACCTGACATACATAACTTGGGGGTATGGAGAAATCAAAGGTGAAACCGACTTGTAACTCAACAGTTCGATACCTGTTCTGATCAGTCTTACGGGCTTGGCCAGTCCGGGAGTGATGATGCTGACATCACTCGTCCTTCCTGCTACCTATTACTGCCTAGCGGCACGTCTCGGATTCAGCCCCGAGGGTCTTGACCGTGGTCCCGGGCATGCACGGGATACTATTGAGTTACATCGACGAGTCATCAATTGATTTCAAAGACTTTAGAATAGAAAACCTGATAGAACAGTTTAGTTACCCACTGCACATTACCCTGCACTGTTGTTTCATATTATTGCTTTATTCATGTTTATCCCTGCATTGCTTATTACCATGTTCATATTATATTATTGGTTGACATGACGCGCTGACGTCTGGGTTTTGCATGGCCCAGATTCCTTACCACTGTCGCCGACCGAGCAGGAGTACCTCAGCCAGCAGGCTGATTTGTGAGTTCTGTAGTGGTTAGTTCATTTATTGCATTTTATTTCCAGGTGCGATCCCGCATTATGGGACGTACCTTTCTATTATTGTATTGGATCATTTGCTTCCGCACTTATTTTTCATTGACTCTTATTATTATAGATTTGGACATGTGTTAGATAGTTTATTTATCTTGTTCTTGATATCTCTACAGCCGTAATGTGACTGTGGATGGATACTTCCTACCCACAGGTAGCATGGTTGGCTATGTCACGTGCCCAATCTTGCGTACTCTGGGAAGCGGGGCGTGACAGAGCTTGTCGAGCAGTATGTTTGAAAGGTACGCCTTGGTGCCTCAACAGCTTCTTAATCCATCCGTATAGTATCTGGGCAGAAGGATGTGATGGAACCTGTCAAGTGCAGAATCGGCACCATGCTAATTTTTTTTTTCCATTTTGGTTTCCGCAGATCGATAGAAGAGGATCACATTTTCATCTTTTCGCCTGGGAGGAACGTAGAGCGTCTGCAGTTCTTGCACACTATAGGTATCAAGTGCGTCGAGCTCTTTGTAGTGCTGCCGTGGAACCATAGCGATTTGCAAACTCCGTTCGTCGCCTGGCATGGCTTGTATGGATGGTCGAACAGAAAATACTGCATTGAACTCATCTTCAGAGTCGCTGCCGAAGATGAACATAAGGGTAGACGGTCCGGACTTGTTGTATTGGGGCGGACCCAAATAGACTATTTCTTCTTCCTCCTCGGTATCACTTCTGAAGACTGGAATAGTGGTGACAGCTTTTTGCTTGTCCTCCGGTTTATGGCATCTTTCCGTGTCTTCGAAGTCTGGTAAGAAGTACTTTGCATCTTCGCACTTTCGACTTCATTCAAGGAGAATGGGTTCAGCTCCCCTGTCACGGTATATTCGAGACCATCCTTGAAATACTTCATTCACTAATGTTGTGTAGAAGAGATGATGTTGTACTCGTGTAACGAAGGCCTGCCTAGCAAAGCGGTGTAGCAAGTCTTGGCATCAATGACGTGAAACTTGATGTCAATAACGAGCAGCCCAAATCGTAACATCAATATCACAGACCCAAGCATCCATGATGACTGGGAGTCAAACCCAGAGATGGTGATTTTATCCCGAGCGAGGTGTTGAAAGCTCATACAGATTTCTTTTAGCACCCTCACATTTAGTAGGTCGACAGAGGACCCATTGTCAACTAAGATCTTCCTTATCTTGATGTCGTGGCAGTATCCGGTGACATACAAGGGACGGTTTTGCTCGCACGTTTCGAGGAGGAGATCTTCGTCTCCGAAAGTGATGTCAGCAGTATGTACTTCTTCCAGCTCGTCCTTCATCTTTTCTTCGGCAAGGAAAGCCTGAAACTGTTCGGGCTCTTGTAGTGCCTTAATCAGAGAATCTCTCACCTCTTTAGATAGCAGAAGGGTATCGAGAATGCTTAGCTGCGAGGGTATCTTCCTCAGATGTGCCAGGACATTGTAATCCAACTTGTTTTTCTTCGGTGGGTCTCTGGCCGCCAACTCTTCGATGATTCGGTCATTGGGGGTGATATCTTCAGGGACTTTTTCTTTCCCCTTATCTTTTTTGTTCGCCCTCTTATTTGCGGGTCCGAGATTCTTTTCGGGCAACATGCGATTGCGCAGCTGAATGTTTTCGCAGATCTTCGTCTTTTCTGCTTCAGAGATGGATTCCTTGAAGAGAGGGCCATGGGCTATTTCTTCATCAGAATCGCTCCCGAAGGTGAGAACTTGCGATCCCTTACTATCAACCATGTGACAGTTGCCGGAAGTTCTTTTATGCTCATCAGTCGTGCTTCTCTGCTCCCGATGATTCTTATGCTTCAATCGCCTGATGTGTTGTCAGTGGGAAACATATCCCTGCTACCAGTTTTTAAAGGCATTGCACTCTTCGGTAGGGTGCGTGGTCTTCCGATGGTACAAGCAGTAGTTTGGATGTCCATCTGTTTCATCAAGGTGTATGCTACCAGGAATATCTCCTTTGAAAGGTGGTAGCTTCATTCCCATCGACATGGCTTTAACGAATCGTTTCCTTGCCATAAGTCTGCTTTTATCTGCCGTAGGCATGCCTCGGTCTGGTTGGAATGCTTCAACCCTTTCGTCCAGCCTCCGACGTTTGGCTTTCTCGAATATGGCCATTTCGCGCACTCGATCAGCTTTTCTTTTCTGACAGGCCTCATTCAGCAACATTTCAATCATCTCGTCTGACGGTTCTAGGAGTTCCGGTTCGGGATCCGCCCCCAGTTTCTCTGCATCAGGAGCTTCTTCACCATCTATTGACGAGTGAGAGATTACGTGGCAGCTTGCCACATAGTTCTTAGGTTCATCCGACGAGTCTTCTGCCCCATCATTGTCATCATCTCCGTCCTCAAGGATGTGGTTGAGAAACTCTTGGAGTGTGACCGGGATTCGCGCCTTTTGGTTATATTCTTCCAACGCGTCAATATGTCTTTGCAGGTCCGTGCGCTTGTCATCAGGCTTCACAGGATTTTTGGTCTTCTTATTATTTTTCGAAGACTTTGACGGCTGGGTATGGACGCTTTGACTATCACTACCAATTTTTGGCGTCTGGTGCGGTTTCAGCATTCCCTCGATGACCTCGGGTTCTAGCGAACTTTTCCACCTGATTGTCAGGTATGTTTAGAGATCCTTCAGCATTCATTTTTTTTGGACGAAAGAGCGACCTCCCATGGAACTTCTTCTATAAATGCGCATGATGCCCCCGGCGTGTCCATCTTTTTCGGAGCGTGTGGTTGAGGCGGGCTCACCTTCCAATTTTCAGACAGTGCGAATTTGCCTTGTTAGTATTAGTACTCAATCCAGCCTTTGAAAATGAAGCAATCTTCGATTGGATGGCTTATTACTCAGTGATAGGGGCAGTAATTAGGATTGTTGGCGTCGTCCGGCTGCAGTGGACGTTTTGGATCTGGCAAGGTGATGAGCGTGTTGCCCACTGCCAGCTCAAACAGACTCCTCATTTTATCCCGGGGAAATGAATAAGGGCGCTTTAGCTTCTCGTTAAAGAATCGCCGTCTATCGTCTTGGCGATCAGTTAGTTTAGTACCATTGGGCTGCTGTTGAGCATTGGCGACGAAGGTCGCTTTCCCTTTCCCCTTTTCGTTTCGAGGCTCCATCTTCGAAGAAGACGGTTTATGACCTATCTGATCCATTTGGGCCAGCTTGTCAATCAAGGCCTGGAAGGTAGTCGGCTTGAAAAACATCATGAATTGAGATATGGTCGCCTGCAGATCGAGGGTTCCTACAAACATGCGTACTGCAGGAGCTTCTTCGATGCGTTATTCGCATTTCGTTCATAGGTTCCGCCACCGGATTGCATATTGAACCCATGTTTCACCTGGCTTCACCCTAGCATTGATCAACGCCATAATTGGAGTGCGTTTGCTAGCGCTTGCGAAACGCTGGGTGAATAGAAATTCCATCTCCGTAAAAGTTTTAACGGAGTCGTTGGGAAGCTTTGAATACCATTCGAACGCCGTCTCTGCCAAGCTGCCGACGAACTAGTGAAGTAGTAACTTAACGCCACCTCCAGTGTTGCCACAGAGAGCCTTGAACTGAGCGACATGTTGATGGGGATTGATTTTCCCCTTATATACGTGGAACTTGGGGATCGTATATGCTGGCGGGTACTTTATTTGATCGTACCAACCCAGATAGGGTCACCCAGTTCTGACGACTTGGCCGGTTGCTTCATTCGCTTGATGAGCTCGTATCTGTTGAGCTATATAATCATCCAGGACGGCTTTGGAGATGGTCTCTTCCTTGGATGCTGATAGAGCCAGAAGAGGGTTTGATGTCTCCCCTCTATCGTCTTTAAGGATTATTGGAGGATCCTCGGCTGGAGGGTCCGGCTGGATCATCATGCCCACCATATCTTGGAATAACAGTGCCATTTGTTTTATGTTGGCCGCTTGTTCTGCGGCCTCCTTTTCCTTCTTCACAAGTATTCTTCGAAGAAACTTGGCATCAGTTTCTTGCTCTTGGCGCTGCTCTAACGATGTCTCTGGGCTTTCTTTTGGCCCTGTGAGCGCGGCCATGGTTGTCAGCATCTCTTGGATCTTTTGTTGTTATTGCTCCTGAGCCTTTGTTACAGATCGGGTGAGCGGTCTTGACCCATAGAAGCACGGCTTTCCTCTTTTCCGGAAGCCATACAAACAGTATACACTACCATCCCCCCAGACTTGGGGCATTTAGATTCAACGCCCTTGCGACTCGTCGCAGACGCAGGGATCTTCTCCGGCCTCCTCCTTTTGTAGGCGGTCGAATTTGAGGGGCCCGTGGTAGCGGGCACCCAAGTAAACGATACCTTCTGTGGCTCAACAGGGCGATCCTTCTCTTGCGTAATTTTCTTTTATCGGCGGGGGTAGTCTTGATCAATCACGGAGTCTTGGACCCTCCGCCATACCTTGTGAATTTTAGAGGACAGCCACTGAGGGGGCTGCTCTGGCTTCGCCTCCGTGACGTTCTTCAGAGGTGGAGGAGATCTTTTCAGAACGGCAGTTGGAGAGTTCTTGCACACCCCTCAGCGGCTCAAAGCTGTTCCTAGTTGGAACAGCAGCCTCAACTTCCACCGTCGGAGCCGGCGGAGTCAATCCAGAAGGGGAACTGCCCCCAGCTTTCCTTACTCGGCGCCAGTGACGACATCATGCATGCCTTGCAGATGGTATTAGCTCAGCTATGGGGGTGGCTTCATCATGCCCCCTGTTCTGGTCAAAAGTTGTCGTCGGTGTCAGCGTATCGAAGACAGACGTCCGCTAAGAGGGGATAGTCAACCTGTTGATGGAAGACTTTCGAGCAGGGGAAGCAGTTTTGGTGACTTTGCCTGGAGCGAGAGTTAGAGCGGATAGCCTAGCGAAGACCATCCCCTTAGCAGGAGAAGCCGCTTTGACGATTTCAGGAGCAGGAATGGCTATCCGCTTCGGGATAACCCCTTCTGGTATCGCGGGGTTCTTAACAGACCCATTGGAGTTTTGGCCCAGTCTGTTAAAAAGGCGTTGGATTTGGGCGACCCGTTGAGAGGGGCCGCGGTAGTTGTAAGTCGATCAAAGACCGACTTCTTCGGAGCTTCTTGCGACGGCAATGGGGCATTGAAGCTCATTGGTGGGAGCATGGTCCTAAAGAACAGCCCAGTGGTAGCTTGCGTCACCTGTTTCACTGGCATCGTGAAAACGGAGGCCGCTTGAGGACTATAGGTCACTCCTCCAGCAAGGACAGAGTGGGAGTTGTTGCAGTTGGTGCAGTTGAAAGCCATTGATCTTCTGTTTTCTGCACGGATCAAGACACCAAATCGTAGTACCTCGAATCCAGGGGCAACCATAGAAAACCGCGATTCGTTCGCGAAACACGACACACGAAGTGTGGAGTGGAAAGAGGAAAAGGTCCTACCGAACATTCCAGAATCTGTTCGCCGCCGGAAACCGGGAAGACATGACGTCTTGCCTGAATCTGAGGGCAAATGCTATTTGGTTTTATCCGTCCACCTCTCCGAAATTGCCAAGTTGATTTATGGCACCACGTATCGAAGGTTTAGACGGATGCGGCCATTGTAGCAGACTTCGTCAGATTCCCCCTCATTGTGAGGGTTTTTTGGATTGTGGGGACGCTCTTCCCTGCAGGCCCAAGCCCCTGCAGTTAATTACGCTTCCGCATCGCGGTAACCACTTTCTTCTTCTCCAGATGGTCACTTCGTGTCGTGTGTGTTTCTTTTGTTTTTGGTTGTCCATGGATTGTATACGGAGACTAATTTATATTGTCGCCGGTAGGGCGTGGATTAGTCCAAATCCTTATTCTATTAGATTTGGGTTTGGGTTGGGTTTAAAGATCGTTAATCTTGTTTGAGACTGTTCCCTGATTAAAAACCAGGAAAGGACTCAGAAAAGCATCACGTGTTCACACGTGACCAATGGTCACGTGTTGACACGTGACGTTTAAAGCAGCGGCACAAAGCGCATTCAAGAAAAAGCTCCAGAAAAGGCCACGTGCTCACACGTGACCAGTGGTCACGTGTTGGCACGTGACGGCTGAACAGCGGCCAGAAAACAGAGGGCAGAAGAAGAGTAGCCCATTTCAGGGGTCGCGTGCCTACACGTGACCAGGGGTCACGTGGACACACGTGACCGGCTTTAAAACCCTTATTCTTTAACAGAATTAAATTCTGAGAGGAGATCACTCAAATCTTTCCAAAATAGAGAAGGATTATTTGGAACCGTTGGATTAAAAATCTAAAAGTGATTAAATATCACCAATTTTTGGAAAAATCTCGAACTTGGAAAGATTTCCCCCCTAAATCTAACCGAGATAACAAAGGGATATCTTTGGATTTAAAATCCAATGGTGAATAAAATTCACTTAACAATCTAAAGGTCCAGATTAATGATAAATATAAATCAAATCTCTCAATATACAAATCAAATCTCTCAATGAGAGATTTACAAAACAGATTGCTTCTTTTCCTTCTCCTATAAATAGGAGCCAAGAAAAGAAGAGAAGAAAAAAACCTTTTGGATTGGACCTTTGGACCTTTTCTTTTGATACACAGAGAGAGATATAGAGCTTTTGATTCTCTGCAAAAGGAAAACCTTAGGTAAGAAAAGAAAAGGGAGGCTTAAAAAGAGAATTTAATTCTCAAAAGAGTTTAACTCTTATATAAAGAAAAGAACTTAGTTCTTTCTCTGGTCGAGGATCTGCAAAGTGTACATCTCCCCATGAATCGAGAATTTAATTCTCATTGGGTTGAGATCCTGCCATGCAGATCCAAAACACAGAGGAGGAACTGGGTTCAGAGAATTTAATTCTCACAAAATGATAGGAATTCAATTCCTTTGAGATAAAGTTAGGGTTTAACCCTATGTTATAGGAATTTAATTCCTTCAAAATGAACAGAACTAGGGTTTAACCTTAATTGAGAACATAATTCTCTCAAACTCACAGGAATTTAATTCCCTTAAGAAAAGAAATTAGGGTTTAACCCTATTAAGAATATAATTTTTCGGAAGAAAACAGGAATTTAATTCCTCTAAAGTTTAGGGTTTAACCCTGTGAACAGAACTTTAAAAACAAGCAGAGTCACGTGCTACCACGTGACCCCTGCAAAGACCCGCAGAAAAGAACTCTGAAGTAAACGCCTCACGTGTTACCACGTAACTTCTGCGAAGGTCTATAAAAGAGAACTTTGAGGCAATACCTCACGTGCCCCACGTGATCCCTGAAGCACATAAAGAAACAGCAAAATAAACAGAGACTCTGGGGCGCCATCACGTGTCACCACGTGACCCCTAATGAGTATTCTAATAAACCAGAGCATGAGCACCCATCACGTGCCCGCACGTGATGGCTTTCAGAACTAAAAGTGTTAAACATTTATCTGTATAACAAAACAAAGAGAAGAAGGGCGCTCTCACGTGCTACCACGTGACCTCTCTTGCCTTAGTGTTTAACACTAAATTGAAAACTCTGTATCCAGTGTTTAACACTGATTCTCCTTAGTGTTTAACACTAATTTGGAAAACTCTATTTGCCGTGTTTAACACTTATTTGCTTAGTGTTTAACACTAATTTGAAAACTCTTTTCCCAATGTTCAACACTGATTATCTTTTAGTGTTTAACACTAACTTGTCAATCTTTTCCCAGTGTTCAACACTGTTGGTCTCTAGTGTTTAACACTAGCTTTAGCCCAATTCGCTAAGTTTCCAGAGGCAAAGCCTCTCCTTCAATGAATCAACAGAGGGCTAATATCCCAAAAATGATTGGACTTAGCCCAAGCTGGCCATAAGTCCTCAATGCAAGCTTAACTGGGCCAATGGGCTCATAATATAATAATTGATCCTAGTATCCAAATTGGACTACAAATCACTTAATCTACCTCGGTTTAAGGGTACATCTCTTCACTCCTTTGATACTTGGCGTTGTAATTCCTCAACGTCTTCAAAAAGGTGATGGGTCCCGATGACCACACATTGATACGGACTGTGGGGTCCTTAAACTCATGGACTATGAAGTCCTTAACCTTGACCGTAATGTCTTAAAACTAAACGCTGGACTGTGGGGTCCTTAAACCCACGGACTACGAGGTCCTTAACCTTGACCGTGATGTCTTAAAACTAACATCGGACTGTGGAGTCCTTAAATCCACGGACTACGATGTCCTTAACCTTGACCGTAACGTCTTAAAACTAACACTGGACTGCAATGTCCTTAAACTACATATTCACCGCAATGTCACTAAACTAAACAACAGGGCTCCCCTAATCGCTCTCTTGTCGGATCTAAACGATCCCGTTAAGTTGATCTTAGTCTAAAACTAGACTAACACATCCTTAACAAACGTTTAAGTCGATCTTAGTCTCAAATGAGGCTAACGTATCCTTAAACACAACCCCCAAACCCAAATCTAAGATAATACGGATTTGGACTAGTCCACGCCCTACGGGCGACGACATAACTCAGTCTCCGTATACAATCCACGGGCAACCAAACACAAAATAAACACACACGACACGAAGTGATCATCTGGAGAAGGAGAAAGTAGCTACCGCAATGCGGTAGCGTAATTAACTGCAGGGGCTTGCGCCTGCAGGGAAGAGCGTCCCCATAATCAAAAACCCCTCAAGCGAGGGGGAATCTGACGAAGTCTGCTACATCGGACGCATCCGTTTAAACCTTCGATACATGGTGCCATAAATCAACTTGGCATCTTCGGAGAGGTAGAAGGATAGCACCAATTAGCATCTGCCCCGAATCTTAGGCAAGACGTCCCTGCATCGCGCCGTCTTTCGGAGGGGAACAGATTCTGGCACGCCCGGTAAGACCTTTTCCTCTTTCCACTCCACACTTCGTGTATCGTGATTCGCGAACCAATCGCGGTTTGCTAATGGTTGCCCTTGGGTTTCGAAGTACTAAGACTTGGTGTTTCGTTTGCTGCAGAAAGCAAAAAGATCAAAGGCTGGCAACTGCTTGAACTGCTCCGACGCTTCTCCTCACCTGGAGGTGTAGCATATGGACCGCAGGCTGCTTCCCTATTCACTATGCCTGTGGAGCAAGTGACTCAAGCTACCACCGGTCTTTTCTTCGGGACCATGCTCCCGCCTGTGAACATTAATATCCCAATGCCCATTCCGGAAGCTTCAAAGAAGTCGGTCTTTGATCGACTTGCTACTTCTACGGCCCCTCTCAACAGGTCGTCCAACTCCTCGGTCTTCACCAGGCTAAGCCTGAACTCTAAAGGGCCCGCCAAGAAGCCCATGTTATCTGAGGTGGCCATCCCGAAGAAGAACCCTGCTCCCGAAGTCGTCAAGGCGGCTTCTCCTCCCAGAGGGTCGGTCTTCGCGAGACTGACTACCCCCGTTCCCACTCCCGCTCCCGCTCAGAAATCTGTTTTTGACCGGATGGACGTAGCTTCTCAACGAACGTCGGTCTTCAAAAGGCTGACACCGGCAGTAGCCCCTCCCCAGAACAGGGGACAAGACGAAGCCATCGCTGAATCAATCCCAACAACCCGTCATGCCCGACGTCGCCACTGGCGCCGGATAAGGAAGACTGGGGGCAACTCCCCCTCCGGACTAACTCCACCAGCTCCAACGGTGGAAATTGAGGCCGCTATTCCAACCGGGAACAGCTTCGAGTTGCTGAACAAGGTACGCAAAAACTCGCCGACTGCGGTTCTCAAAAGATCCCCTCCACCTGTGGAGGAAGTTACAGAAGTGAAGCCGGAACAGCCTCCTCAACGGCTGTCCTCCAAAATCTACAAGGTCTGGCGTCAAGTCCAAGACTTGGTAATTGATCAAGATTATCCCCGCCAACAGAAAAAGGTGAAAGTTCAGCGGGAGGAGAACCGTCACCTAAAACAACAAAGGACGACAACCGCTTGGGTGCCCGCTGCAACCGCTCCCTCCACGTCGACTACTCAAAAGAGAAGAAGGCCGGATAGAGTCCCCACTCCTACAGCAAATATCAAGGACAATAAGCCTAAACGCTCTAAGCCTGGGGGCATGATAGTGCATACGGTATATATGGTGCTGGGAAAAGAAGACATCCGTGCATCCACGGGTCATAGGCCGCTTACACGGTCAGTGACCAAAGCTCAGGAGCAACAGCAGAAGCTCCAGGAAATGATGAACGCGATGGCCGCACTCACTGGGCCGAAGGAAAGCCCCGAAGCATCATCTGATCAACGTCAGGAGCAAGAAACTGACGCTGAATTCCTTCGTAGGATATTGGAGAAGAAAGATAAAGAGGCTGCCGAACAAGCAGCCAATATACAACGAATGGCCCTCCTGTTCCAGGACATGGTGGGAATGATGATCCAACAAGATTCTCCTGCTGAAGATCCTCCAATCTTCCTTGAAGACGACAGGGGAGAAACGTCAAATCCTCCACCGGCTCTGTCAACAGCCAAAGAGGAAACAATCTCCAAGGCTGACGTGGACGAATACATAGCCCAACAGATACGTGTTCACCAGGAGACTGAAGTAGCCGGTCAAGTTGTCAGGACGGGGCGACCATATCCGAGCTGGTATGACCAGATCAAGTACCCGCCGGGCTATACAATACCGAAATTTCACGTCTATAAGGGAACGGGAAATCCCCACCAGCATGTTGCCCAGTTCAGGGCGCTTTACGGCAACACCGGCGGCGATGATAAGCTCCTGCTTCGCCAGTTTGTTGGTAGCTTGTCAGAAACGGCGTTCGAGTGGTACTCTGAGCTCCCAAACGACTCTATTAAAACGTTTGCGGAGATGGAGCTGCTGTTTACCTAATGTTTCGCAAGTGCTAGCGAACACACTCCGATAACGGCATTAATTAATACCAGGGTGACACCAGGTGAGACATGGGTCCAGTATGCTATACGCTGGCGAAACTTGTGGTCGAAATGCGAACAACGCATTGAGGAGGCGCCCGCGGTGGGCATGTTCATGGGTACCCTAGATCCTCATGCAACTATCTCACAGTTCATGATGTTTTTAAAGCCAACCACGTTCCAGGTTTTTATCGACAAGTTGGCCCAGATGGACCAGATGGGTCACAGACCGTCTCCCCCGAAGCCAGAACTCGGAATGACAAGGGTAAAGGGAAGACAACCTTCGTTGCGAACGCTCAGCAGCAACCCAGTGCCCCAAAGCTGGCGGATCAGCTGGAAGAAAAACGACGGTATTACAATGAGAAAATGAAGCGCCCCTACTCATTCCCATAGGATAAGACGAAGAGGCTATTTGAGCTGGCAATACGCAACAGGCTTATCAACTTGCCAAACCCAAGGCGACCGCCGCAACCCAGTGAGGTGAATAACCCCAACTACTGCCCTTACCATCAAACGGTAAGCCATCCGATTGAGGATTGCTTCATCTTCAAAGGATGGATTGAAGATCAATACCTACAGGGCAAGTTTGCGCTGTCCGAAAAGTGGAAGGTGAACCCACCACAACCTCACACCACTAAGAAGACGGACACACCGGGGGCAACTTGTTCTTTCATTGAAGAAGCTCCATGGGAATTCGTGCTTTCGGCAAAAACCAAAAGAATGCTGAACGAGCTCCAAACATGCCCGGCAGTCAGGTGGAAGAACCCGCTGGAACCCCGGATCATTGAAGGGATGCTGAAGCCGCGCCCAACTTCGAAGATCAGTGGTGATGGCTCGAACACTCACAATCAGCCGTCGAAATCTTCAAGGAAAAAGAAGAAGAAATCTAAGAAGCCTGTGAAGCCTGGTGACAAGCGCACAAACTTATAGAAATAGATCGACGCGCTGGAAGAGTACAATCAAAAGGCACGGGCTCCCATCACACTCCAAGAGTTCCTCAACCACGTCTTTCAAGAAGAAGATGAGGGGGAGAGTTCGTCGGATGAATCTGAGGGATACGTGGCGAGTTGTAATATGATCTCCCACTCGTTTACTGATGATGAAAGAACTCCTGGCACTAAGAAGCTGGGGGCAGAGCCTGAACCGGAACTTGTGTGGCCAACAGACGAAATGATCGACGCCTTTCTAGACGAGATTCGTTTGAAAAGTAAAGCTGACCAAGAGCGTGAGATGGCCGCATCAGAAGGACCCAAACGCAGGCGATTAAACGAAAGAGTCGAAGCGCTCCCGCCAGATCAAAAGACATCCGATGCGGATAAAAACAGATTCAAGACGAGAAAAAGGTTTGCTAAAGCCATATCAATGGGAGTGAAGCTACCACCCTCGGAAGAGAACACTGGCAATGGAACGGAGATGCATCCTAATTACTGCTCATATCATCGGAATATTTCACACCCCACTGAGGAGTGCGACGCTTTTAATATATGGTGGCAGGGATATGTTGCTCACCGGCAACATTTTAAGCAGATGAGACGCAGAACCCGTCGGGAGCAGAGAAGTACGACCGAAGTGCACAAAAGAACTACCGATAACTGTTACATGGTCAACGCTGGGGGATCGCAAGTGCTCACATTCGGGAGCGATTCTGACGAGGAAATGGCTCTTAGCCCCCTCTTTAAAGAGCCCACCTCAGGAAAAGAAGAAGAACCAGAGGCCTGCGAAAACATTCAGCTGCGCAATCGTACGCTTCCGGAAAAGAATCTCGGACCCGCAACTAGAAAAGATAAAGGAAAGGAAAAGGTCGCTGAGGATATCGCCTTAGATGACCAAGTTATGAAAGAGCTGACTGCCAAGGACCCGTCTAAGAAGAGTAAGGTGGACTATTACATCCTAGCGCACCTGAGGAAGCTACCCTCGTAGCTCAGCATTCTAGACGCCCTCTTATTATCGAAAGAAACGAGAGATTCATTAATCAAGACGCTGCAAGAGCCCGAGCAATTCCAAGCCTTCCTCGCCGAAGAAAGGATGAAAGATGAACTGGAAGAAGTGCGCACAGCCGATGTCACGTTCGGTGATGAAGACCTTCTCCTTGGGACGTGCGACCACAACCGTCCCCTATACGTCTCTGGATATTGCCACGATATAAAGATAGGCAAAATCTTGGTTGACAATGGGTCTTCCGTTAATCTCCTCAACATGCGGGTGTTAAAGAAAATATGCATAAGCGTCCAGCATCTTGCTCGGGACAAGATCACCATCTCCGGGTTCGACTCCCAATCATCAAGAACTCTTGGGTCTGTGATATTGACGCTACGCTTTGGGCTGCTCTTCACGGACATTAAGTTCCATGTCATAGGCGCCAAGACTTGTTACAATGCTCTACTCGGCCGACCTTGGTTACACGAGTACAACATCATCCCGTCTACACAACATCAGTGTATGAAGTATTTCAAGGATGGTCTCGAGTATACCGTAACAGGTGAGCTAAACCCATTCTCCGTGAACGAAGTCCGCAAATACGAAGATGCAAAGTACTTTTTGCCAGATTTCGAGGACACGGAGAGGTGTCGCAAATCGGAGAACACAGTCGCCGCCACCATTCCTGTTTTCGGGAGTGATACCGAAGAAGAAGAAGAGATGGTTTACTCTGGGCCGTCTCGACGCAATGACCCGGGACCATCCGCCCCCATATTGATCTTCGGGAGTGACTCGGAAGATGAGGTGAATGTTGTGTTCTCCCGTCGGCCGCCAATACAAGAATTCCCCGGTGATGATCAGAGTTTGCAAATCACCATGATTCCACGGGAGCACTACAAAGATCTTGACGCGCTTGAAGCTCGCAGCGTGCAGGAGCTACGGACATTTTACGTCCCTCCCAGGCGAAAAGGCGAAAAAGCGATCCTGTTCTATCGATCCTCGGAAATAAGAATGGAGAAAGAGATCTGGCATGGCGCGGATTCTACACTTGATAGGCTCCAACCCATCCGTTTGCCCAGATATTACACAAACGGGCTGAAAAGGCTATTGAAGTGCCAAGGGGTACCTTTGAAACAGACTATTCGACAAGCTTGGTTCTACAACAAGATTTGGGATGTCCCTGGGACTAAGCGCAAATTGCCCAACGGGAAGATGGAAACGCTTGGGCTTGAGTATGTAAGATCCAGGAAACGGGAACGAGTCCACGGTAGCTATGCCATATATAACTTCGATGAAGAAGAGGATGCCCTGTCAGAAAACGTCGATCCTTTATCAAGACTAGATCCTGCACCCAAAGTGCCGAGTCTGTCATTTGAAGAGTGAATGGACAAGCTTATCAGGAAAGCGGGTCAAAAAGCTCAGGACGACCATAACCGCGAAATGGCCATCTACGAGAAAGCCAGGATGCAACGTCTACTTCAACAGGCTGCCAAAGAAGAAAATACTCCTCCCTTTCAACCTGTTGTGCAAAACGCCCAACACAGAGGTAGAAACAAGTCAAAGAGCAGAAAAGGCGTTCGACTACGACAAAGCGGGACCGAGAAGTCACGCGATCGGAAATCAAGCGGTCCAGATTTGTCCCTTATGGAAAAGATGAGTCAGGCATACTCTTTTCCTTAGAATAAAACACGGAAGATACTTGACCTCGCTTTAAAACATCGAATGATTACACTTCCGAAGTCTAAACACCCTAAGCAAGCTAATGAGGTCTCTCATCCGGGCTATTGCTCTTATCACCGAGCCATAGGACACCCTATCGAAGACTGCTTCACCTTCAAGAACTGGGTCGAAGATCAGTATCAGCTCGGCAAGTTCACTCTATCTGACAGCTGGAAGGTAACGCCGCCACAGAAGCATGAACCCAAAGCCACAAGAGCAGAATCAGATCCACATCGGTCTTAGAAGCGAGCTCGTACCTGTCATAAGATAACGGTATTAAAAGAAGAGCTCGAGGACATGAATGACCTCCCCTAGTGCTTTAAAAACAGCAATGACGACGAGGTAATCTCAGAATTTCCGCCAGCGCCAAAAGAGCTGGAAGACGGCATACATACTACTGCAGATAACCTCAGGAAAATTGAGCTGGGAATGACGAACAACCTGCGACCGACATTCGTCAGCGAGTTGCTATCTGAATAAAGGGTGGCCACGTTAAAAGACGTGCTTATGCAGCATAGAGATTGCTTCGCATGGAACCACTCCGAAATGCCAGGACTAGATCCAAAAATTACTGTGCATAAGCTGGCGATATCCCCGGATGTTAAGCCAGTCAAACAGGCACCGAGAAGAATGCGGCTCGATCTTGAGATGAGTATCAACGCCGAAGTCAAGAAGTTAATCGACCCTGGCTTCATTCAGGAGGTTCAGTATCCTGACTGGATCGCCAACATCGTCCCAGTGATGAAGAAAAATGGGACGGTGCGCATATGTGTGGATTTCCGAGATCTCAATAAAGCTTGCCCGAAGGACGATTTCCCAGTGCCGGTCACCGAGCTGATGATAGATAATATGTCCACTCATGAAGTTTTCTCCTTCATGGACGGCTTATCAGGATACAATCAGATAAAGATGCATCCCGAAGACCAGAAGCACACTGCTTTCCGGACCCCTCTGGGAATATTCTGCTACAAGGTGATGCCTTTCGGTCTAAAGAACTCCGGTGCCACCTATCAAAGGGCCATGACAAAGATCTTTGATGACCTCATACATTAAATCGTCGAATGCTATATCGACGACCTCGTCGTGAAAAGCAAATCATACGAGGAACATTTCGAGCATCTGAAGACTGTATTTCAACGCCTTCGGCAATACAACTTGAAGATGAACCCCCTCAAATGCGCGTTCGGGGTATCCTCAGGCAAATTCCTAGGGTTTATCGTCCGGCACCGGGGTATCGAGATAGATCCGTCGAAGCGATCATGGAAATGCCACCGCCAAGGACCCTCAAACAATTGCGGTCTCTCCAGGGGAAGCTCGCGTACATCCGGCGATTTATAGCCAACCTTTCAGGCAAATGCCGCCCTTACAGTCACCTGATGAAGAAGGGAACCCCGTTCGTCTGGGACCAAAAATGCCAAAGCGCGCTAGACGAGATCAAGCAATACCTGCAGAACCCGCCAATGCTGGCTGCTCCGATCAAGGGAAAGCCCCTCATTCTTTATACAACCACCCTCGAAGGTTCCTTAGGCGCATTATGGGCTTAAGAGAACGATCAAGGGAAAGAAAGAGCACTCTACTACTTAAGTCGAGTTCTACTGGGGGCAGAAGGCAACTACTCCCCCATTGAAAAACACTGCCTAGCGTTGATCTTCGCGATAACGAAACTCCGGCACTATGCGTTGGCGCATGAAGTACGTCTCATATCGAAGGTGGACCCCCTTAAGTATTTAATGTCGAAGGCCATACTGACTGGTTGGCTCGCTAAATTGGCCTTGCTCTTGATGGAGTTCTCGGTAACTTATCAACCTCTTAAAGCAGTCAAAGGCCAGGCCATTGCCGACTTCCTCGCTGAGCATCCGATATCGGCCGATTCCCCTCTGAATTGCGAACTGCCAGACGAACACGCGTTTGATGCGATCGACGGTGGTAATATCCTATGGGAGCTTTCTTTCGATGGAGCATCTTCCATGAAAAAGCGCAAACAAAGCACCCCTATAATCAAATCAGGGGTGGGTCTCATTTTCGTAACTCCAGAGGGGGGATAATGCGCTTTGCTTTCTCCTTGACAGAGCCGAGAACAAACAATGAGGCTGAATACGAAGCTTTGATAGCAGGCCTCGAGATCGCCATCGACATGGGAATTAAAAACCTCCTCATATACGGAGATTCCCAACTGGTCGTTAGTCAAGTAAACGGCGATTACCAGACATGCAAGCCATAGTTGGTGAAGTACGGCGAGAGAGTACAACAACTGCTGACTCAAATCCCTTCCTACACTTTGGAAAGAATACCGCGTGCCGAAAATAGCAAAGCGGATGCATTAGCCAAGCTTGCTAAAGAACTAGCCGACGAGAACCTCGATGACGTCAGGGTCATGGTACAAAGCCGTCGAGTACTTGCCCCTACAGAAATATCTCCGGAGTCATCCGAAGAAAGGGGAGCAACTGAGCAGACGGCCCTGCAAATAAATGACCAAGAGAAAGCTGAAGATTGGAGAGAAGTCTTCATAGACTACTTCAAATCCCGTCGAACGCCTGAAGATGCGTCCTCAAGACATCAGCTCATGAAACGAGCTCTGTCTTTCACCTTCGTCAACGATACTTTGTACAAGAGGTCATTCGATTCTCTGTGGTTGAGATGCCTGGGACCTGACGAAGCGAAAAGAGTCATTCAAGAAGTTCACAGCAGACTCTGCGGTTCACATCAAGCGGGCCCGAAGATGAAGCTGAAAATCAAACGAATGGGTTATTACTGGCCCACAATGATCCAGGACTGCCTCGAGTATACGAAGCAAAGCCACTCGTGCCAAATCCATGGGGACTTTATCCATCAGCATCCAAATCCACTACATCCAACGGTGGCTAGGTGGCCATTTGAAATGTGGGGAACTGACATAATCGGCCGCATTGAACCAGTATCGTCCAGAGGACATCGATTCATTTTGGCAACAACTGATTACTTCTCCAAATGGGCAGAAGCAGTACCACTGAGGGAGGTGAAGACGGAGAATATCCTCCATTTCTTTAAGACACATGTCATTTATCGGTTTGGAACTCCGCGACGGATCATTTCCGATAACGGGCCAGCCTACAAAAGCCACAAGATTAGTCATTTCGCACAGCAGCACAAGATAGACTGGAGATACTCCTCAGTTTATAATCCCCGAGCTAACGTTCTAGCTGAGGCTTTCAACAAAACCTTGACAAAGATCGTGAAGAAGACGGTGTCCCGAAACAAAAAGGACTGGCACGAGAGACTGCAAGAAGCTCTCTGGGCATATCGAACTACGTTAAAAACGTCCACGGACGCAACGCCGTACGCGTTGGTATTCGGTACAGAAGCAGTACTCCCCCTCGAAATAGAGCTACCGTCTCTACGGATGGCAGTCCACTACGAGCTGACGGACGAAGAAAATGCTCACCTTCGGCTTGAGGAGCTTGATGCCCTTGATGAGACCCGGCTTATAGCGCAACAAAATCTGGAGGCTTATAAAGCAAAGATGACGCGCTCATACGAAAGATTGACCAGGCCGAGAACATTCCGCCAAGGAGAACTCGAGCTAGTGGTCAAAAGACCTATGATCCCCAATCGTGCCAAGCGGGGAAAATTCGAGCCGAACTATGAAGGCCCGTACATCATAGACAAGGTCTATAAGGGTGGAGCGTATCTACTCATGGATATACACGGTGAAAGACCTTTCAGGTCAGTGAACGATCGCTTCCTGAAGAAATACTACGCTTAACGGGTCAAGGCCTAGGTCAATGATAGATGACGACGACTATATCCACTCGCTATCTTCCTAAGCCCGAACTCTAAGTAGTAACCAGCCTTCTTCAACAGCGGACCGAAACGTCCTTAAACTAACAGCGGACCGAAACGTCCTTAAACTAACGACGGACCGAAACGTCCTTAAACTAACGACGGACCGAGACGTCCTTAAACTAACAGCGGACTGAAACGTCCTTAAACTAACAATGGACCACTATGTCTTAAAACTGGATGTTGACCGAGATGTCGATAAAACTGGCTGTTGACCGAGATGTCGATAAAACTAATAGCACACTTAGGAGTCCTCACGATTCCTAGGGAGAAATTACACTTGCGAGATCCTTACGACTCGTAAGGAGAACTCTCTTATGGGACCCTCACGGCTCATAGGATTTGAAAGTCTTAAGTCACAGAAACCTAAACCTGTGCTTAAGAAACCCCCACAACCTTCAATTTCTGCCCTACAAGCGGCTCATACTGACCCTTGTATACAATCCACGGGCGCAAATAAACATTTCCCTAACCAAGTCCCATCCGTGACTAGGGATATGTTCGTATGGCAAACAACCCTTGTAGGTCCTCTCGACTTATAAGGAGAAAACCCTTTTGTAAGATCATTACGACTTGCAAGTGGACATGCACTTAAGAATCCTCACGACTCTTAAGAAGAACTTACGCCTACGGGATCCTCTCGACCCGTAGGGAGAAATCCCTTTGTGAGACCCTTACGGCTCATGAAGTCAAAAACCTTAGTCGACAGGACCCTTAACCCTGTTTACTAAGCCACCTTTGGTCAACATCGACAGAGGCAAATGATGATTCGCTCCTGGCAATATCCCAGTTGCAGCGGTGCTGATGCAGAAATCGGTGTCTAAAATCCAAGCTTGCAGCGAAAAGGCTAGCGAGCTACACATGCATATGAAATAGCCGAAATGATGGGGCAGCTTGCAATAAAAATCAGCAAGTAAAAATGTATGCATAAAAAAATAGCCGAAATGATTGGGCACCGCGAGAAATAGCCGAAATGATGGGGCAATCGCGACCTTCGCGATATAAAAGCTGAAATGATAGAGCATCGCGGAAAAAGAAATAAAATAAAAATGAAATTTACGCCCTACAGGTGATGTTACATCTATCCCTGTATACAATCCAGGGTGCAAACAAAGATGGAATCGCACTCCTCCTCACCCAGGTTTCATCAGAGGAAGAGGCCAAATCTCGATGAGTCGCAAGTGATCTAGAGATCGTCTCAACACTCGTCTTGTAACAACGGACACAACTTCAAGCGAAGCGGAACAGCGGCAACCCCCAGTTCCATGGCTCGGCGATATACAGATCACCAAGAGTCAAACCCCCACTCCATGAAATGCGGATACAATCAGCAGAATTCCTGGTTACATGGAACGCGGATAACGTCACTCTTTGATCCCGTGGAAAACGTCCAGAGCGGATCCTGGTCCTCGCAGAGCACGGCAGTGAACCCGTGTGAAGCATCCAGAGCGGAGCCTAGTCCTCACCGAACACGGCAGTGAACCCGTGTGAAGTATCTAGTGCAAAATTCTTGGTTACGTGGAACGCGGATAACGTCACTCTTTGACCCCGCGCAAAACGCCCAGAGCGGAGCCTAGTCCTCGCCAAGTACGGCAGTGAACCTGTGTGAAGCATCTAGAGCAAAATTCCTGGTCACGTGGAACGCGGATAACACACTCTTTGACCCCGTGGAATACGTCCAGAGCGGATCCTGGTCCTCGCAGAGCATGGTAGTGAACCCATGTGAAGCATCCAGAGCGGAGCCTAGTCCTCGCCAAGCACGGCAGTAAACCCGTGTGAAGCATCTAGAGCAAAATTCCTGGTCTCGTGGAATGCGGATAACGTCACTCTTTGACCCCGTGGAAAACGTCCAGAGCAGATCCTGTCCTCACAGAGCACGGCAGTGAACCCGTGT
Organism: Agapanthus africanus; assembly: GCA_030015575.1. Taxonomy (NCBI): domain Eukaryota; kingdom Viridiplantae; phylum Streptophyta; class Magnoliopsida; order Asparagales; family Amaryllidaceae; genus Agapanthus; species Agapanthus africanus. The sequence goes on from CM057337.1 coordinate 108,123,498, forward strand.
GAAGCATCCAGAGCGGAGCCTAGTCCTCGCCAAGCACGGCAGTGAACCCGTGTGAAGCATCTAGAGCAAAATTCCTGGTCTCATGAAACGCGAATAACGTCACTCTTTGACCCCGTGGAAAACGTCCAGAGCGGATCTTGGTCCTTGCAGAGCACGGCAGTGAACCCGTGTGAATTTAATTCTCAAAAGAGTTTAACTCTTATATAAAGAAAAGAACTTAGTTCTTTCTCTGGTCGAGGATCTGCAAAGTGCACATCTCCCCATGAATCGAGAATTTAATTCTCATTGGGTTGAGATCCTGCCATGCAGATCCAAAACACAGAGGAGGAACTGAGTTCGGAGAATTTAATTCTCACAAAATGATAGGAATTCAATTCCTTTGAGATAAAATTAGGATTTAACCCTATGTTATGGGAATTTAATTCCTTCAAAATGAACAGAACTAGGGTTTAACCCTAATTGAGAACATAATTCTCTCAAACCCATAGGAATTTAATTCCCTTAAGAAAAGAAATTAGGGTTTAACCCTATTAAGAATATAATTCTTCGGAAGAAAACAGGAATTTAATTCCTCTAAAGTTTAGGGTTTAACCCTGTGAACAGAACTTTAAAAACACGCAGAGTCGCGTGCTACCACGTGACCCCTGCAAAGACTTGCAGAAAAGAACTCTGAAGTAAACACCTCACGTGTTACCACGTGACTCCTGCGAAGGTCTATAAAAGAGAACTTTGAGGCAATACCTTACGTGCCCCACATGATCCCTGAAGCACATAAAGAAACAACAAAATAAACAGAGACTCTGGGGCGCCATCACGTATCACCACGTGACCCCTAATGAGTATTCTAATAAACCAGAGCATGAGCCCCCATCACGTGCCCGCACATGATGGCTTTCAGAACTAAAAGTGTTAAACACTTATTTGTAGAACAAAATAAAGAGAAGAAGGGCACTCTCACGTGCTACCACATGACCCCTCTTGCCTTAGTGTTTAATACTAAATTGAAAACTATGTATTCAGTGTTTAACACTGATTCTCCTTAGTGTTTAACACTAATTTGGAAAACTCTATTTGCCGTGTTTAACACTGATTTGCTTAGTATTTAACACTAATTTGAAAACTCTTTTCCCAGTGTTCAACACTGATTATCTTTTAGTGTTTAACACTAACTTGTCAATCTTTTCCCAGTGTTCAACACTGTTGGTCTCTAGTGTTTAACACTATCTTTAGCCCAATTGGCTAAGTTTCCAGAGGCAAAGCCTCTCCTCCAATGAATCAACAGAGGCCCAATATCCCAAAAATGATTGGACTTAGCCCAAGCTGGCCATAAGTCCTCAATGCAAGCTTAACTGGGCTAATGGGCTCATAATATAATAATTGATCCTAGTATCCAAATTGGACTACAAATCACTTAATCTACCTCGGTTTAAGGGTACATCTCTTCACTCCTTTGATACTTGGCATTGTAATTCCTCAACGTCTTCAAAGAGGTGACGTGTCCCGATGACCACACATTGATACAGACTGTGGGGTCCTTAAACTCATGGACTATGAGGTCCTTAACCTTGACCGTAATGTCTTAAAACTAAACGCTGGACTGTGGGGTCCTTAAACCCACGGACTACGAGGTCCTTAACCTTGACCGTGATGTCTTAAAACTAACATCGGACTGTGGATTCCTTAAATCCATGGACTACGACGTCCTTAACCTTGACCGCAACGTCTTAAAACTAACACTGGACCGCAATGTCCTTAAACTACCTATTGACCTCAATGTCACTAAACTAAACAACAGGGCTCCCCTAATCGCTCTCTTGTCGGATCTAAACGATCCCGTTAAGTTGATCTTAGTCTAAAACTAGACTAACGCATCCTTAACAAACGTTTAAGTCGATCTTACTCTCAAATGAGGCTAACGTATCCTTAAACACAACCCCCAAACCTAAATCTAAGATAATACGGATTTGGACTAGTCCACGCCCTACTGGTGACGACATAACTCAGTCTCCGTATACAATCCACGGCCAACCAAACACAAAATAAACACACACGACACGAAGTGATCATCTGGAGAAGGAGAAAGTTGCTACCGCAATGCGGTAGCGTAATTAACTGCTGGGGCTTGCGCCTGCAGGGAAGAGCGTCCTCACAATCAAAAACCCCTCAAGCGAGAGGGAATATGACGAAGTCTGCTACATCGGACACATCCGTTTAAACCTTCGATACATGGTGCCATAAATCAACTTGGCATCTTCGGAGAGGTAGACGGATAGCACCAATTAGCATCTGCCCTGAATCTCAGGCAAGACATCCCTGCACCGCGCCGTCTTTCGGAGGGGAACAGAGACTAAGATAAACTTAAACATTTGTTAAGGATACGTTAGTCTAATTTTAGACTAATATCTACTCAACAGGGTTTTGGGGATCATTTAGATCCAACAAAAGAGCTTGTGGGCTCTGTTGTTTTAGTTTAGGGACATTGCGGTCCATAAGTTTAAGGACGTCATAGTCCATGAGTTTAAGGACCCCACAGTCCGTGAAGTTTAAGGACATCATAGTCTATGAGTTTAAGGACCTCACAGTTTATTGAATGTCTGGTTGTCGGGACCCGTCACCTCTCTGAAGACGTTGAAGGATTACAACGACACATATTAGAGGAATGAAAAGATTTACCCTTGAACCAATGTTGGTTGGGAGATCTGTAGTCCAGTTTGGGACTCGGATCAATTGGGGAGCACATGGGCTCAGTTGGTCTGAGTTAGGGACTTATGGCCAATTTGGGCTCAGCCCACTCAGTTTAAGTGAAATGTTGGACATTTATTTAGGTGTTGAACATTTTTTTAGCTTAGCCTCTTTCGTTAAATAATACTGAGCATTGATTTGAGTGTTGATAACTCTTTATGGCTCCAGGGGCTTTATTTAAAGAACACTTTGTGTTCCCTCAGCGCACACTTGAGGAGCACGTGGCACGCTTGGCGCTAAGCGCCAGACTTAGAGCACTAAGGCGCTTTCTGTAAGATAGCGCACACATGAGGAGCACGTGGCGCGCTTGGCGCTAAGCGCCAGACTTAGAGCACTAAGGCGCTTTCTGTAAGATAGCGCACACATGAGGAGCACGTGGCGCGCTTGGCCCTGATCGCCAGAACTGGAGCGATAAGCGCTTCTTATGAAATAGCGCGCATATGAGGAGCACGTGGCGCGTTTGGCACTGAGCGCCAGCCAATGAGCACAGTGCGCTTCTTATGAAATAGCGCACATGTGAGGAGCACGTGGCGCGCTTGGCGCTGAGTGCCAGCTAATGAGCGCAGAGCACTTCTTTTGAAATAGCGCACACGTGAGGAGCACGTGGCGCGCTTGGCGCTGATCGTCAGATTTGGAGCGCCGAGAGCTTCTTATGAAGTAGCGCACACGTGAGGAGCACGTGGCGCACTTGACGTTGATCGCCAGATTTGGAGCGCTCTTTGTTCAATTTTGTGCTCTGAGAATTAAATTCTCGTTTACAAGAGACTTTGTCTCGTGGCTCTAAGAACAAAGTTCTTATTTTTATAAGAAATGTTTACAATATCTTATTTTTTTGTTTTGTAAAAGACTCTGTCTTTATGGATCTGTGATCTGAGGAGAACTGGGTTCTTCTTATTTTTATGAGATGCTTTGATCTCTTTTTCTCTGATGAAAAACTTTTGTCTTTTTAGATCTACGATCTAGAAGAAGACCTAAGTTCTTCTCCCCCCCTTTTTATGAGATGGCTTTGATCCCTCTGTTTTATTTACCTTGAAGAAGTTCTTCTTCCGAGAGCTTGCTCTTCTCTTTGAAATTTCTCAAAATTTGTGTGGTGGTTCTTCTGCGTTTCTCTCTCTCCTCTCTCAGTGTCCCCCTGAGACTTGAAGTCTCGAGGCCTTTATATAGGGGAGGCTGATCAGTTAAGGCAATCTTTTTCTGATTGATTTGGGGATATTTCCTCACCATTAGATCTTTGATCCTAGGGTTTCTGTTTTACGGAAGAAAATCTTCTTGTTTTTAACAAAATTGGGAAATTATTTTCTCATACAGAGATTGCTCTATATTTTGGTGATTTTTAATCACCATTGGATCTTTGATCCAACGGTGCTCTGATTTACAGAGCACAATCTTTCTTGTTTTGAAAGATTGTGATGAGTATTTCCTTAACAGAATTTTACTCTGGTAATTCGATGATTTACCATATTTGTTGGATCTTTGATCCAACGGTGGGGAGAACATTTAGTTCTAGCACTCTCATGCCTTGTATGTGAGCGCTGCTTCAGAGTCTTTGACTCTTAGTGCTAGCGCACATGGCGCTAGCATTCTCTTGCTTTGCACATGAGCGCTGCTTCAGAGTCTTTGACTCTTAGTGCTGGCACACTCAGCGCTAGCGCTCTCAAGCTTTGCACGTGAACGCTGCCTCAGAACGCTGGTGCTCTTGGCGCTAGCACTTTTATGAAGCGCTGCTTTATTTTGAATTTCAAAATTTGAACAGAGTTTTGCTCAGATTGGGGGAAACAATCTCATCACAGAACCAAGCAGCAGAAGTCAACATATGAAATATTAGATATACTAGGAGGTCCGTGTTTTAAATTCAGCTACTAATGAAAAACACGGATTCCACAGTCGTGATGAATAGCCAAACCCATATCTCTAGACCTCTACGAGAGCGGGAAGCAACCCCGCCAATTCTAAAGTTAGAAGACCTAGTCTCGACTCCTCGAGATGGTCTCCCACTGGACTCTAGAAACTGGTTACTTATGCTCCCCACCTTAGGTATATCCTAATACGGAAAAGTAAATAATATACATCAATGGTGACATCATCCTCAACCCGGAAGTGTTCCAATAAAAGAATATTACATATGAAAATTGTAAAACTCTCATCTCACATAAACCCCCGGCTATTCACTCACGACGATCCAATATAACATATCACAGTAACATATATCATCACATGTCATCAACGTAAGTAAATACGCGTATCCCAAATTCCGTTGACATATAGCAACGAGATTTGGGATACCCCACATATTACACTTACGGTCGCAGAAAAGAAATGAAAAACTATAATAATTAGAATCCACGTTTTCTTAGACATCATAAACCCGGAATATCTCATATTCTGAATTTCATGCCTAACCCTATAAACATTGCATTTTAGTCTCATATCGAAAACACTTTTCAATAATCTAGTCGGGTAAATCAACAAGATTCCCGACTACCCGATCGAATACTCATCGGGAACTTTAGTAAATGGCCGCACCCCTGATGCCGTCGACCAAGTGCACTTAGGAACACCGTGGCCGCGAGCACCCGAATGGATGCTTTTGGCAATGGGGTTCTCCTAAAGTCACTTAGTCGTGGCTATGGGATGTGGCTACTTAGTAAAGTTATCTAGCGAGTATTCGCGTACGATACGCGATTGAGGCGGAGTTTCGATCCGGATCGAAACTTCATGGCAATCGATCAATAGAGACTAACTTTCTATATTGACAAACAAACTAGTTTTCACAAAACTAATTTAATGCGGATTCCAACTGCTGTATCACATATCAAATTTAAACTCGAAACGATATAAAAATTACGACTACGAAACACTCCGTATTATCTATTTAACAAAATTAACATCACATGCAATTTTGGGCTAATCAAACATAACCAGAAACTTTAAAACCAAGCAAACATAACACAAAAGAAAACTCGAGGCAAAAAACAATGAGGCCGGTTTTCTCCTTTATCTCTCCGGCCAAAAGAACTTTGTTTTGACTCGTTTTTCTCTGGTGTTCTACTTACATCACATGTAACATTTTGCACTTATTTTTAAAAAAAAATTTAGAGTTCATTTCAAAATCGACAGATTCTTGGTTCTAGGGTTTGCGGTTTTGATTTGGAGAAGTTTTATCGATCAAAAATATAATTACCGCAATCAAGAACGGCTTCGCTTGTAGCTAGCCGGTGAGTACAGGTCGGTCCACAGGGATTTTGTGTTTTCCTAGTAGCGCTAACGAGCTAATTCCGATGAATGTTCGGATTGATTTATTAAATCTAAAAAAACTACCAAATTAAGTTATACTAAAATTATCTAGATCTAAGTCTTGCTAGGGTTAGGCTTAGGGGAAGTTGAGAGATCAAAGGTTTCCTCACCGCTTTCAATACCCTATTTTAGATCAATTAGATGTTATGGTAATTATCAATAAAGTGGATTAGAGTCTTTTGGGAAGATATTTCTTCTTCTTGGTTCTTGTCCTTCCTTTATCGATCCTTACCCTAACCTCCATGGAAAACATGCGCACCCGGTCCTTTATACTACGGTATCACCGTTACCTCGAGGGGTAGTGTGCCGCAGGGAGCGGTGTGTGCGTGTATGCATGGAGTTCTAATTCTTAGGTGTGAAGGGGTAAGAAAGGGGTGAGAGATCTCATCTTTCAAATCTTTCCCTAAGACTAACCCTAACAAGCGAGGAGACTACTCGCTCATTAGGGGATTAAAAGACATTCTAAATTAAAAGAGAACTAAAGCAAAGAAATAAAAGTAACTTACTAATTTTGATTGATTGCTCTCTCCAAACATGAACACAGTACAGATCTGAATTTATGAAGTGAAAAGAGGCATGAGAAAATACAATGACTTGGGTTCTATTTATAGGACATAGAAACCCTAGGTTACAATTGATCCGCACATCTGCAATTACACAAATACCCCTAGGAAATCTTTTTAGCGCCGCCGTTGAATTATGGTAAAAAATTCACGCAACCCGGGCACAGGATGGCTGCGGAACCGCGGCATGGGTAGGGCTAGGGCCGCGGTTCCGCGGCCCCTTGGCAGACTCGGAGTGTGTGTTTTTCTGGGCATTTTCTCTGCTGTTTGGGCTTCTTGTTTATTTGGTTCTTTTATCAATTGGGCTTCTACGTTGATTCCAGATCTCCAGTGAACAATTTGCAGTGGACTTTTAACCGTTCGCTTCGTAATCTTGGACCTTGCGTTGCCTTGTACATTGTGAGCTGTTCTTCGTCTAGGCTTTGACTAGGATCCTTCTACTTGTTGGTCAAAAGTCCCTCTTTTGTATCATCTTTTGTCTGTTTCACTGTTTTCGCTCTAAGAACCTGTAACCTGTACTATGTAGCAAACATGTGTTAAAAGCACCTGTTTTTATTATAAAATGCATAAGAATGGGGAATATAAAATGCAATATTATGATATGAACAAATACCCCCAAACTTATCTTTTGCTCGTCCTTGAGCAAACTTATTTTTTTATTCTCGATAAAACCTAACCGCACTTTCGCAGGGAAACGCGATTGCACTGAGCTCGTGCAACAAGCCGTTAAACCTCTAGGTGTCCCTGGTAGGAGGAGTGCTGTCTCCTGAGGGTTTTCAGCGGATACTACCCACAAAATCCTGTCAATTCGGCTCATTTAACTTTTATTCTCCAATTAGGTTTTCTAACAAGGAATTCTATTATCATCGACCCATAAATTATCTACCCATATTCTTCACACTTCCTCATCATCTAACTTATGATTATATATGTTCTGCAGACCTACTTAGCTTTCGGCATCTCTTAAGTTTTCCTTCTAGGGTTCCATCTCCACTTAGGAATTTTTATCAACTCTACTAAAGATACAAGTTCTATTCTTCATTCCTTTCTCTCATCTAAATTCCAATCACATATCCCCACGTATGTGTATAAATCACCCCTACACTTGGAAATTCAAATCAAGCAATCATACTCTTGTCCGTTTGTCCAAAGCACTTCTTAATTGGTGAATTTTTAATTGAATTATGCTTACACATCCTTCATGCGACCGTTAATATTTCTTGAGGTACCAACAACCGATTACAAGATGCGTTTGCACTTTAAAGCATACTTCCTAGTCTTGCAACACCCAAGGCTTTAACAGTGACTCCCAAACCAGTTGGTCTAAGGCACTAGGTGATGAAGCACCCTCGCTAAATATTTTTATATTTTTTAGCCTTAAGTAGTCACAAAAACCAGTGTTCATTTTTTTCTTTCTTTATTCACACTTGTATTTTTTATTTCTTTTCTTCGTACTAAGGACTTTAGACAAAAGTATTTCAAGGTCTCCTCTACTATTCCAAGTTTCAAGGTGCGTGATTGTGCAAATTGTAGGGTATACATTTTCAGAATCTAGACTTAAGTTAGGAACTATTTTTCAAACTTATACTCTAATAAGAACATCAATACTTTTCCTTTGTTTCGACTTAGCCCAAGAAGTGAACTTAAAATTTGCCTATTTCTAAATAAACTACAAAAACATATACTTTCTACCGCTAAACTTTAAGGAAGGTTATTTTTAGGGATTTTAATTTACTAAATCTAAGATCTAGTTGTTCCTAACCAGTTAACCTATCTGTCAAACTTTAGTCAAATAAGCCAAAATTGAATACAATAATTTTTATAATTTTTAAAAATTTTCAATTTTTATGGGTTTTCAAATAAGTATGCAAATACAAGAATATACACATGAATGCGAAGGAAGAAGACTTACCGAGCATACCCCCAAACTTAAACTTGACAGTGTACTCACTGTCATACTACGCCAAGAGGGTCAAAATGTCGGGACTCCCCTGTTTATTTATTTTTAAAAAAATTTATTTTTTTGAATTGTTATATACAGAAAGGCCCCCCCAAACTTCATTGAAACAATATTAAACGTCATTTCCAAAATTTGCAAAGACCAAACGTCAACACCAACCATTCGAAAAAATTATCTGTATAGAGTATTGGTTGGTGGAAGAACATGTTGTACCGATCCAAAAAGAATTGGGGAAGATAAAAGTGGTGGGATGGAAAGTGTGGAAGTGAATAGATATGATGTGGTGATGAATCAAAACGAGAATGTGAATGATCAGCAATCATTGGAATATTGGCATTCTCGTAGCTTATTAAAAGAAATGGGGGTGGTTCAACTTCTAAAGGAGGAGGTTGACTAACCACAATATCCCCAAGATATTTCTGTAGATCCTTTATTGACTTGGCATCATCCATCATATGAATATGATATTCAATTATGAGGGAACTAATCTCCTCGATGTCCGCCATAGTCCAACCGAAAGCTTGCCGCCTATCTTGTAAGACCATTAAAAGGGTGTTCTCTTGCTCGAGGGCTAGAGAGGCCGATATGATAATGGGAAAGGTCTCATTCTCACCTATGTAAGCATATTTAAGGTGAGACGGCAAGAGCATGAGTTCGAGTTTCGGAGGCGAAAGAATCATAGGTAAAATTGGGGAATCTACCTCGAACTCAAAGGACTCCAACACAGGTTCGAATCATTGCAAACAACCGATTCGGATGGTTCAACTAACTCATCCAAAAATTCAAAAGACTCATATTCGGGCTGTGAGTCATCAAAATCATCTGAAAAAGTGAAACTTTCATAATCAATATCTGTTGTGTCAACTGTGGTGGATTCAAGGAGGGACGCACTAGTGGCGTCAAAACTGTTTTCATCAAATAAAAATCTTTCAAGCTCGCAGTCCTCCTGCGTGATTTCGTGAATAAAGCAAACTTCTCGTGTACTAGTTTTAGGCACGGGGGGAAGACTTCCTAACTTGTAAATATTGAACTCACTAGACGTCTTCCCGAAGGATAGAGTCATGGAGCCATTGCGACAATTTATTACGGCATTGGAAGTGGCCAAAAATAGTCGACCGAGAATCACCGGAATTTGGTTCCGTGGGTTAGCAACAGGTTGTGTATCCATAACAATAAAATCAACGGGGAATATGAATTCCCCAACTTTGATCAACACATCCTCTAGCTCACCCCTAGGATGGGTGATTGATCGATTAGCCATTTGGAGAGTACAACGAGTAGGTTTCAACTCTCCAACCCCTAATTGCTCGTACACGGAGTAGGGAAGCAGGTTAACACTAGACCCAAGATCTAAAAGTGCTCAATTAACTTTCTTATCCCCAATTGTTATTGAAATCGTAGGACAGCCGGGGTCCTTTTGTTTTTGGGGTAAGGGTTGAGCTTGGTTAATAGCATTGCTCACTGCACTAGCCACTAGCACTTTCTTGGGTATTTGAGACGACTTTCTCTTTGAGGTGCATAAGCCCTTTAAAATTTTCGCGTATGAAGGGACTTGTTGGATTGCATCCAAGAGAGGTATATTTATGCTAACCTGTTTAAATAACTCCACAATCTTTTCCATTTATGCAGTTGGTTTATTGGGACTCAACCTGTTTGGAAATGGAGCATTTTGAAAATCTGTTGAGCCCAAAGTCTGTGGAGTAGAATGTGGAATTGGAACGGATCCTAGTGTGGGTGTGTTCGTGGAGTGAGAAGTGGGTCCGTTCGGATTAGAAGAAGAAGAGCCTTTTGAAGAATGGAGAATAGGCTCTAGCGGAGGAGATGAGGGTGAAGAAGAAGAAGGAGAAGAAGAAGAAGATGAAGATAGAGAAGAAGAAGAAGAACCACCGGCGGGGATGTCATCACTAATACCCACATTATTCTGCAACACTTTTCCGGATCTCAACGTGGTCACCGCATTTACATTGTGATTGTGATATGCATTTTGTGTGTGACCGGGATTTGGCAATGGTTGAGATAGAAGCTTTCCCTTTTCTCTCTCGCTCAACGCAGCGGTTAATTGTGCAATTTGTGCCTCAATAGATTTGATGCTTTGATCGTGTGAAGCATTGTTGTGCACTAAAGACTGGACGCAATTTTTCAATCTTGCTGCGGATTCTGTAGATTGCTTGAGAAACGCATCTAGACTTTTTTCTAGCGAGATAACCTTATCATCATTTGGTTGAACCAAATTGTTCATTTGATTTGGATAAGATTGTGGTTGGAAAGGTTGATGGTTTTGAGTTTGTTGGGGTGCTTGCTGTTGTGGAGGAGGCCTTTGAAAGTTATTGTTTCCTTGGAATTGCTGATTTTGATTCCAAGCAAAATTTGGGTGGCTCCTCCAGCCCGGATTGTAGGTCGAAGAGTAAGGATCATTTCTTTGTCGTTGCTGAAAGGCAGCATTGACTTGATCTTGTCCTTGAACAGGTGGATTGTAAGGACACTCTTCGGTAAGGTGTGATGGATCCGAACAACAAGCACAAAAGTTCGTGGGGGTAAAGCAGGGGCAGGAGAAGACGATGAGATTTTGGTCTCAATGGCTTCTAGCTTTTTCATAAGTGCGGCCATCTCGGCCTTCATAGCAATCAACATATCTACTTGATGTATGCCTGCCATAGATTGACCAATGGAAGAAGATGAGGTGGTCTTTGTGCTCTCCCACTGAATTTTTTGTTCATTAAGATCCTCGAGAAACTGCCATGCTTCCTCACTAGATTCGGTTAGAAAGTGACCTTGACAAATGGTTTCTAGCAACTGCTTCATTGCCGGGTTCAATCCCTCGTATAATGTTTGGCAAAATTGCCAATTTTCGATCCCATGGTGAGGGCATTGAACAAGTAAGTCTTTGAATTTTTCAAAACACTTCCAAAATGGTTCGGAAGGAAGCTGGGAAAATTGTATTATCTCATTGTGAATTCTCGCGGTCTTATGATGAGAATAAAACTTTTTAAGAAAAGCTTTAACAAACTCGTTCCAATTTCTAATTGAATGTGATGCGGTGCTGTATAGCCACTTGTCGGCTAAGTCACATAAGGTGAAAGGAATGACCCTTAGTCTTATATCGTCATCACTTAATTGGGCTGTTTCATCATGGCGCAAACGTTTTGGAATTTATTGATAAAGATATAGGCATCTTCGGATTCCAATCCATGAAATTTTGGCAGCATATTGATGAAGTGGGGTTTTATCTCAAAATTGTCCCCATTTGCCGGTGGGGGTGAAAGACAGGTAAGTAAAGAGCTGCGGACAGGGTAGAAGAGATCCTGGAGCGCTACAACAGGCGGGAGATTCAGGTTATTCGCACCTAACGGAGGTGGAATCAGTCCCGTGGGTAAGGTGTTGTTGGGATTGTGCCCCGACATACCTTCGGAAGAAGAATTTGAAGGTGGAGGTAAGGAAATGGAGGGAATTTCGACTTCGGTGTCGAAAGGTTCGTCAGTCGGTACCAACGAAACTCGGACTAATCGAGCGCTAGTGTCCCTAGTCCAAAGTGACATACACTAAAGGGGTAGTGTAGTCAGAAAAATGAAAGACAGAATGTGGAGGTAAGATAACGTCAATGAGAAGAAAGTGAGGTGGTGGGGTGCAAGGATTTTACGCGACAAGTTGCAAGTTTTTATAAAAGATTTTTTTTCTTTTTCCCCTTTTTTTATTTTTTATTTAGAACCGTTTGCAAAAAGATTTTTAATAAAGGGCTAAGACACACTTTCGATCAACCAAAAATGCACAATCAGGCCTAACTCTAGGGTCACCTAGGTCAGCTAGACAGCTCCTAACTGTTCCAAAGGGCTAGAGATAGGACCTCAAACCGGCTCTTCACCGCCAATTGCGGCCAGGTAAGTGCCAGGTAAGTAGGAGGCGGTCCTAATTAAGTAACCACTTGCCTTAGACACACTTGCCTTAGACACCGCAAAGTCAGGTTAGGATAAACGGCCGATGCATATAACTAGTCCAATGTCCTATTGAGCTCGAAGTCCTTAGGGCTGAGTCTAATATTTTTTAATTAAAGATTGGTCAATGCAAATGCCTTATGTGATTTCTGGGGTCCTGGGAAGGGTGATGAAATCCCCACCCAAGCTGATTTGGTCAAAAGCCCCTTAAAGTCCGATTAAAGATATGCAAAACAGTAAATCACTTGCAATCAAAGAATTTATTTTATGCGCGGCGCAAAGAATCCTGCACAAGATTTGTTATTAAGAAGGGGGAAGATTTTCTTAAGCGCAAAAAATCCTGCAGGAGATTTTAAAGAAGATATATCGAGATTTGCAGAGGAGAGAGAGAAAAGATCTTACAGTGCAAATTTGGTCAAATGATGAGGTCACCAGAGCGCGGATCAGCGGCCCAAGTGCATTTTTTCCGCGTTTTCGCGGTTGACAGTAAGGTTCAAGCCTCCAAAAAATTTTTGAGACGATGATGTCTCTAGATCACCGCTCTTCCGCAGTCCGAGGCGTGGTACGGCCACGTTTTCGCGGTCTGATAGCGGACTTGGCTCCAAAGATTTTTGTGGCTGGTCTGTTGTTGAAAATCTCTTCTGTTCGGATCTCCCGATTTCAATTTCGCACTCTGGATTTTTCCAGATCCGTTGCTCCTGCAAAGATTCACAAAAAAAATACCCTTCAAACAATAAATGATAAATTTTTTTATAATTTTTCTTTATGAATTTTTTTAATTTAGATTAACCTGAAATTGCAAAAAGGAAATACTACGCCATCCCCGGCAATGGCGCCATTTGATTTGGAGAAGTTTTATAGATCAAAAATATAATTACCGCAATCAAGAACGGCGTCGCTTGTAGCTAGCCGATGAGTACGGGTCGATCCACAGGGATTTTGTGTTTTCCTGGTCGCGCTAACGAGTTAATTCCGATGAATGTTCGGATTGATTTATTAAATCTAAAAAAACTACCAAATTAAGTTATACTAAAATTATCTAGATCTAAATCTTGCTAGGGTTAGGCTTAGGAGAAGTTGAGAGATCAAAGGTTTCCTCACCGCTTTCAATACCCTATTTTAGATCAATTAGATGTTATGGTAATTATCAATAAAGTGGATTAGAGTCTTTTGGAAAGATTTTTCTTCCTCTAGGTTCTTGTCCTTCCTTTATCGATCCTTACCCTAACCTCCATAGAAAACATGCGCACCCGGTCCTTTATTCTACGGTATCACCGTTATCTCGAGGGGTAGGGTGCCGCAGGGAGCGGTGTATGTGTGTGTACATGGAGTTCTAATTCTTAGGTGTGAAGGGGTAAGAAAGGGGTGAGCGATCTCATCTCTCAAACCTTTCCCTAAATCTAACCCTAACAAGCGAGGAGACTACTCGCTCATTAGGGAATTAAAAGACATTCTAAATTAAAAGAGAACTAAAGCAAAGAAATAAAAGTAACTTACTAATTTTTATTGATGGCTCTCTCCAAACATGAACACAGTACAGATATGAATTTATGAAGTGAAAAGAGGCATGAGAAAATACAATGACTTGGGTTCTGTTTATAGGACATAGAAACCCTAGGTTACAATTGATCCGCACGTCTGCAATTACACAAATACCCCTAGGAAATCTTTTCAGCACCGCCCTTGAATTATGGTAAAAAATTCACGCACCCCGGGCACAGGATGGCCGCGAAACCGCGGCATGGGTAGGGCTAGGGCCGCGGTTCCGCGGCCCCTTGGCAGACTCGGAGTGTGTGTTTTTCTGGGCATTTTCTCTGCTGGTTGGGCTTCTTGTTTATTTGGTTCTTTTATCAATTGGGCTTTTACGTTGATTCCAGATCTCCAGTAAACAATTTGCAGTGGAATTTTAACCGTTCGCTTCGTAATCTTGGACCTTGCGTTGCCTTGTACATTGTGAGCTGTTCTTCGTCTTGGCTTTGACTAGGATCCTTCTACTTGTTGGTCAAAAGTCCCTCTTTTGTATCATCTTTTATCTTTTTCACTGTTTTCGCTCTAAGAACCTGTAACCTGTACTATGTAGCAGACATGCGTCAAAAACACCTGTTTTTATTGTAAAATGCATAAGAATGGGAAATATAAAATGCAATATTATGATATGAACAGGTTTCGGGGTTGTTTCTTTTTCGTGTTTCTAATAACATCATCTAATCTTCTACTTTTGGTTCTAATACCAAGATAGTGTATGTTAGCACCATCACTGGATTTTACTAGCTTCAAGCATACTGCAAATCTACACAAGCCAAGATCTTAAACTAGATGATTAGGGTTTAACTTGATATCATAAACTTTACACTAAGAAATGGATGACTACAGCCTTTGTAGACCGTGTCCTTCTTTTCTAAAGCTCCGGGTTGTAGTCCATGCGACTCCACTAGGCTCTACTTGAAAGTTGAACGAACTTACTTCGATGACCTTCGTGCCAAAGATGATCCACCCGAAGTCCGCTAATCCAAGCTAACTCTTCACTAAACTCTTTACCGAAGTAAACACACTACACCAAAGCGCTAATCTAGTATAGGATGGTGAAGTAGAAGTGTTGTTTTCTCACTAG
Source organism: Agapanthus africanus (assembly GCA_030015575.1). Taxonomy (NCBI): domain Eukaryota; kingdom Viridiplantae; phylum Streptophyta; class Magnoliopsida; order Asparagales; family Amaryllidaceae; genus Agapanthus; species Agapanthus africanus. The sequence goes on from CM057337.1 coordinate 108,138,597, forward strand.
GGTTCTCACAAGCTCAAGGGTTCACAACTCATGTGAGAGATTGAGCTTAGAGGTGGAGGTGAAGAAGATGGAGAGAGCTAGAAAGCAACTCATCACATGAGCTCTCAAAAAAATGAAGAATGAACTAAGTCATGTATGAAGTGAAGAATGATCTAGCATGGCTCACATAGCTCACACATTATTGAAGCATACAATTTTTAACACTTAAAAATTGTAGCCATGCTTCAATAGTGCAAGCAAATGAATATAAAATAGAATAAGCCATGCTATGTTCTGTACCACAAAAGTCTCCCCATTTTCCACCTCAATTTCTATTTTCGAAAAATTGAAAAAACCATGCCATATTTCATATTATATATATATATATATATATATATATATATATATGAGAATAATGAAGGAAAGATGCCATAGAAGGGAATTTCTTCCTATGGCGTCGAAAAAATACACTCTCACTCATTATTTCCGACAATCGGCACCCACAATCTTCATCGTTATCATCTAAGATGTGGGTATACCATATTTCATGTGATTCTACAACTTTTTCACCGTTGATTTAGTGGGTTCAAAATTAACGGTTTACCGACAATAGAACTTTTTACATTGCTAAATCAACGGTGAAAATGTTGTATTCACATCTGAAATTTGGTGTATTCACATCTTAGATAATAACGATGAATATGGTGGGTGCCGATCGGCGGAAAAAATAAAGGAGGGTATATTTTTTCAACGCCATAGGAGGAAATTCCCTCCTATGATATCTTTCCTCCATTATTCTCTTATGTTATTGTATATTCATCAATTATATTGAAGCTATTTAATTTTTTCCTTAAAATTGTTGTTTAATTATATTCTAGAACAAAGTAACGCGGTTTCCAAATTATAATCAATAGACAAAACCTTGGCATATATAGCTTGATCAGTTGATTAATTCGGAAGGCCATGATCATAGTTTCTGTGTAAGAAATTAAAAAAAAGGGCTGGTTTGTTTTTTTTCCTTTTTTTAAAAAAGAAAACCGTAAGATAACATAATATAATCATGGATTACAGGTTATTGAATGAATATTTATGAATGCTGCGTTTAATTATGTTTAGCAGGAAATAAAGTAAAACTATTCAGATTGTTATTGAATGTAGATTTATGAATGCTGCGTTTATGAATGTAGATATTTTCCTACAGAGATATGTACGATGAGTAATCGAAACAGAATGCTGTCCTTTAAAAAAGAGCGCACAGAAGTTGAAACGGCGAGTGTTTGCAAAGAGGACAGTAATGGCTCAGTAGTATATTTGCAAAGAGGACAGTAATGGCTCAGTAGCATATATGCTGCTTGTTGCTAATGGTGATGATCTCGGTACATCTACAAAAGGAAAATTTCCTCTTCAGACTATTAAATCTGACTGACATTCATTAGTTCTTAGAATATGGTGATTTTTATTTCTTTGAGAATTAATTATTTTTCCTATTAATCTGTGTGTTATTGTTCTGTTTGCCTAGGCGAAGAAATTGTCATGAGTTTTGCACTATTATTATTAATTATTTTTATCAAAAAGAAATTGCTGCGCATCTACATTGTTTGACTTTGTTATATACATGGTATTAATACGGGGTACCAAGAGAAGTTGTGATTCCAGGTTCAATGTAAACTACTGATATTTCTCCTGAAGTTGTACTACGAGGCGCACACTGCGTGCATGTTTGTGTGCAATCATCATATTTAGCAACCCAATCTGCGATATGTTTAGTGTGTGTATACGTTGTCATTAACAGGGACAAATTAATTAATGTCTACTTGATCAAGATCATTAATAATCAAACATCGAAATGCAGTAATCAGTAGGTTGGAGACCTAATTGAACAAATTAAGTACTCACCACGGGATATAGACATGGAAAATGTTATTCAAAACTGGAAAGATTTCATTATAATTGATGTATATTTGCATACATTACATAAACATGTGAATAAATCGTTTCTACTTTCGCACCCTCTCGAACGTCTTATGCAGATCCCTAAAAGCGAGAAACTCAAGTTCTTTAGGAAAATATGCTGGCGTGAAAACCATCGGCTTGTCAACTGTTAGTTATATGTATGCCCTAGAGGCCATTACTATACATAGGATGTATAATGTAGTGGATGCTTGGACATATATAGGGAGGACTTTCTTGCTCGACATGATAGTATGCTATCTGGTTGATCTTTACCTTAACGGGTATACTGAATGTCTCTCTGTCACATGTTGGTAAAGCCCTTAGGATGTGTACTTGACTATCTGGACTATGATGCGGATCATACTAGTGGGGATATGGTAGTCCATAAGTACATCCTTCAAAGTCCCTAGTCGTGGGTGTATCGAGACGGAGCATCGATATACCAATGTAGACTAGCGTATACCTTCTCGACCCATACAGATGGGCGATGGATGATCCCATATCCATTGGTGTTTGACATCAGAGATGATATACGGGTGCTCAGTGGAGACTGGGTACACTGGACGGACTCGCCGAGAACTCCCAGATGGTATTATACCTTACGTCAGATGGCAGTTCTCAGATGACACTGGTACAGAGTAGTCTGTTGACCCGAGATCGTCATAGAGTTTTGTGTGGTTCCCACTGTGCTTTGATTTCCACCTTACCACGTCCAAGAGGTCATGCAAAACGGTGGTTTTTGGGTACAGTCCCGAATCATATGGAGGCAATGAGCGATAGGAGGGGATTCGTCTCTCCCGGTATAGGGAGTTGATGTTGCGCTGTGTTCGATTGGCTATAACCGGAAATCCCCGGCCAGGGTTGCTGAGATTTACTGGTAAGTGTTACCAGTAGTTTCTCGAACTGTTATAGACCTCATATCGACACGACTTATCGAGCTATTGGGGTCTGACGTTTACCACCCCTAGGTGAGATATGCGACATATCAGACGACGAGACCGGACTGTACGGTAAGTGTTACTGGTTGGATTCACAGGAGTGTGAGCGGGCTTGCTCGTCGATCTTCTGATCGCTCAATACCCGGGTAGCCGTTATGTTTAGCAGACCGCTTGCGGCTTGTGGGTATTTGATATGATCATCACCTGCTGCCGGCGTATTGACGAGTCTTTAGAGTCCTACACAGAGGTTTCCTGGCTCAAGCGAAACGAAATAGGAGCGCATATGAGATATGTGCGGGACCGAGAATAATGCGTGTATGTGATACCGTATTCCATTCTCGCGATGAATGTATCGATTGGTTGTATGCGATATAACCTAGTTATCGAATCAAGGATTGATTCGATAAATCGATACATTGGATATTAGTCGATCATATACGATATGACCGGATCGTTAAATCAAGTGTTGATTTGATAATTTAATGCATAATTATATATTTGATATATTACTTTGCATTAACTAGTATTGGTTCACTTTAAATGGATTTTCTCACTTGAAGTTCACAAGTTGTATATGTGATATACTTTTGTGTACTTGTTTGTATCATGTTTGATGATACATGCTCACTTGGGTTTGTGTAAAGAATTAAACCATGGTTATCTGAATGGTTAGGGTTTCATTTCATTTACTTATTCATTTATCTATTTATTGATTTATTTATTTATTTCTTTTTGGCAAATGAAAAGAAAATGGTGGCTTGATTTGTTTTCTAGTTGAAGCTTCATGAAGCTTTGACCAAGTGACCATTTTGTCTTCATGTTTAACCCTAACCCTTCAAACTAACCATAGTTTATTCTCTACACTTAACCATGGTTGGTATATGATAAGTATTCTTTTATTTTCTATTTTGGAATATAACTTATCATATCATTATCATCTTCTTCTTCTTCTTCTTCATGAAGAAAGCTTTCTACCAACAATGGTGAAATGTGAAAATGAGTGAGAAATCCAATTCTAAAGTGAACCCACCTCCTATTTCTTCATCCTCTACCTCTTGCCAAGTAGTATAGGGTGTTATCTTCACAAGTTTCATGACTTGGTGAAGTGGGAGCTTGATCTTGTGATGTCTCGACGTAGATCATCTTCGGCATCGTAGTCGATGAACTAGCCCGTCCATTTCTCCGATGAAGCCGACGCTAGAGCCCGGGATTCGAATTGGACAGCAAGGAGACTTCATCATGGAGCTATGGAGGTGGAGGACCAGATCTACAAAGGTTGTATTTCCGTTCACTTAGTTAAATTGTTAACTAGTTGCTTGTTTCGCCTAAAATTCTAGTTAACGATCCGTATTAGGGTTTCTCGGCACTTGTAAAATTTGAATTTGGCATGGTTGATGCCTTGTGTGACCTCATTAGTGTGCCTAGGAACCCTACAATGGTATCAGAGCCTAGCTAGAGCCTTAGGGAAGACACAGAACTCCATGATCGATGATGATGATAGAGATCAAAAATAAAAAAGGTAAAAAAAATTAATTGTATTGAGGATCCAGAACTGAAAATATAGGGAAAAGTTTTTAATAATCAAAATGTACGGTAAACGAATTATACTAAGACCAGGACTTCAGGTGATGCCCCCGTATCAAGCAAGTAATAAGCTAGGGTTAATTGCTAAATAATACTCTAACAACTTATATACTTTATTGATTTTTTGGTTGCCGACACCCTAGCACAAGCCGTATAAATTTTGTTTAAAATAGTAATGAATTTGTTGGTTAATTGAAGGGAGCAAAATATTAACGGTTTGCACTTTAAGATATATATAAGTGCGGCGAAACAATAAAAAAGGTCTTAAGTGCAAAATAATTAAGTGAAACATTGGGGTATTATTTAGCAATTAACCCAATAAATTAAACTCAAGTTAGTTGATCTAAGTCTTAGGTGGTGTAATAAAATTAATTTGCGTTAAGGGTACCCACTTTAGTTAGGCAATTATTTAAATGATAATAGCATGTATAATATATGGATTTACTACAACAATTCATAGAGTAGGTTAGGATTTTAAGCGCAGTTATAAATAGCCTAGCTACCGAAAATTGCGTAACTAAAATGATAGTTACAAAATTTTCTGTAACAAATTTATTGTAGCCCATAATGGCGTAACTAAAAAGAATTAGCTACAACATTTGTTCCAAAAAACCATAGCGAGTTAAAAATCTTAGCTAATGAAGTGGGTCATTTGTAAAGTTTCTAATACGGTTTAATCTGTAGCCAGAGAAAACAAAGAATACAAATTTTTTTTCTAACCAGAGTGTCCAAAGTCAACACTATTTACTATATATAGAAAATGCAAAGACTATTGTTCTTATTTTAACTACATATTCCATTGTAACAATTTTATGCGTCACTAAAGAGTTAAATAACTACAACAGAAATTGTGACTATAAGGTATTAAGACAACATTTTTTTACTTATGCCTAATGTGCTACAGTTTTTTTTGTGACTAAAAGTCCTTTCACTTGCGATTTATTTCGTAGCATGAAGTGTAGAATACCATTTAAAGTGTGACTATAAAGAATGAAGAAATAATATTTTTGGAGCTATTTGGGAAAATGCAGTGGTTTAGAGGGAGAGGTGGGCCAGTTGAGAAATATTTATAATCTATTGAATTATAAATAAATAAACAAATTGTTTGGTTAAGATATATATATTCCAGAATTATCCCATATCATGGAATGTGCTTAGTATATTGATTTTTTACACTATGTTTGCTACTCGCGGTGAGAGTGGTTGGGGTTGGGTGGGTTTTTGACGATCTTTATATCCGGATCCAAAATTTAAAACCCGAAACCTACTTGAACCTGACAGATTTGCAATGCATTATGCTCAGATATGAAACTTCGGTTTTGGACGTGTTTGGGCAGGTTTTCAGTTATAAGTTGACAGCCAGTTTTTATGGTATTTCGGGTTTTAGCCCGTTATTAATTAGTAAAATAACCGAAGAGGTAAAGCTTATGGCGGCAGGTTCTACTAAATATATATATATGTAAAATATACATATTGAAGATACAATGCTAAATTATATGTTATAAATTATAAATTGTATACATTACAATAAAATATAATTAAAATTTTGTAGATAGTTTACACTATAATTAGAGACATGTTAAATTTAGGAAGCAGATTTAACTCGGGCCGGATTTAGGGTTCGGACAGTGTTTTGAATTAAATCCATATCCAACATCGGCCTACAGAACTAGGTTTAATTTAGAGGATTGAGTAGTCGATTACGAATAGTAACCGGTCGTCGGGAATACTTATGGAGGGTGTCTTTTTTCGACGCCCCGGGAGGAAGTTCCTCCTATGGCACATTTCCTCCATTATTTTTTCGACGCCACGTGGCGTGCGGGCGCCAGCTGTCACACACCCTGCACGGGGGAGCTTGGCACCAACAGAAAAAGGGCTTAGCACCTAGACTGGGAGTTGAACTCCCGAGAGACTTTGGAGTTAAAATCCTAGAAGAAAAGGGATTTTTATTTGGAGTTAAACTTCTAAAAGATCTGGATTTTAGGGTTAAACTCCTTTTAGGATTTGAATCTTGGAGTTAAACTCCTCAGAGATTGGTTTGGAGTTAAACTCATAAATAAAAGATTCTTGTTTTGGAGTTAAACTCCAAAAAGATTTTCGGAGATGATGAAAGAGAACCCCTTTTTCTCTCTCGAGTCCTCGATCCTCTCTTAAGCCTTGGATCTTCCAAAAGTGGGATTTTTGGAAATGGGTCTCCTTCTCCTTCTCTCTGTTGGTTGGATCTTGGAGAAAAATGATGGTGAGATTTAAAAATCTCTCCTTTTAGAGATTTGATTTGAGATTTGAACTCCCCTTCAAGAGTTTTATGGTGAAAAACTATTTCTTTTTGGGAAAAAAATTAAACTCTTGATTTAATTCAAAAAAAAGAAGAAAGTTTAAAACCTTGAGTACAGAGAAGGAGGCACAGAACCCTAGAATTTTTGAGAGAATAAAAGTTGTTATTGATTTTCTTATCATGTTTACCTTTTATAGGCTACATATTTTACATATAACCCCTTGCTTTTTTCTAAATGCCACTTGTGCGTCCTTTGTCTCATGTGCTTATTTTTTTGCGTACATAAGCCATGTGCTTTACAAAATTTTGGTTTTTTTGCTCATTTTTCATACATTCATATAAAAAAATTATATTAAACTAATTTATTGTTTCATTCTTTTAGTCATGAGACTGGTCTCTTCCATGCTCGGTCTTGACTTGGGCTTAGGCCCATTTGGCTTGGGCTTAGGCCCGCTTGCTTGGGCTCAGGCCTGCTTAGCTGGGAGGTTGACTTTGACTTTGACTTGGTCAACCGGGGTGTAATTTTTAACCCGCTTTGACATGATCAACCAGGGTGTAATTTTTAACTCCAACAACAGATTCAGATGTCGACCGTCTTGGATCAAAAATATCGTATATTTTGTCGGTAATGACTTTAAAATCAGATTAAAAACAAGTATAAAGAATTTGACAAATTCTTTAACAAAATGGATATGATACTGGGTAAAAAAAACTTTGATTTTTTTTGAATATATATCTACTGTTATAACGTTAACTCCAAGAGTGTAGCTAAAATCATTAATTGATGGTGCCTCCTTTTGTATAAAAGAATTTAAGAAATGTGAGAAACTCTTCAATCTATTCCTCATAAAAAGTCATCCACATCATCAAGCTGCTAAAATATTTGAACATTAAATTCAAATTATACATAAACTTCTTTCTAAAAAAAGAGGAAAATTAATACATATACACGCGCGCATCTGTGCGCACATACACATATATACATCTAGGCACCGATATTGTGGTGTATCTTTCAATTTATAGAAATATCAATAATTTTATTGAAAATGAAATAGAAGTATATGCGGTCACATTTTAGCCATCCTATTCTTAGTGCCCATATAATTATAGAAAGTATCGACAAACCAGTTTGAAATTTACGAATTCATCTTGCTGATTCATGAACAGTAAGGTGAGATGTGCTTAGTTTTTACTTAGGAAAGAAATTTAACACAACCCAAAAAATATAAGATTTTTAGTGAGTAAGCTACATTCGGTCTGGTACACAACATCGCATATATGATTGATCCGACTGCCGAAGTATAGGGTATCCCTTGCATGCGAGCCCTCTCCAAATCAGTCTTGGGAGACATCTCTTTGGAGAGAGTGATTCCTTAACAAGCGGGTAAATTACCACGCTTAGAATCTTCCATACTAAACCTCTTTAGTATGGTGTCTATGTACCTGGATTGGGACAATTCCAACATCCGTTTAGACCTATCTTTATAAATCTTTATCCCCAGGATAGAGGAGGTATCACTTAGATCTTTCATGGAGAACTTTTGTGATAAGAAAAGCTTGACCGAGTGTAGCGTAGGAACATCGTTTTCTATCAGGAGTATGTCATCCTCGTACAATACGCAGAAGACAACCTTACTCTCTCCAACCTTCTTATATATATATGGTTCATCTACATTTTTGATGAAGTCAAACTCTTTGATAGCTTCATCAAAACAGATGTTTCATCTCCGCGATACCTGCTTTAATCCGTAAATTGATTTAAGCAGCTTGCATACGCTTCTGCTGCTCCCACTGTCTACGAAGCCTTCTGGCTCTGTCATGTACATGCTCTCTTCTAAATCACTATTTAGAAAAGCGGTCTTGACGTGCAACTACCAGATTTCATAGTCATGGTATGTGGCAACGACAAGTAGGATCCTGATGGACTTAAGCATGGCCACTGGAGAAAATATTTTATCATATTCGATACCTGGTCGTTGACGAAAACCTTTTGCAACAAGTCTAGCTTTAAATGTATCAAATTTTCCATTTACACCAATTATCTTCTCAAGATCCACTTACTCCCGATGGGTTTTACCCCTTCAGGAGCAACTTTCAAAATCCATACTTTGTTGGTGTACATGGATTCCATCTCAGATCGTATAGATCCCAGCGATTCATAGAGTCTCCACTTGAGATGGCCTGCTCGAAACTAGTTGGGTCATCAACTTCCATAATGCAATCATCGCTCCCACTGTCTATGAGAAAACCGCAGTATCTCTCAGGTGGATGAGAAACACTACTAGATCTGCGGAGTGGCTGAGGTTCGTTGGACTATTAAATCCTCCGGTTCCACCAAATCGTCAGTTATAGTTTGTGTTGCTGGATCTTCTTTCCCTTCTACCTCATTGCCACTAATTTTTTTTATAAGAAATTCCTTTTCTAAAAGATGGCATGTTGAGAAAAAAACCCCTTTTGTTCCTCGGTGTGGTAGAAGATATACCCTCGTTAATGTTTAGGATATCCTACAAACTTGCACAGAACTGACCTTGCCTTGAATTTGTCCAGATTTTGCTTTTGAACATAGGACGGACAATTCCATATCTTAACTCGTTTAAGAGATGGTCTCTTCCCATTCCATATCTCATATGGAGTGGTAGGTAATGGATTTGGTCGGAACTCTATTCAATAGGTATGCAGCTATTTTAAGTGCATAACCCCTGTCACGCCCCGCTTCCCAGAGTACGCTCAAATGGGCACGTGACATAGCCAACCATGCTACCTGTGGATAGGAAAAATCCCTCCACAGTCACATTACGGCTGTAGTGATATCAAAAACAGGAAAGTAAACTAAACTATCTAGTACATGTCCATGAGCCAGAATGAAAGAGTCAAGAAATAATGATATGCGGAAGCAAAAGATACAATAAATGAAACACCTGGAAAGTAAAATTACATACCGGTAGGAACTTCACCGCTCGGTCTAACAGCGGCAATACTCCTGATCAGTCTGCAACAAGGTAGAAGAATCTGGGCTATGCAAAACCCAGACGTCAGTGCGTCATGTCATCAAGTAATAAAATACAAACAGGGTAACAGGCAATGCAAATATAATCATGAATGAAAAGAAGATGTAACAGTAATGTAAATCAGGGCAGTGAAGCCCGTAACTCTGTGTCTAGAACTTGTCGCTCCCGAGCTCTCCCGTCGAGGCCATCTTCCTCGGTCCCTCCGACCGACCAACTCCACCACTCACAGGCGTAACCGCCGCTCCGCAAATCTCGCCATGCGCGGATTCTCCGTCGGCAACATCCCACGTTCCACGCCATCACGATCCCCATTAACGGGCGATCCGCTTATTACGCAGGCATGACGTCGGGAGCATATCTGCCGGCGAGATTCTCACGCCTGCTACTGCGTGTTGCCGCCACTATATAAATCCCCATCACAGAGGGGTCAAGGAAGCCATTTTTATTCCACTTAGCCGTTACTCTGCTCGGATCTAGTGCTGAATTGATGTCGGAGGGTCCTCGGTCGTACCAAACCATCCCGGGACTTCTTTGAAGGTACTCGGTGCTAAACTCTTCAAAACACCAATCTCCTTAAAACCCATTGAGACCCACACGCAACAGGAGATCACCTCCAAAATCCACCGGGAGATCGACGGAAGACAGTATCTGACGGAGACCCGAAAAGGACCTCCATCAGTTGGCGCCGTCTTTGGGAAATAAAACTCCACAAAAACAAAAGTTGGCCTTCTGATCTCCATCCATATGGCATGCGATCACCCTGAAGATCCAGGTACCAGTCGCCGCCTCCCCCTCACCAGAGGCGCGGATGAACCTCCTCCTGGCGACCGTCATCAAGGCCCTCGCCGGCCGAATAGACCGACTACAGTCCACCGTGGAGGCGCTCGTCCGCGTCCAAACAGCCGGGCCAAGGCCCCAGCCCTCATCGGCACGGCTGACCGCCGGCGGGCTATGTCCTATGGCCACAGATCTCACGGGCCGATACTCTCTGAGGCCCGCCGGGCGCCCCATAGCTCCACAGCAAGATCCGCCGCCAGGGCACCTCGCCTCGAGCCTCCTCACGACCCTCACCCCCTGAGGAGATATCGATCACCTCGCCTGTTCCCAGGCATGACCGATACCCCCTCCCTCGATGGGGTCGCATAGAAGGGGCTCGCCATGGCTGCTCGAGGGCCACCTCTCCCAGATATCAAAGCCCTCGCCAAGAGTCAACCGTGCAGCTTCACTGCCCAGTTATCCTTAGCAGGCCTCCTACGGCCCCTCCAACGCTAAGGATCAAAGTCCTCCTTAGAGGCAGCCGAGCGGCCTCTCTGCTCGGCTATCCCTGGCCGGTAGCTTCCCTACTCGCAACGCCAGGGATCAAAGCCCTCTCCTAGAGGCAACCGCGCAGCTTCACTGCCCGGTTATCCTTAGCAGGCCTCCTACAGCCCCTCCAACGCTAAGAATCAAAGTCCTCCTTAGAGGCAGCCGAGCGGCCTCCCCTGCTCGGCTATCCCTGGCCGGTAGATTCCCTACTCACAACACCAGGGATCAAAGCCCTCGCCAAGAGGCTACCGCGCAGCTTCACTGCCCGGTTATCCTTAGCAGGCCTCCTACGGCCCCTCCAACGCTAAGGATCAAAGTCCTCCTTAGAGGCAGCCGAGCGGCTTCCCTGCTCGGCTATTCCTGACCGGTAGCTTCCCTACTCACAACTCCAGGGATCAAAACCCTCGCCAAGAGGCAACCGCGCAGCTTCACTGCCCGGTTATCCTTAGCAGGCCTTCTACGGCCCCTCCAACGCTGAGGATCAAAGTCCTCCTTAGAGGCAGCTCAGTAGCTATCCTGCTCGGCTATCCCTGGCCGGTAGCCTCCCTACTCGCAACGCTAGGGATCAGAAAGTCCTTCCAGAGGCAGTCGAGCCCGACCTTCGCTCGGCTATCCCCGGCTGGTAGCTTCCTACCACAACCGACAGGGATCAAAAGCCCTTCTAGAGGCAGTCGAGCCCGACCCTCGCTCGGCTATCCTTCAGGACAAAAGCCCTCGCCAAGAGGCACCGGGCAGTAACCCTGCTCGGCTAACGGTCCTTGGTAGGATTCTTACAGCCCCTCCCGCGCCAAGGACCAAAGTCCTCCTTTGAGGCGGTCGAGCCCGACCCTTGCTCGGCTATCCTCGGCTGGTAGCTTCCTACTACAACTGACAGGGATCAAAGTCCTCACCAAGAGGCACTGGGCAGTAACCCTGCTTGGTCCCCATCCTGAAGGATCAAAAGCCCTCGCAAGAGGTAACCGAGCCCGACCCTTGCTCGGTCATCTCCGGCTGGTAGCTCCCTACCCATGACGCCAGGGATCGAAGCCCTCGCAAGAGGCATCTGAGCGGCTACCCCGCTCGGTCATCCCAGGCTGGTAGTTGCCTACCCACGACGCTAGAGATCAAAGCCCTCGCCAAGAGGCACCGAGCGGCTACCCTGCTCGGTCACCCCCGGCTGGTAGCTCCCTACCCTCTAATGCCAGGGATCAAAGCCCTCACCAAGAGGCACCGAGCAGCTACCCTGCTCGGTCATCCCCGGCTAGTAGGTCCCTACCCATGATGCCAGGAATCCAAGCCCTCACCAAGAGGCACCGAGCAGCTACCCTGTTCGGCCATCCTCAGCAGGCCTCTTACGGCCCCTCTCACGCTGAGGATCGAAGCCCTCACCACGAGGCCGCCGAGATCCTTCTTGATCGGCGCATCCCCAGCGGGCATCCTCCTGCCCATCTGACGCTGAGGATCTTAAGCCCTCACCATGAGGCCGCCGAGTTCTTTCTTGCTCGGCGCATCCCCAGCGGGCATCCTCTTGCCTATCAGACGCTGAGGATCTCAAGCCCTCACCGCGAGGCTGCCGAGTTCCTTCTACTCGGCGCATCCCTAACGGTCATCCTCCTGCCCCTCAGACGCTGAGGATCTCAAGCCCTCATCGTGAGGCCGCCGAGTTCCTTCTGCTCGACGCATCCCCAGCGGGCATCCTCCTGCCCATCAGACGCTGAGGATCTCAAGCCCTCATCGTGAGGCCGCCGAGTTCTTTCTTGCTCGGCGCATCCCCAGCAGACATCCTCTTGCCCATCAGACGCTGAGGATCTCAAGCCCTCACCGTGAGGCTGCCGAGTTCCTTCTACTCGGCGCATCCCCAACGGGCATCCTCCTGCCCCTCAGACGCTGAGGATCTCAAGCCCTCATCATGAGGCCGCCGACTTCCTTCTGCGCGGCGCATCCCCAGTGGGCATCCTCCTGTCCATCAAACGCTGAGGATCTCAAGCCCTCATCGTGAGGCCGCCGAGTTCCTTCCTGCTCGGCGCATTCCCAGCGGGCATCCTCCTGTCCATCAGACGCTGAGGATCTCAAGCCCTCATCGTGAGGCCGCCGAGTTCCTTCCTGCTCGGCGCATCCCCAGCGGGCATCCTCCTGCCCATCAAACGATGAGGGTCTGAAGCCCTCATCGTGAGGTCGCCGAGTTACTTCCTGCTCGGCGCATCTCCAGCGGGCGTCCTCCTGCCCATCAGACGCTGAGGATCTGAAGCCCTCTTCGCGAGGCCGCCGAGCCCCTTACTACTCGGCGCATCCCATTAGGTAGCTTCCTACCCAACAAAGATAAGGATCAAAGTCCTCCTTAGAGGCAGCCGAGCGTCTTTCCTGCTCGGCTATCCCTGACCGGTAGCTTCCCTACTCGCAACGCCATGGATCAAAGCCCTCGCCAAGAGGCAACCGCTTAGCTTCACTCTCCAGTTATCCTTAGCAGGCCTCCTACTACCCCTCCAACGCTAAGGATCAAAGTCCGCCTTAGAGGAAGCCGTGCGGCTTCCCTGCTCGGCTATCCCTGGATGGTAGCTTCCCTGCTCACAACTCCAGGAATCAAAGCCCTCGCCAAGAGGCAATCATGCAGCTTCACTGCCCGGTCATCCTTAGCAGGCCTCTTACGGCCCCTCCAACGCTAAGGATCGAAGCCCTCCTCTGAAGCGGCCGAGCGACTACTCTGCTCGGTCATCTTCGGCCAGTAGCTCCCTACCCATGACGCCATGGATTAAAGCCCTCGTAAGAGGCATCTAAGCGGCTACCCCGCTCGGTCATCCCAGGCTGGCGGTTGCCTACCCACGACGCCAGAGATCAAAGCCCTCGCCGAGAGGCAACCGCGCAGCTTCACTGACCGGTTATCCTTACTAGGTTTCTTACAGCCCCTCCAACGCTAATGATAAAGTCCTCCCAGAGGCAGCCGAGCGGCTTCCCTGCTCGGCTGTCCCTGGCCTGTAGCTTCCCTAATCGCAATGCCAGGGATCAAAGCCCTCGCCAAAAGGCAACCGCGCAGCTTCACTGCCCGGTTATCCTTGGCAGGCTTCTTACAGCCACTCCAACGCTAAGGATCAAAGTCCTCCCAGAGACAGCCGAGCGGCTTCCCTGCTCGGTTATCCCTGACCGGTAGCTTCTCTACTCGCAACGCCAGGGATTAAGGCCCTCGCCAAGATCAACGGAGCAGCTTCCCTGCTTGGTCATCCCCACCAGGCATCCTCCTGCCCAACAGACGCTGCGGGTTTGTAACCCTCATAACGAAGCCACTGAGCCCATCACATGCAGCGAATCCGAAGCCCCAATAAGAGACATCAGGTCTATCCAAGTCTGAGTAATCCCCCCCCCGACCTCGGGGCTATGGAGATGCCTTCTTCTCAGCAGCGCTTGGCACACTTGGCAAGTGATCGAAATCAACTCGACGACCGATCGCTCCGCTTGTCGTTCCCATACTGGGCCGCATCCCATCAGACGCCGCAGGTCTGCACACGTCGCGTCAGCCAACCGACGCTTGACACACGGACCGTCGCTTCAGTGACAGGATGCATGAACCGGCACACCTTCCTTAAATACAGAGATTTCGCCCTGATTCGCTGGCAGAAAAGGCAGCTGACGGCCCGGGGATGCGTCCCGATGAAATCTTAGGAGGGAGCCCGTCCAGGGCGGCCCGGCAGTCCACACTTGACCCGACCCGCCAGCTGGCCGGGACAAGAGTGGGGAGCTAATGATGATACTCTATATTGGCAACCACCCAGATCATGACACGTGGCAGACGAGGTGTCCCAGAACTCAGAAGAAAGGGCCCACAGAGGCCGACCAGGCCACCCCTATACTCGACCTGCAAGCACAACTCACTTCAGAGCCCCCCGCAAATTGGGCTCAAGAAGTTGACCCTAATATCTGCACCTCTCATCTACACATGGACTTGTTTTGGTCCAAATGACATGGATATTCTTGGGCAACTTGCACTGCATCACATTTCATGCTTATTTCGCATGGGATCATCACTTATATTTCATGCTTAACCGTGTATATGGATAAGTAATAATGATGAAACATTATCAGGATTAAGTGAAATGGCAGACCATCACTTTGTTACCACATACAAGCTTCCAAGTTGATTTTGGCATGATATAACCATGCATCCTTGACAAGTTTAGAATAATACTGTAAGTTGTTTTTGGCATGAGACGGTAATACATCCTTAATTGGTGATCGATGCACAGAACATGCATATAGATTGGCTAACTGTGTTTCTTTGTTCATTTGACCGCCAAGTTTTGACTTGTTATCATATTTCTTCTTGCGGCAGTAATTTATACTGTGCCTACGAATGCACGCTCTGCTTAGTTGTAACTCTATTGCTAGCGTTGCCTTTAATTTTGATACTAGATTGGCTTGTTAATTAGAGAAGTCATCACCTGAGGTTTCCACTAAACTGTGTTGTGACCTGATTAAGCTCACATAGCGGTGGCATTTCAAGGATGCCAAGACCGATCATGATTCTACTGGCGTATATGATTAAGTACAACATCATGCTGATGGTTGCTATGGGTACGTACGTTAGCTTTTTGTGTTCACAGATTCCTTTTCTGTGCTTGTATAGTGTTTCTGATGAATAAAGAGTCGAAAAGATGGTGTGTGGTAGAGATAAAATTTCTGCTTTCTGTAGACATTTGCGATATGTACTGCTACCTTCTCGAGCAAATTCTCATCTCAGTGGTTTAATTAGGACTTTGGAGGCCTGTTATCATTATTTTTTTGAGTTTGAACATGCGAAGCTGCGAAGAATTCTATACGAGTTTTTATGCCCTGATGCTGTGCAGGTTGCAGTAGAAGAGCTCAAAGTGATGTAGGACAGTGGGCATAGTGTATCTTTTAAGAAGGAGAAGGACCCTTTGGATCATATATAAGATGGGCCAGTTCACAATCTCACAGATTAATGCTTTTTGTGGTGGGTTGGGGTTGATGATTTTGTAGCTTGATTGTTGAATAGGTATGTGACTTTGTTTATAGGTAAGGTATGGATTCCTTTGGCACAGTCAATCATTAATTATGCCATATATATATTTCTGACTTTCAGAATTGTCTTGGTTTTACAGTTTTAACTTGCAGTTTTGGCAATATATTTATTTGTTCTCCTTATATACATTATTCTAGTTGTGCCTCATGAGCAATTTAGAATCAAGCAAGGTTTATAATCTCAGGATCATGATAGGATGGTCATTTTTGGGCGGTCATATTAGCCGGCTCGGATCGGAAATATCGGATATTACGTCATTGGGCGGTAATGACTTTTAAAATCAGAGTAAAAACAACTATAAACAACTAGACAATTTTCTGAGCAAAATGGATATAATACAAGGTAAAAATAACTTCTTCTTCACACACACACACACCCCATCGCTATTATAACGTTTAACTCCAAGGATGTAGATAAAATCATTAATTGATGGTCCCCCCTTTTTTATACAAGAATTTTAGAAATGTGAAAAACTCTTCAATCTATTCCTCATATAAAGCCATCCACATCATCAATTAAAATATTTGAACATTAAATTCAAATTATACTGAAACATCTTTCTCAAAGAAAAAGAGGAAAATTTATACATATACACATACGCGCGTGCACGCATACATTCTCTAGGCACCAATATTATGGTGTATCTTTCAATTTATAGAAATATCATTAATTTTGTTGAAAATGAAATACAAGTATATGCAGTGGCACCTTTGATATGTGAAATTATAGCAATTGACAACTGTGGTATTTGTTTGCTCATGAGTTCGATCCCTTTACAGTTCCTGAAGCTGGTACATGTAGGTAACCCTCATTAATTTTTCTTACTAGGTAGATTATCTTGATCTTGAAACACATTCACTCATCGATCATATCTGTCATTAGAAATGAAAATGATCAGTAAACATATAAAAAGTTCCCCGGAATCGAAAGGCTTTAAAGCTACAATTACAGTAACTTACTAATCTGCTTCAATGAGGCCGACCTACACAACCTATCAATTCGCAAATCAAGCAAATCTGTCGATCATCTCTGTCGACCAAGTGGACACAGTTTTAGAAATGGGATCATCGTACTGCCCCTCATTCTTCAAATCCTAATGTGCTTGCCTTGTATTCTTCAAATCCTAATCTGTTTGGGTGCAGCCTTCCCCGTGAATATTGGAATGCAGTGTCTTCTAGATCCTTATAGTTAGGCAATAATTAAGGATATTAAGCAATACTTCCATTTAAGCAGTGACAAAATTGATATGTTTAAAGATTCCCGTCCTGAAATTAGAACTCAGAACACCTTTTTTGCCCCCGATTGTTTTCCCAGGTAAAATGGACGGCGAAAGCTCATTCAAAAACTTGATTCAAGAACATTGTCAGAAGAGACACCTTTCACTACCAAAATGAACCTTGGGCCAGACCACAATCCAACCTTAACCGCAGAAGTATCCGTTGAAACCGTTAATTATATTTGAAGTGCGATGACATCAAAGAGGAAAGCTGAACAAAATGCAACAAAGCTGGCGGCGGTTAATTTGGAAGTGACTGTTGAAGACAAAAGATCGAAAGAACTTCTTCTATAATTTTGGCGAGTGTTTGCAAAGAGGACAGTAATGGCTCAGTAGTATATTTGCAAAGAGGACTAATGGTGATGATCTCGGTACATCTACAAAAGGAAAATTTCCTCTTCAGACTATTATTAAATCTGACTGACCTTCATTAGTTCTTAGAATATGGTGATATTTATTTCTTTGAGAATTAATTATTTTTCCTATTAATCTGTGTGTTATTGTGATCTGTTTGCCTAGGCGAAGAAATTGTCATGAGGTTTGCACTATTATTATTAATTATTTTTATCAAAAAGAAATTGCTGCACATCTACATTAATTGTTTGACTTTGTAATATACATGGTATTAATATGAGGTACCAAGAGGAGTTGTGATTCCAGGTTCAATGTAAACTACTGATATTTCTCCTGAAGTTGTACTACGAGACGCACACTGCGTGCATGTTTGTGTGCAATCATCATATTTAGCAACCCAATCTGCGATATGTTTAGTGTGTGTATACGTTGTCATTAACAGGGACAAATTAATTAATATTGTATACTTGATCAAGATCATTAATAATCAAACATCGAAATGCAGTAATCAGTAGGTTGGAGACCTGATTGAACAAATTAAGTACTCACCGCGGGATATAGACACGGAAAATGTTATTCAAAACTGGAAAGATTTCATTATAATTGATGTATGTTTGCATACATTACATAAACATGTGAATAAATTAACGTTTCAACTTTGGCACCCTCTCGAACGTCTCATGCAGATCCCTAAAAGCGAGAAACTCAAGTTCTTTAGGAAAATATGCTGGCGTGAACACCATCGGCTTGTCAACAAACTTCCCTATGCCCGCCAGCCAGTCCGCCGCACAGTTCCCTTCTCGGTATATGTGAGAGAATCTGCATTCTGCGAAATAATCAAGCAGCTGCAAGATCTCCTGTGTCACCTCTGAGTCGGACGGGTGGGATTTATAATGCAATTTGACCGCGTTGATCGCCAACAGCGAGTCTCCCTCGACCCACAACTTGTCGGTCGGCTTGCAAATCCGAACGGCCAATTTCAAACCCTGCCATAAAGCCCGTAACTCTGTGTCCAGAACGTCCAGCTTGACCCCCTTGCAGCATTGTGCTCCAACAATGGCTCCTCCATGCTTCCGCAGCAGGTTTCCACATCCAGCTCGACCCTTGGAGACCCCGCCGTCAAAGTTGAGCTTTAACCATGTGGGCTCGGGTGGTATCCATCGGACGAGAATCTTCTTGTTGTGATCAGCTTTCCCGCGATTGAACTGATGCCTTGAGTCGTAGTCGAAGAAGCAGAGACCCAGGGGAGCGTAGCAGCAGTACTCATCGATGAAGACATGATAAGGAGGAGGAGGAGGAGGAGGATAGTTTGGGTAGTAATGTGGGGGAAGGTGGAGGGAGTCGGTTGGGTGAAGAAGGAAGGGAGGCACATGAGGAAAGACACAGAACTCCATGATCGATGATGATGATAGAGATCAAAAAATAAAAAAGGTAAAAAAAAATTATTTGTATTCAGGATCCAGAACTGAAAATATAGGGAAAAGTTTTTAATAAGCAAATAATAAGCTAGGGCTAATTGCTAAATAATACTCTAACAACTTATATACTTTATTGATTTTTTTGTTGCCGACACCGTAGCACAAGCCGTATAAATTTTGTTTAAAATAGTAATGAATTTGTTTGTTAATTGAAGGGAGCAAAATATTAACGGTTTGCACTTTAAGATATATATAAGTGCAGCGAAACAATAAAAAAGGTCTTAAGTGCAAAATAATTAAGTGAAACATTAGGGTATTATTTAGCAATTAACCCAATAAACTAAACTCAAGTTAGTTGATCTAAGTCTCTGCTGCTGGTGTAATACAATTAATTTGCGTTAAGGGGACCCACTTTAGTTAGGCAATTATTTAAATGATAATAGCATGTATAATATATGGATTTACTACAACAATTCATAGAGTAGGTTACGATTTTAAGCGTGGTTATAAATAGCCTATGTACCGAAAATTGCGTAACTAAAATGATAGTTACAAAATTTTCTATAACAAATTTATTGTAGCCCATAATGGCGTAACTAAAAAGAATTAGCTACGACATCTGTTCCAAAAAACCGTAGCGATTTAAAAATCTTAGCTAATGAAGTGGATCATTTGTAAAGTTTCTAATACAGTTTAATCTGTAGCCAGAGAAAACAAAGAATACAAATTTTTTTTCTAACCAGAGTGTCCAAAGCCAACACTATTTACTATATATAGAAAATGCGCAAAGACTATTGTTCTTATTTTAACTACATATTCCATTGTAACAATTTTATGCGTCACTAAAGAGTTAAATAACTACAACAGAAATTGTGACTATAAGGTATTAGGACAACATTTTTTTACTTAAGCCTAATGTGCTACAGTTTTTTTTGTGACTAAAAGTCCTTTCACTTGCGATTTATTTCGTAGCATGAAGTGTAGGATACCATTTAAAGTGTGACTCAAAGTCTACAGATTTTGTTATGACTCAGAGTCTTTCTAATTAGGATTTATTCCATAGCTTGAAAGGAGGAGAATATGGTTTAAAATGGGGCTAAAAAATATAAACGTAGTTATTTTGTTTGTAACTAAAAAGTTCAAGCTCTATGATTTTTCGGTGACCAAATGTCCTCTTATATATGATTAATTCTATAGTTTTAAAAAATAAAGCTACAATTTAAAATGTGAAGAAAAAAATATAGTAGCTACCAACTTTTTTATGGAAAGAAAGTCTAAAAGCTTTGGTTATTGATTTGCATAATTAGCTTCCTTTATTAGTGTGGCTGTTATAGTTATAGTTATAATACGATCCTTTATTAGTGTGGCTGTTATAGTTATAGTTATAACACGATATATATATATATATATATATATATATATATATATATATATATATTTGCAAAATATAATACACAAATAAGAAACAAAATACAAATGATAGACAATTTCAATACAACGACAAACCAGATATAAAGCCAATATGTAAAATACTGAATTGTTGCATTTTGGAAGGTTATTTTCAGGGAAGATTTGAGGTTTGGGGTTTTCATGAATTTGATTTGGAGATGTGCCAAAATCAAAGGCGGGGGAAAGTTTTTGAGGCTGTGGGTGAAATTTGTTTTTGAAACGATTAGGGGTTTATGAAGATATTTTGGAAGATTTCGTGAATTAGGGATGAGAGAAGGATGATCGAGCTATTTAGGAAAATGCAGTGGTTTAGAGGGGGAGGTGGGCCAGTTGAGAAATATTTATAATCTATTGAATTATAAATAAATAAACAAATTGTTTAGTTAATACATATATATATATATATATATATATATATTTATGTATATATATTCCAGAATTATCCCATATCATGGAATGTGCTTAGTATATTGATTTTTTACACTATGTTTGCTACTCGCGGTGAGAGTGGTTGGGGTTGGGTGGATTTTTGACGATCTTTATATCCAGATCCAAAATTTAAAACCCGAAACCTATTTGAACCTGACAGATTTTCAATGCATTATGCTCAGATATGAAACTTCGGTTTTGGACGTGTTTGGGCAGGTTTTCAGTTATAAGTTGACAGCCAGTTTTTATGGTATTTTGAGTTTTAGCCCGTTATTAATTAGTAAAATAACTGAAGAGGTAAAGCTTATGGCGGCAGGTTCTACTATATATATATATATATATATATATATATATATATATAAGATACAATGCTAAGTTATATGTTATAAATTATAAATTGTATACATTACAATAAAATATAATTAAAATTTTGTAGATAGTTTACACTATAATTAGAGACATGTTAAATTTAGGAAGCGGATTTAGCTCGGGCCGGATTTAGGGTTCGGACGAACGTGTTTTGAATTAAATCCATATCCGACATCGGCCTACAGAACTAGGTTTAACTTTTGTGTTTAGAGGATTGAGCAGTCGAATACGAATAGTAACCGGTCGTCGGGAATACTTATGGAGGGTGTCTTTTTTCGACGCCCCGGGAGGAAGTTCCTCCTATGGCACATTTCCTCCATTATTTTTTCGACGCCACGTGGCTTGCGGGCACCAGCGGTCACACGCCCTGCACGGGGGAGCTTGGCGCCAACGGGAAAAGGGCTTAGCACCTAGACTGGGAGTTGAACTCCCGAGAGACTTTGGAGTTAAAATCCTAGAAGAAAAGGGATTTTTATTTGGAGTTAAACTTCTAAAAGATCTGGCTTTTAGGGTTAAACTCCTTTTAGGATTTGAATCTTGGAGTTGAACTCCTCAGAAATTGGTTTGAAGTTAAACTCCTAAATAAAAGATTCTTGTTTTGGAGTTAAACTCCAAAAAGATTTTCGGAGATGATGAAAGGGGTCCCCTTTTTCTCTCTCGAGTCCTGGATCCTCTCTTAAGCCTTGGATCTTTCCAAAGTGGGATTTTTGGAAATGGGTCTCCTTCTCCTCCTCTCTGTTGGTTGGATCTTGGAGAAAAATGATGGTGAGATTTAAAAATCTCTCCTTTTAGAGATTTCATTTGAGATTTGAACTCTCCTTCAAGAGTTTTATGGTGAAAAACTATTTCTTTTTGGGAAAAAAAATTAACTTTTGGGCGGTAATATTAGCTGACTCGGATCGGAAATATCGGATATTACGTCATTGGGCGGTAATGACTTTTAAAATCAGAGTAAAAACAACTATAAACAACTAGACAATTTTCTTAGCAAAATGGATATAATACAATGTAAAATTAACTTCTTCACACACACATCGTTTAACTCCAAGGATGTAGATAAAATCATTAATTGATGGTCCCCCACTACTACAAATAGGGGTTGCCCCTACAGATAAATCCGTAGGAGCAAACCACTGCCACTACGGCTATAGCCGTAGTGACATGAAATTATCCTGTAAGTGCAAAAGCCGTAGGTGTAAGTCTTAGCCTTGAACATACCCCTACGGTTAAATACGTGCCCCTACGGCTTAATACGTAGGGACACATGTCCCTACGGATTAGACTGTAGGGACAAAAAAGTTATTTAATTTATCGGTTTTTAAAATAAAATAGGTGTCCCTACGGAGGTATCCGTAGGGCTAACTTTCTGCCCCTACGGATACATGCGTAGGTCCAGATATGTAGGGACAAAATATCAGGAAAACTGATATTTTGCCCCTACGGATACCTGTGTAGGGGCATTTTTATGTCCCTACGGTCCAATCCATAGGTACATGTATAACCTCTCTTACTGAGATCATAGGGGCAAAATATCATATATCCTGATATTTTGCCCCTACGGATAAATGTGTAAGGGCAAAGTAGGATCGTACGGATTAATCCATAGGTGCAATGTTTGGCCCTACGATTTAATCCGTAGGGACATATTATCAGGGTTTTTTTTTAAAAAGGGCTGCATGTTTTTTTCTCGCCCTGTGCAGAATAATATATACATCATATATAAAATTAATCAACACACAAAATATATACCGCAGTATTCATAATCACATCTCACGCATTATATATAAAAGAAATCAACAAGCATAATACGATATCAATCTAAATCAATATAAGCACGCAAACACCACCAATATCAATATCGTCCAAAATATATACAATATGTATCATATAAGTAAATACATGTTTAAAATATAAGAATCAAAAAGCTACCCTAGCTCGGTCCAGCTCTACCTCTGATAAACGCCGTAATCTGGCGCGCCTGCTCCTCGGATATACCCTGAGTTAATAGCTTGAGCAATGCGGAGTGTGCGGGAGTCTGAGAGGGCTGTAGAGCTGTAGGAGTGGTCTACGCAACCGCCGCCGAGGTAGTGGCTTGCGGAGCCGCAGCTGCGAGAGTCTGAGCAGGCAATGGAGCTATAGGAGTTGTCTGCGCAACCGCAGCCGATGTAGTGGCTTGCGGAGCTGCAGCCGAAGGAGATGCATGTGGAGGCTGAGCCGATGTACCCTGTCGCGTCTGTTCAATTTTGTGTGTAATAAACGAGTAAGAACTGTGTATTAGTCGAATTCGTATCATTATCAGGTTATTTTGGAAACCCAATCTATATATACTTAGGGACTTAGGCCTCGTTTGGATATCTAGTTTGGAAAAACGTAGTTTATTTTAATTAGACGGTTCTATGTATGTATGATTAATCAAAGCTAAGTCTACAATCAAATAAGCTCAGGATACGTACTAATATTGGATATGTTGCTATATATAATATGACATAATATTTTACTATTAAATAGTATACATACCAACATCTCCTTCAACTCCTGAACGGTGGCCTTCAAGGTGTCCAGTTCTTGCTCGAAACGTCGCTCACGGGAGATAAATGAAGTAACCGCCGGAGTGGAGTCCAACCTCATATGGGCCCTGCTAGGACCCAGTCCCCGGCCTCTCTCCCAACCTTTGTGGTGCCCTCCGTGTGCGGCATCTAGGACTGGGGTCAGCAGTATCGGATCGTTCTGTCCGGTAAAATCGATCCTCGATGCCTCCGCCTGCTCAACCACCTGCTCTTACACCCACATTAACCAGTAAAATATAAATATATCAATTAAATTTGAACCTTTCAAAACAAAAGTTTCAAATAGGGGTTGAATGAATATTAACACTTACGCAATACTCCTGGATAGCGGTGTCGGGGTATCGAAGCTCGCCCATGGCGGGATCTGTCGAGGTGCCATGGACGACAAGATATGCGGACAGCACGCTCGGTGTACCACCCTACGACAGGGTCTGAGCTCTCTGCAATTCGCCAAAAATTTACATATATTAGAAAATAACTCTTAATATTACATTATATCACAAAGGCCGATCTATTGTAATTTACCGATAACTCCATGGCACGAGTAATATTTCTCGAGCCACCTGTATAAGTGGGGCGACCCCTCTTCGCCGACTTCCTATTCTCTTTATTTTGATCGGCCTGTTTCTGCACAACACATTCAGATTTAGTTTTCTAATTAAGCAACACAAAAAAATAAATTATATACTAAACAATGAATTACATTTAAAATACATACATGTTTGCGCTCAGAGTCGAAATATTGGCACAATAGAGGCCATATATCTACGTCGACTCTCGAAAAGGCCGGAGTATGTAGGAGTGCCGCTCTCTCTGTCTCGGGGGTCACCATCCATAGGGAACAGCAATCGATCTTCAGCTCATTCCTATTGTATCGGACCTTCGTCTGCATGTTCTTCATCAGGCCATTGTACAGAGCGTGAAGATCGAGCACCCTTCCATAGTGATCAGGGTCGGGTACAGGCTGAAAATCGTAATCCAACTAAAAATACAAAAAAACAATGTTATTAAATTGCAAGTGTTAATAATAAATATATTGGATAAATCAAATGAAAATATATATTAATACCCGAACCTGATCTCAGAAGAGGGCGAATGAGCGCCGGTGCTGGTCGCCCCACTCAACGTGAAGTGGATAGTTCTTCACAAGGCGGCTCTCATCCCCCATATACCGGCCGAACCTCTCGGCATAATCGCCGTTATAGCGATAATCAGGGGTAAAAAAGAGGGAGGAATGCTGCCTCCCCCTAGCTCTGTCGGGCCTCAGCCTGTGGGACTGATTCGGGCCTCGAGTCCCCCTCTCGGGATGGGGAGGCCCTGCATCTACAAGAAATATCAATACAATCAATATTAAGACAAAGTGGTATTAAGAAATCAAGATTTAACGAAAATTGAAGTGTGATATATACCTCCGGCGACTAAAGCACGAGCCTGGGCCCGGGCAGCAGCACGAGCGGTACGATAGTTCCTCCGGTGAGGAACAACCGGTGACCCGGACGTAGATGCATCTCCAACTAGAAAATAAACATCGATAAAATTACATGAAGTTCATGTTTATTCTTAAAGTATATGTAAAATGAATAAATATTTTATATTTATTCATACAAACCTATAGACTGAGTGAAGGGTATGGAAGTGACGGGAGTGGCCCCTGCACCAGACGAGGACGCACCACCTATAATTAGACAATCAAGTATCAGTTATATAAGTAATTGCAAAAAGAATGCGTATATCAATAATATAACATTCTAAATCAACATGTATATACTATAGGATATATAAACATACCCGCAGGTGCGGTGGTGGGCTCTGCCGGAGATGTGAAGGCACCACCTACAGCTCGAGATGTAAGTACGTAAGAGCAAAAAGAATCTATGTATATTTATGATATAGCATTCTAAATCAATATACATGCAATATATGATATATAAACATACCTGGAGGTACGGGAGTGGCCTCTGTCCCTGATGTGGACACATCACCAACAGCTAGACAATCAAACATTGACAATGTAAGTAATTTTGACATGAACATACATGTATATCTATAATATTACATTCAAAATGAATATGCGTGCAATATACCTGGAGGTGTGGCAAAGTCCACACGGAAGGAGGCATCCGAAGGGGTCTCCGATCGGGGTGCAAGACCGGCCCTCTGAAGCTCCCTACGCAGCTCTCCGGGTGGAAGAACTGCTCTGCCTCTGCCTCTGGCTCTGCCGGTGCCGCGGCTGGAGCTCCTGCTGCCCCTCGCTACTCCCGTCATCGTCATCAAATCTAGATAAAACGGTTCGTGGACGCATTAGACAATCATTACAAGTATTGACTATATATGTATAGATCGCAAAATGTGAAGTAATAATATAACATTACCGATAACCTTTTTCGTTTCGTGG
Source organism: Agapanthus africanus (assembly GCA_030015575.1). Lineage (NCBI taxonomy): Eukaryota > Viridiplantae > Streptophyta > Magnoliopsida > Asparagales > Amaryllidaceae > Agapanthus > Agapanthus africanus. The sequence continues at coordinate 108,164,907 of CM057337.1, forward strand.
GCGCATTAGACATATCTACTTGGATTTCATCATCGATATCATTTCTAACCTACGTAACTTCATGATCAGCCGAAGACAACCCGTCTTTCGAAACAGACGGTCGAAGCACTCTAAATCTTCTCTCTTCTTCATCCTCATCGCTGTCTTAAAATTCTGGGACATCGTAGTCATCCCTGGGTTTCCAACGGCATACGGCACTCCATCCCGGATGCTTCAAACACTGTGAGTAGTATACTTGGAACGCTTGGTTCGGAAAGATAAACGGATCTTCCTGACCGTAAAATCGAAGTGTGTTCACACTGGTCAATCCATATTCATCTTTCCAAGTCCCGAGATTGCTTCTCCACTTATCCGTATTGGTTCGTATATCGTACCAAGTACACTGAAATATATAAAAGGGTTCTAATCGTCCGGGATATTGGATGCCGAGTATACAATTTAAGTATCCATAATAAATCACACCATCCGATCCTACCGTCGCAATCCCACTATTCTGAGTGGTTCTAGATATTTCTATGTTCTTAACTTCGAATTTGTATCCAAGGACACCGAATCTTTTATAATATGCAACCTCCATACTATGAAATTGAGCTAAACATCTTGAATCACTCTCTAATGATGCAGACAAGTTCGGATCGTAGATCTAACAAAATTTTTTTTACGACAAATACATAACGATATAAGTTTAGATTAAAACTGATAGCAATAACATGTTATTCGAATAACTTACATGATCTGCAACTCAATCGCAAAAATTATCCTGATGATATTTTTCCAATCGTTCATCGTTCCAATCAGGATACCCCTCACGTACCTCGTTAAAATGAATTTTATTCTCGAAAATAAATTATGACATTAATATTATATCATTTCATACACACAAACATAAATATAACAATTAATCCAAAAAAACTTACTCTCTAATTTTTTCAAGACATGCGCAATTAAGCAAGATAAACCGGTATATCTTGTTGATAAATATAGTGTCTACCCTCTTATAATCGGCTTTACCATATGGCCTGTCTTGAATTCTTCGAGGCCGGTTAAGTCTCGTCTCAATGTTCTCGTCCAGATAGCGGGAACAAAATATGGTTGCTTCATCTAGAAGATAACCTTGCATGATAGAACCCTCCGGTCGATTTCTATTGCGTATATACTTTTTAAGGGTGTAGAGATACCTAAAGAAAATATGTTGAATAAATAAATACGGGCATACAGGACAACAATAATTTTAAAAATTGCGCGAAACGAAAAATTTCACGTACCTCTTGACGGGATACATCCATCGATATTGTACCGGTCCGGCTAACTTAGCCTCAGTTGCAAGATGAACCGTCAGGTGTATTATGATATCGAAGAATGACGGTGGGAAAATACGCTCAAACTTGCAAAGTATCAACGCAATAGAATTTTCTAGTTTATCCAGTGTCACAACATCCAGTGTTTTAGCGCATAACTCTCTGAAAAACAACATAGGTCGTTGATTACTAGACCAACCGATTCGGGGAGAGAAGTCCTGAGGGCTAATGGGAGAAGGTGCTCCACGATAACATGTGATCATGACTTTTCAGTCCATCAATCTTGCCTTTCACAATTTTTATCTTCTTACTGAATGATCCTGAGAAACCTGTGGGAACTTTCAAATCATGCAGCACCTGCATGAATCTTTTCTTCTCCGGTTGTGACATATGATAAGCGGTATTGGGAAGTACAAACTTGCCTGGTTTACCCGCTACCGGTTTAGGATGCAGTTCACTTCTTATTTCCCAGTCCTGTAGATCCATCTGAGCATTGAGCTTGTCTTTCGATTTCCCGTCTTTACAAAGAAGCAAGTTGAGTATGCGCTCGGATACTTCCTTCTCTATATGCATGACGTTCAGACAATAACGCACTAAATTTATTGACCAGTACGGAAGCTCGAAGAAAATGCTTAACTTATTCCAGAATGGTGGTTTGACCTGTTTTGTCGGATCCATCTCGAAAGTCACATTATTGTAACCATCCCACTGAGCAGTCACGTCCTTTCCGGACAATGGGGCTGGAGGTCCAAGAAGCTCCTGATGACCATCAAAGTGAACAGCGTCTAACCTGTAGGGGTGATCTAGAGGAAGGAAACGTCGATGGCCGTAATAACAAACCTTCCTGCTAAAATTCAAGTATTTCGATGTTGTGTGTTAATGGCAATGAGGACATGCTTTGTGAATATGTACGGACCAACCTGATAGCATTCCATACGCAGGAAAGTCATTAATTGTCCACATTAAAACCGCATGCAGTATGAAGGTTGTATTTGTGTTTATATCGTAAGTCTCTACACCATTAATGAACAAAGATTTTAACTCCTTGATCATAGGTCGAAGATAGACGTCGATATTGTTTCCCGGTGAGTTTGGTTCGTCGATAAGAAGAGGCATCATAAAGTATGATTGATCCATAGCCAACCAAGACGACAGATTATAAATTATCATTACAACGGGCCATGTGCTGTGGCTTCCAGCCATATAGTTGAATGGGCAGAAGCCATCACTAGCCAGTCCGAGCCTGACATTGCGAGGATCTCTACTGAATATTGCGTGCCTCCTATCGAAATCCTTCCATGCCGGTGAATCTCTTGGATGGCTCATTTTTCTATCTTCACTTAGAGGAGCACTGTGATGCCAAATCATTGCCTCGGCTGTTTTCATGCACCTGAATAGCCGCTGCAGCCTTTGTGTTATGGGAAAGTACCGTGCTATCTTGACAGGTATATCTGCTTCTTATCAGAATCTTTCAGCTTATACCCGGCCTCTTCGCATGTTGGACACTCTTTCAAATCTGAATTCTCTTTCCGGTACAACACGCAATTTTTAGGACATGCTTGAATTTTCTCACACTTCAGACCCAAATCAGGCATCATCTTCTGGGCTCCGTACCAGCTGCCGAGCACGTTATTTTCCGGGGGCATAGAATCTTTCAAGAACGAAAGAAGCATTGTAAATGACTTGTTGCTCCATCCATTTAGGCACTTAATCTGGAAAAGTTGGACGAACCATAAGAGGGTGGAATACTTTGCATTCTCATAAATTTGTTTTCTAGCATCATTCATGAAATTTTCATATTTATCCGCACGCGGTCCTTGACCGGAAGGAATGTCATCTTCGGTACGAATAGATTCACCTAGGGCAGCCTCTACCATATCCTCTATTTCTTCTGATGGAAAACAATTACCGTCTTCTTCTTCTGCCACATTACCGTCTTCTTCTTCTTCTCCTGCCGCATTATCGTCTTCTCCTTCTTCTTCTGCCGCATTACTGCGTTCTTCTCCTTCCCCGTGATATAGCCAAGTTGTATAAAGTCTAGTAAAACCATTTTTTACGATATGAAGCTCAGCCAATTCTACATTCTGCCAGTACTTATTCCCACATCTATCGCACAGGCAGAGAATATTCTCTATCACGATCTTATTATGTGCGCATGCAAATTCAATAAAAGCAGCAACTCCTGTAACAAACATAGGTTGCATACGTTGTTGCCAATCCACATACATCCAGTCCTTAACTCTGACATACTCATGGGTCATGTTAGACTGTATAACATATAAATTGTAGGTTATGATGACTATATTGAGAAATCTAAGAACGGGATGGTTACTGACAAAGGAGAAAATCCGTGTATATGCTTTGGGTGTGCGTTTGTCGTTGAAAAGAATAAATTATCGATAATCAAAGTTAGATTTGAGGATACTCATGTATGAGAATATGAAAGTTTCATATTATTATCGAGTATCATATATTGGTTTTAACTTGAACATCTTGAATCACTCTCTAATGATGCGTTTGTTGTGTATTCTTGTTGTATGTGTATGTTTCGGCTGTCAGGGGTAAGGCTTCTATCCCATTAAGAATGTATAGAGTGGACACCCATTCGCTTGTGCTTTCAACCGTTTCGAGTAAATTTCGGCAGCACCTCCCCGCTGTTCTCCGAGTACACTGTAATAGAATAGATAATCATTTCAAAGCTGTGAAACAACGATGAAATGAACATCTAATCTATCTTTGTACACGGAGAACCAGCGGAAAAGTACCGACGAAATATCTCGAAACAGATGAAAACACAAGTGAATGAAGGTGTTTGCTTTATACATTCCTAACTTGTCCACACAGGACAAATCTATCGGTTATCATACGATTGAATCTTCTCGTCACATAGACTACACGACGGTTGTTAGTATCGAGTTATACCGTCCGATATTTAACAACCTTCGTATAGTTCTATGTCACGACGCACATCGAACGTATGTTAACCGATAGACGGGGACTAAGTGGCGCTTTGAGTTTCATATATGAGTGTCGATGAGAATATGAAAGTTTCATATTATCATCGAGTATCATATATTGGTTTTAACTTGAACATCTTGAATCACTCTCTAATGATGCGTTTGTTGTGTAGTAAGGCATCTATCCCACTAAGAATGTATAGAGCGGACACCCATTCGCTTGTGCTTTCAACCATTTCGAGTAAATTTCGGCAGAACCTCCCTGCTGTTCTCCGAGTACACTGTAATAGAATAGATAATCATTTCAAAGCTGTGAAATAACGTTGAAATGAACATGTAATCTATCTTTGTACACGGAGAACCAGCGGAAAAGTACCGACGAAATATCTCGAAACGGATGAAAACACAAGTGAATGCAGGTGTTTGCTTTATACATTCCTAACTTGTCCACGCGGGACAAATCTATCGGTTATCATACGATTGAATCTTCTCGTCACATAGACTACACGACGGTTGTTAGTACCGAACTATACCGTCCGATATTTAACAACCTTCGTATAGTTCTATGTCACGACGAATATCGAACGTATGTTAACCAATAGACGGTGACTAAGTGGCGCTTTGAGTTTCATATATGAGTATCGATGAGAATATGAAAGTTTCATATTATCATCGAGTATCATATATTAGTTTGAACTTGAAAAATGTGCCGTTGAAACAAATTATTGTTCTCCACCTTGCACTCACTTAACAATGGTACATGCATTAAACAACATGTAAGAGCTATCTATAACAACTCTAAACTTTCACATGTTGGGTTCAACAAAAAGGTTTTTGATATAACAAACACAACCTTCCTCAATTTTTCCCTTGAATCGATGTGAAATTAATAGTGTCCATATGACACAATGGATATATTTTCCACACAAAAGGAAAAAGGTAAACAATAGTAAAGCAATTGTAATTCTATCAAGTATCCAGACTGAAAAAGAATAAATAGCAAACTAAAAATTAATCACTAATGAAAAAAAACAAAAGTGTATTATTACAACCAGCAAATTAAAAGGACCATAAAGAAAACAACAAAAATTTAATTCTCATCTATGACAATTAAATCGGTGCTCAAGTATTAGCCATCTAAATTAGACATGGACGGAGCGATTTAATATGTAAATCATGAAAGTCGACGGTCTTCACGCAAGTACATGTATATGCTTGTAAAAACGAATTAAGTCAACCCTATGTGGAAGATGCCTATGCAAACAATGTAAAAATCTATTGATCTAATGACCTTACATGGTTTCAACTTGGTAATCTAACTAGTATTAATTTGTGCCAAAAACAGCCGACTTTAGATGGGATCAATCTTATATGAGCTCACTTTTGATTACGGCTTCAAATTTTACATTCTTGCAAAGCCTTAAGCACCCACTATTGTTCACAAAGAATATGTTAAAGATGAAAATGCCCTGAGCTAATGAAACGCTAGAGCCTAACAAACCCAAATTAGATACAGGTTCGTTGTATTATAATATATAATGATATTGCCATTGGGGAAAAAGTAATGCCTAATAGTAGTGCTTATTCACTAATAGGCATGTGTATTAATTAGCATATTCTCTTTGCAAATCTTTATGCTAACCTATTTATTAAAAAAAAAAATTGAATTCTCTCTTATTTTACTGGATCAAATCAAGTTTGTGGGAATGGACTAGGACTCAGCTTTAAGGCAAATTATCTATCCAGCTCATCATCATGTACAAATAGAATATTCGGTGAATAAACACAATATTTACGTTTCTTTTTTATCTCAGCCCCAGCCGAACCCCAACCCCAACACCAAACCCCAACCTAACCCCAACCCCAACCCCAGCAGAACCCCAACCCCAACACCAAACCCCAACCGAATCCTAACCCTAACCCTAACCCTAACCCTAACCCTAACCCCAACCGAACCCAACCCTAACCCTAACCCTAACCCTAACCCTCATCCCTACCTGAACCCTGAACCCTATCCCTAACATGTAACAACCCCAAATTTCCTGTACAACTTTCTGTGCAAATTGTTCAAAATTTAAAGAAAGGGGTACTTTTGCCTGAGTACAAGTTAAATACTTATTTTGCTAATTAATTACAAGAAGGAGCTTGTAGCTCCTTGGTAATACTTTGCACTGCTGAACCAAGCCACCAGAGTTCAAATCTCATACCCCACATTATTTTTAATATTGATTTTTTTAATCTTTAGAATACCAAGAGTTTACACTTGCATATCTCACAAAAACCCCACTACACACAAAAATATAACATTGCCAGAGAATAGATGAACCGTCGGGGGGATTCCGGCCGCCTGACTCGGCCGGAAATCGGCCGACTCAGGCCTCCGACCGAGTCACGGCCGTGTCGCGACCGAGTCGGCCGATTCCGGCGATGACCCCAACACAAAAAATGTGTCTTTTGGTCTCCCCTGTACACTTACAAAATTTTATTTTCATACCATTTCCAGAGCTCTTTTAAAACCTCAATCACTACACTTTTAATACAGTTTTATTACATTTTATCACATTTTTCATTTTAAACTTTTCATCTATCCTAACCCTAGCCTAACCCTATAAATACCAACCCTACACACTACCCCATCACCCCAAAACTCTGAGCCAACTCTCAAGAAATTCCTAGAAACCCTAGTGTGCATTTGAAGTAAGAAAAGAGGCGAACTTCCGACGACGATACGAGGAGTTTCCGGTGATGAAACGACACATCGGCGATTCCCCTCTCTACTTATATCCTCCCTCTTTCTTGTTAACCCAAAAGTCCCACTTTCCCCCTTCTCTACTCTTTCTAAAAATACGGAATTTCAAAACCCGACGGAATCGGAGCAAATCCGATTTCCGATTCGGTTTCTTTCTAAAACTCTCGCTTTTCTTTAATACAATCATGTTAAACCATTACATGTTGACTATTAAACACTAATTAATTATATTGAACAAGTTCCATATCAAAAGAAATTGCTATTTCCATTTTACCGTACTTTTTCATTTAAATACCATAAAGTTTCATTTCGACATTTAACCATCTTAAACTTGTTATACCTTTAGGTAGATCACGAGGTAATGACCTATCTCCTCACACACTCATATGCAACATACCACAATACTTTCGGAAACATAGAATACGGGAAAACGACACCTTTTCAAATAAATACCATTACTAATAAAACATTTTTCTAAAAGATTTAGTATTTAAAACAAATCTTTGCAAAGTGCCGCTACAACCCAATTTGGGGAACCCGATCAGGATGGTGCGGATTATCGCACATCCTCGGGCTTAGTAGTACGAGATGCAGACCTCCGCAAGGAGCATTCGGTCTCGAAAGATTTAAAATACGAAAATCTTAAGAAAATGAGATTTCTAGAATTATAATATATATTAAAAATTTATATATATATATATATATATATATATATGTAATATCAAAATACCTATTTTTTTTATAATATAAATATTCAAACTTTTCCAAATCGAAGAATCATTTTACACTAAAATACCATGAATTCCATACAAATCAATATTACAAATAAATACCTTTTATTATGAAAATAGGATATTTTCATTAGAAATATCACAAATATAAAATTTACATTTATTACAACTCTAAAGACGATAATAAATACTTGGGGTATATTTTGAAAACTTTACAAAGTATTTTTATATAAAACCCCCTTAAGTTCTATAAATTACCCTAAGGACCCTAGTAAACATAGGTTTAAGCGGGACCAGTCTCTTGAGCCTCAGGGAGTCAGAGATATGGGTGCTTGCCTATCTAAGGTAGACAACTTAACAACGGTGTTATCAATACGGTAATCGTCTTTGAAAAAGACACAAATCATGTCGCCCATATGCAGCGGTTACCGATAACATCAAAACAATCATGACTTAAATTTACTTTTCTAATTGTCTGACTCAGTTTGAGTCTTATTATAATCTAAATTGAATATGATTCAAGTACAATCTACAATCTACAATCTACAATATTACAATTCAACATGAATCCATGAATCCATTATTCAATTTATTAACTTGACTGAACCGAACCATGGATATACATTCCATTTACATGATTATACAGTTACATCCATGATTCTACAGTTACATACATGATTCTTCAGTTACATCCGTTTACTGATATCATGGTTTCGGTCAGTCATCCAAACATACAATCTATACATTTTACAATACAATAATACAATCAAGATAACACGGGGTTTAAGGGGTAGACTGGTACGGAATATGTTAAAGGTGGCACGAGGTGGTCACTTAAGACGTAATTACATCCATGCCGTTTTTCCGTGGTATTATCGACGGAGCCTTGTACTACGAGTTACCAAAGTCTCCGGTGTATGTGGGACTCCTCTCGTATACACTGGCATCTTTTGTACCAAGCTACAAACAACGGTGTTAACCATATAATACAACTTTACAAACTACCTTCTCTTTCTGTCTATTCTATTTCTCCCCTATCTTTGGGACTTACCGAGCGATTTGTTCGCTGACGACATTCTCTTTCTTTCTTCTTTGATCTGGACACTACGGAGATCGAGCCCACTAGTGAAGACTTGGACCACTTCATTGAAGACCCAGAGCTCTAGCTACATTGTACACTTTTTATTTCAGTAGTTTTCCTTTACTGTTATGCCACTGCTTAGGCATTGCTTTCTACCAAATGTATTTACTTTCCATGCATTGTACAAAAAGAATGTGAATAAATAAAATTGTTGTTTCATTACATTTGTCTCTTGTGCATTTTTTTTTATTGATTAGATATGCTTAGCGTATTTACCTCAGAGTAAATACGTAGCGGCCTCATCGCACCCCCTTCACCGTATACCGGGAAGTGGGGCGTGACAGGTTTTGTTGGCGGTCCATACAGGTCAGAGCTGTATGGAACCCTAAGAAATATAAAACACAAGAACCAGCAACTAAACTATTCTTTACAATTCATACCTCTTGAATCTTATCATTTCATAAACTTTGAATCTGTCCTAACCCAAAATTCCCTCACCTCTTTTACAATCTTACCAAAATCTTCGCATCTTTCATTCCTTCACACATTTTTCATATTTTTAAAACCCTTACATCACTTTATTTTTTTCATACACTATCAGTACTTCAGTCACCACACTTTTCTTAAATTTGTTACACTTTCCTTTTACAAATTTCGAGGACGAAATTTTTATAAGGAGGGTAGAATGTAACAACCTCAAATTTCCTGTACAACTTTCTGTGCAAATTATTCAAAATTTAAAGAAAGGGGTACTTTTGCCTGAGCACAAGTTAAATACTTGTTTTGCTAATTAATTACAAGAAAGAGCTTGTAGCTCATTGGTAATACTTTGCACTGTTGAACTAAGCCACCAGAGTTCAAATCGTATACCCCACATTATTTTTAATATTGATTTATTTTAACCTTTAGAATACCAAGAGTTTACACGTGCATATCTCACAAAAACCCCACTACACCTAAAAATATAAAATTGCCAGAGGATAGATGAACCGTCGGGGGGGATTCCGGACGCCTGACTCAGCCGGAAATCGGCCAACTCGGCCTCGACTCAGACGACTCAGGCCTTCGACCGAGTCACGGCCGAGTCACGACGGAATTGGCCGATTCCGGTGACGACCCCAACACAAAAAATGTATCTTTTGGTCTTCCCTGTACACCTGCAAAATTTTATTCTCATACCATTTCCATAGCACTTTTAAAATCTCAATTACTACACTTTTAATACATTTTTATTACATTTTATCACATTTTTCATTTTAAACTTTTCATCTACCCTAACCCTAGCCTAACCCTATAAATACCAATCCTACACATTACCCCCTCACCCCAAAACTCTAAGCCAACTCTTAAAAAATTCCTAGAAACCCTAGTGTGCATATGAAGTGAGCAAAGGGGCGAAATTCCGGCGAACTTTCGACGGCGATACGAGGAGTTTCCGGTGACGAAACAACACACCGACGATTCCCCTCTCAACCTATATCCTCCCTCTTTCTTTTTAACTCATAAGTCCCAGTTTCCCCCTTCTCTACTCTTTCTAAAAATACGGAATTTCAAAACCCGACGGAATCGGAGCAAATCTGATTTCCGATTCGGTTTCTTTCTAAAACTCTCACTTTTTTTAATACAATCATGTTAAACCATTACATGTTGACTGTTAAACACTAATTAATCATATTGAACAAGTTCCATATCAAAAGAAATTCGTATTTCCATTTTACCGTACTTTTTTTATTTAAATACCATAAAGTTTCATTTCGACATTTAACCATCTTAAACTTGCTATACCTTTAGGTAGATCACGAGGTAATCACCTATCTCCTCACACACTCATATGCAACATAGCACAATACTTTCGGGAACATAGAATACGGGAAAATGACACCTTTTCAAATAAATACCATTACTAATAAAACCTTTTTCTAAAAGATTTAGTATTTAAAACAAATCTTTGCAAAGTGCCGCTACAACCCAATTTGGGGAACCCGATCGGGATGGTGCGGATTATCGCACATTCTCGGGCTTAGTAGTGCGAGATGCAGACCTCCGCAAGGAGCATTCGGTCTCGAATGATTTAAAATATGAAAATCTTAAGAAAATAAGATTTCTAGAATTATAATATGTATTAAAATTTATATATATATATATATATATATATATATATATATATATGTAATATCAAAATACCTATTTTTGTTATAATATAAATATTCAAACTTTTCCAAATCGAAGAATCATTTTACACTAAAATACCATGAATTCTATACAAATCAATATTACAAATAAATACCTTTTATTATGAAAATAGGATATTCTCATTAGAAATATCACAAATATAAAATCTATATTTATTAAAACTCTAAAGACGATAATAAATACTTGGGGTGTATTTTGAAAACTTTACAAAGTATTTTTACATAAAAACCCCTCAAGTTCTATAGATTACCCTAAGGACCCTAGTAAACATAGGTTTAAGCGAGACCGGTCTCTTGAGCCTCAGGGAGCCGGGGATATGGGTGCTTGCCTATCTAAGGTAGACAACTTAACAACGGTGTTATCAATACGGTAATCGTCTTTGAAAAAGGCACAAATCCTGCCGCTCATGTGTAGCGGTTACCGATAATATCAAAACAATCAGGTCTTCAATTTACTTTTCTAATTGTCTGACTCAGTTTGAGTCTCATTATAATCCGACTTGAATATAATTCAAGTACAATCTACAATCTACAATTTACAATCTACAATATTACAATTCAACACGAATCCATGAATCCATTATTCAATCTATCAACTTGACTGAACCGAACCATGGATATACATTCCATTTACATGATTATACAGTTACATCCATGATTCTACAGTTACATACATGATTCTCCAGTTACATCCGTTTACTGATATCATGGTTTCGGTCAGTCATCCAAACATACAATCTATACAGTTTACAATACAATACAACAATACAATCAAGATAACACGGGGTTTAAGAGGTAGACTAGTACGGAATATGTTAAAGGTGGCACGAGATGGTCACTTAAGACGTAATTACATCCATGTCGTTGTTCCATGGTATTATCGACGGAGCCTTATACTGCGGGTTACCAAAGTCTCCGGTGTAAGTGGGACTCCTCTCGTATACACTGGTATCTTCTGTACCAAACTACAAACAATAGCGTTAACCATATAATACAACTTTAAAAAATACCTTCTCTTTCTGTCTATTCTATTTCTCCCCTATCTTTGGGATTTACCGAGCAATTTTTTCGCTGACGACATTCTCTTTCTTTCTTCTTTGAATGTCGTCAGGTGATCTGGACACTCCGGAGATCGAGCCCACTAGTGAAGACTTGGACCACTTCATTGAAGACCCAGAGCTCTAGCTACATTGTACATTTTTTATTTCAGTACTTTTCCTTTACTGTTATGCCACTGTTTAGGCATTGCTTTCTACGAAATGTATTTACTTTCCATGCATTGTACAAAAAGAATATGAATAAATAAAGTTGCTGTTTCCTTACATTTGTCTCTTGTGCATTTATTTTTTTATATTGCTTAGATACACTTAGCGTATTTACCTCAGAGTAAATACGTAGCGGCCTCGTCGCACCCCCTTCGCCATATACCGAGAAGCGGGGCGTGACATAACATCATCAAAATTATGTTTAATTGGAGATTTACTAATCTGTAGGCGGTGGAGGAGACGACGGAGACGCTCGGCAGTCAACGACGCGCGCAATCGGCGACGAGGAAGAACGAGGGCGGTGGCGGGCCGCGAACGGAGGGCGGTGGCGACGAGGAGAAAATTGGAGACACGGAAACGAGATCACAGAGAATTTTGGGAATTTTGGGAACGAGGGAAAGAGATCGAGGCGTAGGGCATTTCTGTGTCTTTTTTTTATTAAATTCCTATTCAGATGTCCCTACGGACTTAACCGTAGGTCATTGGTTTGCGGCTCCGTAGGGCCAAACAACAAATTACGATTTAATATTTTTAAATTAAAACGTCGGGTACCGTAGGGACAACCATTGGGACCTACGGCTTAGTCCGTGGGCAAGAAAAATCTGCCCCTACGGATTCCTTTATCCGTAGGGGCAACCCTATATTGTAGTAGTGCCTCTTTTTTATACAAGAATTTTAGAAATGTGAAATACTCTTCAATCTATTCCTCATATAAAGCCATCCACATCATTAACCTGTTAAAATATTTGAACATTAAATTCAAATTATACTTAAACATCTTTCTCAAAGAAAAAGAGGAAAATTTATACATATACACATACGCGCGTGCACACATACATTCTCTAGGCACCAATATTATGGTGTATCTTTCAATTTATAGAAATATCATTAATTTTGTTGAAAATGAAATACAAGTATATGCAGTCGCATCTTATCCATCCAATTCTAGGTGCCCATATAATTATAGAAAGTGGCGACAAATCAGTCTGAATTTTCTGAATTCATCTTGTTGATTCATGAACAGTACTGTGATGTGCTTAATTCTTATGAAAGAAATTTAACACAGACCAAAAAAATATAAATTTATGTAAGGGAGGCTGTAATATACAGCGGTAGTGTAGCCGTTGGCGCATGCAGGTATATCTTCTTCTTTATGTACAAAAAATGGTTGGTTCATGCATGCTCATTCTATTTTTTTGGAATGATAAGCTTTGAAATGTGAGGGTGCACAGATTTTCTCCTGCAAGGGGCTTTGTACTAGAAGTTTGGTTACATACTTGCATCTATGAATATATGAGGGAGGGAGGGACTAGCGCCGTGTTGTCGTATCGGCAACATATATACACTTCAACTTTAGATTACTGAATCGACAGTCATTCAAAGTAGTTTTTAATTAAAGCTCCGAGCTTGAGCCTTCACATGGAACGCATAGGTCAGAAATCAGAGGAACGTACCCTGCTGCATTTTCCTTTTACTCTGCGGATTATATGTTCAACTTTATTCTTTTATTTATTAGTTTAAATTACAATCGCCTAGTAAAAACTATTCATATACTGGAAACAAAGGGCTGGTTTGTTTTTTTCCTTTTTTTTAAAAAGAAAATGATAAGATAACATTATATAATCATATACTGGATTACAGGTTATTGAATGTAGATTTATGAATGCTGCGTTTAATTATGTTTAGCAGGAAATAAAGTAAAACTATTCAGATTGTTATTGAATGTAGATTTATGAATGCTGCGTTTATGAATGTAGATTTTTTCCTACAGAGATATGTACGATGAGTAATCGAAGCAGAATGCTGTCCTTTAAAAGAGCGCACAGAAGTTGAATCGGGGAGCGTTTGCAAAGAGGACAGTAATGGCTCAGTAGTATATATGCTGCTTGTTGCTAATGGTGATGATCTCGGTACATCTACTAAAGGAAAATTTCCTCTTCAGACTATTAAATCTGACCTTCATTAGTTCTTAGAAATTGTCATGAGGTTTGCACTAAAATTATTAATTATTTTTATAAAAAAGAAATTGCTGCACATCTACATTGTTTGACTTTGTTATATGCATGGTATTAATACGGGGTACCAAGAGGAGTTGTGATTCCAGGTTCAATGTAATTAACTATTGATATTTCTCCTGAAGTTGTACTACGAGGTGCACACTGCGTGCATGTTTGTATGCAATCATCATATTTAGCAACCCAATCTGTGATATGTTTAGTGTGTGTATACATTGTCATTAACATGGACAAATTAATTAATGTCTACTTGATCAAGATCATTAATAATCAAACATCGAAATGCAGTAATCAGTAGGTTGGAGACCTAATTGAACAAATTAAGTACTCACCGAGGGATATAGACATGGAAAATGTTATTCAAAACTGGAAAGATTTCATTATAATTGATGTATATTTGCATACATTACATAAACATGTGAATAAATCGTTTCTACTTTCGCACCCCCTCGAACGTCTCATGCATGCAGATCCCTAAAAGCGAGAAACTCAAGTTCTTTAGGAAAATATGCTGGCGTGAACACCATCGGCTTGTCAACAAACTTCCCCATGTCCGCAAGCCAGTCCGCCGCGCAGTTCCCTTCTCGGTATATGTGAGAGAATCTGCATTCTGCGAAATAATCAAGCAGCTGCAAGATCTCCAGTGTCACCTCTGAGTCGGACGAGTGGGATTTATAATGCAATTTGACCGCGTTGATTGCCAACAGCGAGTCTCCCTCGACCCATAACTTGTCCGTCGGCCAGCAAATCCGAACGGCCAGCAAATGCGAACGGCCAATTTCAAACCCTGCAATAAAGCCCGTAACTCTGTGTCCAGAGCGTCCAGCTTGACCCCTTGCAGCATTGTGCTCCAACGATGGCTCCTTCATGCTTCCGCAGCAGGTTTCCACATCTAGCTCGACCCTTGGAGACCCCGCCGTCAAAGTTGAGCTTTAACCATGTGGGCTCGGGTGGTATCCATCGGACGAGAATCTTCTTGTTGTGATCAGCTTTCCTGCGATTGAAGAAGCAGAGACCCAGGGGAGCGCAGCAGCAGTACTCATCGATGAAGCAGAGACCCAGGGGAGCGCAACAGCAGTACTCATCGATGAAGACATGATAAGGAGGAGGAGGAGGAGGAGGATAGTTTGGGTAGTAATGTGGGGGAAGGTGGAGGGAGTCGGTTGGGTGAAGAAGGAAGGGAGGCACATGAGGAAAGACACAGAACTCCATGATCGATGATGATGATAGAGATCAAAAAATAAAAAAGGTAAAAAAAAATTATTTGTATTCAGGATCCAGAACTGAGAATATAGGGTAAAGTTTTTAATGATCAAAATGTAGGGGTAAACGAATAATACTAAGACTAGGACTTCAGGTGCTGCTGCCCGTATCAAGCAAGTAATAAGCTAGGGTTAATTGCTAAATAAACCCCTAACCACTTATATACTTTATTGATTTTTTGGTGGCATATTGATACGCTAGTATAAGCCGTATAAATTTTATTTAAAAAATAAAAAAAAAGTAAAAAAAAAAAAATTAATTGTATTGAGGATCCAGAACTGAGAATCAGAAATTAAGTATGTAAAAAATAGTTCATAAGTAAACTATATATTTGCAATATATTTGCAAGTATATATAGAATCATAAATAGTAGATAAAAACTAACAGTACTGAGACTAGGACTTCAGGTGCTGCTGCCATATCAAGCAAGTAATAAGCTAGGTGATTAAGTATGTATAATATATCTAATATTTTGCTTTTATCTTTTATGTTTAAATCTCAAGATATCTAATATCAAATATTTACGTATGTAAAAAATAGTTCATAAGTAAACAATATATTTGCAAGTATATATAGAATCACAAATAACAGATAAAAACGAATAATACTAAGACTAGGACTTCAGGTGGTGCTGCCCTATCAAGCAAGTAATAAGCTAGGGTTAATTGCTAAATAATACCCTAACCATTTATATACTTTATTGATTTTTTCGTTGCACATTGATACCCTAGTACAAGCCGTATAAATTTTGTTTAAAATAGTAATGAATCTGTTGGTTAATTGAAGGGAGCAAAATATTAACGGTTTGCACTTTAAGTTATATATAAGCGCAGCGAAACAATCAAAAATGTCTCTAAGTGCAAAATAATTAAGTTTCAAATACTTTGTATATAGAAAATGCAAAATATTAACGGTTTGCAAAATAATTAAGCAGATTTAAAAATCGTAGCTAATGAAGTGGATCATTTGTAAAGTTTCAAATACGGTTTAATCTGTAGCCAGAGAAAACAAAGAATACAATTTTTTTTCTAACCAGAGTGTCCAAAATCAACACTATTTACTATATATAGAAAATGCAAAGACTATTGTTCTTATTTTAACTACATATTCCATTGTAACAATTTTACGCGTCACTAAAGAGTTAAATAACTACAACATAAATCGTGACTATAAGGTATTAAGACAACATTTTTTTATGTAAGCCTAATGTGCTGCAGTTTTTTTTGTGACTAAAAGTCCTTTCACTTGCGATTTATTTCGTAGCATGAAGCGGAGGATACCATTTAAAGTGTTACTATAAAGTATGAAGAAAATAATATTTTTTGTAAGATTAAATTCCAAAATCTACAGATTTTGGAATGACTTAAACTCTTTCTAATTAGGATTTATTCCATAGCTTGAAAGGAGGAGGATATGGTTTAAAATGGGGCTAAAAAATATAAAGGTAATTATTTTGTTTGTAACTAAAAAGTTCAAGCTCTATGATTTTTTGGTGACCAAAAGTCCTCTTAGATATGATTAATTCTATAGTTTTAAAATATAAAGCTACAATTTAAAATGTGAAGAAAAAAATATAATAGCTACCAACTTTTTTATGGAAAGAAAGTCTAAAAGCTTTGGTTATTGATTTGCATAATTAGCTTCCTTTATTAGTGTTATAGTTATAGTTATAACATGATAGGTAGATAGATAGATAGATATAATAAAATTTGCAAAAAATAATACACAAATAAGAAACAAAATACAAATGATAGACAATTTCAATACAACGGACAAACCAGATATAAAGCCAATATGTAAGATACTGAATTGTTGCAATTTGGAAGGTTATTTTCAGGCAAGATTTGGGGTTTGGAGTTTTTGTTAGTGATATGTATGCCCTAGAGACCATTACTGTACATACGATGTATATTGTAGTGGACGCTTGGACATATATATGGAGGACTTTCTTACTCGACATGATTGTATGCTATCTGGTTGCTCTTTATCTTAACATGTACTCTGATTGTCTCTATGTTACATGTTGATAAAGCCCTTAAGATGAGTACTTGACTACCAAGACTATGATGTAGATCATACAAGTGGGGACAATGTAGTCCCTAAGTACACCTTTCAAATATTTCTAGTCGTAGGTGTATCGAGACAGGGCATCGATATACCAGAGTAGACTAGCGTATGGCTTCTCGACCTATGTAGATGAGCGATGGATGATCCCATATCCATTGGTGTTTGACATCAAAGACATTATACGAGTGCTCAGTAGAGATTGGGTACACTGGACGGACTCACCGAGAACTCCCAGATGGTATTATACCTATCGTCAGATGGCAGTTCTCTGGTGACACTGGTACATGTTAGTCTGTAGACCCGAGATCGTCATAGAGTCTTGCGTGATTCCCACCGTGCTTTGATTTCCATCATATCACGTCCAAGAGGGTGTGCAAAACGGTGGCTTTTGGGTACAGTCCCGAGTCACATGGAGGCAATGAGCGATAAGAGGGGTTTCATCTCTCCCGGTATAAGGAGTTGATGTTGCGCTGTGTTCGATTGGCTATAACAGGAAGTCTGTGGCCAAGGCAGCTTCAGAGATATACTGGTAAGTGTTATCAGTAGTTTCTCGACCCGTTATGAGCCTCATATCGATACGACTTATCGAGTTACTGGAGTATGACATTTACCACCCCTAGACGAGATATGCGACATATCAGACGAAGAGACCGGACTGTACGGTAGTGTTACTGATTGGATTCACAGGAGTGTGATCGGGCTTTCTTGTTGATCTTCTGATAGCTTAATACCCTGGTGGCCGTTACGTTTAGCAGACCGCTTGCGGCTTGTGGGTGTTTGATATGGTCATCACCTACTGCCGGCGTATTGACGAGTCTTTAGAGTCCTACACAGGGGTTTCCTGGCTCAAGCGAAACGGAGTAGGAGCACATATGTGATATGTGCGGGACCGAGATTAATACGATATGTGATACCGTATTCTATTCTCGCGATTTGTGACATTGATCGGTTGTATGCGATATAGCCGGGTTATCGGATCAAGTACTGATTCGATAAGTTGTTACACATGATATTAGTCGGTTATAACCGGATTATTAAATCAAGAGTTGATTTAATAATTCAATGTATAATTATATATTTGATATATTACATTACATTAACTAGTATTAGCTCAGTTAAGATTTCTTTTCTCACTAGATTGTGCATAAGTGTATATGTGATATACATTTGTGTACATATGTTTGTGTCATGCTTGATGATACAAACAAGATGGGTGTATGAGATTTATACCATGTTTAGGTTAAATTAGGGTTTATTTATTATCTTAAGATTTAACAAAAGAGTTAAACTTGGTCAAAGTTATCAAGCTTGAAGAAGTTTCGAGAAACTTTGACAAAGTCCACTCTTTTGTCATAACCTAAGATATTAGTTAACCCAACCCTTAATCTTACACCTTGGTTAATTCTCTACAAGAGTTAAGCATGATAGCTTTAACTCACCCATGGTTACTTAATTCATATGGATGAATTATTGTAATGAGTTCATCTTCTTCTTCTTCAAGCTCCATGAAAAAGCTTTCTAGCTCTAATGGTGCTATGAGAAAAAGTGTGAGAAAATCAATTCTAAAGTGATCCCACTTCCTACTTCTTTATCCTCTACTACTTGCCATGTAGTATATGGTGATCTCTTCATAAAGTTCATGATCTAGTGAAGGAATAGCTTGAGTTAGTGTCTCCTCGACGTAGATCATCTTCGGCCTCGAAGTCATCGAAGCAAGCACGTTCGTTTTTCGTGGAGCCTCTCTAGAGTCCGAAGTTTACGATCACAGCGGAGGGGACTGCTACACGGAGCTATTTGAAGTGAAGGACCGGTCTATAAAGGTTGTATTCCTCGCTCTCTTTATTATTGCAAAGTGTTTGCACATATCTTTCCGTATATTTCTAGTTAACGATTCTTGTTAGGGTTGTCTAAAATGGCAAAATTTTAATTTGGCATGGACGATACCTCCCGAAACCTTGCTTCCGTCGTACAGTAGTATCAGAGCCATGCTAGAAAAAAATACGGATTTTGTTAAGATCACGAAACCGAAACAACTCCGAAACAAGAAACGGAAAAACCAAGTTTCTATCGTTTTTAAAATATTGTCAAAAAATTATTTAAACAAATGCAGAATGTAATATATGATACCACATGAACACACAACAAAAATAGACCCCTTCCCTCGGAGCATGGCCGGCGACTAAGCCTTCAGGTCTGGCGACCTCGGTTCACAGGGGAGGGAATGGGTTGAATTTTTGGGTATGTTCCAGGTGCTAGGTTTTGGTGTTTCAGGTGTTGTTTAAAGTTGTTAATTTTGCATGTGATGTAATCTTACACTTTAAGCAATTCGGAGTGTTTCGTATTCGTAGTTTTAACATTGTTTCGGGTGTTCACATATTGTCTAGACAATGTTAAAAAGTTCGATTGAATGTCAAAAACCCATTTTTCCAAGTTTAATGTATTCGGAGAAACATGCAAGTGATTCTTTGGACCCTCTAGAAGAACGTAAACCTTAACTCGATTATGTGGCTGTCAAAACCATCACTTGAACCTTAGGGTTTGTGATAGTTTAGTGTTTCACATGTAAGGCGTTGGTTTGACCCTTCTACGGCTGGTTCATAGGTACAATGGTATTTTCTGGGTATTATTAAAACTGTGCTCAAGTGTTGAGCTATCGGGAAATTGTGGGATTTTGATGAATCGATCGAAAAGTTTAACTTCGTCCGGATATTATGTGATGGGATACAATATTTGGAATCTACATGTAGTTATGAGATAACTAGAATGAATGTTATAAATCTAGCAGTTTAGTCTCATTTGATCGGTTGCCATGGGATTTTGATGTGATCAAAAGTCCGTCGTAATCACGTAGCGTACGCGGATACTCGCCGGGTAAACTTAATAGATAGCTGCGCTCCATAGCCCCGACCAAGTGACTGTAGGAGAACCCCGTCGCCAAAAGCATCCGTTCGGGTGCTCGCGGCAGCGGTGTTCCGCCTTAATGCACTTCGTCGACGGCATCGGGGGTGCGGCCGTCTACTAAAGTTTCCGACGAGCATTCGATCAGGATGTCGGGAATCTTGTTGAATTGCCCGACTAGATATTGAAAAGTGTTTTCGAGATCGAGACTAAAATGCAGGGTTTATAATTGTTAGGTATATGATATCTAAGGAATTCATTTGGTTAGGCATGTGATGTCTAAGATGGTTGCGGATTCCAACTGTTGTAGTTTTTCACTTTCTTTTCTGCGACCGTAAATATAATATGTGGTGTATCGCTGGTTTCGGTGCTATATGTCAATGACAATTGGGATACGCATATTTACTTACGTAGATGACATGTGATGTTATGTGTTGCTTTGATATGTTATATTGGATCGTCGTGATTGAATAGCCGGGGGTTTTATGTGAGATGAGAGTTTTTATTTTCATTCATGTAAAATTCATTGTATGTAATATCCTTTTATTGGGGCACTTCCGGGTTGAGGATGATGTCACCATTGTATATTATTTACTTTTCCGCATTAGAATAGACCCAAGGCGGGGAGCACAAGTAACCGGGTTCTGGAGTCCAGTGGGAGACCATCTCAAGCAGTCGAGACCAGGTCTCCTAATTCTGGAATTGGTAGGGTTACTTGCCGCTCTCGTAGGGGTCTAGGGGTGTGGGATTGGCTATTCATCACGACCGTGGAATCCGTGTTTTATACAGGCTTAAAATAAAACACGGAAATCCTAGTATATCCAATATTTCATATGTTGTTCTTCTGCTGCGATATCTGTGATGTGATCATTTGGTATGTTGAGATCGATACAGGATATAGTATATGTGATATATTATATAGACGTTGCTTATGTTTTACACCCGCGCTAGCACTGTCCCGCTCTGCCGTTAGTTACCTAACCTAACGGTGCACGAGGGGACATCGAGGCGAATGCGGATGGCATAAGCGTACGTTGTATTTATCAGTGATGTTTAGGTAACTTAAAATGATGGGACTTCATTAATGAGATTAATGAAAATAAAAGAAACCTAAAGATGTTGTGGAATCGAATTTTCAAAAACAGGTAGCTCTAGTTGTTGCTTTGCATAGCGGTGTTCCCTGTAGAACATCCAGCACCTTATTCGATAAGGAAAGAGCCGAGATCCCTTCACCGGGAGTGACCTCTTTAACAATAACTGGCAGATGCTACAACCCTCGGTTTTGTCTTTTGATTGCTTTTCTATTTCTTGCTTTGCATAGTGGTATTTGTGAAATATCCTGCATCTTATTCGATAAGGAAAGAGCCGACGATCCTTTCACCGGGAGTGATCTCTTTAGCAAAACTAGTAAAAGGCTCAAAAACACTCCATTTTAAATCATTTGATTCTACAATGAGATCAAGTTCATTACGCTTATGGTTTTCTTAAAAACCTGCGTGGCCCTCCGTCATTTCAGATAAGTACTTCATAGTATTCGTGCTGCGTTTGTTGGCTTTCGTCAAGGTGTAGTGTGTGGTAGCCATTTATGCTTATCTGTATAAGCATATGACGCGATTGAGTTAGGGTAGTCGTGCGACTTTGTTGGCTTTCGTCAAGGGTCGTACGGGTGAGTTTAATTCAATTGGGAAATGACGGGTTGAACTTGACTAGTAGCCTATGGTTTATTGGCTTTCGTCAAGGTCATAGGATGCTAGGGGTAGAATATTATCGCGAATTTCAAGTGTTGAAATTTGCAATGAGTTTGCATACCTCCTATGAGATAGTTGGATCCTGATACCCACTGCGAGTAAGAGTTACTCCTGGGAGAGTTTTACACATTACAATTAGCCGATCAAGTAGGTGTCTAGAAAGGTGTCGACGGGGTTACGCCTCTGGGAAAACGAGGTTTATTTTAATTAGGTCCGTGCGAAAGCATGGGGAACCTCCCTCAAATTACTGACACTGGCCTAGCTGAAAGATTGGCGAACTTGTAGGGTGTAATTAATTCCGTCTAGTCTTTCCTTTTAGGGTTTGAAGAAAGATTTGACTAAAATAGTGGGAGCCGTCCTGATTAGATATATTGATAACCAATCTAATCTTGCAAGAGCATATGCTGAGTGTTTTCTTCTCTCTCTCTCCAGATAGCGACTATGTCACGCCTTAATAAAAAAAAAAGCGGATGTATTGACCGAACCCGCTTGTTATACTGCGCTAGGGGAACGTTGGCCCCGCTCCAACTTATAATTGTTATAAGACCGAGCAAGAAATTAGGGGATTACCAGAATTCCCATGCCGCCCAAACGAAAAAAGTGCATGCTGATGCATCATCTTCGGGTGTGTTCATTACGGAGAACTGTTTCTCAGTATCCTTTACGTCCTGGGTATGAGATACCGGATCAGGATCCCGCAAATGTAATCTGTTACATGGGCTACAGATAGATAGAGAACTGAGATAGGGTGATAAGTTTTAAGAGTTAAAAATGGTGCAAGTGTTGCAGCCAAGTTTGTTGGCAGTTATCACCCTATATTACCAAATAGATTGATTCGGAACGAATGTTATTAGATACCGAACCTGATATACAACATCATATCAGTCTCTTTATTTGTAAAAAAGGATATAATTTTGTATTGTTGGATAATGTTTTGAACATTTCCTATATCAAGAGTTGATCGGTTCAGGCACGTTATCTAAAAGCATATACGTTCTAAATCAAACCACAGTTCTTAACGTATAGAACACACACAAGGGGAAGAGTTCAGAAATGAACGAATCCTTCTTGAGGCATTGTAGACTAGGTCATATCAATGCGGCCCGACCAGCTAAGTTACATATAGATGCATATTTAAATCTTTTTGAAATTACATCTTGTGAAACTTGCCAGTCATGTCACAAAGATAAGATGACCATAGCTCCGTTTATTGGAAACAGAGAAAGAGTTACTAAACTCTTGGGATTGATACATGCTGATGTATGAAGGTCCCCTTTCTACACATGCCAGGATTGGTTCTTTGTACTTCATTACATTCACTGATGATCTCTCAAGATTCGCACATGTGTTCCTGTTGAAATACAAGTCTGAACCTTTTGAGATATTCAAAGAATATAAGATAGAAGTAGAGAACCAAAATAGGTATAAGCATTATGTCCTTTGATGTGATCAAGAAGGAGAATACTTGAGCACAGAATTTCTGGATTATTCTAAAGGAGAATGAGATTCTTTCTCAGCGTTACTCCTCCGTATACACCACAGCACGTAGGTGTATCGGGGTGGAGCAATCGCACCCTATATGATATGGTGTGCTCTATGATGAGTACTACTGTGTTGCCTGTTTCCTTTTGGGGGTTATGCACTTGAGAAGCTGCATACCTATTGAATAGGGTTCAACCAAATCAGGTGCCTACCATTCCATATATGATATGGTATGGGAAGAGCCCATCTCTTAAGGTTGTTAAGATTTGGGGTTGTCCAGCCTATGTCAAAAGCAAAATCCGGACAAGCTCGAGGTAAGGTCAGTTCCGTGGAAGTTTGTTGGATATCCCAAGCATTCGCAAAGAAATATCTTCTACCACACCGAGGAACAAAAAGTGTTCTGTTTCTCAGCATGCCATCTTTTGGAAAGGGAATTTCTTGTGAAGAAATTAGTGGTCACGAGGTAGAACTGGAAGGAGTTCCAGCTATACAAACTGCAGCTGATGATTTGGTAGAACCGAAGGATTCAATAGTTCCCAACGAACCTCTGCCTCTACGCCGATCTGGTAGGGTTCCTCATCCGCCTGAGAGATACTTCGGTTTCTCTATGACAGTGGGAGCGATGATTGCATCATGAGATGATGACCCAACTAGTTTCGAGCAGGCCATCAAGAGTGGGGACTCTGTAAGAATGGCTGGATGCTAAGCGATCTGAGATGGAATCCATATACACCAACAAAGTATGGACTTTGGTTGCTCTATCTGAAGGGTTAAATCCCCAGGAGCAAGTATATCTTGAGAAGATTACTGGGTGTATATGGAAAAGTTGAGACTTTCAAAGCTAAGACTAGTTGTAAAAGATTTTCGTCATCGACCAGGTGTGGACAATGATGAAACCTTTTCTAGTGCCTATGCTTAAGTCCATCCAGATCCTACTTGCCACTGCTACATACCATGAATACGATATCTGGTGGTTAAGTGTCAGGACTGCTTTTCTAAATGGTGATTTACCATCTATAAGTACACAGCCAGAGGGCTTCGTAGACAGTGGGAGCAGCAGTGTCACGACCCGAAAGTACGGAACATGACCGGCACTTAAACTACGAACGTCTCGAGGCGTACGTAATCTAAGTGAGCCGAAAACCCAGAAATCCAAACCAAGAAAAGTAGTAGAATGAAGGAAAACAAATTTAAAACAAGTAGTTTTAATAGCATAAGCCGAATTATGCGGTTTTAAAAAAAATCAAATATTTCCCGAAAATTTCGGCAGAGTCTCCTTTGTTAATACTGGCCCCCAAACGGGATACAACATGAATAGTATACGAGATCAATAAAATGGCATCCCCAAGCAGGAGCTAGCTCTTCGTCAATCGACGGTCACAACCACACAAGCAATATAATATACAACGCCAACGGCGAGGATCAAAATTCAAAAGGAAACTCAAAACTACAAGAAAACCACAGAAATATAACGCGCGACTCTAAGGTCGAAGGAATAACATCACCGGTCTCTATCTCAAAATAAATACATGTTTGGTTGATGGAACTTCTAGATACAATAAAATAATGATATACAAGATATATAATGGGGGTACGATACAAGTAAACCCACCTACTAGCAAGTCATCCGGAAATGGGAAGCAGTGCCAGCAAAGCCGTAATGAAACCTGTACGGCAAAAGCTGCAAGAAACTGGGGCACAACGGGGGTGAGTTGCCAACTCGTGAATAGAAAAACATCTACGGAAAGAAATCGCATAAATAACGCAACCTAGGTCAATGATCATAATATATCCTCAATTATATGTATAACATGCAGCCTATGACAATGGCTAGGGTAATATCTAACCGAGTGTAAACTCATGGGCCCATGTCAGTGCCTCAGGTAGCAATATATCATATGGATGATGTATGAATGCATGAAACAGAATGCATGTACTGAATAAAACTTCTTTCATAAATCAGTGAGATTTCTGTATTTTAAAAGTGAGGTACCATAAATGAAATCAGCATAAAACAATGCCCAGTATCGACACAAAACAAGTGTCCAAATACCTGGATATCTCTGTGTCACAATCTCTGTACCTCAAATCTCAAAATCTCAATGTCTCAATCACAATATCTAGGGTGCCGTCGGTCCAGACCGGCCCCTACCATCCATCTCAAGACCACGACGGTATCCTCCGGATATCCGACGCGTTGGGTAAAATCACCGGTCGGTAGTGCTCCCCTGCCAGGCTTAACGTCAACAACACGATCCTCTTGCCCCAGGGTACCGCACCGGGCCCACCATGTACCCGAAACGGTTCCTCCACTCCTCGAATCGGGTCTCGAAATCCATCAGCAAACTCATGGTGTTCGACTCATACATCATGGGAAAACCGCACTTTTTATTTTAAAAGAGAGAAAAGGTTTATTTATGTTTTTGCGGTTTTCTCCAAATCCAAGAAATCTCATGAAATCCGAATCCAAGTCATCAATAGCATATAAACAGTGAATATAAGCATGAGAATCCATGAATGCAACACAACAGTGAATAATAACATGCATGAAGTTGCAGGCAATAACTACAATGTCTAACTAGCATATAAGGCAAGTACACTAATATCATGTCTAAACTATTAGCTAACAACCTATGTCAAATGAAATAGTATTTTCTAAAGTGTTCGTGACATGGCAATTACCGATGAAGATGTGTGTGAGCCGGCAAGTAAGTGTACGTGGTACTTACGCGTCATCGGTAATGGTGCTGGTGTCCTAACAGCATGATATTAATAATAGGATATGAATCATAATATAAGCACGCGATGCGGAGCGAACAACAATAATGAGCGGGAGCTAAATACTAAACAATGGTGCCCTTTGAAATAACACGAATCGTGGGGTTTTGAAAATAAGGGCTACGGTGGTTTTAATAAAGGATACGTCTTTTGAAATATCCGTAGATCCCTTGACCTGTCTTTTAAAATACCCACGATCCGTTAGTTTTGAAATAGGTAGGAGTCTAATCTAATCTAACAAATACACTAAACTATACGGCCGAACTAACAAGCTGAACTACAGGTAAGGAAACCGCCTATCATCTGAGTCGATACATATACATACCTGTATATGTATAGTCGGTGATCCCGCCTCAATAATATCATATCCGATACCATATCTATAATCAGGCATCCCAAGTCAAGAGTACGGATCAATTATCAATATAGCTCGTACGTAAATCCGTCGTACGGCATCCCAAATCTGGGTACGGGTCAATATCACATTCATCATACTATTCACCTGGTATCCTCTTTATCAAATATCATGATCGGGGTATTGATCTACATCTAGTACAATACTGATACCGCCTAAGTATGCATGGACGTGTCTGAAACACTACGTCAAGGACCCGCTACAACGTCATGTCGTATCTCAAATACGAACCCTGCTATATCACCGATCTCACGGCCTCAAATCAAATCTCATCGACTCATCTTAAATCCCGAGTACTATCCTCATTATCCATGCATGCGTATATGAATGTACATATGCATAGTCCCATACCCACGCATATATACATATATACACATCCCAATCTGCGCACAAGAAAGTAAAGTATGCAAGTCTGTGTGTGCGTATGTGGGTATAACAACTACTCTAGGGTTTCGCAACTAACCCAAAGGAACTCCATGAACACATAAACATAACATGAATGAACATTCTCGTATCATAAAACACCTATATAAACATATATATATATAAGCTACACTACGGACTGCGGGGGTGCTATACGCCATCCACCCGACTTCTCCCCGTAGATATAAATCTACTCACCTGGTTCTCGCTAGCCGGTGCCGACGTCGCCACGCGCTTGCTTGTCGTCTCGAAGTCCACATGGGGTACCTATATATCATAACACACCGTATCGCATTAAAATTCGACTCATGACCAAAACGACACACGAATCCCACATAGGTCAAAACCTATGGTTGCTTCCACAAATCAACCCAAAAACCCTCGACGTCGGCGTACAAACGCCAGACCATCGAGAAAAACCCAAATACACTCATTTGCACATTCACGAACACTAATTTTAATATAAAATAGGTTAAAACTCACAAAAACCCCAAATTCACTTTAAAAGCCGTTTTTCCGAAAAACTAGCAAGCAAAATTACCCGTTTTAGTACAAAACTCGACGTTTAAACAATTCTAGCGGCCATAATACTTATTAAATAACTTAAATAATCCATACAAACCATTCCCACGATTTAATTTCACCAAACCACATACGTTCAAAAAAACTAGTTTGCAAAAATACCAACTTTAACTCTTTTTAAAGTAAAATTCACAATTTTACAAATAAGCTTGGTTTTGCATAGTCCAAAGGCATTAAACCACTTATTATAATACTAATAATAATATGAAACCATAATTATATTTTAATCTAAGACATTCAATAATTTTCCAAAAATCTAGTAAGTAAAATAGCTTAAATATTACAATTTCAACTTAACAATTTACAACTAACAATTTGATTATGTTTCACGTTCCACAAAAAGAAGAATTCCACTTGCAACCATAATCATACAACAAAACCCTAACTATAATCCAAAACCATCCACTTGAATTTCTAAACTTGAATTCAAAACCCCTTTATTTATATTTTTTAAACACCTAAACAAGTTTGCTTTAAACATACAACTAACAATTAACAAATATGGAAGAATTTTTATACCTCATGATCAAGAGATCAACATGAAGATCATGGCCTCCAAAATGCCAAATTTCCTCCAAGATCCATGCTAGCTTGGGCAAGGAAATAATGGGTAGAGATTGGATTTTGTTTTTGTGGGATTTTTTCACTTGGATTTTTGGTGGAATTTTGTGGGTTTTGCAATGAAATGGAGAAGAATCAAGAGGGGGCTGTTTGTGTGCAGGTTTCGGCCAGAAATTTGTGGGGATTGGGTAAGGGAGGAGAGAGAGTGAGGTGGGGAAAGATAAATCTAGTCAAAGTCCACTCAATTTCTATCATTTTCTATTCTTTTCTTTTCTTTTCTTTCAAATTCAAGTGGGGAAAATGGGTGGGGGCTGCTGAATTCAGCCAAGGGTAAAATAAATGGGGGTGTGTGAGTGTGGGTATGGGTGTGGGGTGAGGGTTAGGGTTTCGGGTCGATCAGGTTTCAAACTTCGTCTACGTATCGCTTAAGGCTCTAGCTAGGCTCTGATACCACTGTAGGGTTCCTAGGCACACTAATGAAGTCTCTCAAGGCATCACACATGGCTAATTCAAATTTTACAAGTGCCTACAAACCCTAATACGGATCGTTAACTAGATAATGAGGCGATGCGATGCAAATAAAAGAATTTATCTAAAAGGAAAGGGGCTACAACCTTTGTAGATCCGGTCCACCACATCCTAAGCTCCGCGATGATGTCCCTCCGCTGTCCAAATCAGATTCTGGACTCTAGCATCGGCTTCATCAAAGAAATGGGCGGGCTTGGTCATCGGCTTCGATGCCGAAGATGATCTACGTCGAGGCATCACTAGATCAAGCTCCCACTTCACCAAGTCATGAAACTTGTGAAGAAAACACCCTATACTACTTGGCAAGAGGTAGAGGATGAAGAAATAGGAAGTGGGTTCACTTTAGAATTGGATTTCTCACTCTTATTCTCAAGTTGCCATTGATGGTGGCATTGTTTTCTTCTTGTTCAAGATGAAGAAGAAGATGAAGATGAATATGATAAGTTAATAAAAATAGAAAAGAAAAATAATACTTATCATATACTAACCCTTGGTTAAGTGTAGAGAATGAACTAGGGTTAGTTTAAATGGTTAGGGTTAAGCATGAGACAAGAATGGTGACTTAGTCAATGCTTCATGAATCTTCATCTAAAAACAAACATAGCCACCATTCATTTATCTTTATCATTTTCTTTTGCCAAAATAAACAAAAAAAATAAATAAATGAATAAGTAAATAAAATGAAACCCTAACCATTCATATAACCATGGTCAATTCTTTACACAAACCCAAGCTTGCATGTATCATCAAACATGATACAATCTTGTGCACAAAAAATATATCACATATACAATATGCACATCAAGTGAGAAAATCCAATTTAAGTGAACCTATACTAGTTAATGCAAAGTAATATATCAAATATATAATTATGCATTAAATCATTAAATCAACACTTGATTTAACGATCCGGTCATATCGCATATAACCGACTAATATCAATAGTAACAACTTATCGAATCAACACTTGATCCGATAACCCGGCTATATCGCATATAACCGATCAATGTTACAAATCGCGAGAATCAAATACAGTATCATATACTGGTATTATTCTCGGTCCCGCACATATCTCATATGCGCTCCTATTTCGTTTCGCTTGAGCTAGGAAATCTCTGTGTAGGACTCTAAAGACTCGTCAATACGCCGGCAGCAGATGATGATCATATCAAACACCCACAAGCCGCAAGCGGTCTGCTAAACGTAACGGCCACCCAGGTATTGAGCGATCAGAAGATCGACGAGCAAGCCTTCTCACACTCCTGTGAATCCAACCAGTAACACTTACCGTACAGTCCGGTCTGTTCGTCTGATATGTCGCATATCTCGCCTAGGGGTGGTAAACGTCAGATCCCAATAGCTTGATAAGTCATGCCGACGTAAGGTCCATGACATGTGTGAAACTACTGATAACACTTACCAGTAGGTCACTGCAACCCTGGCCAGGGATTTCCTGTTATGGCCAGTCGAGCATAGCGCAACATCAACCCCCAATACCGGGAGAGACGAATCCCCTCCTATCGCTCATTACCTCCATGTGAATCGGGACTGTACCCAAAAACCACCTGTTTGCACGACTCAGTAGAGCCTTGGTAGGGTGGAAATCAAAGCACAGTGGGAGACACACAAGACTCTATGACGATCTCGGGTCAACAGACTAAGCTGTACCAGTGTCACCAGAGAACTGCCATCTGACGTGAGGTATAATACCATCTGGGAGTTCTCGGCGAGTCCGTTCAGTGTACCCAGTCTCCACTGAGCACCCGTATACCATCTCTGATGTCAAACACCAATGGATATGGGATCATCCATCGCCCATCACATGGGTCGAGAAGATATACGCTAGTCTACTCTGGAATATCGATACCCCGTCTCGATATTCCCACGACTAGGAACAATGAAGGATGTACTCATTGACTACCCAGGCCCCACTAGTATGATCTTCATCATAGTCCTGGAAGTCGAGTACACATCCTAAGGGCTTTATCAACATGTAATCAGAGAGACAGAAAGTATACATGTTAAGATAAAGAGCAACCAGATAGCGTACTATCATGTCGAGCAAGAAAGTCCTACCTATATATGTCCCAGCATCCACTACAATATACATCCAATGTACAGTAATGGCCTCTAGGGCATACATATAACTAACAATCTCCCACTTGCACTAGGGCCATCTGTAGCAGTAGTTGTAGTATCTAATACTCAACCATCCCCTAAAAGTCTCTCTTTGGGAAAAGGCCTTCGTGAGTGGATCCGCCGTGTTGTCCTCTGAGTCTACTCTGCTAACCTCGATCACCCTGGAGATCAACTATCTCCATGATCAGGTGATGCTGCCTCAGAATATGTCTGGGTCACTGATGGGACCAGGGTTCCAGGGCCAAAGCCACAGTTCCATTGTCACACAATGGTAGGAACCTAGTTCATCTTATGAACCAATATACACCCAAACTGCCTCTTTGGTAGTATCTTTAATAGCGATGTTACCAGCCTTTATCGTCTAGTTTGTCACGGTATCTAGCTTGGAAATCTTCCAACATACCGTCCCTTTATTGAGGGTAAAGACAATGCCTGTGACTGACATTCAGTCGTCTTTATCACCCTGGAACCCTTCCAGTGATTCTCCCCAGGATCATGTGATACCATCTCACTTCAACAAGTGAGAATCCTAACATCCATTTAGATCTATCTCATAGATCCAAAACCCAGGATTTAGGAAGTATCACTTTGATCCTATTGGAGAATCCTTGTGATAAGCGGAGATTGACCGAGCGTAGTATAGGAAACCCCTTTCCTATCAAGAGTATGTTGTCCACGTAGAATACGAGGATGACCACCTTACTCTCTACTACCTTTTTGTATATACAAGATTCATCTACCATTTTGATGATGTCAAACTTTTTGACTAACTCATCAAAACAGATGTTCCAACTCCGCGATGTCTGCTTCATCACATAAAACATCTTGCACACGTTTCCGCTGCTCCCACTGTTTACGTAGCCCTCTGGCTGTGTTCTTATAGACGTTCTCTTCTAAATCATTATTTAGAAAAGTTGTCATGGCACCCAACCACCAGATATCGTAGTCATGGTATGTAGCCGTGGCAAGTAGGATCTGGATGGACTTAAGCATAGTTATTGGAAAAAGGTTTCATCATTATTCGTGCCTGGTCGATGACGAAAACCTTTAACAAGTCTAGCTTTGAAAGTCTCAACTTGTCCATCTACACCAAGTAATCTTCTCAAGATATACTTGCTCCTGATGGGGATTTAACCCTTCAGATATCGCAACTAAAGTCCATACTTTGTTGGTGTACATGGATTCCATCTCAGATCGCTAAGCATCCAGCCATTCTTACAGAGTCCCTACTCTTGATGGCCTGCTTGAATCTAGTTGGTTCATCATCTCATGATGCAATCCTTGCTCCCACTGTCATCGAGAAACCGAAGTATCTCTGAAGCAGGTGAGGAACCCTGCTAGATCGGCGGAGAGGCTGAGGTTCGTCGGGAACTATTGAATCCTTTGGTTCTGTCAAATCATCAGCTGCAGTTTTGTATAGCTGGAACCTTTCCAGTTCTACACAACTGACTTTACCTCGATCTTTGTCCGGATTTTGCTTTCGACATAGGCCAGACAACCCCAAATCTTAAAAAACTTAAGATATGGGCTCTTCCCTTTCCATATCACATATGAAGTGGTAGGTAACTGATTTGATTCGAACCTATTCAATAGGTATGCAGCTTCTCAAGTGCATAACCCCTAAAAAGGAAATAGGTAACTCAGTAGTACTCATCATAGAGCACACCATATCATATAGGGTGTGATTGCTCCGCCCCGATATACCATCGTGCTATGGTGTATATGGAGGAGTAATGCTGAGAGAGAATCTCATTCTCCTTTAGAATAGACCAGGATTTCCGTGCTCAAGTATTCTCCTCCTCGATCACATCAAAGGACATAATACTTATACCCGTATTTTGGTTCTCTACTTCTCGCTTATATTCTGTGAATATCTCAAAAGGTTCGGACTTATGTTTCAACAGGAACATATGACTGAATCTTGAGAGATTATCAGAGAATATAATGAAGTATAAAGAACCAGTCCTGGCATGTGTAGACAGGAGACCTTACATACATCATCATGTATCAGTCCCAAGAGTTCATTAACTCTTTCTCTGTTTCCAGTAAACGGAGCTATGGTCATCTTATCTTTGTGACATGACTGGCAAGTTTCACAAGATGTAAATTCAAACTGATTTAAATATACATCTAAATGTAACTTCAGCCAGTCGGGTCGCATTGATATGACCTAGTCTACAATGCCTCAAGAAGAATTCGTTCATTTCTGAACTCTTCTTCTTGTGTGTGTTCTGTATACAAGGAACTGTAGTTTGATTTAGAATGTCAATGCTTTTAGATAACGTGCCTGAAACGATCAACTTTTGATATAGGAAATGTTCAAAACATTATCCATCATTACAAAATTTTATCAATTCTTTACTTATACAGAGACTGATATGATTTTGTATATCAGGTTCGGTATCTAATAGCATTTGTTCAGAATCAATGTATTAGTAATACAGGGTGACAGTGACCAACAGACTTGGCTGCAACACTTGCTCCGTTTTCTGTCTCATGAAACTTATCACCCGTTCTCAGTTTTTCTACCCTTTTGTAGCCCTATGTAACAGATTACATATCTGGGATCCTGATCCGGTATCATATACCCAGGATGCAGAGGATACTGAGAAACAGTTCTTTGTAATGAACACACCCGAAGGAGATGCATCTCATGCACTTTCTTCGTTTGGGCGGCATGGGAATCCTGGTATTCCTCTATTTCCTGCTCGGTCTTATAATAATTATAAGTTGGAGCGGGACCAACGTTCCCCAGCTCAGTATAACAAGCGGGTTCGGTCAATACATCCATTTTATTATCTTGATTAAGGCGTGATATGGTCACTACCAGGAGAGAGAGAGAAGAAAACACTCTGCGTGCGCTCTTGCAAGATTAGATTGGTTATGTATTTTATCTAATCAGGATGGCTCCCACTGTTTTTATCAAATCTTCCTTCAAACCTTAAAAGGAAAGACTAGCCGGGATTAATTACACTCTACAAGTTCGCCAATCTTTCAGCCAGGCCAGTGTCGGTACTTTGAGGGAGGTTCCCCGTGCTTTCGCACGGACTTAATTACAGTAAACCTCGTTTTCCCAGAGGCGTAACCCCGTTGACACCTTTCTAGACACCTACTTGATCGGCTAATTGTAAAGTGCAAAACTCTCCCAGGAGTAACAATTACTCGCAGTGGGTATCGGGATCCAACTATCACATAGAAGGTATGCAATCTCATTGCAAATTTCAACACTTGAAACTCCCGATAAAGGTTTTTACCCCTAGCACTTATGACCTTAACTAAGGTCAACAAATCATAAGTACTAGTCAAGTTCTACCCGTCATTTCGTGATTAATTAGACCCACCCACATGACCCTTGACTAAGGTCAACAAAGTCACGCGACTGTCCTAACTAATCGCATCAAATGCGGTGTAGGAAGACATCACTTAGCTACCGTACACTGTGCCTTGACTATGGTCAACAAACACAGCACGAATACTAAGTACTCTACTTCCTAAAATGACGGAGGGTTGCGAATGGTTTTTATGAAAACCTTTAACGCTTTGAACTTGATCTCGTTGCGGAATCAAATGGTTTTTAAATGGAATGTTTTCGAGGCTTTTCTAGTTTTGCTAAAGGGGTCACTCCCGGTGAAGGGATCGTCGGCCCTTTCCTCGTCGAATGAGGTGCGGGATATATCATATATATCACTGTGCAAAGCGGAAACTATAGAAGCGATCAAAGACAAACCGAGGGTTGTAACATCTGCCAGTTATTGCTAAAGGAGTCACTCCCGGTGAAGGGATCTCGGTCCTTTCCTCATCGAATAAGGTGCAGGATGTTCTATAATGAACACCGCGATGCAAAGCAAGAACTGTAGCTACCTGGTTTTTTTTTATTTTGAAATTCGATTCCACAACATCAATTAGGTTTATTTTCTTTCATTAATCTCATTAATGAATATCCCATCATTTAATTCCATCTAAACATCACAGATAAATATAACGTACGCTTATGCCATCCGCATTCGCCTCGATGTCCTGTCTGCACCGTTAGGTTAGGTAACTAACGGCAGAGCGGGGCAGGGCTAGCGCGGGTGTAAAACATAAGCAACGTTTATATAATATATCATATATACTATATATAATATCTGTCACAGAACATCACATGATCACATCACAGATAAATCACAGCAGAAGAAATATATGAAATATTGGATATACTAGGACGTCCGTGTTTTCAATACGAGCCAGTATAAAACACGGATTCCACGGTCGTGATGAATAGCCAATCCCACACCCCTAGACCCCTACGAGAGCGGCAAGCAACCCTACCAATTCTAGGGTTAGGAGACCCAGACTCGACTCCTCGAGATGGTCTCCCACTGGACCCTAGAACCCGGTTACTTATGCTCCTCTCCTTGGGTCTATTCTAGTGCAGAAAAGTAAATAATATACAAACGGTGACATCTTCCGCAACCTGGAAGTGCCCCAATAAAAGAATATTACATACAAGTTTTTACATGAATGAAAATGAAAAACACTCATCTCACATAAAAAACCCCGGCTATTCAAACACGACGATCCAATATAACATATCCAGCAACATATAACATCACATGTCATCAACGTAAGTAAATATGTGCATCCCAATTGTCGTTGACATATAGCAACGAAACCGGCGATATCACATATTACACTTACTGTCACAGAAAAGAAAGTGTAAAACTACAACAGTTGGAATCCGCAACCTCCATAGACATTGCATGCCTAATCAAATGAATTCCTTAGACATCGCATGCCTAACAATTATAAACCCCGCATTTTAGTCTCATTATCGAAAACACTTTTCAATATCAAGTCGGGCAATTCAACAAGATTCCTGAAAAATTGATCGAATACTCGTCGCAAACTTTAGTAGGCGGCCGCACCCCCGACGCCGTCGACGAAGTGCACCAAGGCGGAACACCGCTACCGCGAGCACCCAAACGGATGCTTTCGGCGATGGGGTTCCCTACAGTCACTTGGTCGGGGCTATGGGGTGAGGCTGTCTATTAAGTTTACCCGGCGAGTATCCGCGTACGCTACGTGATTGCGACGGACTTTTGATCACATCAAAACTCCGTGGCAACCGACCAAGTGAGACTAAACTGCTATATTTATAACATTCATTCCGTTATCTCATAACTACTTGTGAATTCCAATTATTGTATCACATTCCGGATAAATAGAAAACGCTAAACTTTTCGATCGAACAATCGAACACCCAAGTTTTCCCGATACAGCTCAACACATGAAATAAGTCTAACAGCATTCAGTTCATGCCTCAGTACCAACGGTCCAGCCATAGAAGGATCAAGCCAACGCCTCACATGTGGCATGCCGTACTGCCCCAAACCCGAAGGTTCAAAGGGCAGTTCAAGACGGTCACATAATCGAGTTAAGGTTTGTTGTCTTCTAGAGGGACCATCGCGTACTTGCACTACTTAGAACGTCGTTAAACTACGGAAAAATCCAACAATTGGAAATTTCCCGGCAGGGGAAAAAGTGGGTATTTATATCCGGTCGAACTTTTTAACATATTCTAAAAATACCCGGAAAAACACACTGACAAAATTAGACAATCCGATCGATACACTGACAAAATTAGATAATACCCCAAACATCCATTTGCACTGAAAAAAAGCCTTTTTTCTTCAATAATTTCTAAACCGTTTTGGCAAACAATTTCATTTAAAAAACCACATGATAAAATTTTATTTAATTTTTTATGATGCACAAAATTTGTTTCAACTCATTCCAATTTATAATTTTCCCTAATTAAATGTATTAGTGACAGCTTAAAATAATATTAAAATAATTAATTTCGGAAAATTTTTCAGAAAATTTGAAATTTCACCCATGGCTCAATAAACACCAAATAATAACAATTACATAACTAGAATATGTATATTTAATTTTATAATAAAGATATTTGCATTTTGACTTTTTACAGAAAACCCCCTTATTTTACCGTTTTTTCGAAATTTCACCGAAACGATTTTCAAAACGTTACAAGCAGAAACGTGTGCAAGTTGCTTTATGAGTTAAAGCAGGCATCGTGGAGTTGGAACATCTGTTTTGATGTGGTAGTGAAAGAGTTTGACATCATCAAAATGGTAGATGAACCTTGTATATATAAAAAGGTAGTAGGAAGTATGGTGATGATCCTCGTATTGTACGTGGATGACATACTCTTGATAGGAAAAGAGTTTCCTATGCTACGTTCGATCAATCTCCTCTTATCACAAGGATTCTCCATATAGGATCAAGGTGATACTCCTAAATCCTGGATTTTGGATCTATGAGATAGATCTAATTGGATGTTAGGATTCTCACTAGGTGTAGTGAGATGGTATCAATCGATCCTGGGCAGAATCACTGGATTGCTTCCAGAGTGGTAAGGTCGACTAAATGTCAGTCACATGCATTGTCTTTACCTTCAGTGGAGGAACGGTATGTTGGAAGAGTTCCAAGCTAGATACTGTGGCATACTAGACGATAAAGGCTGGATACATTGCTACCAAGGATGCTACCAAAGAGGTAGTCTGGATGTATATAAGTTCATGAGATGAACTTCGTTCCTACCATTGTGTGACAATGGAGTTGTGGCTTTGGACTAGGAACCCCCGTCCCATCAGAGATCCAGACATATTCTTAGGCAGTATCACCTAATCATGGAGATGGTTGATCTCCAGGGAGATCGAGGTTAGGAGAGTAGACATAGAGGACAACAGCGCGAATCCACTCACAAAGGCCTATTTCCCAGTAGAGACTTTTATGGGATGGTTAAGTATGAGATACTTCAACCACTGCTGATTGTTAGGTATGAGATACTACAACAGATGGCTCTAGTGCAAGTGGGAGATTGTTAGCGATATGTATGCCGTAGAGGCCATTACTGTACATACGATGTATATTGTAGTGGATGCTTGGACATATATATGGAGGACTTTCTTGCTCGACATGTTTGTATGCTATCTGGTTGCTCTTTATCTTAACATGTACTCTGATTGTCTCTATGTTACATGTTGATAAAGCCCTTAGGATGAGTACTTGACTATCAGGACTATGATGCAGATCATACTAGTGGGGACAGTGTAGTTGCTAAGTACATCCTTCAAATGTTCCTAGTCGCAGGTGTATCGAGACAGGGCATCGATATACCAGAGTAGATTAGCGTATAGCTTCTCGACCCATGTAGATGGGCAATGGATGATCCCATATCCATTGGTGTTTGACATCAGAGACAGTATACGGGTGCTCAGTAAAGAATGGGTACACTAGACGGACTCGCTGAGAACTCCCAGATGGTATTATACATATCGTCAGATGGCAGTTCTCTGGTGACACTGGTACAGGTTAGTCTGTAGACCCGAGATCGTCATAGAGTCTTGTGTGATTCCCACTGTGCTTTGATTTCCAT
Organism: Agapanthus africanus; assembly: GCA_030015575.1. Lineage (NCBI taxonomy): Eukaryota > Viridiplantae > Streptophyta > Magnoliopsida > Asparagales > Amaryllidaceae > Agapanthus > Agapanthus africanus. The sequence goes on from CM057337.1 coordinate 108,203,520, forward strand.
CATACCACGTCCACGAGAGCGTGCAAAACGGTGGCTTTTGGGTACAGTCCCAAGTCACATGGAGGCAATGAGGGATAGGAGGGGTTTCGTCTCTCCCGGTATAAGGAGTTGATGTTGCGCTGTGTTCGATTGGCTATAACAGGAAGTCCTTGGCCAAGGCAGCTTTAGAGATATACTGGTAAGTGTTATCAGTAGTTTCTCGACCCGTTATGAGTCTCATATCGACACGACTTATCGAGTTATTGGGGTCTGACGTTTACCACCCCTAGACGAGATATGCGACATATCAGACGAAGAGACCGGACTGTACGGTAGTGTTACTAATTGGATTCACAGGAGTGTGAGCAGGCTTGCTTGTTGATCTTCTGATCGCTCAATACCCTGGTGGCCGTTACGTTTAGGAGACCGCTTGCGGCTTGTGGGTGTTTGATATGGTCATCACCTACTGCCGGCGTATTGACGAGTCTTTAGAGTCCTACACAGGGGTTTCCTGGCTCAAGCGAAACGGAGTAGGAGCACATATGTGATATGTGCAGGACCGAGATTAATACGATATGTGATACCGTATTCTATTCTCGCGATTTGTGACATTGATCGGTTGTATGCGATATAGCCGGGTTATCGGATCAAGGGCTGATTCGATAAGTTGTTACACATGATATTAGTCGGTTATAACCGGATTATTAAATCAAGAGTTGATTTAATAATTTAATATATAATTATATATTTGATATATTACATTACATTAACTAGTATTAGCTCAGTTAAGATTTCTTTTCTCACTAGATTGTGCATAAGTGTATATGTGATATACATTTGTGTACATATGTTTGTGTCATACTTGATGATACATACAAGATGGGTGTATGAGATTTATACCATGTTTAGGTTAAATTAGGGTTTATTTATTATCTTAAGATTTAACAAAAGAGTTAAACTTGGTCAAAGTTATCAAGCTTGAAGAAGCTTGGAGAAATTTTGACAAAGTCCACTCTTTTGTCATAACCTAAGATATTAGTTAACCTAACCCTTAACCTTACACCTTGGTTAATTCTCTACAAGAGTTAAGCATGATAGCTTTAACTCACCCATGGTTACTTAATTCATATGGATGAATTATTGTAATGATTTCATCTTCTTCTTCTTCAAGCTCCATGAAAAAGCTTTCTGCTCTAATGGTGCTATAAGAAAAAGTGTGAGAAAATCAATTCTAAAGTGAGCCCACTTCCTACTTTTTCATCCCCTACTACTTGCCATGTAGTATAGGGTGATCTCTTCATAAAGTTCATGACCTAGTGAAGGAATAGCTTGAGTTAGTGTCTTCTCGACGTAGATCATCTTCGGCCTCGAAGTCATCGAAGCAAGCACGTTCGTTTCTTCGTGGAGCCTCTCTAGAGTCCGGAGTTTACGATCGCAACGGAGGGGACTACTACACGGAGCTATTTGAAGTGAAGGACCGGTCTACAAAGGTTGTATTCCTCGCTCTCTTTATTATTGCAAAGTGTTTGCACATATCTTTCCATATATTTCTAGTTAACGATTCTTATTAGGGTTATCTAAAACGACAAAATTTTAATTTGGCATGGACGATGCCTCCCGAAACCTTGTCGTCGTCGTAGGTAACCCTACACTTTTCATGAATTTGATTTGGAGATGTGCCAAAATCAAAGGCGGGGGAAGTTTTTGAGGCTGTAGGTGAAATTTGTTTTTGAAATGATTAGGGGTTTATCAAGATATTTTGGAAGATTTGGTGAATCGGGGATGTGAGAAGGATGATCGAGCTATTTGGGAAAATGCATTGGTTTAGAGGGGGAGGTGGGCCAGTTGAGAAATATTTATAATCTATTGAATTATAAATAAATAAACTAATTGTTTGGTTAAGGTTAAGATATATATATATATATATATATATATATATATATACACACTAGAATTATCCCATATCATATATATTCTAGAATTATCCCATATCATTGAATGTGCTTAGTATATTGATCTTTTACACTATGGTTGCCAGTCGCGGTGAGAGTGGGTGGGGTTGGGTGGGTTTTTGACGATCGTTATATCCGGATCCAAAATTTAAAACCCGAAACCTACTTGAACCTGACAGATTTGCAATGCATTATGCTCAAATATGAAACTTCGGTTTTTGACGTGTTTGGGCAGGTTTTCAGTTATAAGTTGACAGCCAGTTTATATGGTATTTCGGGTTTTAGCCCGTTATTAATTAGTAAAATAATTGAAGAGGTAAAGCTTATGGCGGCAGGTTCTACTAAATATATATATATGTAAAATTTACATATTGAAGATACAATGCTAAATTATATGTTAAAAATTATAAATTGTATACATTACAATAAAATATAATTAAAATTTTGTAGATAGTTTACACTATAATTAGAGACATGTTAAATTTAAGAAGCGGATTTAGCTCGGGCCGGATTTAGGGTTCGGACGAACGTGTTTTGAATTAAATCTATATCCGACATCGGCCTACAGAACTAGGTTGAACTTCTGTGTTTAAAGGATTGAGTAGTCGATTACGAATAGTAACCGGTCGTCGGGAATACTTATGGAGGGTGTCTTTTTCCAACGCCCCGGGAGGAAATTCCCTCCTATGGCACATTTCCTCCATTATTTTTTCGACGCCGCGTGGCGTGCGGGCGCCAGCCGTCACACACCCTGCACGGGGGAGCTTGACGCCAGCGGGTCACGTGCTCGGCATGCGGCCGCTGGTGCCAATGGGAAAAGGGCTTAGCACCCAGACTGGGAGTTGAACTCCCGAGAGACTTTGTAGTTAAAATCCTAGAAGAAAAGGGATTTTTATTTGGAGTTAAACTTCTAAAAGATCTGGATTTTGGGGTTAAACTCCTTTTAGGATTTGAATCTTGGAGTTGAACTCTTTAGAGATTGGTTTGGAGTTAAACTCCTAAATAAAAGATTCTTGTTTTGGAGTTAAACTCCCAAAAGATTTTCGGAGATGATGAAAGGGGACCCCTTTTTCTCTCTCGAGTCCTAAATCCTCTCTTAAGCCTTGGATCTTTCCAAAGTGGGATTTTTGGAAATGGGTCTCCTTCTCCTCCTCTCTATTGATTGGATCTTGAAGAAAAATGATGGTGGGGTTTAAAAATCTCTCCTTTTAGAGATTTGATTTGAGATTTGAACTCCCCTTCAAGAGTTTTATGATGAAAAACTATTTCTTTTTGGGAAAAAAAATTAAACTCTTAATTTAATTCAAAAAAAGAAAAAAGTTTAAAACCTTGAGTACGGAGAAGGAGGCACAGAACCCTAGAATTTTTGAGAGAATAAAAGTTGTTATTGATTTTCTCATCATGTTTACCTTTTATAGGCTACACATTTTACATATAACCCCTTGAGTTTTTCTAAATGCCACTTATGCGTCCCTTTGTCTCATGTGCTTATTTTTTTTGCGTACATAAGCCATGTGCTTTACAAAATTTTGGTTTTTTTTGCTCATTTTTCATACATTCATATAAAAAAATTATATTAAACTAATTTATTGTTTCATTCTTTTAGTCATGCGACCGGTCTCTTCCATGCTCGGTCTTGACTTGGGCTTAGGCCCACTTGGCTTAGGCTTGGGCTCGTTTTCTTTGGCTCGGGCCTGCTTAGCTGGGAGGTTGGCTTTGACTTTGACTTGGTCAACCGGGGTGTAATTTTTAACCCACTTTGACTTGATCAACCAGGGTGTAATTTTTAACTCCAACAACAGATTCAGATGTCGACCGTATCGGATAAAAAATATCGTATATTTTGTCGGTAATGACTTTAAATCGGATTAAAAACAAGTATAAAGAATTTGACAAATTCTTTAACAAAATGGATATGATACTTGGTAAAAATAACTTTGATTTTTTTTTTGAATATATATCTACTGTTATAACGTTAACTCCAAGAGTGTAGCTAAAATCATTAATTGATGGTGCCTCCTTTTTTATAAAAGAATTTAAGAAATGTGAGAAACTCTTCAATCTATTCCTCATAAAAAGTCATCCACATCATCAAGCTGCTAAAATATTTGAACATTAAATTCAAATTATACATAAACTTCTTTCTAAAAAAAGAGGAAAATTAATACATATACACGCGCGCATCTGTGTGCACATACACATATATACATCTAGGCACCGATATTATGGTGTATCTTTCAATTTATAGAAATATCAATAATTTTGTTGAAAACTAAATAGATGTATATGCGGTCACATCTTAGCCATCCTATTCTTGGTGCTCATATAATTATAGAAAGTATCGACAAATCGGTCTGAAATTTACGAATTCATCTTGCTGATTCATGAACAGTAAGGTGAGATGTGCTTAGTTTTTACTTAGGAAAGAAATTTAACACAACCCGAAAAATATATGATTTTTAGTGAGTAAGCTATATTCGGTCTGGTACACAACATCGCATATATGATTGATCTGACTGCCGAAGTATAGGGTATCCCTTGCATGCGAGCCCTCTCCAAATCAGTCTTGGGAGACATCTCTTTGGAGAAAGCGATTCCTTAACAAGCGGGTAAATTACCACGCTTAGAATCTTCCATACTAAACCTCTTTAGTATGGTGTCTATGTACCTGGATTGGGACAATTCCAACATCCGTTTAGATCTATCTTTATAGATCTTTATCCCCAGGATGTAGGAGGTATCACTTAGATCTTTCATGGAGAACTTTTGTGATAAGAAAAGCTTGACCGAGTGTAGCATAGGAACATCGTTTCCTATCAAGAGTATGTCATCCTCGTACAATACGCGGAAGACAACCTTACTCTCTACAACCTTCTTATATATACATGGTTCATCTACATTTTTGATGAAGTCAAACTCTTTGATAGCTTCATCAAAACAGATGTTCCATCTTCGCGATGCCTGCTTTAATCCGTAAATTGATTTAAGCAGCTTGCACACGCTTCTGCTGCTCCCACTGTCTACGAAGCCCTCTGGCTCTGTCATGTACATGCTCTCTTCTAAATCACCATTTAGAAAAGCGGTCTTGACGTGCAACTACCAGATTTCATAGTCATGGTATGCGGCAACGGTAAGTAGGATCTTGATGGACTTAAGTATGGCCACTGGAGAAAATGTTTCATCATAGTCGATACTTGGTCGTTGACGAAAACCTTTTACAACAAGTCTAGCTTTAAATGTATCAACTTTTCCATTTACACCAATTATCTTCTCAAGATCCACTTGCTCCCGATGAGTTTTACCCCTTCAGGAGAAACTTTCAAAATCCATACTTTATTGGTGTACATGGATTCCATCTCAGATCGTATAGATCCCAGCCATTTCACAGAGTCTCCACTTGTGATGGCCTGCTCGAAACTAGTTGAGTCATCAACTTCCATAATGCAATCCTCGCTCCCACTGTCTATGAGAAAACCGTAGTATTTCTCAGGTGGATAAGGAACCCTATTAGATCTGCGGAGTGGCTGAGGTTCGTCGGGGTCTATTGAATCCTCCGGTTCCACCAAATCGTCAGTTATAGTTTGTGTTGCTGGAACTTCTTCCACTTCTACCTCATTGCCACTAATTTCTTTTATAAGAAATTCCTTTTCTAAAAGATGGCATGTTGAGAAAAAAAACACTTTTGTTCCTCGGTGTGGTAGAAGATATACCCTCGCTAATGTTTAGGATATCCTACAAACTTGCACAGAACTGACCTTGCCTTGAGTTTGTCTAGATTTTGCTTTTTAACATAGGCCGGACAATCCCATATCTTAACTCGTTTAAGAGATGGTCTCTTCCCATTCCATATCTCATATGGAGTGGTAGGCAATGGATTTGGTCGGAACTCTATTCAATAGGTATGCAGCTATTTCAAGTGTATAACCCCTAAAGGAAATAGGTAACTTAGCATTACTCATCATAGAGCGCACCATATTTAATAGGGTGTGATTCCTCCGCTCCGAAACTCCATTGTGCTGTGGTGTATTCGGAGGAGTAAGCTGAGAGAGGATCACATTCTCTTTTAAATAATCACGGAATTCCGTGCTCAAGTATTCTCCTTTCCGATCAGATCGAAAGATATTAATACTTTTACCCGTCTGGTTCTCAACTTCGTACTTATATTCCTTGAATTTCTTAAAAGATTCAGATTTGTATTTCAACAGGAACACATGTCCGTATCTTGAGAGACCATCGGTGAATGTAATAAAGTAGGAGGAACCATTCCTGACATTTATAAACATAGGACCGCATACATCACTATGTATCAGTCCCAAAAGTTCACTAGCTCTTTCTCCGTGTCCAGTAAACGGAGATTTGGTCATCTTGCCTTTGAAACATGACTAGCAAGTTTCATAAGATGTAAATTCAAACGGATTCAAATATGCATCCTTATGCAACTCAGCTAGTCTTGTCGCATTGATATGACCTAGTCTACAATGCCATAAGAAGGCTTCGTTCATTTCTGAACTATTTCTCTTGTGTGTGTTCTGTATACTTAGAACTGTTTTGTGATTTGAACGTATATACCGTTATACATCGTACCATACCCAATCAACACTTGATTTAGAAAAACATTCATAATATTTTTGGTACGAAATAACAATCGCTCAGAATCATCGTGTTACCACTTGGTAATACAAGATGATATTCACCAACTGTTTTGGCTGCAACAATTGCACCATTCCTTACTACTAGAGACTTATCACCCTTTCCCAGTTCTCTACCTTACTTTAGCCCATGTAATAAATTACATACGTGGGATTCTGATCCGGTATCCAATACCCAGGACGTAGAGCAAACTAAAAAATATTTCTCGGTTACGAACACATACGAAGACGATGCATCAACATGCTTATTCTTCGTTTGGGTGGCGTGGGAATCCTGATATTCCCCTATTCCTTGCTCAGAATTATGACAGTCATAAGATAGAGCGGAACCTAACCCAGTATAATAAGTGGGTTCAGTCAATACATCCATATTATTATCTAGATTAAGGCGCGTCATCAGTCGCTACCAGAAGAGAGAGAATGATAATCACTTTTTCATGCGCTCTTTGCAAGATTAGATTAGTTATTATTTTATCTAATCAGGATGGCTTCCACTATTTTTATCAAATCTTTCTTCAAACCCTAAATGGTAAGATTAGCCGGGATTAATTACACCCTACAAATTCGCCAATCATTCGGCCAGGCAGGTATTGGTATTCTGAGGGAGTCTCCCCATGCTTTCACATGGAACTAATTAAATAACTCCGTTTCCACAGGGGCATAACCCCGTTAACACCTTTCATAGACATCTATTTGATCGGCTAATTGTAAAGTGCAAAACTCTCTCAGGAGTAACTCTTACTCACAGTGGGTATCGGGATCCAACTATCATATAGATGTAGGGATGCTGGGCACACGCACAAGGGTTTACGAGGCATCAACTATACCTGATTAAAAATTTAGCCGTGCCGAACAACCCAAAGCCGGATCTTTAAACTAGAGTTTATGCGAAAACTAGCAAGTTAAACACTTTAGCACTAAGTGAGAGGGATTACAACCTTTGTAGATCTGATCCTTCACTTCATAAGCTCCGTGTTGTGGTCCCTTCGCTGCGATCATCGTGTTCCGGACTCTCGAGAGGCTTCGCGAAGAGAAAGATGCAAGCTTACTTCCGATCTTCGATAACAAAGATGATCTACCTTGAAGTTTCATTAACACAAGCTAACACTCACAAAATGAAGTGAACACCCTCATCTAAATGGCAAGGATAGATGAGGATGATGAAGTAGGATTTTTGCTCTCATTTATAATCTTATTCTCACTCAATTTCATCACTTGGAAAAAAGCTAGAAAGTTTTTTCCATGAAAGAAAGAAGGAAGAAGAAAATGAATCAATAATAGAATCCTTTTGTGATGAATAATGTAAAGAATAAAATGGATCCTTTGTGCATATCAGATGCACCTGATATTGCTGTCAGGCACACCCGTTGCCCTTGACAGATATTTCATGCACACCCGATGCACTTAGATGTTGTTTATATGCACATGTATGGCACATTCATGGATGTTGATTTTCGGGCGCACCGGACGCACATAGCATTCGTATGCACATTTTGGGATTGATTTCTTATGGAGCAGTACGTTTTCATGATATTTACTATTTATTTTCGTACTGAGCAGGACTAGTCAGAGGACAGTACCTGGATATATTTTGCATGCATTGATAGATATCGAAGAGATTTCCAAAGGAAGAGCTATAGTCTCAGTATTTACCTACGTGTCTGATATGACATGAAACGTTTAAAACAAGGAAACCCTTCTAAATTGTTTTTAAAACGGTGGTACGTGCATGTAAACAAAGGATATATATATATATATATATATATATATATATATATATATATATATAGTTATTTTCTTATGACAGACGTCCGCCACTGTGCAGTGTTATGCGCATCACACAGCAATATGAAAGGTTTGGCATGCATTTCTTCCCGATGTTTTAATGATATTTACATGTATAGAATGGATGTCTATATGTATAGTTTTGATATATATCATATTGGTTTCGTATTGGATTTAGACATTGATGTCTTTCCCATGACTCCGATGATTGCGAGATGCTTGACGGAGTTTTGATTTTGAGTTATCTGCTCATTATTCATGCGCATGCATTGCGCTATGTTACGTTTTAAGTATTGATGATTTCGGAGACCCGACGACTTGGACTTTTACTGAAATGTTTTAGTATTTGAGGGGTTTAAATTTAAATTCGGGGACCGAATTTCTTTAAGGGGGAAGATTGTAACATTTCAGAAAAATAAAATATTATTTTTGGGAATTTTTATAATTTAATATTAATTTTAATGAATATTTTAATATTTCGGTATAATTAAATACCGATAAATGGGGGGAAATTTGGAAAATTATGGAAATTACTAAAAAGGGGGTGCTTTATGATATTCATGCAAAATATGAAAGTTTATGATTTATTTGACACTAATTTTGTGCTAATCGCGATTAAAAATCGCTAATCGGGCTTTAAGCGTGTTTTGTGCACATGTCTTTTTTTTAACCCTTGTTGCATTTTAGCATGGTTTTCCTTCATGATCATTTTATTTGGGTGTTAATGAAAACTAAAGAGAGAAGAAAAGAAAAGGAAAAGAAAAGAAAAACAATAAAGAAAGAAAGTCAAGAGGTATGGGGGGTAGTTAGGAGGCATGGTGCTTGACCTTGGCGCTCTCTCTCTCTCTCTCTCCCCCTCACTTCCCTCCTTGCTCAGCAGCAGCAACCCCTTCTCCAGCACCAATCCCTCCCCCTTCATCTCCTCTTCACCATCACATACAACCTCAAAACAAAACCAAAACCCCATTCCCACTTCACAAATTTTGTGCACAAGCTCACAAGCAACCCTTTGGACAAAGAAAAATCACATTTTAGTGTTGTTGAGGTTTCATGAGTGTCTAATGAGATAATCCCTTCACATTTAGTTTAGTATTTCAAGTACTTTAGCCTCTTTTCAAGTTTTATATCGATTTGGCAAGGTTTAGTGCACTTTGGACATTACTATAGAGGGTTAGGGTTTAAATTGAGTAGTGTGGTGAACTTGAGTGTGTTTGGTGACCTTAAACGCCCTACAATGTTTTAAACCCAGACCAAACACATATACTTAACCTGAAACCCAAAAAAAATACGGAATTACGGAACTTTCATGTCGGTTTGTGAACCTTGAGTGTGCAGGCAAATCTGGAATGAACTGGGATTTTTACTGGAAAAATAAACAACCTCAGAAACTCTTTTGAGACCATAGGAACCCCCTGTAGCAAGACAAACCCCATTGGTGCAGGTATGGCTGGCCTGTCCAGAATTTTAGTGGGAGGTGCTCGGCCACTTGGTGAGGGGGTGGGTCCAGGTTTCTTCTGTATGTCACATACACCCTATATATCACCCTAGTGTTGTTTTGGAGCATTGTTTTCACCTTAAGCAAAATCTGGAACATGTTTTCAATGTTGCTGCCTTATGTTTTCCGTTGCTTTAGAATTAAAGTTTTGGTATTTGTGTTTTAGTTCGATCACTTGACATTTGTACGTCGAAATCAAGTGTTATTTGGTTGTTTTGAGAGGGCAAACCATAGGTTCTAACCTATAGGCTTTTAAGCGTGTCGTTTTGGTTTCCGATTTGGTTTTGATGCGATGCGATACATGTGACATGTAGGTACCCCCACGACGAATCGAGACAATGAAGAAGATGATAGCGACATCGACATCGGCAAGCAAGACGCAAGGTGAGTAGATTATATCTACGGGGGAAGTCGGGTGGATGGCGTATAGCACCCCCGCAGTTAGTGGTGATGTATACGGATACGTATACACACATATGTTATTATATGATGATTTGAGTTTATTGATGATAAAGATGGACTCTAGGTGTTCTTTGATTGGTTTAGTGTTAGTTACGAAACCCTAGGGTAGTGGTTGCACCCACACATGCACACACATACTTGCATACATTCTTTCTTTTACCTGTGCGTATATTTACACATGGGTATGGGACTACGTGTACATATACTGGATTTAAGGATAGTACTTGGGATATGAGATGAGTCGATGAGATTGGATTTGAGGCCGTGAGATCGGTGATGTGACAGGGTTCGTATTTGAGATACGACATGATGTTTTAGTGGGTCCTTTGACATAGTGTTTCATACACATGCATGCATACATAGATGGTATCAGTATTGTACTAGACGTAGGTCAGTACCCCTGATCTTGATGCTTGATAAAAAGGATACCAGATGAATAGTGTGATAGATATGACATATGACCCGTAACCAGATTTGGGAGGCCGTACGACGGATGTACCGTACGAGCTATATATTAATGATAGATCCGCACTCTTGACTTGAGAATGTCATATTATAGATTTGGATCGTATATGATACTATTGAGGCGGGATCACCAACTATTATTTATATATGTATCAACTCAGATGTTAGGCGGTTTCCTTACCCTTCGTTTAGCCTGTTAGCTCAGCCCTATAGTTAGTATAGTTGTTAGACTAGATTCGATTCCTACCTATTTCAAAACTAACGAATTGTGGGTATTTTAAAAGACAGGCCAAGGGATTCTACGGATATTTCAAAGGACATATCTTTTCTTAAAAATACCGTAGCCCTTATTTGCAAAACACCACGATTCGTGTTATTTCAAATGGCATCATTGTATGACTCATATCTATATAAACGCAGTTTAGTTATCATAGGTGTTTATCATTCAGCTCCCGCACATTATTACTGTTCGCTTCGCACCGCATGCTTATGTTGTGTTTTCATACACCATTGTTGATACCATGCTGTCAGGACACCAGCACCATTACCGATGATGCGTATGTTCTACGCACACTTACTTGCCGGCTCACACACATCAACATCGGTAATTGCCATGTCACGTACACTTTAGAGAATATTAGTTCATTGACATAGCTTGTTAGCTGATAATTTCGACATGATATTAGTGTACTTTCCCTATATGCCAGTTTAGACATTGCGGTTATTACTTGCTACATCATGCATATTATTATTCACTGTTATGCGGTATTATGGAGTTTTGCGCCTATATTCACTGTTTACATGCTGTTGATGATTGGATTTCGGATTTTAACGAGATTTCCTGGATTTGGGAGAAAACGGCAAGAATATTTATAAACTTCTCTCTCTTTTTAAAATGAAATGTGCGGTTTTCTCATGATGTATAAGTCGTCCACCATGATGTTTTCTCGGTTATGAGATGGATTTCGAGTCCCGATTCGAGGAGTTGGATGAACCGTCTGTGGATACATGGTGGACCCGGTAAGGTACCCCGGGGCAAGAGGATCGAGTAGTAGACGATGAGCCTGGCTGGGGCAGACTGCCTACCGGTGATTTTTCCTGACGCGTTGGATATCCGGAGGATACCGTCATGGTCCTGTGATTGATGTTAGGGGCCGATCCGGACTGACGGTGCCCTAGACGGTGAGGTTTGATACACTGAGATTTTGAGATATTGAGATATTGAGATTTGATGATACAGGCCAGTCCGGATAGCCGGAGCCTGAGATATTGAGATATTGGATTTATGTTTTGTGTCGATGCTAGACACAGTTTATGTTGATTTTATTGATGATACCTCGTTTTAAATGTACAGAAATCTTACTAAGTTATGAAAGCAGTTTCTTCATTTACATGTATTCTGTTTTCATGCATTCATACCTCATACATATGATACATTGCTACCTGAGGCACTTGTTAGTTGTATGTATGCCCTAGAGGCCAGTATTGTACAGATGATGTATATTATATTGGATGCTTGGACATATATAGAGATGACTTTCTTGCTCGATATGATAGTATGCTATCTGGTTTCTCTTTATCTTAACATGTATACTAGTCTCTTTAAACTGTCTTATAGTTACATGTTGGTAAAGCCCTTAGGATGTGTACTTGACTGCCTGGACTATGATGCAGATCATACTAGTGGGGACATAGTAGTCCATAAGTACATCCTTCAAGGTCCCTAGTCGTAGGTGTATCGAGACAGGGCATCGATATACCAGAGTAGACTAGCGTATACGCTTCTCGACCCATAAGATGGGCGATGGATGATCCCATATCCATTGGTGTTTGACATCAGAGATGATATACGGGTGCTCAGTGGAGACTGGGTACACTGGACGGACTCGCCGAGAACTCCCAGATGGTATTATACCTCACGTCAGATGGCAGTTCTCAGGTGACACTTGTGCAGGTTAGTCTGTAGACCCGAGATCGTCATAGAGTCTTGTGTGATTCCCACTGTGCTTTGATCTCCACCTTACCACGTCCATGAAGGCGTGCAAAACGGTGGTCTTTAGGTACAGTCCCGAGTCACATGGAGGCAATGAGCGATAGGAGGGGTTTCGTCTCTCCCGGTATTGGGGGTTGATGTTGCGCTGTGCTCGATTGGCCGTAACAGGGAAGTCCCTGGCCAGGGCTGATCAGAGATTTGCTGGTAAGTGTTACCAGTAGTTTCTCGACCCGTTATGAGCCTCACATCGGCATGACTTATCGGTTATTGGGGTCTGACGTTTACCACCCCTAGACTTGATATGCGACATATCAGACGAACAGACCGGACTGTACGGTAAGTGTTACTGGTTGGATTCACAGGAGTGTGAGCGGGCTAGCTCATCGATCTTCTGATCGCTCAATACCTGGATGGCCGTTACGTTTAGCAGACCGCTTGCGGCTTGTGGGTGCTTGATATGATCATCATCTGCTACCGGCGTATTGACGAGTCTTTAGAGTCCTACACAGAGGTTTCCTGGCTCAAGCGAAACGAAATAGGAGCGCATATGAGATATGTGCAGGACCGAGAATAATGCGTGTATGTGATACCGTATTACATTCTCGCGATGAATATATTGATTGGTTATATTCGATATAACCTAGTTATCGAATCATTGATTCGATAAATCGATACATTGTATACTAGTCGGTTATGTGCGACATGACCGGATCATTGAATCAAGTGTTGATTTAATGATTTAATGTATAATTATATATTTGATATATTATTTTGCATTAACTAGTATTGGTTCACTTTAAATGGATTATCTCACTTGATGTGCAAGTTGTATATGTGATATACTTTTGTACACATCTTTGTATCATGTTTGATAATGCTTGCTCATTTGGTTAAGTGTAAAGAATTAAACCTAGGTTAAGAAAGTGATTAGGGTTTTAATTATCCATTCTTTTATTTATTGATTTTGGAAAATAAAAGAATGTGATAAGAATACAAAATGGTTGCTTTCATTCTTGAACCTTTGTGAAGCTTCATGAAGTTTTGACCAAAGTGACCAATTTGTCTTCATGCTTAACCCTAACCACTCTTCTAACCTTGGTCAATTCTCTACACCTAACCATGGTTCCTATTATGATAAGTATTCATTTCTTTTTCATTTTTGATAAACTTATCATAATATTTCCTTCTTCTTGATCCTCTTCTTCAAGAAAGAAAGCTTGATGCCATCAATGGCAACTTGAGTTCTAAAGTGAGAAATCCAATTCTAAAGTGAACCCACCTCCTATTTCTTCACCCTCTACCTCTTGCCAAGTTGTTTTGGGTGTTTTCTTCACAAGTTTCACAAATTTGTGAAGTCGAAACTTGAACTTGTGATGCCTCGACGTAGATCATCTTCGGCACGAAGCCGACGACCTAGTCCGCCCATTTCTCCGATGAAGCCGACGATTGAGTTCGGGATTCAAGATGGACAGCGAGAGGACGCCTACGTCGAGCCAAGGAAGTGGAGAACCGGATCTACAAAGGTTGTAGCCTCTCTCCTTTAGTTAAGTTGTTAACTAGATTCGTATTTCGCCTAAACTTCTAGTCAATGATCCGTATTAGGGTTTCTCGGCACCCGTAAAATATAAAATTGGCATGGTTGATGCCTTGTGAGACCTCTTGAGAGTGCCTAGGAACCCTACAGCACTGACATGAGCACATGGAATTACACTTGTGTATAGATGTTTACCCTTGCCACCTTTTCATGCTTCAGACTTTATCATTTGAGGATTATTTATTGATCGTATGACCTAGGATTGCGTCATACATGCAATTTCTGCTCTGTGATGTTTTCTACTCACGAGTTAGCAACTCACCCCCGTTGTGCTACAGTTTCTTGCAGATTTTGCCGTACAGGTCTCGTTACGGCTTTGCTGGCACACTGCTTTCATTCCGGGTGATTTTCTTGGTAGGTGGGTCCACTTGTATCGTGGCCACCATTGTACTATACTTATTATCATTTGTATCTAGAAACTCCATCAACCAAACATGTATTTATTTCAGAGATAGAGATCAGTGATGTTTATTCTTTCGACCTTAGAGTCGCGCGTTGTATTTCTATGGATTTCTTACTGTTTTGAGTTTCCTTTTCAGTTATGATACTCGCCCTTCGGCGTTGTATATTATTATTGCTTGCGTGGTTATGACCGTCGATTGACGAAGAGCTAGCTCCCTCTTGGGGATGCCTTTATTCATTATATATGCTTTATCAGGTTTTGTACCCGTTTGGGGTCAGTATTTACAAAGAAAACTCTGCCGAAATTTTTAGAAAAGACTTGTGATTTTTAAAAATGCATATTTCGGCGTATGTTGCAAAACTACTTGATTTAAACTGGTTTTTCCTTCACTCTACTACTTTACTTGGTTTGGATTTCAGGATTTTCGGTTTACTTAGATTACGTACGCCTCGAAACGTTTCGTAATTTAAGTGCCGGTCATGTTCCGTACTTTTTGGGTCGTGACAAGTTTAACCCGTTAATCGGAGGTTCTCTCGCTCCAAAGGCGAGGGATAATTAACGGTAGCTTAGTCCGCGGCTGCCGGAAATTCAGATCCCCACAATCAATAAATCCCATCCTACCCTAGGCAAGGGGAATCTATAATGCGCCTGACAAGCGCGCGCGTATTCCCATCTCAATGGGGTGACGAAAAACACCCTACAGATATGACTCTCGGGATTACTAACGGAATGAGCGTGGATGTTGTATCTGTTGGATATAGTGCCCTCAAAGTCAATTATTGGATCGCAGGTACGTGATTGTAATGATTGAGGCAGGACCTATACTGATATGACTGTCTTACTCGAGATGATAGTATGCTATCTGGTTTGTCTTTATCATCGTATAGATGCTTTAGTTCACTATTGTATGTTGATAGAGCCCATAGGATTCTTGCTTGACTACCAGCAGTATGATGGCGATCATATACGTGGGAGCTGGGGTTTGTAAGCACATCCTTAAAGTGTCCCTAGTCGTGGGAGTTTCGAGACAGGGCATCGATACTCCAGAGTAGACTAGTGTATACAGTCGAGACCCCGACGAGGGACGGTGGCCGGTCTCACAAGCCATTGGTGTCAGTTGGTTCACCTAAGATGTATATAGGTGCTCAATAGGTTATGAGTACACCGGACAGGACTCGCCGGGAACATGCTAGTTGGTATTATACATATCGTTAGATAGCAGTTCCCTGGTGACATGTGTACAGGTTAGTTTGTCGACCTGAGATCGTCATTTATCTCGTGTGAGTTCCCACTGTGCTTTGATTTCTACCCTACCACGCTCAAAGGAGACGTGCAAACAGGTATTTTTTGGGTACAGTCCCGAGCCACATGGAGGCAGTGAGCAGATCGTCAGAGATTCGTCTCTCCCGGTATTGGGGGTTGATGTCGCACAGTGCACAGGTGGCCATCACTAGAAATCCTCGGCCGAGGTAGTAGAGAATTACTGATTTGGATCAGTAGTTTCTCAGGTGGTAATAGGCTTCATACCGACACGAATTATCGCGTTATTAGGGGTCTGACTTTATCCACCCCCTAGACTCGATATGCGATACTCTTAGACGAACGGACCGGACTATACGGATATTGTCACTGTCAGGCTCAGTAGGGTTTCTGGATGAGTTCGCTCGTCAGCTTTCCTTCCAATCAATACATAGGCAACCGTTACGTACAGCTTGTACCTCTGACGTGCTAGTAGTTATACCTAGTACCAGTGTGTTGATGAGTCATTAGAGTCCCCCACAGACAGTTTCCCAAGTTCGGGCGAAACGTTGTAGAGGCCGTATGGTTTTATGGCAGGGTTCGGAAAATGCACGTGCGTTTATGCACGTGTCATATTTCGGGCAGATAATACTGGTAGGATTTGGTTTAAGCCGGATCCGAGTATTATACTGTGTAGATATAATATCTTTGTCTCAGTTGCATTTTTATTCGATAGTAATACAAATGTGGGTATGTTTATACTGTTACGGGGTTATCCTGAAATTCGTTTCGGGGTCGCTTTTGGAAGTTGCCAGTTTCCAGTTTTCTATCATCCGCTTTAATATTCGGTTAAATATGGATTTATCTTTTCTTGATGAGTGTGGAAGGTTCTAGAAGCATCTAGATGGTGACTAGGATGATGAGGTGGCTAGTGACTCATTAGTTCATTAATTGTGCATTTAATGGATGATGACTAGGTTAGATGATTCATTGTTTGCAATTAATGTTCTTGCTAGGTGTAATATGACTCATTAGTTGTTTTAATGTTATGGTTACCTATTCCTTGCTCCTACACTCACCTCCCCCCTCATATAAGTGGCCGGCCCATTCTTGTGGGGAATAATGGTTGTTCATTTGGAAAAAGAATATAGAGTTTGGTTCATGAAAATTAGAATAGAAGATTTCTCATTTACCCGATTCAAATGGCAACTTTATTAACCGCTCATCCATAGTTTTGGATGTAACGAGACAAAGTGTTCTACTCATTCTCTACATCAATCTTGGTCATCTCTTTTAGCAGACTTGGTGACCGAGTTGCCTCGGTTCAGAAGCGGGAGCCCGTTTAAAGATCCGTCGACGTGGTACCACCTGGACGAGAAGATTAAAGATTCAGGAGATCGGAGCAGCCGCAACAAAGCGTGGGATGATGGTTGAAGACCGAAGAACTCGGATCGTTTGGTATAACATTTCTACCCACTTTGTAGTTTGTTAGTTTAGCTTTGATGGCAGATCCGGGTGATAGTGCACGATAGCGCCAGTTTGTAAAAAAATTTTGTTCCGCATTTGGCGTCTGTTAGACGGCCGGGGCGCTACTGTGGACTTACAGTGGTATCAGAGCCTCACAATTAAGCTTTACTAACTTGTGCTAACGCGTTTAAAATATCGATCGAACGAATTTTCGCAAAACTATAATTTTCTGTTCAAAGTTTCTGTTGATTTTAAATCAGGTCTAAAAATTATTTTGAGCATACCAGAAAATAGAGCAGGCTTTTAAATGAAAACTGAAGAAAAACGATCCACTAAATCGACCGTACGGCCGCGGAAACGAGGTCAAACCCTAGTTTTGACCGCGGAACCGCGGCCGTCTTGGTGGTTTAGTTGGCCATTTTTCTTCTAGGGTTTCATATTGGGAAATTGTGGTTTATGGTACTGTTCTTTTGGGCCCAGATTTTGTTACTGTACAGCAGATGTACATGGGGCCCACTTCGGGAAGTTTTGTCGATCGAAATTTTAAACTTGTTAGTATGCAGTATTTACATTATATCTCCGACCGTGAATGTCATTCGAGCGGTAAATTGCGTCTAATTTCTATAGTTCTTTTAGACGGATTTGCGAACGTGACATTCGCGTTGATGTTATGTGTTGTGATGTATTATTGAGGATATGTTGTGGTGGATAGTAGTGTGCAATAGTAGTGCTATTTGGATTTATTTGTACATTTGATATTGCGGGGCGAACGTCCAACATGTGGACTGCCGTCACTGCCTGTTTGTATAATATTCTTTTAGGGCACGACCGGGCTGAGGTCGATGTACCCGTTGTATATATTTTCTTTTATGTACTGAGTTTACTCCGCGATGGAGTGCACGGATAGCCGGGTTCTGGAGGGCAACGGGTCCGTATCTCATGGCTTTGAGAGGCAGAGGGACCTTACTCTAGAATTGGCAGACTATTCGCCGCACTCGTAGGGGGTACAGGTTGACCCAAGGAGGGGTGCTCAAGTTACCGGATTCCGTGAAGTGCCGGATGGTCCATTCACTATGCTGTAGGGAGCTGCCTCGCTTCAGGTTTTGGCGGGTAACTTGCCGCACCCGTAGGGGTCTAGGTTTCATTGCACAGGCTATCCACACGACCAGGGGAACGTCGGGTTTCAGTAGCGGCTCTGTGAAACCTGGGGATCCCAGATTATCTGTATTGTTCTGTGATGCTTATTACTTTTCTGTAATGTTGCATATTATCATGCCTGGAGCGATTATTGTATATTGGTATATATACTATTAGATGTTGTATATATTTTACATCCGCGCTAGTCCAGTCCCCGCTCTGTCGTTAGTTAAGTAACCTAACGGGTGATGACGGGACCCAGTGGTGAATACGGATGGTGTTAGTTATATGTATGCCCTCGAGGCCATTACTATACATAGGATGTATATTGTAGTGGATGCTGGGACATATATAGTGAGGACTTTCTTGCTCGACATGATAGTATGCTATCTGGTTGAACTTTACCTTAACGTGTATACTAATTGTCTCTCTGTTACATGTTGGTAAAGCCCTTAGGATGTGTACTTGACTACCTGGACTATGATGCGGATCATACTAGTGGGGACATGGTAGTCTATAAGTACATCCTTCAAAGTCCCTAGTCGAGGGTGTATCGAGACGGGGCATCGATATACCAGAGTAGACTAGCGTATACCTTCTCGACCCATACAGATGGGCGATGGATGATCCCATATCCATTGGTGTTTGACATCAGAGATGATATATGGGTGCTCAGTAGAGACTGGGTACACTGGACGGACTCGCCGAGAACTCCCAGATGGTATTATACCTCACGTCAGATGGCAGTTTTCTGGTGACACTGGTACAGAGTAGTCTGTTGACCCGAGATCGTCATAGAGTCTTGTGTGGTTCCCACTGTGATTTGATTTCCATCTTACCACGTCCAAGAGGGCGTGCAAAACGGTGGTTTTTGGGTACAGTCCCGAGTCACATGGAGGCAATGAGCGATAGGAGGGGATTCGTCTCTCCCGGTATAGGGAGTTGATGTTGCGCTATGTTCGATTGGCTATAACAGGAAATCCCTGGCCAGGGTTGCTGAGATTTACTGGTAAGTGTTACCAGTAGTTTCTCGAATTGTTATAGACCTCATATCGACACGACTTATCGAGCTATTGGGGTCTGGCGTTTACCACCCCTAGGCGAGATATGCGACATATCAGACGATCAGACCGGACTGTACGGTAGTGTTACTGGTTGGATTCACTGGAGTGTGAGCGGGCTTGCTCGTCGATCTTCAGATCGCTCAATACCCGGGTGGCCGTTACGTTTAGCAGACCGCTTGCGGCTTGTGGATATTTGATATGTTCATCATCCGCTGCCGGCGTATTGACGAGTCTTTAGAGTCCTACACAGAGGTTTCCTGGCTCAAGCGAAACGAAATAGGAGCGCATATGAGATATGTGCGGGACCGAGAATAATGCGTGTATGTGATACCGTATTCCATTCTCGCGATGAATGTATCGATTAGGTTATATGAGATATACCCTAGTTATCGAATCAAGGATTGATTCGATAAGCCGATACATTAGACACTAGCCGGTTATATGCGATATGACCGGATCGTTAAATCAAGAGTTGATTTAATGATTTAATGCATAATTATATATTTGATATATTACTTTGCATTAACTAGTATCGGTTCACTTTAAATGGATTTTCTCGCTCGGATGTGCACATTGTATATTTGATATAGTTTTGTGCACATGATTGTATCATGTTTGATGATGCATGTTTACTTGGTTAAGTGTAAAGAATAAACCATGGTTAAACTAATGATTAGGGTTTTATTTATCCATTACTTATTTATTCATTTATTAATTTGTTTATTCTTTTTGGAAAATAAATGGCATGAATATAAAATGGTGGCATGATTTGTTTTGTAGTTGAATCTTCATGAAGGTTTGACTTTGTAACCATTTTGTCTTCATGCTTAACCCTAACCATTTAATCAAACCATGGTCTACTCTCTACACTTAACTAGGGTTAGGAGATGATAAGTATTCTTATTATTTTCTTTTTAGAAAATAACTTATCATAATATTCTTCTTCTTCTTCCATTCTTCAAGTGAAGAAAGCTATGCTCCATCAATGGTGATTGATGGAAATGAGTGAGAAATCCAATTCTAAAGTTAACCCACTTCCTATTTCTTCATCCTATACCTCTTGCCAAGTAGTAGAGTGTGTTTTCTTCACAAGTTTCATCACTTGGTGAAGTTGGAGCTTGATCTAGCGATGCCTCGACGTAGATCATCTTCGGCACGAAGCCGACGACCTTGCCCGCTCTTTCTCCGATGAAGCCGACGCTAGAGCCCGGGACTTGCATTTGGACAGCGGAGAGGAATTCATCACGGAGCCGTGGAGGTGGAGGACCGGATCTACAAAGGTTGTATTTCCGTACTCTTAGTTAAGTGTTAACTAGTTACTCTTTTCGCCTAGAAATCTAGCCAACGATCCGTACACTAGGGTTTCTCGGCACCCTAATTTTTGAAATTGGCATGGTTGATGCCTTGTGAGACATCTTGTGAGTGCCTAGGAACCCTACAGATGGCATATACGTACATTATATTTTCGTTCTTTTCTGGTGTGATTAATTGATGAGACTGCATTGATTCTTATCAATGTAAGGATAAAACAAACCTATATTTGATGTTGTTGGAACAAATTTAAAAGGTGTTATTACAAAGACGTTTCCTTTTGTTTTGCATAGTGATATTCGGTTGGAATATCCTGCACCTCATTCGACGAGGTAAGGGCTGATATCCCTTCACCGGGAGAGACCCCTTGGGCAGAAGTTTGCGTCAGGGTAATAACTACATTATAGTCAATTACAAGTTGCTTGTATCGCGGTATTCAGTTGGAATATCCTGCATCTCATTCCACGAGGAAAGAGCCGAGATCCCTTCACCGGGAGTGACCTCTTTAGCAAAGGTTTTTCGTCACTATATTTTTATAAAAAGCTATCAGGTTCCTTCAACGAGATCAAGTTCATTACGTTAAAGGTTTTTTCGCCAAAAACCAGCCGTAGCCCTCCGTCATTTCTTATGGATGGTCAGTAGTATTCAAGCTATGTTTGTTGGCCCTTAGTCAAGACATAGTGATTGATAGCTGCTAGGGTATTCACATGTTGCATAGATAAATGCGTTGGTTTGGGACAGTCGTATTACTCTGTTGGCCCTTAGTTAAGAGTATGTACGGGTGGGTTCAAATCAACCTGAATAATGACGGAAAGAACTTGACATGTGACTTATGATTTGTTGGCCCTTTGTCAACGTCATAAGAGCATAGGACAAAAATCACACGGGAGTTTCAAACATACAGCAAACTTGCCAGGCATGCGCATACCTTCTGGAGTGTGATAACTTGAGTGGCTTCCATCAAGTTATCATGCGATGATAGTTGGATTCCGATTCTCACTGATGAGTTGGTTTACTTTTCGGGTGATCCTGACTAATTCTTCTTTCAGGTTTGGAGGAGAATTTGAGATTACAGTGGGAGGTTTCCTGATTAGATAAAGTGATAACCATTCTGATCTAGGTTAGAGTGCACGCAGAGTGTTTCTTTTCTCTCTCTCTCTCTTTGGCAGCGACCTTTGACCGATCCAAGACTATGACTCAGTGACCAAATTGACCGAACCTTCTTAAAATACTGGTTTTTGGATTGTCCTAGTTTCATAAGTCATTGCCGCTCCTTCTTTTACCCTTTGTATTTCTCAGAACACCCCGTATTACTACGGACATCCACTTCCATTGGATAGATCCATCGTATGGTTATATACGAACTCGAAGGGACTTCTTCGAGGATGGATCCAGGTTCAGAAGAAATAGAATTAGTTTATTCAGTTGTCTTTTATTATCACCTTCTCTCAAGTTGCGAGGACTCCTTAGTTTAGGAGAGTAAACCTATTACGCTTATTGGATAGTCTTATTCCAAACCATAACCAGGTGCCGAAATGTAGGGAATGAAGAAAACCAATTAGCCTAAGTAGGGTGTACAGAAGGTAATAACTAAAGACAAAATAAAGGGATTAGAAAGAGGGCAAAGTAAATTGCGACTGTTATCATTCACGACCAAACCGCGTACTTCATCGCCACTCCTATTTCACCTTTGCTTTTTCCCAGTTTGGGAGAAATAGAATAAGGTATTATTCAGTTGTCTTTTATCATCACCTTTTCTCAAGTTGCGAGTACTCCTTGGTTTAGGAGAGTACACCTATTATGCTTACTAGATAGTCTTCTTCCAAACCATAGGCTGGTGCCGAACGGTAGGGAAGGAAGAAAACCATTTAGCCTAACGATGGTGTACAGAAGGTAACGAATAAAGACAAATAAGAGATTTGGAGAGGTGGCAAAGAAATATACGGTTAAAGTCATGAATTGGATTATGGAGGAGGCATTACTAGGAATACCAGGATACTCCTACGAAACATTTTTTGTTTCAGTGCATTGTTAATGAAAAACTGATTTCCCGATTAGATACTTACTCCAGGGTATGTATTTACCAGGTTTCATTCTCATATCTGTATGGTTTTACAGATCATGAGTGGAAATAAGTTATTGGGAATTAGGTGATCATCCTCATTATATCGGAATTCATTGTAATTGGTGTTATTTGAAGAAATCTTCTGGATACAGTTTTCAACCTATGATGCACAGGTTTTTGAGTTATTCAACTCAGCGGACTTATACAGAGTATTATATGTTGTCCAGTGTCCGTCAGGACAAAGGGGTAGGTCCTCATACTATGTTCTGTTTACTTATGACTTCTCTAGTTTTTAGACAAGTGTTTCATAGAAATACAATGTCTAAGTTTTGAGATGTTGTGGGTATAAGAATAAAGTAGAGAACCAAGTGTCGCAAGTATCAGGATTCTGTAAAGAAATCGAAGATGTAGATTCTTGTAAATAGGTATTCAGTTGATAGTAAAGGTTTTGAGAAACTAGTTTCTCTTTCGGGTTACTCATAATTGGATGTATTCCTAAGTTGAGTAATACTGATTAGCCTCTCTCCATTAAGATGATATGCACTGGAGACAGTTGCATGGTTTGAATCTGGTTCCAGTTAAATTAGTGCCTCTATTTCTATATTGTATATAGAATAGTTCATATCTTAACGATGTTAAGATACGAGGAGTTGTCCGGCTTATGCTTAAAACCAGACACTGGATAACTCAAGGCACGTTTCTGTAATGGCAGTTTGTGGGTTGACCCTGGCTTTGACGAGGGTTGATTTTCTACCATCTGGAAGATCAATAGTGATATTGTTCTTGACTCGCCACAGTTTTAGTAAAATGGATTTTTTTCAGAAAACAGTAGTGGGAGTATGGTAGAACTGGAAGTGATTCCAGAACCGCAAATGATTACGGAAAATTTAATAGGACCTATATATTCAATCAGGTTTGACATTCCATTAGCCACTCCGCAGATATGGTGGGTAACCTCAGACATCCGAGAGGTACTCCGGTAGCCTTAAGGACGGTGACAGGGAGGTTCTTGTTTACCCAGACTTGACACTACTGTTGTTCCAGACTTTGAGACCCGGCAGGAGGATAAGTATAGCGTCGTTCTAAACTAGCTTTAGAAGTGTACGTATATATTATTCTGCCAGAGGGTTGTTGTGGTCAGTGGGAGCAGCGGAAGCATAGTGGGCAAGTAGCTTATGTCTATTTATAGGCTTGAGCAAATATAGCGGAGATTAGATCATCTAATTTTGATGTGAAAGTCATAGGTTTGACTTCATCAAAATAGGGGATTGATCTGTTAAGAAGATAGTAAGGTGTGATGTCCTGGTATTTGGATAACATACACAGAGTAGGAAGTAAAATTCCTATACTACGATCGGTTGTACTTTGGTCGTCACACAGTTGTTTCTCTACAAAGGATATGGATATAATATCAGACATTCTGGTTACTAGATTTATAGTTTTAGATCTAGAATTGGGTAGTTTCCCAATTTGGGTACTCTGACATTATTCTAATGGTATTTTAGAATAGTTGACTCCTGGCATAGTGGTGTACCTGCAGATGATGGAGTCACCCTCTCTAAAGGTGTCTTACAGACTAAAGGAGAGAGGGATGTATATGATTGGCAGATCACTTGCTTAGGCATTTGAGTCAATCATGAGATGTCAAGTACCACACCAGATATTGTTTTTGCACTAGATGTGATAAGTTTTTATTAATCCAATCCTGAAGAAACATAAGGAAGCAGTTTTAGAACATAAGTGCATGTTCTACGGATTTGATGACGGCAGCCTCCTTCGGGAGACGGTTATCATTCCAGGCTTCCAAGGTGACATGGATGACAGAGTGATTGTCAGAGTTATAGTTTTCCCTATGACGAGAGACAGTATTATGGACAGGTGGTCCAAGAGGATACTGTGAGAGGCATAGTGCTGGATACTGATTGGGTTCAGTTATCAATTAAGTCTAAGAAGTTTGGATTCGGAGTTCATTTATGAACTAGGTCCCATCAGATATTCAGACATATTCTAAGACAGGTATTACTCGATTCGGGAGATGGCTTTCTCCGCGAACTTGAGATTAAGAGAGACATAGAAAGAAATATCAGGGCGGATCCACTCACTGAGGCTATTTCTCGAACACAAGAGTTTTACAAACTAGCTTTGTGAAACTGATTAGTAGAGGAGTTGGGTGTTCAGTATCACACGGGCTGTGAGTATGCGACATCGCAATAATTAGCCTTAAGTGCAAATGGGAGATTGTTGGATATAGTGCCCTCAAAGTCAATTATTGGATCGCAGGTACGTGATTGCAATGATTGAGGCAGGACCTATACCGATATGACTGTCTTACTCGAGATGATAGTATGCTATCTGGTTTGTCTTTATCATCGTATACATGCTTTAGTTCACTATTGCATGTTGATAGAGCCCATAGGATTCTTGCTTGACTACCAGCAGTATGATGGCGATCATACACGTGGGAGCTGGGGTTTGTAAGACATCCTTAAAGTGTCCCTAGTCGTGGGAATTTCGAGACAGGGCATCGATACTCCAGAGTAGACTAGTGTATACAGTCGAGACCCCGACGAGGGGCGGTGGCCGGTCTCACAAGCCATTGGTGTCAGTTGGTTCACCTAAGATATATACAGGTGCTCATTAGGTTATGAGTACACCGGACAGGACTTGCCGGGAACATGCTAGTTGGTATTATACATATCGTTAGATAGCAGTTCCCTGATGACATATGTACAGGTTAGTTTGTCGACCTGAGATCGTCATTTGTCTCGTATGAGTTCCCACTGTGCTTTGATTTCTACCCTACCATGCTCAAAGGAGACGTGCAAACAGGTATTTTTTGGGTACAGTCTCGAGCCACATAGAGGCAGTGAGCGAATCGTCGGGGATTCGTCTCTCCCGGTATTGGGGGTTGATGTCGCACAGTGCACGGGTGGCCATCACTAGAAATCCTCGGCCGAGGTAGTAGAGAATTACTGATTTGGATCAGTAGTTTCTCAGGTGGTGATGGGCTTCATACCGACATGAATTATCGCGTTATTAGGGGTCTGACTTTATCCACCCCCTAGACTCGATATGCGATACTCTTAGACGAATGGACCAGACTGTACGGATATTGTCACTGTCAGGCTCAGTAGGGTTTCTGGATGAGTTCGCTCATCAGCTTCCCTTCCAATCAATACATAGGCAACCGTTACGTACAGCTTGTACCTCTGACGTGCTAGTGGTTATACCAAGTGTCAGTGTGTTGATGAGTCATTAGAGTCCCCCCACAGACAGTTTCCCAAGTTTGGGCGAAACGTTGTAGAGGCCGTATGGTTTTATGGCAGGGTTCGGAAAATACACGTGCGTTTATGCACGTGTCATATTTCGGGCAGATAATACTGGTAGGCTTTGGTTTAAGCCAGATCCGAATATTATACTGTGTAGATATAATATATTTGTCTCAGTTTCATTTGTATTCGGTAGTAATACAAATGCGGGTATGTTTATACTGTTACGGGGTTATCCTGAAATTCGTTTCGGGATCACTTTTGGAAGTTGCCAGTTTTCAGTTTTCTATCACCCGCTTTAACATTCGGTTAAATATGGATTTATCTTTTCTTGATGAGTGTGGAAGGTTCTAGAAGCATCTAGATGGTGACTAGGATGATGAGATGTCTAGTGACTCATTAGTTCATTAATTGTACATTTAATGGATGATGACTAGGTTAGATGATTCATTGTTTGCAATTAATGTTCTTGCTAGGTGTAATATAACTCATTAGTTGTTTTAATGTTATGGTTACCCATTCCTTGCTCCTACACTCACCCCCCTCATATAAGTGGCCGGCCCATTCTTGTGGGGAATAATGGTTGTTCATTTAGAAAAAGAATATAGAGTTTGGTTCATGAAAATTAGAATAGACGATTTCTCATTTACCCGATTCAAATGGAAACTTCATTAACCGTTCATCCATAGTTTTGGATGTAACGAGACAAAGTGTTCTACTAATTCTCTACATCAATCTTGGTCATCTCTTTTAGCAGACTTGATGACCGAGTTGCCTCGGTTCAAAAGCGGGAGCCCGTTTAAAGATCCGTCGACGTGGTGCCACTGGACGAGAAGACTGGAGATTCAGGAGATCGGAGCAGCCGCAACAAAGCTTGGGATGATGGTTGAAGACCGAAGAACTCAGATCATTCGGTATAACATTTCTACCCACTTTGTAGTTTGTTAGTTTAGCTTTAATGGCAGATCCGGGTGATAGTGCACGATAGCGCCAGTTTGTAAAAAGTTTTTGTTCCGCATTTGGCGTCTGTTAGACGGCCGGGGCGCTACCGTGGACTTACAGTATCCGTAGAGGAATATCACCTAGGATTGACAAGTGGGCAGATTTTGATTTTGCGTAACTGTTTGTGTGTACCTAGTTTGGCATGTAATATCATCTCTGTATCTTTACTATCTAAAGAAGGTTATAATTTTACATTTGTAAGCGATGTCGTCCGCATCCACATTAATCAGGTTAGGTACACTAGATAACGGTATATATGTATTAAATCAAGCTCGGGTATTTAACGTTCAGAACACACTTAAAAGAAAGACTCCAGATTTAAAGCAGGCTTTCTTATGGCATTGTAGACTGGGTCACATCAATGAAAAACGGTTGATGAAGTTACGTAAAGAGGGATATTTGGATCCGTTTGAATATCAGTCTTATGCAACTTGTCAATCATGTCTCAAAGGAAAGATGACAAAAACTCCATTCACTGGACACGGGGTAAGAGCCAGTGAGCTCTTGGGACTCATACACAACGACGTGTGTGGTCTAATGTCTACACATACAAGAAGTGGTTTTTTCTATTTCATTGCTTTTACGGATGATTTTTCAAGGTATGGACATGTATTCTTAATGAAATATAAATCCGAGGCCTTTGAGAAATTTCAGGAATATAAGAATGAAGTGGAAAAACAAACCGACAAAAGTATCAAAACACTTAGATCTGATCGAGGTTGTGAATACTTAAGTGTCGAGTTCCTGGATTACTTAAAAGAGAATAGAATTCACTCTCAGCTTACTCCTCCATACACACCTCAACACAATGATGTACTGGAAAGGAGGAACCGAACCTTATTGGATATGGTACGTTCCATGATAAGTGACGCTGAGTTACCGCGATCCTTCTGGGGTTATGCACTAGAATCAGCTGCATATCTTTTGAATAAGGTTCCTACTAAGTCGGTTCCTACCACACCATATCAGATGTGGAGTGGGAAGAAATTCTATCTTAAGTATCTAAAGATATGGGGATGTCCAGCTTTTGTAAAAAAGCAGCATGCGGACAAGCTCGATGCACGCTCAGTACTGTGTAAGTTTGTGGGATACCCAAAGAATTCCAGAGAATATCTTTTCTATTACGCGGAGGAACAAAAGGTCTTTGTTTTTCGGCATACCCGCTTTTTAGAAACTCAATTTCTTGAAAAAAAATAAGTGGGAGCGCAATAGAATTGGAAGAAATTTCAGAACCACGGGCTATTACTAAAAGTATGGTGGAACCAGAAGTTTCAAAAGAACCGGACATCCCCGCGCCACTCTGCGAGACTAGTAGGCAGTCTCATCCGCCCAGGAGATACTACGGTTTTCTCATAGACGGGGATAGAGAGGATTGCATCATCGACGATGATGAGCCAACTAGCTTCCAGCATGCCATTTAGAGTAGAGACTCGGTAAAATGGCTGGATGCAATGCGGACCGAAATGGAGTCCATATACACCAACAAAGTATGGACTTTGGACATTTCTCCAATCGGGGTAAAACCCGTAGGCTGCAAATGGATCTTCAAAAAGAAGATTGGTATAAATGGACAAGTTGAAACCTATAAGGCTAGACTTGTTGCAAAAGGTTTTTGTCAAAGACCTGGTTTGGACTATAACGAAACATTTTCTCCAGTAGCTATGCTCAAATCCATTTGGATCCTTCTTACCATTGTTACCTTCCACGATTATGAAATTTAGCAGATGGACGTAAAGATCGCTTTTCTGAATGGAAATTTGAAAAAGCGTGTTTATATGGATCAGCCGGAGGGTTTTATAGAGAGTGAGAGAGTGTGCAAGTTGCTTAAATCCATTTATGGATTAAAGCAGGCATCGCGGAGTTGGAACATCTGTTTTGATGAGACGGTCAAGAAATTCGACTTTATCAAAAATCCAGATGAACCATGCATTTATAGTAAAATGTAGCGAGAACTGTGGTATTCCACGTCTTGTACGTGGATAACATTTTCCTGATAGGAAATGGCATTCCTATGCTGCAATCAGTCAAACGATTCTTGTCACAAAGGTTCTCCATAAAGGACCTGAGTAATGTCTCCTACATTCTGGGGATCCAGATCTATCGTGATAGGTCTAAGAGGATATTGGGACTTTCTCAGTCAAGGTATATCGACACTGTACTAAAAAGATTTAGTATGGAAGATTCAAAGCGCGGAAATCTACCGGTTTGTCATGGAATCACCCTCTCCAAAAAGATGTCTCCCAAGACTGATTTGGAAAGGGATCGCATGCTTATTATACCCTACGCTTCTGCGGTAGGCTCTATAATATATGCGATATTGTGTACTAAACCAGATGTAGCTTACGCACTGAGCATTGTAAGCAGGTATCAATCAAACCCATAGGAGAAGCACCGGACAGCAGTGAAGAACATTCTCAAGTACCTGAGAAGGACTAAGGAGATGTTCTTAGTGTACGGCAGTGAAAACCTCCAGGTCGAGTCCTTCGCTGACTCCAGCTGCCAGAGTGACAAGGATGACTCTAGGTCTATGTCGGGTTATGTCTTTACCCTCAATAGAGGGACGGTCTGTTGGAATATCTCCAAGCAGGACACTATTGCTGACTCGACGATGGAAGCGGAGTACACTGCATATGACGTCGTGAAAGAAACAGTCTGGATCAGAAAGTTCGTGACAGAGCTTCAAGTGGTGCCGTCCATTGTTGATCCAATACCGCTGTATTGTGACAACAACGGCGCTATAGATTTAGCGAAGGAACCAAGGTCCCATCAGAAGTCCGAACATATCTTGAGGCGGTTCCACCTGATCAGTGAGATCGTTAATCGCCGGGAGATCAAGGTGCGAAGAGTAAAGACAGAGAACAACACTGCAGATCCACTCATAAAGGACATCCCTCAGACACAGTTCGAGAAGCTAATCGAGATGATAGGTCTGCGATATGCCAATACATGGCCCTAGTGAAAGTGGGAGATTGTTAGTGATATATGCCCTAGAGGCCATTACTGTAAAGTACTGGATTGTATATTACATTTTGGAAGTTTGAGATATTCATAGATATAATAACAGTCTTGCTCAAAATGGTAGTATGCTACTTGGTTTGATTCTATCTCAATATGTGCATTTGTTTTTTTTACCATATCGCTTATACATATTGGTAGAGCCCTTAGAATTTTTGCTTGACTACCAGCGTTGTGATGGCAGTCACACTAGTAAGGGCTGGATAGTCTATAAGCGCATCCTTATCAAGTCCCTAGTTGTAGGATTATCGAGACGGGGCAATGATAATCCAGAGTAGACTAGTGTATACGCTTCTCATCCCAGCAGGGGAGATGGCCTGTCTCGCAGCCATTGGTATACCGTTCCGGAGATAGTATACATGTGCTCATTGGGTTATGAGTTACGCTGGACGGACTCTGTGGGAACTTCCGGTTGGTATTATACCTATTGTCAGGTAGTAGTCCCGGGTGGAATGAGTATAAATTAATCCGTTGACTTG
Organism: Agapanthus africanus; assembly: GCA_030015575.1. Classification (NCBI taxonomy): domain Eukaryota; kingdom Viridiplantae; phylum Streptophyta; class Magnoliopsida; order Asparagales; family Amaryllidaceae; genus Agapanthus; species Agapanthus africanus. The sequence continues at coordinate 108,234,345 of CM057337.1, forward strand.
ACATCATTATTTGTCTTGAGTGTTCCCACTGCACTTAGATAACTACCCTACCACGGCTCAAAGGAGTCATGCAAACAGGTAGTAGTTAGGTGTAGTCCCGAAGCACTTGGAGGCAGTAGCGGCTAGATACGATGTCTCTCCCGATATTGTAGGTTGATATCACACTGTGTTCGGAAAGCCATTACACAAAGTCCCTGGCCAGGGCAAGCGAGATTTACTGATACGTACTCTAGTAGTTTCTCAGGGTGTATTAGGCTCTACTCCGGCACGACTTATTGCGCTGTTAGGGGTCTGACGTTTACCATTCCCCTAGGCCCGATATGCGATACCCTTAGAAGAACATACCGGACTGTACGGAGATTGTCACAGATAGGCTAAGTAGGAGTTCGGATGAGTTTGCTCATCGGCCTTCTTATCGACAGTGTAGGGTTACTAGGAACACTCAAGAGGTTCCACAAGGCATCTACCATGCCAAATTCAAATTTTTAGGTGCCTAACAACTCTATGCAAGATCGTTAACTAGAGATTAGACGAAACAAAAATCTAGTAAACTACTTTACTACAAGTGAAAGGGATTACAACCTTTGTAGATCCGGTCCTTCACTTCAATAGCTCCGTGTTGACGTCCCTTCGCTGCGATCATCAGGATCCCAGACCCTAGCGATGGTTTCATCGGAGAAATGAGCGGGCTAGGTTGTTGACTTTGAGGCCGAAGATGATCTACGTCGGGGAGACTCAAACTCAAGCTATTCCTTCACTTGGTCAAAAACTTTGTAAAGAGAATACCCTATACTACATGGAAAGTAGTAGAGGATGAAGAAATAAGAAGTGAGTTCACTTTAGAATTGGATTTCTCACTCTTTTTCTCATGGCACCATTGGAGCTAGCAAGCTTTTGTGGAGCTTGATGATGAAGAAGAAGAAGAAAAGAATTAATCAATTATCAATAAAGAATGGGACTTATCCTTTTAATTATGGCACCATGGTTGAGTTAAGCACTCATGCTTAACTCATGTAGAGAATTAACCAAAGCATTAGGTTAAGGGTTGGGTTAACTAATATCTTGAACAAATGACAAAAGAGTTGACTTTGTCAATGTTTATCAAGCTTCATGAAGCTTGATAACTTTGACCAAAGTCTTACTCTTTTGTTATTTTTTAGGAAAATAGTAAACTCTAATTTAACCTTGATTTGGTTCAAGTCTCTTACACACAACTTGTTTGTATCATCAAGCATGATACAAACATGTACACTCTTGTTTGTATCATCAAGCATGATACAAACATGTACACTTGCATATATCACATATAAACAATGTGCACATTCAAGTGAGAAAATCAATCTTAAGTGAACCAATACTAGTTAATGTAAAGTAATATATCAAATATATAATTATACATTAAATCATTAAATCAACACTTGATTTAACGATCCGGTCATATTGTATATAACCGACTAATATCATATAGTAACAACTTATCGAATCAACACTTGATCCGATAACCCGGCTATATCGCATACAACCGATCAATGTCACAAATCGCGAAAATAGAATACAGTATCACATACTGGTATTATTCTCGGTCCCGCACATATCTCATATGCGCTCCTATTTCGTTTCGCTTGAGCCAGGAAACCCCTGTGTAGGACTTTAAAGACTCATCAATACGCCGGCAGTAGGTGATGATCATATCAAACACCCGCAAGCCGCAAGCGGTCTGCTAAACGTAACGGCCACCCGAGTATTGAGCGATCAGAAGATCACGAGCAAGCCCGCTCACACTCCTGTGAATCCAACCAGTAACACTACTGTACAGTCCGATCTCTTCGTCTGATATGTCGCATATCTCGTCTAGGGGTGGTAAACGTCAGATCCCAATAACTCGATTAGTCGTGTCAATATGAGGCTCATAACGGGTCGAGAAACTACTGGTAACACTTACCAGTAAATACCTAAAGCAGCCTTGGCCAAGGACTTCCTGTTATAGCCAATCGAGCACAGCGCAACATCAACTCCCTATACCGGGAGAGACGAAACCCTTCCTATCGCTCATTGCCTCCATGTGATTCGAGACTGTACCCAAAAACCACCGTTTTGCATGCCCTCTTGGACGTGGTAAAGTGGAAATCAAAGCACAGTGGGAATCACACAAGACTCTATGACGATCTCGGGTATACAGACTAACCTGTACCAGTGTCACCAGAGAACTACCATCTGACGTAACGTATAATACCATCTGGGAGTTCTCGGTGAGTCCTTCCAGTGTACCCAGTCTCTACTGAGCACCCGTATATCATCTCTGATGTCAAACACCAATGGATATGGGATCATCCATCGCCCATCTGTATGGGTCGAGAAGGTATACGCTAGTCTACTCTGGTATATCGATGCCCCGTCTCGATACACCCACGACTAGGGACCTTGAAGGATGTACTTATGGACTACCATGTCCCCACTAGTATGATCCGCATCATAGTCCAGGTAGTCAAGTACACATCCTAAGGGCTTTACCAACATGTAACAGAGAGACAATCAGTGTACACGTTAAGGTAAAGAGTAACCAGATAGCATACTAACATATCGAGCAAGAAATTCATCCCTATATATGTCCAAGTATCCACTACAATATACATCCTATGTATAGTAATGGCCTCTAGGGCATACATATAACTAACAATCTCCCACTTGCACTAGGGTCATCTGATAGCAATGGTTGTAGCATCTCATACTCAACCATCCCATAAAAGTCTCTATCTGGGATAAGGCCTTTGTGAGTGGATCCGCCGTGTTGTACTCTGAGTCTACTCTCCTAACCTCGATCTCCTGGAGATCAACCATCTCCACGATCAGGTGACACTGCCTTAGAATATGTCTGGATCACTGATGGGACGGGCGTTCCTTGGCATAAGCCACAACTCCATTGTCACACAATGGAAGGAACAAAGTTCATCTCATGAACTAATATACACCCAGACTTCCTCTTTGGTAGCATCTTTGGTAGCGATGTATCCAGCCTTTATCGTCTAGTATGCCACGGTATCTTGCTTGGAACTCTTCCAACATACCGTCCCTTTACTGAGGGTAAAGACAATGCCTGTGACTGACATTCAGTCATCCTTATCACTCTTGAACCTTTCTTGTGATTCTCCCCAGGATCAATTGATACCTTCTCACTACAGCTAGTGAGGATCCTAAGGTCCACTTAGATCTATCTCATAGATCCAAACTAAGGATTTAGGAGGTATCACTTTGATCCTATATGGAGAATCCTTGTGATAAGCGGAGATTGACCGAGCGTAGCATAGGAAACTCCTTCCCTATCAAGAGTATGTCATCCACATACTCTACGAGGATCATCACCATACTCCCTACTACCTTCTTGTATATACAAGGTTCATCTACCATTTTGATGATGTCAAACTCTTTGACTAACTCATCAAAACAGATGTTCCAACTCCGCGATGCCTGCTTTATCACATAAAACATCTTGTACACGTTTCCGCTGCTCCCACTGTCCACGAAGCGCTCTGACTGTGTACTTATAGACTCTCTCTTCTAAAACATCATTTAGAAAAGCAGTCATGACACCCAACCGCCAGATATCGTAGTCATGGTATGTAGCTGTGGAAAGTAGGATCTGGATGGACTTAAGCATAGGCCCCAGAAAAGGTTTCATCATTAGTCACAACTGGTTAATGATGCAAACCTTTAACAAGTCTAGCTTTGAAAGTCTTAACTTTTCCATGTACACCAAGTAATCTTCTCAAGATATACTTGCTCCTAATGGGAATTTAACCCTTCAGATAAAGCAACCAAAGTCCATACTTTGTTGGTGTATAAGGATTCCATCTCAGATCGCTAAGCATCCAGCCATTCTTACAGAGTCCCACTCCTGATGGCCAGCTTGAAACTAGTTGGGTCATCATCTCATGATGCAATCCTCGCTCCCACTGTCATAGAGAAACCAAAGTATCTCTCAGGTGGGTGAGGAACCCTACTAGATCGGCGGAGAGGCCGAGGTTCGTTGGTTGCTATTGAATCCTTTGGTTCTACCAAACCATCAGTTGCAGTTTGTATAGCTGGAATTCCTTCCAGTTCTACCTCATGACCATTAATTTCTTCACAAGAAATTCCCTTTCACAAAGGTGTCATGCTGAGTAACAAAACATCTTTTGTTCCTCGGTTAGGTAGAAGATATTCCCTTGCGTATGCTTGGGATATCCAACAAACTTCCACAGAACTGACTTTGCCTCGAGCTTGTCCGGATTATGCTTTTAAACATAGGCTGGACAACCTCAAATCTTAACAAACTTAAGATATGGGCTCTTCCCTTTCCATATCTCATATGAAGTGGTAGGCAGCTGATTTGATCGGAACCCTATTGAATAGGTATGCAACTTCATAAGTGCATAACTCCCTAAAAGGAAATAGGAAACTCAGTAGTACTCATCATAGAGCGCACCATATCATATAGGGTGTGATTGCTCCGCCCCGATACACTGAGGTGCTGTGGTGTAAGCGGAGGAATAAAGCTGGGAGAGAATCTCATTCTTGGAATAGTCCAGGAATCCCGTGCTCAAGTATTCTCTTCCTTGATCACATCTAAGGACATAATACTTATACCCGTTGTTGGTTCTCTACTTCTAATTTATATTCTGTGAATATCTCAAAAGGTTCGGACTTGTGTTTCAACAGGAACATATGTCTGAATCTTGAGAGATCATCAGAGAATGTGATGAAGTACAAAGAACCGGTCTTGACATGTGTAGACAGGGGACTTTCATACATCAATATGTATCATCCCAAGAGTTTACTAACTCTTTCTCTGCTTCCAATAAACAGAGCTATGGTCATCTTATCTCTGTGACATGACTGGCAAGTTTCATAAGATGTAGATTCAAACTAATTTAAATATGCATCTATATGTAACTTCAGCTAGTCGGGTCGCGTTGATATGACCTAGTCTACAATACCTCAAGAAGGATTCGTTCATTTCTGAACTCTTCCTCTTGTGTGTGTTCTATATATTAAGAACTGTAGTTTGATTTAGAACGTCAATGCTTTTAGATAACGTGCGTGAACCGATCAACTCTTGATATAGGAAATGTTCAAAACATTATCCAACAATACAAAATTATATCCTTTCTTTACTAATAAAGAGACTAGTATGATTTTGTATACCAGGTTCGGTATCTAATAACATTTGTTCAGAATCAATGTATTCTGGTAATACAGGGTGACAGTGACCAACAGACTTGGCTGCAACACTTGCACCGTTTTCTGTCTCATGAAACTTATCACCCGTTCTCAGTTCTCTATCTTTCTATAGCCCATGTAATATATTACATATGTGGGATCCTGATCCGGTATCAAATACCCAGGACGTAAAGGACATTGAGAAACAGTTCTCTGTAATGAACACGCCCGAAGATGATGCATCATCATGCACTTTCTTCGTTTGGGCGGCACGGGAATTCTGGTAATCCCCTAATTCCTGCTCTGTCTTATAACAATTATAAGTTGGAGCGGGACCAACGTTCCCCAGCTCAGTATAACAAGCGGGTTCGGTCAATATTTATCCGTATTATTATCTTGATTAAGACGTGACATGGTCGCTACCTGGAGAGAGAGAGAAGAAAACACTCTGCGTGCGCTCTTGCAAGATCAGATTGGTTATTATTTTATCTAATCAGGATGGCTCCCACTGTTTTTTATCAAATCTTCCTTCAAACCCTAAAAGGAAAGACTAGCCAGGATTAATTACACGCTACAAGTTTGCCAATCTTTCAGCCAGGCCAGTGTCGGTACTTTGAGGGAGGTTCCCCGTGCTTTCGCACGGACCTAATTAAAGTAAACCTCGTTTTCCCAGAGGCGTAACCCCGTTGACACCTTTCTAGACACCTATTTGATCGGCTAATTGTAATGTGTAAAACTCTCCCAGGAGTAACAATTACTCGCAGCGGGTATCGGGATCCAAATATCTCATAGAAGGTATGCAATCTCATTGCAAATTTCAACACTTGAAATTCCCGATAATTTTGCCCCTAGCATCCTATGACCTTGACGGAGGTCAACAAACCATAGGCTACTAGTCAAGTTCAACCCGTCATTTCTTGATTGAATCAAACCCACCCGCACGACCCTTGACGGAGGTCAACAAGGCCGTACGACTACCCTAACCCAATCTGCATCATATGCATAAGCAGATAAATAATAGTTAGCTACCGCACACTATGTCTTGACGGAGGTCAACAAACGTAGCACGAATGCTAAGTAGGACTTATCTGAAATGACGGAAGGCTACGACAGGTTTTTCTGAAAACCTATTGCGTAATGAACTTGATATCGTTGTAGAATCAAATGATTTTAAAATGAAGTGTTTTTTAGGCTTTTCTAGTTTTTCTAAAGGGGTCACTCCCGGTGAAGGGATCGTCGGCCCTTTCCTCATCGAATAAGGTGCAGGATATATCATATATACCGCTATGCAAAGAAAAAACTATAGAAGCAATCAAAAGACAAACCGAGGGTATAGCATCTGCCAGTCATTGCTAAAGGGGTCACTCCCGGTGAAGGGATCTCGGCCTTTCCTTATCGAATAAGGTGCAGGATGTTCTATAAGGAACACCGCGATGCAAAGCAAGAACTGTAGCTATCTGTTTTTGAAAATTCGATTCCACAACATCTTAGGTTTCTTTTATTTCATTAATCACATTAATGAAGTCCCATCATTTAATTCACCTAAACATCACAGATAAATACGACGTATACTTATGCCATCCGCATTCGCCTCGATGTCCCCTCGTGCACCGTTAGGTTAGGTAACTAACGGCAGAGCGGGGCAGGACTAGCGCGGGTGTAAAACATAAGCAACGTCTATATAATATATCATATATACTATATACAGTATCCATCACAGCATATCAAATGATCACATCACAGATATCGCAGCAGAAGAAACATATGAAACATTGGATATACTAGGACGTCCGTGTTTTCAATACGAGCCAGTATAAAACACGGATTCTACGGTCGTGATGAATAGCCAATCCCACACCCCTAGACCCCAACGAGAGCGGCAGGCAACCCTACCAATTCTAGAGTTAGGAGACCCGGACTCGACTCCTCGAGTTGGTCTCCCACTAGACTCTAGAACCCGGTTACTTGTGCTCCCCTCCTTGGGTCTATCCTAGTGCGGAAAAGTAAATAATATACATCAACGGTGACATCTTCCGCAACCTGGAAGTGCACCAATAAAAGAATATTACATACAAGTTTTTACATTTACATGAATGAAAATGAAAAACACTCATCTCACATAAAAAAACCCGGCTATTCAAACACGACGATCCAATATAACATATCCAGCAATACATAACATCACATGTCATCAACGTAAATAAGTATGCATACACCGATTGTCGTCGACGTATAGCAACAAAAACCGGTGATACAACTACATACTACACTTACGGTCACAGAAAAGAAAGTGTAAAACTACAACAGTTGGAATCTGCAACCTCTTTAGACATCGCATGCCTAAGCAAATGAATTCCTTAGACATCGCATGCCTAACAATTATAAACCCCGCATTTTAGTCTCATTATCGAAAACTCTTTTCAATATCAAGTCAGGCAATTCAATAAGATTTCCGACACCCGGTACGAATGCTCGTCGCAAACTTTAGTAGACGGCTGCACCCCCAATACCGTCGACGAAGTGCACTAAGGCGGAACACCGCTACCGCGAGCACCCGAACGGATGCTTTCGGCGACGGGGTTCTCCTACAGTCACTTGGTCGGGGCTATGGGGTGTAGCTGTCTATTAAGTTTACCCGGCGAATATCCGCGTACGCTACGTGATTGCGACGGACTTTTGATCATATCAAAATTCCGTGGCAACCGATCAAGTTTGAGACTAAAGTGCTATGTTTATAACATTCATTCAGTTATCTCATAACTACATGTGGATTCCAAATATTGTATCACATTCCAGATAAATAGAAAATGTTAAACTTTCCGATCGAACAATCAAACACCCAAGTTTTCCCGAAACAGCTCAACACATGAAATAAGTTTAAAAACATTCATTTCATGCCACAGTACCAACGGTCCAGCCGTAGAAGGGTCAAGCCAACGCCTCACATGTGGCATGCCGTACTGCCCTAAACCCTAAGGTTCAAAGGGCAGTTCAAGATGATCACATAATCGAGTTAAGGTTTGTTGTCTTCTAGAGGGTCCATCGCGTTACTTGCACTACTTAGAACGTTCTCAAACTACGGAAAAATCCAATACTTGGAAATTTCCCGGCAGGGGAAAAATTGGGTATTTATATCCGGTCGAACTTTTTAACATGTCCTAAAATACCCGGAAAAACTCATAGACGAAGTTAAAGTTTCCAATCGAATCTACGAACTCCCAATACAACCCAGAAAACTCAACTCTCGAGTGAAAATTAAAAATTCCCAGAAAACAAAGGAATAATATTAAGACATTACTGTGCAAACAGTGATGAAAGAAGTGACCGTACGGCCGCGGAACCGCCGCACCAGCCATGCTCGTGCCGCGGTTCCGCGGCGCCTTGATCGATTTAGGCGCATGTTTTGCACAGTATTTCTTATAAAACCCTGCTGATTTTTCTGCATATTTTTAATTCACAAAATTCCAAGATTCCAGAAAATGTACAGAGAAAGGTTTTAGTTAGGGTTTCGGGGTTCGATCGGGTTTCTAACTTCGTCTACGCTTCGCCTAAAGCTCTAGCTAGGCTCTGATACCATGCCAAATTCAAATTTTTAGGTGCCTAACAACTCTATGCAAGATCGTTAACTAGAGATTAAGCGAAACGAAAAGCTGGTAAACTACTTTACTACAAGTGAAAGGGATTACAACCTTTGTAGATCCGGTCCTTCACTTCAATAGCTCCGTGTTGACGTCCCTTCACTGCGATCATCAGGATCCCGGACCTTAGCGATGGTTTCATCGGAGAAATGAGCGGGCTAGGTCGTTGACTTCAAGGCCGAAAATGATCTACGTCGGGGAGACTCAAACTCAAGCTATTCTTTCACTTGGTCAAAAACTTTGTGAAGAGAACACCCTATACTACATGGCAAGTAGTAGAGGATGAAGAAATAGGAAGTGGGTTCACTTTAGAATTGGATTTCTCACTCTTTTTCTCATGGCACCATTGGAGCTAGCAAGCTTTTGTGGAGTTTGATGATGAAGAAGAAGAAGAAAAGAATTAATCAATTATCAATAAAGAATGAGACTTATCCTTTTAATTATGGCACCATGGTTGAGTTAAGCACTCATGCTTAACTCATGTAGAAAATTAACCAAAGCATTAGGTTAAGGGTTGGGTTAACTAATATCTTGAACAAATGACAAAAGAGTTGACTTTGTCAATGTTTATCAAGCTTCATGAAGCTTGATAACTTTGACCAAAGCCTCACTCTTTTGTTATTTGTTAGGAAAATAGTAAACCCTAATTTAACCTTGATTTGGTTCAAGTCTCATACACACAACTTGTTTGTATCATCAAGCATGATACAAACATGTACACTTGCATATATCACATATAAACAATGTGCACATTCAAGTGAGAAAATCAATCTTAAGTGAACCAATACTAGTTAATGTAAAGTAATATATCAAATATATAATTATACATTAAATCATTAAATCAACACTTGATTTAACGATCCGGTCATATTGTATATAACCGACTAATATCATATAGTAACAACTTATCGAATCAACACTTGATCCGATAACCCGGCTATATCGCATACAACCGATCAATGTCACAAATCGCGAGAATAAAATACAGTATCACATACTGGTATTATTCTCGGTCCCGCACATATCTCATATGCGCTCCTATTTCATTTCGCTTGAGCCAGAAAACCCCTGTGTAGGACTCTAAAGACTCGTCAATACGCCGGCAGTAGGTGATGATCATATCAAACACCCACAAGCCGCAAGCGGTCTGCTAAACGTAACGGACACCCGGGTATTGAGCGATCAGAAGATCAACGAGCAAGCCCGCTCACACTCCTGTGAATCCAACCAGTAACACTACCGTACAGTCCGGTCTTTTCGTCTGATATGTCGCATATCTCGTCTAGGGGTAGTAAACGTTAGACCCTAATAACTCGATAAGTCGTGTCGATATGAGGCTCATAACGGGTCGAGAAACTACTGGTAACGCTTACCAGTAAATCCCTAAAGCAGCCTTGGCCAAGGACTTCCTGTTATAGCCAATCGAGCACAGTGCAATATCAACTCCCTATACCGGGAGAAACGAAACCCCTCCTATCGCTCATTGCCTCCATGTGATTCGGGACTGTACCCAAAAACCACCGTTTTGCACGCCCTCTTGGACGTGGTAAGGTAGAAATTAAAGCACAGTGGGAATCACACAAGACTCTATGACGATCTCGGGTATACAGACTAACCTGTACCAGTGTCACCAGAGAACTGCCATCTGACGTAAGGTATAATACCATATGGAAGTTCTCGGCGAGTCCGTCCAGTGTACCCAATCTCCACTGAGCACCCGTATATCATCTCTGATGTCAAACACCAATGGATATGGGATCATCCATCGCCTATCTGTATGGGTTGAGAAGGTATACGCTAGTCTACTCTGGTATATCGATGCCCCGTCTCGATACACCCACGACTAGGGACCTTAAAGGATGTACTTATGGACTACCATGTCCCCACTAGTATGATCCGCATCATAGTCCAGGTAGTCAAGTACACATCCTAAGGGCTTTACCAACATGTAACAGAGAGACAATCAGTGTACACGTTAAGGTAAATAATAACCAGATAGCATATTATCATATCGAGCAAGAAAGTCATCCCTATATATGTCCAAGCATCCACTACAATATGCATCCTATGTATAGTAATGGCCTCTAGGGCATACATATAACTAACAATAGCTGGATAGACATTACGTGCAGCTAGTACCGCTGACGGACTTGTGGTTAAACCCACTGCCAGCATACTGTCGACTCTTTAGAGTCCCACACAGAGGGTTTCCCTGCTTCGGGTGAAACGATGTTGAGGCCATATGGTTTTACGGCAGGGTTTCAATCATATACGTGTACTGGCTACACGGATGTTGTTCGGACGGATAATACTAGTGGGATTTGGTTTAAACCGGATTCTGGTATTATATTTATGGATTATTATTATCTCATTGGATTCGTATTTTTCGGAATACGAATATGGGTATGTATATACGGTGATGGTATTCTTGTAATTTCACAAGACATGCTTCTAGAAGGGGACACCTCATTATTTGGATTTATCTATTTTTAGAAATAGATTAATGAGGTGGAAATGGAGATATTTGTAGCATGGTGAAGCATGGCTCGTTTGCATTTGTTTCTTAGTTTGGACTCACTATTCAAGCATGGTTGATATTTTCAATTGGAAAATATTGCATGCTTGAGTGAGTTGAGTGTAGGAGTCATTCTTCACTTGCCTCTTCACTTGCTCATTTGTATTTTTTCTTTCTCTCACCATTTTTTCTCTCCTTCTTCCTCAAGACCCTAATCCCTCACATGAGTTGTGAACCATAGGGTCAAGTGAGATTAAATACTCCATTAGATACTCTACATCTTCTAGGCTACCTAGCTTAGCGAACTAGGTACCCTAGTAATCTCGGTTTAGAGATTGGAGCTTGAAGTATAGACTCTCGGGTGGATCATCTTCGACATGAGAAAGCCGACAATCAAGCGCGATCCGGATCTTCAAGGAGCTCGAGGAGAGGAAGAGAAGAAAACCTGAAGGACAAGAATCAAGAAGGTATAATACTAACATAGTAGTTAGAACCTCCTAATAGAATAGCTAGTTAAGGTTTCTGTTAAGATCCTGGAATATAGTCGGTGTTGCATAGTATGAAAAATCGTTTTTTGTAAATTCCGCCTCCCCAAAAGTGCGTGGGGTGTGCGACATCGACTTACAGTCTTCCATTCTCGAATGAAACACATTACTCTTGACTACCACTTCGATCAGGAGTGCATTGCAGATGGAACTATTCATGTTCACCATATCAGCACTCATGATCAACTTACGAATGTTCTCACAAAAGCACTTGGGTGCATGCCTTTTCTCAAACTTCGCTCCAAGATCGGAGTCTCCAATGGCACCTCAATCTTGTAGGAGCGTGTTAGCTACACATGCCTAAGGCGACAACAGACATCTAAAGAAAGCATGGAAGACGTCTTCCAGACGTCTGACCAAATAACAGACTAGTGCCAGACGTCTGAAGAAAGAAAAGGTAAATGTCTGCAATAAGTTTGTCTAAATAATAGAGCAGGGCCAAACGTCTGAGGAAGAAGCTCCAAACGTCTGGATGTGAGTCTTCAGCAAAAACCAGAGAGCATGCAGACCTCTGACGAAGACGAACGCAAGATGTCATGGATCTCAATCAAGCGAATCAAATCCACAACTACCAAATTTATTGCAACAAGATTAGAAAATATTCTATTTGATTTTATTCTCCATCATGTAATTATAATATATATACTTCTGTAAAAACTCAATACAAGCAAGGAAGCTAAAACCCTAAATTCATATTTTCTTTATTAATGTGTTATGTCATTTAAAATTTTGAATGAAAAAGAAAATTTAAGATTTTTCAAAACTCTCGATTTTTGTATGCTATATGCATGATATTGAAAAATGGAATTAAATAGAAAATTTTGAGATTTCTAAAAATTTTACGATTTTCTTGTGTTATAACATGTAAAATGTAGAAAGGAAAAAAAAACATAAAACATTTAGACTTTTGAACATTTCAAGGTTTTTGAGTGCTATAGCAAACAAAAAGTAGTTAAAATTGAAGAAAAGAATAAATCTTAAGAATTTTGAATATTCTACAATTTTTATTGCAAGCAAATATTTTACAAAATAAAGAAAATAGAAATTTTGGATATTTTTAAAAATTTCTTGATTTTCATGTGTTAAGCAAAAAATGTTAGAAATTGAAAAAAAACAAAAAAATTCCATGATATTTTAGGGTTCGCCCGGTCACTTTGACTAGATTTTTTCTTCAGCTAGGCTCTTAATAGGTGATTGGCGATCTTTCCTTCATTTGCTTTGTATGGCTTTTTGTCTTTTTGATATCAGAAAATTCTCTAAAAATTTGAGCAAGTAAAAACATTGAAAAACCGTAGAAAACAAAAAATTCTAAGATTTTCGAAATTTCATGTTTTTCATATGCTATGGCATGCAAAATAATGTAAAAACCGAAGAACACAAAATTTCTCTCAAAACTTTTGTAAATTTTGTGATTTTTATGTATGATATCATAAAAAATATTGAAAAAAGAGGGGAAAAAATAGAATACTTTTCGGATCTCTAAAAATTTCACAATTTCCATTTAATATAACAAGCAAAATATTGAATAAGTGATGAGAAAAAATTTAGGATTTTTGAAAATTTTACAATTTTCATGCTCTATATAGCATGCAAGATTAAAAAGTAAAGAAAACAAAAAAGTTTGAAATTTTTGAAAATGTCACGCTTTTTTTGTCCGATAAAAAAATTATAACAACAAAAAAAAAGTTTTTTATATTTTTTTAATTTAGCTATTTTTTGTTATAAGAACCAAAATATTGAATAACAGAAGAAAACAAAAAATTTTGATATTTTTGGAAAGATCACTATCTTTATATGTTGTATAACAAGCAATATATTGAAATATAGAATAAAAAAAATAGGGTTTTTTTATATCTCACCCCAAAAATTATATATTTCTGAATTACACTCCTTCAAAATTCATATTTCTAAATTTCTCCCTTAAAACCTTTAACTTTTTCAAAAATCTCCCTAGTTAGATTTACTCAACATTTTATAAGAATTTTCCGTTAGTTTTGAATTTTCACCGATTCGGAGATTTGAAAAAGACCAAAATGCCCCCAACAATCATCTTTCTCTTTTAAATTGAGGCTAGGATTATGGTTTCTTCTTGATTTCGAAATTAGGGTTTTTCTTTAGAAAAAAATTAGAGTTTTTCCTCTTCATTCATTGCTTATAGGTTGATGTAAAGGAATTTGAGTTTCTTATTGTACCAATTTTGACAATTCCAATGAAAAAGTCAACCTAGGATCTATTAAAATGATGAAATCCATGAAAAAGTTGAAGATGGACAGAGAAGAAGAAGCATCCTCGATCCTTTAAGGAGAAAGATGGAGGGATCTTACTCAATTCCTAAGTTAAAACGAAAATAACCCAAGTTACTTCTCACATAATATAGATAACATATGGTTTTTTTGGTTATCAGAGAAGTTTTAGGGAGGAAATTTAGGATTATGAATTTTTAGCGGTGAAATCTAGAAAATATTTTGAGATTTTAAAATTTTAGCGATTTTCGAATTATGCTACAACATATATTTATTGAAAATTTAGAGAACTTGAATTTTTAAATTCTTGCTGTGTTAGAATGAAAATTATTTAAAATCTTATAGAAACAAAAAGTTTTGGGATTTTCGAAAAAAAATCATGATTTTTCTATGATCATAACAAGCAAAATATTGAATCAGTGAAGGGAACGATAAACTTTTAGAGTTTTGAAAATTTTACTATTTTTTTGTGCTAAAGCAAAACACCGTAGAAGTGAAGAAAATTGAACTTTTTTGAGATTTATTAAAATTTCACGATTTTCATGTATACAGAAGAAAACAGAAATGTTTGAGATTTTTTGAAAATTACTAAATTTTCTTCTGGTAGTATGTAGAAATATTGTAAATTTGAAGAAAACAAATAGTTTTAGGTTTTTTGGTAAATTTAGCAATTGTAATGTGTCATCGGATGTAAAATATTGAAAAACAGAAGAAAGCAAAATCAATTAAGATTTTTTAAAATTTCGTAGCTTTGTTGTACCATATAGCTTTGTTGTACCATATAGCATGCACAGTATTGAAAAAGGAAGAAAATTAAAAATTTATCGACTTTCGTGTGCTATATCTTGAAAAATATTGAACACTGAAGAAAACAAGAAATATTTTATTTTTGAAAATTTTATGATTTATCATGTGCTATATAGCAAGCAAAATATTAAAACAGCAATGAAAACAAAAATTAGATTTATAAAATTTCACCAAATTATTGTGTCATAACATGAAAAATGTTGAAAATTTGTGCTTTAGCGTGAAAAATATTGTAAAACTGATTAAAAAATTAATATTTCTAAGATTCCGCCAATATTATCAAATATAAAAAATATTGAAAATTTATGCTATAGCAAGCAAAATATTTTAAAATCTAAAAATGAGGAAATTTTGAGATTTTTAAAATTTTGTCATACTCATATCTTTACTGCTAGGTTTTTTTGATATGAGCCTCTTAAAATATTAGTATTTTGAAAAACACCTTGTAAAACTTTATATTTTTTAAATACAACCCCTAAAACTTATCCATCTGCTAAAATCATCCTTTACTTAAGTTAATTAGAATCCATAACGAAAAGATATGGTTGCCAAAGGCCTCAATGAAAATATATTGTTCGATAGGAGTGAGTGGAGGCAGAGGATTCATGTGCGCGTGATTCTCATGTTGGTTCATATAGCCTATCCCATATGCTTGGGATAAAAGACTCGGTTGTTATTAATAATGAATTGTTAGATAAAAAGTCTTATGTAATATCAAAACTCTCATCTCTTTTCATTTTTGTGCATAACTCATTAGTTTTACTCTTCTAAATTCTCATCTTCAAAAATTACCATTTAGCTAGATTCATGTTGGTTCATTTTTGTGCATAACTCATTAGCTACTTAAAAGGGTTAAGGATGATAATTAAGCAAATAAATCAAATTAGATTAAGGTTTTTTTTTTATTTTGGACCCCTCAAACTTCCATATTTTCAAAAAAAGACATTTCAAACTTAGTATTTTAAAAAAGGTCAATCCTAACTTAACCGTTAACTAAAAATCACCTTCCGTTAAATTCAACTGTTAAATCCTAAGCACAAAGACGAAACTACCCCTCTTATTTTTCTACTTCTTCTTGTAAACTTTGGAGGGTTATTTCGGTCTTTTTGAGTCCCAAAAACTGTTATATTCAACGGACTTTGGATAAAAGTTTATGTGAAAATCTTTTTTAGTTAAATTTAGAGGTTTGGTGTGTCATTTTTTAATATACTAAGTTTGGGACGTCTTTCTTGAAAATATGAAAGTTTGGTAGGTCCAAAATATTTTTAAAAAACTTATTTTAATTAAGAGCATTATAATGTGTACATAAAAATATAAAGTTTTAGGATGTATTTTTCGAAATAGCAATGTTATAAAGGGTCTATATAAAAAAACTTACTATCATAATGCAAAGAGGATTGGAGAGGCCCGTTACTCAGGAGAAATATGCATTATTTTAAATTTTCCACATCATCATATTGTTTAACGTACAATGCATGTGGCGATATGTCATGACCAAAAAATTGGATAAAATTCATGAAGATATTTAGTTAAGATAATAAATTTTTATAACTTTTTAAGAACGATTATGATGAGATGAACATCAGCTCTTTTTAATAGATGCCCATGGCACATGCAACAAAAGTATCCGTGAATGTAAAATATAGAAAAATTTTAAAAAAACAAAAATATTTGGAATTTTAGAACATTGCGTAATTATTATATGTTATATAATATGCAAAATATTGAAAAACCGAAGAAAAAAGAAAATTTTGAGAGTTTTAAAATATTCACAATTTTCTTATGCTGAAGAAAGACACGGTATTTGCAATTTTATCCTTCCTATACTTTACATCACTAGAGATTACAACTTCCAAATCACGTAATAATAAACTTATAAATTGATAAGATTTTTTTTTTGACTTTGTGGACATACCTGGGCTTTGAGGGAGGGCCTTAGTAATAATGCCAAAACAACCATTTCAATATGAGCCAAGAAGAAGTAAAGGAAAAATAATAATCTTTAGTTAGATTGTACACATTTTTATTAAAAAAAAATCCTTTAAGAATAAATAGGATGTAGGAATGGTTATGCTCACCATTTTTATTAAAAAGATTTTAATGAAACGAATTCTTTAAAGAGAAAAACAAAACATCCAACACTAAGCAGTTTTATGTAAAGGAACAGGAAGAAAACATCTTCTCACACACAGGTCTTGTATAAACTACGACAGATTGGAATCAAATTTGAAAATTTACACTATTTTCTAATCCTTTCAAAGGTTTAATACAATTATCTTAGAGCGAGTAATTGTAAATCATCTTCGGGAAAATAATCACTTATCATTTTAATTGGCCAATCTTTAAGGAATTTTCCCATGGCCGACAACCAGATAACCATTCCGCTATTTGTAGAGATGGGAGAGCCTGCACTCCTCGAACCAGTTCAACAGTTGTAGCATACCTCCCATCACCTAATTCTCTGACGGACAAGATTTGTGATAGCGCTTCACGGTTTCGATCACAAGGCATTGAGTCACTCTCTGTCCAAATTTTATCCGTCGGCTAAAAAACCTTAACTGCCAATTTAAGACCCTACCACGGTGCTCTAAACTCCGCATCGAGTACGTTCAGCTTAAATGAACTTCATGATGATGATAAAAATTAAAATTTAGGAAGAACCTTTTTGTTATCCCCCAATAGCTAAATTTTTTTATCCCCCAATAGCTCATTTAATCGTCATTATGGATTTTCATAGCTAGTCTTTTGTATTTCTCACTTAAAGATATTTTCCAATATAAGATTATTATAAAATTAACTTTTAATTAGTCTCACTACCAACTTACCGAGTAACTATGCAGAGCGCCATATTTGATAATGAAATTGATGGATATGAAGTTTGAGGTTGCTCTTGTTAGACATGCATACAAACCAGATATGTGCCACACAATTTTGATGAATGTGTCATGTTGAAGATATGAACAAAACCTACCATTAACAACTTATTTATCAGGATTTTATATGGCCCCCCAAAAGATTGAAATTTTGGAAAACAAACCTCAAAACTTCATGCTAAAATCAACACAAATGTTATGTGCTAATTTATAAACACTGTCATCTGAAAACAACCTCAAAGGCCTTGACTACGTTCCACTTATCAATTGGGCATAATATAATAAGGTTGCCGATTCCATTTTCCAAGGGTGCTTGCATGACTAAAATCGAAAAAAAATGAAAGGAAAAAAAAATCTACTTCCAGAATGTCTCAGCATTCTATTCCCCCACATCAATTCTCTCATGCAAAATCATCAAGCCACCCTCTCCTCTCTATCAATTCCAAAGCGGCTACCGGTCAAAGATTTTTTTGAGAGAAAAGCAGGGCCTCAAAGAGGGCCCGCCCGTCTTATATTAAAAAACAATATTTAAAATACAACCAAACTAAAAGAACTCAACCCCTCCACCAGAGGTAAAGCAAAAAAGCAAAACAGAGTAAAGAAAGGGAACGGGTTACATCAGACGATGAAGAAGAGCGTAAAGACAAAGATTGTTGTGTATGCCTTCCATTTCTATACCTATTGATTTCCTATAGATTCAGACTTATATACAAGACAAATGATAACAGATTCAGACTCATCTACAAGACAAGCGATAACAGATTCAGACTTATCTACAAGTAAGGTGGATATTTATTAGTTGGGGAATTAGTTATTTAGACTTATCTCTAGTTATTTAAACTTATCTATAGTATATTATATATATTGTAGTATTTTGTAACCCTAAACATTGATAGCTTTTGTTAATCAGAGAAAACCCATTGATGATTGTGAGAGATCTAGCGTTTGACAGGTTTGTAATTCCCCATCGATTTGTACTCCTCCGGATATTTGATTATTAATAAAGTTTCGCCTTCTTCTATTTGTTTTGTGGTTAGTACTCTTATTTCTATCTTGCATGTGCTTTGTTCTCTTCTCTATATCGTTTGGTTTTTTGCTTTGTTATTGTCTCGTATACGCAACAAACTGGTATCAGAGCATTGTTGCATTTGTGTGGGATTTTTTGGTTGAATTATTAGGTCTTTTAATTTTGTGATCTAGATTAACAGTGGGTAACGACAACTATGTCATCTTCCCCATTTTCTTCGATTGTGATTTTAAAGTTTTAGAGTCGTTAATACTCGAGATATTTTGATTTGATCCCACATTATGTCTCTAACAATCATGAAGTTCAATATCGAGAAGTTTGATGGAAATTTGAAATTTAGTTTATGGCAAGTTTATATGGTTTTACCATTTTGGCTCAAAAAAATTTGAAGAAGGCGATTCTCGTGAAGGATAAAAAGACTTCCACTATGACGGAAGAAGCTTGGGAGGAGATGGATGAGAAGGCTCATACAGTTATCCACTTATGTCTGACTAATGAAGTTCTACAAGAAATTTGAAGAAGGCGGCTGATTTGTAGAATAAATTGGAGTTATATTTAAGAAAATCTCTCACGAATCGACTCATGTTGAAGCAACGTCTCTATACACTTCGCATGTCACAAGGCTCTCCAATAAAATCTCACATCTGTGAGTTTAATACGATCATTACAAATCTGGGTAAGAACGACATTAAGATTGATGATGAAGATCAAGCTCTTCTCTTCTTGTGTTTGTTGCCACCCTCATATAAGAACTTCTGTGACACCATAGTTTATGGACAAGATACAATCTTAATCAAGAATGTCAAAAAGAATTTGATGAATAAAGAGAAGATCGACAAGAAGTTGACTTCTACCAAATCAGATGGATCATCGTCTAGTTTATTTGTTCGAGGGTGAGCGAAGAAGAGAAATCCGAAAGCAAATAGAAAGAAGTCATGGTCAAAATCCAAGACTAAAATATAACCTGCAATTATTGTAAGAAGAAGGGACATTTCAAGGTTGATTGCTTTAAGTTGCAGAACAAGCTTAAAGCAGGAAGACAAATCAAAGAAAATGTCTTCGGCTGAAGTGAGTATAGCGGAAGGAGAAGGAGATCTTCTTGTGGTCCTCGAAAACATACAGCGATATAAGGAAAAGTGAATTATGGATTCGGGTCATCTTACCATATGTGTCCCAATAGAGATTTGTTCACCACGTACCAGTCCGATGATGGTGGAGTGGTTTTGATGGGCAACAATAGCTCGTGCAGATCTATTGGCAAAGGGAAAATCCAAATAAAGATGTTCGATGATGTTGTGAGAACATTGGTGGAAGTCAGGTACGTACCTGACTTGAAGAACATCGTCTCTTTAGGTGCACTTGAAGCCAAGGGTTACAAACTTTCCGCTGAAGGTGGAAAGTCGAAGGTAACCAAAAGTGCTCTCGTTGTGATGAAGGGCTTAAAGAAAGATTTTTTGTATTTGTTGCAGGGTTCGGCGGCTATTTCATCATTCCAATCCATGACAGAGTCGAAAACTACCAGATTATGGCACATGAGGCTCGGGCATATGAGTAAGAGGTATGGCTGAGTTGTCGAAGCAGGGTCTACTTGGTGGGAAGAGTACGACGAAGCTGGAGTTTGTAGAATGTTTTTCGTTACCATATTGAGATAGGAATACGCGTCGCTTGTCAGACATATTATAGATTCCCCATGTCTAGGGTAGGCTGTGGTTTAATGATTGTGGGGTCCGAATCTTTAGCAATCGCGGACTAAGTTGTCGTTAATTACCCCTTGCTTTTGGAGAGAAAGAACCTCCGATTAACAAGTCAAACAGATTATGCGAACTCAATATGCAATATGTGTGTGTTGTGTTTAGGAACAAGCTGATAGTGCTTTGGGCATGTCAGGGACCTCACAGAGTTTTTACGGGGATCCCGCTCCCAGCATGAGTGTATATATATCAAGTACGCACGTGGAAAGGTGCGCACTTGCCAAAGCGTGCACATAAAAAAGGGACGCACCTGACACGTGCGCTCCTGTCGAGACGCGGACCTAGCAAGGTACGCACCTAGAAAGGGGCGCACATAACAAGTGCACACCTCCCGAGACGTGTACCTAGCAAGGTGCACACTTAGCAAGGTGTGGGGGAGTAAAAAAGGCCCAAGGGTCCAGTAAAGTGCGCACTTAGGGAGGTGCGCACCTGGGCCTGTGCGCACCCAACGGGATGCACACCTAGCACGGTGCATACCTAGCATGGTGCAAGGAGGGTCGAAACCTAATGAAACAACAGTCTAAAACCACAAAAAATTTTACTTTTGAAGATCAAAAGTGTCTCTTTTCCCTTTTTTGAGGTCTCCTGACGTGCGCACTTTGAAAAAAAGAAAAGAGCAAGGAGAAAAGGACTTGCGCAATAAAGAGTGGTTCAAAACTCAAGATTTTGTTTTTAGGGAATCAAGATTAAGATTAGTTATCAAATCATCATGCGGGCCTTTTATAAGCATAAATTTTTTACATTTAGCATCATGGCTTGTACAAAAATTGGCTTATTGCAAAACAAAAATTACATTTTGTTTTTCTTTCTCCTTTTCTCTTTTGGCAGGTCCCTCTTCATGCTTGGACTCAAGCTCGGGCCCACTCAGCTCAGGCTCAGGCTTGGGCCCACTTGGCTTTTTGACTTTGATTTTGGTTGACTTTGAACTTGAATTTGATTTCTGATTTTGGCTATTGGGTGTAATTTTTTACCCCAGTAAAATGCCCCCCATCAATAAATGCATACCGCGCATATGCGTCGTATGCATGAAATTGATGGATCTTGTGCTATATAGAGATTGATTTGGTTTGGTTCCTTATTGTGTGCATGAAATTGATGGATTTTGTGCTCTATGGAGATTGATCTGATTTGGTTCCTTTTTAACGACATGGAGTTCGATACTGCCCTTTTAGCGACGTGGACGGTCGGTGCTGCCATCTTTGCGATTTAAATGATCGGTACTGCCATTTTTATGACGTGGATAGTCGGTGCTGCCATTTTTGCGACTTGGACGGTCGGTGGGATTGGATTTTCTGCGGTGTAAGGATTGGATTTGACTTACTCCGCTTCTTACGGTGTCGGGATTGAAGTTGACTTGCTCCGCTTTCTGCGGTGTCAGAGTTAAAATTGACTTGCTCCGCTTCTTATGGTGTCGAGATTGAAGTTGACTTACTCCTCTTTCTGCAGTGTCGGGATTGAAGTTGACTTGTTCCGCTTTTTGTAGTATCGGGATTGAAGTTGACTTATTCAGCTTTCTGCGGTGTCAGGGTTAAAGTTGACTTGTTCTGCTTCTTGCGGTGTTCGGATTAAAGTTGACTTGCTCCGCTTTCTGCGGTGTCGGGATTTGATGTTGACTTGCTCCACTTTCTGCGGTGTCAAGATTTAAAGTTCACTTGCTCCACTTCTGTGGTGTTGGCATTTAAAGTTTTCAAAGTGGAGTTTGATTCCACCGAGGAGATTGTTGGTGTTGAATCGGTTGATCGATTGGTTTTGGAGTTCTTGTTTGTTCCGCGGGACCTTTTGAGCTTGGAGCCACTGCCGGTGGGACTTTGATTTGTTCTATTTGATTTCTGTCTTATTTGGTGGGACTTTTGAGGGGAACTTGGAACTTGGAATTTGTTTGGCATCAGCATCGCTACACTGGAATAGTGCCAGGAGCGACTCATCATTTGCCCTGAGAAGACTTGGGTTTTGGGTTTTGAGTCGGCATCAGCACCACTAAGACTGAAACATAGCGCGAGCCTGTTGGGGAGAGATAGCTTAGGAGACACGTTTAGATCCCTATCGCCTAAGTGTTTTCAATTTTATGGGCCGTAAAGGTCTCATAAAAGCATTTTCTCCCTATGAGTCGAGATGATCTCGTAGGTGTATATTCTCCTTAGGGATCATGAGGATTCCTAAGTGTGTTGCTCATTTGTGAGTCGTAAGGATCTCACGCAGGGATATTCTTCTTACAAGGTCGAGAGGACCTTGAGTGTATTTTCGTCAACTTTTCACGAGTTTGCCCCATTTCAGGTTTTCTCAAACTCGCTGGCGGTCCTGTTGTTTTTACTCATGGAGCCCTTTCGGGTTTTCATCCGTGCTCGTTTTGCTTGTGAACATACCTTTTTTTATATTGGTGGAGCTTCATCGCTGGTAGGACTTCCGATGCAGTCTCGTCCGGTAGGACTTGGGAGAGATAGGGATCATTTACGTCCGTGGATTGTATATGGTTTTACAGGATATAAGATCCAGAACGTAGGGCTAGTGTGCTCAATTCGTCTGCGACTTGAAGCATTCACGCATGGTATTTTCTAAGATATTGACCATTGATGGGTGGCATAGGCCTCTCCCTCGGCATTTATCAGGTAGAATCCTCCATCAAACACTTTCTCGACGACGTATGACATTTCCCAATTTGGCTCGAATTTTCCCTTGGTGGGTCAATTGGGAATGATCAGTCATTTGAGGACCAACACCAATTCACCTTTCTTAAAAGCGTGGAGGCATGTTATCTTATTATAGGCCCGTGACATTTGGGCTCGGTACAGCTCCCGATTTTGCTGTACTTCGAGAGCGTCGAGCTCTTCAAGCCGGAGGAGGGCATTTTCCTCCTCTGTCAGACCATGCTGGACGGCCATCTTTAAGCTTAGAACTTCGATTTCGAGAGGGAGGATCACCTCTACTCCAAAGTGTAGTGAGTATGGGTGGACTGAGTTGGAGTGCGATGCGTGGTATGATATACCCACAACGCCTCATGGAGTTTGAGATTCCAGTCTCTTTGTTGGCTAAAACATTTTTCCTTAGAAACTTGCATAGAGTTTTATTAAAGGTTTTGGCCACCCTATTGGCTCTTGGATTATAGATGGAGGTATATCTCCAGTCTATCTTGTGCTGAGTAGCGAATCTTAAGATTTTGAAACTCTTGAAAGAAGGCCCGTTGTCAGAAATGATTCTTCTTGGTATACCGAAGCGGTATAGAATATTATACCGGAAGAATATCAGAATATCTTATGTCTTGACTTCTATTAGCGGGACCGCTTCAGCCCATCTGGAGAAATAGTCGACTGTGGCCAATATGAACCGGTGACCTTTGGATGATAGAGGATCAATTGAGTCAACTATGTCGGTGCCCCAAACTTCGAAAGGTCATGATGCGCTACCGTAGGATGCAACGGATTGGGATGCTTATGAATGAAGTCACTGTGAATTTGGTAGAGGTGACACTTCTTTGCATACTCTTCGCAATTCATTATCATGGTAGGCCAGTAATATCAAGCCGTTTGATTTGAAGCCGCATTTTGGGCTCGGACTGGTGAACTCCGCAGACGCCCGAGTGAACTTTCATGATTTTTGGGCTTCGACCGATGACAGACACCTAAGCCAGAGCTGATCATATGATCTGCGGTATAGCGTATTATTTACAAACACGTATCGGAGAGCTCTCTTCTTCAGCTGAACCCTCTCAGAATTTTTTTCGGGCAGCTTGTTATATCGAGAATACTCTATGAAGGGCTCTCTCCAATCGGACTCGTCTTGAATAATCAGAACTTCTTCTGCAAGATTGTTCTCTTGTTCTACGTTTTCTTCCTCTCGTAAAGAGACTGAAGGAAGAATTTACCGGCTTCTGACTGTGATCAGAATTTCATCCATGTCGGGATCAGCTAGCTCTTTGACCAGGCGAGAGAATACGTCGGCTTTTCCGTTCAACACCCTAGGAACTCTCATTTACTGTTTTATGAGTTTCATCACCCGGCTTCTACATCGAGCTAACTCGGGCTTATATAACTTATAATCGCCGCTCATTTGGTTGACGACAAGCTGAGAATCACCATTGACCCATAGCCGAAGGATCTTTATTTCTATGACGAGCTCCAGACCAGCTATTAGAGCTTCATATTCAGCCTCGTTATTTGTGCGAGACTCGGTAAAGGCGAAGAAACGTCTTAAGGTTCCTCCCAAGGGCGTGATAAACACCAACCCTATCCCTGCTTTTATCTAAGGGATGCTTGATTTGCTGGAGGTTCTTACTGATGAGGCTCCATCGAAGTAGAGCTCCCAACATAGCTCGCTATTCTCGAGGTGCGGCACTTGTTCGTCGGGTAACTCGCAATTTAGCGGCGACCCTTCCGGTATGGGATGAGCAGTGAGAAAATCGGCGAGGACTTGTCCTTTTACTGCTTTTTGTGGAATATAGACTATGTCGAACTCGAACAGCATGACATCTCATCTTATCATTCTGCCAGCTGGGCTTGCTTTAGTCATCAAGTATTTAAGCGGGTCGACCTTAGAGATCGGCATGACCCAATGAGCAAGCAGGTAGTACCTCAGCTTCTTCACAGCGAATATCAAAACCAGGAATTGCTTTTCGATCGGGAATAGTTATGTTCTGCCTCGACTAACGTTTGACAAAGGTAGTAGAAGGCATTTTCTTTTCTCTCCTCGTTGTTCTGGATAAGGAGCGCACCGAGTGACTCATCTAACACGGCAGTATAGAGAATCAACGGTTTATTTAGAATGGGAGCAGTAAGTACCGGAGGGTGCAGCAGATATTGTTTGATGCTTTTGAATGCTTCTTGGCATTCGGCGTCCCGAACAAAAGGAGCTTCTTTCTTCATGAGATTTTAGAAGGGCCTACATCTTCCCGATAGGTTCAAGATGAACCTTCGTATGTAAGCGAGCTTGTCTTGAAAGGATCTTAGCCGCGTCAGATTTCTTGGAGGAGGCATCTCCATGATGGCCTTTATATTTGATGAGTCAATTTCGATCTCCCGATGTCGGACTATGAAATCCAAGAATTTTCCCGATGATACGCCAAAATCGCACTTTAGAGGATTCATTTTCAGGTCGTGTTCCCTTAGTCTGGTGAAAACGTCACGAGGTCTTTGGATGTGATCGGCCTTAGGTTTAGTCTTGACGACCAAATCATCAATATAACATTCGACGACTTTATAGATTAAATCATCAAAGATCTTAGTCATTGCCTTTTGATATATGGCACATGCGTTCTTCAGTCCAAACGACATCACTTTGTAACAGTATATGCCGATCGGAGTTCGAAATGCTGTATGCTTCTCATCTTCAAGCGACCTTTTTATCTAATTACACCCAGATGAGCCATCCGTGAAAGTGAACAGCTCGTAATTTGAGGTGTCGTCGATCATCATTTACATAACCGGAAGCAGGAAATTATCTTTAGGGCATGCCTTGTTAAGGTCTTTAAAATCGACGCAGACGCGGATCTGCCTATTCTTCTTTTTCACTGAGACGATGCATGCGATCCAATCCGCATATTTCTCTTCTCTGATGAAACCAGCATTGATGAGTTTTTTGGTTTTCTCGATGACCTTTTCTTCCAACTCCCTTTTCATTTTTCAAGGAGCTTGTTTGACTGGCTTGACATCAGGAGAAATACCCAGCTTATGCACGGCCAATTTAGGAGAGAGGCCGGGCATTTCTTTGTACGTCCAGGTGAAGCAGTCGACGAACTCACGCAGCAGGGCGATTATTTGCTCCTTCATTTCCTCTGACGAGAGTGAGCTTATGTAGGTCGACCTTAAATTATCGGGTGTTCCAAAATCGATCTCGGTTAGCTCGTTGAAGGTTGCTTACCCGCCATATTCGAGCTCTCGAAGGGCTTCTTATGGCTCGGCTAGCTCGTCGTCGTCATTTAACGTTTCGCTGGTTTCACCAACATGGATCATGTTGTAGGGTTCTTAGGCACGCTAATGAAGTCTCACAAGGTATCAACCATGCCAATTTAAAATTTTATAAGTACCGAGAAACCCTAATACGGATTCGTTGACTAGAGTTTAGGCGAAAAGTAAAACTAGTTAACGACTTAACTAAAAGTAAGAAGCTACAACCTTTGTAGATCCGGTTCTCCGCTTCCTTAGCTCCACGTAGACGTCCTCTCGCTGTCCATGTCGTATCTCGGACTCTAGCATTGGCTTCATCGGAGAAATGAGCGGACTAGACGTCGGCTTCGATGCCGAAGATGATCTACGTCGAGGTTACACAAGATCAAGCTCCAACTTCACCAAGTTGTGAAACTTGTGAAGAAAACACCCTATACTACTTGGCAAGAGGTAGAGGGTGAAGAAATAGGAGGTGGGTTCACTTTAGAATTGGATTTCTCACTCTTTTTACCAAGATGCCATTAATGGTGGCAAGTTTTTCTCTTTGAGGAAGAAGAAGAAGATGAAGATAGAATATGATAAAAAGTATTTCCAAATAGAAAAGAAATGAATACTTATCATATCCTAACCTTGGTTAGGTGTAGAGAATAGACCATGGTTAGTGGGAATGGTTAGGGTTAAGCATGAAGACAAAATGGTCACTTTAGTCAAAGCTTCATGAAGCTTCAACAAGCTTCATGATAAAAAGAAACCATTTTGTTTTTCTTTTATCTATTTCTTAAAAAGAAAGGATAAATAAATAATTGATAAAATCAAAACCCTAATCATTATCATAACCATGGTATAAGTCTTTACACAAAGCCAAGTAAACATGTATCATCAAACATGATACAAGCAAGTGTACACAAAAATATATCACATATACAATGTGCACATCAAGTGAGAAAAACCTTTTAAAGTGAACCAATACTAGTTAATGCAAAGTAATATATCAAATATATAATTATACATTAAATCATTAAATCAACACTTGATTCAACGATCCGGTCATGTCGCACATAACCGACTAGTATTCAATGTATCGACTTATCGAATCAATCTTCGATTCGATAACCAGGTTATATCGCATACAACCAATCGAAACATTCATCGCGAGAATGAAATACGGTATCACATACACGCATTATTCTCGGTCCCGCACATATCTCATATGCGCTCCTATTTCGTTTCGCTTGAGCCAGGAAACCTCTGTGTAGGACTCTAAAGACTCGTCAATACGCCGGTAGCAGATGATGATCATATCAAGCACCCACAAGCCGCAAGCGGTCTGCTAAACGTAACGGCCATCCGGGTATTGAGCGATCAGAAGACTGACGAGCACGCCCGCTGACACTCCTGAGAATCCAATCAGTAACACTTACCGTACAGTCCGGTCTGTTCGTCTGATATGTCGCATATCAAGTCTGGGGTTGGTAAACGTCAGACCCCAGTAACCGATAAGTCGTGCCGATGTGAGGCTCATAACGGGTCGAGAAACTACTGGTAACACTTACCAGCAAATCTCAGATCAGCCCTGGCCAGGGACTTCTCTGTTACGGCCAATCGAGCACAGCGCAACATCAACCCCTAATACCGGGAGAGACGAAACCCCTCCTATCGCTCATTGCCTCCATGTGACTCGGGACTGTGCCCAAAAACCACCGTTTTGCACGCCCTCATGGACATGGTAAGGTGGAGATCAAAGCACAGTGGGAATCACACAAGACTCTATGACGATCTCGGGTCTACAGACTAACCTGCACAAGTATCACCTGAGAACTGCCATCTGACGTGAGGTATAATACCATCTGGGAGTTCTCGGCGAGTCCGTCCACTGTACCCAGTCTCCACTGAGCACCCGTATACCATCTCTGATGTCAAACATCAATGGATATGGGATCATCCATCGCCCATCTCATGGGTCGAGAGGCGTACACGCTAGTCTATACTGGTATATCGATGCCCCGTCTCGATACACCCACGACTAGGGACCTTGAAGGATGTACCTATAGACTACCATGTCCCCACTAGTATGATCTGCATCATAGTCCAGGTAGTCAAGTATACATCCTAAGGGCTTTACCAACATGTAACTATAAGACAGTTTGAAGAGACTAGTATACATGTTAAGATAAAGTGCAACCAGATAGCATACTATCATATCGAGCAAGAAATTCATCTCTATATATGTCCAAGCATCCAATATAATATACATCATCTGTACAATACTGGCCTCTAGGGCATACATACAACTAACAATCTCCCACTTGCACTAGGGCCAGCTCCTGTAGTATCGCATACCGAGCATCCCGAAGAGTCTCTCAAACTGTATCTGGGGAATGTCCTTCGTGAGTGGATCCGCCGTGTTGTTCTTCGTGTCAACCCTCCTGACCTCGATCTCCCGGTGATCAACTATCTCCCGGATGAGGTGATACCGCCTCAGAATATGCCTGGATCGCTGATGGGACCTGGGTTCCTTGGCCAAAGCCACCGCTCCATTGTTATCGCAATACAAAGGTATTGGATGCTCAATGGATGGAACCATACCAAGTTCAGTAATGAACTTCTTGATCCAGACAGCCTCTTTAGCAGCATCGTTGGCAGCGATGTATTCAGCCTCCATCGTCGAGTCTGCCACGGTTTCCTGCTTGGAACTCTTCCAGCTAACCGCCCTTCCGTAAAGGGTAAAGACAAATCCCGACTGCGACTTAGAGTCATCCTTATCACTCTGGAAACTCGAATCGGTAAAGGACTCCACTTGGAGTTCTCCGTTACCATACACCAAGAGCATCTCTTTAGTCCTTCGCAAGTATTTGAGAATGCTCTTCACAGCTGTCCAGTGACTCTCTCCAGGATCAGCTTGATACCTGCTCACTACACTTAGTGAGTATGCTACATCGGGTCTGGTACATAGCATCGCGTACATGATAGGGCCTACAGCTGAAGCATAGGGTATCTCTTGCATGCGAGCTCTCTCCAAATCAGTCTTGGGAGACATCTCTTTGGAGAGAGTGACTCCAGAGATCGTGGGCATGTTCCCACGCTTGGATTCTTCCATACTAAACCTCTTTAGTATGGTGTCAATGTACCTGGATTGGGACAATCCCAATATCCGTTTGGATCTATCTCTATAGATCCTAATTCCCAATATGCAGGAGGCATCACCAAGATCTTTCATTGAGAATCTTTGTGATAAGAAGAGCTTGACCGCTTGCAGCATAGGAATATCATTTTCTATCAAGAGTATGTCGTCCACGTACAATACGAGGAAGACAACCTTACTCTCTGCGACCTTCTTGTAGATACAAGGTTCATCTGGGTTTTTGACGAAATCAAACTTTTTGATAACTACGTCAAAGCAGATGTTCCAACTCCGCGATGCTTGCTTTAATCCATAAATGGATTTAAGCAGCTTGCACACCTTCCCGCTGCTCCCACTGTCTACGAAGCCCTCTGATTGAGTCATGTACATGCACTCTTCTAAATCACCGTTTAGAAAAGCGGTCTTAACATCCATTTGCCAGATTTCGTAGTCATGATATGCAGCGATGGCAAGCATGATTCGGATGGATTTAAGCATAGCCACTGGAGAAAAGGTTTCGTCATAGTCCGCACCTGGTCTTTGACGAAAACCCTTTGCAACAAGTTTAGCTTTGAAAGTCTCCACTTTCCCATCTACACCAAGTTTTTTCTTGAAGATCCACTTGCTCCCAATGGGTTTTACCCCTTCAGGAGCAACTTCCAAAGTCCATACTTTGTTGGTGTACATGGATTCCATCTCGGACCGCATAGCATCCAGCCATTTCACTGAGTCCCTGCTCGTGATGGCCTGCTCGAAGCTAGTTGGGTCATCATCCTCCATAATGCAATCCTCGCTCCCACCATCCATAAGAAAACCGTAGTATCTCTCAGGTTGGCGAGGAACCCTACTAGATCGGCGGAGAGGCTGAGGTTCATTGGGAGCTACTGAATCCTCTGGTTCAACCAAATCTTCTGTCGTAGTCTGTATTGCTGGAACTTCTTCCAGTTCTACCTCCTTGCCACTAATCTCTTTTTCAAGAAATTCCTTTTCTAAAAAGGTGGCATGTCGAGAAACAAACACCTTTTGTTCCTCGGTGTGGTAGAAGATATACCCGCGCGAATATTTGGGATATCCAATAAACTTACACAGAATGGACCTTGCCGCGAGTTTGTCCGGATTTTGCGTTTTTACATATGCCGGACAACCCCATATCTTAACATAATTAAGACATGGTCTCTTTCCTTTCCATATCTCATATGGAATGGTTGGCACGGATTTGGTGGGAACCATATTCAATAGGTCTGCAGCTGTTTCCAGTGCATATCCCCAGAAGAAAATAGGTAACTCAGTTGTGCTCATCATAGAGCGCACCATATCTAATAGGGTGCGATTCCTCCGTTCTAATACACCGTTGTGCTGTGGTGTATATGGAAGAGTCAGCTGAGAGAGAATCCCATTCTCTTTTAGGAAGTCCAGGAATTCATTACTCAAGTATTCACCTCCTCGATCAGATCGAAGGATTTTAATACTTCTTCCGGTTTGGTTTTCTACTTCTTGTTTATATTCTCTAAATTTCTCAAAAGCTTCTTATTTGTGTTTCATCAGGAACACATATCCGAATCTAGAGAGATCGTCAGTGAATGTAATGAAGTACGAAGAACCATCCCTGGCATGTGTAGACATGGGACCGCATACATCACTATGTATCAGTCCCAAGAGTTCGGTAACTCTTTCTCCGTGTCCTGTAAACGGAGTTTTGGTCATCTTGCCTTTGAGACATGACTGGCAAGTGTCATAAGATGAAAATTCGAATGGTTTCAAATATCCATCCTTATGCAACTTAGCCAGTCGTGTCGCATTGATGTGACCCAGTCTACAATGCCATAAGTAGGATTCGTTCAGTTCTGAACTCTTCCTCTTGTGTGTGTTTGTTATGCTCAGAACTGTTGATTGATTTAGAACATAAATGCCATTGCACAACGTGCCTGATCCAACCAACTTTTGGTTACGGAAAATGTTCATAACATTATCCTGTAATATAAAATTATATCCCTCTTTACTCAATAAAGAAACCGATATAATGTTGCATATCAGGTTCGGCATGTAATAGCATTCGTTCAGAACCAATGTATTACCAGTTGGCAATGCAAGGTGATATTTCCCGACAGTCTTAGCTGCAACTATTGCACCATTTCCAACTCTAATGTCTTTATCACCTTCTCCAAGTTCTCTACCTTTCCTGAGCCCATGTAACTGATTACATATATGGGATCTTGACCCGGTATCTAATACCCAGAACGTAGAGCAAATGGAGAAACAGTTCTCTGTAACGAACACACCCGAAGAAAATGCATCATCATGTACTTTCTTCATTCGGGTGGCATGGGAATCCTGGTATTTCCCTATATCCTGTTCAGTCCTATAACTCTTATAAGGAAGAACGGAACCAACGTTCCCCAGCACAGTATAACATGCGGGTTCGGTCAATACATCCATATTATTATCTTTATTAGGGCATGACATGGTCGCTACCTGGAGAGAGAGAGAAGAAAACACTTTAGCGTATGCTCGTGCAAGATCAGATTGGTTATTATCTTATCTAATCAGGATGGCTCCCACTGTTTTTATCAAATCTTCCTTCAAACCCTAAAAGGAAAGACTAGCCGGGATTAATTACACACTACAAGTTCGCCAATCTTTCAGCCAGGCCAGTGTCGGTACTTTGAGGGAGGTCCCCCGTGCTTTCGCACGAACCTAATTAATGTAAACCTCGTTTTCCCAGAGGCGTAACCTCGTTAACACCTTTCTAGACACCTACTTGATCGGCTAATTGTAATGTGTAAAACTCTCCCAGGAGTAACTCTTACTCGCAGTGGGTATCGGGATCCAACTATCTCATAGAAGGTATGCAATCTCATTGCAAATTTCAACACTTGAAATTCCCGATAATATTTTGCTCCTAGCGTCCTATGACCTTGACGCAGGCCAACAAACCATAGTGCGCTAGTCAAGTTCAACCCGTCATTTCCTGATTGAATTAAACCCACCCGCACGACCCTTGACGCAGGCCAATAAAGTCGCACGACTACCCTAATCCAATCTGCATCATATGCATAAGCAGATAAATACTAGTTAGCTACCGCACACTACGCCTTGACGCAGGCCAACAAACGTAGCACGAATACTAACTACTACTTATCTGAAATGACGGAGGGCTACGACAGGTTTTTCTGAAAACCTATTGCGTAGTGAACTTGATATCGTTGTAGAATCGAATAATTTTGAAATGGAGTGTTTTTGAGACTTTTTCTAGTTTTGCTAAAGGGGTCACTCCCGGTGAAGGGATCGTCGGCCCTTTCCTCGTCGAATGAGGTGCGGGATATATCATATATATCACTGTGCAAAGCAGAAACTATAAAAACAATCAAAAGACAAACCGAGTGTGTAGCATCCGCCAGTTATTGCTAAAGGAGTCACTCCCGGTGAAGAGATCTCGGTCCTTTCCTCGTCGAATGAGGTGCGGGATATATCATATATATCGCTGTGCAAAGCAAGTACTGTAGTTACCTGTTTTATTTTGAAATTTGATTCCACAACATCTTAGGTTTCTTTTCTTTCATTAATCACATTAATGAAGTCCCATCATCCAAGTACCTAAACATCACAGATAAATACGACGTACACTTATGCCATCCGCATTCGCCTCGATGTCCCCTCGTGCATCGTTAGGTTAGGTAACTAACGACAGAGCAGGGCAGGGCTAGTGCGGGTGCAAAACATAAGTAACGTCTATATAATATATCATATATACTATATACTGTATCCATCAGAACAAATCAAATGATCACATCACGGATATCGCAGCAGAAAATATCATATGAAATATTGGATATACTAGGACGTCCGTGTTTTCAATACGAGCCAGTATAAAACACGGATTCCACGGTCGTGATGAATAGCCAATCCCACACCCCTAGACCCCTACGAGAGCGGCAAGCAACCCTACCAATTCTAGGGTTAGGAGACCCGGACTCGACTCCTCGAGATGGTCTCCCACTGGACCCTAGAACCCGGTTGCTTGTGCTCCCCTCCTTGGGTCTAACCTAATGCGGAAATGAAAATAATATACAAAAGGTGACATCTTCCGCAACCTGAAAGTGCCCCAATTAAAAGAATATTACATGCAAGTTTTACATGAATGAAAAAGAAAAACACTCATCTCACATAAAAACCCCCGGCTATTCGAACACGACGATCCAATATAACATATCCAGCAACACATAACATCACATGTCATCAACGTAAGTAAGTATGCATACCCCAATTGTCGTTGACGTATAGCAACGAAACCGGCGATATCAACATACTAAACTTACGGTCACAGAAAAGAAAGTGTAAAAGTACAACAGTTGGAATCCGCAACCTCTTTAGACATCGCATGCCTAATCAAATGAAATACTTAGACATCACATGCCTAACAATTATAAACCCCGCATTTTAGTCTCATCATCGAAAACTCTTTTCAATATTAAGTGAAACTAAACCGCTAGATTTATAACATTCATTCAGTTATCTCATAACTGTTTGTGAATTCCAATTATTGTATCCCATTCCGGATAAATAGAAAATATTAAACTTTCCGATCGAACATTCGAACACCCAAGTTTTCCCGAAACCGATCAACACATGAAATAAGTTCAAAGACATTCACTTCATGCCTCAGTACCAACGGTCCAGCCGTAAAAGGGTCAAACCAACGCCTCACATGTGGCACGCCATACTGCCCCAAACCCGAAGGTTCAAAGGGCAGTTCAAGACGGTCACATAATCGAGTTAAGGTTTGTTGTCTTCTAGAGGGACCATCGCGTTACTTGCACTACTTAGAACGTCATTAAACTACGGAAAAGTCGAACAATTGGAAATTTCCCAGCAGGGGAAAGATTGGGTATTTACATCCGGTCGAACTTTTTAACATATTCTAAAATTATCCGGAAAAACACATAGACAAAGTTTGATAATCCGATCGAATTTTCGATTCCCAATACAACCCCAGAAAACTCAACTCTTGAGTCAGATATAAAAATTTCCAGAAAATACTGGAAGAAGATATAAGAGTTACTGTGTAAAAACCAAAAGGAGAAGCGACAAAGTTGCCGCGGAACCGTCGCATTAGGCATACTAATGCCGCGGTTCCGCCGCACTTTAATGGAATCAAGTGGTCGAACTTCACAGTAATTCTTAGATATTCCTGCTTAGTTTTCTGCATATTTTTAATTCTAAAAAAGCCCCGAATTTCAAAAATGTACAGAGAGCATTTTAGGGTTTGGGTTTTGGTTCGATCGGGCTTCAAACTTCGTCTACACTTCGCCTAAGGCTCTAACTAGGATCTGATACCACTGTAGGGTTCCTAGGCACGCTAATGAAGTCTCACAAGGCATCAACCATACCAATTTAAAATTTTACAAGTGCCGAGAAACCCTAATACGGATTCGTTGACTAGAGTTTAGGCGAAAAGTAAAACTAGTTAACGACTTAACTAAAAGTAAGAAGCTACAACCTTTGTAGATCCGGTTCTCCACTTCCTTAGCTCCACGTAAACGTCCTCTCGCTGTCCATGTCGTATCTCGAACTCTAGCATCGGCTTCATCGAAGAAATGAGCGGACTAGTCGTCGGCTTCGATGCCGAAGATGATCTACGTCGAGGTTACACAAGATCAAGCTCCAACTTCACCAAGTTGTGAAACTTGTGAAGAAAACACCCTATACTACTTGGCAAGAGATAGAGGGTGAATAAATAGGAGGTGGGTTCACTTTAGAATTGGATTTCTCACTCTTTTTACCAAGATGCCATTAATGGTGGCAAGTTTTTCTCTTTGAGGAAGAAGAAGAAGATGAAGATAGAATATGATAAAAAGTATTTCCAAATAGAAAAGAAATGAATACTTATCATATCCTAACCTTGGTTAGGTGTAGAGAATAGACCATGGTTAGTGGGAATGGTTAGGGTTAAGCATGAAGACAAAATGGTCACTTTAGTCAAAGTTTCATGAAGCTCCGACAAGCTTCATGATAAAAAGAAACCATTTTGTTTTTCTTTTATCTATTTCTCAAAAAGAATGGATAAATAAATAATTGATAAAATCAAAACCCTAATCATTATCATAACCATGGTATAAGTCTTCACACAAAGCCAAGTAAACATATATCATCAAACATGATACAAGGAAGTGTACACAAAAATATATCACATATACAATGTGCACATCAAGTAAGAAAAACCCTTTAAAGTGAACCAATACTAGTAATGCAAAGTAATATATCAAATATATAATTATACATTAAATCATTAAATCAACACTTGATTCAACGATCCGGTCATGTCGCACATAACCGACTAGTATTCAATGTATCGACTTATCGAATCAATTTTCGATTCGATAACTAGGTTATATCGCATACAACCAATCGAAACATTCATCGCGAGAATGAAATACGGTATCACATACACGCATTATTCTCGGTCCCACACATATCTCATATGCGCTCCTATTTCGTTTCGCTTGAGCCAGGAAACCTCTGTGTAGGACTCTAAAGACTCGTCAATACGCCGGTAGCAGATGATGATCATATCAAGCACCCACAAGCCGCAAGCGGTCTGCTAAACGTAACGGCCATCCGGGTATTGAGCGATCAGAAGACCGACGAGCACGCCCGCTGACACTCCTGAGAATCCAATCAGTAACACTTACCGTACAGTCCGGTCTGTTCGTCTGATATATCGCATATCAAGTCTGGGGTTGGTAAACGTCAGACCCCAGTAACCGATAAGTCATGCCGATGTGAGGCTCATAACGGGTCGAGAAACTACTGGTAACACTTACCAGAAAATCTCAGATCAGCCCTGGCCAGGGACTTCCCTGTTACGGCCAATCGAGCACAGCGCAACATCAACCCCCAATACCGGGAGAGACGAAACCCCTCCTATCGCTCATTGCCTCCATGTGACTCGGGACTGTGCCCAAAAACCACCGTTTTGCACGCCCTCATGGACGTGGTAAGGTGGAGATCAAAGCACAGTGGGAATCACACAAGACTCTATGACGATCTCGGGTCTACAGACTAACCTGCACAAGTGTCACTTGAGAACTGCCATCTGACGTGAGGTATAATACCATCTGGGAGTTCTCGGCGAGTCCGTCCAGTGTACCCAGTCTCCACTGAGCACCCGTATACCATCTCTGATGTCAAACATCAATGGATATGGGATCATCCATCGCCCATCTCATGGGTCGAGAGGCGTACACGCTAGTCTACACTGGTATATCGATGCCCCGTCTCGATACACCCACGACTAGGGACCTTGAAGGATGTACCTATAGAATACCATGTCCCCACTAATATGATCTGCATCATAGTCCAGGTAGTCAAGTACACATCCTAAGGGCTTTACCAACATGTAACTATAAAACAGTTTGAAGAGACTACTATACATGTTAAGATAACGTGCAACCAGATAGCATACTATCATATCGAGCAAGAAAGTCATCTCTATATATGTCCAAGCATCCAATATAATATACATCATCTGTACAATAATGTCCTCTAGGGCATACATACAACTAACACATGTAGCATGATTTGGCATCGGCTTACATAAAACCTATGCTCCGTCTATCTGGGATTCGTCCGTCAATGAGTCGTCGGACCTGAGGCGGATGCCATACCCCTTAGTAAAACCTCGCTTCAGAATTCGTTTGGTATAACTGACACCGACACTTTTAAAAATATTCCCGCATCCTGGGCACCTAACATCTACGGTTTAAGACGACTCTTATGCCTCTCTCATAGGGAAGGCACGTCATAGACAAATCGTCCGGATGCACGACAGGGTTTGACCAATAAAACAGGATGCCCTTCTATCCACTGTTTCTTCCGGAAACGTAGAAAGTTTTCAGTTGGTCCACGGTAAAGACCGACGATGCATCTAGCTCCTTGCACATTTGCTCCAACACCCTTGTGATAGCTAGGGACCCTTCTGTAATCTCGAAGCTTTCTCTTAGCTTCGCTTTTTGCATGAGGGCCTAATCTGCATAGATATTGCAAGTCAGGTCCTCTTCCCCCGAGTCTTCAATGTCGCAGACTAAACGAGGGCAAATTTTGCTGCCGGATGGGCCTTCGATATCAGACTCATCCATATCGCTACCAAGATGAAGGCGGATTTTACGGAAGGACGGATTTCCAACGCCGGATTCATCAGTGTCATTGCCGAAATGCGGGCGCACTTTGGGGTTTTACTTTTGAAGGTGATAGCCGGCTCAGATTTGCTTGAGTTTCGAAGCTATTCTGTATTTAGTCGGTTGTGTCTCATCATTTTGGGTGTTCACAAAGTACCGAGAATCTTCATATCGGACTTGATGTACACCGAACGGCTGTATGTCTCCGTAAATGCGTCTTTCTTCGTCAATTTTGGCATACTTCATGCATTGATGGAGTGTTGACGAAACGATACCATAATCATGAAGCCATGGCCGTCCTAAGGGAATTTTATAAGTCGTGTCAGCATCGATCACGTATATCTTGGCTTCAGTTTGTAGGTCTCCGAACCTGATCGGCAGAGGTATGGATCCCAGAACTTGCTGACAATTTTGATTGAAGTCTTGAATGACAATCCTTTCCCTTGACAGGTGTCGGACGTCCATTGACAAACTCTTCAGAGTCTGCAAATTCATGATGTTCATGGAAGACCCCGAATCAATCAATATGCGATTAATCTGATCTCCGTCG
The DNA here is from genome assembly GCA_030015575.1 of Agapanthus africanus. NCBI lineage: Eukaryota > Viridiplantae > Streptophyta > Magnoliopsida > Asparagales > Amaryllidaceae > Agapanthus > Agapanthus africanus. Next base: position 108,272,661 of record CM057337.1, read on the forward strand.
TTGTACCTAGTCACGTAAAGCGGCCGGTTATGCTCAGTTGTTCCTAATAGCATGTCTTCGTCCTTAAACGTGACCGCAGCTGCATGCAGAGTGTACTAGGTTTCTTTCATATTAATTTCCATGAAGCGAGCCTGGTACCGCTTGGGGTTTTGCAGAGCGTGAATGAGAACATCTCTAAGCTCTTTGGATAGGACCAGGGCATTGTAGATGCTTAGAAGAGACGAAAGATTCCGGAGATGAGCCAAGACATTATAGTCCACTGAGGAAGCACTCGAATCTTCATGAGCCGGCTCTCTTCCATTTTCTTCATTGGTGACTTGTTTTTCCTTCCTTTTCGGGGCGTTTTCTTGATTTGGCGATAAAGCCCTGCCGTTTCTGAGCTGGATTTGGATGGCCTTTGTGCCAAGCTTCTCATCATCTTCGGAAAAACGGAGCTCTTTCTCAGAGTCACTGCCAAGCTGGATGGCGTAGCAGGTCACAATAGGGAGCTCACCATCGGAGTCTTCTAGCTTTTTCAGAATTTCAGCTGCTTCTACGGGGAAGAACTCCTTCAATTGAATTAGAGTCTTTTCCTTTTGCTCGTAGTATTCAAGGGAATCGATATACTTTTGAATGGTTGATTTCCTTGCAGACTTCTTTTCGCGTTGAGCTACATTTTTCCCTTTCTTCTTCTTCGGCTCTTTGGACTTTAAGCCTGACCGAGCCGAATTGGTAGCTGAAACGGTAAGCTCCTTCTGCCCCTCCCATTCAGTTCCAGGCTCTTTCTGAAGCAGCTTTAACATTTTCTACGTCTTCTTAGATATATGCATGCTCTATGGAGACTGTGGCGAGTCGGATTCATTTTTTGGGGTAGCGGATTCAGTTGTTTGCTTCCAAAAAGTTTCATCTTCTATCTGTATAAAATTGGTGGTCACAACTTGATTGTTCACCAACACGCTTTTAGACAGTTCGATCTCTCCGGCCTTGTATTTCTTTTCGACCCAGTCTTTGAAAATATAGCAATTCTCGATCACATAGCTCACAACTTGGTAGTATGGGCAATACAAAAGGTTGTCGGTCATCTTTGCTTCATGAGGCCTCTTCGACTCGGGCAATTATAGACCGTTGTTCAAAGTATCTTTGAATATCTTGCAGACTTTGTCTCTCCTAAAAGAGTAGATCTTGTTCCTTTTTCTCCTCTAAGGAAGTCCCTTCTCTTCCCAGCACTGGCTTTCGAGACTGGTTTGTTTTGGATTCTCCTGCCTTTCACTTGTCTTCATTATCAGACGCATTGAAGACATTGGTATTGCTGAAATTCCCGCTTCTACGGTTGTCGTCTTTTTTGCTCTTCCAAGGCTTGTCACTCTGAGAGTCCGGGGCAGACACTTGCTTCGAGCATGCGTTCCAATATTTAGACTTTCTTGGTCAGCTCCTGAAACGTTTTGGAAACCACGGTACATAGGAATGGGACCATCCAATTGCTGAGGTTCCTGATGAGGAAGCTGACGGATTTGTCCTGCTCCAACTGCGGTTTACACTTTACAGTGAGATTGCGCCATCGGGTGATAAAGTCCGTATTGCTTTCGTTCTTTCCCGGCTTGGTTCTCACAAGGTCAGCAATGAAAATTTTGTCACTGACACTCATAAATCTTTGCTGAAACAGAGACTCCATCTAGACGAAAGTAGTGATAGAACCATCCGATATGCTCGTGTACCGGTCGAAAGAAACACCAGTTAGGCTATTGACAAACTGACGGAGGAGGAGCGCGTCATTGCCCCCTGTATTTCCGCACAACGCTTTAAAATGAGCAATATGTTGATTCGTGTTTCCCGTCCCATCAAATCTTCTGAACTTAAGGATGACATAACCACTGGGGAACTCGATCAGGTCATATTGTGCGGAATGCATCCGCCCACTACTGCCAGTATCCTTTTACGCCTCGATTTTAGCCATCCAATGTTTTAATTTTGGTGGTGACCAAGTCCATTATCCGATCTTGGGTTAACGGAATGATGCAATATGAGGTCAAAGCATCCCCAGAAGTGGAATGTGGCTGGCTTTCGCGTGGCTCGCCTATACTCGGACTTAAAGAGGCAGACATTGGATGCTTCGGGTCATCATCACCCGGCTCAAGAGTGGAAACTTGCACTTGATTGGAGAGCGTCCGCGCAATTTGAGCCGTGAGTTGCATCACGACATTCGTCAAGTCATCGATTTTGGAGTAAAACTTGACCATCTCTTTATCTTTGCACCTGAGCTGTTTTCGGAGCTTTTGAAACAGCTCTTGCTCTGCAGTCCTGGGGCGGAAAATTAGCTCTTCCTCGCTGTCCGAGCTTGCTCCATATGGACTAAGAGGTCTTTCTGCCTATCAGCCTCATCAAGAGGGCTTTCATCGTCATGCAAAGGCGGCTGATCTTGGAAGGTGGCAACCATATTCAAGCCAGATTGGGCTTGGGATGTGACGGTCCCATCCTTGCTTTTGCTGCACAAGTTGTAGTTAGGACGCATGCCCGCCATGTAGACTGTGTGGATAACATATATGGTCGTATTTTCATCATTGGCAGCTGATTTCGTAGACTGCTGTCGTGGTCCTTCTGTTTCAGGAAAGGACAATCGACTGAAGACGGTTGGCCTGACCAGGTCATTGGGCGGCGCTGACGCTTCTTTTCATGTTTTGCCCCTCTGCTTTCATGCGACACGAAGTGCTTGGTAGATTTCTGAAGAGAGAGTGTCACGCCTTTTATGCTTGGGTTGGATACCTCCTTTCATAGCATAGTTTAGAATGCGGCCTTCTTAATCTTAGCAGACATCGCATTATTCTAGACCCACTTTAAGGGCTCGAACAAATTGCGGATTTTCACGGCTGACACGGCTGTGGTCGCGGGACAATCCTATTCTCGGAACCTCACGAAATTCAACTTCGCTGGAGCCCTGGCCCTCTTGTTGGTTCTATATCTAAGCCGCTTCTGTCTTAACTTTTCTGTTTTGAGTACTTGGCAGGCTTCAGCTCTTTGAGAAGCCATCGTAGGCCGAGTGATGGAGAGCCTTGAAGATACGTCTGATCGTGCATTTGTCGGAGGCGTCGCCTAAGCTTGTCCATGACGTTTGATGATGCCCTTCTGTTCCGACAGTCTTGCACCCAGCTGGAGCACCGAAGAGTCGTTCGGACACCGTCTTACGTTTGGGTTATGGTGCCTTAGCGATCACAACGTTCAGCTTCTTGCCCGTTGAGACCAGCTTGGCCAGGATTCCCGCCAGATGAGCTCTTCCAGCAGGGTAGATGATGATAGAACCAAATTAGTGGGGCGGTTCCTCCCACTGCCAACTGAGACTTGCGGGGAGAACCACGCGAGCATTGATTTTAACCACGTACGAGATCAGGGTTGTGTCGGAAGCTGAATTCATCTTGGAAGACATCGTCGTTAATTGTTGAAAGTTGATTGCTGCATGAAAAAGCATTGTTTCAGTACAAACATCGGTATATATGTTAAATGAGTTCGCATGAATGCTTGACTTGAGATATAGGAGAAGAGAAAGGTCCCACTAGGCGTGCCAGAATCTGTAAAGTGTTTTTCGTCAGCCTATTAAAATAGGAATGCGTGTCGCTTGTCAGGCATATTACAGATTCCCACTTCCTGAGCTAGGCTGGGGTTTAATAATTGTGAGGATCCGAATCTCCAGCAGCCGCAAACTAATCTGCCGTTAATTACCCCTCACTTTTGGAGCGAGAGAACCTCTGATTAACAAGTCAAACAGATCATGCGAACTTAATATGCAATATGTGCGTGTTGTGTTTAGGAAGTAGCTGAGAGTGCTTTGAGCATATCAGGGGCCTCACAGAATTTTTACGGGGGTCCCGCTGCCCGGAAAGCGGGCTGGGGGTCAAGAAGGTTATAGCCCCCTTGCGGGATGCGGGGCAGTGCCCCATCAGAAAAAAATTTCTAACAGGAAAGATGATGAGTGTATATATGTCAAGTGCGCACGTGGCAAGGTGCACACCTGCCAAAACGCGCACCTAGTAAGGTATGCACCTAGTAAGGGGCACACCTGATATATGCACACCGGTCGAGACGTGCACCTAGTAAGGGGCGCACATGAAAAGTGCGCATCTGCCGAGACGCGCACCTAGAAAGGTGCGCACTTAGCAAGGTGCGAGGAAGTGGAGGAGGCCCAACGGTCCAGTAAGGTGTAAGTGTGCACCTAGCGAGGTGTGTACCTGGGCCAGTGCGCACTTTGGCTCAATGTGCACCCAACGGGATACGCACCTAGCCAAATCGGCACCTAGCACGGTGCAAGGGGGTCGAAACCCAATGAAGTAACTGTCCAAAAACACAAAAATTTTGACTTTTGAAGATCAAAATGGGCTCTTTTCCCTTTTTTAAGAACTCCTGACGTGCACACTTTTAAAATAAGAAGAGAGAAAGGAGAAAAGGACTTGCGCAATAAAGAGTGGCTCAAAACTTAAGATTTTATTTTTGGAGAATCCAGATTAAAATTAGTCATCAACTCATGATGGGGGACTTTTATAGGCTTACAGCTTTTACATTTAGTCCCATGGCTTGTACAAAAATTGGGTTATTGCAAAATAAAAATTACATTTAGTTTTTCTTTTCCTTTCTCTCTCTTTGCCGGTCCCTCTTCATGTTTGGGCTTAGGCCCACTTGGCTCAGGTTTGGGCATGGGCCCACTTGGCTTTTTGACTTTGATTTTGGTTTTGAGTTTGAACTTGAATTTGATTTTTTATTTTAGCAATTGGGTGTAATTTTTTACCCCAACTGAGTTTTGTGAACATTGTGTCTTTAGGAAGCAAAAACGCGTTAGCTTCAGTTCAACGGTGCACAACATAAAAGGTACTCTAGATTATATCCATTCGGATCTTTTGGGACCCTCTCCGGTTGCTTCCAAAGAAGACGATATCAAGTATCTGCTTACTTTCATTGATAATTTTTTGAAGTTTTGAGTATACTTCTTAAAACACAAAAGTGATGTGTTCACTATATTCAAGTAATGAAAGACGTTGCTTGAGAAGCAGACATGGAAGAAGATCAAGAAACTGAGGACAAAGAACGCGTTAAAGTTTTGCGATAGAGATTTCAACAATTTCTGCAAAAACGAAGGCATGGTTCGACATCATACCATTGTCCATATACCACAATGAAATGGAGTTGCAGAGCGAATGAACCAGACTCTTTTGGAGAAAGCGCGGTGCATGTTGTCCAACACAGGGCTCGGAAAGGAGTTCTGGGCAGAAGCGGTAAATACAGTGTGTTATGTTGTGAATCGGTCACCTCATACATCACTAGGTTGTAAGACACACATGCTGATTATTCGACCCCCGCTTACGCACATTGGCGTGAAGGCAAGTTAGATCCTCGAGCAAAGAAATGCATATTTCTTGGTTATGCTACCGGCGTCAAGGGTTATGGATTGTGGTGTTCGGACCCAAAGTTGCCTAAATTTATGATTAGCAGAGATGTGACGTCTGATAAATCTATTATGTTGAAGCCGAACAACAAGGAATCTCTAGTTGAAGACGATTCGAAGAAGGATGAGACAAGAGTTGATATTGAGATCGGTGATAACTCGGGTTCGCAGGAAAACTCCCCTCCACCATCATCTGAAGAAGCTCGAGATGAGCAGTCCCAAGATGAGGAGTATTTACTTGCTCGTGACCGACAAAGACGGGACATTAGACCGCCACAGAGGTATGGCAACGATGACATGGTGGCATATGCGATGTCTGTTACAGAGACGGTTGATAGTAGTGAGCCGACAAGCAATACAGAAGTCATCTCATCCAATGAAACAGCTCGTTGGCTAGTCGCTATGAATGAAAAGATTGAACCTCTTTATAAGAACCAAACTTGGAAGCTTATGAAGCTCGAAGGAACAAAGAAGATAGTTAGCTGCAAGTAGGTTTTCAAAAAGAAATAACGTGACCAAGGGGCGGTTCATACGTGATACAAAGCGTGGTTGGTAACTAAAGGCTATTCGTAAGTGCAGGGAGTATTTTCTCCGGTTGTTAAACATATCTCTAAATATGTCTTGCTCGGTTTGATAGCTATGCAAGATTTGGAGTTTGAGAAGCTCGATGTGAAGACCGCATTCTTGCATGGTGATTTGGTAAAGAAGATCTATATGCAACAGCCCGAAGGATTTAAAGTTGAAGGTAAAGAAGACCACGTTTGTTTGCTATAGAATTCTCTCTACGGTTTGAAGCAGTCGCCTAGACGTTGGTATAAGAAGTTTGACTCATTCATGATAGATATTGGGTTTACGAGAAATAAGGGCGGCAGTTGTGTTTATTGTAAGAAACTCACCTATAGTTCTTTCATATACTTGATATTTTATGTTGATAGCAGCAATGTATATGGTTGATATTCAGAATTTGAAATTACAGTTGAAAGGCAAGTTTGAGACCAAGATTTGGGAGCGGCCAAGAAAATAATTGGTATGGAGATCAGACGAGATCTCAAAAAAGGAAAGCTTTACTTGTCTCAACAACAATATGTTGGGAAAGTTTTTGAGCATTTCGGCATGACAGACACTAAATCTGTAAGTACTCGGTCGGCGGCTCATCACCGCAAACAGATAATGGGATTAGATATATGTTGAATGTTCCATATACGAATGCGGTGGGTAGCGTTATGTATGCCATGGTTTGTATACGACCCGACATTTCACACACCTTTAGTGTTGTAAGTCATTATATGGCATCTCTTGGCAAAAACCATTGACAGGCGGTGAAATAGATATTACGATACGTCCGATGTAGGGTTGGTGTTTGGAAGGAACGACGACACTCTGATTATGCAGGTGATCTTGACAGACGCAGATTGATCACCGGTCATATGTTCTCCTTAGGAAAATGTGACATTAGTTGGCTTGCTTCTTTGAAGCCTACGATAGCGTTGTCTACGATGGAGGCGAAGTATATAACCGTTGTTGCGGCCGTTGAGGAGGCAATCTGGTTGGAAGGACGGAACTTGGTATTCCAAAGGATATCATAATTGTCTACTGTGATATCCAAAGTACTATTCACTTGACGAAAAATCAGATGCATCGTGATAAAACGAAGCATATTGATGTGAGGTACTGGTTTGTTCAGGAAGGTGTTGAGAAAGAAGAAATTATTGTGAAGAAAGTTAACACGTCGAATAATCCAGCCGACATGTCAACGAAGTCTCTTTCAGTTGTTAAGTTTGAGCATTGCTTGAACTTTATTAGATTGTGTCGCACTCTAATAAGCCCTTTGGGGGTTTTGTGGTGAAGGTGGAGCTATTATTAATTTTGATGGAGGAATTTGTGGGAATGTGAGTCAAGATGGAGATTTGTTGGGTATCCATACCATTCTGATCCCTATGGATTTCTCATATATTCAGACTTATCTACAAGGCTACAATGCAAAGGATAACAGATTCAGATTTATATACAAGTAAGGTGGATATTTATTAGTTGTGAAATTAGTTATTTAGACTTGCATCTAATTATTTCTAGTTATTTAGACACATCTCTAGTATACTATATATATTGTAGTATTTTGTAACTCTTGAGATTGATGGCTTTTGTTAATAGAGAGAACCCATTGATAATAGTACAAGATTTAGGGTTTGAGAAAGATTTGTTATTCTCCATCGATTTGTACTCCTCCGGATATTTGATTATTAATAAAGCTTCGTTCTTCGCCTATTTGTTTTGTGGTTAGTACTCGTATTTCTATTTTGCTTGTGCTTTGTTCTCTTCTCTATATTGTTTGGATTTTTGCTTTGTGATTGTCTCGTATACGCAACAAAGAATTCCTTCATTTTTCCGAATGACAATGACCCTAGTACCGAAGTACCTTTTCCAGAACCTGAGATTGCTCCTAACTCGATGCCACCCATCTCAATAAACATGCAAAAATCAACTGCCCAAGCATAACACCAACTTTGTCATCACCAGAGCAATAAAAAAAACCATCAGCAGCCTCTGTTCATGATATACTTTACCATGAAAAACCTCAGACCTCTCCATCAAAGTCCCCAGTTTCTTAAAAGGCGGCATCGCCTAGTTGATGTGCCCTTTCTCAAAAAACTTGGTAGCGGAAAAACATTTCAGCCAATAAAACACAACATCCAGACAAAACTCTTCAAAGTTTTCGAAATGCTTCAGAGTGAACAATATATATGAGTGAAAATCTCAGGTATATATCCTTAACAAGGAGGAGGTAAAGGAAGAAGAGGAGCGGTGAAGGGCACAGATCAAAATACAAGTCCAGGCCTTTCAGAAAATAAAACCACTGTACCACAAAGACTATAGGTAAGTGTGGCTAAAATTCACAAGAAATTATTTTCAAAACCATAGTATGTTGGAGGTCTATTATTTAAATGATCAAATGGTCTCAGTTAAACAAGGAAACCCACCCCCTAAAGGAGGCTAACAAAGATCATAGCAGGTTAGGTTTGGAGAAGGCAACAAAATAATTTTTTACATTTGTTTTGAAGAGGAGAGCAAGTCAGTTCTTTATGAGGCATAGGCAAGAGAAGGAAAAATAACCACAGCAGACTCAGCTCAGCTCCATAAGACCAAGATTTCAAACCACGGAATCAACTTGTTTCAAGATTCTTCATTACTTTATAATTGCACTGCATCTCAAAAGTCCACCAATAATTTTTCGTTTACAATACGCATGCTATATTATTTCTTAAAAGTGCTATTACACATTAGTTAGATCACTTGTCTGCTGATCTCAAGTATTTTTTCTTTTGGGTACCCAGAGAAGTTGTGATACCGAGTTCAATACAATGTAAATTACTGATATTTTGGGATATTTCTCCAGCAGTTGATATGATATTAAAATGTAAACTGCTGATATTTTTCGGTACTACCATGTAAAAGAAAGGGCTATTTGATCAAGATCATTAATAATTAAATATTGAAATGCAGTAAAACAGAAGTGAAGAGACTTAATATTGGGCAAAATACTCACCGGTGATATAGTAGACATGGACTATGCTATTCAGAGCTAATTACTTGAGAAAAAAATTGATTAATAGAAATTGATATTTCCGTATATTATTACATAAACAGTTGGTTAATACTTATTTACTTCTTCACCCTCTCGAAAGTCTCCATCATGTGATGCAGGACGGGAATGCAAGGACTAATGGACATGTGTATGCGGATGAAAATGACCAAACAAACAGTCGATGAATGCAAAATCCTAGGGACAATTCTAAAGTAATGCAAACAAGCAATATATGAGATCCGACGGTTATTAATCACGATAAATAAAATAATATAAAAGTGACAAACTGAAATTCGCAATTGAACTTGATATCGGATTACCCATTGAGATAACTCACTAAATACTCTTTGAAAAGATCTTTTATATTATATTAATAGAAAGCTTAAATCAAACAACCAAGATATAGCGTTCAAAGAGGGGTTCAATGTTTAAGTTCTATACTAGCACCTAGATCATTAAGCAATTAATAACCGAACTACAAACCGCATGGGGTAATAAACCATCATATTTAAAGCCTTTCTAAATGCCCGCAACGTGAATAAATCAATTGAATATAGTTACCTTTTAATTGCAACACTACTACAAATGTGCCCAGTTATAATGGGCATTTGGTCACGGTTAAACCCGTGACCAATTTATGGTAACGGTTCTAATAGATTAAGTCACAGTTCAAACCGCGGCTAATAAAAAAATATGGTCGGCCCCACAACCAACTGAAGATAAAAACCCAGAACTTCCAAAAAAAATCGATCCCTCTCCTCTCCTCTCCTTCCCAAATTTTCATCTCTAGCGCCAACCCTTGATCCCCAATTTTTCATCTCTGCTGCCTCCACCGTCGTGGGCGTCGCCTAGCGTCGCTTCTGTGGCCATCGATTCCCCTTCAAAGCTCGCCGCCTCTCCTTCGTGGTCAATCGAAACCCAGCGCCGCGATCAAAGCCCTAGCACTTGATCGAGGTCGTTGAAGCTCGCCGCTGCTCAAAGGTCGCTCGTCGCCGCTCGCAGCCGTTTGTCAAGAGGCAAGTATAAACGGTTAAATTTTAATTTTTGTGCTTTAATTTCAATTTTTTTACTCGTTCCCGAAAATTGCTGCTCTTGATGTTATATTGTTGTTAATGTTATTGTTGCTGCCGTTGCTGTAACAATTGTTGTTGGTGGTGGTGTTGGTGGTGGTGGTGGTGTTGTATGGGAGGGTTAGGGTCTCGGTTGGGGTTAAGGCCGGGTTAGGGTTAAGTGTAGAGTTCGGGTAATTTAGAGAAATTTTGTAGGTAATTTAGTGTAAAGCATCAATAGTTTAGGGTATTTTAGTGAAAAACAACAATAATTAAGGATATTTTAGTGTAAATAAGTAACATTAGGCAAATGAGTTTTTTTATTAAAAATTTTAATGAGAGTTTGGTGAAAACAACAAAAGTTAAGGGTATTTTAGTGAAATTTATAGTAATTTAGTTAATTTACTAAGATAAATCGTTTAGTTAAATTTTTAAGGTAGTTTAGTGAAAAACAAAAATAGTTAAGGGTATTTGGTGAAATTCATAGTAATTTAGTTAATTTAAGGCATTTTAATGAAAAACCAAGAATAGCTAAGGATATTTTAATATAATTTAGTAAAATGGAAGAAATAGGTTGCCTAAGGGTGCGCGCATACAACACATACACAGACACTTACACATACACACACAAATAAGGACAAAGTTTAATTCATCATCATTCTCCTTCACATTGAACTCTTGTTAAATCCTACCTTCACCTCAACCCTAAATCCAAAATCTTAATCTCGATTAAAAAACCATTTAATTTTAAAGAACTTTACCCAAATGTAAAAACTTCAAAATCATGAAATTGAAACTGAAACGTAAAACCCATCAAATTAAATCTAAAACTAAGTGTATGATACTCGATGATAATATGAAATTTTTATATTCTAATCAATAATCATATGTCAAAATCAAAACGCGACTTATTCTCCATCTATCGATTAACATGCGTTCAATGTTCGTTGTGATATAAAACTACACGAAAGTTGTTAAATATCGGACTCTCTTATTCGGTTCTAGCAACCGTCGTATAGTCTATATGACGAGAAAATTCAATAGTATGATAACCGATAGATTTGTCCAGTGTGGATAACTTAGGGATGTATAAAACAGACAACTGCATTCATTTGTGTTTTTATTCGTTTCGAGATATTTCATCGGTACCTTTCCGCTGGTTCTCTGTGTAAAACGATAGATTAGATGTTCGTTTCAATGTTATTTGACAGTATTGAAATGATCTTTTTTATTACAGTGTACTCGGAGAACAGTGGGGAGGTGCTGCCGAAATTTTCTCGAAACGGATGAAAACACAAGTGAATGGATGTATGCTCTATACATTTTTAATGGGATATAAGTCTTACCCTCGACAGCTGTTATCCTCGACATCCAATAAAGAACATTTAATATCATTTTTCTTGGAAGAAGAATCCAACTCCCGAGCTATGAAATTGGAAAAAAAATGTTCTCAATAAGGGATTAAAAGATTAAAAGAGAAAGTTCAGTTGGAGAAAGTTCTCAATAGTGTCTTCTTCATGACCATAAATACTTGTGTTCTCTTATGAGTTCTTTAAGATTTTTGGCTTCATCAGTCACTTCCAGATTCGCCGCCGCCAGCTTTGCTGCATTTTGTTCAGCTTTTCTCTTAGATGGCATCTCTTGTCCGATATAATTAACGTTTTCCACCAATACTTCTGCTTTAAAGGTTGGTTTATGTTCTGGCCCAAGCTTCGTTACCTTGTGCGTTGGAAGTGATAGCTGCCTCTTCTGGCAAAATTCCTGAAGCAGACTCTTGAATGAGCTTTCTCCTTCCATATATTCCTGAAAAATGGAGGGGGGAAATTGTTCACGTTCTTGTTCAAAATAATAGTTTATCATATCTGATTTTCCATACTTCAATGGCAATATTGCATACCCTTCAGAAACTTAACTATATATGATGAGAATAACAGATTGATTATAAGACCTTTCAATCAATATCAAAATTTATCCACATTTTATGTTGAGATATTGTTGAAAAAAATTGTCCAATTTTTTTTTAATATTATATCTAAAATCAGATTTTCAAGCACAACTTTTATTTTGTGTGTTCATAATACAGTTATCTCTATGTCAGATATCTTTAGTGACATTGTTCCAAGATGATCAACATAGTAAATATAATGAGATCAGCTATTCGTACAAATTAAGGAACAATAAAGCAAAGTTATGAAGAAACAAATAATATAAATTCTCTTATAAAAGAAAAGGCAAGGGGCTTATCATGCATCCCTCACATCTTTTTTTCCTTTGAATTAGTCCTACAAATCTTCAGAAATTTATACTAGTCCACAGATCTATAAAGTTAAAAGTATCTTGACCTCAGGATTTTTTGTTTAGTGACACTCACTATAATGGTAAGTGCTAGATACCCTGATCTTAATGTAGGGCTAGGTTTGGAAAAAAAGAAATTATTTTGCAGATTATCCGTTTGCATGAGGAACAAGTTGATAATAAAAAAAAATTATTCAATCGTGTAGGAATGCTAGAGACATTCTTCATATCTTCATGAATTTCAGATTAGTTAGAGAAGTTTCTGTGGACAGAAAAAAAAATACCAGATGGATTCTAATATGTATTCTAAGCCTTTTTCATTAACGATTCGTTCAATTAAGGATTTGAGAAATTTTAGTGTTAGCAGTTGTCGTGCATCAACCATTTTATTTCTAACTTCAACCTTGTGGCCTATTTAGGCCTATATAACCGTAGGGCAAGAAAAGGACTAATCATAATCATAAAATCAAGTTCTCCCACTCAAGATGAAAATGTGGACGAAGGGGAATGATGGTAGATTTGACTGTTAAATGACATTATGCTCATATCTAATCAACGTGAGAGCCAAGAGAAAAAGCAAGCGCAGCCGCATTCTCGTTCATATTCGACCATACAAGAAATCTAGTAATCCAAGTTAGTTATAGATCAATTATATGGAGAAAAACCTACAATCCATATCCATATACTAAATGAAAAATGCAGCAGGGCAGGCTAGAAAGAAGTGTACCTGATAAAAAGGATCAAACCCGGAGCCCTGAGCACAGCAAAGCTCCAGTAGATATATCTTGGGCTGATTCAATGATACGAACAATATTATGTTTCTACCTTGTTCCTCTTTGCTCCTTCCTCCATATTATATAGGCAAACCAAAGTTTTAGTACAAAATTGGAAAAATATGTTGCCATGGATTTCATAGCTCACCATTCCAAATTGGAATTTGCGTTCATGAACCCAACAATACTATTTTCTGTACACAATGAAGAAGATACACATGCATGCACCACACCAAGGGGCAATATGACAGCTATACATACATACGTTCTTCGTTACGATAAGAAAAATTACAAGGCATGTATTAAATTTCTTTCCCAAATTAGAATCGAGCCCATCTCACCTTTTCTTTTGCACAATACCTTGCATGAATCAGCATGATGTATTGGGAAAGACCTATTGACACTTTGTATTATAGGGACTGGAAGAGTATAATATGACCTTTTAGCATTGAGACATCTCTTGCCTTCGGTCTTTTCTACTGCAACCTGCACAGCATCAGGGAACAAAACTAGTATAAATCCTTGTGCATTACAGGTTCAAAAACAATCAAATCAAGAGAACAGGCATTAACCACTTGAGATGCAAAATTACACAAGTCGCAGTATATACAGTAGATGTGTAACATAGATCATATATACATAGTTGTAGACCAAAGTCGACGATGCAAAAAAACGAAAGCTAAACAATATATTGATACATATACGCAAACAGACCTCTTGCACAACCCCACTATAATAATTCATCAAAAATCATATCCAAGCTCAACGCAAGGAAAATCTGTAAATGAATATCATATCTGGGCAATACTTACATTGTACTAAATCATATACACCAGAAGAATCATAATTGGTCTTTACGATCCGAAAATATACAGATACAGTTGTCAGCTTAACAAGGCCACAACACATAGTGGGAACTTCAGGTGATGATTTCTCTAACAAGCCAATCCAAAGTAGGGTATGCAAAATACAGTATCAAGAACGAAGGCAATGCCAGCAACACAGTTACAACTATGTACAGAGCCAAGATGACAGCACTCGCAGGAATAGCATAAACGACCACAAGTAGAAATATGATCACAAGCGGGAACTTGGCGGTCAAATGAACAAAGAAAACCAGTGAATTCCTAAGCGAGATCCAAATCGTCCCCAAATTCCAATAATTAGCAGTAACACTGAAACGATCCAACTCAACATCAGACCAGTCTCTACGCATGTGTTGTACAACACTTGCTTGTCTTTGGTAGTGGCCGGTACTTAATTGTTGATCTGCACGATGTAAAGATGACTTTGCCCCTTCACCATTCATGCTCTCAACCATCCACAATAGGAAAAAGTTTTTTCGCGGAAATTTGAGGACACCTTTGTAAACTAGCCGAAATGATACTAATTGACACCATGGGCACGATATAAATAGGGGTAGTTGGATTGGTAAATTAGGAAATTTTACGACAGCCCATTGTAACCCCATGACACAGTTCTTACAAAGAGTGTGACCGCACCATAGCACGTAAGGAATATTCTCAACAATGTTGAAAGATTCCCAGCATATTGGGCATTCAAGCCCTTCGTCCTTGCTAGTGCACAACGACGCTTCATCATCGGAGCAATCGTGATCGGTGTGGCTAAGCTTTAATAGGCCATTTCTTGTTCCCATACTCCCAGCTAATGCTTTTGAAGCAAAATTCCACATTGTGATTGTCAGAAAAGTGCTTGTCTATGACATAGGCATTTGCAACTACAGTTGAATGAATCACAAAAGGAGGTGTGTAACAGATAACTGTCACAAGAGTTAATCCTCAAGCATAGTAACCTTGGAAGATAATTCCTCTACAGAAGGCCTGAAATCAAAAGCAATTGCAACGGTGAGAGATGTAAGTGGTTTACCTTCATTTCGCAATTGAATGAGAACCAACTATTGTAGGATTATACCATAAACAATGAATGATAATCTAAAGCTAACCAAGTGAGACAAGGAGGCAGTCCAGCGATGTGTGTGACTGGTGGTCTATACCAATTTTTTTAAATATTGGACCTTTGTGGCCTTCTGTATCATAAGTACCCATTGACAAGAAAGGGTGGGATTTGCCATATCTTGCCCCCAAAAAAAATCAAGGCTAAAAGAATGAACTGGACGAATTCTGCAAAAAGCTCGCAGGAAATATCCAACATCAGGTTAAAACAGGACATAACAGTTATACATTGATTTCATGATATGTCAAAAATATACATGTTCCAATTATAATAAAGCATGTGTGTGTGTGTGTGTGTGTGTGTGTGTGTGTGATCAAAATGAAGGCAAATGCCCCCGAGTTTCATTAAATGTAAATTTTAACGAAACATCAACCGGTCCAAAACAAAAACAAAGAGGGAAAAAGGCAAAATAAAAAAACAACAAAGCTATGAGAGATGCATCAAATCACACTTCTCGCAGCATAAAGCGAAAATACGCATATATTGGAAAATAAAAGTTAATGATATAGTTCACATATCTACATTTTTCTCTATACTCAGTAGCCCAATCCATCCTTTCTTCTATCTGCATGGAAAATATCCTTCTATTCCACCGTCAGCAAGTCACACTCTCTATCCTAATAGGGCAGAAATTCTTTAAAAAATCTCGACAGCATGGTTTGATCTTGTGACCTCTCCCACTAGCAAACACCTCGACCGCCACATCATTAAAACTCACTCACCTTATCTTCTCAGTATGGATAAATAAAGCTACATGCAACCTACGTTCATATCGTAGGAAACTAACTCTTATTTAAAATTGACTTCAACCAAATATGACCAACTTTTCATTACATAAAATACCAAACGCCCGGAAACTGTGAATTTAAAATTTTTTAAAAAATCCTCATTTGTATATTACCACTGTTTGTAAGAGATTGGTTTCAGAGGCTAATAGAATTTAAAATAAACTTAAGAAGAATAAGAAAAGTTATTTTGAGATGCATGCTACATTGCTAATAGAAGAATTGTAAGTGTCAAGTTGGCAAGGAGTTGGTTGTAGCATGTTCTCACTAAGCGTTTTTAAGTATTAACAATTTAGAACTTATTTTAGAGTCTTTCAAACAACAACTTAACAGCTTATCCAAAAATAACTATGTCCATATATTAGGCCAATTTGGCGGTAGAAAAAGAGGTAATTGGATTAATTGGTCTAGGCCATATTTATTCCAGTAGGTTTAACTACTATACCCTGCAGCTCTTCAAACTCGATGTTTCGATGAAAGATTAATTAAATAATTCATAATCAACCGGTCATTTAATACACCTGCTCAAAAGAAAAAATCGTATTTTGTACCCGAAAAATAAATATCACTCAAATTAGAATAACTGGTTTAGCCATTCCATCTTACTCGTTGCTTCAGCTGATTAAAGAACAACTAGATCAGATCGGAGTAGCTGAATTAAGGGTAAACCTACTTTTAGCTATATGGGTAAATGGATAGAACGGTGTGATTTGTCTAGACAAGGTAAGCCAAATCTCTTCTAAACCAAGTCAGCGCCTTCCATTTGTTAAAAAGGTAATGTGTATCTCGAATAAGTGGGTAATTTATTTCCAATTGCTTAGCAAACCAACAAATTCCCTATTCCAAATTCTGGTCGGATGCAGGACTTTGTTCAACTTTCCTTAATCCTAATATCTTTTATATAGTGTTGGTGGTTTATAAGTGTTTTAGGTTACGGTAAGCATAATAAAAACCCATTAAATCACCAAAGTGAAGAATCTCCATTCCATGCAATTATTATCCTACCCTTTTCCTTGCGATTTTCGTCTAAAAGACTCTAGGCACATGTGTTACATGTGAAACGAAATTCAACTATA
This sequence comes from Agapanthus africanus, assembly GCA_030015575.1. Classification (NCBI taxonomy): domain Eukaryota; kingdom Viridiplantae; phylum Streptophyta; class Magnoliopsida; order Asparagales; family Amaryllidaceae; genus Agapanthus; species Agapanthus africanus. The sequence continues at coordinate 108,289,600 of CM057337.1, forward strand.
AGGATTGAAAAAATTAAGCTTTTCCTGTTTGCATAACAAAAAATACATATTTGTTTAGTCTTTCCTTTACAATTTGCACACAAAAACGCTCAAACCTTGTACTGATATTTTTCCAACAAAAGGACCAATTTTAGATGCCAAAAACCTAATCCCAAAATTTCTGAGCAACGAAATAAATGGGTTCAGTCCAAAATTAAATCTTTTTAAGAGGTATCTAAATTTCACGTCTCAAATTGTATTATTAACAATAAAGAAACAAACATAATCCCTAATCAAATTACACAAATGCAGCAACTTTTTCTTCAATAAACGAACTCAAATTACACATAATCAAAACAAAAGAAAAAAGTAATAAGATCTTACAGATTATCAAGAATCCCCAGATAGAGGAGAGAGGAAGCTCGAAACCCTTCTCCATTTCTTTCTCTCTCTCTCTCTCTCTAATTTTTATTTTTTATTTTTTTTCTATAGACGGTGATCCAAAAGAATAGGAACAGTCGAGCTTAAATGCACCCAAAATTCAATGTCAGCCACGTGTTGAGTGTGGGGCCTAGGAACTGGAAAGAGTATGATGATGGGTGACCATACTTGTTGGCCAAACCTAGAATGGCTTCAAGTAACAGCTTGGGTATGGGTGCTCATATGCTTCTTCAAATTTTGGGTAGGAGCAAGGTCAATTTATTTATTTTTTTAAGGGTTAATTTATTTCCCCACTTGCTGTTTGATACTATTACATTATAGTTTTTTCCTCCATCAAATGTATTTTTCCATTAGCATTTTACCCTATTTTGTTTTCACTGCCGTGTCTATTTCAGATCAATTTATTCCTAACATCACATAGATGAGCAACTGTAGAAACGATGATCGATGAACAAACCGATGCCAGATAAACACGATGATAAATGTAGAAGATGGTAAAGTGTGAACAGAGAAATGCAGAAAGGTTGATGAAAATTTATAAGATGTTAATGTGCAGAAGTATGAAACATTTAGGGATTATTAAGTAGTTTACCCTTTTTTAATTATTAAGAACAGATTTTGTTTTCATTTCTTTTGCCAAAAAATTCATAAGAAGGGCTGATTGTACTTCAAATCATATAAAATATCTAAACATGCAATTGATTCAAAGAGTAGATAAAAGTCAGAACTACATTTAAACCTAACATGGTTTCAGCATAAATAGAAAAATAATATCTCTACTGCAGTATATAAATAGAACCCCCATAAGGATTTCATGTGTCTTTCTATTGGTTACTTAATAAAATGTCAAAAATCGATAAAAATTCCTTTTATTTATTCATATTCCGAGAAAGATGGCAGGTCAACCTCTCTTTCTCATTGATCAACCTCTCTTTCTCATTGATTACTCTCTCTCTCTCGGCGCCTGCATATATATATTTCACAATCGAAAATTGAAAATAAAAGCACGGCATATCCTTAAAGGTTGAGATCAAAATCAAAAAAAATTATACATAACTCCTAAATCTTTAATTATTTACCTACCTCATAAATCTTTTAATTCTATTTAATTTAATCACTATTGGCTTACTTAAAAAATTAGGAAAAATAATAGACATATATACAAATCATAATTTCTATTAAAATTTTCATAAATATAAAAGTTTACACATTTTTTTCTTACATATTTTCTCTTATTTTTATTTTTCATGTATATGAATTTATCCGTTATTCAATCCTTTACTTAATTTGAAAAATAAAAGTTAGAGACCTTTAAAAATCCAATAAATACACTCCGTTGCTTCATTTGTATTCTTTATGCACACTTATTCACGTACACAGCTTGGCACGTGTCTAGTACCAGTCAAGGCAAAACAATCAACCATAGACATTTTCTGAAACTTGTTGTTGGAACTATATTGCAAACGAACACAAGAGGGACAGAGCACAAAATCACCCACGATCTCTCTTTATTCTACGGTTGCGCTTGGTTGCTCTTGGTACATGAAATAAAAAATTAACGGAAATCCTTACATTTTTAAGAATGGGATGACCGGGTATCTAATATCAAGGAATATTGCATTAACCTGCTAAGTGTACTTTAATCATTCCCAGTAATATATGTGTGTGCTGTCGATCGGCGACGAACGGCCAATCGGCGGACGGCCAGCAACGGTCGGCGGACTACCGGCGACGGACTAGGTCGGTCGGCGGCGAACGTCCAATCGGCGGCAGGCAGGCTGGTGAACAATCTGGCAATGACAGGCGGCGGGCCAGACGGTGAACAATCGGCGATAACAGGCGGCCGGCTGACGGCGAACGGCAGATCGGCGATGGGCCGGCAGCGGATGACCGACGTGTTAGTGATATTTATTCCCTAGAGACTATTATTATATATTATAGTGGATGCTTGGACGGATACACACACACACATATGGCATTCTTACTCAACATGATAGTATGCTATCTGATTACTCTTTATCTTAATATGTACATTTGTTTTAGTTTACTATTTCATTGATACATGTTGATAAAACCCTTAGAATGTTTTGCTTGACTGCCAGGAATATGATGTAGGTCATACTAGTGGGGCGTGTGTAGTTCACAAGCACATCCTTGAAGTATTTCTAGTCGAGAGAGTATCGAAATATGGCATCGATATTCCAGTGTAGACTAGTGTGTATGTTTCTTGCCCCTGTACGGGAGCAATTTTTGATCCCACAGCCATTGGTGTTTGACACCAAAGATCGTACACATGTGCCCATTGGAGAATGGGTACACCGAACGGACTCGCCGAAAACTCCTAGATGGTACCATACCTATCGTCAGATAGCAGTTCTCTGGTGACACTTGTACATGTTGGTCTGTAGATCCGAGATCGTCATAGTGTCTTGTATGGTTCCCACTGTACTTTGATTACCTCCCTACCATGGCTTTACTGAGTCATGCAAATAGATGGTAGTTGGGCACAGTCCTGAGTCGCATGAAGACAGTGAGCGATAGGAGGGGTTTCATCTTTCCCCGTATTGAGAGTTGATGTTGTGCTATACTCGATTGGCTACAACAGCAAGTCCTTGGCCAAGTCTGATAAGAGTTATCAGTAATTTCTTGATTAGTTATAGGCCACACATCGGCATAACTTATCAAGTTATTGGGGTCTGACGATTCCATCCCCAGATTCGATATGCAACATATCAGACGAAGAGACCGAACTGTACGGTAAGTGTTGCTTATAGGCTCTACGGGAATTTGGACAGGTTTACTTGTTGATCTTCTATTCGTTCAATAACTGAGTAACCGTTACGTGCAGTTAGTTCCGCTGACCGCTTGTAGGTGTTTGATGTGATCATGACCTACTGCCAGTATATTGGCGAGTGTTTAAAGTCCCACATAGAGATTTCCTAGTTTAAGCGAAATGAAATAGGGCATGTATGGAGATATGTGCGGGAGCTTAATTAAATACGGATGTATGGAGATATGTGCGGGGGCTCAATCCAAACCATTCTAACAAATTAGTTTAGGTTATTTTCTTCACTAATATTTTGATTAGTGGAGTGTGAGTTTGAGTATGAGTTGTCTCAAGGTGGATCATCTTTGACAAAGAAGACTTCTAAAAAGCTCGTTAATTTTTTCAAGTGGAGCTCAAGATAGAGTTCAAGGAATTACTACTTAGAGCATTTAAAGTGAAGGACTTGGTTACAAAGGTTGTGACTTCTCTTCACTTAGTATAAATCTCTAATTAGCTTTCTTTTGTAACCATAAATCTTTAGTTTAATCCTAATTTGTAGATTTAGCCCTGTAGAAATTTTAAAATTGTATACTTGATGTTGTTAAAATCCTAATAGAGAAACTAGGATCTACTTTAGAGGCTTAGGCGATATTTAGACGAAATTAAAGTGTCGATCAATGATTTTATACCCGACTAAAACACATCTCTGTCCATTTTTTTGAAACTGTGATTTTTCAAATTAAAAATTCTCAAAAAATCGTGTAAGTGATTTTATAGGCCCATAAGAAAACGGGGCCCATAATTCCACATAAGAGCCGTGGATCCGCGGCCATCTCTATAGAGTCGACGACGGATCCGCTGCGTCTTAGTGGTATTATTTCCCCAACTTTCTTGTGAACTTGTAATTTTAGGCACCGAGTTTTCTGGGTGTTTTATTTGGGGCTCAAGTGGTTGAGATCTCTGCTTATTGAAGTAGAAAGGAATGTCGATCGAAATGTTAACGTCGTCTAAATGTTATGCTTGTTTGATATAATTTTTAGAATCCACCTTAATTAATTTTGCGAAAACTAAATATATATAAATCTCACCTTTTAGCCTTGCTTGATGGATTACTATGAAGTTTAGATTTGGATCGAAACCCCATCGTAATTTCGTAACGTATGCGAAGACTCGCCGGGAAATACTGGTGGAGTGTCACGCCCCATTGCCCCGACAAAGTGACTATGGGAGAATCCCATGGCTAAGAGCATCCACTCGGGTGCTCGCGGCCATGATGTCCCGCCCAAAGCCACTTCGTCGACGGCCTCAGGGTTGCGGACATCCTTTAATATTCCCGACGAACCTTCGAATCATTCACCGGGAATCTTGTTGAATTTCCCGGCTTTATCATTGAAAATGGTTTTCAATTCGAGGCTTAAATGTAAGGTTTATGGGGTTATGCATGAAATTGGGACTATGTGATAATCCGGGTTTATGATTTCTAACAGTTGCGGATTCCAATTATTGTAGTTTTCATTTCTTTGCTGCGACCATAAGTGTAATATGTGGAGGTATCCCCAATCTCGTTGCTATACGTCAACGACATTAGAGATATACATATTTACTTACGTTGATGACATATGATGTTATTGTGTTGCTGTATCGATATGATATATTGGATCGCCGTGATTAAATAGCCAGGAATTTATGTGAGATGAGAGTTTTTTCATTTTCATTCATGTAAATTATTGTATGTAATATATTCTTTTATTGGGGCACATCCGGAAGTGAAGATGTATTCACCTTGATGTATATTATTTGCTTTTCCATATTATGATAGACCCAAGGCGGAGAGCTCAAGTAACCGGATTCTATAGTTCGGTAGATGGCCATCTCGAGGAGTCGAGACTGGTCGACTAACTTTAAAATTGGCAGGGTTGCTTGCCGTTCTCGTAGGGGGCTAGAGGTGTGGGCTTAGCTATTCATCATGATCGTGGAATCCGTATTTTTTGTTAATGGTTTAATCAAAAACACGGAGCTCCTAATATATCCTATATTTCATATATTTGCTTCTGTTGTGCTGTGCTGTGATGTGATCATAGAAATACGTGGGACGAATACTACTTATATATATGATATATTAGTAAACCATATATGTGCTTTGCATCCGCGCTAGTCCTGACCCCGTCCTGCCGTAAGTTAAGTAACCTTATGGTGAAGACCCGGGTCCCTGTGGCGAATGGTGATGGAATATATGTGTGTTTTATTTTCGTTTCTTCTGTGATGTTTAAGAAACTGAAATGATGGGACTTCATTAATAAGATTAATGAAAAGAAAAGAAACCTAAAACATATTGTAGAACCACATTTTTCAAAAGGTACCTCTAGTTTTTGCTTTGCATAGAGGTATTCAATTATGAATATCCAGCATCTCATTCGATGAGGAAAGAGCCTAGATCTCTTCACCGGGAATGACCTCTTTAGAAAAAAACTAGTATATGCTACAACTCACTCGATTTTTTTTGAAAACTACTCGATTTTAAAACGGAGCTTAAATCACTCCTTTTCAAATCACTATGTTCTACAACGACATCAAGTTCATTATATTAACAGTTTTCGTAAAAACCAGTCGTAGCCTTCCATCATTTCAGATAAGTATCACTTAGCATTCATGCTACATTTGTTGACTTCGTTAAGGCGTAGTATTCGGTAGTGTTACGCCCCGCTTCCCAGTGTACGGGTAAGGAGACGTGACGAGGCCGCAACGTATTTACTCAGAAGTAAACACGTTAAGCGTAAATAAGCAATATAAGTAAAAGCACAAGAAATGACAATAGATATAAATAAACAGCAACTTTTTATTGATAACCATTTTTTACATACAACTGAAAAGTAAAGTACAATGAAAGAAAGCGATGCCTAAACAATAGTATATGAACTGAAAGAAAAGTAAGTACAAGTAGGAACTAGAACTCAGGCTCCTCATTGAACTGCTCCAAATCGTCCTGGGTGGGCTCGATCTCCTGAGAATCGGGTCCTCCTGACAACATTCCAAAGAAAGAAGAGATATGAATGTCGTCAGCGAACTAGCGCTCGGTAAGTCCCAAAAGATAGAATGTAATAGATAAGTATAGAGAAAAGATCGGGTAAAGTATATGTTTATTATGCTAACGTAATTGTTTGTAGCTTAGTACATGTATCAGTGTATACGAGAGAAGTCCAACTATCCCGTGGACTATGGAAAACAGAAAGTACAAGGCCTCATCAAAACCCACGGGACAATGGCACAGATATTCATGTAGGTGTCTTTTAGTGTCCTTCATCGTACCACTTTTAACACATTCTGTACCAGTCTACCCCTTTAAAATCTCGTAATATATATTGTATTGATTGTATTGATGTGTAGTTATCAGACTTGTCGTGACCAAGGTATAAGTTGTTCATGTAAACAGATTCAGGATGTAAACGGTAGTCATGTAGTCAAGTTCAAGATATAGTCATGGTTTGGTCAAGTCAAGTTATGTTGCATATTGATATGTTCTGGTATTCAAGTTCAGATTCAAGTATATATGTTTGGTATATTGGATTCGTGTTGAATTGGATTTATGTTTGTATTGGATTCAGATTGATTTAGACTTGGACTCAGACTTGAGTCAAACACTTTAAACAGAATTGAATCCTGAATTAGGTTTGGGAATTATCGGTAACTGCTGCACATGGACGGCAGGATTTATGTCTTTTTCCAAGACAATTATCATTGATAACCCCGTTTTAGTTTTCTACCTTAAATAGGCAAGCACCTGCTTTCTCCGGCTCCCTAAGGCTCAAGAGAATTGGTCCCGCTTAAACCTATATTTACTAGGGTCCTTATTGTAATTTAATATAACTTAAGGTTTTTTTTTATAAAAATATTTTTTTTGTATACTTTCAAAATAAAGCTCAAATATTTTATTTATATTCTATAGGGTTTTCATAGATGTGCATTTTAAGAATGAGGTATATTGGTGAATATGTATATAACTTGAATAGTTCGAGGTATTTTAATGTAAAATTTGACTTGTATTGATTCTTGATGGTATTTCATGAAACTTGTAATTCTTTTATTTTGTTTAGAAAACATAGAATTTTATTATATATTAAAATTATGTGGTTTGATAATATTTATATAATTATTAAAAATAAATTTTTATTATTAAATAGAAATCCTCGTTTTTCTTTAAAATTGTATTAAAATTCCATCGAGATCGTATGCTCCGTAAAGAGGTCTGTATCTCGCTCTACTAGCCTGAGGATGTGCGATAATCCACACCATTCAGTAGCGAGTTCCCCAAAATGGGTTATAGAGTCACAATCACAAAGAATTAACTAACACAATTTAAAGAAATCCGGTTTTTTAATAATTTAAGGTATTTTAATAAAAAGTCGTATTTTGCCACAAGATATTGTTTCAAGAGAATCGTGCTATGTCAAGATGTATGTATGTGAGAGGTAGTCATTACATTGTGAATTTTTCTAAGGGTATACTAAGCAAAAGTATTAAAAGATGTTGCATGTAAATTTCATGGTATTTAAACGTAAAAACTTAAATAAAATTGTTTTACATAGAGTTTTAAAGTGAAACTTGTTTATAAATATTATTTAATGATTAACAAGTAAGGTATAATGATATTGATGAGTGATTCTTAAGAAAAATTATAGTTTTCAAAGTTTTAGAAACAAAAGCCGGTATAACTTTACTTACCGACATGTTTTGAAAATGGACCATTTTAATGTAGGAAGAGAGGAAAAGAGATGAGACTTACTTGTTAAAAGAATAGAGGGGAGATAGAGGAAGAGAAGGGTAGCCTTCGTGTAGTCGTGGAGTCACCGGAATCGTCTTGAATTCTCACCGAAATTTGATCTAGGGTTAACTCTACTTGTACTCTTCTTTGACCTAGGAAATTTTGAGAAATTTTGACAAGAGATTTCAGAATTAAAATCAGGTATGAGTTGTATTTATAGTGTAAAATTAGGGTTTTGGAATTGAAGAGTGAATTAAAAATGCATTAAAAATGAGATTTATGATGAAAATCAATTCTCTGGATAATTGCAGGAAAATAAACAGTATGGGGGTAATGGGGGTAGGCCAAGAGACCGGTATGCAGAGAATGGGGGCCATTCCCTACGGAGGACCGTCAGCGCTGGGTCTTAGGCCAATCTCGCCAATCGTTTTGGTGAGCTGGGTGCTGGGATTTGAGCCACGTGTCCATGCCCATAAAAATACCCTTTTGCACATGTTTTTTTTCTCAGACTTTTCATTTTTACGTGCAGTGCACGTGTAAACTTTTGGGCTTCCAAAAAGTTTAAAATAAAAGTTCAGAAAAAATATATGTGGCTGATGGGATTCGAACACATGGGCTATGTCACAGCAGTGCAAAGCTTTACCAGTGAGCTACAAGTTGCTTCTTACTGTTCTTAAATAAAAACAACATTTAACGTATACTCAGGCTTGCAAATACTCCATTATGTACATTAACTTTAAAAAAATTTGTATAATAAAAACAGAGTCTTTACAGGTAGCTAATGGATACTTTTATGCTACATGTGATACGATTAATTAGGACAGTCGCATAGCTTTGTTGACTTCGTTAAGGGCTTATGCGAGTGGATCTAACTTAATCAAGAAATGATGTGTTGAACTTGACTAGCGACTTATAATTTGTTGACTTTATTAAGGTCATAAACTGTTAAGGGTAAAAACCATTATCGGAATTTCAAGTATTGAAATTTGCAATGAGATTGCATACCATTTATGTGATAGTTGGATCTCGATACCCACTGCGAGTAAGAGTTACTCTTGCGAGAGTTTTTCACCTTACAATTAGCTAATCCAGTAGGTGTCTAGAAAGGTGTTAACGGAGTTATGCCTCTGCGGAAACGAGATTATTTAATTAGTTCCGTACGAAAGCACGGGGAGACTCCATCGGAGTACTAACACTGGCTTAGCAGACCGATTTGCGAACTTGTAGAGTGTAATTAATCCTGGCTAATTTTTCCTTTTAGGGGTTGAAGGAATATTTGATAAAAAAACAGTATGAGCCATCCTGATTAGATAAGATAACAACCATTCTAATCTTGTAAGAGCACACGCTAAAGTGTTTCTTCTTTCACTATCCAGATAGCGACCATGTCATGCCTTAATCAAGATAATAATATGGATGTATTGGACGAACCAGCTTATTATACTGGGTTGGTGAATGTTTTTTCCGCTCTAGCTTATGGAAATTGTCATGAGTTTGGGCAAGGGATAGGGAATGTAAGAATTTCCATTCAACCCTAATGAAGAAGGAGCATTCTGATGCATCTTATTTAGGTGTGTTAATCATTGAGAACTGTTTGTCAGTCTGCTCTACTTCCTGGATATTGGATACCTGATCCAGATTCCACATTTGTAATATGTTACAAGGGTTAAACAAAAGTAGAGCACTGAGAAATGGTGATATGCCTCTCAGAGTAGGGAATGGAGCAATTGTTGCTGCCGAAACTATTAGCGAATATCACCTTGTATTGCCAACTGATAATACATTTATTCTCCGCCGAAAGACGCGACCGGGACGTCGGGACGTCAGGCCTGAATTTCGAGGGCAGATGCTATTTGGTGCTATCCGTCTACCTCTTCGAAGATACCAAGTTGATTTATGGCACCATGTATCGAAGGTTTAAACGGATGCGGCCGATATAGCAGACTTCGTCAGATTCCCCCTCGTTGAGGGGTTTTTGATTGTGGGGACGCTCTTCCCTGCAGGCGCAAACCCCTGCAGTTAATTACGCTACCGTATCGCGGTAACCACTTTCTCCTTCTCTAGGTGGTCATTTCGTATCGTGTGTGTTTGTTTTGTTTTTGGTTGCCCGTGGATTGTATACGGAGACTAATTTATGTTGTCGCCCGTAGAGCGTGGATTAGTCCAAATCCGTATCTTCTTAGATTTGGGTTTGGGTTTGGGTTTAAGGATACGTTAGTCCCATTTGAGACTAAGATCAACTTAAACGTTTGTTAAGGATACGTTAGTCTAATTTTAGACTAAGATCAACTTAACAGTTTGTTAAGGACACGTTAGTCTAATTTTAGACTAAGATCAACTTAACCATTTGTTAAGGATACGTTAGTCTAATTTTAGACTAAGATCTACTTAACATGATCATTTAGATCCAACAAAAGAGCATTTGGGCTCTATTGTTTTAGTTTAGGGACTTTGCGGTCAAAGGATAAGGACATCATAGTCCATGGGTTTAAGGACCCCACAGTCCAAGGTTGTCACGCCCCGCTTCCCAGAGTACGCAATAGATTGGGCACATGACATAGCCAACCATGCTACCTGTGGGTAGGAAGTATCCATCCACAGTCACATTACGGCTGTAGAGATATCAAGAACAAGATAAAACTATCTAAAACATGTCCATAATCCAGAATAACAGGAGTCAATAATAAATAAATGCGGAAGCAAATGATCCAATACAAATAACTGAAAAGTGTGTCCCATAATGCGGGCTCACATCAGGAAATAAATGCAGGAAATAAAACTAACTACTACTGAACTTACAGCTCAGCCTGCTGGCTGAAGTACTCCTGCTCGGACTGCAACAGCGGTACGGAATCTGGGCCATGCAAAACCCAGACGTCAGCGCGTCATGTCATCAAGTAATATAATATGAACAGTGTAGCAGGCAATGTAATATAAACATGAATACAGCAAGAATAACAATAATATGAATCATACCAGTACAGGGTAGCGTGCAGTGGGTAAATTAAACCGTTCTATCAGGTTTTCTATTCTAAAGTCTTTGAAATCAATTGATGAATCATCGATGTAACTCAATAGTATCCCGTGCATGCCCGGGACCACGGTCAAGACCCTCGGGGCTGAATCCGAGACGTGCCGCTAGGCAGTAACAGGTAGCAGGATGGGCGAGTGATGTCAGCATCATCACTCCGGGGCTGGCCTAACCCGTAAGACTGATCAGAACAGGTATCGAACTGTTGAGTTACAAGTCATGTTTCACCTTTGATTTCCCCATACCCCCAAGTTATGTATGTCAAGTCAGTATTCAGTAGTCAAGAACTAATGCCAACACAGGATCAGGTAAAAGCAGGTTTGTCTGGATAGACAACAGGAACGGTCCATGAGGACTACATGTTATGTTTGTTGGCATTAGACACAAGATCAGGTAACAGGTAAAGCCATGGTACATCAGGTCCAGCCAGGTAATGTATAAAGGTGTCATGTCATGTCAAGAGTGTACGGTACCATGTCATGTCAAGTAGGAAGTGTAACAGGTCATGTCAGGAAGCACAAGATGTCATGTGGGTGCTCATAATCAAACTAACATAAGCATGTGTATAAATAAACAAGCATGAGTACCATCAGAACAATAAACTGGAACATGTAATATGATATGCAAATAGATATAATTTCAAGGATATGGATGCACAGTTATCGATTAGGGTTACATTTATAGTTCCAATATTAATTAGGATGCAATTTATTAAACATGGAGTGTTAATATCATATTATTATGTAGTAATGTGATCTATGGATGCAATTATATGTATCTTAAATGCGATGGATGCAAACGGGTATCCGAAAAGTTATAAAACTATAAAATGGTAATGTGGGATGTACAACTAAGCAATATGTGATATAAATATTGATATAATAATATTAATATGGATAGCATATTCAAAGCGATTAATAACTATAAAAGTGGTATTGATTAACCATGCACAAGAAAGTTCCGTTCAGAAATTCAGCGTCACCCTAATTTGTAAAATAGCTTAAAAATAACAAACGTTCTCCAAAAGGGACGTGTCTTATACCAAAACAAAGATAATTCAATAAGGTTTTCAGTTTTATAAGTATAAGCATCTCAGGTTGTCCCTATAAAAAGTTATGAACATTCGAAGTTGAAAGTTTGCTGCTGGAATTTCCCTGGACAGCAGTTTGGAGACATTTTCATTTGCATTTTACGTTATTTAAAAAATTTATTTTGCAATTAAATATTTCATAGAGTTATAGTATTCTGAGTTAGCTTCGTAACGAACTAAAAAACGTATACTAATGATTTTTCTATAATTTATAATGAATTTTATAAGATAAGGTGTACAGTAAATTTCAGATTTGTCATATCCGATTTTTCAACGACGTTTCATGTGTAAACTATAAGATTTTCAAATGTATAACATTATAAAATGAAGATTATAAACTAATTAAAGATAATAATAATAAATATTATGACGATGTATATTTTAATTGATATGGATGCAGTATAATGTAATCTAGTATGTCACAAGATAATTTTTCATGATCTAGATTTAATATGATATAAACGGATGCAAACGGAACATCGAAACGTTATAAAATTAAACATGAGACACTAGATTTAAACTATAGGTATGGTATTTATTTAAATAGGTATAAAATGAATTATATAGCATGTAGCAAGATTAACTTGCCTCGATGGGTCGCGAATCGGGAAAACGGAACGTTAACCGTCGGCGGGGAAAACTCGCGACGGGCGCACGGTTCACGGAATGAACCCAAACGACAAACAAAGGAACCACACGGGTCGGGGTACCTCGCTGGAACGTCGAGAAGCGTCACCCGCACGACGGAATTCCGGCAACAAAAGAACAGTTAAAAAAATGAGAAACGAGACATGAAACAAGAAGAGAAAGAATGATAAAGAGAAGTACGAGAGAATATATGAGAGAGAGAGAAAAAGTGGAGAGAGAGAGAGAGAGGGAGAGAAGAGGGAGAGAGAGAAAGAGAGCTGCAGGTGGGGGCCCACGGAATTTAGAGGAACGCGATTGGCTAAAGGGGAATCGTTAATTAGGGATAAATATTAATTAAAGATTCAAAACATTTTAAGAAATAGTAGGATATATATATAGGTTAATTTAAAGATTTAAAAGATAGGTAATGAACAGTAAGATATCAGGTTAGTTAGAAAAATATATGCGATGGTTTTAATAATATTAAAATTTGGGATTTTGGCGTCAAATAAAACATTTCCAAATCGCGCCCGGGTCGAGTCTAAAAATTTGAAATTGAAATAATAGGATTTTAACAGGGATCCAAATTTTAAAATTAAGTGTTTTATGATTAAAAAGCATACCCCCAAAACGGACACATGTACGCGCGCGTAGCCGTCCAAACTCGCCCGTTTCACTGAACGGGACGAGAACACAATGCACGGACGCTGCCACGAGGCTAGGGGTGTCAAGTAGGCCAAGATGAATATTTTCAATTTTATTTTAGATGCCAAAATTTGTTATATGTAGAAATAACTTTGCCGGGTAAATTTTACAGTAAGCAACAAACAAGCAAGTTAAATGAAATGAGTACCACACTATGCTCAAACAGTAACTGAAAATAGTAGCATTGGGCTCGGCTGTTACAAAGGTTAAGGATATCATAGTCCATGGGTTTAAGGACCCCACAGTCCAAGGTTAAGGACATCATAGTCCATAGGTTTGAGGACCCCACAGTCCATAGTATGTTTGGTTATCGGGACCCGTCACCTCTCTGAATACGTTGAAGGATTACAACGACAAATATCAGAGGAGTGAAGAGATGTATCCTTGAACCGATGTGGGTTGGGAGATCTGTAGTCCAATTTGGGACTAAAAAAGTTGGACCTTTGTTTCGGCTGTTGAATATTTGTCTGGGCTCAGCCCCCTCATTATTTAGCAATGCTAAGCATGGGTCTGGGTTCTAACCATATTTTGTCTTTTATTGAATGCTGAGCACTCATATGCCATATGAGATGATCAATCTTGGAAGACAAGAATATATTTGAGGCTCAGTCAAAAAGGGAGTCTTACCTCTGAAAGACTTAGACAATTTGGGCTAAGACGGGTTCGAATATAGTGTCAAACACTAGCACATATTTGGCGATCACGTGTTCCCACGTGATGCATTTAAAGTAGTGTTAAACACTAGGAATGAAGTGCTTAAAATAGTGTTAAACACTAAAAAAAATGAAGCGCTCACGCGAGGACACGTGAGGCGCCCTAGGATTGGGCCAAGCTTCCTTTATTTTATTTTCAGAGTATTCAAATAAGTGTTAAACACTTAATCTTTAAAATCATCATGTGTGAACAAGTGATGGTGCCCATGCATTGGGTATTAACTTCTCAGTTTTACCTCGTTTTCTCTTTTTTAAAGAGGTGTTTGTCAGGGATCACGTGGGGACACGTGAGGCGCCCAAAACTTGTCCTGACTTGGCTTTGTTCTCTTTATTTTGAGGAATTTATCCAAGGGTCACGTGGGAGCACGTGACCCCATCTTATTCATTCATTTTTTTGACCATTGAGGGGAGGGTCACGTGTTGCCACGTGATCAGGTTGGGTACTGATCTCTTTTACGTGCATGGAGAGTTAGATCCCTTGTTTAAGAATTAAATTCTTTTACAGGGTTAAACCCTAATTTTATTTAGAGGAATTAAATTCCTATGTATTTGGAAGAATTAAATTCTTTAAACTCAATTCTCTCTCTAAGTTTTGGATCTGCATGGCAGAATCTTCCCGATGAGAATTAAATTCTCAACTTATGGGGAGACCTGCTTCTGCAGATCTTCAACCAAAGGAAGAACTAAGTTCTTATTCAGAAGAGTTAAACTCTTAGTTTGAGAATTAAGTTCTCTTTTTGTTTTGTGGGAGCTTATAGAATGATCTCTTTGTCTCTCTTACCTAGGGTTTCTTTCTTTTTTCTGAAGAAATCTTCTTTCTCTCTGGAGAATTAAATTCTCTTCTTTTTTCTCTCTGTTATTGTCTCTCTCCTCCTTTTTTCTTCTTCTTGGCTCTTATTTATAGGAGAAAGAAAAGAATCGGTTTGTTTAGTCAATCTTTCATTGAAAGATTATAATTGATTTTGTAACCAACATGATCTTTTAGATCACTTGGTGAATTTTATTCACCATTGGATTTTAATCCAAAACATATTTTATCTGTTATTCCTGGAAAATTTCAGGGAAATATCTCCTTGTATAGAATCTTTCTATAAATTGGTGATTTTTAATCACCATTGGATTTTTAATCCAACGGTGCTCCACTTTACAGAGCACAATCTTTTTGTTTGTAAAGATCTGGGTAAATATTAGGGTTTTTGATTTTCCTTAATTAGAATTTAATTCTATTAGTTTAAAAGGTTTAAGAGCTTATCACGTGTTGGCACGTGACCCCACTGATTGACCATTTAATTAGAATTTAGTTTTATCAGTTCAGAGATCTTAGGAACTCATCACGTGTTGGCATGTGACCCCCTGTCACGTGTGGGCACGTGATGCCTCATTTAGGGTTTTCTTTCTTTTAACTCAGAGAGTTTTAAGACCCTATCACGTGGTGGCACGTGACCCACTGATTAAGCATTTAACCAGAATTTAATTCTTTTATTTTTAGAGAACTCGGGAACTCATCACGTGTTGGCACGTGATCCCTGGTCACGTGTGGGCACGTGATGCCCCATTCAGTTTTTTCTTGCTGTTTTATTTTACTTTAGTTTTCTTAAAGGCCTATCACGTGCGGGCACGTGACCTCATTTGATTAGGATTCAATTCTTATCATTTCAGAGCTCTCAGGAAGCCATCACGTGTCGGCACGTGACCCCCGATCACGTGTGCGCACACGATGCCCCATTGGGGTTTTTCCTTGTATTTTATGAGGGAACAAATGCCCCCACAGTATTGTTCTCACGTATTTGCACATGAATGCAACGCTGTCACTTTTGTGTCCGTTGGATCTGCCTAGGGAACAGGGAAGATGAACCGTTTCCCATCATGTCCTATAAATGCAGGGGTCTCTTCAGCAGTGCCTCCACTCCTTCATCTTCTTCCTTCCTTGTTTTTACCTTGAGAATTTAATTCTCTTTCTCAGAGCTCAGTTCTCTGTTCCAAAAATTTTCAGAGTTTAACTCCGTCAACAAAAGATTTCCTTTTAAGGTAAGGATCTTGAATGGCTGAAGAACTTCTTGTAGAAATTTTCTTTGGATTTTAAATCCACACCAAGGGTTTTTCCCTTTAACAAAAACCCATCTTTCCAAGTTCTTTAAGAATGTCCAATTTTTAAATAATAAACCCCTTTTGTTAGGGTTTCTCTGACCTTAGGGGATTGATGATGATACTTGTCTTCCCTCTGGAATTTAATTCCATTTCA
This sequence comes from Agapanthus africanus, assembly GCA_030015575.1. Lineage (NCBI taxonomy): Eukaryota > Viridiplantae > Streptophyta > Magnoliopsida > Asparagales > Amaryllidaceae > Agapanthus > Agapanthus africanus. The sequence goes on from CM057337.1 coordinate 108,305,954, forward strand.
AAGAGCATAGCTCTGAAAATTTTTCCTGGGAATTTAATTCCTCTGTCCAAAAGGAATTTAATTTCTCTAAAAAACTTAGCTCTTAAAGAAGACTTCTTGGGGGTTTTGATCCCGAGTTGTTCTTGCAGAGATCCTTCTCGATTTGCACAGAGTTTCTGTAATGGGTTTTCTCTTTGGGGGAATGTGTAGAGTCATTTGAATTTATTGAGAATCTTCCTTTTGTTCTCATGATGATTGCTCAGCCTTATTATTAGTGAGCCGCCATATTGATTTTGTGGGGCCCACGTATCTTGTAACCCATGGTCCTATAAAATAAGTTGTTCGTTGTTTTCTTCCACTATCCTTATATATATATATATATATATATATATATATATTTATAAATATATATACACGTGTGGGCTTCACTAACAGTTTCTTTTCCTTTGTTTCAGGAATAATGGCTTCTGTTCCATACTTCCCTTTCACCCGCTCGAAGGCTGCCTTTCCTCAGTCACCGTCTGACGAAGAAGTGATGGCGATGATTAGAGCTCATGACCCAGACTACGCCAATCTGCTTTTGTGGGGGACCTGGTACGGTCATATCATCCGCGGTCGCTGAAGCTTTCTTTGCGAGGTACCAATAGAACCTCTCCGCCCGTTCCTGCCAATGGACCGTCCACGAACTGCTTTTGCTGTAGAGGTGGCGGATTGGACTCCTACAGGCCAGTTCGAACCGTCGACAGCTGGGATACCAAACCAGCCTGTGCCGACCATAGACATTTTGGGGTGTCGTATCTACCAAGGTGAAGCCCAGCCTTAGGGACAAGTCTACAAGATAGGGCTTACCCCTCGCCATCCCACGAGCTATCTTCTCTGGGCTCGTTACATCTTGTCCGCTCATCGTGCACGACTGCAGAGGGTCGGGCTTTACAACGCGGTGTACGCGTCTCTCTTCCATTATCAGTCTCCTCATGTATGGTGGGTTAAAGCTTTCCTTAATCAATGGATCTCCCCACCAACACTTTCTTGTTAGGGGACCGCGAAGTTTCGATTTCTCTGGAAGAGTTTCGTAAGATCTCGGGTTTGCCGATCAGGGGAGCGCCTTACGAAGAATTGTTGCCCTCTGACGAGTATGCCTTCGAGACTGTGCCCGCTATGCTTGATGGCTTGTCGACTGAAAATGCCGTCCGCCACAAGTACCTGAGTCTAATCAAGACTTTGGGGATTTTTGAGAAGCTGTTCATGGAACCAGAAAAACAGGGCGTTACTTTTAAAAGCATTATCGCCTGCTTCCTTCGTGAAGACGTTCTATCAAAGGTGGCTCCGAAGTTTGCGAATATCAACGACCCCTTCGGGTATGGTTTAAATAGGCTACCGGCTAAAGAAGAGGATTTTCCCCAGTTCTACATTCCAGTCTTGTCAGTTGTACCTTTCGAGTCGATCGCAGCTCCTGGCATGGATGAAGAAACTTTCTTCATCGGTTTTATCAGCGTTTGGCTCAGTTGGTTTGTCGTTCCAACGCACCGTCGATTCATGAGAGCCTCGGTCATTTACCCTGCTCATCGCATCGCCGAAGGGACGCGGCTAGTCGTGGGCATTGAAGAGCTGTCACATCTGTACCATGGGCTAAGCACTGCAGTCAATACCTCAACCCCAGGCGTGAACGTAGTGAGTTTCTCTCTTCATTACTTTACGTCATGGATTGAGATGCACGTGCTAGGGGTATTTGCTGCGCATTAGAAACCCAGCTTTTATTATGCTTATACCTTTCCGCGGCTCATGAGGTTGGTGGACGCTTTTGCTCCTGACTCGACTCAATTAGGGGCTCTTTGTGTGCTGCTCAATCCATATGCCAACGAAGGCGGAATGGTATTTAATGATCGAATCCTCTCTGCTCCCTCAGGACCTATTCAACAGTTGTTTGATTTATCGAAAGAGGGAGCACCCTCCTTGAAGCCCAAGGAAGCCATGCACTTATATTCGATTAGACCCGGTTATCTGGTGTTCCGTCGAAACGATGCGGCTATTTTTATGCGGTACAATCCACACCGCTTTGCCCGGAAACTGGGATATAACCAGGGTGTCCCCTTCGAGGCATTCACAGTGGAGCCCAGCCCTTCTTTGGAAACTGTTCATGACGCCACCCACCATTTCATGAGGTTGAACACCGGTTCTCATTTCATGATCCTCGAGGCCGACTACATTCTGAGGTGCGTGGGGGCTTTCACGGGTTGGTATCGCCACCGGGTTAGTCCAATCATTGCGTAGGAAAGGAGGATACTTTTTGGGCTTAAAGCTCCCGCCCCGTTCCATGCTACGGGAGTATTGCCATGACCGCGGACAATGGCTCACCCTCCCTTAAGGGATACTGGTACCATACTTATTCCTGAGGCGGTAGATGTGGACTTGACCCCGACAGTTGGTATGCCGATGCGCACTAGAGATCAGGCAAGGGCTTCTGACAAGGCGCCAGTAGCAGTTTTATTAGCTGTGGTGTCAACAATGGCAGTGTCGTCATCGGTAGCACTGCCGAGAGAGGATACTGAAAGTGAAGTGGGTCAACGTCGCACCAAAGCACCGAGGGGAAAGAAGCGATCGTCTTCTGGTGTTAGTTCTGGGTCAAAGAGGCGAAGGAAGACGGTCAGCAATCTGCTCGACTTTTTAGTGGAATCCGAGCCTATCTTTCAAGATGAACCAATAGCTATGCAAGAGTCGGATGGTGGTCTTCTTTTTCCAGGTTCATTTGCTGAGGAAGCCGCACAATTGGCAGAGGCTATAAGATGCTCTCAGGATAAGACTGAAAATGTAAGGGTCCCGAAGAGGCCTTATCCTGCCGTCATCTTCTACGAAGATCCTCCATCGATACGGCGGATATTTATAGGTCTTTTGGAAGAGGGAGAAGAGATAGCCCTTAAGCAGCCTATCTCGGCCGATGCTGAAGATGCGCTATCGCTGTGGACTGGTGGCCACGAGTCTACCCTCGAACCCCGGTGAGCATAAATTCTTGAGAAGGAACGCCGGCTTGAAAAAGCCATACTAGAAGCTCCTTGGCACATTGGCATACTTATATATCTTTTTGTAGTATTTTGCACTGCTCATATATATATCCTTATCTCCGTGAAAACTTTGCAGGGACTTCGGCAATGGCAGAGGATCTGAGTTCGAGTCACGCCTTGACTATGGGCTCTCTAAATATCCCCGATGAGACACCAGTGAGTGTGGAGGGGGTCTATACAGCTGTTCTTCCTGCCTTCTTCTTGCCATGGAGCTCTCATTGATGATTTCCGTTCCCCCGGTGCTTCCTCTCCCAGAAGAGGCATCTTCATTGGCTGCGGATTCAATGGATCTTTCTGGGGACGGCCCGGAGACTATAGGACAGGTAGTCGAGGCCACCATCCTTTCATTGGAGCCTGCAGCGGTGGCCACTGCTCCTCAATTGGAAGTTGCTATACCGGCCCATGTTCCTGATGATGTGCCTTGGGGCATGGAGGAGGTCGCCGAAGCTGCTATCCCTCCAGTTTAGAGCGGAAGGAGTATCGAAGGTAGCCTTCTATATTTTATTTTAATAATCTCTCCATCATCTGAACCTTTCTGTCTTTTCAGAGCTACGAGGATTGGCGGCGTCCATCGCGAACCTGTCCCCCAGGAAGTCTTTTCAGCGTCTGCTAGAGATGGCTGCTCCGCAGGCAATATCCCCTTAACGCATCGTCCTATCTTCCAGGCAAGCTTAGTGTTATTTGCCTTCTTCTAACGGCATTATTATTATTTCATATAACGATACTGATGTCTTCTGCAGTTCTGTAAGCCGATGACGAAGTTGAGATTCTTGACAGGCCTGGGGATCTTTTAGACCCTTCTTGCATGATTGTGGGTAAGTAAAGTTTCGACGTTGTTCCATCTGCTCTTTGCTTGCAAGTCTCGCTGATTGTTTATAAATCATAACAGCTTTTCCAGTTCTTACCACGCTGGAATCTCGCATTGTCATGCCGCCCGGCCCCTATGCCCTACGTGCCTCTGAACGGATGGCAAAACTAATCCTTCACTGATCGAAGACCTTCGTACTGGTAGCTTGATCACGGCCGAAGAATTTGCCGCCGAAGCCAACAGTTCTCTTCCCTTTCTTGCTGCTTACCATAGTAAAACATTGGTGCAAGTCTGGGTTGAGTTTTGTCGTCGGGTGGAGGCTTGTTTGCATAGTCTTGAATGTACATGCCTTCCTTCAGAGGTTGCGGCTGCAAAGGCGAGCTTGCGGGGGCTGATTGAACGGTGCGCCGCAAATATGCTGTCATGCGAGAAGAGGCTCAGCCGAAAGTTTTCGGAGAGGGAGCTGGCTTCCAAAGCGCTGGGGGAACTTCAAGCTGAACTTACAGCCAAGACCACTCATGCGTATGAACTTTGGCGAGTGCTTCAAGAAGCTATCAGGGAGGTGGTAGTTGTTGATAAAGCCGACATTTTTACTCGCGAGATGGTTGAAACTCACAAAGTTACCGACAAGGAGCTTGAAAGTCGGCTCGCCTCGTACCAGGCCCAACAGTCTCAAGCGGAGGCCCGTCTTATTGCAAGAACAAAATATGAGTCCGAGACCCGGCGGAAAAAAGGATGAACTGACCACTTTATTAAATCGTCTGCCGGCTTGAAAAATTGTATATTTTTCCTTTTATTCTTCTTTTGTACATACTCCTCAATGAGAGTATTTTTTTAATTCTTTCATAGATTGTTACTTGTATTCATTTTGATTCATGAATAAAAGACTGAAAGGAATAAAAACTGTATTTATTTTGATTCGTGAAATACGGGCTCACATCAGGAATAAAAATACTGAAAGGAAAACTAAACTAAACTAATAACAGGTCTTCACTGCTCGGCATGTTGATCAAAATATTCCTGAGTAGCCTGCGATAAGGATAAGGGACCTGGGTCATGCAAAACCCAGACGTCAGTGCGTCATAATATCAATAATATTAAGCAAGCATGATGTAATGAAATATGCAGGCATGAAGTATGAACAGTAACAAGTCATCAGTAACAAGTAAACAGTAACATGAATATAGATCAGTGAATAAGATATAAACAGGTGAAGTGCAGTGAGTAGTCTAAACTGTGTTATAGGGTTATCTACTCTAAACTCATTCGAAATCAATTAAAGTAATCCTCATCGTAACCCATCGATCTATACCCCGTTCATTCCCCATGGGACCACGGTAAAATGATATAATAAACTGTGAGTCTATATCCCGTTCATTCCCCACGGGACCATGGTAAAAGGATAATAGCCCTTTGAGTTACGTTGGGCTACATTCTTGATTTCCCCATACCCCCAAGTTATGTGTTCAAGTCAGGTATTGATAAATCTAGAGTTAATGCTGTTCATAACATAATATTGCATTTTGTATGCCCCATTCTTATGCATTTAAGAATAAAAACAGGTGCTTTTGACCCATGTCTGCTACATGTTACAGGTTACAGGTTCTTGGCACGAAAACAGTGAAAAACACAAAAGACGACACAAAAGAAGGATTTTTGACCAAACAAAAAGGAAGATCTTAGTAAAGCTCAGCAGAAGAACGGTTCACAATTAACAAGGCGACGCAAGATCCAAATTTGCAAGAAAGACGGTTACAAGAATCATTGCAAAGTGTTCGTTGAAAATCTGGTGTCACTGTATAATCCCAAATGATTATCTGAATACAGAACCAAGAAGACCAGAAGAATACCAAGCAGCCCAGAAAAATCCAGCAGCTGACCTCATCATTGCGCCGCGGAAGCGCGGCCCAAAGCCCATATACGCGGCGCTTCCGCGGCAAGTTGAAGCCCTAGTGCATCTAAATTTTGCCATATTTTGTGACGGCTCTGGAGAGATCTTTTTAGGGGTATAATTGTAACTTTAGACATGCGGTGCAATCTGTAGCCCTAGGGTTTCTATGTCCTATAAATAGAACCCAAGACCTTGTATTTTCTCATGCCTCTTCTCATGAAATAAAATTCTGTTTTTTTTTCTAAGAGTGCATCAAAAGTAAGTAGATTATTTTCTTTGCAATAATTGTAGTTTTTTTTATCTGTTCTTATTTTCTCGCCTTAGTTTAGTTTTTATTAACTTGCAATCGATGTCTTCTTTCTTTAATAAATTCTTGTTTTCTTTCATCCCCTCAATGAGCGAGTAGTTTCCTCGCTTGTTAGGGTTAGGAATAGGGAAGGATTTGAGAGATGAAGATCTCTCATCTCTTTTCATCGCTAAACTTTTATGAACATTAGAACTCCATGCATACCTTTTGATTCCGCTCCCTACGGCACTTTTACCTTCAAGGTAACGGTGAACTCCATAGTCTAAAGGCCCGGATCTTAAGGTTTTCCATGGAGGTTAGGGTGAAGATTAAGAAAGGGAGGACAAGGATCTAGAGGAAGAATCAATCTTCCCAATCATCCTAATCACCTTTGTTAATATTTACCATAACTCTAATATGATTGATTTAATTGATGGCAATGGAAAGAGATGTAAATCTTTATTAACCAAATTTTCCCTAAACCTAATCCTAGCAAGTTTCTAATTCTACCTTCATACAACTTCGATTTTTAGATTTAATTAAACTTCCAAACACCTTTTGGAATTAACTCGTAAGAACTTAAAGAAGATTTACACATCCCTGTGGACCGACCCGTATTCACCGGCTAGCTTCAAGCGACGCCGTTCTTGATTGCGGTTACAAATATTTTTGATCTATCTTTTAGAAAGCGCAAGCACGCTAAAAATCAATCAATCAAATGGCGCCGTTGCCGGGGAAGCGCCGCGTATATGGGCTTTGGGCCGCGCTTCCGCGGCGCAATGATGAGGTCAGCTGCTGGATTTTTCTGGGCTGCTTGGTATTCTTCTGGTCTTCTTGGTTCTGTATTCAGATAATCATTTGGGATTATACAGTGACACCAGATTTTCAACGAACACTTTGCAATGATTCTTGTAACCGTCTTTCTTGCAAATTTGGATCTTGCGTCGCCTTGTTAATTGTGAACCGTTCTTCTGCTGAGCTTTACTAAGATCTTCCTTTTTGTTTGGTCAAAAATCCTTCTTTTGTGTCGTCTTTTGTGTTTTTCACTGTTTTCGTGCCAAGAACCTGTAACCTGTAACATGTAGCAGACATGGGTCAAAAGCACCTGTTTTTATTCTTAAATGCATAAGAATGGGGCATACAAAATGCAATATTATGTTATGAACAAATATTGTTATGGATACACAGCCTGTCGCTAACCCCCGTAATCAAATTCCGGTGATACTTGGTCGACCATTCCTCGCGACTTCTAACGCGGTAATCAACTGTCGTAATGGTTCAATGAATCTATCCTTTGGCAAGATGACAGTTGAACTCAACATTTTCAAGTTAGGAAGTCAGCCTTGCGAGCCTAATTCTAGCGTACTTGATGTGTGCTCGATCGATGAGATCGCGGAGGAGGACTGTGAGTTCGAGAATTTCATGTTTGATCACAGTAATATTGACGCCACTAGTGCGTTCCTCCTAGAATCCGACACAGCTTTCACGTCGGACAAAGATTATGAGTGTTTCACCTTTGTTGATGATCTTGAAGACTCTCCACCCGAGTTTGAGTCTTTTGCTTTTTCGGATGAGTTAGTTGAACCATCCGACGCGGTAGCGTACACTCAATTTGAACCTTTGATGGAATCCTTCGAGTTTGAAACAGTTACTCCATTGTTACCATCTATTGTTTCACCACCAAAACTCGAACTAAAGCTTTTGCCGTCGCACCTAAAATATGCTTATCTAGGTGAAGATGAGACCTTACCCGTTATCATATCGGCATCTCTAGCTCTTGAGCAAGAGAAGGCTCTTTTAACGGTCTTATACAATAATCGGCAAGCTTTCGGCTGGTCTATGGCGGACATCAAGGGGATTAGTCCCCTCATAGTCGAACATCATATACACTTGATGGATGATGCCAAGCCGGCAAGGGATCCACAAAGACGCCTCAACCCCATCATGAAGGAGGCGGTTAAGAAGGAGATTGTTAAGTGTCTTGATAGCGGTATCATTTACCCTATCTCGGATAGCCAATGGGTTAGCCCCATTCATGTCGTGCCAAAGAAATCGGGCATCACGGTCATCACCAATGAGGCAAATGAGTTAATTCCTACTCGCACCCAAACTGGGTGGCGAGTTTGCATCGACTACCGGAAACTCAATGCCGCGACAAGGAAGGACCACTTTCCTTTACCATTCATTGACCAAATGCTAGAACGATTAGCGGGGCACGAATTCTACTGCTTTTTAGATGGCTATTCCGGTTATAATCAAGTCCCCATAGCCAAAGAGGATCAAGACAAGACTACATTTACTTGTCCCTTTGGCACTTTTGCTTATCGTCGCATGCCCTTTGGGTTGTGCAATGCACCCGCTACATTTCAGCGGTGTATGATGGGGATCTTTTCGGATATGGTGGAGAAGTTTTTAGAAATCTTTATGGATGATTTCTCCATCTTTGGTGACTCCTTCGATGAGTGTTTACGGCATCTTGACGCGGTTCTCACCCGCTGTAGGGAAAAGAACTTGACCTTGAACTGGGAGAAGTGCCACTTTATGGTACGAGAAGGCATTGTCTTAGGACATGTGATCTCGCAAAACGGCATAGAGGTTGATAGAGCTAAAATCGAAGTCATTTCTAATCTTCCTCCTCCTAAATGCGTCAAAGATATCCGAGCTTTCCTTGGCCATGCCGGTTTTTATAGACGGTTCATCAAGGACTTTAGCAAGATTGCTAGACCCTTGACTCTCTTGTTGGCCAAGGACACTACTTTTGTCTTCGACTCAACTTGCATGAAAGCGTTCGAGTCTTTGAAACACTCACTCATTTCTGCGCCCATTCTTTCATCTCCAGACTGGACGCACCCTTTTGAAATTATGTGCGACGCATCAGATTTTGCCATTGGTGCTGTTCTTGGACAGCACATTAACAAAATGCCGCATGTAATTTACTACGCTAGCCGAACATTAAATGAGGCCCAATTAAACTACACAACAACAGAAAAAGAGTTTTTAGCGGTTGTGTTTGCACTTGAGAAATTTCGGCCTTATTTAATCGGCTCTCCAGTTATAGTGTACACGGATCACTCAGCTCTTCGCCACCTTTTTGCGAAGAAGGATGCTAAGTCTAGGCTCATACGTTGGATCCTCTTGCTCCAAGAATTTGACCTTATCATACGGGACAAGAAGGGATGTGAAAACATAGTGGCCGATCACCTTTCACGACTTCCTTCGTCGCCCACGCTTGAACTGCCTATCACTGATGCTTTCCCCGATGAGCAACTCTTGACTGTTTCTTACGAACCATGGTTCGCCGATATTGTAAACTACTTAGCCACCGGCTTGATACCTAACGATTGGTCGAAACAAGACAAACTACGATTTTTGTCCCAAGTAAAGCATTTTTACTGGGATGAACCTTATCTTTTTAAATATTGTTCCGACCAAATCATTCGCCGGTGTGTACCTGAAAATGAGGTTAAGAGTGTGCTGTCTTTTTGCCACGATCAAGCATGTGGCGGGCACTTTGGCCCAAAGAAGACAGCCGAGAAAGTTTTGCAGTGTGGTTTCTATTGGCCACGACTCTTCAAAGATGCATTCGAATACTGCAAAACTTGCTCCCGGTGCCAACACTTGGGCCGGATCTCGCGGAGAAATGAAATGCCGCTCCAACCAATTTTGGTTGTAGACATCTTTGATGTTTGGGGTATAGACTTCATGGGACCATTTCCCAACTCTTTCGGAAATGTGTATATTCTTTTGGCTGTTGACTATGTTTCAAAGTGGGTCGAGGCTATACCAAGTCGAACGAATGACAACAAGGTTGTCGTTCGATTTCTGAAAGATCACATCTTTTCTCGATTTGGGCACCCTCGCGCAATCATAAGTGATAATGGTTCTCACTTTTGCAATAGGACTTTTGAGTCCTTAATGCGCAAATACTCTATCACCCATAAGCTGTCAACGCCATACCATCCCCAAACATGTGGGCAAGCCGAGATCTCGAATAGACAAATTAAACAAATCTTGGAGAAAACGGTTTCTAAAAACCGTAAAGATTGGTCACTAAAATTGATCGATGCACTATGGGCTTTCCGTACTGCATACAAGACCGATCTTGGCATGTCTCCATACCGGCTTGTTTACGGGAAGGCTTGCCACCTTCCAGTAGAAATTGAGCACAAGGCATTTTGGGCCATTAAAGAGCTGAATCTATCTCTAGGAGATGCGGGCAGCAACCGAAAGCTGCAGTTAAATGAATTGGAGGAGCTGCGGGATGAGGCATATGATAATGCCGTGATTGCTAAGAATCGAGCTAAAGTTTTTCATGATAAAAACCTTTTGCGAAAGACAGTCAAACCGGGTCAACAGGTTTTATTATATGATACTCGGTTACACTTTCATCCCGGCAAGCTCCGTTCTAGATGGAGAGGACCTTTTGTAGTCCGCACCGTTTATCCGCACGGTGCGGTTGATCTTGAGAATCCAGAAGACGGCACTTTATTCAAAGTGAATGGACATCGTTTGAAACCGTTCTTCTCAGCGGACCCGTCGGAGGAGCTCCTGTTCTTGCAGGAGCCGATGTACACCGACTGATTTTCCTCCACCTTCACCCTCGAATTTCTTTTTCTTTCAAAACTTTATTCCACATAAGTTTGGGGGTGTGTATACTATGTAAATATAATAATAAGCAGGAACTCACCGATATTATCAACCCATTTGGTGCAGCATGACAGTGAGGACACTGTCCATTATAAGTTTGGGGGTATGTTCGGTAAGTTTTCCTTTTGCATTCATATGTATATTTCTGCATTGCATCTTTATATAAAAATCATAAAAATTTGAAAAAATTTGAAAAATAAAAAAAAAATTAGAAAACAGAAAAACCCATAAAAATTGAAAAATTTCAAAAATTATAAAAATTAATGTATTCAATTCTGGTTAATTGACTTGAGTTGATAAATAGGTTAACTGGCTAGGAAAAACTAAATCTTAGACTTAGCAAATTGAAAACCCTAAAAATAACCTTCCTTAAAGTTTAAGTGTGGAAAGCATATGTCTTTGTAGTTTATTTAGAAATAGGCAAATTTTGGGTTCACTTCTTGGGATAAGTCGAGACGAAGGAAAAGTATTAAAACTTTTATTAGAGTATAAGTTTGAAAAATAGTTCCTAGCTTAAATCTAGATTCTGAAAATGTATACCCTACAATTTGCACAATCACGCACCTTGAAACTTGGAATAGTAGAGGAGACCTTGAAATGCTCTTGTCTAAAGTCCTTAGTACAATGAAAAAAAAAAAAGAAAAAAAAAGTGAATAAAGGAAAAAAAATGGACACTGGTTTTTGTGATTACTTAAGGCTGTAAAAATAGAAAAATATTTAGCGAGGGTGCTTCATCACCTAGTGCCTTAGACCAACTGGTTTGGGAGCCACTGCTAAAAGCCTTGGGTGTTGCAGAACTAGGAAGTACGCTTTAAAAACGCTAACGCATCTTGTAATCGGTTGTTGGTACCTCAAGAAGTATTAACAGTCGCATGAAGGATGTGAAAGCAAAGTCTCACGAGTGCTTTGGACAATGGGCGGGAGTACGATTGCTTGATTTGAATTTCCAAGTGTAGGGGTGATATTTACACACACGTAGGGGTATGTAATTGGAATTTAGATGAGAGGAAGGAATGAAGAATAGAACTTGTGTCTTTAATAGAGTTGATAGAAATTCCTAAGTGGAGATGGAACTCTAGAAGGAAAACTTAAGAAATGCCGAAAGCTAGGTAATTCTACAGGATATATGTAATCTTAAGTTAAATAATGAGGAAGTGTGAAGAATATGGGTGGATAATTCGCGGGTCGACGATAATAGAATTCTTAGTTAGAAAACCTAATTGGAGAACAAAAGTCGAAAAGCCAAATTGATAGGATTTTGTGGGTGTAATCCGCTGAAAACCCTCAGGAGACAACACTCCTCCTACTAGGGACACCTAGAGGTTTAACGGCTTGTTGCACGAGCTCAGTGCAATCGCGTTTCCCTGCGAAAGTGTGGCTAGGTTAGATTTTTAAATAATAAGTTTGCTCGAGGGCGAGCAAAAGATAAGTTTGGGGGTATTTGTTCATAACATAATATTGCATTTTGTATGCCCCATTCTTATGCATTTAAGAATAAAAACAGGTGCTTTTGACCCATGTCTGCTACATGTTACAGGTTACAGGTTCTTGGCACGAAAACAGTGAAAAACACAAAAGACGACACAAAAGAAGGATTTTTGACCAAACAAAAAGGAAGATCTTAGTAAAGCTCAGCAGAAGAACGGTTCACAATTAACAAGGCGACGCAAGATCCAAATTTGCAAGAAAGACGGTTACAAGAATCATTGCAAAGTGTTCGTTGAAAATCTGGTGTCACTGTATAATCCCAAATGATTATCTGAATACAGAACCAAGAAGACCAGAAGAATACCAAGCAGCCCAGAAAAATCCAGCAGCTGACCTCATCATTGCGCCGCGGAAGCGCGGCCCAAAGCCCATATACGCGGCGCTTCCGCGGCAAGTTGAAGCCCTAGTGCATCTAAATTTTGCCATATTTTGTGACGGCTCTGGAGAGATCTTTTTAGGGGTATAATTGTAACTTTAGACATGCGGTGCAATCTGTAGCCCTAGGGTTTCTATGTCCTATAAATAGAACCCAAGACCTTGTATTTTCTCATGCCTCTTCTCATGAAATAAAATTCTGTTTTTTTTTTCTAAGAGTGCATCAAAAGTAAGTAGATTATTTTCTTTGCAATAATTGTAGTTTTTTTTATCTGTTCTTATTTTCTCGCCTTAGTTTAGTTTTTATTAACTTGCAATCGATGTCTTCTTTCTTTAATAAATTCTTGTTTTCTTTCATCCCCTCAATGAGCGAGTAGTTTCCTCGCTTGTTAGGGTTAGGAATAGGGAAGGATTTGAGAGATGAAGATCTCTCATCTCTTTTCATCGCTAAACTTTTATGAACATTAGAACTCCATGCATACCTTTTGATTCCGCTCCCTACGGCACTTTTACCTTCAAGGTAACGGTGAACTCCGTAGTCTAAAGGCCCGGATCTTAAGGTTTTCCATGGAGGTTAGGGTGAAGATTAAGAAAGGGAGGACAAGGATCTAGAGGAAGAATCAATCTTCCCAATCATCCTAATCACCTTTGTTAATATTTACCATAACTCTAATATGATTGATTTAATTGATGGCAATGGAAAGAGATGTAAATCTTTATTAACCAAATTTTCCCTAAACCTAATCCTAGCAAGTTTCTAATTCTACCTTCATACAACTTCGATTTTTAGATTTAATTAAACTTCCAAACACCTTTTGGAATTAACTCGTAAGAACTTAAAGAAGATTTACACATCCCTGTGGACCGACCCGTATTCACCGGCTAGCTTCAAGCGACGCCGTTCTTGATTGCGGTTACAAATATTTTTGATCTATCTTTTAGAAAGCGCAAGCACGCTAAAAATCAATCAATCAAATACCAACACAGGATCAAGCAGGTACAGGTTTGTCTAAATAGACAACAGGAAATGTCTGTAGAGACAATAGGTCAAGATTGTCGGCATTAGTAATAAGATCATGTATCAAGTCAAGCAGTAGTATATCAGGTCATGTCAGGTAGAGTTTATGTATCAAGTCATGTCAAATAGTGTATCAGGTCATGCCAAGTAGTGTACAGGTATCAAGTGGGTGTTCATAATCAAACTGTAGTAAGTATGGGTGCACAAAACAAGTATAGAGTATTAATATGACAATAAAATGAAATACTGTAACATGGTATGCGAATAGGTATAAAGTAAATGGTATGGATGCACAATTATCGATTAGGGTTACATTTGTAGTTCCAATACTAATTAGGATGCACTTTATTAAACATGGGGTGTTAATATAACAGTATTATGTATTAATGTGATCTGTAGATGCAGCTATATGTATACTATATAATATGGATGTAAACGGGTATCCGAAAACTGTGAAAATTGCATATGGATGTACAATATGATAAACGGGTAACATTTTACTCCTATGGATGCGTAAAACAATACCTAGCATGTAGCAAGATGATTTAGCATGCGACTAGATATGTAATAGATGCACAACGGACGTGATATAACAGTAAAATGATAAACTGGTAAATGCATGATATACAATTAAACAATATGATCTGTTATATTCAATTAGATGCAGTATACTGTAGTATAATATGTGAAAAGACAGGTTTTCAAGCACTGGATCTGAAATGATATATACGGATATATACGGATGTCGAATAAATCGATAAAACTGAAAAACAATAATGTGGATTGAAAAATTTATCATTTTGAAGTATTATAATTCAAATAGATATAGATTATAGTATTATAGTATGTAGCAAGATTAGCTTGCTTAGACGGATCACGAAATGGATATGTACGGTACGTTTGACATCGGCAAAATGTCGCAACGCACGCACGACACATGGGACGGGTCCAAGCAATGCAAGAGGGTGATCACGCAGGTAAGGCACGTCCTCTGGGTCATCTGGATCGTCGACGTCACGCCCGGCTCCGGCGATCTATGAAAATACAGATCCAAGATTTAAGGAAAAGAAAAAGAAAAGAAGAGAAAAAGAAGAAGAAGAAAGGAGAAGGAAGAGGGATTGGCTTACTGGGTTCTGTAGGTGTGTAGGGGGTCAGAAGAGAGATGAAGGTGATGAGGAGATGAACGGAGCTCCGGCGATCTAGGGTTTGCTGTTGGGGTTAGGTTAGGGTTTGACTTGGTTGTTGTTTGCTGGGATTTGAGTGCAGGGGTTGGTGTATGAGGGAGAATGCGGAGGAGAGGGAGAGGAAGAGAATGGTGTGATGGCAACGGCGAGGTGAAGGAGTCGTCGGCGACGAGGTGGTGCAGGTAGTGATGATGGGTTCTCGGGTTGTGTTGGGTGCAGTGGGAAGGAGGAAAGAAGAAGAAGGAGATGGCGAGGAGGAGGAAAGGAGGCTTGATGAGGTTAGGGGTTGATGAGGTAATGAAGTTTTGGGGTTAGGGTTTCGTAGTTGTGATGGGTTGAAGGAGGAAGGCTCGGGGTTAAATAATGGAGGAAGAAGAGAGAATAAAGAGGCTCGTGAAGGGAGGTGACCGTATCACGCGCGCGGTGACCACACTCAAGAAATATACGGTAATCCCGAGACAAGAGAGAAAGAAAAGAGAAAGGGAGATGCGCGAGATGAGAGAGAGAGGGAGGAGGAGAAAGAAAATTGTCTGGTAGCAGGGAGAGAGAAAGAGAGATACTGCGAGAATAGAGAGAGGGAGAGAGAAAGGAAAGAGGAGAGGGGCTGAGCGAGATAGAGAGAGGGCTCAGTGACGTGGGGACCACTAGGTTCACTGCCTTACGGGCCAGACTATGCAAATGAGTTCCGTTAAATTAAAAGAAGATTTCCATTGAGATCATGCATCGAACAATTACGTCATATAATTTATCGGGAATAGTAAATGTGGAATCTATACGATTATAGTTTGTAACAAACATAAATTAGCATGTAGCAAGTAGGAAACTTTCCTGGAAACATTTTGGGCGATGTACGACAGCGACAACGTCACGAGCGCGTGACGAACGACGCGGTTTGGTTTCACAGCCTCGCCTCGCGATTCGGGTGCTACGTCGGAGTTGCCTGGAGACGTCTCGCGGTCACTGGAAGCGGAGGGGGTGCTCAGTGGTTCTCTGCGAGTGTGCTGGGGTTGACGACGGTCAGCAGCGTCGCTCCGGCGATGGGCAACAGTGAGTTCGCAGTGAGGAGAAGTTATGGTTTTCTGGTTTGGAGGGAGAGAGAGTGTGTAGGGGCTCGGGTGTGGATGTATGGGGTGTTGGTGATGATGCTGACGACGTTGGGGCATCAACGAGGTGATTCGGGTCGGTTAGGGGCTCGCCGGGGTCGTGGTGTAGGTGGCCGAGCTCATGGCAGAGTGGGTTGGAGCTCGAGAGAGGGGCTCGGCTGAGGGGGAGGTGAGGTCTTTAGGAGGAGGTTAGGGTGAGGTGATGAGGGAGGAGGTCGGAAGTGGTTCGTTGTCGTCGTCGAGGGGAGCAGGTGAGGGAGCTGAAGTGGGTTGGTGAGAGAGCTCGAATGCAGGGGAGCTCGGTGGGGAAGAAGGTGAGGAGGGCTCGGTCGATGGAGGCTGTTGGCGACGTGGAAGTGGTCGCGTTGGTGCTCAGGCGGTGCCCAGCGGCGAGGGGAGGCCGGTGTTGATGGATGTAGTGGGCTCGGCGTTTGGAGTTTTTCTGTGGAGAGAGAGGGAAGGAGAAGTTTGGGTTCGAGGGTGTGAGGGAAAGAGAGGAGCGAGCCGTTGGGGGAACGGGTCGTAGAGGGCGCGCGCGTCGTGGGCGTAAGGAGCGAGGCGTTGGCGAGGCAGGCGGGGCACGTGGGTCGGCGAAGAACGAGCGGGAAAAGGTTTACGTGTGGGGGAGAAGAAGGAGATCGGGCCGGGTCGGGTTGGTGAGGGATGTGGGCTGCTGGGCTGGGCCGAGGTAAGGGTTTTGTTTTAAATCAAATTTTAATTTCCTTTGGGCTTGGGCTGGGGATAAGAGCTTGGGCCGAGGAAAAAGAAAACAATAAAAAGAAATAGAAAAGTGGGCCGGCTGGGTTAGGAATTTAAGTTTAATTAGAAAATAGAGAGAGCGGGCTGGGGTTTAACGGTTTTGGGTTTGGTTTTACTAATTAAACAGGGAAAATGGAGTGTTGGTCTGAGGGAAAGAATAAAAGAAAGTAGAAATGGGTTAGGGTTGGAAATAAATAAGAATAGGAAATTAGAGAAGAGGGGCCGGCTTAGAAAATAACAATAAAAGAATTTGGGAAAATATAAAATAGATAGGTAATAGGGTTTCGGTTTAGGCTAGGGGAAAACAATGAAGGAGGAAATGGATTTGGGGTTTAGTTTATTTAAAGGGAAATGGGCTGAGTTTTTGGGTGCAGATAAAAGGGAGAAAATAAAAGGGTTTAGATGAATTTGGGTCAGGGATGTTAAAACACTAAAAGTAATGATTATAAAATAAATAACTTTTAAGGGTAACAAAATTACGGATATTGGTATACAAAGGACCGGGTATTATATCATACCACCCATACAAAAATTTCGTCCTCGAAATTTAAAATAAACGATAAGTTATAAAATCATAAGCGAAAGCTACTATATCGCAAACTAACGCATAATGATTTACTTGAAATAGGTGGATGAAGAAATTTGAAGGTTTATATATCTATACAAATAATACAACTAAAAGAATAGGTCTAAATAAGTATAAAATAGAAATCAATTATGAGGGAAACCCATATGTACAAAAATAGAAAAGCAATAACGAATAATAACATTCGAGGCGTGCTAGATAAAATTGAAATCCTAAACATGTGCACACCTCGCATCTCAAAGGTAGCGCAGCTAAAATAATAAGTATAAGGCATAACCATTTATAATAGTAACCATAAGCACAATACCCGGAAATAAAGTAAAAACAATAAAATAATGAAGGAATTGTCGATAGGTTACCCTAGTGTAATGTATTGACTAAAAGAAAAACAAATCTTAAAGTAACTTAGAAAATCTTATGATGCAAATAAGAAACATAGCATAAAATAATATGTGCAATATATGATTGCGCTACCACAAAATGAGAAGAATAGTAGCGTACTTAAAATACATAAGACGGAGTAGTCAATAACACGCACTTTTCGATAAATACAAAATAATGAAAACTAAAATCTTTGAATAACGATGTCCCTAAATATAGTTAGGGTAATAGGAAAATAGCACAGAAAGTATAGGGGCTAGCCAGGGTAGAGATTACAATAGAGTAAGGCCCATTCAAAAGATCGAGATGCGGCACTTTTTAATCTAAGCGAAGGCCAAAACAACACAAGTTGCAGGAGCGGAGGACAGTAATGAATCTCACGGGGGAAAAGAAATGTGTAGGGGAGATAGTCAAAGTATTATGTGAACCAAAAATCAAAAGATTAGCGAACGCAGAAATTTTATTTCATTCCAGAAAATTCTAAACAAAGCATTCTCAAAAATGAAAGATGGACCTAGACTATACACAGATTTATTTGGCCGAGGAGACAACAGCTAACTCCCGTCAATCGCGGCTGTGGTGGCTCAGCAGGTTACGGTAGGCTCGCGCACTCAGGTAGGGGCGTCCATTTCCATAGCGCCTCGCAGGGACCGCCATTGGGAGTTCTCCCACCACAGGGTCTCGTTCTTCCGATCCTTCTTCCTCGGCTGGAGCTTCTTCATCGAGATCTGCTTCCATGTGATTCTCTTCTTCTGGATCCTCTTCTATGGGATTCTCCTCCACAGGATTTTCTTCCATTGGGCCCTCCTCGGGATCTTCCTCTATCGGGTTTTCTCCAGGGTCTCCTTCCTCCTCGTCGGAATCGCCTATTATGTCAACTTCTGGGGCGGCGGCTCCTTCGTCTTTGGAATCGCTGTTTCCGAAAATGACCTGGGGGCCGTTTATCTCATCGTCCGAACTCACCAGCATGCGGTCTAAGGAAACGCATGACTGTGCATCCTCATCTAGATGCGGCGCTGCTCCAGGGTGGGCCATGGCCTGAAAAGAAAGAGTCATGATTAGACAGTGGAACACATTAAGAAAATAGCTAAAGATACGGAGTACAGGAAAATATGCGGTAGGCAGGAACTGAAAAATCAAAATTAAAAATGCTGTGGTAATGAATAGTATAAATAAGGGGGAAAGCAAGAGAATGATACATACATTACGATTCAAAGTTTTATTGCATTCAACTAAAAGTTCGACGGATACAAGATTTCAAACGAAAAGAAATATTTACAAGAGGGTGACAACATTATTACAGAAAGCAAAAAACGTGAAAATTCTTCTTTCATTACTAGACCGTTGCATTCTCGTCACGTGAAAATTCTTCTTGATTTCCCCATACCCCCAAGTTATGTGTTCAAGTCAGGTATTGATAAATCCTAGAGTTAATGCCAACACAGGATCAAGCAGGTACAGGTTTGTCTAAATAGACAACAGGAAATGTCCGTAGGGACAACAAGTCAAGATTGCCGGCATTAGTAATAAGATCAGATATCAAGTCAAGCAGTAGTATATCAGGTCATGTCAGGTAGTGTTTATGTATCAAGTCATGTCAAATAGTGTATCAGGTCGTGCCAAGTAGTGTACAGGTATCAAGTGGGTGTTCATAATCAAACTGTAGTAAGTATGGGTGCACAAAACAAGTATGGAGTATTAATATGACAATAAAATGAAATACTGTAACATGGTATGCGAATAGGTATAAAGTAAATGGTATGGATGCACAATTATCTATTAGAGTTACATTTGTAGTTCCAATACTAATTAGGATGCACTTTATTAAATATGGGGTGTTAATATAACAGTATTATGTATTAATGTGATCTGTAGATGCAGCTATATGTATACTATATAATATGGATGCAAACGGGTATCCGAAAACTGTGAAACTTGCATATGGATGTACAATATGATAAACGGGTAACATTTTACTCCTATGGATGCGTAAAACTATACCTAGCATGTAGCAAGATGATTTAGCATGTGACTAGACATGTAATGGATGCACACGGACGTGATATAATAGTAAAATGATAAACTGGTAAATGCATGATGTACAATTAAACAATATGATCTGTTATATTCAATTAGATGCAGTATACTGTAGTATAATATGTGACAAGATAGGTTTTCATGCACTGGATCTGAAATGATATATACGGATATATACGGATGTCGAATAAATCGATAAAACTGAAAAACAATAATGTGGATTGAAAAATTTATCATTTTGAAGTATTATAATTCAAATAGATATAGATTATAGTATTATAGCAAGTAGCAAGATTAATTTGCCTAGACGGATCACGAAACGGATATGTACGGTACGTTCGACGTCGGCAAAAAGTCGCAACGCACGCATGGCACACGGGACGGGTCCAGCAATGCAAGAGGGTGATCACGTAGGTAAGGCACGTCCTTTGGGTCGTCTGGATCATCGGCGTCACGCCCGGCTCCGGCGATCTATGAAAATACAGATCCAAGATTTAAGGAAAAGAAAAAGAAAAGAAGAGAAGAAGAGGAAGAAGAAAGGAGAAGGAAGAGGGATCGGCTTACTGGGTTCTGTAGGTGTGCAGGGGGTCAGGAGAGGGATGAAGGTGATGAGGAGATGAATGGAGCTCCGGCGATCTAGGGTTTGCTGTTGGGGTTAGGTTAGGGTTTGGCTCGATTGTTGTTTGCTGGGATTTGAGTGCAGGGGTTGGTGTATGAGGGAGAATGCAGAGGAGAGGGAGAGGAAGAGAATAGTGTGATGGAAACGGCGAGGTGAAGGAGTCGTCGGCGACGAGGTGGTGCAGGTAGTGATGATGGGTTCTCGGGTTGTGTTGGGTGCAGTGGGAAGGAGGAAAGAAGAAGAAGGAGATGACGAGGAGGAGGAAAGGAGGCTCGGTGAGGTTAGGGGTTGATGAGGCAATGAAGTTTTAGGGTTAGGGTTTCGTAGTTGTGATGGGTTGAAGGAGGAAGGCTCGGGGTTAAATAATGGAGGAAGAAGAGAGGATAAAGAGGCTCGTGAAGTGAGGTGACCGTATCACGCACGCGGTGACCACACTCGAGAAATATACAGTAATCCCGAGACGAGAGAGAAAGAGAAGAGAGGGAGATGTGCGAGATGAGAGAGAGAGAGAGGAGAAAGAAAATTGTCTGGTAGCGGGAAGAGAGAAAGAGAGATACTGCGAGAAGAGAGAGAGAGAAAGAAAGGAAAGATGAGAGAGGCTGAGCGAGATAGAGAGAGGGCTCAGTGAGGTGGGGACCATAAGGCAGATGGAGAGAGGGAGCTGGGGGGTTTGTTATAGGTTAGGATTTTTAGATAAAAAGATTTAGTTAGTTATCTAAATTTTAAAACTGCCGATTAATTTTAAAGATATTAAATTAAATAAATTTGAATTTTGGCGGGATACAAAAATATTCCAAAACACGCCCGGGTTGGGTCTAAAAATTCAGTTTTAAAATATAAAAAATATATGCGACGACAAAATTTAAAAATGAATGCTTGGGTAACGAAAATGCATACCCCCAAGAACGGATGCACGTACGTGCACGTAGCCATCCAAACAAGTCCGTTTCACTGAACGGGACAAGAACGAGATGCGCGGAGGCTACCACGGGGTTAGGGGTATCAAGCAGGCCATGTTATTTATTTTTAAATTATTTTACGTGACTTAAAATGTTATATGGTAAAAGATGCAATGTCAGATAAAATGCTAGTATGCAGTATTCATCAATGTGCACAAGTCTACGTAACAAGTCAGGATAAACCATACACATGAATCAAATAGGTTCCAAGAAAGCGGGTCGGGTCGGATACTATTATAGATGTCAGATATAATATTTGCACCAAAACAGTAAATCAGGAAAATACCATAATGAAAGAAATACGCGAACTGGGATTGATATAAATGAACTAGGGTGTTACATTATATCCAACTACAAAAAGAATTTCGTCCTCGAAATTCCAAGAACAAGGAAAGATAAACAATCAAGAAACTACAAGAATAAGTATGAAAACTTTTGTCAGATTTCATCTTCACGTTCCCAAATCGATTCTCCATGCGAGCGATTTCCCCAAGAAACAAGTACGAGAGGGATACTCTTGTTCTTAAGGACCTTTTCTTTTCGATCAACAATCGACACTGGTCGTTCCTCAAAGGTCAAATCCTCTCTTACAGTCAGCTCCGAATGATCCAGCACGTGTGTTTCATTTTGAACACACTTACGGAGTTGAGATACATGAAACAAGTCATGAACATTCGCCAAAGATTGCGGTAAAGCCAATCGATAAGCCACTTCTCCAACACGTTCCAAAATTTCGAAAGTCCCTACAAATCGAGGACTAAACTTGCCTCGACTCCCAAAACGAATCACTCCTTTAGTCGGTGATATCTTCAAGAATACCATATCACCAATAGCGAACTCTAGAGGTCTTCTCGATGTATCGGCCCAACTCTTCTGCCGGTCTTATGCTGCCTTCATGTGATTCCGAATAGTATTAACTTTCTCAACTGTTTGCACGATCAAATTCGGTCCCAACAGTCTTCGCTCTCCAATATCATCCCAACAAACGGGTGAGCGACACTTGCGAGCATACAATACTTTGAATGGAACCATCTGAATAGTACCCTGAAAGCTGTTGTTGTAAGAAAACTCTACCAAGTGTAGATGATCTTCCCAAGAACCCTTGAAATCTAACATGCAAGCTCTCAACATGTCTTCAAGAGTTTGGATCGTTCTCTCCGACTGGCCATCTGTCTGAGGATGATAAGCTGTGCTAAACTTCAATCGAGTCCCCAAACTTTTCTGTAAGCTCCTCCAGAAGTGCGATAAGAGTCGGGTGTCACGATCAGACACGATGCTCACAGGTACTCCATGCAATCTCACAATCTCCTGCATGTACCGTTCTGCTAACGTTTCCGTTGACTGACCAACTCGAAATGGTATGAAATGAGCTGCCTTGGTCAATCGATCAACAATCACCCAAACTGCATTGTTGCCCTTTGGACTCCTCGGTAAAGCTGTCACAAAATCCATGGTTATATGTTCCCACTTCCATTGAGGAATCGGAAGTGGTTGCAATAAACTAGCAACCCTTTGATGTTCATCTTTAACTTGCTGACACACCAAGCACTTTGCCACAAAGCGGGCGATCTCTTTTTTCATGCTTTCCCACCAGAAATGCTGTCTTAGATCGCGATACATTTTCGTGCCTCCTGGATGTACGGAATACGCGGAACTGTATGCCTCCTTCATAACTTCTTTCCGAATATCTCCTTTTGGCACACACAAATGGCTACCATACCGCAACGAACCATCTTTATGAATCAACAAGTCCGTTCGAAGTCCTGCTTCAACTTGTTCTCGAAAATTTTGTAATCTAGGGTCCTGTGACTGCGCTGCTCTTATCGATCAACGACGACTGTAATTGTAGCTGCATCAACTGTCCCGAAGAATGCGGTAGCACGATCTCCAATTCGAATCTCCGAAAGTCTTTAGTAAGCTCCTTCTGTGCAGTCAACGTCTGAATTGCTGGTAACCGACTAAGCGCATCCGGCACAACATTAACTTTCCCCGGATGGTACTTAAGATCAAGATTGTAGTCAGCCATCAGCTCCAACCATCTGCGCTGCCACATGTTAAGCTCTTTCTGTGTGAACACGTACTTCAGGCTTTTGTGATCGGTGAATATTTCGACCCATTCGCCCAATAAGTAGTGTCTCCAAATCTTTAAAGCAAAAATCACAGCTGCAAGCTCCAAGTCATGAGTTGGATAATTCTTCTCATGGGTCTTCAACTTCCGCAATGCATAAGCTATACCTATCCCATGCTGCATCAAAACACATCCCAAATCTTTCCCAGATGCGTCGCTGTGAATCACCAATCCTCCGAAACCGTCTAGTACGGTCAAAATAGGAGCAGTTATCAACCTTTGCTTCAACGCCTCAAAATCTGACGCACATCTATCCATCCATACAAACGGTAATTCCTTACGCGTAAGCTTGGTTAAAGGCTCGGCCAAACGAGCAAAATTCTTCACGAACGTTCTGTAGTATCCTGCAAGTCCAAGAAAACTTCTAATCTCTGCTACGTTCTTCGGAATCGGCTAATCTCGAACTGCTGCAATCTTCTTAGGATCAACGGCAATTCCATCTCCAGATACGACGTGCCCTAAAACTTCACTTCTTCAAGCCAAAATTCGCACTTGCTCATTTTTGCATATAATCTTTCTTACCTTAATGTCTGCAGTGCGATCTTCAAGTGTTCTGTATGCTCTTCTAGGCTCCTCGAATAGACCAAAATATCATCGATGAACACCACTATAAACTGGTCCAAGAACGGTGAAAAGATTCGGTTCATCAAGTCCATAAATATCGCCGGTGCATTCGTGACTCCGAATGGTATCACTAAATACTCGTAATGTCCATACCGAGTTCGGAACGCAGTCTTGCAAATATCCTCTTATTTAACTCGAACTTGATGATATCCGGACCATAAATCCATCTTCGAGAATACCCTCGTGCCACTGAGTTTCTCGAATAATTCGCCAATGCGAGGGATCAGGTACTTGTTCTTAATAGTCACCCGGTTCAATTCTCGATAGTCGATGCACATCCTCCGTGTGCCATCTTTCTTCTTAACTAGAAGAACTGGAGCTTCCCAAGGTGAATTGCTGCTGCGAATCCATCCCTTCTCAAGTAATTCGGTAACCTGCTTCTTGACTTCTTCCAACTCCAATGGTGCCATCGGATAGTACGCCTTTGAGATTGGCACTGCACTAGGAACAAGATCGATCGCGAACTCCATATCTCATTTTGGCGGTAAAACCGAGATGTCCTCGAACACGTCCATGAAATTTAGAACTACAGCTGGCGCTTCTTCGTTATCAACTTCCATCGACGAAAGAACATTGTTTGCCGGCCTAGCCCTAAACTCGACTGGCCCGACAGAACTGCTAACTCCATCAAAAACAAACTCCGGATGTCCGGAAAACTGGAAAATCACTTTCTTTGCCCTACAATCAATGTGAGCATGGAAAGTGCCGAGAAAATCCATTCCCAAGACAACATCATAGCTGCCGGTATTGATCACCGAGAAATCTGCAAAACATGAACCGGTAAGCAATGACACTGAGAGAACCAAGGTAATAAAACGACCATGGAACAAGGAAATGAATCAAGACCAGGACTCCAAGTTACTTAAATAGAGTACTGCATTGTAACCATGGTGCAGTTCATAGTTACAATCACATAACTCTATTCAAGTCACCCAAATTCTAGTATCAGAATCAAAGGAACAGGGAGAAACAATAGGGAACCAAAAGGTTTCAAGCCGAGATGCAAAGTTGTTTGCATATCGTCAAGACAAGGGTCAAGAGAAAGATATGATTCAAGAATCACGATAACAATGTGGCAGGACATGTTCCTAATCACGAGTATTCTGATTCATGTATTGGGTCCAATACCCAACTACAAAAGAATCAAACCCTATTAACCTAAATCCTATGTCTCTGATACCAAACAAACTCTATCACGCCCCGCTTCCCAGAGTGCGCTAAGATCGGCACGTGACAGAGCCAACTATGCTACCTGTGGATAGGAAATATCCCTCTACAGTCACATTACGGCTGTAGAGATATCAAGAACAGTAGAAATAATAAACAACTATCTAATACACGTCCATGAGCCAGAATAAAGAGTCATGAAATAAAATAATGCGGAAGCAAAAGATCCAAGTACAATAATAATCTGGAATGTACGTCCCAAAAATACGGGCTCACATCAGGAATAAAAATACTGAAAGGAAAACTAAACTAAACTAATAACAGGTCTTCACTGCTCGGCATGTTGATTAAAATATTCCTGAGCAGCCTGCGATAAGGATATGGGATCTGGGCCATGCAAAACCCAGACGTCAGTGCGTCATAATATCAATAATATTAAGCAAGCATGATGTAATGAAATATGCAGGCATGAAGTATGAACAGTAACAAGTCATCAGTAACAAGTAAACAGTAACATGAATATAGATCAGTGAACAAGATATAAACAGGTGAAGTGCAGTGAGTAGTCTAAACTGTGCTATAGGGTTATCTACTCTAAACTCATTCGAAATCAATTAATGTAATCCTCATCGTAGCCCATCGGTCTATGCCCCGTTCATTCCCCACGAGACCACGGTAAAATGATATAATAGACTGTGAGTTTATGTCCCGTTCATTCCCCACGGGACTACGGTAAAAGGATAATAGCCCTTTGAGTTACGTTCGGCTACATTCTTGATTTTCCCATACCCCCAAGTTATGTGTTTGTCACGCCCCGCTTCCCAAAATACGGAATACGAGGGGTTGACAAGGCCAGCCATGCTCCTACGGTCAAGGAAATATCCTGCCGTAGTCACACTTCGGCTTCTAGCTTTACGTGGTAATCAGTAAACAATGCACAGGTAATGAGAAATGCAATATATAAATCAAAACAAATACAAAGAACTAACCAGATGGGAATCAAAAGAGTATAGTTCTGGGTAGCTGATCAAAATGTTCGCGATGTCCTCAAGATATGTCTGGTCCTGATCCAAGCTAGATCCACTTCTCACTCTGAGCATGCATACTCAGGTCGTCAGAGCGACACGATAGCAATATATATATATATATATATATATATATATATATATATAGGTGCAAGTGGTAACTCGTACAGTAATAATGGATACATAACAGTAAATCAAGATAGTAGAGATATGAACATGAAGTAGCCAATGCGGGTGTCTAAAAGAGCAGGTGAACAGTAAAGCAGTAAAATAGTATGTCAGGTGTGTCAATACAGTAAGTAATGCATGTCAATGTCACTATCCCTATCAGTCTCTAAGTCTCACTGTACAGGTCACTAAGTCTATCGTCAGTCCAAGTGTGAGAGTCAACCACTCGTGAGTGTCCTCCACCCAAGGGTAGGACCCAAGGGCAAGGGACCACGGGCCCAAAATATAACTCACGGTAATAATCATGTAATATCCCTGTAAATCTCCATATATCTCCATATATATGCCGGTATGGGACTCCCGAGATTCTGTTGAACTCACACTCAAACTACCCCACACCCCGTGGTCTACATCAAACGGCAACCATAACCTCAAATACCGGTCGGTCCATGACAAGTCTGCGCGAGAACTGGAGACAGGATCTCCATCAAGCACGTCCCGACAGATACCCAAGGTAAATGGACAGTGTCTGGTGCCTTACCTGTGACACCCATATAAGCGCTTCCATAAGTGTCCCATACCACTTATAGTCACACTTATACGTGCCCCACAGACGTCGACAATGCAAAGCATCAATAGGGTTCACTGATTGTGTACAAGTACGTGTCACTATCACTTATCCAATCATGCTCAACCACTAACGTACTTGCCACAATCGCCGCTAATACCTAACACTGGGTAATGCACATGATCGCTAACTTACCAATGCAATGACATATATATAATGTGATGAGAAAACAGTATTTAAGGCATGATTAAGATGTCATCAAACGATATCCTACCACTTGCATAATTCTTCATAATTCATACATGTACAATTTAGCAAAACAATGAACAGGGGATAAGTAGTGTGTTTGATTATCTAACCATAAAAATTGGTTTCACGTCAATCGGGCTTCGGGATCACTAGATATGACCATTTCCTTTTAAGCGTTCACTGCTGGAAATCCGGTTTCAGAATCGGAAGTCCGTTTCGTAACGCATTTGAATCCTAGATGGGACCAGAATTTAGTGACACTACAGTTGAATGAATTCTAGGGTTTTCAATAGGGTGTTCAACGCAATAGACAGATTCTCAATCGCGTCCATACGTCAAAAGTTATACACTGTTCAATACTAGCATGTCAATTCTGATTCTGTTTTGGACTGTTACACGTCCTGTTCTTTTAATTTACAAATTAAATAGCAAACGACGATGAAATGGAATGAGACCACTTGTGTTATTTAGATAACAGATTCTCCTTTAATAAATTGCAGAGTTCCGCAACATACGAGTTCAGGAAAAAAGGTGGCACACATTACGGAACAGTAAACAGTAACCAGAGTCTCTCTGGACTGCAGTCCAGAGCCGTACTCAGATCCAATTATCGTCATAATTTCAGTATAGAAACCATTATAAACTTGTATAGGGTTACATTTCGTCAAGTCATCTTCAATTTGAGCCCTCGAACGCAACATTTAAGTATGTACATAATTTATGGTGATTTTAACAATTTTCAGACGCGGGAAAATCCCAGTTTTACGGGTGTATTTGGGGGTATTCGTTTTAGTCATTAACGGTCATATTTTCCAATGAAATTTACACACTAGGTTCACTGCCTTATGGGCCATACTATGCAAATGAGTTTCGTCAAATTAAAAGAAGATTTCCATTGAGATCATGCATCGAACAATTACGTCATATAATTTATCGGGAATAGTAAATGTGGAATCTATACGATTATAGTTTGTAACAAACATAAATTAGCATGTAGCAAGTAGGAAACTTTTCTGGAAACATTTTCGGCGATGTACGACAGCGACAACGTCACGAGCGCGTGACGAACGACGCGGTTTGGTTTCACAGCCTCGGCTCGCGATTCGGGTGCTACGTCGGAGTTGCCTGGAGACGTCTCACGGTCACTGGAAGCGGAGGGGGTGCTCAGTGGTTCTCTGCGAGTGTGCTGGGGTTGACGATGGTTGGCAGCGTCGCTCCGGTGATGGCCAACAGTGAGTTCGCAGTGAGGAGAAGTTATGGTTTTCTGGTTTGGAGGGAGAGAGAGTGTGTAGGGGCTCGGGTGTGGATGTATGGGGTGTTGGTGATGATGCTGACGACGTTGGGGCATCAACGAGGTGATTCGTGTCGGTTAGGGGCTCGCCGGGGTCGTGGTGTAGGTGGCCGAGCTCATGGAAGAGTGGGTTGGAGCTCGAGAGAGGGGCTCGGCTGAGGGGGAGGTGAGGTCTTTAGGAGGAGGTTAGGGTGAGGTGATGAGGGAGGAGGTCGGAAGTGGTTCGTTGTCGTCGTCGAGGGGAGCAGGTGAGGGAGCTGAAGTGGGTTGGTGAGAGAGGTCGGATGCAGGGGAGCTCGGTGGGGAAGAAGGTGGGGAGGGCTCGGTCGATGGAGGCTGTTGGCGACGTGGAAGTGGTCGCGTTGGTGCTCAGGCGGTGCCCAGCGGTGAGGGGAGGCCGGCGTTGATGGATGTAGTGGGCTCGGTGTTTGGAGTTTTTCTGTGGAGAGAGAGGGAAGGAGGAGTTTGAGTTCGAGGGTGTGAGGGAAAGAGAGGAGCGAGCCGTTGGGGGAACGGGTCGTAGGGGGCGCGCGCGTCGTGGGCGTAAGGAGCGAGGCGTTGGCGAGGCAGGTGGGGCACGTGGGTCGGCGAAGAACGAGCGGGAAAAGGTTTACGTGTGGGGGAGAAGAAGGAGATCGGGCCGGGTCGGGTTGGTGAGGGATGTGGGCTGCTGGGCTGGGCCGAGGTAAGGGTTTTGTTTTAAATCAAATTTTAATTTCCTTTGGGCTTGGGCTGGGGACAAGAGCTTGGGCCGAGGAAAAAGAAAACAATAAAAAGAAATAGAAAAGTGGGCCGACTGGGTTAGGAATTTATGTTTAATTAGAAAATAGAGAGAGCGGGCTGGGGTTTAACGGTTTTGGGTTTGGTTTTACTAATTAAAAAGGGAAAATGGAGTGTTGGTCTGAGGGAAAGAATAAAAGAAAGTAGAAATGGGTTAGGGTTGGAAATAAATAAGAATAGGAAATTAGAGAAGAGGGGCCGGCTTGGAAAATAACAATAAAAGAATTTGGGAAAATATAAAATAGATAGGTAATAGGGTTTCGGTTTAGGCTAGGGGAAAACAATGAAGGAGGAAATGGATTTGGGGTTTAGTTTATTTAAAGGGAAATGGGCTGAGTTTTTGGGTGCAGATAAAAGGGAGAAAATAAAAGGGTTTAGATGAATTTGGGTCAGGGATGTTAAAACACTAAAAGTAATGATTATAAAATAAATAACTTTTAAGGGTAACAAAATTACGGATATTGGTATACAAAGGACCGGGTATTATATCATACCACCCATACAAAAATTTCGTCCTCGAAATTTAAAATAAACGATAAGTTATAAAATCATAAGCGAAAGCTACTATATCGCAAACTAACGCATAATGATTTACTTGAAATAGGTGGATGAAGAAATTTGAAGGTTTATATATCTATACAAATAATACAACTAAAAGAATAGGTCTAAATAAGTATAAAGTAGAAATCAATTATGAGGGAAACCCATATGTACAAAAATAGAATAGCAATAACGAATAATAACATTCGAGGCGTGCTAGATAAAATCGAAATCCTAAACATGTGCACACCTCGCATCTCAAAGGTAGCGTAGCTAAAATAATAAGTATAAGGCATAACCATTTATAATAGTAACCATAAGCACAATACCCGGAAATAAAGTAACAACAATAAAATAATGAAGGAATTGTCGATAGGTTACCCTAGTGTAATGTATTGACTAAAAGAAAAACAAATCTTAAAGTAACTTAGAAAATCTCATGATGCAAATAAGAAACATAGCATAAAATAATATGTGCAATATATGATTGCGCTACCACAAAATGAGAAGAATAGTAGCGTACTTAAAATACATAAGACGGAGTAGTCAATAACACGCACTTTTCGATAAATACAAAATAATGAAAACTAAAATCTTTGAATAACGATGTCCCTAAATATAGTTAGGGTAATAGGAAAATAGCACAGAAAGTATAGGGGCTAGCCAGGGTAGAGATTACAATAGAGTAAGGCCCATTCAAAAGATCGAGGTGCGGCACTTTTTAATCTAAGCGAAGGCCAAAACAACACAAGTTGCAGGAGCGGAAGACAGTAATGAATCTCAGGGGGGAAAAGAAATGTGTAGGGGAGATAGTCAAAGTATCATGTGAACCAACAATCAAAAGATTAGCGAACGCAGAAATTTTATTTCATTCCAGAAAATTCTAAACAAAGCATTCTCAAAAATGAAAGATGGACCTAGACTATACACAGATTTATTTGGCCGAGGAGACAACAGCTAACTCCCGTCAATCGCAGCTGTGGAGGTTCAGCAGGTTACGGTAGGCTCGCGCACTCAGGTAGGGGCGTCCATTTCCATAGCGCCTCGCAGGGACCGCCATTGGGAGTTCTCCCACCACAGGGTCTCGTTTTTCCGATCCTTCTTCCTCGGCTGGAGCTTCTTCATCGAGGTCTGCTTCCATGTGATTCTCTTCTTCTGGATCCTCTTCCATGGGATTCTCCTCCACAGGATTTTCTTCCATTGGGCCCTCCTCGGGATCTTCCTCTATCGGGTTTTCTCCAGGATCTCCTTCTTCCTCGTCGGAATCGCCTATTATGTCAACTTCTGGGGCGGCGGCTCCTTCGTCTTCGGAATCGCTGTTTCCGAAAATGACCTGGGGGCCGTTTATCTCATCGTCCGAACTCACCAGCATGCGGTCTAAGGAAACGCATGACTGTGCATCCTCATCTAGATGCGGCGCTGCTCCAGGGTGGGCCATGGCTTGAAAAGAAAGAGTCATGATTAGACAGTGGAACACATTAAGAAAATAGCTAAAGATACGGAGTACAGGAAAATATGCGGTAGGCAAGAACTGAAAAATCAAAATTAAAAATGCTGTGGTAATGAATAGTATAAATAAGGGGGAAAGCAAGAGAATGATACATACATTACGATTCAAAGTTTTATTGCATTCAACTAAAAGTTTGACGGATACAAGATTTCAAACGAAAAGAAATATTTACAAGAGGGTGACAACATTATTACAGAAAGCAAAAAACGTGAAAATTCTTCTTTCATTACTAGACCGTTGCATTCTCGTCACATGAAAATTCTTCTTGATTTCCCCATACCCCCAAGTTATGTGTTCAAGTCAGGTATTGATAAATCCTAGAGTTAATGCCAACACAGGATCAAGCAGGTACAGGTTTGTCTAAATAGACAACAGGAAATGTCCGTAGGGACAACAAGTCAAGATTGCCGGCATTAGTAATAAGATCAGATATCAAGTCAAGCAGTAGTATATCAGGTCATGTCAGGTAGTGTTTATGTATCAAGTCATGTCAAATAGTGTATCAGGTCATGCCAAGTAGTGTACAGGTATCAAGTGGGTGTTCATAATCAAACTGTAGTAAGTATGGGTGCACAAAACAAGTATGGAGTATTAATATGACAATAAAATGAAATACTGTAACATGGTATGCGAATAGGTATAAAGTAAATGGTATGGATGCACAATTATCGATTAGAGTTACATTTGTAGTTCCAATACTAATTAGGATGCACTTTATTAAACATGGGGCGTTAATATAACAGTATTATGTATTAATGTGATCTGTAGATGCAGCTATATGTATACTATATAATATGGATGCAAACGGGTATCCGAAAACTGTGAAACTTGCATATGGATGTACAATATGATAAACGGGTAACATTTTACTCCTATGGATGCGTAAAACTATACCTAGCATGTAGCAAGATGATTTAGCATGTGACTAGACATGTAATGGATGCACACGGACGTGATATAATAGTAAAATGATAAATTGGTAAATGCATGATGTACAATTAAACAATATGATCTGTTATATTCAATTAGATGCAGTATACTGTAGTATAATATGTGACAAGATAGGTTTTCATGCACTGGATCTGAAATGATATATACGGATATATACGGATGTCGAATAAATCGATAAAACTGAAAAACAATAATGTGGATTGAAAAATTTATCATTTTGAAGTATTATAATTCAAATAGATATAGATTATAGTATTATAGCAAGTAGCAAGATTAATTTGCCTAGACGGATCACGAAACGGATATGTACGGTACGTTCGACGTCGGCAAAAAGTCGCAACGCACGCATGGCACACGGGACGGGTCCAGCAATGCAAGAGGGTGATCACGTAGGTAAGGCACGTCCTCTGGGTCGTCTGGATCATCGGCGTCACGCATGGCTCCGGCTATCTATGAAAATACAGATCCAAGATTTAAGGTAAAGAAAAAGAAAAGAAGAGAAGAAGAGGAAGAAGAAAGGAGAAGGAAGAGGGATCGGCTTACTGGGTTCTGTAGGTGTGCAGGGGGTCAGGAGAGGGATGAAGGTGATGAGGAGATGAATGGAGCTCCGGCGATCTAGGGTTTGCTGTTGGGGTTAGGTTAGGGTTTGGCTCGATTGTTGTTTGCTGGGATTTGAGTGCAGGGGTTGGTGTATGAGGGAGAATGCAGAGGAGAGGGAGAGGAAGAGAATAGTGTGATGGAAACGGCGAGGTGAAGGAGTTGTCGGCGACGAGGTGGTGTAGGTAGTGATGATGGGTTCTCGGGTTGTGTTGGGTGCAGTGGGAAGGAGGAAAGAAGAAGAAGGAGATGGCGAGGAGGAGGAAAGGAGGCTCGGTGAGGTTAGAAGTTGATGAGGCAATGAAGTTTTGGGGTTAGGGTTTCGTAGTTGTGATGGGTTGAAGGAGGAAGGCTCGGGGTAAATAATGGAGGAAGAAGAGAGAATAAAGAGGCTCGTGAACTGAGGTGACCGTATCACGCACGCGGTGACCACACTCCAGAAATATACAGTAATCTCGAGACGAGAGAGAAAGAGAAGAGAGGGAGATGTGCGAGATGAGAGAGAGAGAGAGGAGAAAGAAAATTATCTTGTAGCGGGGAGAGAGAAAGAGAGATACTGCGAGAAGAGAGAGAGAGAGAGAAAGAAAAGATGAGAGAGGCTGAGCGAGATAGAGAGAGGGCTCAGTGAGGTGGGGACCACAAGGCAGAGATGGAGAGAGGGAGCTGGGGGGTTTGTTATAGGTTAGGATTTTTAGATAAAAAGATTTAGTTAGTTATTTAAATTTTAAAACTGCCGATTAATTTTAAAGATATTAAATTAAATAAATTTGAATTTTGGCGGGATACAAAAATATTCCAAAACACGCCCGGGTCGGGTCTAAAAATTCAGTTTTAAAATATGAAAAATATATGCGGTGACCAAATTTAAAAATGAATGCTCGGGTATCGAAAATGCATACCCCCAAGAACGGATGCACGTACATGCGCGTAACCATCCAAACAAGTCCGTTTCACTGACGAGACAAGAACGAGATGCACGGATGCTATCATGGGGTTAGGGATATCTAGCAGGCCATATTATGTATTTTTAAATTATTTTACATGACTTAAATTATTATATGGTAAAAGATGCAATGTCAGATAAAATGCTAGTATGCAGTATTCATGAATGTGCACAAGTCTACGTAACAAGTCAGGATAAACCATACACATGAATCAAACAGGTTCCAAGCAAGCGGGTCGGGTCGGATACTAATATAGATGTCAGATATAATATTTGCACCCAAACACAGTAAATCAGGAAAATACCAAATTAAAGAAATACGCGAACTGGAATTGATATAAATGAACTAGGGTGTTACACGTTTCCCACGGGGTCAGGATTGATATTAGCCGTGTTCTACGGGACCAGGAGGTGCTCTGGGCGTTTCCCACAGGGTCAGGGTTGACATTAGCCGTGTTCTATGGGACCAGGAAGTGCTCTGGGCGTTTCCCACGGTGTCAGAGTTGACATTAGCCGTGTTCTACGGGACGAGGATTTGCTCTGGGCGTTTCCCACGGGGTCAGGATTGACATTAGCCTTGTTCTACGGGACCAGGAGGTGCTCTGGGCATTTCCCATGGGGCCAGGATTGACATTAGCCATGTTCTACGGGACCAGGATTTGCTCTGGGCGTTTCCCACGAGGTCAGGACTGACATTAGCCGTGTTCTACGGGACCGAGATTTGCTCTGGGCGTTTCCCACGGGGTCAGGATTGACATTAGCCGTGTTCTACGGGACCGGGAGGTGGTCTCTCGGTTGTCTGTGAACCGTCAAGTTTTGGAACAGGGACTTTGCCATGGCTCCAAGGTTGATTGTCGCGTCTGAATCCTGCTGGAATGAGGAGGAACGCTGTTGATGATCTCTACGCTGTCTGTGAACCGTCGAGATTTAGAACAGGGACTTTGCCATGACTCCAAGGTTTGTCGTGTCTGAATCCTGCTGGAATGAGGAAGAACGTTGTTATGGGTATCTAGGCTGTCTGTGAACTATCGAGATTTGGCTTCGTTTTCTAATGGAGCCTGGTGGGATGGTATGGTTCCCTCTTTGTTTGTGCCCCTGGATTGTATACAGGGATCAATGTGATCTCCCCTATAGGGCAAAATGTTTCATTTTATGTATATATTTTTTTTCTTTTCGCGATGCTCTATCATTTCAGCTTTTATATCGTGAAAGTCGCGATTGCCCAATTATTTCGGCTATTTGTTTTATTTACTCGTTGCTTTTTATTGCGAGTTGCCCAATCATTTCGGCTATTTTGCATACATATATTTTACTTGCTGATTTTGTTGCAAGTTACCCCATCATTTCGGCTATTTCATATGCATTTGTGGCTCGCTGACTTTTCGCTGCGAGTTTGGGATTTGATACCGATTTAGGCATCAACATCGCTACAACTGGGATATTGCCAGGAGCGAATCATCATTTGCCTCTGTCGATGTCGAACAAAGGTGGCTTAGCGAATAGGGTTAGGATCCTGTCGACTAAGGCTTTTAACTTCATGAGCCGTAAGGGTCTCATGAAGGTATTTCTCCTTACGAGTCATGATGATCTCGTAGGTGTGTTTTCTCCTTAGGAATCGTGATGATTCCTAAGTATGTGTTCTCTTATAAGTCGTAAGGATCTTACAAGAGTATTTTCTTCTTATAAGTCGAGAGGACTTACAAGGGTTGTCCACTGTGTAAACATATCCCTAGTCGCGGGTGGGACTTTGTTAGGGAAATGTTTATTCACGCCCGTGGATTGTATACAAGGGTCAGTATTGAACCACTTGTAGGGCAGTCTATGGGTTGTGATGGCTTAAGAACAGGTTTAGATCCCTGTAGCCTAAGGCTTTTGAACCCTGTGAGCCGTGAGGGTCTCAAAGGGGAATTCTCCTTATGAGTCGTGAGGATCTCGTAAGTGTAATTTTTCCTTAGGAATCGTGGGGATCCCTAAGTGCGTTGCTCCTTTGTGAGTCGTAAGGATCTCACGCAGGTATTTTCTTCTCACAAGGTCGAAAAGACCTTGCAAGTGTCTTTTAACGAGATTGCGCCCTTTCGGGTTTTCACAAAACTCGCCGGTAGCCCTGCTGTTTTTACTCACGGAACCTTTTCGGGTTTTCATCCGTACCCATCTCGCTTGTGGATGTACCTTTTTTTGTACCACGTTAGCCTGGGAACGCTGCAGTCCGTAATAGTTTATAGACGTCTCGGTCAACAGCCAGTTTTAGGACATAGTGGTCCATCGTTAGTTTAAGGATGTTTTGGTCCATTTGCCGGCTACTACTTATAGAGTTTGGGCTTAAGAAGATAGCGAGCGGATATAGGCGTCGTCATCTATCGTTGACCTAGGCCGTGACTCGTCAGGCGTAGTATTTTTTTAGGAAGCGACCGTTTATTGGCCTGAAAAGTCTTTCACCATGCATGTCCATGAGTAGATAGGCTCCACCCTGGTAAAATTTGTCTATGATATACGGGCCTTCATAGTTCGGTTCGAATTTCCCCCGTTTGGCACGATTGGGGATCACAGGTCTTTTGACCACTAGCATGAGTTTGCCTTGGCGGAATGTCCTCGGTCCCCAGTTTCTCTGCATCCAGAGCTTCGTCACCGTTTATTAACGAGTGAGAGATCACATGGCAGCTTGCCATATAATCCTCAGGTTCATCCGACAAGTCTTCTCCATTGTCATCATCTCCGTCCTCAAGGAC
Source organism: Agapanthus africanus (assembly GCA_030015575.1). Classification (NCBI taxonomy): domain Eukaryota; kingdom Viridiplantae; phylum Streptophyta; class Magnoliopsida; order Asparagales; family Amaryllidaceae; genus Agapanthus; species Agapanthus africanus. The sequence goes on from CM057337.1 coordinate 108,342,400, forward strand.
GTGGCTGAGAAATTCTTGGAGTGTGACTGGGGTTCGCGCCTTCTGGTTATATTCCTCCAGCGCGTCAATATGCTTTTGCAGGTCCGTGTGCTTGTTATTAGGCTTCACGGGCTTTTTGGTCTTCTTCTTCTTCTTTGAAGACTTTAGCGGCTGGGTATGGGTGCTTTGACTATCATTATCAATTTTCGGAGTTGGGCGCGGCTTCAGCATTCCTTCGATGACTTCGGATTCCAGCGGACTTTTCCATTTGATCGCCGGACATGCTTGGAGATCCTTCAGCATTCTTTTCGTTTTGGCTGAAAGAGCGACCTCCCATGAAGCTTCTTCGACAAAAAAGCACGATGCCCCCGGTGTGTCCGCCTTTTTGAGAGCATGCGGCTGGGGCGGATTTACTTTCCAATTCTCGGATAGTGCAAATTTTCCCTGTTGGTATTGGTTCTCAATCCACCCTTTGAAGACGAAGCAATCTTCGATTGGATGGTCTATCGCTTGGTGATAGGGGTAATAATTGGGATTATTAGCCTCACCGGGTTGCAATGAGCGTTTTGGATCCGGAAAGTTGACGAGCCTATTGCGCACCGTCAGCTCGAACAATCTTCTCGTTTTGTCCCGGGGAAACGAATAAGGGTGCTTCATTTTCTCATTAAAGAATCGTCGTTTCTCGTCTTGGTGATCAGTTAGTTTTGGACCACTGGGCTGCTGTTGAGCATTGGCGACGAAGGTCGCTTTCCCTTTACCTTTTTCATTTCGAGATTCCAGCTTTGAAGAAGACGGTCTATGACCCATCTGGTCTATTTGGGCCAGTTTTTCAATCAAGGTCTGGAAAGTGATCGGCTTGAAAACATCATGAATTGTGAAATGGTCGCCTGAGGGTCGAGGGTCCCTACGAACATGCCTACCACAGGCGCCTCCTCGATGCGTTGCTCGCACTTCGACCATAAATTCCACCACCGTATCGCGTATTGCACCCACGTTTCGCCTGGCTTTACTCTGGCGTTAATTAATGCAGTGATTAGGGTGCGTTTGCTAGCGCTTGCGAACCGTTGGGTGAACAGCAATTCCATCTCCGTAAAAGTTTTGACGGAGTCGTTGGGAAGCTCTGAGTACCATTCGAACGCCGTCTCCGCCAAGCTGCCGACGAATTGGCGAAGCAGTAGCTTATTATCCCCTCCAGTGTTGCCGCAGAGATCCCTGAACTGAGCGACATGTTAATAGGGATTGCCTGCCTCTTGTACACATGAAATTTAGAAATCGTATATCTTGGAGGGTACTTTATTTGATCGTACCAACCCGGATAGGGCCGTCCAGTTCTGACGACTTGGCCAGCCGCTTCATTTGCTTGATGAGCTCGTATTTGTTAAGCTATATATTCATCGAGCATGGCTTTAGAGATGGTCTCCTCCTTGGCTGCTGATAGAGCCGGCAGAGGATTTAATGTCTCTCCTCTATCATCTTCAATTATTACTGGAGGATCTTCAGCTGGAGGGTCCGGCTGGATCATCATGCCCATCATATCTTGGAATAGAGGGGCCATTTGTTTTATATTGGCCGCTTGTTCTGCGACTTCTTTGTCCTTCTTCTCAAGTATTCTCCGAAGGAATTCAGCATCAGTTTCCTGCTTACGGCGCTACTCCGAGGATGTCTCCGGGCTTTCTTTCGTTCCCGTGAGTGCGGCCATAGCTGTTAACATCTCTTGGAGCTTTTGTTGTTATTGCTCCTGAGCCTTAGTCACTGATCGCGTAAGCGGTCGATGACCTGTGGAGATATGGCTATCCTCTTTTCCGGATGCCATATAGATGGTGTGCACCACCATGTCCTCAGACTTGGGGCGTTTAGATTCAGTGTCTTTGCGATTTGCTAAAGACGTAGGGATCTTCTCCGGCCTCCTTCTTTTGTTGGCTGTCGAAGTTGAGGGAGCCGTTGCAGTGGGCACCCAAGTAGCTATCTCTTTCTATGGTTTGATAGGGTGATACTTTTCTTGCTGAAACTTCATCTTTTTCTGTCGAAGGGATGGTCTTGATCTATCACGGAGTCCTGGACCTGTCGCCAAACTTTATAAATTTTAGAGGACAGCCGCTGAGGGGGCTGCTCCAGCTTCGCCTTTAGGGCATTCTCCAAAGGTGGAGGAGGTCTTTTCAGCACAGCAGTTGGCGAATTCTTGCGCACCCTGTTAAGTAGTTCAAAACTGTTCCCAGTTGGAACAACATCATCAACTTCCACTATTGGAGCTGGTGGAATCAGTCCAGAAGGGGAATTGCCCCCAGCTTTCCTCACTCGGAGCCATTGCCTACTTCGAGCATGTCGTGCGGCCGGGATCACCTCCGTTGTTGGACGAGCTTTCTCTTGCCCCTACTTTGAGGAGAGGCTGTTATTGGCGCTAGCCGGTCGAAGACTGATGTCTGTTGAGAGGGGATAGTCAGTCTTGCGAAGGCCGTCTTTCGAACGGGGGAAGCAGCCTTCGTGACTTCGCGTGGAGTAGGAGTTGAAACGGCCAGTCTTGTGAAGACCGATCCTTTAGCAGGAGAAGCCGCCTTGACGACTTCAGGAGCAGGAATGGCTATCCGCTTCGGGATGGCTGCTTCAGGTATCGCGGGCTTCTTTATGGGTCTACTTGAGCTTTGGCCCAGTCTGCTGAAAACTGAGGCACTGGACTTGGGCGACCCGTTGAAAGGGGTCGCGGTAGTTGTAAGCCGATTAAATACCGACTTCTTTGGAGCTTCTTGCGACGGCATTTGGGCATTGAATCTCATCAGTGGGAGCATAGTCCCAAAGAATAGCCCAGTGGTGGCTTGGGTAACTTGTTCCACCAGCATTGTGAAAAGGGAGGCCGCTTGGGGCCCGTAGGTTACTCCACCAGATAAGGCGGAACAGGAGTTGCAGTTGCAATTGGAGCAGTTAGAGGCCATTGATCGTTTTTCTGCACGGGAGCAAAACCAATTCTTAGTACCTTGAACCCAAGGGCAACCATATCACACCGCGATTCGTTCGCGAACACGACACACGAAGTGTGGAGTAGAAAGAGGAAAAGGTGCCAGAATCTATTCTCCGCCGAAAGACGCGACCGGGACGTCGGGCCTGAATTTCGAGGGTAGATGCTATTTGGTACTATCCGTCTAACTCTTCGAAGATGCCAAGCTGATTTATGGCACCATGTATCGAAGGTTTAAACGGATGCGGCCGATGTAGCAGACTTCGTCAGATTTCCCCTCGTTGAGGCGTTTTTGATTTTGGGGATGCTCTTCCCTGCAGGAAAAGCCCCTGCAGTTAATTAGCTACCGCATCGTGGTAACCACTTTCTCCTTCTCCAGGTGGTCATTTCGTGTCGTGTGTGTTTGTTTTGTTTTTGGCTGCCCATGGATTGTATACGGAGACTAATTTATGTTGTCATCCGTAGGGCGTGGATTAGTCCAAATCCGTATTTTCTTAGATTTGGGTTTAGGGTTGGGTTTAAGGATACATTAGTCTCATTTGAGACTAAGATCAGCTTAAATATTTGTTAAGGATACGTTAGTCTAATTTTAGACTAAGATCAACTTAACAGTTTGTTAAGGACACGTTAGTCTAATTTTAGACTAATGTCAACTTAACCATTTTCTAAGGATACGTTAGTCTAATTTTAGACTAAGATCTACTTAACAGGATCATTTAGATCTAACAAAAGAGCATTTGGGCTCTATTGTTTTAGTTTAGGGACTTTGCGGTCAAAGGTTAAGGACATCATAGTCCATGGGTTTAAGGACCCCACAGTCCTAGGTTAAGGACATCATAGTCCATGGGTTTAAGGACCCCACAGTCTAAGATTAAGGACATCATAGTCCATGGGTTTAAGGACCCCACAGTTCATAGTATGTTTGGTTATCGGGATCCGTCACCTCTCTGAAGACGTTGAAGGATTACAACGACAAATATCAGATGAGTGAAGAGATGTACCCTTGAACCGATGTGGGTTGGGAGATCTGTAGTCCAATTTGGGACTAAAAAAGTTAGACCTTTGTTTGGGCTGTTGAACATTTGTCTGGGCTCAACACTCCATTATTTAGCAATGCTAAGCATGGGTCTAGGTTCTGACCATATTTTTTCTTTTATTGAATGCTGAGCACTCATAAGCCATATGAGATGATCAATCTTGGAAGACAAGAATGTATTTGAGGCTCAGTCAAAAGGGGAGTCTTGCCTCTGAAAGACTTAGCCAATTTGGGCTAAGACGGGTTCGAATATAGTGTTAAACACCAGAACATGTTTGGCGATCACGTGTTCCCACGTGATGCATTTAAAGTAGTGTTAAACACTAGGAATGAAGTGCTTAAAATAGTGTTAAACACTAAAAAAATGAAGCGCTCACGTGAGGATACGTGAGGCGCCCTAGGATTGGGCCAAACTTCCTTTATTTTATTCTCAGAGTATTCAAATAAGTGTTAAACAATTAATCTTTAAGATCATCACGTGTGAACACGTGATGGTGCCCATGCATTGGGTACTAACTCCTAAGTTTTACCTCGTTTTCTCTTTTTTAAACTGGTGTTTTTCAGGGATCACGTGGGGACACGTGAGGCGCCCAAAATCTTATCCTGACTTGGCTTTGTTCTCTTTATTTTGAGGAAGACCCCATCTCATTCATTCTTTTTTTTTTTGTTCATTGAGGGGAGGGTAACGTGTTGCCACGTGATCAGGTTGGGTACTGATCTCTTTTACGTGCATGGAGAGTTAAATCCCTTGTTTAAGAATTAAATTCTTTTATAGGGTTAAACCCTAATTTTATTTAGAGAAATTAAATTCCTATGTATTTGGAAGAATTAAATTCTTTAAACGCAATTCTCTCTCTAAGTTTTAGATCTGCATGGCAGAATCTTCCCGATGAGAATTAAATTCTCAACTTATGGGGAGATCTGCTTCTGCAGATCTTCAACCAAAGGAAGAACTAAGTTCTTATTCAGAAGAGTTAAACTCTTAGTTTGAGAATTAAATTCTCTTTTTGTTTTGTGAGAGCTTATAGAGTGATCTCTTTCTCTCTCTTACCTAGGGTTTTTTTCTTTTTTCTGAAGAAATCTTTTTTCTCTCTGGAGAATTAAATTCTCTTCTTTTTTCTCTCTGTTGTTGTCTCTCTCCTCCTTTTTTCTTCTTCTTGGCTCTTATTTATAGGAGAGAGAAAAAAATCAGTTTGTTTAGTCAATCTTTCATTGAAAGATTATAATTGATTTTGTAACCAATATGATCTTTTAGATCACTTGGTGAATTTTATTCACCATTGGATTTTAATCCAAAAGATATTTTATCTGTTATTCCTGGCAAATTTCAGGGAAATATCTCCTTGTATAGAATCTTTCTATAAATTGGTGATTTTTAATCACCATTGGATTTTTAATCCAACGGTGCTCCACTTTACAGAGCGCAATCTTTTTGTTTGGAAAGATCTGGGGAAATATTAGGGTTTTTGATTTCTCTTAATTAGAATTTAATTCTATTAGTTCAGAAGGTTTAAGAGCCTATCACGTGTTGGCAAGTGACCCCACTGATTGACCATTTAATTAGAATTTAGTTTTATCAGTTCAGAGATTTTAGGAACCCATCACGTGTTGGCACGTGACCCCCTGTCACGTGTGGGCACGTGATGCCTCATTTAGGGTTTTCTTTCTTTTAACTCAGAGAGTTTTAAGACCCTATCATGTGGCACGTGACCCACTGATTAAGCATTTAACCCGAATTTAATTCTTTTATTTTTAGAGAACTCGGGAACTCATCACGTGTTGGCACGTGACCCCTGGTCACGTGTGGGCACGTGACCCCTGGTCACGTGTCGGCACGTGATGCCCCATTCAGTTTTTTCTTGCTGTTTTATTATACTTTAGTAGGCTTAAAGGCCTATCACGTGCGGGCACGTGACCTCATTTGATTAGGATTCAATTCTTATTATTTCAGAGCCCTCAGGAGGCCATCACGTGTGTGCACGTGATGCCCCATTGGGGTTTTTCCTTGTATTTTATGAAGGAACAACATTAATTTTGAATGATTTTTATTTTGTACAATCTATGATATGCAATATAATATTCATTTCTTTATTAGATAAAGATGGATATAACTTTGTATTAGAAAAGAATGTTATGAATATTTTCCTAAATTAAATATTGATTGGGTTTAGTGCATTGTGTAATGTTTTATACGTTCTAAATCATAATACAGTTCTAAACATACAAAACACACGTAAGAGGAAAAGTTCAAACATGAACGCAGTCTTCTTATGGTATTGTAGACTTGATCATATTAATGCGAACAGACTAGCTAAGTTGCATAAGGATGGATATTTGAATCCGTTCGAATTTACATCTTATGAAATTTGTCAGTCTTGTCTCAAAGTAAAGATGACAAAAACTCTGTTTACAGGACACAGAGTAAGAGCTACTGAACTCTTGGGACTGATACATAGTGATGTATGCGGTTCTATGTCTATACATGCCAGAAATGGTTCCTCGTACTTCATTACATTTATAGATGATCTCTCAAGATTCAGACATGTGTTCCTGTTGAAACACAAATCTGAAGCCTTTGAGAAATTCAAGGAATATAAGAGTGAAGTAGAAAACCAGATGGGTAAAAGTATCAAAATACTTCGATCTGATCAAGGAGGCGAATACTTGAGCATGGAATTCTAAGATTATCTAAAGAAGAATGGGACACTCTCTTAGCTTACTCCTTCGAATACATCACAACACAATGGTGTATCGGAGCGGAGGAATCGAACCGTATTAGATATGGTACGCTCTATGATGAGTACTGCCGAGTTAGCTCTATCATTCTGGGATTATGCACTTAAGACAGCCACATACCTATTGAATTATTCTCCATCAAAATCCATGCCTAAAACCCTATATGAGATATGGAATGGAAAGAGATCATATCTTAAATGGGTTAAGATATAGGGTTGTCATGCTTAAGTCAAAAGGAAAAACCCAGACAAACTCGAAGCACGATCAGTACTCTGCAAGTTTGTGGGATATCCAAAGAATTCTCTAGGGTATTTTTTCTACCACACCGAGGAACAAAATGTATTTGTTTCTCAGTATGCCACCGCTTTGGAAAAGAAATTTCTTGAAAAATAAATTAGTAGTAGTGCAGTAGAACTGGATGAAATTCCAGAAACACAAACTGCGACCGATGATTTAGTAGAACCAGAAAATTCAATAGTCCCCGACGAATCTCAGCCATTTCGAAGATCTAGTAGGGTTTCTCACCCACCTGAGAGATACTACAGTTTTCTTATTGACAGTAGGAACGAGAATTGCATCATGGAAGATGATGACCCGACTAGTTTCGAGCAGGCCATCATAAGTGGGGACTCTATGAAATGGCTGGATGCTATGTGATCTAAAATGGAATCCATGTACACCAATAAAATATGGACTTTGGAGGTTGCTCCTAAAGGGGTAAAACCTATTGGGAGCAAATAGATTTGCAAGAAGAAAATCGGTGTAGATGGAAAGGTTGAGATCTTCAAAACTAGACTTGCAGTAAAAGGTTTTTGTCAATGACCAAATATTGACTATGACGAGACCTTTTCTCCAGTGGCTATGCTTAAGTCCATCTGGATCCTACTTGCCATTGCTGCATACCATGACTATGAAATCAGGCAGATGGACATCAAGACCGCTTTTCTAAATGGTGATTTAGAAGAGAGCATGTGTATGACACAACCAGAGGGCTTCAAAGACAGTGGGAGCAGCGGAAATGTGTGCAAGCTGCTTAAATTAATCTACGTTTTAAAGAACCCGTTGCGGAGCTGGAACATCTGTTTTGATGTAGCAGTTAAAGATTTTGATTTTATCAAAAACGTAGATGAACCCTGTATATATAAAAAGGTAATACAGCGTAAGGTCATTTTCCTCGTATTGTATATGGATGCTATACTCTTGAAAGGAAACGATGTTCCTATACTGCACTCGGTCAAACTCTTCCTATCACAAAAGTTCTCCATGAAAAATCTAGGTGATGCTGTTCCCCTCCGAAAGACGGCGCAAGACTGACGTCTTGCCTGAAATTCGGGGCAGATGCTAATTGGTGCTATCCGTCCACCTCTCCGAAGATGCCAAGTTGATTTATGGCACCATGTATCGATGGTTTAAACGGATGCGGCCGATGTAGCAGACTTCGTCATATTCCCCCCCGTTTGAGGGGTTTTTGATTGTGGGGACGCTTTTCCCTGCAGGCGCAAGCCCCTGCAGTTAATTACGCTTCCGCATCGCGGTAACAACTTTCTTCTTCTCTATATGGTCACTTCGTATCGTGGGTGTTTGTTTTTTGTTTGGTTGCCCGTGGATTGTATACGGAGACTAAGTTATGTTGTCGCCCGTAGGGCGTGGACTAGTCCAAATCCGTATCTTTCTTAGATTTGGGTTTGGGGGGTTTGGGTTTAAGGATACGTTAGCCTCATTTGAGACTAAGATCAACTTAAACGTTTGTTAAGGATACATTAGTCTAATTTTAGACTAAGATCAACTTAACGGGATCGTTTAGATCTGACAAAAGAGCAATTAGGCTCTATTGTTTAGTTTAATGACATTGTGGTCGATTAGTTTAAGGACATTACGGTCCAATGTTAGTTTTAAGACATCGCGGTCGAGGTTAAGGACATCATAGTCCATGAGTTTAAGGACCCCACAGTCCGATGTTAGTTTTAAGACATCACGGTCGAGGTTAAGGACATCATAGTCCATGAGTTTAAGGACCCTACAGTCCGATGTTATTTTTAAAACATCACGGTCGAGGTTAAGGACATCATAGTCCATGAGTTTAAGGACCCCACAGTCCAATATTAGTTTTAAGACATCACGGTCGAGGTTAAGGACATCATAGTCCATGAGTTTATGGACCCCATAGTCCGATGTTAGTTTTAAGACATCACGGTCGAGGTTAAGGACATTATAGTCCATGGGCTTAAGGACCCCACAGTCCGTTGTTAGTTTTAAGACATCACGGTCGAGGTTAAGGACATCATAGTCCATGAGTTTAAGGACCCCACAGTCCGATGTTAGTTTTAAGACATCACGGTCGAGGTTAAAGACATCATAGTCCGTGAGTTTAAGGACCCCACAGTCCGATGTTAGTTTTAAGACATCACTGTCGAGGTTAAGGACATCATAGTCCATGGGTTTAAGGACCCCACAGTCCGATGTTAGTTTGAGACATCACGGTCGAGGTTAAGAACATCATATCCATGAGTTTAAGGACCCCACAGTCCGATGTTATTTTTAAGACATCACGGTCGAGGTTAAGGACATCATAGTCCATGAGTTTAAGGACCTCACAGTCCGATGTTAGTTTTAAGACATCACGGTCGAGGTTAAGGACATCATAGTCCATGGGCTTAAGGACCCCACAGTCCGTTGTTAGTTTTAAGACATCACGGTCGAGGTTAAGGACATCATAGTCCATGGGCTTAAGAACCCCACAGTCCGTTGTTAGTTTTAAGACATTATGGTCGTGGTTAAGGACATCATAGTCCATGAGTTTAAGGACCCCACAGTCCGTGAAATGTGTCGTTGTCGGGACCCGTCATCTCTTTGAAGACCTTGAGGAATTACAACGACAAATATCAAAGGAGTGAAGAGATGTACCCTTGAACCAAGGTGAGTTAAATGATCTATAGCCCAGTTTGGAACTAAGACCAATTAATTGTATTATGAGCACATTGGCTCAGTTAAGTCCGAATTGAGGACTTATGGCCTTCTTGGGCTAAGTCCAATTAAGTTTGGAATATTGGCCCTCTGTTGGTCCATTAGACATTTGTCTGGGTTCAAGCCCACATTGTTTAGCAATACTCAACAAGAGTTTGGGGGCTTTAATAACATTTAGGTCTTTGGCTGAGGATTAAACTTTATACCTCTGAGTTTTCACTCAATTTTGAGATTCAATTGAAGGGGAGGTTTTGCCTCTAGAAAATTAGCCAATTGGGCTAAAGCCAGTGTTAAACACTAGAGAACAACAGTGTTAAATACTGGGAATAAGATTATTAAATTAGTGTTAAACACTAAAAATGTGATTCTCAAATTAATGTTAAACACTAACAGGTAACAGTGTTAAACACTGGAAACCAAATTATCAGATTAGTGTTAAACACTAGAAGAGGAAAAGATCACGTGGGAGCACGCGATGGCATCAAAAAGTGGGGCCAGATCCTTTTTATTTCGTTCTGTAAACAAGTGTTAAACACTTTTTTATCTTTTAAAGCCATCACGGGTGGGCACGTGATGTATACTCGTGCCCCGATTTTATTAGAACATTCATTAGGGGTCACGTGGTAACACGTGAGAGCGCCCAAGTCATATTTTGCCTTTACTTTTGTTCCATATATAATGAGGGTCACGTGGGAGCACGCGAGGTATTGCCTCAGGGCTAAATCCTTCTCATTTGTGGGGATCTTTTCAGGGTTCACGTGGGGACACGTGACCTTAATCCTCTGCATGCATGGAGATATTTTAAGTCTCCTTATTTTCAAGAATTAAATTCTCTGTAGGGTTAAACTCTGATCATGATTTGGAGGAATTAAATTCCTGAAAGAATTAAATTCTTATATAGGGTTAAACCCTAATTTTCTTTTAGAGGAATTAAATTCCCATATATGTAAAAGAATTAAATTTTTGTAGAGGGTGAAACCCTAATTTCATTTTTTAAGAGGAATTAAATTCCTGTGAATTTGAGAGAATTAAATTCCCAGTTAGGGTTAAACCCTAGTTTTGTCTTGAAGGAATTAAATTCCTGTAATTTTGGGAGAATTAAATTCTCATATAGGGTTAAACCCTAACTTTGTTTTGGGAGAATTAAATTCTCTAAACTCAATTCCCACTCTAAGTTTTGGATCTGCATGGCAGGATCTCAACCCGATGAGAATTAAATTCTCATCCTATGGGGAGATGTGCTCTGTGCAGACCTTCAACCAGAAGAAGAACTAAGTTCTTTTGTGCAGAAGAGTTAAACTCTTAGATTTGAGAATTAAATTCTCTGTTTGATGTTTTGATCCCCTTTCTTTCCTCACCTAGGGTTTTTCTTTTGTAGAGAATTAGATTCTCCTTTCTTTTCTCTCTGAAATTTCAAGATTCGAAGCTCTCTCCCCTCAAAATTCTATATCCCTTCTCTTCTATTGGCTCCTATTTATAGGAGAAGAAAAAGAATCAATTTGTTTAGCAAATCTTTCTTTGAAAGATTTTGTTTGTTTTCATAATTAATATGAGCTTTTAGATTATTAAGTGAATTTTATTCACCGTTGGATTTTCAATCTAAAGATATTCTGTTTGTTATTTCTGGTGGGATTTATGGAAATCTTTCCTTGTTCAAGATTTTTCCATAAATTGGTGATATTTAATCACCCCTGGATTTTTTAATCCAACGGTTCTCCTTAATCCTTTCCTATTTGGAAAGATTTTGGAGAAATTCAGAATTTTAATTCAATTAAACTGTAAGGCTTTCAAAGCCTGTCACGTGCTGGCACGTGACCCTTGGTCACGTGTGAGCACGTGACCCCCGTTGAGGTATTTTCTGAATTTTTAGAATTAAATTCTATTTTAAGCTGCAAGGCTTTCGAAGTCCGTCACGTGCTGACATGTGACCCTTGGTCACGTGTGAGCACGTGACCTCAATTGAGTCATCTTTCACCATTTCTTTCGTTTTTCGTCTCTGTATAGTGAGATTTTAACCATTACGTGTCATCACGTGACCCTTGGTCATGTGTGAACACGTGATACCTCATTGAGGTAATTCCTGATCTTTAGAATTAGATTCTATTAAGCTGCAAGGCTTTCAAAGCCTGTCACGTGCTCGCACGTGACCCCCAATTGAGTCATCTTTCAGCCATTTGTTTTCCTTTCTGCTTGATGGGGTTTTATCCATCACGTTCATCACGTGACTATTGGTCACGTGTGAACACGTGGTACCTCATTAAGGTAATTCCTGATTTTTTAATCAGGAAACAAATGCCCCCATAGCGTTGCTCTCACGTGTCTGCACGTGAGTGCAACGCTGTCACTTTTGTGACCGTTGGATCCATCTTGGGAATCGGGAAGATGAAGCGTTTCCATCACATCCTATAAATGCAGGGGTCTCTTCAGAAGCGCCTCCACTCTTTCATCTTCCTCCTTTGCTAACTTTTCCCCTTTTGAGAATTTAATTCTCGTTTCCAGAGCTTAGTTCTCTGCCTCGAATATTTTCAGAGTTTAACTCTGTCTAAGAAAGACCTATCTCTTCAGGTAATGTCTTTGGATGATCGAAGAACTTTCATGCATAAAACTCTCTGGATTTTAAATCCATACCAAGGGCTTTTTCCTTTTAACAAGAACCCATTTTTCTTTAAGTTCTTTAACAAGAACAGAAAACCATTTAACCTTCAAATAGTAGATCTCTTTGGGTTTCTCTAATATTTAGGGATCGGTGGTGGTATTTGTCTTTTCCATGGAATCATCAAAAAGCTCTGGCTATGGGAAAATAATTTCTGGGAATTTAATTCCCTTTTTCAAAAAGGAATTTAATTCCTATGAAGAACTTAGTTCTTCTCAGGTGACTTCTTGGGTTTTCTTGCCCTGAGTTGTCTCTCTGTAACCAAGAAGAAGAAGTTTGCAATGTCTCTTTCTGGGAATTTAATTCCCTTGATTCTGTTTGATTTGCCACAGAGTCCAAGATGAATTTCTTTTTAGGGGAGTGTGTAGGGTCATTTGAAATCCACTGCCTATTTAATGAGAATCTTCCTTTCTTCTCATTATAATTGCTTTGCCTCATCATTAGCCAGCCGCCATCTTGATTTCGTGGGATCCATGTGTTTTGTAACTAGTGGTCCCATAAAATGAGTCCGATGTCTCTTTCTTCCACTGTCCTTTTATATGTATATATTTATAATCATATATATATACATTGTTGGCTTTGCTTTTAACAGTTTCCCCTTATTTTATTTTAGGTACAATGTCTTCCGTTCCGTACTTTCCTTTCACTCGCTCGGAGGCCGCTTTTCCTCAGTCACCATCTGATGAGGAAGTGATGGCGATGATCAGGGCTCATGATCCGAACTGTACCAATTTGCTTTTGTGGGGGGACCTGGTATGGTCATATTGTCCGGGGTCGTCGGAGTTTTCTTTGCGAAGTGCCGACGGAGCCTACCTTTCCGTTCCTACCGATGGATCGACCAGGGACTGTCTTTGCTGTGGAGATGCCGAATTGGACCCTAATGAGACGACTTGAGCCTTCGACGACTGGCATCCCAAACCATCCGATACCGGCCATAAATATTCTGGGACGCCATATCTGCTTGGGCGAGGCCCAACCGTGGGGGCAGATTTATAAGATAGGGCTTACCCCTTGACAACCCACGGGCTACCTTCTTTGGGCTCGCTACATCCTATCCGCCCATCGCGCGCGACTGCAGAAGGTTGGGCTTTATCAGGCAATCTATGCGTCCCTCTTCCACTACGCGTCTCCTCACGTCTGGTGGGTTAAGGCCTTCCTGAACCAGTGGAATCTTCCCACCAACACTTTCCTCTTGGGCGACCGTGAAGTTTCAATTTCTTTGGAAGAATTTCATGAGATCTCGGGGCTGCCAATCAGAGGGACACTTTACGAGGAATTGCTGCCTTCTGACGAGTACGTCTTTGAGACTGAGCCCGCAACGCTTGACGGCTTGTCTACCGAGAATGCCGTCCGCCATAAGCGTCCGAGTTTGATCAAGGCGCTGGGCATCTTCGACAAACTGTTCATAGAATCTGAGGAGCAGGGCGTCATTTTCAAGAGCTTCATTGCTTGCTTCCTTCGCGAGGATGTCTTGTCGAAGATGGCTCCCAAGTTTACAAGCATCAACGACCCCTTTGGGTTTGGTTTGAACAGGCGGCCGACTAAGGAATCGTATTTACCGCAGTATTATATTCCTATCATGTCGCCGGTATCTTTCGAATCGATTGCAGCTCCCGGCATGGACGAAGAGACATTCTTTGTGGGCTTTATCAGTGTCTGGCTCAGCTGGTTCGTCATCCCTATGCATCGCCGCTTCATGAGAGTCTCGGTTATCTATCCGGCTCATCGTATCGCTGAGGGAACACGGCTGGCCATAGGCATCCCGGCGCTAGCGCATCTCTATCATGGATTGGGTGCCGCCGCTAACACCTCAACTCCCGGTGTGGACGTAATAAACTTCTCCCTTCACTACTTTACATCTTGGATTGAGATGCACGTGTTGGGGGCTTTTGCTGCGCATCAGAGACCTGCTTTTTATGACGCCTACACTTTTCCGCGACTCATGCGGCTGGTGGACGCTGCTGCTCCCGACCTGACTCAGTTCGGGGCTATTCGCGTGTTGATTGCTCCCTATGTTAGTGCAGGCGGTCTAGCATTTGTTGATCGGGTTCTATCTGCTCCTTCAGGCCCGATTCAACAACTTCATGACCAGTCGAAAGGTGAGATGCCTTCTCTGAAGCCCCAGGAGGCCACACACTTGTACGCGATCAGGTCGGGCTATCTTGTATTCCATCAGAACAGTGCGGCTTTGTTTATGAAGTACAATCCGCATCGCTTCGCCCGGCAGCTTGGATATGATCAGGGCGTCCCCTTTGAGGCTTTTACGGTTGCGCCTGTCCCTTCACCCGCAGTTGTTCGTGATGCTGCTCATCACTTCGTAAGGCTGAACACTGGTTCTTACTTCATGATCCCCGAAGCAGATCATACTCCCCGATGCGTGGGGTCATTCACAGGCTGGTATCTTTATCGAGTAAACCCAGTTATTGCCGAGGAGAAGAGGTTGCTTCTTGGCTATGGTGCTCTTGCTCCGGCTCAGGCCGCGGGAATTCCGCTACGGCCGCGCGCACCGGTCCGCTTTCCCCCGAGGGACACCAGTGTTGCGCTCATTCCAGAGGAGTCGGAGGTGGACCTTACCCCCACAATTGGTATGCCGTTAGATACCCGGTCTCAGTCAAGGGGTAAAAGGGCTCCAGTAGCAGTACCACCGCCGGCGGTGTCGACAATGGTCGTGTCATCCTCGGTAGCACCGCCAAGCGAGGGTGCTGGAAATGAGGGCGTTGAAGGTGAGGTGGGCCAGCGTCGTGCCAAGGCTCCACGGGGGAGGAAACGGACGTCTTCGGTGGTCGGTTCTGGATCCAAGCGGCGGAGGAAGGTGGCTACCAACCTGCTCGACTCTTTAGTAGAGTCTGAGCCCATTCTTCAGGATGAACCGTTGACCGTGCAAGAGTTGGATGCAGGCTTACTTTTTTCGGGCTCAGCTGCCGAGGAAGCCGTACAATTGGCTGAGGCTATAAGACGTTCTAAAGATGAGTCTCAGAACGTAAGGGTTCCGAAGAAGCCCTATCCTTCCGTAATCTTTTACGAAGACCCTTCGTGGATCCTGCGGCGGTTCATCGGCCCTTTGGAGGAATAGGGTGAAAGGGCCCTTAAGCAGGCTACTTCGGAGGATGCTGCGGACGCGCTTTCATTGTGGACTGGCGACCACGAGTCCACCCTTGAACCTCCGCGAGCACACCTCCTTGAGAAGGAGCATCGGCTTGACGAAGCCATATTGAAAGCTTCCTTACGCATTGGTATGTTCCTGTATTTCTTTGTAATACTTCATATTGCCTGCACTTGTATATATGTATTCTTATTCTCGTGTGAATTGTGCAGAGATTTCGGCGATGTGGGAGGTTCCTACGGGCTTACTGACGGTAGAGCCTGTTGACACCCCCAATGAAACATTGCTCGATGTGGAGGGTGTTGACGACGCTGTCCCTCTCGCGATAGAGCCTCCTGTGGCGGTTCTTGATCCCGGAGCACTCGCTCCTTTAGGAAAGGCACCCTTGGTGGTCGCCGTCCCAACGGATCTTCCTGAGGGTGGCCCAGAGGCTGGGATGGAGATAGTCGAGACTACCCTCCCTTCGTTGGAACCCGCAGTGGCTGCCGCTGCTCCTTCCTCAGAGGCCGTTACACTAGCTCGTGTCCTTGATACTGTGCCTGAGGTTGCGGCGGAAGCCGTTGAAGCTGCTATCCCTCCAGTTCAGAATGGGAGGAGCGTCGAAGGTAACCTTCCACATTTTAAACTAGTAATCTTTCCGTTATCTGAACTCTTTTGTCTTTTCAGAACTGCGCGGACTGGCGGCCTCTATTGCCGATCTGTCTCCCCGGCAATCTTTTCAGCGTTTGCTGGAGATGGCCGCTCCGCAGGCGATATCTTCTCAACGCATCGTCCTCTCGTCTGGGCAAGGTCAGTGTTGTTCATCATCTTTTCATAACATTGTTGTTATTTTGCAAAATGACATCGATGTCTTTTACAGTTCTGGAGGCTGACGACGAGGTTGAGGTTCTCGAAGGGCCAGGGGAACCTTCAGCTCTTTCTTGCATGACTGTGGGTAAGTGAAGTCTCAATATTGTCCCACCTGCTCTTTGCTTAAAAGTTCACTGATCTTTTATAAATCTGAACAGCCCTGCCAGTTCTCACAGTGCTGGAGTCGCGCATCGCCATGCCGCCCGGCCCTTATGCTTTGCGAGCCTCAGACCGTTTGGCAAAATTAAGCCTCGACTCCCTGTCATCCCTGATCGAGGAGCTTCGTGCGGGCAGTGTAATCACAGCCAAAGCGTTTGCTGCTGAAGCTTACGGTTTTCTTCCCTTTCTTGCTGTCTATCATAGTGAGGCCGTGGTGCAAGTCTGGGTTGAGTTTTGCCGTCAGGTGGAGGCTTGTCTACACGTGCTCGAGTGTACCCGCGTTTCCTCGGAGGCTGTGGCTGCGAAAGCGGGCTTGCGGGGTCTGATTGGGTGGTGCGCGGCGAACATGGTGTCGTGCGAGAAGAGGCTCGGCCGCAAATTCTCAGAAAGGGAGCTGGCTTCTAAGGCGCTGAACGAGCTCCAAGCCAACCTTACAGCCAAGGCTAAAGCGTATGAACTCTGGTGAGTGCTTCAAGAGGCCATCAAGGAGGTGGTGGCCATCGACAAGGCCGCCGTGTTTCCTCGCGAAAGGGTTGAGGCTCACAAAGCTACCGAGAAAGAGCTCGAAGGCCGGCTCGCCTCATATCAGGCCCAGCAGGCTCAGGCGGAGGCCCATCTTTTGGCGATACTGAATCACGAAGGCGTGGCCCAGCGAAAGAGGGATGAGCTGACCAAGCTGCTAAATCGCCCGCGACCTGAAGACTTGTATATCTTCTTTTTTTTTCTTTTGTACATACTCCTGAATAAGAGTATATTTTTGTTCTTTCATGAATTGTACTTTGTATCCTTTTTGGTTCATGAATAAAAGACATATTTTTCTTCTCAATGGTGTGTCCCTTTTTATTGAATGTATTCTGCGGATGGTCTATCTTGATCTCTTTGCAGGCCAACGACGGCTTATGATTCAGGGTTAAGATCTGCCTCCTAAGACTTTTCAACTTTATGAGCCGTGAGGGTCTCATAAGGAGTTTTTCTCCCTACAGGTCGAGAGGATCCCGTAGGTGTAATTTCTCCTTAAGAATCGTGAGGATTCCTATGCGTGTTTTCTCTTGAAAGTCGTAAGGATCTCATAAGAGAATTTGCTCCCTTACGAGTCGTGAGGACCCGCAAGTGATGGGTGAAGTTGCCCTTAACCGTATTTCACGGGGTTAGGTGCTGCTCTGGGTGCTTCTCACGGGTTCACTGCCGTGTTTGGTGAGGACCAGGCTCCGCTCTGGATGTTTTCCGGGGTACCGTAGTTTAAAGACATCGCGGTCGAGGTTAAGGACATCATAGTCCGTGGATTTAAGGACTCCACAGTCCGTCGCTAGTTTTAAGACATTACGGCCGAGGTTAAGGACATCATAGTCCGTGGATTTAAGGACTCCACAGTCCATTGTTAGTTTTAAGACATCACGGTCGAGGTTAAGGACATCATAGTCCGTGGATTTAAGGACTCCACCGTCCGTTGTTAGTTTTAAGACATCACGGTCGAGGTTAAGGATATCATAGTCCGTGGATTTAAGGACTCCACAGCCCAATTTTTGCCCTCGATGCTTCCCACGGGTTCACTGCCATGTTCGGCGAGGACCAGGCTCCGCTCTGGATGCTTCGCACGGGCTCATTTCCGCGTTCCACGTAACCAGGAATTTTGCTCTAGATGCTTCCCACAGGTTCACTGCCGTGTTCGGCGAGGACTAAGCTCCGCTCTGGATGCTTCACACGGGTTCACTGCCGTGCTCTGCGAGGACCAGGATCTGCTCTGGACATTTCTCATGGGGTCATTGCCGCGTTCCACGTAACCGGGAATTTTGCTCTAGATGCTTCCCACGGGTTCACTGCCGTGTTCGGCGAGGACTAGGCTCCGCTCTGGATACTTCACACGGGTTCACTGCCGTGCTATGCGAGGACCAGGATCCGCTCTGGACGTTCCCCATGGGGTCATTGCCGCGTTCCATGTAACCAGGAATTTTGCTCTAGATACTTCCCACAGGTTCACTGCCGTGTTCGGCGAGGACTAGGCTCCGCTCTGGATGCTTCACACGGGTTCACTGCCGTGCTCTGCGAGGACCAGGATCCGCTCTGGACGTTTTCCACAGGGTCATTGCCGCGTTCCACGTAACCAGGAATTTTGCTCTAGATTCTTCCTACGGGTTCACTGCCGTGGTCTGCGAGGACTAGGCTCCGCTTTGGATGCTTCTCATGGGTTCACTGCCGTGCTCTGCGAGGAACAGGATCCGCTCTGGATGCTTCACACGGGTTCATTGCCGTGCTCTGCGTAACCAGGAATTTTGCTCTAGATGCTTCCCATGGGTTCACTACCGTGTTCAGCGAAGACTAGGCTCCGCTATGGATGCTTCACACGGGTTCACTGCCGTGCTCTGCGAGGACCAGGATCTGCTTTGGACGTTTCCCACGGGGTCATTACCGCATTCCACGTAACCAGGAATTTTGCTCTAGATGCTTCCCACGGGTTCACTGCCGTGTTCGGCGAGGACTAGGCTCCGCTCTGGATGCTTCACACGGGTTCACTGCCGTGCTCTGCGAGGACCAGGATCTGCTCTGGATGCTTCACACGGGTTCATTGCCGTGCTCTGCGAGGACCAGGTTCCGCTCTGGACGTTTCCCACGGGGTCATTGCCGCGTTCCACGTAACCAGGAATTTTGCTCTAGATGCTTCCCATGGGTTCACTGCCGTGTTCGGCGAGGACTAGGCTCCGCTCTGGATGCTTCACACAGGTTCACTGCCGTGCTCTGCGAGGACCAGGATCCGCTCTGGACGTTTTCCACGGGGTCAGAAGTGACATAATCTGCGTTCCACGTAGCTAGGAAAGGTTGACTTTATCCGCATTTCACGGAGTCGGAATTTGACTCTCGGTCATCTGTACACCGCCGGGTCATAGAACTGGGAGTTTCCGCTGTTCCGCTTTACTTGATGTTGTGTCTGCTACAATGAGACGAACGTCAAGATGATCTCTAAGCTATCTGTGAACCGTCGAGATTTGGCTTCTTCTTATGATGAAACCTGGGGAGGAGGAGTGTGACTCCCTCTTCGTTTGCCTCCCTGGATTGTATACAGGGATTGATGTGATGTCACATGTAGGGCATAAATTTCATTTATTCACTTTTTTTTTATTTTATCTCTTTCCGCGATGCTCTATCATTTCAGCTTTTATATCGCGAAGGTCGCGATTGCCCTATCATTTCGGCTATTTTTCACGGTGCCCAATCATTTCGGCTATTTATTTTATTTTTACCCGCTGCTTTTTGTTGTGAGTTGCCCAATCATTTCGGTTATTTTGCATGCATACATTTTTACTTGCTGATTTTGTTTGCAAGTTGCCCCATCATTTCGGCTATTCCGTATGCATGTGTGGCGTGCTGGCTTTTTGCTGCAAGCTTGGGATTAGACACCGATTTCGGCATCAGTATCGCTACAACTGGGATATTTCCAGGAGCGAATCATCATTTGCCTCTGTCGATATCGAACAAAGGTGGCTTAGTGAACAGGGTTAGGATCCTGTCGACTAAGGCTTTTGACTTCATGAGCCGTAAGGGTCTCACAAAGGTATTTCTTCCTGTGAGTCGTGAGGATCTCGTAGGTGTGTTTTCTCCTTAGGAATCGTGAGGACTCCTAAGTGTATGGCTTCTTGTAAGTCGTAAGGATCTTACAAGAGAGTTTTCTCCTTATAAGTCGAGGGGACTTACAAGGGTTGTTCACCGTGCGAACATATCCCTAATCACGGATGAGATTTTGTTAGGGAAATTTTTATTTGCGCCCGTGGATTGTATACAAGGGTCAGCATTGAGCCGCTTGTATGGAAGTATTGAAGGTTGTGGGGGCTGCTTAAGAACAGATTCAGGTCTCTGTAGCTTAAGACTTTCAAATTTTATGAGTCGTGAGGGTCTCATAAGAGGGTTCTCCTTACGAGTCGTGAGGATCTCGCAAGTGTATTTTCTCTTTAGGGATCGTGGGAATCCCTAAGTGTGTTGCTCCCTTGTAAGTTGTAAGGATCTCCCGCGGGTGGTTTCTCCTCACAAGGTCGAGAGGACCCTGCAAGTGTCTCTTAACGAGATTGCGTCCTTTCGGGTTTTCACAAACACTCGCCGGTAGCCCTGCTGTTTTTACTCACGGAGCCCTTTCGGGTTTTCATCTGTGCCCATTTTGCTTATGGACATACCGTTCTCTTCTTTTTTTTAAATTCTTTTTTCTCTTTTTTTGTACCAGCTTTGGGATGCTGCAATCCACCGTAGTTTATCGACATCTCGGTCAACAGCTAGTTTTAGGACATAGTGGTCCATTGTTAGTTTAAGGACGTTTCGGTTCATCGTTAGTTTAAGGACATTTCGGTCCGCTGTTAGTTTAAGGACGTTTCGGTCCGCTGTTAGTTTAAGGACATTTCAGTCCGTTAGCCGGCTATTACTTATAGAGTCTGGGCTTAGGAAGATAGCGAGCGGACATAGGCGTTGTCATCTATCATTGACCTAGGCCGTGACTCGTCAAGCGTAGTACTTCTTCAGGAAATGACCGTTTATTGGCCTAAGGGGCCTTTCACCATGCATGTCCATGAGTAGATAGGCTCCACTCTAATAGACCTTGTCTATGATATATGGGCCTTCATAGTTTGGCTCGAATTTCCCCCGCTTGGCACGATTGGAGATCATTGGTCTTTTGAACACTAGCACGAGTTCACCTTGGCGGAATATTCTCGGCCTAGCCAATCTTTCGTATGAGCGCATCATCTTTGCTTTATAAGCTTCCAGATTTTGTTGCGCTATGAGCCGGGTTTCATCAAGAGCGTCGAGCTCCTCAAGCCGAAGGTGAGCATTCTCTTCGTCCGTTAGCTCGTAATGAACTGCCACTCGTAGAGAGGGTAGCTCTATCTTAAAGGGGAGTACTGCCTCTGTACCGAATACCAACGCGTACGGTGTTGTGTTCGTGGCCGTCTTGAACGTAGTTCGATATGCCCAGAGAGCTTCTTGCAGTCTTTCGTGCCAGTCTTTCTTATTTCGAGATACCGTCTTTTTTACAATCTTTGTCAAGGTCTTGTTGAAAGCCTCAGCTAGACCGTTAGCTCGGGGATTATAAACTGAGGAGTATCTCCAGTCTATGTTGTGCTTTTGTGCGAAGCGGCTAATCTTGTGACTTCTGTAGGCTGGCCCGTTATCGGATATGATCCGTCTCGGAGTTCCAAACCGATAAATGACGTGTGTCTTGAAGAAATGGAGGATATTCTCCGTCTTCACTTCCCGCAGTGGTACTGCTTCTGCCCATTTGGAGAAGTAATCAGTTGTCGCCAAAATGAAACGATGTCCTCTGGACGATGCCGGTTCGATGGGGCCGATTATGTCAGTTCCCCACATTTCGAACGGCCAGCTAGCTACTGTCGGATGTAATGGATTTGGATGCTGATGGATAAAGCCCCCATGGATCTGGCACGAGTGGCATTGCTTCTCATACTCGAGGCAGTCCTGGATCATCGTGGGCCAATAATAACCCATCCGTTTGATCTTCAACTTCATCTTCAGGCCTGCTTGGTGAGAACCGCAAAGTCCATCGTGAACTTCTTAGACGACTCTTTTCGCCTCTTCAGGTCCCAGGCATCTTAACCATAAAGAATCAAACGACCTCTTGTACAGGGTATCATTGACGAAAGCGAAAGACAGAGCTCGTTTCATAAGCTGATGTCTTGAGGACGCATCTTCAGGTGTTCGATGGGATTTGAAGTAGTCTATGATGACTTCTCTCCAATCCTCAACCTTTCCCTGGTCTTTTACTTGCAGAGCCATTTGCTCGGTCGCTCCTTTTTCTTTAGACGACTCTGGAGATATTTCTGCCGGTGCAAGAACCCGATGGCTTTGTACTACGATTCTTACGTCATCGAGGTTCTCATCAGCCAATTCTTTAGCAAGCTTGGCTAATGCATCCGCTTTGCTATTTTCCACACGCGGTATGCTTTGCAAGGTGTAAGAAGGAATTTGAGTCAGCAGTTGCTGTACTCTCTCGCCGTACTTCACCAATTCTGGTTTGCACGTCTGGTAGTCGCCATTTACTTGACTAACGACCAGCTGAGAGTCTCCGTATATGAGGAGGTTCTCAATCCCCATGTCGATGGTGATCTCGAGACCTGCTATCAAAGTTTCATACTCGGCTTCATTGTTCGTCCTTGGCTCTGTTAAAGAGAAGGCAAAGCGCATTATCCCTCCTTGCGGACTTATGAAGATGAGGCCTACCCCTGATTTGATTATGGGGGTGCTTTGTTTGCGCTTCTTCATGGAAGACGCTCCATCAAAATAAAGTTCCCACCGGGTATTACTTCCGTCGATCATGTCAAACGCATGTTCGTTGGCAGTTCGCAATTCAGGGGGGAATCGGCAGGTATCGGATGACCAGGGAGGAAGTCGGCGATGGCTTGGCCTTTCACTGCCTTGAGAGGTTGATAAGTTATTGAGAACTCCATCAAGAGTAAGGCCCACTTAGCGAGCCGTCCCGTCAATATGGCCTTTGACATCAAATTCTTGAGGGGATCCACCTTCGATATGAGACAGACTTCGTGCGCCAATGCATAGTGCCTGAGCTTCGTTATCGCGAAGATCAATGCCAGGCAATGTTTTTCGATGGGAGAATAATTGCTTTCTGCCCCCAGTAAAACTCGACTCAAATAGTAGAGGGCTCTCTTCTTCCCTTAGTCATTCTCTTGTGCCCATAATGCACCTAAGGAACCTTCGAGGGCTGTTGTATAAAGAATAAGGGGCTTTCCCTTGACCGGAGCGGCCAGCACTACCGGGTTCTGCAGATATTTCTTGATTTCGTCCAGCGCGCCTTGGCATTTGTGATCCCAGACGAACGGGGTCCCCTTCTTCATCAGGTGACTGTAAGGGCGGCACTTCCCCGAAAGATTGGCTATAAATCGCCGGATATACGCGAGCTTTCCTTAGAGAGAACGCAATTGCTTAAGAGTCTTTAGCGGGGGCATTTCCATGATCGCCTTGATCTTCGACGGATCTATCTCGATGCTTCGGTGTCGCACGACGAACCCTAGGGATTTGCCTGAGGACACCCCGAACGCGCATTTGAGAGGGTTCATTTTCAAGTTATATTGCCGAAGGTGTTGAAATACGATCTTCAGATGTTCGAGATGTTCCTCGTATGATTTTCTTTTAACCACGAGGTCGTCGATATAACATTCGATGATTTCATGTATGAGGTCATCGAAGATCTTTGTCATGGCCCTCTGGTAGGTGGCACCGGCGTTCTTTAGACCGAAGGGCATCACCTTGTAGCAGAATATACCCAAAGGGGTCCGGAAAGTGGTGTGCTTCTGGTCTTCAGGATGCATCTTTATCTGATTATATCCCGATGAGCCGTCCATGAGGGAGAAAACTTCATGAGTGGACGTATTATCTATCATTAGCTCAGTGACCAGTACCGGGAAGTCATCCTTTGGGCAAGCTTTATTGAGATCCCGAAAGTC
Source organism: Agapanthus africanus (assembly GCA_030015575.1). Taxonomy (NCBI): domain Eukaryota; kingdom Viridiplantae; phylum Streptophyta; class Magnoliopsida; order Asparagales; family Amaryllidaceae; genus Agapanthus; species Agapanthus africanus. Next base: position 108,366,283 of record CM057337.1, read on the forward strand.
CACACATATGCGCACTGTCCCATTTTTCTTCATCACCGGGACGATGTTGGCGATCCAGTCATGATACTGAATCTCCTGGATGAAGCCAGAGTCGATTAGCTTCTTGACCTCGGCGTTGATGCTCATCTCAAGCTCGAGCCGCATTCTTCTCGGCGCTTGTTTAATTGGCTTGACGTCAGGGGATATTGCCAATTTGTGGACAACAATCTCTGGATCTAATCCTGGCATTTCGGAATAGTTCCATGCGAAGCATTCTCTATGCTGCATAAGCACTTCTTTTAGCACAGCCTCCCTTTCTTCAGATAGCAGCTCACTGACGAATGTCAGTCGTGGGTCGTTTGCCGTCCCCAAATCAATTTTCTTGAGGTTATCCGCAGTGTTATGTATTCCATCTTCCAGCTCTTTTGGCGCCGGTGGAAACTCTGAGATCACCTCGTCATCATTGTTTTCGAAGCACCAGAGGAGATCACCCCTATCCTCAGGCTCTTCTTTTGATAGTGTTATCATATGGCAAGTACGAGCTCGCTTCCACGACCGATGTTGATCTGGTTTTACTCTTGCTGTATGCGCTGCTTTTGGTTCGTGCTTCTGTGGCGGATTTATCCTTCAGCTACTGGATAGAGCAAATCTGCCTAGCTGATATTGGTCTTCGACCCAGTTCTTGAAGGTGAAGCAGTCTTCGAGAGGATGTCCTATTGCTCGGTGATAAGAGCAGTAGTCTGGGTGGGAGGTCTCGTTGACTTTTTCGGGGTGTTTGGACTCCGGAAGTGTAATCATTTGATGTTTTATAGCGAGATCAAGTATCTTCCGTGTTTTGTTCTGAGGAAAAGAGTATGCTCGACTCATCTTCTTCATAAGGGACGAATCCGGATTGCTTGATTCCTGATCGCGTGGCTTCTTGGTCCCGCTTTGTCTTTTTCGAATGCTTTTCCCGCTTTCTGACTTATTTTTGCCTCTGCATTGGGCCTTTTGTATGACGGGTTGATAAGGAAGAGCATTGTCATTCTCCGTGACCTGCTGAATGAGGCGCTGCGTCCTGGTTTTCTCGTAAATGTCCATTTCACGGTTATGGTCATCCCGGATCTTTTGACCCGCTTCACTGATGAGCTTGTCCATTCGTTCTTCAAATGACGGACTCGGCATTTTGATTGCAGGATCTCGTTTTGGTTCAGGATCGGTGTTTTCTGACAGGGCGTCCTCTTCTTCATCGAAGTCATATATGACGTAGCTACCATGGACTCGTTCCAGTTTCACGGATTTCATGTATCCAAGCCCGAGTGTTTCCATTCTCCTGTTGGGCAACTTGCGCTGAGTTCCAGGGACATCCCAGATCCTGTTGTAGAACCGAGCTTGTCGAATGGTCTGTTTGAAAGGTACCCCTTGGTGCTTCAAGAGCCTTCTCAAGTCTTCCGAGTAATATCTAGGTAGACGGATGGGCTGGAGTCTGTCGAGCGCAGAATCGGCGCTACGCCAGATTTCTTTCTCCACTTTGGTTTCCCCAGATCGGTAGAATAGGATCGCCTTTTCACCCTTTCGCCTGGGAGGGACGTAAAATGTCTGTAGTTCTTGTACATTATAAGCTTTAAGTGTATCGAGCTCTTTGTAATGCTCCCGCGGGACCATGGTGATTTGAAAGCTCTGATTGTTGTTAGCGAAAGCTTGTATTGACGGCCGAGAGGAGAATACAGCATTAATCTCGTATTCCGAGTCGCTGCCGAAGATCAACATGGGGGCGGACGGTCCCGGGTTGTTGCGTCGAGACGGCCCTGAATAAACTATCTCTTTTGCTTCCTCGGTATCACTCCCGAAGACTGGAATAGTGGTGATAGCTTTGTTCTTCGGTTGGTGACATCTTTCCGTATCCTCAAAATCTGGCAGAAAGTATTTTGCATCTTCGTATTTTCGGACTTCATTCATGGAGAAAGGGTTCAACTCCCCGGTCACAGTATACTCGAGACCATCCTTGAAATACTTCATACACTGGTGTTGTGTAGAAGGGATGATGTTGTATTCGTGTAACCAAGGCCGGCCGAGCAAAGCATTGTAGCAAGTCTTGGCGTCAATGACGTGAAATTTAATATCCGTGATGAGTAGCCCGAAGCGAAGCGTTAGTATCACAGACCCAAGAGTCCGTGACGACTAAGAGTCAAAACCAGATATGGTAATTTTATCACGAGCGAGATGCTGGACGCTCATGTAGATTTCCTTCAAGACTCGCACGTTAAGGAGATTGACGGAAGACCCATCGTCGACCCGGATTTTGCCTATCTTTATATCATGGCAGTATCCTGAAACATAGAGGGGACGGTTGTGCTCGCACGTCTCAAGGAGGAGGTCTTCATCGCCGAAGGTAATATCGGCTGTGTGTACTTCTTCCAGCTCGTTTTTCATCTTTTCTTCGGCGAGAAAAGCTTAGAATTGCTCTGGTTCTTGGAGCGCATTGATCAATGAATCTCTCGCTTCTTTGGATAGTAAAAGGGCGTCGAGAACGCTGAGCTGTGAAGGTAGCTTTCTTAAGTGTGCCAGAACGTTGTATTCCACCTTGTTCTTCTTTGGCGGGTCCTTGGCAGTCAGCTCTTTCATGACTTGGTCATCCAAGGCGATATCCTCAGAGACCTTTTCTTTTCCCTTATCTTTTCTACTCGTGGGTCCGAGATTCTTTTCTGGAAGCGTGTGATTGCGCAGCTGAATGTTTTCACAGGCCTTCGGTTCTTCCTCCTTCCCCAAGGTGGATTATTTAAAGAGAGGGCCAAGAGTCATCTCTTCGTCAGAGTCGCTTCCGAAGGTGAGAACCTGTGATCCCCCGGAGTTGACCGTGCGACAGTTGCCAGTAATATGCTCCTCGGTCATACTTCTCTGCTCCCGACGATTTTTGCGTTTCATCCGCTTAAAATGTTGCCAGTGAGCGACATAGCCCTGCCACCATCTTTTAAAAGCATTGCATTCCTCAGTGGGGTGTGCAATCTTCTGATGATATAAACAATAGCTCGGACACATTTCGGCTTCACCAAGAGTATTTCCTTCGGAGGATGGTATCTTCATTCCTACTGATATGGATTTCGCAAACCTTTTCCTCATCTTGATCCCGTTTTTATTCACGACGGATGCCCCTTGATTCGGCAGGAATGCCTCGACTCTTTCGTCTAGTCGCCGGCGTTTGGCTCTTTCAAATATGGCCATCTCACACTCCCGATCGGCTTTACTTTTCAAATGAATTTCATTCAGGAAGGCGTCGATCATTTCATCTGACGGCCATAGAAGTTCCGGCTCGGGACCTGCCTCCGGTCTCTCTGTGCAAGGAGCTTCTTCATCGTCTAGCGATGAATGGGAGATCACATGGCAACTTGCTATGTAATCCTCAGATCCATCCGATGAGCCTTCTCCATCCTCTTCGTCCTCAAGGACGTGGCCGAGGAACTCTTGAAGCATGATTGGGGTTCGCGTCTTCTGATTATGCTCTTCCAGCGCGTCAATCTGCTTCTGTAAGTCCTTGAGCTTGTCGCCAGGCTTCACGGGCTTCTTGGATTTCTTCTTCTTTTTCGAAGATTTCGACGGCTGGGTGTGAGCACTTTGGCTATCACCACCAATCTTTGGAGTTAGGCGTGGCTTCAGCATCCCTTCGATGATCTCAGGCTCCAACGGATTCTTCCACCTGATCGCCAGGCATGTCTGGAGATCATTCAGCATCCTTTTGGTTTTGGCCGAAAGAACAACCTCCCATGGGGCTTCCTCAACAAAAGAGCATGTTGCCCCCGGTGTGTCCGTCTTCTTAGGAGTGTGCGGTTGTGGTTGGTTTACTTTCCACTTCTCAGACAGCGCAAACTTGCCTTGTAGGTACTGATCCTCGATCCATCCCTTAAAGACGAAGCAATCTTCGATTGGATGGCTCACCGTTTGGTGGTACGGGCAATAATTGGGATTATTTTCTTCACCGGGTTGCAATGGTCGCTTTGGATTCGGCAAATTGATAAGCCTGTTGCGCATTGCTAGTTCGAACAGCCTCTTCGTTTTATCCCACGGGAATGAGTAAGGGCGATTCATTTTCTCATTATAATACCGCCGTCTCTCTTCTAGTTGATCCGCTAGCTTCGGGGCACTGGGCTGCTGTTGGGTGTTCGCAACGAAAATCGCCTTCCTTTTACCCTTTTCGGTCCGCGGTTCTGGCTTCGGGGGAGATGGTCTATGACTCATCTGGTCTATCTGGGCCAGCTTGTCGATTAGAGCCTGGAACGTGGTCGGTTTGAAGAACATCATGAACTGTGAAATAGTTGCATGAGGTCTAGGGTGCCCACGAACATGCCCACCGCTGGTGCTTCTTCGATACGCTGTTCGCACTTCGACCACAGGTTCCGCCATCGGATTGCGTACTGAACCCATGTCTCATCCGGCTTCACCCTGGCATTGATCAATGCCGTTATTAGGGTGCGTTCACTAGCACTTGCGAATCGTTGGGTGAACAACAACTCTATTTCCGCGAAAGTTTTGACGGAGTCATTTGGAAGTTCGGAGTACCATTCAAATGCCGTCTCCAATAAGCTGCCGACGAATTGGCGGAGCAAAAGTTTATCATCGCCCCCGGTGTTGCCGCACAGAGCTCTGAACTGGGCGACGTGCTGGTGGGGATTGCCCGTCCCCTTGTATACATGGAATTTGGGGATTGTGTATCCCGGCGGGTATTTTATCTGGTCATACCAACCCGGATATGGTCGCCCAGTTTTAACAACCTGGCCGGCTGCTTCATTTGCCTGGTGAACTCATATTTGTTGAGCAATATAGTCATCCAGGGCAGCTTTGGAAATAGTTTCCTCCTTGGCTGTTGACAGAGCCGACAGAGGATTCGATGTTTCTTCTCTGTCATCTTCAATTATCACTGGAGGATCTTCGGCTGGAGGCTCCGGCTGTATCATCATCCCGACCATGTCTTGGAAGAGAAGTGCTATTCGCTTTATGTTAGCCGCTTGCTCCACGGCTTCTTTGTCCTTCTTTTCGAGGACTCTGCGAAGGAAGTCAGCATCGGTTTCTTGTTCATAACGCTGCTCCGATGATGCCCCCGGGCTTTTTTTTGGTCCGGTGAGTGCGGCCATTGTAGTCAGCATCTCCTGAAGCTTCTTCTGTTGCTGTTCCTGAGCACTTGTGATGGATCGGGTGAGTGGTCGGTGGCCCATAGAAGCGCGGCTATCCTCCTTCCCGGATGCCATGTAGACGGTATGCACCACCATGCCCCCAGACTTAGGGCGTTTGGGCTCAGTGCCTTTGACATTTGTCGCAGGCACGGGGATCTTCTCCAGCCTTCTCTTCTTATGAGCGGTCGAAGTTGAGGGGGCCGTCGCGGTGGGCACCCAGATAGCTTTTCGTGGCTTGGCAGGATGGCTTTCTTCTAGTTGAACCTTCACCCTTTTTTGTCGGCGAGGGTAATCTTGATCAACCATTGAGTTCCGGACCTGCCGCCAGACTTTGTAGATCTTGGAAGACAGCCGCTGAGGGGACTGTTCTGGCTTTACTTCCGCAACATTCTCCACCTGAGGAGGAGATCTTTTCAGTACGGCGGTAGGAGAATTCCTACGCACCTTATTCAGCGGCTCAAAGTTGTTCCCAGTTGGAACAGCAGCATTAATTTCCGCCGTTGGGGCTGGTGGAGTTAGCCCAGAGGGGGAGTTGCCTCCGGCCTTCCTTACCCGGCGCCAGTAGCGACATCGAGCGCGTTGAGCTGATGGAGTTGGCTCGGTGACGGGAATGGCTTCGTCTTGCCCCCTGTTCAGGTGAGGGGCTGTTGCTGGTGTCAGCCTGTTAAAAACTGATGTCCTTTGAGTAGCAGGAGCGGGAGTGGGAGTTGGGACAGTCAGTCTTGTAAAGACTGACCCCTTGGTAGGAGAAGCCGCCTTGACGACTTTAGGGGCAGGGTTGGTTACTCTTTTCGGGATAACCTTCTCTTGAGGTGCAAGCTTCATCGTGGGCCCACCTGAACTTTGGCCCAATCTGGAGAAGACCGAGGCGCTGGTGCTGGACGACCCGCTGAGAGGGGCCGCAGTAGCTGTAAGTCGATCGAAGACCGACTTCTTGAGAGCTTCCGGTGTCAGCACAGGAGCGGTGAAGCTCGTTGGCGGGAGCATGGTCCCGAAAAACAACCCTGTGGTGGCTTGAGTGACCTGTTCCACGGGCATCGTGAACAGGGAAGCAGCTTGGGGCCCGTAAGGTATGCCCCCAGTTGAGGCAGGGCGTGGGTTGCAGTTGCATGTGGAACACTTTAAGCAGGTGAACGCCATTGATCGTTTGCTTTCTGCACCAAGCAAAACGCCAAATCTTAGTACCTCGAAACCCAAGGGAAACCATTAGCAAACCGCGATTGGTTCGCAAACATGACACACGAAGTGTAGAGTGGAAAGAGGAAAAGTTCCCACCGGGCGTGCCAGAATCTGTTCCCCTCCGAAAGATGGCGCAAGACCGACGTCTTGCCTAAAATTCGGGGCAGATGCTAATTGGTGCTATCCGTCCACCTCTCCGAAGATGCCCAGTTGATTTATGGCACCATGTATCGAAGGTTTAAACGGATGCGACCGATGTAACAGACTTCGTCAGATTCCCCTTCGTTTGAGGGGTTTTTGATTGTGGGGACGCTCTACCCTGCAGGCGCAAGCCCCTGTAGTTAATTGCGCTACCGCATCGCGGTAACAACATTCTCCTTCTCCATATGGTCACTTCGTGTCGTGGGTGTTTGTTTTGTGTTTGGTTGCCCATGGATTGTATACGGAGACTAAGTTATGTTTCGTCCGTAGGGCGTGGACTAGTCCAAATCCGTATCTTTCTTAGATTTGGGTTTGGGGGGTTTGGGTTTAAGGATACGTTAGCCTCATTTGAGACTAAGATCAACTTAAACGTTTGTTAAGGATACGTTAGTCTAATTTTAGACTAAGATCAACTTAACGGGACCGTTTAGATGTGACAAAAGAGCAATTAGGCTTTATTGTTTAGTTTAATGACATTGCGGTCGATTAGTTTAAGGACATTTCGGTCCAATGTTAGTTTTAAGACATCGCGGTCGAGGTTAAGGACATTATAGTCTATGAGTTTAAGGACCCCACAGTCCGATGTTAGTTTTAAGACATCACGGTCGAGGTTAAGAACATCATAGTCCATGAGTTTAAGGACCCCACAGTCCGATGTTAGTTTTAAGACATCACGGTCGAGGTTAAGGACATCATAGTCCATGAGTTTAAGGACCCCATAGTCCAATGTTAGTTTTAAGACATCACGGTCGAGGTTAAGGACATCATAGTCCATGGGCTTAAGGACCCCACAGTCCGTTGTTAGTTTTAAGACATTACGGTCGAGGTTAAGGACATCATAGTCCATGAGTTTAAGGATCCCACAATCCGATGTTAGTTTTAAGACATCACGGTCGAGATTAAGGACATCATAGTCCATGAGTTTAACGACCCCACAATCCGATGTTAGTTTTAAGACATCACGGTCGAGGTTAAGGACATCATAGTCCATGAGTTTAAGGACCCCACAGTCCGATGTTAGTTTTAAGACATCACGGTCGAGGTTAAGGACATCATAGTCCATGAGTTTAAGGACCCCACAGTCCGATGTTAGTTTTAAAACATCACGGTCGAGGTTAAGGACATCATAATCCATGAGCTTAAGGACCCCACAGTCCGTTGTTAGTTTTAAGATATCACGGTCGAGGTTAAGGACATCATAGTCTATGGGCTTAAGGACCCCACAGTCCGTTGTTAGTTTTAAGACATCACGGTCGATGTTAAGGACATCATAGTCCATGAGTTTAAGGACCCCACAGTCCGTGAAATGTGTGATTGTTGGGACCCGTCACCTCTTTGAAGACGTTGAGGAATTACAACGACAAATATCAAAGGAGTGAAGAGATGTACCCTTGAACCAAGGTGAGTTAAATGATCTATAGCCCAGTTTGGAACGAAGACCAATTAATTATATTATGAGCACACTGGCTCAGTTAAGTCTGAATTGAGGACTTATGGCCTTCTTGGGCTAAGTCCAATTAAGTTTGGAACATTGGCCCTCTGTTGGTCCATTAGACATTTGTCTGGGTTCAAGCCCACATTGTTTAGCAATGCTAAACAAGAGTTTGAAGGCTTTAATAACATTTAGGTCTTTGGCTGAGGATTAAACTTTATACCTCTGAGTTTTCACTCAATTTTGAGATTCAATTGAAGGGGAGGCTTTGCCTCTAGAAAATTAGCCAATTGGGCTAAAGCTAGTGTTAAACACTAGAGAACAACAGTGTTAAACAATGGGAATAAGATTATTAAATTAGTGTTAAACACTAAAAATGTGATTCTCAAATTAGTGTTAAACACTAACAGAGTACAGTGTTAAACACTGGAAACCAAATTGTCAGATTAGTGTTAAATACTAGAAGAGGAAAGGATCACGTGGGAGCACGTGATGGCATCAAAAAGTGGGGCAAGATCCTCTTTATTTCGTTCTGTAAACAAGTGTTAAACACTTTTTTATTTTTTATAGCCATCACGTGTGGGCCCGTGATGTATACTCATGCCCCGATTTTATTAGAACATTCATTAGGGGTCACGTGGTAACACGTGAGAGCGCCCAAGTTATATTTTGCCTTTGCTTTTGTTCCATATATAATGAGGGTCACGTGGGAGCACGTGAGGTATTGCCTCAGGGCTAAATCCTTCTCATTTGTGGGGATCTTTTCAGGGGTCACGTGGGGACACGCGACCTTAATCCTCTGCATGTATGGAGATCTTTTAAGTCTCCTTATTTTCAAGAATTAAATTCTCTGTAGGGTTAAACCCTGATCATAATTTGGAGGAATTAAATTCCTGAAAGAATTAAATTCTTATATAGGGTTAAACCCTAATTTTCTTTTAGAGGAATTAAATTCCCATATATGTAAAAGAATTAAATTCTTGTAGAGGGTGAAACCCTAATTTCATTTTTTAAGAGGAATTAAATTCCTGTGAATTTGAGAGAATTAAATTCTCAGTTAGAGTTAAACCCTAGTTCTGTCTTGAAGGAATTAAATTCCTGTAATTTTGGGAGAATTAAATTCTCATATAGGGTTAAACCCTAACTTTGTTTTGGGAGAATTAAATTCTCTAAACTCAATTCCCCCTCTAAGTTTTGGATCTGCATGGCAGGATCTCAACCCGATGAGAATTAAATTCTCATCCTATGGGGAGATGTGCTCTGTGCAGACCTTCAACCAGAAGAAGAACTAAGTTCTTTTGTGCAGAAGAGTTAAACTCTTAGATTTGAAAATTAAATTCTCTGTTTGAAGTTTTGATCCCCTTCACGTCTTCACCTAGGGTTTTTCTTTTGTAGAGAATTAAATTCTCCTTTCTTTTCTCTCTGAAATTTCAAGATTCCGAAGCTCTCTCCCCTCAAAATTCTATATCCCTTTTTTTCTCTTGGCTCCTATTTATAGGAGAAGGAAAAGAATCAATTTGTTTAGCAAATCTTTCTTTGAAAGATTTTGTTTGTTTTCATAATTAATATGAGCCTTTAGATTATTAAGTGAATTTTATTCACCGTTCAAGATTTTTCCATAAATTGGTGATATTTAATCACCCCTGGATTTTTTAATCCAACGGTTCTCCTTAATCCTTTCCCATTTGGAAAGATTTTGGAGAAATTCAGAATTTTAATTCAATTAAACTATAAGGCTTTCAAAGCCTGTCACGTGGTCACGTGTGAGCACGTGACCCCTGGTCACGTGTGAGCACGTGACCCCCGTTGAGGTATTTTCTGATTTTTTAGAATTAAATTCTATTTTAAGCTGCAAGGCTTTCGAAGCCCGTCACGTGACCTTTGGTCACGTGTGAGCACGTGACATCAATTGAGTCATCTTTCACCCTTTCTTTCGTTTTTCATCTCTGTATAGTGAGATTTTAACCATCACGTGTCATCACGTGACCCTTGGTCACGTGTGAACACGTGATACCTCATTGAGGTAATTCCTGATCTTTATAATTAGATTCTATTAAGCTGCAAGGCTTTCAAAGCTTATCATGTACCGGCACGTGACCCTTGGTCACGTGTGAGCACGTGACCCCCAATTGAGTCATCTTTCAGCCATTTATTTTCCTTTCTGCTTGATGGGGTTTTATCCATCACGTGTCATCACGTGACCATTGGTCACGTGTGAACACGTGGTACCTCATTGAGGTAATTCCTGATTTTTTAATCAGGAAACAGATGCCTCCTACATCCTGGGGATAAAGATTTATAGGGATAGATTTAAAAGGTTGTTGGATTGTCCCAATCCAGATATATAGACACTATAATAAAGAGCTTTAATAAGGAAGATTCCAAGCGTGGTTACTCGCTTGCTCAGGAATCACCCTCTCCAAAGAAATGTCTCCCAAGACTGATGAGGAGAGGGCTCGCATGAACATGATACCCTATGTCTCTACAATCGGGTCTATCATGTACGCGATGTTATGTACCAGACCGCATGTAGCTTACGCACTTAGTGTAGTAAGTAGGTATCAATCAGACCCAGGGGAGAAGTACTGGATAGATGTGAAGAATATTCTTAAGTACTTGCGAAGGACTAAAGAAATGTTCTTGGTATATGGTAACGGAGAACTCTAAATGGAGTTCTTTACGATTCGAGCTTCTAGAGTGATAAGGATGACAGTAAGTCTGTCTCGGGTTTTGTCTTCACCTTCAACGGAGGGGCGGTATGTTGGAAGAGTTCCAAGCAAGATACCGTTGCAGACTCGATGATGGAAGCTGAATACATTGCTACTAACGATGCTGCCAAAGAGGCTGTCTGGATTAATAAGTTCATCACTGAACTTGGTGTGGTTCCATTCATTATTGATCCAATGCCTTTGTATTGTGATAACAATGGAGCTGTGTCTTTGCCCAAAGAACCCCGGTCCCATCAGCGATCCAAACATATTCTGAGGCGGTATCACCTGATCCGGAAGATAGTTGATTGCCGCGAGATCGAGGTCAGGAGAGTTGATACGAAGGACAACACGGTGGATCCACTCACAAAGGCCCTTCCCCAGACGCAATTCGAGAGACTTTTTGGGATGTTGGGTATGAAATACTACAACAACTGGTCTTAGTGTAAGTAGGAGATTGTTAGTGATATATATGCCTTAGAGGCCATTATTGTATATTATAGTGGATGCTTGAACATATACATATAGAGGGCATTCTTGCTTAACATGATATTATACTATCTGGTTACACTTTATCTTAACATGTACATTTGTTGTAGTTTACTATTTCATTGATACATGTTGATTAAACCCTTAGGATGTTTTGCTTGACTACCATGAATATGATGTAGATCATAATAGTGGGGCATGTGTAGTCCACAAGCACATCCTTGAAGTGTTCCTAGTCGAGGGAGTATTGAGACAGGGTATCGATATTCCAGTGTAGACTAGCGTGTACGTTTCTTGACCCTGTACGGGGACGATGGTTGATTCCACAACTAATGGTGTTTGAGACAAAAAATTGTACATAGGTGCTTATTGGAGAATGAGTACACCGAACGAACTCACCGAGAATTCTTAGATGGTACCATACCTATCGTCAGATAGCAGCTCTCTGGTGACACTTGTACAGGTTTGTAACGACTCTAAATTTACCGTACGAAAATTTTCCAGTTTAATGTACAGAAAATGAGTTATGCAGCCTGAGTTTGAGTTATAAGTAAATTTTGTTAAAAACAACAATAAGCCATTTGTAGCTTACTGGTAAAGCCTTTGCACTGCTGTGATGTAGCCCCTGTGTTCGATCCCCATCAGACACATTATTTTTTTTCTGATTTTTCTTTTTAAATTTTTGGAAGCCCAAAAGTTTACACGCGCAATACACAGAAAAATGAAAAGTCAGAAAAATCAAATATGTGGAAAATGGAGTAAACACTGAGTTGTACACGTGGTACGAATCTAGAGGCACGAAGCCCTAGATCGGCCGGCGGAAAGCCTATAGTGGCCGGTACCGATGATTTAACCGTGGCCAATGAGGCCCGGGTTTTGCATACTTGACTCTTTCCCTATCCCTAACTCCCCTGCAGAAACCTTTCATTTCACCATTAAACCAAATTTTAATCCTTTTTAAGCCAAATTTTTAATTCCAAAACCCTAATCCTACACTATAAATACCACCCCACACTTGGCTCAACATCATTCTAAAATTTCTAACAAAAATTCTTAAAAATTCTCTAAGTACAAGTGGAGTAAGGAGTTAGCAAGCGGTCAACTTCCGGCGAAAAATCGAAACTATTCCGGTGCTCCCGCGACGCTAAGAAACTCATTCCCCCTTCTTCAAACTTTATTTAAGCCTCCTAACTTGTAAGTCCCTTCTAATCTTCATCTCTCTTCTTTAAAAATTCTTTTTAAAACGTATATCGGTAAGTGGAGTTAATACGGATATCACTTTTTCCAAATCCAATAACTCGAATTCTTTTTATCTTTGGTCAAACAAAGTTCTTACTCAATACTTGTAATCTTAATTATAAATGTTTAGAATAAATTTTAACCTAGAATTCAATGCAAAATAACTTTAATTTATGTTTTTCATTTAAATACCATGAACTTTAATATTATCTCTTTTAGTATTGCTTAAACATACCTTTAGAAAAACTTCACGGGGTAACGACCTACCCCTCACATATACTCTTGTTCTATAGCACGATACCTTTGTGTGAATTTTGGTTACGAAAAAAATATTACATTAAAATACCACTCACTTTAAAAACGGTTTTCTTTTAAACGGTGTTTTAAATTTCTTTGCGAATATGTCTCTACAACCCTCTTTAGAGGACCCACCATTGGATGGTGCAGATTATCGCACATCTTTGGGCTAGTAGAGGGAGATGCAGACCTTCTTACAGAGCGTTCGGTCTCGAAATGTTCTAAATACGGGTTTTTAAGAAAGACGCATTTTTCTAATTAAATTTAATTTAATTTTCAATAATTATATAAAAAATTGCAAATCCATATATTTTCAAAATATAATAAACTTAAATTTTTTTAAATGAAAGAATTACAAGTTTCACTAAAATACCATCAAGATACCAACAAAAGGCACGTTTTATAATAAAATACCATGAACTTTCCAAGCTAAGCAATTATCACTAAAATACCTCAAATCCTTAAAATTCATATCCATGAAAACCCTAAATAATATAAATAAATTCTCGAGGTTTATTTTGAAATTTTATTAAAACTATTTTTTATAAAACCCTCTCGGGTGATATAAAATAATATTTAAGAACTTTAGTAAATATGAGTTTAAGCGGGATCAATTCTCTTGAGCCCCAGAGAGTCGGAGAAAGTGAGTGCTTGCCTATTTAAGGTAGAAAACTTAACGGAGTTATCAATAGTAATTTTCTTGGAAAAAGACACAAATCCTGCTGTCCATGTGCAGCAGTTACCGATGACTCCCGAACCTAATTCAGAATCTAAATCAGTTACAGGTGTCTGACTCAGTTTGAGTCTAACTCAAACCTGAATCCAAACTCAAATCAGAGTCCAATTCAAATATGAATCCAAAGTATAACATGAATACTTAAACTTAAACCTGAATACTTGAATTCAAACATCAATACCAAACATGAATACTTGACTTGACATGACCGAACCATGGTTATAACTTGACTTGATTACTTGACTACATGAGTACATCCTGAACCTGATTACTTGAATAATTTGTATCCATGGTCTCTACAAGACTTGTAACATAACCCATACAATATATTACGTGGGGATAACGAGGTAGATTGGTGCGGAATGTATTAACGTGGCACGAGATGATCACTTAAAAGACACCTATATGAACTCTCGTGCCGTTGTCCCGTGGGTTTTGACGGGACCTTATACTACATGTTACCATAGTCCATGGGGTAAGATGAAATCCTCTCATATACACAAATAATTTCTGTACCAATCTACAAACAACTATGTTAGAATAACAAGCATATACCTGTGCAACTTACCGGTTTCATTTCACATTACTTGTTATATTCCATTCCTTCTTTTGGAACTTACCGAGCGCTAGTTCGCTGATGACATTCCTGTCTTTTACTTCTTTGGAATGTTCGTCGGGAGGACCGGACTCTCAGGAGATCGAGCCTAGCTAGGAGGATTTAGACCAGCTAACTGTCCAGCCGGACTTCTAGCTCTCCTTATATTTACTTTTAGTTTGTATGCCACTGTTTAAGCATTGTTTATATCATTATATCTTTTCATTTTCAAACATTTATATGTAAAGATGAATGTAAATAAAAGTTGCTGTTTATTTTATATCTCTTGTTATTCTTGTGCATTATATAATATATATATATATATTACTTAATTACGTTTAACGTATTTATTTTTTAGGAAATACGTTGCGGCCCGTCACGTCATCGATTCCGTACATTAGGAAGCGAGACGTGCCAGGTTTTGTTGGCAGCCCATGCAGATCAGTTCTGCATGAAGTCTTAAGCAATATATCACAAGAATTATAAAAATTAGCAACTATACATTCCTTACATTTCAAATTCCTTGAATCTATCCTAACCTTTCTTTTTCTATCAAGGTCATGGATTCACCTAACAACACCAGCATGAATGTCAATGGCGACACTCCACCGTCTACTTTACCACTACCACCTACCGTTGCAGCTCCCATCAACGAGAAAACGGTACTGGTTGAGGCTATCAAGAGCCTTCTGGAGGGTCAGCAACAGCAGACTGCTATTCTTATGCACCGCCCCGAAGTCGAGAAACCCGGAGTCAAGCAATTCCGGGCACTGCACCCAAAACACTTTTCAGGAAAAGAGAGCCCACTGGAGGCAGAAGAATGGGCTCAGTCGATAGAAAACGATCTGGCAGCAGCACAAGTGCCAGAGATTGCTTAGGTGATACCTAATATACAACGCCAAAGTCTGGTGGAAGGCTGAAGAAAACCGTCTCGCCCAACCTATCGAATGGAAGACGTTTCACGATATGTTCGACGCGAAGTACTTCCTTGATACTGCCCGTTTTGACATGGAGCAGCAGTTCATCCACTTACAATAAGGCTCGATGTGGAGAAAGTCCGTGGATGAATACGATACCGAGTTTACCATGCTTAGCAGGTAAGATATTGTCTCAAATTCAAATTCCAGATATCACTTATTACACTACTAACACAAGACCGTAACAGGTTCGTGGCACACTTGATTCTTACTGCTGAGATTCGAGCATGACGATTTCAGCAAGGGTTGGACCCGGAAATCCATGCTGTACTTGCTACAGGGGATTTCCCAATCAATGATCTAACTCTGAAGGCTGCCCAATATTATGAGGCAGTTGTGAAGAAGAAGGGCAGACCGCAGACTGCCGGTGTGAAACGCCCTGCCACTCAGATGGCAGGAGGAGCCTCTTCTAGGACAACATTTGCACCCAGGAGATCAGGAGGATCATTTAACCGTCCCAGTCCAGACTTTTGTTTCTACTGTAAGAAGAATGGACACCTGGCGAAAAACTGCAGACGTGCAAATGGCCTATGTTTTGTTTATGGCGCATCCACTCACGCCATAGGAGCATGTCCATATCAACTCAACCCAGCTCCAGCACCTAGACCCGCAATCACAGTTCCGCAGCGGCCAGCTATTCAGGCTCCTGCACCTCATCTTGCTCTCCCTGCACCACCTCCACGTGGACCTCCTGAACAACCTCCTTGTCAATTCCATCAGGCACAGAGAAACATGCCTTAAGGGCAGAAAAACGTGTCCCTGGGACAGAGGAATATGCCTCCAGCAAGGAGGAATGTACCAAGACATCAGGCTTTCACAATGACGGTTGAGGAAGCCGAAGCCACTGGCCAAGTAATCATTGGTAATTCCCAATCTTTTCACATCTTTTCAGTCCTTGTATATCATTATATTTTTCCTGTATCTAAAACCAACCTCACATAAGATAGGTACTATACTAGTAGCCACCCTTCCTGCACTCACACTTTTTGACACTGGGGCATCACACTGCTTCATGTCCCAACGATTTGTGAGAACGCATGCGATTCCCGTGAAGCCACTCATTTCAAGCTGGAATGTCAGTTTCGGGAATGGAGTATTAAAAGCAACTGTGGGATTTGATCAGTGTCCAGTTGTAGTTTGCGGATGAGAATTCTACGCAAATTTCAAAGTACTGGACATCCCAAATTTCGATATTGTGTTTGGAATGGACTGGCTGGGAGTTTTTTTGATTGACTACCGTCAAAGGAGGGTAGTATTTGAGATACCAGATCATCCAGTCTTCTACTTCAAGAGTGGAGATATAACTTTGGAGCCAGGAATCTTCTGTGTTAAGCAAAAGAATGCAGAAGTGTTTACTCTACCGGCGGAAGAAGAAAAGCTAGAAGTAGTTCGAGAGTTCGAGGATGTGTTCCCTGAAGATATATCAGGTTTGCCTCCTGATCGAGCTCTTGAGTTTATTATTGACTTAATACCTGGTGCGCAACCTGTAATCAAAGCCCCGTATCGGTTATATTCTGAGGGATTGAAGGAGATCCGTATTCAGTTGGACGAACTCCTGAAGAAAGGTTGTATTCGTCCCAGTACTATAAGGTGGGGATCTCCAGTTTTGCTCGTGAAGAAGAAAGAAGGTTCATAAAGGATGTGCGTGGATTATCGAGCTCTGAACGAAGTGACGATTAAGAATAAGTATCCACTACCTCGCATCGATGATCTTTTCGATCATTTAAGTGGGTCTTGTGTATTTTCGAAACTAGATCTTCGTTCGAGTTATCATCAGGTGAAGGTCAAAGAGTCCGATATTCCGAAGACGGCATTTCGGACTCGATATGGTCGTTATGAGTATCTTGTAATTCCATTTGGAGTGACTAATGCACCTGCTATATTCATGAAGTTGATGAACCAAGTTTTTCGAGAGTACTTAGACAGGTTCGTTGTCATCTTCATCGACGACATCTTGGTGTACTCAAAGAATTGGAAAGAACACGCAGAGCACTTACGGATTGTCCTGGAGACATTGCGACAACATCGGCTCTATGCTAAGTACATCAAGTGTGAATTTTGACTAGATCAAGTCGGATTTCTCGGACATATTGTTTCAGACGAAGGAATCTCAGTAGATCCAGATAAGGTGTCAGCTGTCAGCGAATGGCCGACACTATAGACGGTGAAAGATATACGATATTTCTTGGGATTAGTAGGATACTACCGACGATTCATTGAAGGTTTTTCAAAGATTGCAGCACCCCTGACCAAGCTCACACGTAAAGATGAATTACTCGTGTGGTTAGAATCATGTGAAAATGTTTTTGTAGAACTCAATTCAAGATTAACTTCTGCTCTTATTCTCGTAATACTGGATCAATCTGGAGGATTTGTGGTGCATTGCGATGTGTCCGGTAAGGGATTAGGACGTGTTCTACATTAGCATGGAAAAGTTGTGGCTTTCGCATCAAGACAGCTAAAAGTACATGAGCGCAACTATCCAACACATGGTCTGGAGTTGGCAGCCGTTATCTTTGCACTTAAGATTTTGTGCCACTATCTTTTGGGAGAACAAGTGGATATATATACTGACCACAAGAATCTGAAGTATATATTTACTCAGAAGGAATTAAACATGCGGCAGAGAAGATGATTAGAACTCATGGCCGATTTTGACATCAACCTACATTATCATCCCGGGAAGGTGAATGTAGTTCTTGATGCACTTAGCCGGCAACCATTAGCAATGAATCTCACCGCTCAGTGGAAGCTACAACAGGAATTGCATGGAATGGAGATCGAAGTAGTTTTGCCAGGTAACACTTCGTATTTGATGAACTTACAAGTCCAGTCCACTATTGTCAATCAGATCAAAGCAGCTCAAGTAAATGATGCCAAGCTACAAAAGATCTGAGAACAAGTAGAAAGTGGACTTCAAACTGACTTCATCATCCACGAACACGGATCCTTGAGATATGGAAGTCGATTATGTGTACCACACGAAACTGTTCGAGAAGAGTTGATGAAAGAAGCTCACAATTCACCGTTTTCAGTACACCCCGGTGGTACAAAAATGTACAAGGATCTACGACAACATTACTGGTGGCCTGGAATGAAGCGCGAAGTACCCAGAAGTGTAGCCAGGTGTTTAGTGTGTCAGTAAGTAAAGGCTGAATATCACAGAACTGTTGGTCTACTTCAGTCGTTACCAATCCCAGAATAGAAATGGCAGCACATTATCATGGACTTCGTGACTGCCCTTCCTCGCAGCACGAAGGGTAACGACGCAGTATGGGTTATTATGGATCGACTCACCAAGTCGGCTCACTTTATCCCCTTTCGAGTTGGTCAATCTACCGAGATGTTAGTAAAGAAGTACATGGAGGTGAGCATGAATCTAAAGTAAGATTTAACTTTTCAAAATGTACTATATTGATACCCATGAACTCATGCATGAGATTATGAGATTACATGGAGTACCAGTTTGTATCATCTCCGATCGTGATACAAAATTCCGATCACAGTTTTGGCAGAGTCTGCAAGCTAGCCTGGGAACGAGTATAAAATTTAACATGGCTTACCATCCATAAACAGACGGACAGTCCGAACGAACAATTCAGATTCTGGAGGACATGCTAAGAGCTTGTATGCTAGACTTCGGAGGTTCGTAGGAAGATCACCTACACCTTGTGGAGTTTTCATACAACAACAGCTATCAGGCGAGCATTGGAATAGCACCATTCGCAGCACTCTACGGACGGAAGTATCATTCACCACTAAGTTGGTACGACGTCAGAGATCGTAAACTCTTTGGACCAGAAATGATCGTGGCAACTGTAGACGTAGTTCGCACGATCAGGAAAAGAATGCGCATAGCCCAAGATCGACAGAAGCATTGGGCTGATACAAAGCGTCGACGTCTGGAGTTCTAACCTAGAGACCATGTTTTCTTAAAGATCTCTCCAAACAGAGGAGTGGTCTGTTTTGGCAAGAGGGGTGAGCTCAGTACCAGATACATAGGATTGTTCGACATTCTCGAACGAGTCGGAGAAGTGGAATACCGTTTGGCACTACCACCCTCATTGGAAGGAGTGCACAACGTGTTCCACATATCTCAGCTACGAAGATATGTGAACGACCCCGGCCACATCCTTGATCACTCAGAGCTTACAGTCGAGACTAACCTAACTTGTGAGCAACAAACTGTTAAGATCCTGGATCGAAAAGCGAAGACATTATGGAACAAGGAAGTAAACTTGGTCCGAGTGATGTAGAGAAAGATTCATCAGGAGAATCAACTTGGGAACGAGAAGAAAACATGCGTTCAAGATACCCTTACTTATTTGTAAACTAGTCTCTATGTAAATGTAAATTTCGAGGACGAAATTTTTATAAGGAGGGTAGAATGTAACAACTCTGAATTTACGGTATGAAAATTTTCCAGTTTAATATACAGAAAATGAATTATACAGCCTGAGTTTGAGTTATAAGTAAATTTTATTAAAAAACAGCAAGAAGTCATTTGTAGCTCACTGGTAAAGCCTTTGCACTGCTGTGATGTAGCCTCTATGTTCGATCCCCATCAGACACTTTATTTTTTTATGATTTTTCTTTTTAACTTTTTGAAGCACAAAAGTTTACACGTGCAATACACAGAAAAATGAAAAGTCAAAAAAATCACACATGTGAAAATGGAGTAAACATTGAGTTATACACGTGGCACGAATCCAGAGGCACGAAGCTCTAGATCGGCCGGCAGAAAGCCTATAATGACCGGTACCGATGGTTCAACCATATCCAATGAGGCCCGGGTTATGCACACTTGACTCTTCCCCTACCCCTAACTCCCCTGCACTGTTTGATTTCCCTGCAATCAAACATAGACCTTTCATTTCACCATTAAACCAAATTTTAATGCTTTTTAATCCAAATTTTTAATTCCTAAACCCTAATTCTACACTATAAATACCACCCCACACTTTGGCTCAACATCATTATAAAATTTCTAGCCAAAAACTCTCAAAAATTCTCTAAATACAAGTGGAGTAAAGAGGAGTTAGCAAGCGGTCAACTTCCGGCGAAGAATCGAAGCTATTCCGGCGCTCCCACGACGCTAAGAAACTCCTTCCCCCATTTTCAACCTTTCTTTAAGCCTCCTAACTTGTAAGTCCCTTCTAATCTTCATTTCTCTTCTTTAAAAATTCTTTTTAAAACGTATATCGGTAAGTGGAGTTAATACCGATATCATTTTTTTCCAAATTCTATAACTCCAATTCCTTTTATCTTTGGTCAAACAAAATTCATACACAATACTTGTAATCTTAATTATAAATATTTAGAATAAATTTTAATCTAGAATTCCATGCAATATAACTTTAATTTAAGTTTTTCATTTAAATACCATGAACTTTAATATTATCTCTTTTAGTATTGCTTAAACATACTTTTAGAAAAACTTCAAGGGGTAACGACCTACCCTTCACATACACTCTTATTCCATAGCACAATACCTTTGTGTAAATTTTGGTTACGAAAAAATATTACATTAAAATACCACTCACTTTAAAATCGGTTTTCTTTTAAACGGTGTTTTAAATTCCTTTGCGAATATACCTCTACAACCCTCTTTAGGGGACCTGCTATTGGATGGTGTAGATCTTTGTACATCCTTGGGTTAGTAGAGCAAGATGCAGACATCCTCACGGAGCATTCGGTCTCGAAAGGTTCTAAATACGGTTTTTAAGAAAAACGCATTTTTCTAATTAAATAAAATTTATTTTTTAATAATTATATAAAAAATTGCAAATCCATATATTTTCAAAATATAATAAACTTACATTTTTTTTAAATGAAAGAATTACAAGTTTCACTAAAATACCATCAAAATACCAACAAAAGACAAGTTTTACAATAAAATACAAGGAACTTTTCAAGCTAAGCAATTATCACTAAAATACCTCAAATTCTTAAAATTCATATCCATGAAAACCCTAAATAATATATATAAATACTTGAGGTTTATTTTGAAATTTTATTAAAACTATTTTTCATAAAACCCCCTCGGGTTATGTAAAACAATATTTAAGGACTTTATTAAATATAGGTTTAAGCGAGATCAATTCTCTTGAGCCCCAGAGAGCCGGAAAAAGTGAGTGCTTGCCTATTTAAGGTAGAAAACTTAACGGAGTTATCAATGATAATTGTCTTAGAAAAATACACAAATCCTGCCGTCCATGTACAACAGTTACCGATGACTCCCGAATCTAATTCAAGATCTAAATAAGTTACAAGTGTCTGCCTCAGTCTGAGTCTAACTTAAATCTTAATCAAAACTCAAATCAGAGTCTAATTCAAACATGAATCGAAAGTCTAACATGAATACTTGAATTTAAACCTGAATACTTGAATTCAAATATCAATACCAAACATGAATACTTGACTTGACTTGACCGAACCATGGTTATAACTTGACTTGACTACATGAGTACATCCTGAACCTGATTACTTAAACAATTTGTATCCATGGTCTCGGCAAGACTTGTAACATAACCCATACAATACATTACGCGGGGATAACGGGGTAGATTAGTACGGAATGTATTAATGTGGCTCGAGATGGTCACTTAAAAGACACCTACATGAACTCTCGTTCCGTTGTCCCGTGGGTTTTGACGGGGCCTTATACTACATGTTACCATAGTCCACGGGGTAAGATGGACTCCTCTCATATACACAATTACTTTCTGTACCAAGCTACAAACAACTACGTTAAATAACAAGTATATACCTGTACAACTTACCAGTTTCATTTCACATTACTTGTTATATTCCATTCTTTCTTTTGGGACTTACCGAGCGCTAGTTCGCTAACGACATTCCTGTCTTTTCCTTCTTTGGAATGTTCGTCAGAAGGACCGGACTCTCAGGAGATCAAGCCTATCCAGGAGGACTTGGACCGGATCATTGCCCAGCCGGACTTCTAGCTCTCCTTGTATTTACTTTCAGTCTGTATGCCACTGTTTAGGCATTGTTTATATCATTGTATCTTATCATTTTCAAACATTTGTATGTAAAGATGAATGTAAATAAAAGTTGCTATTTATTTTATATCTCTTGTTATTCTTATGCATTATATATATATATATATATATATATATATTGCTTAATTACGCTTAACGTATTTATTTTTTAGTGAATACGTTGCGGCCCGTCATGTCATTGATTCCGTACACTGGGAAGCGGGGCGTGACAAGGTTAATCTGTAGACCTGAGATCGTCATAGTGCCTTGTGTGGTTCCTACTGTGCTTTGATTACCTCCTTACCACGGCTCTACTGAGTAGTGCAAACAGGTGGTAGTTATGGACAATCCCGAGTTACATGGAGGCAGTGAGCGATAAGAGAGATTTCGTCTCTCTCGGTATTGAGAGTTGATATTGTGCTATGCTCGATTGGCTATAACAGCAAGTCCCTGGCAAGGGCTGATAAGATTTACTGGTAAGAGTTATCAATAGTTTCTCGATTAGTTATAGGCCACACATCAGCATGACTTATCAAGTTATTGGGGTCTGACGATTCCACCCCTAGACTTGATATGCAACATATCAGACAAAGAGACCGGATTGTACGGTAAGTGTTGCTTATAAGCTCTACGGGAGTTTGGAAAGGTTTACTTGTTGATTTTCTATTCGTTCAATACCTGGGTAGCCGTTATGTACAGCTAGTACCGCTGATGACTTATAGGTGTTTGATGTGATCATTACCGACTGCCAGCGTATTGGCGAGTGTTTAGAGTCCCACATAGAGATTTTCTAGCTCAAGCGAAACAAAATAAGACATGGATGGAGATATGTGCAGGAACTTGATTAAATATGGATATATGATACCGTATTCTAATCTAACGTTATTATGATATTAGCCGGGTTATATATGATATAACCAGATTATTGAATCAAGTGTTGATTTAATAATTTTATATATATATATATATATATATATATATATATATATATATATAAACTAATATTATGCTCACTTAATATTTTCATCTTATTATATGTTATTTGTATGTGATATAAATAATATATAATTTTGTAATAGTTGTATATACACAAGAGCTGTGTATATGAGAATTACATTATGTTAAGGATAAAAGAATAATGATTTCTTTTATGAATTTTGGAAAAGATTTAATGAGTCATTACTTTAGAACTTTGGAGAGTGGATGACTCATTTTCTTTTTCCATTTAAAATATATGATTATCATTTGCACTTATCCTCAGAACACAAGCTCATTCTCATCACCATCTTCATCTTCTTCATCTCTTTTCTTGAAACATTATTCACTCAAGAGAAAAGAGAAAAGAAAGAATTTTTTATGAGCTAAAACCCTACTTCATCAACCTAAACTATTCTAGAAAATTAGTTTAGGTTGTTTTCTTCACTAATACTTTGATTGGTTAAGTGTGAGCTTGAATATGAGTTGCCTCAAGGTGGATCATTTTCGACAAAGAAGACTTCTAGAAAGCTCGTTCATTTCTTCAAGTGGAGCTTAAGGAAGAGTTCAAGGGACTACTACTTAGAGCATTTGAAGTGAAGGACTTAGCTACAAAGGTTGTAGCTCCTCTTCGCTTAGTATAAATCTCTAGTTAGCTTTTTTTGTAACGCTAAAGCTTCAGTTTGATCCTAGTTTGTAGACTTAGCCCTCTAGAAATTTTTAAATTGCCTATTTGATGTTGTTAAAACCCTAGTCGAGCTGGTAAGATCCACTTTCACGACGATGGGAGGCGGGGCCGGCCAGTGGCAATGGAGGCCGGTGGCGGATGGCCATAGCTCTTTTCATGTTAGACGGGAATATTTTATGGTAATCTAGAATGAACACATGTTTTGGGGGGAATAGGTGAAGAATTTCTCTTTGTTCTCTCTCTTTTTCTTTTCTTTTCTCCTTTCAGAAAAACCAAGGATAAGATGAAAAGTGAAGTGTAGAGAAGATAATATCATAGCCTTTTTCTTTTTCTTTGCTCTTATCCTAAAAAAGTGTGGAGAAAACTTTGTGTGACTTACTTAGGTGAGTCACAAACCCACACACTTCTCTTCTTATCCAAAATAGAAAAGCAATCTAATATTTACACGTGCACACACACATACACATATTACCGTATATGTAATAAATACACATACCCGTATTCGTATCAAAATACGAATACCCATATTCGTATAAAATAAGAATACCCGTATTCATTTTAATATACAAATACCCGTATTCGTATAAATACCCGTATTCGTATCAAAATACAAAAACCGAAAAGAGAGAAAATGAGAGATATAATACAAGCTCACATATCATCTAAATATGATAATCTGGTTATCTTTCAAACCGGCTAGTATTAACAAAATGTCCGATTAAAGTACGTGTACTAAAAACACATATTTAATCGAACCTCTGTTCGTATCAAAATACGTACACTATATCGTTTCGCCTGAACCGGAAAACCCTCTGTGTAGGACTCTAAAGACTCAAAAATACGTTGGCAGTGGGTTCAATCATAAGCACATCAGCGGCATTAACTGTACGTAACGGCTACCCATGTATTGAATGAAAGGAAGGTCGACAAGCAAGCTCGTCCGTACCCCTACTGAGCCTATAAATGACAATCTTCATACAGTCCGGTCTCTTCATCTGAGAGTATCGAATACCGGGTCTATGGTTGGAAAACGTCAGACCCCTGATAACCCGATAAGTCATGTCGATGTGGCTCAAAGCCATCTCGAGAAACTACTGATCTTACTATCAGTAAATCTCATCTGCCTTGGCCAAGGTCTTATGGTGATGGCCAATCGAACAAAGCGCGGCATCGACACCCTATACTGGGAGAGACGAATCCCTTCAATCGCACACTGCCCACAAGTGTTTCAGACTGTACCCAACTAAAACATGTTTGCATGACTCTCCAAAGCCGTGGTAGGGTAGTAATCAAAGTACAGTGAGAACACACTCTAGACAAACGATGATGTCAGGTCTAAAGACTACCCTGTACTCATGTCACCAGAGAACTGTTATCTAACGATAGGTATATTACCATCTAGATGTTCTAAGCGAGTCTGTCCAGTATAACTCATAACCTAACGAGCACCTGTATACAATCGTTGGTGCCGTACACTAATGGTTGTGGGACTAACCATCACCCCTCATCGGGGTCAAGAAACGTATACACTAGTCTACTCTAGAATATCGATACTCAGTCTCGATACTCTCATGGCTAGGAACATTTAAGGATATGCTTATAGACTACCCAGCCCCCACAAGTATGATCGCCATCATATCGCTGGTAGTCAAGCAAAAATCCTATGGGTTTTATCAACATGTATTAGCGATATGAAATAACAAGTAAAACATATACTCATATTAAGATAAAGGCAAACCAAATAGCATACTATTATATCGAGCAAGACTGTCATGTACATATATACCCCTAGCATCCTATTAATAAAAACCTCTAGGACATACATATCAAACAATCTCCAACTTGCACTGAGTTCTGTTATTGGCATATCGAGTACCCAACGTCTGATTTAGAGCCAGTTGTTGGCGTATCGCATACCCAACTGAAAGGTTCCTAGGCACCCTAATGAGGTCTCACAAGGCATCAACCATGCCAATATCAAAAAATCTAGGTGCTGAGAGACCCGACTACGGATCGTCGGCTAGAACTTTAGGCGAAAAAGCAAACTAGTTAACACTTAACTAAGAGAATATGGAAATACAACCTTTGTAGATCCGGTCCTCCACCTCCACGGCTCCGAGATGAGGTCCTCTCCGCTGTCCAAATCAAATCCGGGCTCTAGCGTCGGCTTCATCGGAGAACGAGCGGGCAAGGTCGTCGGCTTCGTGCCGAAGATGATCTACGTCGAGGCATCGCTAGATCAAGCTCCACCTTCACTAAGCCATGATAACTTGTGAAGGAAACATACTCTACTACTTGTCAAGAGGTAGAGGATGAAGAAATAGGAAGTGGGTAGACTTTAGAATTGGATTTCTCATACTTTTCATCAATCCACCATTGATGAAGAGAAGCTTTCTTCATTGAAGAAGATGAAGAAGAAGATAATGATCTATTATGATAAGTTAATTAAAAAGAAAAGAAAAAGAAAACTTATCATAATAATAACCATGATTAGGTGTAGAGAATAGACCATGGTTAATTGCAAGGGTTTGGGTTAAGCATGAGACAAAATGGTCACAAAGTCAAAGCTTCATGAAGCTTCAAAGAAAGAAACAAAATTTGCAACCATTTCATTTCTAATATTTTCCAAATAAACAAATAAATAAATGATTAAGAAAAAGAAAACCCTAATCATCAATTTAACCATGGTTTAATCTTTACACCTAACCAAGTTAACATGTATCATCAAACATGATACAATCAAGTGCACAAAAGTATATCACATATACAACTTGTGCAATCCAAGTGAGAAAATCCATATAAAGTGAACCAATACTAGTTAATGCAAAGTAATATATCAAATATATAATTATACATTAAATCATTAAATCAACATTTGATTTAACGATCCGGTCATATCGTATACAACCGACTAGTATCCTATGTATCGGTTTATCGAATCAATGCTTGAATCGATAATTAGGTTATATCGCATACAACCAATCGATACTTTTATCGCGAGAATGGAATACGGTATCATATACACGCATTATTCTTGGTCCCGCACATATCTCATATGCGCTCCTATTTCGTTTCGCTTGAGCCAGGAAACCTCTGTGTAGGACTCTAAAGACTCGTCAATACGCCGGCAGCAGGTGATGATCATATCAATCACCCACAAGCCGCAAGCAGTCTGCTAAACGTAACGGCCACCCGGGTATTGAGCAATCTGAAGATCGACGAGCAATCCCGCTCACACTCCAGTGAATCCAACCAGTAACACTACCGTACAGTCCAGTCTCGTCATCTGATAAGTCGCATATCTCGCCTACGGGTGGTAAACGTCAGACCCCAATAGCTCGATAAGTCGTGTCGATATGAGGTCTATAACACTTCGAGAAACTACTCGTAACACTTACCAGTATATCTCAGCAACCCTGGCCAGGGATTTCCTGTTATAGCCAATCGAACACAGCGCAACATCAACCCCCTATACTGGGAGAGATGAATCCGCTCCTATCGCTCATTGCCTCCATGTGACTCGGGACT
Source organism: Agapanthus africanus (assembly GCA_030015575.1). Taxonomy (NCBI): domain Eukaryota; kingdom Viridiplantae; phylum Streptophyta; class Magnoliopsida; order Asparagales; family Amaryllidaceae; genus Agapanthus; species Agapanthus africanus. Next base: position 108,393,451 of record CM057337.1, read on the forward strand.
GTACCCAAAAACCATCGTTTTGCATGCCCTCTTGGACGTGGTAAGATGGAAATCAAAGCACAGTGGGAACCACACAAGACTCTATGACGATCTCGGGTCAACAGACTACTCTGTACCAGTGTCACCAGAGAACTGCCATCTGACGTAAGGTATAATACCATCTAGGAGTTCTCGGCGAGTCCGTCCAGTGTACCCAGTCTCTACCGAGCACCTGTATATCATCTCTGATGTCAAACACCAATGGATATGGGATCATCCATCGCCCATCTGTATGGGTCGAGAAGATATACGCTAGTCTACTCTGGTATATCGATACCCCATCTCGATACACCCACGACTAGGGACTTTCAAGGATGTACTTATGGACTACCATGTCCTCACTAGTATGATCCGCATCATAGTCCAGATAGTCAAGTACACATCCTAAGAGCTTTACCAACATGTAACAGAGAGACAATCAATGTACACGTTAAGGTAAAGAGCAATCAGATAGCATACTATCATGTCGAGCAAGAAAGTCCTGCCTATATATGTCCCAGCATCCACTACAATATACATCCAATGTACAGTAATGGCCTCTAGGGCATACATATAACTAACAATCTCCCACTTGCACTAGGGCCATCTGTAGCAGTGGTTGTAGTATCTCATACTCAACCATCCCATGAAAGTCTCTCTCTGGGAATAGGCCTTCGTGAGTGGATCTGCCGTGTTATCTTCTGAGTCTACTCTCCTAACCTCGATCCCTTGGAGATCAACCATCTCCACGATCAGGTGACACTGCCTTAGAATATGTCTGGATCACTGATGGGACCGGGGTTCCCGGGCCAAAGCCACACTTCCATTGTCACACAATGGTAGGAACCTAGTTCATCTCATGAACCAATATACACCCAAACAACCTCTTTGGTAGCATGTTAAGTAGTGATGTATCATTCCTTTATCGTCTAGTATGTCACGGTATCTAGCTTGGAACTCTTCCAACATACCGTCCCTTTACTGAGGGTAAAGACAATGCCTGCGACTGACATTCAGTCGTCTTTATCACTCTGGAACACTTCCAGTGATTCTGCCCAGGATCAATTGATACCATCTCACTACAACTAGTGAGTATCCTAACATCCAATTAGATCTATCTCATAGATCCAAAATCTAGGATTTAGTAGGTATCACTTTGATCCTATACGGAGAGTCTTTGTGATAAGCGGAGATTGATCGAGCGTAGCATAGGAAACTCTTTCCCTATCAAGAGTATGTCATCCACGTACTCTACGAGGATCGTCACCATACTCCCCACTACCTTTTTGTTTATACAAGGTTCATCTCCCATTTTGATGATGTCAACTTCTTTGACTAATCCATCAAAACAGATGTTCCAACTCCGCGATGCCTGCTTTATCCTATAAAGCATCTTGCACACGTTTCCGCTGCTCCCACTGTCTACAAGGCCCTCTGGTCGTGTACTTATAGACGCACTCTTCTAAAACATCATTTGGAAAAGCTGTCATGACACCCAACCACCAGATATCGTAGTCATGGTATGTAGCCGTGGCAAGTAGTATCTGGATGGACTTAAGCATAGGTACTGGAAAAGGTTTCATCATTATCCACGCCTGGTCGATGACGAAAACCGTTATCAAGTCTAGCTTTGAAAGTCTCAACTTTTCCATATACACCAAGTAATCTTCTCAAGATATACTTTCTCCTGATGGGGATTTAACCCTTCAGATATAGCAACCAAAGTCCATACTTTGTTGGTGTATGAGGATTCCATCTCAGATCACTAAACATCCAGCCATTCTTACAGAGTCTTACTCCTGATGGCCAGCTCGAAACTAGTTGGGTCATCATCTCATGATGCAATTCTCGCTCCCACTGTCATAGAGAAACCGAAGTTTCTCTCAGGTGGGTGAGGAACCCTACTAGATCGGCGGAGAGGCTGAGGTTCGTTGGTTTCTATTGAATCCTTCGGTTCTACCAAATCATTATCTGTAGTTTGCATAGCTGGAACATTTCCAGTTCTACATAACAGACCTTGCCTCGAGCTTGTCCGGATTTTGCTTTTAGACATAGGCTGGACAACCCCAAATCTTAACTAGCTTAAGACATGGGCTCTTCCCTTTCCATATCACATATGAAGTGGTAGGCACTGATTTGATTCGAACCCTATTCAATAGGTATGCAGCTACTTAAGCGCATAACTCCCCAAAGGAAAAAGGTAACTCAGGAGTACTCATCATAGAGCACACCATATCAAATAGGGTGTATCTGCTCCGCCCCGATATACCAACGTGCTATGGTGTATACAGAGGAGTAATGCAGAGAGAGAATCTCATTCTCCTTTAGAATAGTCCAGGAATTCCATGCACAAGTATTCTCCTCCCTGATCTCATCATAGGACATAATACTTATACCTGTATTTTGGTTCTCTACTTCTCGCTTATATTCTGTGAATATCTCAAAAGGTTCGGACTCATGTTTCAACAGGAACATATGACTGAATCTTGAGAGATTATCAGAGAATGTAATGAAGTACAAAGAACCGGTCTTGGCATATGTAGACTGGGGATCTACATACATCAACATGTATCATCCCAAGAGTTCACTAACTCTTTCTCTGTTTCCAATAAACGGAGCTATGGTCATCTTATCTTTGTGACATGACTGGCGAGTTTCACAAGATGTAAATTCAAACTGATTTAAATATACATCTAAATGTAACTTCAGCCAGTCGGGTCGCATTGATCTGACCTAGTCTACAATACCTCAAGAAGAATCCGTTCATTTCTGAACTCTTCCTCTTGTGTGTGTTCCATATACTAAGAACTGTAGTTTGATTTAGAACATCAATGCTTTTAGATAACGCACCTGAACCGATCAACTTTTGATATAGAAAATGTTCAAAACATTATCCAACAACACAAAATTATATCCTTTCTTTACTTATAAAGAGACTGATATGATTTTGTATATCAGGTTCGGTATCTAATAGCATTTGTTCAGAATCAATGTATTGGTAATACAGGGTGACAGTGACCAACAGACTTGGCTGCAACACTTGCCCCGTTTTCTGCCTCATGAAACTTATCACCCGTTCTCAGTTTTTCTACCTTTTTGCAGCCCTATGTAACAGATTACATATCTGGGATCCTGATCCGGTATCATATACCTAGGATGCGGAGGATACTGAGAAACAGTTCTTTGTAATGAACACACCCGAAGATGATGCATCAGCATGCACTCTCTTCGTTTGGGCGGCACGGGAATCTTGGTATTCCCCAATTTCCTGCTCTGTCTTATAACAATTACAAGTTGGAGCGGGACCAACGTCCCCCAGCTCAGTATAACAAGCGGGTTTGGTCAATAATCCGTATTATTATCTTGATTAAGGCGTGACATGGTCGCTACCAGGAGAGAGAGAGAAGAAAACACTCAGCGTGCGCTCTTGCAAGAATAGATTGGTTATTATTTTATCTAATCAGGATGGCTCCCACTGCTTTTTATCAAATCTTCCTTCAAACCCTAAAAGGAAAGACTGGCCGGGATTAATTACACACTACAAGTTCGCCAATCTTTCAGCCAGGCCAGTGTCGGTACTTTGAGGGAGGTCCCCCGTGCTTTCGCACGAACCTAATTAATGTAAACCTCGTTTTCCCAGAGGCGTAACCCCATTGACACCTTTCTAGACACCTACTTGATCGGCTAATTGTAATGTATAAAACTCTCTCAGGAGTAACACTTACTCGCAGCGGGTATCGGGATCCAACTATCTCATAGAAGGTATGCAATCTCATTGCAAATCTCAACACTTGAAATTCCCGATAATATTTTGCCCCTAGCTCGCTATGACCTTGACGCATGCCAAACAACCCATAGTCTGCTATTCAAGTTCAACCCGTACATTTCTTGATTGAATTAAACCCACCCGCACGACCCTTGACGCATGCCAAACAACGCCGTACGAATACCCTAATCCAATCGCATCATATGCAGGCAGATAAGCACTAGTTAGCTACCGTACACTACGCCTTGACGCATGCCAAACAACCGCAGCACGAATACTAACTAATACTTATCTGAAATGACAGAGGGCTACGACAGGTTTTTCTGAAAACCTATTGCGTAATGAACTTGATATCGTTGTAGAATCAAATGATTTTAAAATGGAGTGTTTTGAGGCTTTTCTAGTTTTGCTAAAGGAGTCACTCCCGGTGAAAGGATCGTCGGTCCTTTCCTCGTCGAATGAGGTGCGGGATATATCATATATATCACTGTGCAAAGCAAAAACACTTAAAAGCAATCAAAAGACAAACCGAGTGTGTAGCATCTGCCAGTCATTGCTAAAGGAGTCACTCCCGGTGAAGGGATCTCGGTCCTTTCCTTATCGAATAAGGTGCTGGATATATCGCATATACCGCTGTGCAAAGCAAGAACTGTAGCTACCTGTTTTATTTTGAAATTCGATTCTACAACATCTTAGGTTTCTTTTATTTCATTAATCACATTAATGAAGTCCCATCATTTAAGTACCTAAACATCACAGATAAATACGACGTACACTTATGCCATCCGCATTCGCCTCGATGTCCCTTCGTGCATCGTTAGGTTAGGTAACTAACGGCAGAGCGGAGCAGGGCTAGCACGGGTGAAAAACATAAGTAACGTCTATATAATATATCATATATACTATATACGTATCTATCACAGAACATCACATGATCACATCACAGATATCGCAGCAGAAGAATCATATGAAATATTGGATATACTAGGACGTTCGTGTTTTCAATACGAGCCAGTATAAAACACGGATTCCACGGTCGTGATGAATAGCCAAACCCACACCCCTAGACCCCTACGAGAGCGGCAAGCAACCCTACCAATTCTGGAGTTAGGAGACCCGGACTCGACTCCTCGAGTTGGTCTCCCACTGGACTCCAGAACCCGGTTACTTGTGCCCTCCTCCTTGGGTCTATCCTAGTGCGGAAAAGTAAATAATATACAAGAGGTGACAACTTCCGCAACCTGGAAGCGCCCCAAATAAAAGAATATTACATACAAGTTTTTACATGAATGAAAATGAAAAACACTCATCTCACATAAAAACCCCCCCGGCTATTCAATCACGACGATCCAATATAACATATCCAGCAACACATAACATCACATGTCATCAACGTAAGTAAACATACGTATCCCAATTGTCGTTGACATATAGCAACGAAACCGGCGATATCACATATTACACTTACGGTCACAGAAAAGAAAGTGTAAAACTACAACAGTTGGAATCCGCAACCTGCATAGACATCGCATGCCTAATCAAATGAATTACTTAGACATCGCATGCCTAACAATTATAAACCCCGCATTTTAGTCTCAAAATCGAAAACACTTTTCAATACCAAGTCGGGTAATTCAACAAGATTCCCGACATCCTGATCGAATGCTCGTCGCAAACTTTAGTAGGCGGCCGCACCCCCGACGCCGTCGACGAAGTGCACCAAGGCGGAACACCGCTGCTGTGAGCACCCGAACGGATGCTTTCGGCGACGGGGTTCTTCTACAGTCACTTGGTCGGGGCTATGGAGTGAGGCTGTCTATTAAGTTTACCCGGCGAGTATCCGCGTACGCTACGTGATTGCGACGGACCTTTGATCACATCAAAATTCCGTGGCAACCGATCAAGTGAGACTAAACTGCTATGTTTATAACATTCATTCAGTTATCTCATAACTGTTTGTGAATTCCAATTATTGTATCCCATTCCAGATAAACAGAAAATGTTAAACTTTTCGATCGAACAATCGAACACCCAAGTTTTCCCGATACATATCAACACATGAAATAAGTCTAACAACATTCAGTTCGTGCCTCAGTACCAACGGTCCAGCCGTAGAAGGGTCAAGCCAACGCCTCACATGTGGCACGCCGTACTGCCCCAAACCCGAAGGTTCAAAGGACAGTTCAAGACGGTCACATAATCGAGTTAAGGTTTGTTGTCTTCTAGAGGGTCCATCGAGTTACTTGCACTACTTAGAATGTCGTTAAACTACGGAAAAGTCCAACACTTGGAAATTTCCCGACAGGGGAAAAGTTGGGTATTTATATCCGGTCGAACTTTTTAACATATTCTAAAATTATCCGGAAATACACAAAGACGAAATTTGATAATCCGGTCGAAGCACCGAGTCCCCAAAACAACCCAGAAAATTCAACTCTTGAAAAAATATTAAAAATTCCCAGAAAACCCAGCATATTAAAATAGGAATTACTGTGCAACAATGGGAAGGTAACGTCATCACCTAGCCGCGGAACCGCCGCAGAAGCCGGGCTTCTGCCGCGGTTCCGCCGCAGTTTGGATGAATCATGGGTCCAATTTTGCGCCGTAATTCATAGATTTCCTTGCTGAATTTTTTAGCAATTTTTAATTTGGAAAAATCCACGTTTTCAGAAAAAGTCCATAGAGCGTGGAAATTTTGGGGTTTCGGTTCGTTCGGACTTCAAATTGCGTCTAGACTTCGCCAAAGGCTCTAGCTAGGCTCTGATGCCACTGAAAGGTTCCTAGGCACCCTAATGAGGTCTCACAAGGCATCAACCATGCCAATATCAAAAAATCTAGGTGCCGAGAGACCCGACTACGGATCGTCGGCTAGAAGTTTAGGCGAAAAAGCAAACTAGCTAACACTTAACTAAGAGAATATGGAAATACAACCTTTGTAGATCCAGTCCTCCACCTCCACGGCTCCGAGATGAGGTCCTCTCCGCTGTCCAAATCAAATCCGGGCTCTAGCGTCGGCTTCATCGGAGAACGAGCGGGCAAGGTCGTCGGCTTCGTGCCGAAGATGATCTACGTCGAGGCATCGCTAGATCAAGCTCCACCTTCACCAAGCCATGATAACTTGTGAAGGAAATACACTCTACTACTTGGCAAGAGGTAGAGGATGAAGAAATAGGAAGTGGGTAGACTTTAGAATTGGATTTCTCACACTTTTCATCAATCCACCATTGATGAAGAGAAGCTTTCTTCATTGAAGAAGATGAAGAAGAAGATAATGATCTATTATGATAAGTTAATTAAAAAGAAAAGAAAAAGGAAACTTATCATAATAATAACCATGATTAGGTGTAGAGAATAGACCATGGTTAATTGCAAGGGTTTGGGTTAAGCATGAGACAAAATGGTCACAAAGTCAAAGCTTCATGAAGCTTCAAAGAAAGAAACAAAATTTGCAACCATTTCATTTCTAATCTTTTCTAAATAAACAAATAAATAAATGATTAAGAAAAAGAAAACCCTAATCATCAATTTAACCATGGTTTAATCTTTACACTTAACCAAGTTAACATGTATCATCAAACATGATACAATCAAGTGCACAAAAGTATATCACATATACAACTTGTGCAATCCAAGTGAGAAAATCCATATAAAGTGAACCAATACTAGTTAATGCAAAGTAATATATCAAATATATAAATATACATTAAATCATTAAATCAACATTTGATTTAACGATCCGGTCATACCGCATACAACCGACTAGTATCCTATGTATCGGTTTATCGAATCAATACTTGAATCGATAACTAGGTTATATCGCATACAACCAATCGATACATTTATCGCGAGAATGGAATACGGTATCACATACACGCATTATTCTCGGTCCCGTACATATCTCATATGCGCTCCTATTTCGTTTCGCTTGAGCCAGGAAACCTCTGTGTAGGACTCTAAAGACTCGTCAATACGCCGGCAGCAGGTGATGATCATATCAATCACCCACAAGCCGCAAGCGGTCTGCTAAACGTAACGGCCACCCGGGTATTGAGCGATCTGAAGATCGACGAGCAAGCCCGCTCACACTCCAGTGAATCCAACCAGTAACACTACCGTACAGTCCGGTCTCGTCGTCTGATATGTCGCATATCTCGCCTAGGGGTGGTAAACGTCAGACCCCAATAGCTCGATAAGTCGTGTCGATATGAGGTCTATAACACTTCGAGAAACTACTGGTAGCACTTACCAGTATATCTCAGCAACCCTGGCCAGGGATTTCCTGTTATAGCCAATCGAACACAGCGCAACATCAACCCCCTATACCGGGAGAGACGAATCCCCTCCTATCGCTCATTGCCTCCATGTGACTCGGGACTGTACCCAAAAACCACCGTTTTGCACGTCCTCTTGAACGTGGTAAGATGGAAATCAAAGCACAGTGGGAACCACACAAGACTCTATGACGATCTCGGGTCAACAGACTACTCTGTACCAGTGTCACCAGAGAACTGCCATCTGACGTAAGGTACAATACCATCTGGGAGTTCTCGGCGAGTCCGTCCAGTATACCCAGTCTCTACTGAGCACCCGTATATCATCTCTGATGTCAAACACCAATGGATATGGATCATCCATCGCCCATCTGTATGGGTCGAGAAGATATACGCTAGTCTACTATGGTATATCGATGCTCCATCTCGATACACCCACGACTAGGGACTTTCAAGGATGTACTTATGGACTACCATGTCCCCACTAGTATGATCCGCATCATAGTCCAGATAGTCAAGTACACATCCTAAGGGCTTTACCAACATGTAACAGAGAGACAATCAATGTACACGTTAAGGTAAAGAGCAACCAGATAGCATACTATCATGTCGAGCAAGAAAGTCCTGCCTATATATGTCCCAGCATCCACTACAATATACATCCAATGTACAGTAATGGCCTCTAGGGCATACATATAACTAACACCAACATCCAAAAAGTCACTCGAATTACGCTTGAGGGAAGGCCTTTGTGATTTGATCCGCAGTGTTCTCTTTCATATCTACTCTCCAAAGCTCGATCTCCCGACGATCTACAATCTTCCTGATCAGGTGATACCACCTTAAGATGTATTTGGATTGCTGATGGGACCGTGGTTCCTTTGCTAATACCATAACCTCATTGTTATCGCAATACAAAGGTATTGGATCAACAATAGACGGAACCACCTCAAGTTCAACAATGCACTTCCTCATCCAAATTTCTTCTTTTGCGGTATCGTTGGCAGCAATGTATTCATCCTCCATCATCGAATCTGCTACGGTGTCTTGCTTGGAACTCTTCCAACAGACCGTCCCTCCGTTGAGAGTAAACACATAATCTAAGACGTGTTGAGATTCACAGCGCCCTGGCCGCTGACCGCAGCCGTTACGGAACAAAAAATTTGACTTTTAAAAAACTGGCGCTAAAAAACACATCATAGAATCTAACCAAATATCGAAACTAGTAAACTAGAGGAGTCTAGCTACTGTGATAGAGTTTTATACCTAAAGACACATGTCCTTCGGGTCTTCACTCCTCTTCCTAAGCTCTTCGATGTCTGCTAGATTAAGTTTGATGACCGGCCTCCTTGGTCCTAGATGATCCACCTGAAGGTTTTTGATTCAAACTCCTATTTCAAAAAGAAGCAAACTAGTTTACTAATCTAGTTTGCTTAGATGATGTGATAATGTTTAATAGTAGTTTTCTATCTCAAATCCTTTGGTTCTCAATACATGAGAATGATAAGTATTTAACTAGAGGATGATATCAAGAAGAAGAGAGTGAAAGGAGAGCAAGTGAAGAATGAATATGTGAAGGATGGCTAAGGCTCTTTCTTTTTGTGAAATGAAGTATATAATTTTCTTTTCATCAAAAATCCAACCATACTCCAATAGTATTTTCAATAAATGCTAAAGCCATACTTCATCCATGCTTCATGTCATCTCATTCTTTTCCACCTCATTTTCTATTTTCAACAAAATAGAAAAATGCATGATGAGGTGTCATCTTCTAGAAGGTATTTTGTATAAATACAAAAAACTTTCTACCGTATATTCATACCCGTATTCATACCAAAATAAGAATACCCAAGAGATAGAATACTACTACTAATATAATACTAGCATTAAATCATTATTTGATTTAACAAACCGGCTTAATCCTAAGCCTGCTAGTATTATCAACCGTCCGATCGAAAAACTGGATAACACTAGAATATACATATCGAAATATGTATATGTAAATTATTAAATCAATACCTAATTTAATAATCTGGCTTAATCATAAGCCGACCAGTATTACCATTCGATCGGAACCCTGCTCGATCGAAAACCTGGATGATACTAGAATATACATATCGAAATGTGTATATGTAAATTATTAAATCAATACCTGATTTAATAATATGGCTTAATCCTAAGACGGCTAGTATTATCATTTGATCGAAACTCTGCACGTATAAACATACGGCTACCACATCGTTTCGCCTGAACCAGAGAACCCCTTTGTATGGGACTCTAAAGACTCGACAGTACGCTGGCAGTGGGTTTAACCACAAGCACGTCAGCGGCACTAGTTGTACGTAACAGCAACTCAGCTACCTGTCGAAAATAAGGTCTACGAGTAAGTTCATCTGAACCCCTACTGAGCTTATCCGTGACAATCTCCGTACAGTTCGGTCTCTTTATCTAAGAGTATCGCATACTAGGTCTAGATGGTAGTAAACATCAGACCCCCTACTGACTTGGTAAGTCGTGTCGATTTGGCTCAGGACCAATCCGAGAAACTACCGATCTAACCATCAGTAAATCTCAACTTTCTTGGCCAAGGTCTTATGGTTCTGGCCAACCGGACACAGTGCGATATCGACTCCCAATACGGGGAGAGACGAATCCCTGACAATCACTCAGTGCCTCCATGTGGCTCGGGACTGTACCCAACCAAAACCTGTTTGCATGACTCAGTAAAGCCGTGGTAGGGTAGTGATCAAAGTACAGTGGGAGCTCACACGAAACAAATGATGATCTCAGGTCTAAAGACCAACCTGTACTTATGTCACCTGAGAACCGCTATATGAAGATAGGTATAATACTATCTAAAGATTCTTGGTGAGTCCATCCAGTGTACTCACCCCCAGTGAGTACCTATATACAATCTTAGGTGTTCATACCAATGGATGTGGGAACCACCGTCCCTCGTCAGGGTCTAGAAACGTATACATAAGTCTACTTTGGAATGTCGATATCCGGTCTCGATACTCCTGCGACTTGGGACCTTTAAGGATGCACTTATGGACTACCAGGCACCTATAAGTATGATCACAATTATAACGCTGGTAGTCAAGCGAAATCCTACGGGCTTTATCAATATATATTAGCCATATGTGATATCGAGTATAACATATGCACATGTTAAGATAAGGTCAAACCATAATAGTATACTACTGTATCGAGTCTTTATCAATATGTATAAACAATATAAAGCAACAAGAGAAAGAAATACACATATTAAGACAAAGACAACTCACATAATATACTATATACAACTGAGCAAGATTGTCTTGTACATACATATCCCTAATATCCTATACCATACATGCTTCTAAAGCATACATATCCAACAAGACGAACTTGCTGTCATCCATGTCACTTTGGAAGCTTGAATCGGTAAAGAACTCCATCTAGAGGTCTCCATTACCGTACACCAAGAACATCTCCTTAGTACTTCTCAGGTACTTCAGAATGTTCTTCATAACTATCCAATGTTTTTCCCTTGGGTTTGACTAATGTCGACTTACCACGCTAAGTGCGTAAGCTACATCGGTCTGGTACATAATATCGCATACATTATAAATTCTACCACTAAATCATAGGGTACAATGCTCATCTAGCCCTCTCCTCATCAGTATTGGGAGACATCTCTTTAGAGAGGGCGATTTCGTGACAAGTGGCTAAATTACCATGCTTGGAATCTTCCATGCTAAATCTCTTTAGTATATTTTCTATGTACCTAGACCGTGATAGTCCCAACATTCTCTTGGATCTATCTCTATAGATATTTATCCCCAGAATGTACGAGGCATCACTCAGATCTTTCATGAAAAACTTTTTTGACAACAATAGCTTGACCGATTGTAGCATAAGAATATCATTTCCTATTAAGAGAATGTCATCGACGTACAGGACGAGAAATACAATAGCCCTCCTATAATCTTCTTATAGATACATGGTTCATCTACATTCTTGATGAAGTAAAATTCTTTGACCATCTCATCAAAGCAGATGTTCCAACTCCGCGATGCTTATTTTAATCCATAAATGGATTTAAACAATTTGCACACCTTCTCGCTACTCCTACTGTCTATGAATTTCTCTGGCAGATCTATATAAACACACTCTTCTAAACTTCCATTTAGAAAAACCGTTTTAACATTCATATGCCACATATCATAGTCATGGAAGGTAACAATGGCAAGTAGGATCCGAATGGATTTCAGCATAGCCATTGGAGGAAAAGTTTCATCATAGTCTACATAGGGTCTTTGACGAAAACCTTTTGCAACAAGTCTAGCCTTATAAGTTTCCATATGTCCTTCTTCACTATTCTTCATTTTGAAGACCCGTTTGCATGCAACAGGTTTTACCCCGAGAGGAGCAACATCTAAAGTCCAAACTTTGTTGGTGTACATGGACTCCATTTAGGATCACATAGCATCCAACCATTTCATAGAGTTCCTATCGGTAATGGCCTGTTCGAAACTAGTAGGATCATCTTCTTTCAAGATGAAATCCTCTTGCTCCCCATTTAAAAGAAAACTATAGTATCTCTCGGGCGGATGGGAAATCTTACTAGATCTGCGGAGTGGCTGAGGTTCGTCCGGGACTATCAAATCCTAATGTTCTACCAAATCTTCAGTAGTAGCTTGTGTTTCTGGAATGTCGTCTAGTTCTACCGCGCTCCCACTGGTTTCTTTTGCAAGAAACTGTCATTCTAAGAATTTGGCATGCTGAGAAACAAACACTTTTTGTTTCTCGGAGTGGTAGAATAGATATCCATATGATTTCTTTGGATATCCCACAAACTGACATAAAACTGATTGTGCCTGAAGTTTGTCCAGATTTTGTACTTAGACATAAGCCGGACAACCGCATATCTTAACTCGTTTAAGATATGGTCTCTTATGATTCCATAACTCAAATGGTGTCTTAGGCACGGATTTGGTTAGAACATGATTCAATAGGTTTGCTGCTGTCTGAAGCGCATAACCACAGAATGAAAAAATGAAACTCAGTATTACTCATCATGGAACGAACCATATCCAAAAAGATGTGATTCCTTCGCTCTAATACACCGTTGTGTTGTGGTATTTACGGATGAGTAAGCTGAGAGAGAATACCATTCTCTTGTAAGTAGTCAAGGAATTATGTGCATAAGTATTCGCCTCTTTGATTAGATCATAGGATCTTAATAATTTTTCTAGTCTGGTTCACCACTTCGCTATTATATTCTTTGAATTTCTTTAAAGCTTCGGATTTATATTTCATCATAAATACATATCCGAACTTAAAGAGATCATCAGTGAATGTAATGAAGTACAAGAACCCAACCCTTGCATGTGTAGACATTGGACCACACACATCACTGTGTATGAGTTCCAAGAGCTCTGTAACTCTTTCTCCATGTCCCGTGAATGGAGTTTTGATCATCTTTCCTTTGAGATAAGATTGACAAGTTTCATAAGATGAAAATTCGAATGGATCCAAATATCCATCTTTATATAACTTAGCTAGTCTTTTCTCATTGATATGACCAAGTCTATAATACCACAAGTAGGCTTCGTTCGTATTCGAACTCTTCCTCGTGCGCGTGTTTTGTATATTGAAAACCGTGTTTTGATTAAGAACATAGATAACATTACATAATGTACCTTCTGCAACCAATACCTGATTGAGGTAAATGTTCATGATATTTCTATCTTTAACAAAGTTATATCCATTTTTATCTAATAAAGAAACTGATATAATATTGTAAAGTATGGAAGGTACATTGTAACAGTTGTTCAAAATTATAATGTTGCCACTTGGCAACACTAGGTGATATTCACCGACGGTTTCAGCATCAATTTATACTCTGTTTTCTACTCTGAGGGACATATCATCCGGCCCAACCATCCTGCTTTTTATCAGTCCCTGTAAAAAATTACAGATATGAGATCCTGAACTGGTATCTAGTACCAGGAGGTAGGGTTGACCGAAATACAGTTCTCAATAACAAAAACACCCAAAGAAAATGCATTAGAATGCTTCTCCATCAATAGGATTATATGGAATTCCTTGCATCCTCTTTCCCTTGCCCATATTCATGACAGTTGTCACAAGTTAGAACCGAACCGACGTTCCCCAATCCAGTGTGATAAACTGATTCGGTCAAGTCATACATTTTATTATGTTGATTAAGGTATGACATGGATACTACCTGGAGAGAGAGAGAGAAAATACTTAGCGTGCGCTCTTGTAAGATTAGATTGTTTTTTAATTTATCTAATCAGGATGGCTCCTACTGTTTCTTCGAATTCTCCTTCAAACCCTAAAAAGAGAACTAGTCGGGATCATGTACACCTTATAAGTTCGCTAACCGTTCAGCCAGGCCAGTATTGGTACTTCGAGGGAGGCTCCCTGTGCTTTCGTATGGACCTAATTAATTAATCCTATTTCCGCAGAGGCATAACCACGTTAACACCTTTTTAGACACCTAATGGGTTAGCTAGCTGTGAAGTAAAAATCTTCCGGGAGTAAGTATACTCACGGTGGGAATCAACACCCAACTATTATCGCGTGATAATCTAGATGAAAACCACTCTAGTCACCATACTCCAGAAGGTATGCACACACCTGACAAGTTTCCTTTATGTTTAAAACTCCCGATTTAGGTTTTACCCCATACGGGTTATGACCTTAACTTAATCAACAAATCATAAGTCGCAAGTCAAGTTTAACCCATCATTATCTTGATTGCATTAGACCCACCCACACAACCCTTAACTTAGTCAATAAGGTTGTACAACTGTCCTAACCAATCGCATCTCTATGCGGTAGAAAACCAATACTTAGCTACCGTACACTTAGTCAACAAACGTATCACGAATACTAAGCAATAATAATCTAAAATGATAAAGGGCTACGACTGGTTTTTGGTGAAAAAACCATTAACGTGATGAACTTGATATCGTTGAAGAAATCTAGTGATTTTGAAACAAGTGGTTCAAGTTCAATTTTGAAAACAAGTAGTTTGTAGAAAAATGACCAGTTTTAAAAAGAACCGAGTGGTTTTGAAATTTGATTCCAACAATATCTTTTTAGGTTTATTTCCTTTCATTAATCAGACTTAATGTAGTCCCATCATTTAAGTTCTTAGTCACACCAGAAACAACCAAATGCAATGCTTTATATGCCATCCGCATTCGCCACGGGGCATTAGGTATTCACCGTAAGGTTACTTAACTTACGGCAGAACGAAGGCAGGGCCAGCACGGATGCAAACATATAACAACATTTATATATATCATCATCACAGGCAGGTAATAAACATCATAGGCTTGCGATAATCAATATGTAATAGCGGATAAACAAGGAGCCCCGTGTTTCATTTGAGCCACAAATGAAAACCAACGTTCCCCGGTTATGTAGATAACCCATACAACATCAAGCAAAGACCCCTATGAGTGCAGCAAGTTACCCGCCAATTCTAGAAATGAGACAACCCGCACTCAATGTCATGAGTGGGCCACCCGGCGCTTCCTAGAACACGGAAACTTGAGCACTCCTCCATAGGTCAACCTAAACCCCTACAAGTGTGGCGAGCAGCCCATCAATTCTAGGGTGTGGCAGCCCGATCTTAAACACCATGAGACAGCCAGCTACTGCACTCTGGAACCCGGTTGCTTGAGCACTTCTTCGCGGGTGTAACCTAGAACAGGTAATGAAAGAATATACAATGACAGCATCGACCTCAACCCGGTCGTGTCCCAATAAAACAATATACATCAAGCGGTAACGACGGCCACAGTTCGACCACTCGTCCCAAATAAATGAATATACATTCAAATAAATCTGTACATGCAATATCACACGAGGGGCTATCCATCTCGACAATCCGGTTAAACCATCACACACACACACACACACAAACATCACAAGCAAATATGTGCAACCCCGTCTAATCGACCTATAACAATTAGACGACTTTTACCAACACACACACACACACACACACACACACATAATCATAGATAATCAACGATGTTATATTGCTCGTAAACTAAGATAACAGTGAATGAAATCTGAGAAAAAAAGAATGGCACCAAAAATCCCAAAAAACCTAAGATACTGGAAGAAGCCAGATCCCAACAGAGAAGTCTTGGTCGACCAAAAAAAGCTTTTTGGCCACCTAGGGCTGCCAAGAATTCTCTGTTTGGGTTCTTCTTCATATAATGTCATATTCATGTCAAGACAAGTCCATTTTGATACTTCAAAAAACTTCCAGAATTTGTTTCAAGAATTAGACAGAAACTTGGTTTTTAGAATTGAAATACAGAAAAATTTCTATTTCGAAACTTAAACATCGTTTACTACTAGTTTAAGTGTTTGGGTAGCTCTAATACCAGTGTAAGTTCCTAGTGCTCGCACCATTAGACTTGCGGCCATGGCGGAATTGAAAACAATGATCTTTAAGAAAGCACTAGCAACTAAAAGACTTAAACTAAAGTTTAAGAGGGCTAGCTACCTTTGTAGCGTGTCTACAAAAACGTAGATACCCTTAGCTTGGCTATGATCGTCCTCGTCAAAGATGATCCACCCGAAAAAATCACAATTTAAACTCAACTCCACCAAGTGAACCACTAAAGTGATGCAACTTGCCTCACTTTTGCTAGAAGTGAAGAGGAAGATGATGTAGAAGATAATAAAATATTTGACTTGATCGAACCAGCTTATTACACTGGATTGGAGAACGTCGGTTCGGTTCTAACTTATGACAACTGTCATGAGTATGAGTAAGGGAAAGAGGATTGTAAGGACTTCCATATAACCCTGATAAAGGAGATGGATTCTAATGCATCTTCTTCGGGTGTATTTGTTATTGAGAACTGTTTTTCGGTCAATCCTACCTCCTGGGTACTAGATAGCAGATTCAGATCTCATATTTTTAATTTATTATAAGAATTGGGAAAAAGTAAGATGGTTGGACCCGGTGATATGTCTCTAAGGGTAGGGAACGGAGCACAAGTTGATACTGCTGCCGTCGGCGAATATCACCTGGTGTTGCCAAGTGGAAACACTATGATTTTGAACAACTATTACTATTTACCTTCCATGCTTTGCAATATTATATCAGTTTCTTTACCAGATAAAGATGGATATAACTTTGTTCTAAATAGAAATATCATGAACATTTACCTCAATCAGGTATTGATTGCAGAAGGTACATTATGCAATGGTATATACGTTCTTAATCAAAACACGGTTTTCAATATACAAAACGCACCCAAGAGGAAAAGTTCAGAGATGAACAAAGCCTAGTTGTGGAATTGTAGACTTGGTCATATTAATGAGAAAAGATTAACTAAGTTGCATAAGAATGGATATTTGGATCCGTTCTAATTTACATCTTATGAAACTTGCCAATCTTGTCTAAAAGGAAATATGACCAAAACTCCATTTACGGGATACGAAGAAAGAGCTACGGATCTCTTGAGACTCATACATAGTGATGTATATGGTCCAATGTCTACACATGCAAGGGGTGGGTTCTCGTACTTCATTACATTCACTGACGATCTCTCTAGGTTCGGACATGTATTCTTATTGAAACAAAAATCTGAAGCTTTAAAGAAATTCAAAGAATATAAGAACGAAATAGAGAATCGGACTGGAAAAAGTATCAAGGTACCGCGATCTGATCGAGGAGGTGAATACATGAGCATGGAATTCCTTGACTGTTTAAAAGAGAATGGTATTCTCTCTTAGCTTACTCTTCCTTATATACCACAGCACAATGGTGTATCGGAGCAGAGGAATCGTACCCTTTTGGATATGGTTCGCTCTATGATGAGTAGTGCTGAGTTTCCTCTCTCATTTTGGGGATTTGTGCTTGAAACAACAACATATATATTGAATGACGTTCTATCCAAATTCATGCCTAAGACTCCATATGAAATATGGAGTGAAAGGAAATCATATCTTAAGCGGTTTAAGATATGGGGTTGTCCGGCCTATGTAAAAACACAAAATCCAGACAAATTTCAGACACGATCAGTTCTATGTAAGTTTGTGGGATATCCAAAGCATTCACTAGGATATCTGTTCTACCACACCGAGAAACAGAAGGGGTTTGTTACTCGCCATGCCACCATTTTAGAAAGATGATTTCTTGCAAAATAAATTAGTGGGATCACGGTAGAACTGGAAGAAATTCCTGAACCATAAATTGTAGCTGAAGATTTGGTAGAACCTCAGGATTCGATAGTGCTCGACGAATCTCAACCACTTCGTAGATCTGGTAGGATTTATCATCCTCCCGAGAGATACTATAGTTTTCTTATAGACGGGGATCGAAAGGATTGCATCTTAGAAGAAGATGATCCTATTAGTTTCGAGCAGGCCATTAACTGTAGGGACTCTGTGAAATGGTTGGATGCTATGCGATCCAAAATGGAGTCCATGAACACCAACAAAGTTTAGAATTTGGACATTACTTCTCCAGGGGTAAAACCTGTTGGATGTAAGTGGATCTTCAAGAAGAAGATTGGTGCAGATGGACAAGTGGAAACCTATAAAGCTAGACTTGTTGCAAAAGGTTTTCGTCAAAGACCATGTGTGGACAATGACGAAAACTTTTCTCTAGTAGCTATACTAAAATCTATTCAGATCCTGCTTGCCATTGATGTCTTCCATGACTATGATTTCCGGTAGATGGACGTTAAAACGGCCTTTCTAAATGGAACTTTAGAAGAGTGCGTTTATATAGATCAGCCAGAAGGATTCATAGACAATGGGAGCAGCGGGAAGGTATGCAAGTTGCTTAAATTTATTTATGGATTAAAACAGGTATCGCGGAGTTGGAATATCTGCTTTGATGAGACGGTCAAAGAATTTGACTTCATCAAAAATGTAGATGAGCCGTGTATCTATAAGAAGATTGTAAAAGAAGCTGCCGTATTTATCGTCTTATACGTCGATGACATTCTCCTGATAGGATATGATATTCCTATGCTACAATCGGTCAAGTTTTTCTTATCACAGAGGTTCTTCATGAAAGACCTAGGTGATGTCTCCTACATTCTGAGGATAAAGATCTACAGGGATAGATCTAAGAGAATGTTAGGACTTTCACAGTCCAGGTACATAGACACCATACTAAAAAGGTTTAGTATAGAAAATTCCAAGCATTGTAATTTACCCACTTGTCATGGAATCACTCTCTCCAAAGAGATATCTCCCAAGACTGATAAGGAGAGGGCTCACATGAGAATTATACCCTATGCTTCAGCAATAGGATCTATAATGTATGCGATATTATGTACCAGACCAGATGTAGCTTATGCACTTAGCGTGGTAAGCAGGTATCAGTCAAACACAGGAGAGAAGAATTGGACTGTTGGAAAGAATATTCTTAAGTATATGAGAAGGACTAAGTAGATGTCTTGGTGTACGGTAATGGAGACGTCCAGATGGAGTCCTTTACCGATTTGTCATGCCCCGCTTCTTAATAGACGGAAACGATAACATGGTAAGCCCACGAAATATTTATTCAGAGAAGGTCATTCTCTAAATAAATATACTAAGCGTATTGAAACAAAAAAAAAACAATACAAGAATAAAAGGAGACTGAAATTTTTCAACAAACTTCTTTATTTACATTCAAACTCGAAACATTTACAATAAATAAGTTCAACTGAAAAAGGAAATACAACAACAGAAATGCGTAAAAAGATGGCATATATAAACTGAAAGAAAGATAAGCTAAGCCAAGCCTGAGTAGTGACCTGGTCATGTCCGCCTCAGTGGCGTCCACTTCTCTCGTCTCAATAATACCTGACGAACAATCCAACAAAACAAAGATAGATGGAATGCCCGTCAGCGAACTAGCGCTTAGTCCCAAAGATAAGGTAAGTGTGAAAAGTGATAGATATAGTATAAAATGAAGTAATGTAAATGAAGAGTAAAAGTGTGTGGAAATGAATATGGGTATAAGTCCTATAGGTCTCTATATGGTAACTATGTTAACGTTAAGTCCAAGTGAAAATGTCAACGCAGCCATAGAAATATTAATATGCTCAAGAGTATGACCCTAGGAGTAAGGAAATACGGGCCTATTTCATGTGTTAGTATCGGGACTCCGAGATGTGGAGGAGTCGACCCGACTAAGATTCGAGTAAATAGAATTCGAGTAGGTTAATAGATTATAACTACCCCAAGCACTCCGAGTATAATAGATTATAACTGTTAGATTGACTTAGTTAATTTGATTGGTTGATTATAACATGTCTTGACCGCAATCATAGATTGCAAAAGGTGAAGAATGAAGTCGAGCAAGTCGAGTAGAATGCGAGTGATGACAGTTGCAATCCTGAGTCGAGTCAAGTTAGGTGCAAGTTAGGTGTTCAAGTTCAAGTTCAAGATTAGGTTTGAGTTTAGATTCGAGTTTGAGTTCAAATCAAATTTGAGTTGGTATTCAGGTTATACTTATATCTTATTAATAGATTTAAATCTTTTGAATTTCTTGAGTTTGGAAAATATTGATAATCGCTGCATATAGACGGCAGAATTTGTATCTTTTTCAAAAATGATTATCATTTGATAATTTCCAGCCTAAGGTTACGATCTATATTTAGGGAGAGGCAAGTGGTGCATCATTATCTCCACCAACCCTGAAACAACTGACAAGAAAAGATGCCTGTCAAACCAATTTGTAACCTAAAATACGTAATCTAGACTAGTATTTTGATTTCTAGAGTATTTTAGTAAAAATGTCATTTAGAAATTCTCGAGAGTTTTTAATTCTTCCTAAAGTATCGAATAAGTTTTTAATAAAAATATATTGTTTAAAAGTCAAGATTTTTTTATAAAAATGTATTTTATATTTTGTGGTATTTTAGTGCAAAAATCTAACTTTTAAAGTTTATGGTATTTTAATGAAAACCACAACTTTTAGAAACTTGATAGTATCTTTGTGTAAGTTTAATCTTTCATTTTAAAAATATAGTTTTCAAAATTTGTTTTTATAAAAAAAATACGGATTTATGATTTATATAATTTTTCAATAATTTAATTTGTTTTAAAAGTCGTTTTTCTTTAAAATTGTATTTTTATTCTTTTCGAGACTAAATTCTCCGTGAGGAATTCTACATCTCACCCTACTATCCTAAGGACATGCGAGAAGCCACACCATCCACCAACGGGTCTCCTAATGAGAGTTGTATTGGCGTAATTGCAAAGGTGTTAAAAATAGCGATTAAAAATGTATTTTTATAAAGTAATGGTATTTTAATGAAAATTGTTTCTTTTAGAATAAAAAATTATATCTAAAATATCGTGCTATGAAACCATAGTGTTGGTGATGGGGTAAGTCGTTACCCCATGAGTTTTCTAGAGTTATAAGTTAAAATAACGATAAAGGGATGCATGCAAAGTTCATGGTATTTTTGTGTAATCGTTCGATGTATATTTCTTTAACATGAAATTCTAAACACTTTCAAAGGGTAATTAGATGATCATTGTTTAAGGTTGTTGTTAACAAGATTAGGGTAATTTAATTAACATAGCAAGTGTGATACAAACTATTCAAAAGAAAGTTTATTGAAAGCTAACTCCACTTTTGTCGATATTGTTTTTAAGAGATGTTTGAGATGAAAACGATCAAGAGAGGAGGAAAGAAAGGGACTTATGGGTTGCTCTAATCAAGACTGAAGAGGATTCCTCGGTTGGTAGCACCGAGACTAAGAGATATGAAAAATTGATCGATCGTCACAACTCCACTTGAATAGGCTTAACTCCTCTTGGACTTGGGACTTAGAGAGAATTTTGAGAGAGTTTTTTCTATAGTTTTTTTGAATAGGGGAGAGCTAAGAGATGGAGTGGTATTTATAGGATAAAATATGAGAGTATAGGAAAATAAAAATTGAATTAAATTGGATTTAATTGTGTTAATGGAGGAAAATGAAAGGGCGTGAGTTCTCTAGTTTAATTCAGAGAAAACAAATAGGAAAAAGGAGTATAGGGGAGCTGTAGGGACGCACTGGCGAAGTACGTAGGTTTTTGGGGCCAATCCAACCGCTCATAGCGGTTTTATCAAGGAAACGGGTGGCCTGATCTTGGTGTTTGGTCTCGGGGTTTAGGTCATGTATTTAACTCATAATTAACACCCCATTTATCCAGTTTGTTTTATCTGAAACTTTTCGTTTCTCTGTGTAATGCACGTGCAACTCTTGGACTTCTGAAAAGTTAAAAAGAAAAATATTAAAAATAATTAAGGCTGATGGGATTCGAACTTGCAGGCTAAAGAACAACAGTGCAGAGGCTTAACCAGTGAGCTATAAGTTGTTTCTTACTTTTATTGGACAAATTTAACTTATAACTTCTTGTCAGACTGAAATACACCTTTTTATATATTGACCGTATTACACTTGTACATGGATTTCAGGGTCATTATATCCCACCCTCCTTATAAAAATTTCGTCCTTTAAATTTACACAAAGGACTAATTTTCAAACAGATGAGGGTATCGTGTACGCATATCATATTCTCGCTCCCAGGTTGATTCTCCTGACGAATCCTTTCTCCACATCACCTGGACTAGCTTGACCAACTTATTCTGCAATGTCTTCTCTTTCCGATCTAGTATCTCAATTGGCTGTTGCTCGCAAGTCAGATCGGTCTACATTGTGAGCTTCGAGTGATCAAGTATGGAGCTGGGGTCTCTCATATATTGTCGTAGCCGGGATATATGGAACACGTTGTGCACTCTTTCTAATGAGGGTAGTAGTGCCAAGCGGTACGCCACTTCTCCAACTTGTTCAAGTATGTTGAACGGGCCGATATATCTTGGACTAACTTTACCCCGTTTGCCTAATCGTATCACTTCTCTATTTGGAGAGATCTTCAGAAACATATGCTCTCCGGATTAGAACTCCAACTATCGGCGTTTTGCGTTTAACCAGTGCTTCCGTCGGTCCTGAATTATGCGCATCATGTATCGTGCGAACTACATCGACAGTTTCCACGATCATCTCGGGCCTAAAGAGTTCACGATCTCCAACGTCGCCCCAACTCAGTGGGGAACGACACTTACATCCATAGAGTGCTGCGAATGGTACCATCCCAATGCTTTCCTGATAACTGTTGTTATATGAAAACTCCACAAGGTGTAAGTGATCTTTCTACGAACCTCCGAAGTTTAGTATACAAGCTCTCAACATATCTTCAAGAATCAGAATTATTTATTCGGATTATCCATCTGTTTAGGGATGATACGTTGTGCTGAAGTTCAGACTCGTTCCTAGGCTGTCTTGAAGACTCTGTCAAAACTGGGATCAGAATCTAATATCTCGGTCGGAGACTATGTAGACAGGTACCCCATGTAATCTCACGATCTTCTGCATGAGTTTATAGGTATCAAGACAAATATAATATATTTTGAAGGTTGAAATCTTCACTTTAGATTTTTACTCATCTCCATGTACTTTCTTACCAACGTCTCGGTCGATTGGCCAACTCTGAATGAAATAAAGTGAGCTAACTTGGTGAGTCGATCCATAATAACCCAAACTACGTCATTCCCCTTTATGCTGTGAAGGAGTGCAGTTACGAAATCCATGGTAATGTGCTTCTATTTCCATTTTGAGATCAGTAACGGTTGAAGTAGGCCAGCAGTTATGTGATGTTCAGCCTTCACTTGCTGACAGATTAAACACTTGCTACACTTCGAGCAACTTCTCTCTTCATTCTATGCCACCAGTAGTGTTGCCGTAGATCCTTGTACACGTGGGAACCAGGTGAGGCGCTGAGCTCCTTTTTTTATCGGGCGCTCATGTGGGAAGCACATGAGACACTGAGTTCTTTTCTTTTAGAGATTTAATCTCTGCTAATGGCGTTTTTAGCCATTTATGATCATCAAGATCTCTGTTTTGAAGATCTGAGATTAAGTTTTCTTTGAGAACTAAGTTCCTATGTTTTTATATTATAAGAACTAAGTTCTTTATAGGGTTAAACCCTTATTTTCAGAAGAATTAAATTTCTGGAACATATTTTTTTCTCTCTTCTTTTTACCTAGTTTTCCTCCTGGATTTCGAGTCTGAAGAACATAATCTCCTCGATGAGAATTAAATTCTCAACTTATAGGAGATTTGTCTTACGGATCTCGGATCCAAAGAAAGAACTAATTTCTTTTGTGAAAGGTTAAACCCTTGTTTTTGTTTATACTAAGCAAAGGAGATATATTTTTATCTTTTCTTTTTTCTTTACCTATGGTTTGGAAGAGCAAGGAGATATTCTTTGAAAGGAGAATTAAATTCTCGGGTTTATGACTTCTGTTTTTTTGTTTGCAGAAGCTTATGGGGGTCCTATCTCTTTGCATGTGTGAGACTTGATGTCTCAGGTCCTTTATATAGGCAAGACAAATTGTTGATCAGTTTTGAGAAAAATCTTATCGAGAGATTCCAATTGATTTAATTGGTCTCAAAGATTATTTGGGGAATTTTATCCACCGTTGGATCTTTGATCCAGTGATTTCTATTTTACAGAATATATTTTCTTGTTTTTATCAAGATTGGGAAAATATTTTTCCATATATAGAATTTTATTCCATTAAAAGGCGATTTTTAATCACCATTGGATTTTTTTATCCAAGGGCTCTCTTTTTAACAGAGCATATCTTTCTTATTTAGAAATATTGAGGAAATATATTCCTAAAATAGAATTTAATTTTGTTATTGGATTTTTGATCCAATAGCTCTCTGTTTAAAAGAGAATATCTTTCTCATTTAGAAAGACCAGGGAGCTCTCTATTTTCCCCTAATAGAATTTAGTTTTATAATTTGATGATTTTTAATCACCATTGGAGTTTTAATCTAACGGCTCTATTTAACAGAGAATATCTTTAAGTCCACGTTACCCACCCCGGTGCTTACGGGGAGGCGGAATAGGTAAAAAATGGTTTTTTAACTCGAGGTAACATGGACTAGAAATGGAGGATCTTTGCTAAACAAAAACTAACAAACAAGCTAAAAGATTTAGCTATTCGGTTAAAAGGTTATACCTTGGTCTTGAACTCCTTCTCTTCTTGCTCCTTGGAGTGGTTTGAACGGCTCCTCCTCGTCGCCTTCTCTTGCCGAAGAAAGATCCACCCGAAGGCCTCTACCTTGAGCTCCTACCTCAACCTAGAGGTAACTAAAGTGCTTGGCTTGCTAAACCTAGAACCCTAGAATGAGTAGAGAGGAGTTTTGGTGGTTTTATCTCAATAACTAATGGTTCTCAATACGTGAGAGAAGAGAGCTTTGAGAGAGAGGAAGAGGATGAGCTTAACCTATGAGAGAGAAAGAACAAGAGAGAATGAGGATAATTATCAACCATACTCTCATATATGTGAATTATGAAAAATAATATTAATCAAGGAAATTGTGATGGTTCATTTGGAATGACCATTATCATTTCACATTTAATGAATTTTGCAAGAATCAAAGAGCATCTTTCATGTGAAATGATGATGGTCAATATGTCAACATAGGTCAACAAGTCAACCATAGTCAAATGGTCAACAACCCTAACCATGGCACAATTATCTTTAATTAATATCATTAATCATAATTCCCATTTTCATTAGGGTTTGGAGAAAGACAACGGTCAACAACCCTAATAAGAATCCTTTGCCTCTACCTCTATCAACTGTGCATATACACCCGCATCCGTGTTCCGAGGAACACGAATACAATGAGACAAAACCAATCCCAAAACAAATACTAGGATCTGGCTTAATCCAAAGCCCGCTAGTAATAACTGCCAGAATACCAAACGTGCACAAGTGCGCGGATGTGGACGAACCCCGTCGCAAAACCATACGACCTCTACTCTGTTTTGCCCAAAGGCGAATAACTCTCTGTGTGGGACTCTAAAGACTCGACACTACGCTGGCAGTGGGTTTAATCACAGGCCGCAAGCGGTACTAGCTGTACGTAACGGTCCCCAGGTAGATGCCGATAAGAAGACTGATGAGGTGAACCCATCCGAACTCCTACTGAGCCTGGATGTGACAATCTCCGTACAGTCCGGTCTGTTCGTCTAAGAGTATCGCATGGCGGGCCTAGGGGGGATAAACGTCAGTCCCCTAATAGCGGTACAAGTTGTGTCGGAGTGTAGCCCAGAACACCCTGAGATAACATTGGAAACGCTACCAGTATATCTCGCTTGCCCTGGCCAGGGACTTTGTGTAATGGCTCTCCTAGACATACGCGATATCAACCCCCAATACCGGGAGAGACGAATCCTGTCTAACCGTCACTGCCTCCAAGTGTTTCTGGACTGCACCCAACTGCTACCTGTTTGCACGACTCATTTGAGCCGTGGTAGGGTAGCAATCTAAGAACAGTGGGAACACACTCGAGGCGAAGTGACAGTGTCAAGTCAGCGGACTAAGCTGTACTCATGTCACCTGGGAACTGATAACTGATGATAGGTATAGTACCAACCAACAGTTCCCGACGAGTCCTGTCCAGTGTACTCGTAACCTAACGAGCACCCACATACTATCTCAAGTACGACGTACTAATGGCTGTGGGACAGACCATCTCCCCTGCTGGGATGAGAAGCGCATACGCTAGTTTACTCCGGAGTATCGATGCCCCATCTCGATAATCCAACGACTAGGGACCTGTATAAGGATGTGCTTGTAGATTACCCAGCCCCCACTAGTGTGGCTTCCATCACAACGCTGGTAATAAAGCAAAGATCCTAAGGGCTCCATTAATGTGTATAGGCGACATGCTAAAAGAAACACATGCACACATTAAAGTAGGAACAAACCAAGTAGCATACTACCATTTCGAGCAAGATTGTCTATACAACTGTGAATATCCCAAGCCTCCATCAAGTAATATACAAACTAGTATGATACAGTAATGGCCTCTAGGGCATACACACTAACAATCTCCCACGGCCATGTACTGACGTATCGAAGACCTATCATCTCGATCAGCCGCTCGAACTGAGTCTGGGGTATGGCCTTCGTGAATGGATCTGCAGTGTTATCTTCTGTAGCAACCCTCCGAACCTCGATCTCCCGGTGATCCACGATCTCCCTGATCAGGTGATACCGCCTCAAGATGTGTCTGGACTTCTGATGGGACCTGGGTTCCTTCGCTAAAGCTATAGCCCCGTTGTTGTCACAATACAGAGGTATTAGATCAACAATGGATGGAACCACCTGAAGTTCTGTCAAGAACTTCCTCATCCAGACGGCTTCTTTTGCGGCATCAGATGCAGCGATATATTCCGCTTCCATCGTCGAGTTAGCAACGGTTTCCTGTTTGGAACTCTTCCAACACACCGCCCCTCCATTGAGGGTAAAGACATAACCTGACATGGACTTGGAGTCATCCTTGTCACTCTGGAAGCTAGAGTCAGCAAAGGCCTCGATCTGGAGGTCTTTTCCGCCATACACCAAGAACATATCCTTAGTCCTTCTCAGGTACTTCAGAATGTTCTTTACCACTATCCAGTGCTTCTCCCCAGGGTTTGACTGATACCGGCTTACCACACTCAGTGCATAAGTTACATCTGGTCTGGTACACAACATCGCATACATTATAGAGCCTACCGCAGAGGCGTAGGGTATAATAGACATGCGATCCCTTTCCAAATCAGTCTTGGGAGACATCTCTTTGGAGAGGGTGATCCCGTGACAAGCCGGTAAATTACCGCACTTGGAATCTTCCATACCAAATCTTTTCAGTATGGTGTCGATGTACCTGGACTGTGAAAGTCCTAATATCCTCTTGGACCTATCACGATGGATCCGGATCCCTAGAATGTAAGAGGCATCACCCAGGTCTTTCATGGAGAACCTGTGTGACAAGAATCCTTTGACAGATTGTAGCATAGGAATGTCATTTCCTATCAAGAGAATGTCATCCACGTATAAAACGAGAAATACGACAGTTCGTGCTATAATTTTACTATAGATGCATGGTTCATCTGGATTTTTGATAAAGCCAAATTCTTTGACCGTCTCATCAAAACAGATGTTCCAACTCCGCGATGCCTGCTTCAGTCCATAAATGGACTTAAGCAACTTGCACACCTTCCCGCTGCTCCCACTCTGAATGAAACCCTCTGGCTGGTCCATATAGACACACTCTTCTAAATTTCCATTTAGAAAAGCGGTCTTTACGTCCATCTGCCAAATCTCATAATTGTGGAAGGCAGCAAGGGCAAGAAGGATCCGAATGGATTTGAGCATAGCCACTGGAGAAAAGGTTTCGTCATAGTCCAAACCAGGTCTTTGACGGAAACCCTTTGCAACAAGTCTAGCCTTATAGGTCTCAACCTGTCCATCTACACCAATCTTCCTTTTGAAGATCCATTTGCAGCCTACGGGTTTTACCCCTTCTGGAGCAACGTCCAAAGTCCATACTTTGTTCGTGTATATAGACTCCATTTCGGTCCGCATTGCATCCAGCCTTTTTACCGAGTCATTGCTCTGAATGGCCTGCTGGAAGCTAGTCGGCTCATCATTATCAATGATGCAATCCTCTCTATCCCCGTCTATGAGAAAACCGTAGTATCTCTTGAGCGGATGAGACTGCCTACTACTCCTCTGGAGCGGCACAGGAATGTCCTGTTCTTTTAAACCCTCTGGTTCTACTAAGCTTTCAGTAATAGCTTGTGGCTCTGGAATTTCTTCCAGTTCTATTGCGCTCCCACTTATCTGATTTTCCAAAAATTCAGTTTCCAAGAAGCAGGCATGACGAGAAACAAAAACCTTTTGTTTCTCTGCGCAATAGAAGAAATATCCCTTGGAGTTCTTTGGATATCCCATAAACTTGCACTGTACTGAGCGTGCCTCGAGTTTGTCCGCATGCTGCTTTTTGACAAAAGTTGGACATCCCAATGTCTTAATGTGCTTAAAATAGGGTGTCTTCCCATTCCACATCTAATATGGTGTGGTAGGCACTGTCTTAGTTGGAACTCAGTTTAAAAGATATGCAGCTGATTCTAGTGCATATCCCCAGAATGATCGCGGCAACTCAGCATTACTCATCATGGAACGTACCATATCCAATAGGGTTCGGTTCCTTCTCTCCGATACACCATTATGTTGTGGGGTGTATGGAGGAGTAAGTTGAGAGAGAATTCCATTCTCTTTTAAGTAACCCAGGAACTCGGCACTCAACTATTCACCACCTCGATCAGATCTCAGTGTCTTGATACTTTTGCCTGTTTGTTTTTCTACTTCATTCTTGTATTCCTGGAATTTTTCAAAGGCTTCTGATTTATGCTTCATTAAGAAGACATATCCGTACCTTGAAAAATCATCCGTAAAGGTAATGAAGTAAGAATAACCACTTCACGTATGTGTAGACATTGGACCGCATACATCGCTATGTACGAGTCCCAAGAGCTCGCTCGCTCTTACTCCGTGTCCAGTGAACGGAGTCTTTGTCATCTTTCCTTTGAGACATGATTGACAAGTTGCATATGATTGATATTCGAACGGGTCCAAATATCCTTCTTTATGCAACTTAGTTAACCTTGTCTCATTTATGTGACCCAGTCTACAATGCCATAAGAAAGCATGATTTATTTCTGGAGACTTTCTTTTGTGTGTATTCTGGACATTGAAAATCTGTGGTTGGTTCAATACGTATATACCGTTGCTTAATGTACCCGACCCAATCAGAACACGATTAAGGTGAATGTTTACAACATTGCTTACAAATGCAAAATCATAACCTTCTTTAGACATTAAAGATACAGATATGATATTACAAGTCGAACTGGGTATAAAATAACAATCACGCAAAACCAAAACGTGTCCATCTGACAGTCCCAAGTGATAGTCCCCCACGGACTCAGCATCCATGCTAGCTCCGTTTGCAACTCTGAGGGTCATATCACCTGCCTTCAAAACCCTACGCTTTCTCAGTGCCTACAAAGAATTACAGATATGAGATCGTGATCCGGTATCCAATACCCAGGAAGTAGAGTTTATTGATAGACAGTTTTCAATAACATACACACCTGAAGCCGAAGCCACAACTTGCTTCGGGTCTTAGTTCTTGGCCTTCCAAGCCCTACAAT
Source organism: Agapanthus africanus (assembly GCA_030015575.1). Lineage (NCBI taxonomy): Eukaryota > Viridiplantae > Streptophyta > Magnoliopsida > Asparagales > Amaryllidaceae > Agapanthus > Agapanthus africanus. The sequence continues at coordinate 108,423,613 of CM057337.1, forward strand.
ATTTCTTCCAGTGTCTACTCTTATGACAATAAAAGCACTCTTCCTTTCCCACAAACTTTCCCGCTACCTTTGCTACTTTTTCCTTTCCCTTGGCTTCCACTTTACTAACACCGCCCCTTGGTTTGGTGGGGGCCTTCTTCTTCTTTCCTCTGGCTTTCGCCTTGGACCTAGAAGAGGAAGCTCCTCCAACAAACAAAGTGGATGTTTCCCTACCTTTCTGTAGGGTGCCCTCTGCACTCCTCAACATGTTGAGGAGTTCCGGAAGTTTAACTTCTTTTCATTGCATGTTGAAGTTCAGGATAAACTGGGCGTAAGTGGAAGGAAAGGACTGGACAATCAAGTCAGTGTAGAGCTCGTTCTCTAACGTGGTCCCGAGGTCCGCGAGCTCTTCAATGTAGCCAATCATCTTAAGCACGTGTTCCGCTACCGATGATCTAATGGCCAATCTCGCCAGAAATTACTTTTTCGAGACTTCGTATCTGGCGATACGGGATTGCTCTCCATATAGTTCCTTAGTATGGAGAAATATGGATTCAAGGTCCATATTCTCGTGCCTCCTCTGATGTTCATTGTCCATAGAGGCAAGCACGAGGCACTTGGCCTTCGCGCAGTCAATCTCCCAGGTCTTACGGATTTCCTTATCCGCGACGCTGGATTTAGGACCTGGGACAGGGGGAGCTTTGGTGGTAAGGAGATACCCCAACTTGTCATAAGTGATTGCCATTTTGACATTCCTGAGCCAATCTTTGTAGTTTGGCCCTGTCAGTATATTTTTTATCTAGTAGTAACTTAAGGCCGGTCATGATGCTTGGTCGCTGCAATTAGGAGAGAGAGAAGAAACACTTTAGCATGATGCTCTTGCAAGTTTAGAGTGGTTTTTAATTTGTCTAAACAAGATGGCTCCCACCGTTTCTCGAATCCTTCCTCAAACCAAAAGAGGAAGAATTAGTCGGGATCAATCTCACCGTACAATTCTTGCTTAACCGTTCAGCCAGGCCAGTGTTAGTACTTCGAGGGAGGTTTTCCAACGCTTTCGCGAAGTTCCTTAATTAAATAACCTCTTTTTCCTATGGGCGTAGCCCCGCTAACACCTTTCTAGACACCTACTTGGTTTATAGCATTGATCGTTAAGTGAGAAAGTTCCCAAGGAGTAGCATATACTCATAGTAGGATCGGGATCCATATATCATCTTGTGATAAAACTGAAGGAGTCCTACCAGAATCATCACACTCCAAATGGTATGCAGCACTAGCAAGTTTCAGTTTCTTTAGAAACTCCCGATGTGGATTTTTGCCCTATACTCTTATGACCTTGACTTTGGCCAACAAATCATAAGTCACATGTCAAGTTCTACCCGTCATTTTCCAGGTTAATTTGAACCCACCCGTACCTACCCTTGACTTTGGCTAACAAGACAGTACGACTGTCCCAAACCAACACATCTATCTATGCTATATATGAATATCCAATAGCTACCAATCACTATGCCTTGACTTTGGCCAACAAACACAGCTTGAATACTATTGACTATCCATATGAAATGACGGAGGGCTACGAATGGTTTTGGCGAAACCGTGAACGTAGTGAACTTGATATAATCGAAGGAATGTGATAGCTTTTAAAAGGAGTGGTTCAAGCTCCGCGTTTTAAAAGTTTTCTGTTTTTGAAAAGAAACCGAGTGGTTTTGAAATTGTTCCAACGACTTTAACTTTGGTTTATTTTCTTGCATTAATTTAATGCGTCATATCAATTACTCCTACCATTGCAGAAAACAACGAAAATATGACGTACGCTTATGCCATCCGCATTCGCCACGGGGCCCCGTCATCACCCGTTAGGTTACTTAACTAACTACAGAGCGGGGGCTGGACTAGTGCGGATGCAAAACATAAGCAACGCCTACTAGATATCATATATAGATATATACATTCGTCAGATGCAATGATAACCATTCCAGATCACAGATGAACACATTGGATATACTAGGAATCCGCGTTTCATTCGAGCCTGCAACGAAAAACAGATTACACGGTCGTGATGAATAGACAACCCCATCCTAGACCCCTACGGGTGTGGCAAACTACCCGCCAAGTACCCGAAGTGAAGCAACCTCCCTCAACAACGTGAGTAGGCCACTCGGCACTTCAAAGTACCCGGTAGTTTGTGCACCCCACCTTGGGTCTATCCTAGGAGCAAAAACAGTAAAAGAAATAATATACAATGGCGGCTACAACCTCATCCCGGATGTGCGGCCATAAAAATAATATTACATCAATTTACATATTACATCAAATGAAAGATAAAGAAACTCTCATCTCACAAAACCCCGGCTATTCATCCACAACAATCCAACGAGTTCATATACACAATCCATCAATATTACAGATTACAGATATGCACAACCCCCACTAATCGACGTATAGCGATTAGTCGACGTTCAGTGCATATATCACATCGCAGATATAACCATTTAGCAAAAGTTTATAGAACTTCGATCAAAACACCAATTTGTAACTACCCCAAACACAACTTGTTCTCTGGAAATTCTAGGCAGAAACAAAATATCTTAAAAATCCCAAAACAGAACATTGAACAAACTGCAGCAAAGACGAGTCACGGCCGAGTCAACTCGGCCGCGGATGCGCGGCGAAACGCGTGGTTTCGCCGCGCTTCCGCGGCGAGTTGACCGAGTCGTGGTCTCATTTTTTCTGCATGTTCTTAAAAAAAGCTGCACCGATTTTTAAGGTATGTGGAATTATTTTTAGAGCAGTTTTAAAAATCGGCAGAAAGTTTAGTTTTTGGACATGTTTCGCGATTTTTTTTCGGATCGAAGTTCTAATCACTTTGCTAACATGCTCGTTGTTGTTTAGCCTGTCTCAGATACCACTGTAAGTCCACGTTACCCACCCCGGTGCTTACGGAAAGGCGGAATAGGTAAAAGATGGTTTTTTAACTCAAGGTAACAGGGACTAGAAATGGAGGATCTTTGCTAAACAAAAACTAACAAACAAGCTAAAAGAATTAGCTACTCGGTTAAAAGGTTATACCTTGGTCTTGAACTCCTTCTCTTCTTGCTCCTTGGAGTGGTTTGAACGGCTCCTCCTCGTCGCCTTCTCTTGCCGAAGAAAGATCCGTCCGAAGGCCTCTACCTTGAGCTCCTACCTCAACCTAGAGGTAACTAAAGTGCTTGGCTTGCTAAACCTAGAACCCTAGAATGAGTAGAGAGGAGTTTTGGTGGTTTTATCTCAATAGCTAATGGTTCTCAACACATGAGAGAAGAGAGCTTTGAGAGAGAGGAAGACGATGAGCTTAACCTATGAGAGAGAAAGAACAAGAGAGAATGAGGATAATTATCAACCATACTCTTGTATATGTGAATTATGAAAAATAATATTAATCAAAGAAATTGTGATGGTTCATTTGGAATGACCATTATCATTTTACATTTAATGAATTTTGCAAGAATCAAAGAGCATCATTCATGTGAAATGATGATGGTCAATATGTCAACATAGGTCAACAAGTCAACCATAGTCAAATGGTCAACAACCCTAACCATGGCACAATTATTTTTAATTAATATCATTAATCATAATTCCCATTTTCATTAGGGTTTGGAGAAAGACAACAGTCAACAACCCTAATGAGAATCCTCTGCCACTGCCTCTGTCAACTGTGCATACACACCCGCATCCGTGTTCCGAGGAACACGAATACAATGAGACAAAACCAATCCCAAAACAAATATTAGGATCTGGCTTAATCCAAAGCCCGCTAGTAATAACTGCCCGAATACCAAACGTGCACAAGTGCGCGGATGTGGACGAACCCGTCGCAAACCCATGCGACCTCTACTCTGTTTTGCCCAAAGACGAAAAACGCTCTGTGTGGGACTCTAAAGACTCAACACTACGCTGGCAGTGTGTTTAACCACAGGCCGCAAGCGATACTAGCTGTACGTAACGGTCCCCAGGTAGATGCCGATAATAAGACTGATGAGGTGAACCCATCTGAACTTCTACTGAGCCTGAATATGACAATCTCCGTACATTCCAGTCTGTTCGTCTAAGAGTATCGCATGGCGGGCCTAGGGGGCGGTAAACGTCAGTCCCCTAATAGCGGTACAAGTCGTGTCGGAGTGTAGCCCAGAACACCCTGAGATAACACTGGAAACGCTACCAGTATATCTCGCTTGCCCTGGCCAGGGACTTTGTGTAATGGCTCTCCTAGACACAGCGCGATATCAACCCCCTATACCGGGAGAGACGAATCCTGTCTAACCATCACTGCCTCCAAGTGCTTCGGGACTGCACCCAACTGCTACCTGTTTGCACGACTCATTTGAGCCGTCGTAGGGTAGCAATCTAAGAACAGTGGGAACACACTCGAGGCGAAGTGATAGTGTCAAGTCAGCGGACTAAGCTGTACTCATGTCACCTGGGAACTGATAACTGACGATAGGTATAGTACCAACCAACAGTTCCCGACGAGTCCTGTCTAGTGTACTCGTAACCTAACGAGCACCCGCATACTATCTCAAGTACGACGTACTAATGGCTGTGGGACAGACCATTTCCCCTGCTGGGATGAGAAGCGCATACGCTAGTCTACTTCAGAGTATCGATGTCCCGTCTCGATAATCCAATGACTAGGGACCTGTATAAGGATCTGCTTATAGATTACCCAGCCCCCACTAGTGTGACTGCCATCACAACACTGGTAATCAAGCAAAGATCCTAAGGGCTCCACTAATGTGTATAGGCGATGTGCTAAAAGAAACACATGCACACATTAAAGTAGAACAAACCAAGTAGCATACTACCATTTCGAGCAAGATTGTTTATACAACTGTGAATATCCCAAGCCTCCATCAAGTAATATACAAACTAGTATGATACAGTAATGGCCTCTAGGGCATATTCACTAACAATATCTTCAGATTTTAGAAAAATATTTTCCATGTAGAATTTAATTCTATCCGCTTTAATTTGGGCATTGACGTTCACGTGTTATGCTCGTCGGCGCCGCTCAAGAATTTAATTCTTACTCATAAACAGACATACACGTGCTTTGCACGCCGGCACTCACGCGTGTGTCACATGAGGCGCTGCCATAGAATTTAATCTTATCAAAGATTGGCGCCGACGTTCACGTGTCTTTCACGTAAGGCGCTGCATGATTGTATTTTAACAAAAGGTAATTTTTTATGAGGGAACAAATCCCCTCCACCATTATTCTCACTTGGCTTGTACGTGAGTGCAACGGTGTGCAGTTTTGAGCCATCTGATCTGCCTTGGGTTAAGGGAAATATGAACCAACCCCCATCCCTTTAAATAGAGCTTCAAGCCCTAGATGACTGCTGCGCTTTCATCTTTTCTTCTTTCTTAAGAATTTTATTCTCTATTTGAGCTTAGTTCTATTTTCTTGAAGCTTAGTTCTTCACTCTTTTCAGATCTACATTTTAGACCTACTCTGCCAAAATTTTCTTTGTAAGTGTCTTTTTCCACATAGCCTAGCTCTTGTATTTGAAACATTCTTCTTTAGGAATTTCGGAGTTCAACTCCATTTCGATCACAAAGTTTGGCTCTAACATATCCCCTTTAGGGATTTATGGTTACAAAACTTGGTTCTGATTTTCTTGAAGATTTAATTTAGCAGAGCATTGCTCTGCCAATTTATCATAGAACTTAGTTCTCAATTCAATTTTAGGTCTCCTCTCCTTTGGGGATTTTAATTTAACAGAGCCTTGCTCTGGAAATTTATCACAAAACTTAGTTTTGATCTTTAGATATTCTCCTTTTTTGGAGATTTTCTTGAAATTTTAATTTAACAGAGGTTTGCTCTGAGAATTTTAATATCAAATCCCTTTGGGTATTTTCTTTTCTTATCGCTGACTCTCCACTTGCTTTCTTTTCAGGTACCATGGCCGATCATTTGTACGACCTCGAAGAGATTGTCTCTGTAACATTTTGAAAATTTTAGATAATAAATTAATTTAATTAATTAAATAATAAAATGTTAATTTAAAAAGTTAGTGAAACAAAATAGGACACTTTCATAAGTAGTGTGAAACAAATTAAATTGAAATTTTAAGTATGTAACATTAAGGAATTTCAAAGGTTTTAGTGAAAAGTTTTACTTCATATGTAATATGATATAGTATGAGGGGTTATGTGAAAAGGTTAGGTTTTTTTATGCAAATTAGAATTGTTTAAGGGTTGTTATGCAAAAATGGGTAAGAATTGGTTAAGGTTAATTTAAACCTTTGGTGTATCATAACACCATGAAGACACCTTCTTCTTGCATATACACCCCACCCTTTGCATGAAAACCCCACCAATTTCCTTGCTACACCACCTACTTGCATAAAACTACCACCTTCTTTTTGGTGACACCTCCTCCTACATCTCATAGCTCACTTCCCTTATCTTTTACACACTTGTTCAGTTCATAGAAAACCAAAATTTGATCAGAACATAGAAAAGAAAAGCAAAGAGAAAACCTAGAATAACAAAGAAAATAAAAGAAAAGAGAAGTGAAGAGAAGAGCTAAGTTTTAAGGATTTTCCTCACCCTCAAGCTAGGAACTAGGAGCTTGGGCATCTTGGAAGAAGATCTTCCAGCAATCCTCTGTAGGTATAATCTTTAAACACTGTAGGATTTTAGTTCTGTAACTGTTTTAGTTTAGAGATCGAATATCGGTAAAATCGTATTTTTACAAGTTTAGGTTCTGTCTGGAATCTGCTATAGTTTAGATGAAAATTAACCTAACCAAACAATTACATCATCTTATAAACTGGACCTAGAATAAACCATAGGAAGACGGACCTCATCGCTCGGATTTTGGCCGGCGACAAGAAGGAAAAATCTGATCTCGCTGGATTTCTTGGGGAGTTGGGTTCTGTGGTTTTTAGGGTAGGTCCATATATGTGGATTAATCTGTTTGGTATTGTTTATTTAAGTTAAATTTTCAGCATGGGAAATCTGGAAGCTAATATCTGAAAAGAGATCAAAATTCTAAAATATGACACGGGTGTTTCGTAACTCATTTTCAGTTTACTGTTACGGACAGCGAAGGGTTAACTTAGGTTAGTATAAGTGTTAGATATTCGCATTATCCTCACATAGCATGTTTGGTATGTGTAGTATCATAAATTGGGAAATTGTGATAATTATCATACTGATATTGAATCTGGGACCATTAGGTGTAATCACTAGAAAACAATCTAGCAAGACCAAAGGTATATTGAGACCACTATGAGACTTCACTTAAAGCCCGAGCCCCTAACTCCATGTGTGAACCAGCGACATCCCACCTTTTTTCGGCGACGCCGGCCTTCCCTAGGCTTTTGGTGTTGGTTTTTCTCCTGTAGCTTTGTTTTGGTATTCTATAAGCTATGGTGTTGTTTGATTTATTCCAGTATTCTTACAGAGAGATCTGGGAATGATTAGTAAAGGTTTTATTAATTTTTTCGATATTCCGATACAGATTTTTCGTATTTCAGTACTGCAGCTGAACCATTAAGGTATATACGTTAACGACAGATATATATTGTCGTTTTTGGTTTAAGTATACTGTATGTTCTAACCTATGGATGCCTATCTCATTGTTTTGAGTTTTGATATGATATTTACGCCGATATTTCATAAACACGAATATAGGTACGGTTTCGAGGATTTCCGAGACGGAGTTGGCGGATATAGCCGTGTGAATTTTAGCGAGCACAACGAGTTGGTGAGTAGATTTATATCTACTGGGGAAGTCGGGTGGATGGCGTATAGCACCCCCGCAACCTTATAAATAGTATTATGATATCTAGTTAGTTTAGTATTTATTCAAGATATTGATATAGTATCGCATCTAGTATGTGCTTTATTGCATATAGTTTCATACATAGTTTTAAATGAGATATGTATGTGATGTTAGATCTGTACGATGTGGATATGGTTGATGGATTTGTATGAGGGATCATGCCGTATTTATGATGATACAGATACAGTGATACAATGAGGCATTATACAAAAGATTATACGTATTGGAAGTGATGAGATTCGTATGCCGAATAACGGCCAAGTTTTTCTGTAGACTCGTAGAGTTAGATTATATTCCGTTTTGGGATGTAATACTTGTGTAAGCTATATTCTTTTAAAAACTACGATTCGTTTTTCTTTTAAATGATAAAATACAAAGACGCGATGCCCACTTCTAAAACGAATATTTATTTTAAACTAAGGCACCTTCCTTATTTCAAACCCAACGTATCGTTCTATTTCTAAAGATAATGGTATAGCTCATAGCAAGTAATTACAATTAATATTTACGCTTAGATTACTTTACATGTTTGTGTTACACTATCGATGTATACGTTTTCGCGATACGAGCACTCTGATAGAATATTGCACAACTACCAATGAGTACTATGCTGCACAAGCAAGTGTACCTATGTTACAATACACCTCATTGGTACTGCCATGTCACTGTAGAACCGTTCTGTTATGTTATGCGTACATATATATGTTAATATGAATAGGTTATTACACCGGTAGAACACTTGCACAAATACTAATGATTGCCAGGCTGCACGAGTACAGACGCGTATGTTACACCATACATCATTAGTATTGCCATGACACAATAGAATTGATATGTTTATTTGCTTGTATGATTTATTTACGTACTTTACCTTATTATTTGTTAAGCATTGTGAATACCAGTACTATGAATGTTATAATTGATTTTATGAGTTTTCTAGACGTTTTAGTTTGATGATATATATCAGTGGTATGGGACGCTGTTATATATGTATATATATAATATATCATCGGGATAAAATATGCAAATATTATCATTCTTTACTTGATATTTCTGGATATGATGAGTTGGCGTCCACAATGAGTTTTATGTTTTCTGGTTATTTATTCCGAACCAAGGTGGGGGGTTATTCGGTTTCGGACTTGTTACTTATCCGAACTGAGGTGGGGGGTTATCAGTTGGATACATGGTGGACCCGGTTCGAGACCGAGGGACAGGATAGCCGAATTATAGGCGGGGAGCCTAACTAGGATACTCGATACCGGAGATAGAGATGAGCACGGCAGATATCCAGGGATACTGACCGGGGTTCAATGAGCACGGCAGATATCCAGAGGATACCGACCGGGCCAGGGATATCGGGTGGCGATCATCTATTGAGATGGTATCGACGGTATCTGCATTTACGTGTCGATGCTGGACACGAGAGATTTCTAATTTCGATGTTGATGCTGGATATCCATATATATTGATATGATTGTTATCATGAGGTACACAGTTAGATTTCATTTGTTGGATTCGACTAGGACTGATCCAGGGGACGGTACATACACACACACACACACACACACACACTTGGGGTTGCATGACAGTTAGTGTTGCATCATGATACATACGCATATCATGTTATATTAGTATAGATTATGGTAGTACTATACTTATGACCTAGGTATCGTCGTACATTTCGATTTCTACCTTTAGATGTACTTTTATTCACTGAGTTGGCAACTCATCCCCATTGTGCCACAGTTTCTTGCAGGTTTTACTGCTTGGATTATCAGCGGTTTGGACACACATTCTTTTTGGTGATTGATTGGTAAGTGGATTATTATTGTATCGTACCACCACTACTGCTAATACGGCCCCTAATACCACGTCCACTCCTCTGCCAAGTGGCAATTCGAGGAACAGACAAAACTCCTCTGCTCAGTCTTCTAGAACGGGTTCCCGGTTTACCATTCACGAAGGGATAAGACTAGTTCACTTTGATAATCATACATCTTCGGGTTGTTAAGAGAAAAGAGCTCGAGTGAGGGTTCGACAGCGAGAGAAGAGCTAGTGTAGTTAACCGGTCCTTTTTCGGATATAGAGTTGGGATCCACTTCGCTGGTGAAGCCTTCAAGGTAGGTACAATGCGAGTCAGCCATTCTTCTTCCGGACCTACGTCTTTGAATGATCGTGAGCTCTACCCCAAGATTGTGGGACTTCTTTAAGAGAAAATCCCCGTCCGCTTCATCAGTTCCTTCCTTCGCTTCACTTGCCCTGGTCTCCGTTCCACTCGTTCGACTGAAAACCCTCTCGTTCGTGGTCGCCTTTGGACAACCACTCTCTTGTCCGAGCTCGCTTCTCCTTAAGAGCAACATAGCCGAGTTCCTTAGGACAGAATCGACTACAGATACAGAACCGATTGGATAGTTGATGAAGGATGCTCGCATCACCTGACCGGTTCAATCTTTTTTTAGCGGTTTCCCCAGAAATCTTTCAAGTATTCACTACCTTTTTTTTTGAAAGACGCAGCTTTCAAACGGGACATCAAAATTGGGAAGCCTACCTAGGAAGTCAGTCTACCACAAGATCGAGTTTGAGCCTGGTGGAGCTAAGGGTTGGTTTGGCTGATGGCAGCCAATGAACTCTCTTTATACTTTTGTCTCCAAAATCTCTCTTGCTGATGCAAGACATTATAATATTCGGCAAATACTCACTCTTGATTATTCACATATTCTTGTATCTAGTGGAAACTCTATTAACTTAGAAATGGTATATTGTGAACTTTGAAGCGAAACTTAGAAAGTGTGAGGTCACACTCATTGGAGTCGACTTCTGATATAGATTGTTAGGCTGCCTCGTTGTTTGGACGTAGAAGCTAGCTCTCGTTGGGATGCTATTTTATTGTTATGTTATACCGGGTTTTTATGCAAAAAGTATAAAGGAGGTGCTGTCGAATTTCAAAACATCATAGATGCTTTTCAAGCATACTTAGTTAAATTTAAATGTTATTTAAACTGATTCCACCTGGTGACTATTTTAAATTCACCTCCAATATTTTTTTTCAAAAAGGGTTTAGATTCCGGGTTTTGGCTTACTTGAACCGCGTCGACGTCTTTAGATGTTACATGATTTAAGTGCTGGTCACGTGCCACATTTGGGTCGTGATAGTCTCTTATGAAGAGATTCGTATCTAAGGTCGCCTTCAAGGCTAAGAATACATTGCGGCCCAATGCGACGAGGTGATGCATCGCTTCGACAATTACAACGGTCGATTGCTCCCCCGCCGTTCTGCCCATTTGAAGATCATTGTTGGATCTATCTGGGAAGCTCTTTCTGAGCTTGATGAGGCTATGCCCCTCCAGGCACTCGATGACGCTGAAAACAAGGTGCATTCAGTATATCCGGTGGACCTGATTTTGAAGAAGCGAAGAGATGACCTCGTCACTATTTTGTATCGTGTCTTCCAACAGAAATCGATAATATCCTCGTACCGGAGGATGAAAGACATCAGTGGTGATACCAAAACTTACCTTCGGGAGAAGATGCATAAGAAGATGGTCGATGAAGCTAGAAGTGCTTTACTCAAATTTCCCTTTAAATTTGAGAATCCATATCCGGAATTTAGCGTCCTGCCATTGTATACCTTCGATGATTTTTGTTTCTTTTTTATTTCCCTTGTGACCATCCTCATTACCAATGTATAAATTTCTTTGAAGTATGAATGACAAACCTCTTTCTTTTTAATTTTGTTTCTTTTTTTTACACCAACACTCACGTGCCTTTCATGTGAAGCATTGCTACAGGGTTTAATCCTATACAAGACTAGCGACGACGCTCACGTGTGCTTCACGTGAGGAACTGCCCTATTATATGAGGGAATCGTTTCACCTTCTAACTCTTCTTTTTCCGAGTCCCCTTTTTTTCCAATACCTTCTTTTTGTCAAAACTTGGAAATAGTTCCACCATGCACAACATTTTATGTGCTGAGACTTAAATGCTTCTCTTTATTATCTGAAGCAGTGCTCATCTTCTCCTTCCCATAGAAAGAACTGTTTTAACATGGCTTGCAATCTCCCACATGCTCCTTGACAGCCATGGGAGGTGCCCATCGAGGAGATTATTCCTCGTTTTTCTACTTTTCTGGCTAATCCCGATCTCACGAATGATCAATGCAACATGGTGATCCATGAGCTCCTGACCCATAGGGGATCTCTTCTTCCCGCTGGCTTTATTTGTCTTCGGATGGTCTTCTTAGCCATTCTCGATAATATTCCTCCTCATCCAGCGGAGATGACTCTTGTGATGCTCGACGCAGTGGAAGGAAAGATCGACTGCATTTCATTAGGCATGCTTGATTACAAAGCTTCTGAGGGACTGTTTCGTTCATTTGCTGAGCCAGATATGGGCTCAGCGGGCCATCATGTCTACTTTTGCTAATGTGCACGACACTGATCGATGGGGAGCGGCTCTTCGCAAGGATCACCGTTTTGCTATGGTGAAGAAGGCTGAGAGAGAATTAGAAAACTTTGTTTATTACTTTGTTAACCCTTGTAATACTGATCCCATGTTTGGTGATCTTTTGCTTGTAGAATAAGATATTTATTTAAATGCATTTCTTTATTGTTGACTGCTGAATGTTTCATCCCCAGCACATATTCATGTGTGCATCTTGCATCTGCACACGTGCTTTGCACTTTACCCTTAGGAATTTCTGCTAAGTGCAAATGCCAATGATGCACGCGTATGCTGCGCAGGTGTCATTCACTAACCTTCACACACGCACATATAAATGAGCATACTTTCAACGTTATTTCTCATTCAAATACGCATATATATGTAGGTGAACACTGGACTGGTGTGAACAAATCTTCCTAAATGCTGTGCGGCTCCTAGTCATCTTCCTAAATCTTCAATACTGTATTTCAAAGGAATGGAGCTGAAGGACCTTGATTTTACAGACCAAGGAGTGCGAGGCCACGAGGTTGCTAAACAGGAGCTTTCTGAGAATTTTAATGCGTTTCTGCAACTACAAGCTCAAACCGACACACTTCTGGCTGCACTAGCGGAGCACAAAAATGAGGTCCGACAAGAGAATGAGCGGGTTGTCGTTTTGCTGAAAACCCCACCTTCTTAGTAGTGGTCATTGTATCCTTTTTTATAGATTATATCTTTTAAAGTTTAAACATTTGATTTGTGAATAAAAGATATTTTATTTTCAACTTTGCGCCCTTATTTCATGATTGTCTTGATCTGACACAGACTAGTTTATTCACTCGTTTCGGAGTTTCTAGTTTATTCACTCATTTCAGAGTGCTTTTAGTTTACATCCCTTAAGTTTCCAGGCAAACTCGCCCGAATGTTGGATGTAGATAACCCCCATTCTTTTATGACAGGGGTTAGGTTTGTGGTACTAAGTTTAAGTCCATCGTACCGTCGCGTTAGCTGATATATTTCTTGATATGCAGTCCCTTAGGTTGTTGCTTGAGTAGCCCCATGACTATCGTGTCTCTGATCCCTTCTGAGGATGGACAAGACGTCTTCAAGTAATCTTCTTAATTTGGAATATCCGTAAAACCATCGAAAGGTCAAGCATTAGGTATTTGCTATGGCGCTTTTTACTTGAGGTTAGGCTTAATTTAGAGCCCCGATGAGTCATAACCGCACCCTTCTAGGTATGATGATCTCCAATGGTCTTTAGGCTTTGTATGTATTGCCGTCAATACCCGAAGCTAGAAATATATCGTCACTTTGTATTTTTCGGTTTGGTATCGTACCGATTCTTTGCTGAAGTAAGGTAAACATCTGTGTGATCTCTTTGATGTCGTACTGATTCTTTGCTAAAATAAAGTAGACATCTGTGTGATCTCTATGTTGTATATATCGCAGTCGAGCTCTGGAGCTAGGAATATGCCATTGCTCCAATTTCATTTGATAGTTGTGTCTGCATCCTTCTGAAATGAGGAGAAACGTCGAGAAAATTTCTATGCTGTAAATGTTGCCATCAAGATCTGGAGTTAGGATTTTCCCGTCACTCCGCTTTTATTTGACCCTTGGGTCCTGATTGACGTCGCGTCTATACTTTGCTGGAGTAAGAAGGATGTTCAAATAGTCTCTACGTCGTAGATGTGCCATCAAGACTCGGTTCTTCTTTTGACGAAGTATGGCGGCAATTTATGATTCCCTTTCTTTCATTTGTACCTATGGATTGTATACAAGAGATTGTATGGACCTACTTGCAGGGCAGAAAATTTTTATCTCATTAATTTTTATTTTCTATTTCCGCGATGCTCTATCTTTTCATCTTTTCATATGTCGCGAATGCCCAATCATTTCGGCTATTTTCTGCATTGCCCATTCATTTTGGATATGTCATTTTTTTAATTTTTACTCACTATTTTTTATTGCGAGTTGCCTAAACATTTTGGCTGTTTCAGATGCATATATATTTTTTCTTCGCTGATTTTTATTGCGAGTCACCTCATCATTTCGGCTATTTTTATATGCATATTTTTCCTTGCTCGCTGATTTTTTGCGAGTTGGGGATTTGGAATCTGAATCTTGTCATTAGCATCGCTATAACTGAAATCATCATTTGCCATTGTTAATTTGAATAAAAGAGGCTTAGCAAATAGGGTTAGGATCCTTTCGACCAAGGCTTTCGACTTTACGAGCCGTGAGAGTCTCATAAAGGTATTTTTCCCTGTGAGTCGTGAGGATCTCATAGGTGTGTTTTCTCCTTAGGAATCATGGGGATTCCTAAGTGTGTTTTCTCTTATAATTCGTAAGGATCTTACAAGAGTGTTTTCTTCTTGTAAGTCGAGAGGACATACAAGTAGTTGTTCACCATATGGGGATATTTCTCGCTATTGGTAAGACTTGGTGGGGAATATATTTATTTATGTCCGTGGATTGTATACAAGAGTCGATATTGGACCACTTGTAAGGTAACTTGGGGGATATGACGGCTTAAGAACAAGTTTAGATACCTGTAACCTAAGACTTTTGAACTCTATAAGCCGTGAGGGTCTTATAGAGGGTATATTCTCCTTACGAGTCATGAGGTGCATTTTCTCCTTAGAAATTGTGTGGATTTCTAAGTGTGTTGCTCCTTTGTGAGTTGTAAGGATCTCACACAGGTGTTTTCTCCTTACAAAATCGTGAGAACTTTGCAAGTGCATTTTTTAGGCGGCCCGTAAGGTAACGCATCATTAACTGTAAGCCCCGATCTTTTTTGAAGGACCGCATCATGTAGAATGTGGGAGAGCTATGAAATTTTTATGTCCGTGGATTGTATACGGTGATCAATATGGGGATCTACCATAAGGCTAAACGTGTTAGTTTAGGAACATGACGGTCTATTATCACTGTATTTTAGGGTGAGTTTTTAGTTTAAGGACTTTTCGGTCCAATATTAGTTTAAGGACTTCTTGGTCCAATATTAGTTTAAGGACTTCTCGGTCCAATATTGCCGTATTTTAGGCAAGTTGGTACTACTTTTAGAGTTCTGACTCAGGAAGATAGCGAGCAGACACAAGCGTCGTCATCTATTATTGACCTAAGTCATGACTCGTCAAGCATAGTACTTTTTTGAGGAATCGGCCGTTTATTGGCCGGAATGGTCTTTCGCCATACATATCCATGAGTAGGTATGCTCCACCTTGGTAGAATTTGTCTATGATGTATGGGCCTTCATAATTGGCTCGAACTTTTCACGTTTTGCACGATTGGGAATCATCGGTCTTTTGACAACCAGCATGAGTTCGCCTTGGCTGAATGTTCTCGGCCTGGTCAGTTTTTCATATGACTGGGTCATCCTTGCCTTATAAGCCTCCAGATTTTGTTGTGCTATAAGATAGGTTTCGTCGAGGGTATCGAGCTCCTCGAGCCTAAGATGAGTTATTTCTTCATTTGTTAGCTCGTATTGAACTGCTACTTGTAAAGAGGGGAGTTCTATCTCCAGCAGGAGCACTACTTCCGTGCCAAAAACCAGTGCGTATGGTGTTCTATTCGTGGCCATCTTGAACGTTGTTCGGTATGCCCAAAGAGTTTCATGCAGCCTTTCATGCCGGTCCTTTTTGTTTCTGGACACTGTCTCTTTTATAATCTTGGTCAAGATCTTGTTGAAGGCTTCAGCTAGACCATTGGCCCGAGGATTATAAAGTGAAGAGTATCTCCAGTATATTTTATGCTGCTATGCGAAGCAACTTATTTTGTGGCTATAAGCTGGCCCATTATCCGAGATTATCCGTCGCGGAGTCCCGAACCAGTATATGACATAGGTCTTAAAGAAATTAAGAATATTCTCCGTCCTCACCTCTCTTAGCGGTACTGCTTCTGCCTACTTAGAGAAATAATTGGTTGTTGCTAATATGAACCGATGTCCTTTGGATGATGCCGGTTCGATAGGGTCAATTATATTTGTTCCTCACATTTCGAACGGCCAATTGGCTACTGTCGAATGCAGCCGATTTGACTGCTGATGTATGAAGTCCCTATGAATTTGGCACGAGTGATATTGCTTCGTATATTCGAGGCAGCCCTGAATCATCGTGGGCCAATAGTAGCCCATTCTTTTTAGTTTCATCTTCATCTTTCACCCAGCTTGATGAGAACCGCAGAGTCCGTCGTGTATTTCTTGGACGACTCTCCTTGCTTCCTCCGGTCCCAGGTATCTTAGCCATAGGCAGTCGAATGACCTCTTATATAGAGTATCATTGATGTAGGCAAATGACAAAGCTTGTTTCATGAACTGATATCTAGACGACGCATTTTCGGGCGTTCATTGGGACTTGAAGTGGTTTATGAAGACTTCCTTCCAATCCTTGACCTTTTCTTCGTCCTCTATTTGAAAGGCTACTTGTTCGGTCATTTCTTTTCCTTCGGATAGCTCTATCAGGTCTTCCGAAAATATATTTGTTGGCGTGAGGACCCTGCAGTTTTGCGCAATGATTCTTAAGTCATCGAGGTCTTTATTGGCCAATTCTTTAGCCAATTTTGCTAACGCATCCGCTTTACTGTTTTCCGCTCGCGGTATGTTTTCCAGGGTATAGGAAGTGATTTGTGTCAACAGTTGCTGCACTCTTTCACCACACTTTATCAGCTCTGACTTGCATGTTTGATAACCGCCATTTACTTGACTAACGATCAGCTAGGAATCTCCATATATGAGGAGATCCTTGATTCCCATGTCGATAGAGATCTCAAGACCGACTATCAAAACTTCATATTCCGCTTCATTATTAGTCCTGGGTTCTATCAAGGAGAGGACGTAGCACAATATTACTCTTTGCAGAGTCATGAAGATAAGATCCATCCCGGCTTTGATTATAGGAGTGTTCTTCTTTCGCCGCTTCATAGAAGATACTCCATTGAAGTAGAGTTCCTATTGGGAATCATTTTCTTCATTCTCTTTTTCGATTGCGTCGAACACATGTTCATCCAGCAACTCATAATTTAAGTCAACTGGTATCAGATGTTCCGCGAGAAAGTCAGTGATGGATTGTCCTTTCACAACTTTAAGAGATCGATACTTTATTGAGAACTCCATCAGCAAGAGGGCCCATTTGGCAAGCTTACCCGTCATTATAGCCTTTGACATTAGATATTTGAGAGGATCCACCTTGATATGAGGTTGACCTCATGTGTCAAGGCATAATGTCTGAGCTTCGTTATTGCGAAGATTAGCGCCAAGCAGTGCTTTTCGATGGAGGAGGAGTTGCTTTCTGCCTCCAGAAGAACTCGACTTAAATAGTAGAGAGCTCTCTATTTTCTTTGATCGTTCTCTTATGCCCATAGTGCGTCTAGAGAATCCTCAAGGGCTATTGTATATAGGTGTAACATTTTGGAATATTATAAAAATTAATTTATAATTTTAAATATAAATATAATGAGTTTACAAAAATGATATCACATATGAATTTTGGTATCGGATTGATATTCGCAAAAATGTAATTATTTTGGTAAAAATGAAGAAAAAAGTGTGAAATCATAAAAATGGTATTTAAATTATTTTAATATGATATATGAGATTTTATTAAAATGTTATGGTATTTAAGAGTTATGATAAGTGTTTATTTCTTTTAAAAACATGAATTTAGATTAAGTGTAACATGGAGGTATTTGTTTGAAAAGATTTTTATTTTTGTTAAAGGATGGATATATGTTTAGCTAGTTAGTAAACCCTCAAAACTAACACACCCTCACACTCACTCTCCTCACTCCACCTCCTCCTTCTCTCTTAACACCTCATGCTTGCTTTACATAAAACCATGACACTTCCACCTTTATCTTATCCCAACCCTTAGAATTTCCTTATGCTCTCTTATCTGAAACAATAAGTTCCATCAAGCTCCAACAATAAAATTTTCAAGTATCCACCAAACCAAAAGAGAAAATCTATGATCCCTTCATCAAACTTATGCATACCATCAAGCTTGAGCAACTACAACTTCAAGAAATTTCAAGCAACCAATTCATGAGCTGGATTTCCTTGTGCACCATCCCTATTGGTATATCTCGCCTCCTTTGCAAGTTTCTTTTGGTTACATATCTATTTTAGTGTGCAAATATCAGAAAATGGAATTTTTGTGATATTTGTGATGGTAAACTTGAATCTGGAACAACTAGGTTAACCCAATAGAAAAACTAACAATACTAGGATATGGTGAGACCAACAGGAGGCAACCCCTAAAGCCCGAGCCCCTAATTCTCTAGTTCACCTATCGGTTTTCCTCTTTTTCTCGTCGCCACCGGTCTTTCAGGGTATTGGTGTTTTGGGTTTTGGTCAGTAGCCTTATTTAGTGAAAATTTAAGCTACTGTATTGTTTGTTTTGTCCCAGATTTCATATAGAAAAATCTGAGAGTGTTCTAGTATTGTTTATCAATGTTTTCGATATTTATGATACGTTTTTTCGTATTACTTTATCTCGACTGAAATATTGACGCTCGTACATTAATGCCAGGGGTGTTTGGTCATATTTGGAGTAAGTAAGCTATAAATTCTAACCTATGGGTGCTTAGCTCATTGGTTTGGTTTTGATATGATATTTACACCGATGTGTTATAACTACGATTGTAGGTATGGTCGCGGAAGTTTCTGAGACGACAAGGACGGACAAAGAAAGCATGAATTTCGACTAACTCGATAAGAGTGAGTAGAGTTATATCTATGGGGGAAGTCGGGTGGATGGCATATAGCACCCCCACAACCATTTAACTAGGATAGTTATGCTATCTAGTTAGATTTTAATGATATGTTAGATAACTTAGCTTTATTAGATGGATATTAGTTCGCATCTAGTAGGTTATACATGTGGTTATATTTGAGATATGGTTATGATGGCATACGTACGTAACGATAGATCCGTACGATATGGATATGATATCGGATGTACATTGTACGAGGGATCATACCGTACTTGTGATGATGAGGATAATGTGTGTTCCCCTCCGAAACACGCGGCGGAGACGCGACGGACGTCTTGCCTGAATTTCGGGGCAGATGCTAATTGGTGCTATCCGTCCACCTCTCCGAAGATGCCAAGTTGATTTATGGCACCATGTATCGAAGGTTTAAACGGATGCGGCTGATGTAGCAGACTTCGTCAGATTCCCCCTCATTTGAAGGGTTTTTGATTGTGAGGACGCTCTTCCCTGCAGGCGCAAGCCCCTGCAGTTAATTACGCTACCGCATCTCGGTAACAACTTTCTCCTTCTCCAGATGGTCACTTTGTGTCGTGGGTGTTTGTTTTGTGTTTGGTTGCCCGTGGATTGTATACGGAGACTAAGTTATGTTGTTGCCCGTAGGGTGTGGACTAGTCCAAATCCGTATCTTTCTTAGATTTGGGTTTGGGGGGTTTGGGTTTAAGGATACGTTAGTCTCATTTGAGACTAAGATCAACTTAAACGTTTGTTAAGGATACATTAGTCTAATTTTAAACTAAGATCAACTTAACGGGATCATTTAGATCCGACAAGAGAGCAATTGGGCTCTATTGTTTAGTTTAGTGACATTGAGGTCGATAATTAGTTTAGGGACATTACGGTCCAATGTTAGTTTAAAGACATCGCGGTCGAGGTTAAGGACATCATAGTCCGTGGGTTTAAGGACTCCACAGTCCGTGTTAGTTTTAAGACATCACGGTCGAGGTTAAGGACATCATAGTCCATGGGTTTAAGGACTCCACAGTCCGTTATTAGTTTTAAGACATCACGGTCGAGATTAAGGACATCATAGTCCAGTTTAAAGACGTCATAGTCTGTGAATGTGTGGTTGTCAGGACCCGTCACCTATTTGAAGACGTTGAGAAATTACAACGACAAATATCAAAGGAGTGAAGAGATGTACCCTTGAACCAAGGTGAATTAAATGATCCGTAGCCCAGTTTGGAACTAAGACCAATTAATTATATTATGAGCACAATAGCTCAATTAAGTCTGAATTGAGGACATATGGCCAATTTGGGCTAAGTCCAATCAAGTGAAAATATTTAACATTCGTTTTGGGCTGTTAAGCATTTGTTTGGGGTTGGCCCTTTTAACAATGCAGAGCATTGATTTAAATTCTGACAATGTTTGTCTTTTATTGAGTGCTAAGCATTCATCATAGCTCTGGGGCTTATCCAAAGAACAATTTATGTTCTGCCCAAGCGTACATAAGAGTATATAGCGCACTTGGCACTAGTGCCAGTCGATGAGTGCAGTGCGCTATGGTTAAAGCGCTAACGCGCTTGGCGCCAGATGTTAAGCGCTGATGCGTTTAGCGCTTTGCGCTGAGTGAAGAACGCAGATGCGCTTAGCGCTTTGCGCTAAATGAAGAGTGTTGATGCGCTATAATTGAAGCGTTGAGGCGTTTGGTGCTGATGCCATATAATGAGCGCGAAGCGCTTTTAGTAATACAGCGCACACGTGAGGAGCACGTGGTGCGCTCAGCGCTAGCCAATGAGCGCAGTGCACTGTTGTTTGAAGTGCTATGGCACTGCAGCGCTTTGCGCTAGATGAAGAGCACTAAGACACTTTAAATTAGGAGCGCTAAGGCTCTTCTTAGGTTAACTTTGCGCTCCAAAGATTATCTTCTTTGATAAGATACTTTGTCTCAAGATTTCAAGAACAAAGTTCTTAACTTATAGGAGATACTTCAATCTCTTTTTGATGAAAGGCTTTGCCTTTAT
Source organism: Agapanthus africanus (assembly GCA_030015575.1). NCBI lineage: Eukaryota > Viridiplantae > Streptophyta > Magnoliopsida > Asparagales > Amaryllidaceae > Agapanthus > Agapanthus africanus. Next base: position 108,444,583 of record CM057337.1, read on the forward strand.
GGATCTGTGATCCCAAGAGAATTGAATAATTCTCCCCCCTTTATAATAAGATGTTCATGATCTCAGAAAGACAATTTGTCTTATAGATCTTTGATCTGTGAAGTAAGTACTTCTTTGTTTTATGATAAGATCTTTTTTGATCTCTTTATAAAAGACCTTGGTCTTTGTAGATATATGATCTTTTAAGAAGAGAATTCTTCTCTTTAATTATGAGATGGTTTCATCTCTTTGTTCATCACCATTCTTTTTACCTTGAAGAAAAATCTTCTTTTTCCGAGAGCTATTTCTTCTTCTTGAGATTTTTTCAAAGTTTTTTTTGGGGGGGGGGGGGGGAGGGTTCCTCCTTTTTAGACTTGAAGTCTTGGGTCCTTTATATAGGGGAAGCTGATTTATTGAATCAGTTAAAGAGATTTATTCTCCAATTGATTTTGGAATTTCCCCACCATTGGATCCTTGATCCAAGGGCTTCTGATTTACAGAACATAATCTTCTTGTTTTAACAAGATTGAGAAATCTTTCCTTCTTTATAAAATTTTTTCTGTATTTTAGTGATTTTTAATCACCATTGGATCATTGATCCAACGGTATTCCAAATTCAGGGCACAATCTTTTCTGTTTGGAAAGATTCAACAGAATTTTATTCTTGTTAACTGATGATTTAATCATATCCGTTGGATATTTGATCCAACGGTGAGGAACATTTAGTTCCAGCGCTAGCGCTTATGCGCTCTGCCCATGGTGCGCTTTGCCCATGGTGTGCTACTTGGAGCGCAGCGCACCTAGAGCCAGCGCACACGTGCTTTGCACGTGGTGCGCTACTTGGAGCGCAGCGCACCTAGAGCTAGCGCCTATGTGCTTTGCACGGGGTGCGCAAGTTGTAGCGAAGCGCTTTTAAAAAAGCGCAGCTTTAATTCAAATTTTGAATTCTGAACAGAGCTTTGCTCTAATTGGGGAAACAAATGCCCCCCCCACCGTTGTGCTCACAGGGCCCACACGTGGGTGCAGCGGTGGCAACATCTCGACTCTTGGATCACCCAAGGAACTAAAACGGCGCTTAGTGCCTATAAATAGGACCCTTGGCCCTTGAGATGACTTCTGTTCATCTTTAATCCTTCTTGAAAATTTATTTTCTTCTTCAGAGTGCAACTCTTCTTCTTAAGAACTTTTAAGGACAAAACTTTGTCGGATTAGGTAAAAGATTAAATCTTTTTGAGACATCTTTTAGGGTTTCACCCATTAACAGAGCTTTGCTCTTCATAGATCTTTGATCTTAAGAAAATCCTTTTTAAGGTTTTATTAATAGAGCTTTGCTCTCTTGGAATCGTAGATCTAAAAGGATCTTGCTTATGATTTCTTAATCCATTAATGGAGCTTTGCTCCTTTCAGATCATATAGAAGAACTCTTAAGAGTTTGTTCATAGATCATGAAGATCAAATTGAAATTCTATTTTTGATAGATTATTCCATCACCTTTTCAGAGCAAGGCTCTTCTTAAGGAATTTTATTCCTTCATCATTGGACTTTGACAGATGTCTGTCTAGTGAAGAGCGCTGCTCTCAATAGGAGTTTTACTCCTCTGCCCGAGGGATTTCTCATTTAATGAGAATCTCTTGAGGATTTCCTCATTTAATGTCAGCCTCATCCAATGATGAGGCTGTTTTATTAATGATGAACTGTCATCTAGATTTTGTGGGTACCCTTTGGCCCCCTTTAACTGCATTGCAGTGCGGTACGGATTTATAGTACCTCTTAACAGAATTTAATTTATAGCATTGGTGGCTGAAAAATTCGTTCTTTTCTGCGCAGGCATTATGTTTTCCGACACCTCCTTCCCATTCATTCGTTCAGAAGGCGGATTTCCTGAGGCACCCGTTGACCGAGAAGTTTTCGCGCTGATAAAAGACCATGACCCAGAGCATAAGAGTCTTCATCTATGGGGTAGATGGTATGATCAAATTATCATGGGCCGACGGAGCTTTTCCTGTGCGACACCCTCGGAGCTTATTTCAGCGATTGCTTATGCAAATGCGCCTCCGATAAATTACACTGTGGAGGAGGTCAACTGGACTTCAGAAGGTCTCCTTCGGCCTTCTATTGCCGCAATACCCATGCAGCCGCCGGTGGCTTTGGACATCCTAGGGCGACGCATATGTCAGGGCGAGTCACGCCCCTGGGGAAAGCCGTACAATATAGGACTAACTTCCCGTCACCCAGCCGGGTATTTGCAGTGGGCTCGGTATATTCTATCGGTGAGGAAGCCACAGTTGATGAAGCTCGGATTGTATCCCGCCGTTTATGCCACTTTGTTTCAATATTCCACACACCCTACATGGTGGGTCAGGGCATTTCTGGAACAATGGAACATCCCAACCCACACCTTCCTTCTATCAGATCGAGAAGTCTCCATTTCTTTGGAGGAGTTTGCAGAGGTCTCGGGTTTGCCCGTTAGTGGGGAACATTATGAGGAATTGCCTCCCACGGACGAGTATGTTTTCGCTACCAAATTAGTGGTAATGGGTCTTACTCCCGAGAATGTTATTCAACACAAATTTCCGAGTTTAATAAAGGTGTTGAATATGTACAAGAACCTCTCTCTTGCATCCGAAGGTCGTGGAGTTAGTTTTACGGCTTTTATCGCTAATTTTCTTCGCCCGGAAATATTGAAGGAAGAAGTCGAGAAATTCGCCAGTCTTGACGAGCCCTTCGGCTTGGGTTTAGGCAATCTGCCAGCGAGGCGGATCAGAAGAGCTTCTTTCTACCTGATATCCCGGTCATCCCTTTTGCAGAACTGGCGGCTCCTGGGATAAGAAGCGTTCTTTTTAGGGTTCCTCAGACTGTGGCTGAGTTGGTTCGCGCTTCCCATGCACCCTCGCCGTATGAGGCCATCCGTTTTCTATCCTGCGCATCAGATGGTTGCTGGGATACAAGTGGCTGTGGGGATTGTTTGGTTAGCCCATATGTATCACGGCCTCAGCTTGGCGGCTGATACCACTGAGCCAGGGGTGCAGTCGGTAAACTTCCCGATGCATTATTTCATGTCATGGCTCGAGTTACACGTGCTAGGTGTTTTTGGCATCCACAAGAGGCCGGGTTTTTATGACAGGTGCAGGTTCCCTCGGATCATGCGACTGGTTGGTGCTTCTGTTGTGACTCCGACGCAACGGGAAGCTAGAGGCTTGCTTCTTCGCCCGCGTATGGTTGGGGCTGGCATGTCCTTTACTGATAAAGTTCTGACCGTCGGCCAAGAGTCGGGGAAGATGGTGCTCCCACTGCAGGACATATTTAAAGATGGGGCCTCTGTGTTGAAAGCTCGGGAGATCCTTCATTTATATTCCATCAGATTGGGTTTCTTAGTGTTCAGGCAAAATGATGCGGCATTATTCATGAGATACAATCCGCACCGTTTCGCCCAGCAGCTAAGTTACAATCAGGGCGTCCCACTTGAAGCCTTCTTGGCCGAACCTGCTGCTACCGAAGAGGGAATGCGGAGCGCACTGCATCATTTTATGCGCTTGAACACAGGGTCCAACTTCTTTATCAGCGAACCGAGTTGCGTCCCAAAGGCTCTTAATGCGTACGTGGCGTGGTATCAGCATTCAATGGGCGCCATCATCAGGGAAGAGAAGCGATTGTTGCTCAATCGCAAGGTTGCAGTGCCGGCTGGTGATCGAAATGTTCCTCTGAAGCGACGGAACATTGTTCATCCTCCCCTGAGAGAGGTCACTGTAGTTGAGCTTCCACACGTGTTAAGCCCTACGCGTGGGTTGCCCCCACCCAGCATGCCTGAAAAAGATGTGGCTGCCGTGTCCCCCGAGTCGGACGTAGGAAAAGAAATTGGGACTCGTCGTCCAAAGGCGTCTACCAAACGCAAACTCGTGTTATCGGCCACCGGTGCCCATCCTCAGAAGAAAAAGAAACAAGTACTTTCTTTGGACACCATATTAGGCTCGACGACTCTTGATTTGTCTAGCGAAGGCTTGAGCGAATATGGGACCAATCAGGGCTTATTCGGGATGCTTGATAATACCGATTTGGAGGCTGCCATCGAAGCTTCCAAACAGTCAGCCATCCTTGAAAAAGAACTGGCTGCCCTTGCGCAGTCAGGTATACTTTACCCTTATCTCTCCGTCGTTCATTCTTTCTATCATGCTTTGACTGACGCTTGCTATTTTAACAGGTGCCTCTATAGAAGAAGCTATTGCTGCTTCGCTAAAAACCTTTAAAGAGGAGGAAAGGCTTCGCGTCTTATTGCCAACAGATGCTTCGCTTGAACGACCGATGACGGATACCGTACCGGTTCAGGATATAAAACCCAGCTCTGATGATAACATCCCCTTGGCGAAGGTCCTGAAGAAGACTTCTCCCTTTGTCAAAATCGAGAAGCAGCGCAAAAAACAGACAGCAAGGGGAAAGAAGCGATCTTCTAGAGCCATTAGCTCTGGGCCAAAACGGGGGAAGAAGACCACTGCTAGTCCGCCAGACGACAGTCTTCTTTTTCCTGGTTCATCTGCCGAGGAAGCTGCATAACTGGCTGAGGCTATAAGACGTTCTCATGACGAGTCAGAGAATGTAAGAATTCCGAAAAAGCCCTACCCAGCCGTCATTTTTTATGAAGACCCTTCGTGGATCCGGCGACGATTCATCGGCCCTTTGGAGGAATGGGGCGAAAGGGCCCTTAAACAGGCTGCTTCGGAGGACGCTGCGGATGTGCTTTCATTATGGACTGGCGGCCACGAGTCTACCCTTGAACCTCGGCGAGCACACCTCCTTGAGAAGGAGTGTCGGCTTAAACGAGCCATACAAAAAGCTTCCTTGCGCATCGGTATGTTCCGGTATTTCTTTGTAATACTTCATATTGTCTGCACTTGTATATATGTATTCTTATCCTTGTGTGAACTGTGCAGAGACTTCGGCGATGGGGGAGGTTCCCACGGGTTTACTGACCGTAGAGCCTGCCGATACCCCTAGCGAAACACAGCTCAGTGTGGAGGGGGCTGATGAAACTGTCCCTCTTGCAATGGAGCTTCCCTTGGTGATTCCTGCTCCCCAGGTGATTGCTCCTCCGGAAGAGGCATCGTCATTAGCCGGGGATTCAATAGATATCCCTGGGGACAGCCCGGAGACTGCGGGACAGGTAGTCAAGGCCACCATCCTTCCATTGGATCTCGTAGCGATGGTCACTGCTCCTCCACCGGAAGTTACTATACCGGCCCACCTCCCCGATGATGTGCCTGGGGGCATGGAGGAGGCCGCCGAAGCTGCTATCTCTCCAACCCAAAGTGGGAGGAGCATCGAAGGTATTGTTCCATCTTTTATTTTAATGATCTCTTCATTATTTGAACTTTTCTGTCTTTTCAGAGCTACGGGAATTGGCGGCGTCCATCGCTGTCCTGTCTCCCAGGAAGTCTTTCCAGCGTCTGCTGGAACTGGCTGCTCCACAGGTGATATCCCCTCAGCGCATCATTCTATCTTCCGGACAAGGTTAGCATTGTCCGCTCCTTTTCTTGATATTGTTACTTCTTTATGTAACAATGTTCATTTCTTCTGTAGTTCTGGAGGCTGATGATGAGGTTGAGGTCCTCGATGGGCCCGGAGATCTTCCAGACTCTTCTCGTATAAACGTGGGTAAGTAAAGTTTCAACGCCTTTGCATCTGTCCCCTGTTTGCAACCTTCACTGATCATTTATCAATCTTTAACAGCTCTGCCTATTGTTACCGCGTTGGAGACTCGCATTCTCATGCCGCCTGGCCCTTATGCGCTGCGTGCATCCGAACGTATGGCCAAGTCAAGCCTTCACTCTTTGTTAGAGTTAATCGAAGACCTTCATGTTGGTAGCTCGCTCACAGCCGAAGAATTTTCCGCTGAAGCCAACGGTTCTCTCCCCTTTCTTGCCACTTATCATAGTGAAGCATTTGTGCAAGTTTGGGTCGAATTCCGTCGTCGAGTGGAGGCTTGCTTGCATAGTCTTGAATGTGCACGCCTTCCTTCGGAGGTGGTGGATGCGAAGACAAGTTTACAGGAGTTGATTAAGCGATACGCCGCTAATACGCTTTCTTGTGAAAAGAGGCTCCGCCGAAAGTTCTCAGAGAGGAAGTTGGCTTCAACAGTGCTAAGGGAGCTTCAAGCCGAACTTACATCTAAGACCACCCGCGCATATAAACTTTGGCAAGAGCTTCAAGCCGTAATCAAGGACGTGGTGGCTGTTGATAAAGTTGTTATCTTTATCCTGACGATGGTTGATGCTCATAAAGCTACTGAGCATGAGTTTGAAGGCCGGCTTGCCTCGCATCAGGCCCAACAGTCGGAAGCGGAGGCCCGTCTCGCAACCATAGCCAATTTTGAAGCTGAGACCCAAGAAAGGAAGGATGAACTGATGAACCTTTTGAATCATCCGCCAGCTTGAAGAATTGTATATTTTTTATTCTTCTTTTGTACATACTCCTGAATGAGAGTATTTTTGGTTCTTTCATAAATTGTACTTTGTATTCATTTTGGTTCATGAATAAAAACATATTTTTCTTCTCAATGGTGTGTCCCTTTTTATTGAATGTATTCTGTGGATAGTCTATCTTGGTCTTCTTGCAGGACAACGATGGCTTAGGATTCAGGGTTAAGATCTACTTCCTAAGACTTTTCAACTTTATGAGCCGTGAGGGTCTCATAAAGAATTTTCTCCCTAGTGGTCGAGAGGATCCCGTAGGTGTAATTTCTCCTTAAGAATCGTGAGGATTCCTATATGTGTTTTTCTCTTGCGAGTCGTAAGGTTCTCACAAGCAAATTTTCTCCCTTACGAGTCGTGAGGACCCGCAAGTGATGGGTGAAGTTGTCATCATCCGCATTTCACAGAATCAGAAATTACTCTGGATGCTTCCCACGGGTTCACTGCCATGTTCTGCAAGGACCAGACTCCGCTCTAGATGTTTTCCAGGATACCGTAGTTTAAAGACCTCGCGGTCGAGGTTAAATACATCATAGTCCGTGGATTTAAGGACTCCACAGTCCGTTGTTTAGTTTTAAGACATCACGGTCGAGGTTAAGGACATCATAGTCCATGGGTTAAGGACCCCACAGTCCATTGTTAGTCTTAAGACATCACGGTCGAGGTTAAGGACATCATAGTCCATGGGTTTAAGGACCCCACAGTCCAATTTTTGCTCTGGATGCTTCTCACGGGTTCACTGCCGTGTTCGGCAAGGACCAGGCTCCGCTCTGGATGCTTCACACGGGTTCACTGCCGTGCTCTGCGAGGACCAGGATCCGCTCTGGACGTTTTCCACGGGGTCAGGAGTGACATAATCCGCGTTCCACGTAGCCAGGAATTTTGCTCTGGATGCTACCCACGGGTTCACTGCCGTGTTCGGCGAGGACCAGGCTCCGCTCTGGATGCTTCACACGGGGTCATTGCCGTGCTCTGCGAGGACCAGGATCCGCTCTGGACTTTTTCCACAGGGTCAGGAGTGACATAATTCGCGTTCCAGTAGCCAGGAATTTTGCTCTGGATGCTTCCCACGGGTTCACTGCCGTGTTCGGCGAGGACCAGGCTCTGCTCTGGATGCTTCGCACGGGTTCACTGTCGTGCTCTATGAGGACCAGGATCCTCTCTGGACGTTTTCCATAGGGCCAGGAGTGACATAATCCGCGTTCCACATAGCTAGGAATTTTGCTCTGGATGCTTCCCACGGGTTCACTGCCGTGTTCGGCGAGGACCAGGCTCCGCTCTGGATGCTTCACACGGGTTCACTGCCGTGCTCTGCGAGAACCAGGATCCGCTCTGGACGTTTTCCACGGGGTCAGGAATGACATAATCTGCATTCCACGTAGCCAGGAATTTTGCTCTGGATGTTTCCCACGGGTTCACTGCCGTGTTCGGCGAGGACGAGGATCCGCTCTGGATGCTTCACACGGGGTCATTGCCGTTCTATGCGAGGACCAGGATCCGCTCTGGACATTTTCCACAGGGTCAGGAGTGACATAATCCGCGTTCCATGTAGCCAGGAATTTTGCTCTGGATGCTTCCCTCGGGTTCACTGCCGTGTTCGGCGAGGACCAGGCTCCGCTCTGGATACTTCACACGGGTTCACTGCCGTGCTCTGCGAGGAACAAGATCCGCTCTGGACGTTTTCCACGGGGCCAGGAGTGACATAATCCGCGTTCCACGTAGCAAGGAATTTTTCTCTGGATGCTTCCTATGGGTTCACTGCCGTGTTCGGCGAGGACCAGGCTCCGCTCTGGATGCTTCACACGGGTTCACTGCCGTGCTCTGCGAGGACCGGGATCCGCTCTGGACCTTTTCCATGGGGTCAGGAGTGACATAATCCGCGTTCCACGTAGCCAGGAATTTTGCTCTGGTTGCTTCCCACGGGTTCACTGCCGTGTTCGGGGAGGACCAGGCTCCGCTCTGGATGCTTCATACGGGTTCACTGCCGTGTTCTGTGAGGATCAGGATCCGCTCTGGACGTTTTCCACGGGGTCAGGAGTGACATAATCCGTGTTCCACGTAGCCAGGAATTTTTCTCTGGATGCTTCCCATGGGTTTACTGCCGTGTTCGGCGAGGACCAGGCTCTGCTCTGGATGCTTCACACGGGTTCACTGCCGTGCTCTGCGAGGACCAGGATCCGCTCTAGACGTTTTCCACGGGGTCAGGAGTGACATAATCCGCGTTCCACGTAGCCAGGAAGGGTTGACTTTATCCGTATTTCATGGAGTCAGAGTTTGACTCTCGGTCATCTGTACACCGCCGAGTCATGGAACTGGGACTTGCTGCTGTTCCGCTTTGCTTGATGTTGTGTCCATTGTAATGAGACGAATGTTGAGATGATATCCAGACCATCTATGAACCGTTGAGATCTGGCTTCTTGTTCGGATGAAACCTGGGGAAGAAAGGCATGATTCCTTCTTTGTTTGCGCCCCTGGATTGTATACAGGGATTGACATAATATCATCTGTAGGGCATAAATTTCATTTTTTTAATTTCTTTCCGCGATGCTCTTTCATTTCAGCTTTTATATCGCGAAGGTCTCGATTGCCCAATCATTTTGGCTATTTTTCGCGGTGCCCAATCATTTCTGCTATTTGTTTTATTTTTACTCGCTCCTTTTATTGCGAGTTGCCCAATCATTTCGGCTATTTCACATGCATATATTTTTACTTGCTGATTTTGTTTGCATGTTGCCCCATCATTTCGGCTGTTTCATATGCATGTGTGGCTTGCTGGCTTTTCGTTGCAAGCTTGGATTTAGACAACGATTTCAGCATCAGCACCGCTATAACTGGGATATTGCCAGGAGCGAATCATCATTTGCCTTCGTCGATGTCGAGCAATGGTGACTTAGTAGACAGGGTTAGGATTCTGTCGACTAAGGCTTTTGTCTTCATGAGCCGTAAGGGTCTCATAAAGATATTTCTCCCTGCGAGTCGTGAGGATCTCGTAGGTGCGTTTTCTCCTAAAGAATCGTGAGGATTCCTAAGTGCATGTTCTCCTGTAAGTCGTAAGGATCTTACAAGAGGGTTTTCTCCTTATAAATCGAAAGGACTTACAAGGGTTGTTCACCATATAAACATATCCCTAATCACGGATGGGACTTCGCTAGGGAAATGTTTATTCGTGCCCGTGGATTGTATACAAAGGTCAGCATTGAGCCGCTTGTAGGGCAGTATCGGAGGTTGTGGGGCTGCTTAAGAACAGGTTCAGATCACTGTAGCTTAAGACTTTCAAATCTTATGAGTCGTGACGGTCTCATAAGAGGGTTCTCCTTACGAGTCGTGAGGATCTCGCAAGTGTGATTTCTCCTTAGGAATCGTGGGGATCCCTAAGTGTGTTGCTCCCTTGTGAGTCGTAAGGATCTCACGTAGGTGGTTTCTCTTTACAAAGTCGAGAGGACCTTGCAAGTATCTTTTAACGAGATTGCGCCCTTTCGGGTTTTCACAAAACTCATCGGTAGCCCTGCCGTTTTTACTCACGGAACCCTTTCGGGTTTTCATCCGTGCCCATTTTGCTTATGGACATACCGTTTTTCTTTTTTTCTTTTTCTTTTATTCTAACGAGGTTGCGCCCTTTCGGGTTTTCACAAAACTCACTGGTAGCCCTGCTGTTTTTACTCACGGAGCCCTTTCGGGTTTTCATCCGTGCCCTTTTTGCTTATGGACATACCGTTTTCCTTTTTTTCTCTTTTTTTTATTCTTTTTTTTATATATCAGCTTTGGGACGCTGCAATCCACCGTTGTTTATCGACATCTCGGTCAACAGCTAGTTTTGGGACATAGTGGTCTGTTGTTAGTTTAAGGACGTTACGGTCCGTTGTTAGTTTAAGGATTGTTAGTTTAAGGACGTTTCGGTCCGTTGTTAGTTTAAGGATGTTTCGGTCCGTCGTTAGTTTGAGGGCGTTCCGGTCCGTTTGTTAATGAAGCCGGCTACTACCTATAGAGTTTGGGCTTAGGAAGATAGCGAGCAGACATAGTCGTCGTCATCTGTCATTGACCTAGGCCATGACTCGTCAGGCGTAGTATTTCTTCAGGAAGCGACCATTATTGGCCTGAAGGGCCTTTCGCCATGCATGTCCATGAGTAGATAGGCTCCACCATGGTAGACCTTCTCTATGATGTACGGGCCTTCATAGTTTGGCTCGAATTTCCCCCGCTTGGCGCGATTGGGGATCATTGGTTTTTTGACCAGTAGCATGAGTTCGCCTTGGCGGAATGTCCTCAGCCTAGTCAATCTTTCATATGAGCGCGTCATCTTTGCTTTATAAGCCTCTAGATTTTGTTGCGCTATGAGCCGGGTTTCGTCAAGGGCGTCGAGCTCCTCGAGCCGAAGGTGAGCATTCTCTTCGTCCGTCAACTCGTAATAAACTGCCATTCGTAGAGAGGGTAGCTCTATCTCGAGGGAGAGTACCGCTTCTGTACCGAATACCAATGCGTACGGCATTGTGTTCGTGGCCGTCTTGAACGTAGTCCGGTACGCCCAGAGAGCTTCATGCAGTCTCTCGTGCCAGTCTTTCTTATTCCGGGACACCGTCTTTTTCACGATTTTCGTCAAGGTCTTGTTAAAAGCCTCAGCTAGACCGTTAGCTCGAGGATTATAGACCGAGGAGTATCTCCAGTTTATGTTGTGTTGTTGAGCGAAGCGGCTGACCTTATGGCTTCGGTAGGCTGGCCCGTTATCGGAGATGATCCGTCTCGGAGTTCCAAACCGATAAATGACGTGTGTCTTGAAGAAATGGAGGATATTCTCCGTCTTCACTTCCCTCAGCGGTACTGCTTCTGCCCATTTGGAGAAGTAATCAGTTGTCGTTAAAATGAATCGATGTCTTCTGGACGATGCTGGTTCGATGGGGCCGATTATGTCAGTCCCCCATATTTCGAATGGCCAGCTATCCACTGTCGGATGTAGCGGATTCGGATGCTGATGGATGAAGTCCCCGTGAATCTGGCATGAGTGGCACTGCTTCGCGTATTCGAGGCAGTCTTGGATCATCGTGGGCTAATAATAACCCATCCGTTTGATCTTCGGCTTCATCTTTGGCCCGGCTTGGTGAGAACCACAGAGTCCGTCGTGAGTTTCTTGGATGGCTCTCTTTGCCTCTTCAGGTCCCAGGCATCTTAGCCATAAAGATACAGGGTATCATTGATGAAGGCGAAAGATAGGGCTCGCTTCATGAGCTGATATTTTGAGGACGCATCTTCAGGCGTTCGACGGGATTTGAAGGAGTCTATAAAGACTTCTCTCCAATCCTCAACCTCTTCTTGGTCTTTTATTTGTAGAGCCGCTGGCTTGGTCATTTCCTTTTCCTCGGATGTCTCTGGAAATATTTCTGCCGGTGCGAGGACTCGACGGATTTGAACAACGATCCTCACGTCATCAAGGTTCTCGTCGTCCAATTCTTTAGCGAGCTTAGATAATGCATCCGCTTTGCTATTTTCCGCGCACGGTATGCTTTCCAAGGTGTAGGAAAGAATTTGGGTCAGTAGTTGTTGTACTCTCTCGCCGTACTTCACCAACTCTGGCTTGCATGTTTGGTAGTCGCCGTTTATTTGACTAACGACCAGTTGGGAGTCTCCGTATATGAGGAGGTTTTCGATCCCCATGTCGATGGCGATCTCGAGACCTGCTATCAAAGCTTCATACTCGGCTTCATTGTTTATCTTCGGCTCTGTTAAAGAGAAATCGAAGCGCATTACCCCTCCTTGTGGAGTTACGAAAATGAGGCCTACCCCTTATTTGATTATGGGGGTGCTTTGCTTGCGCTTTTTCATGGAAGACGCTCCATCGAAGTAAAGTTCCTATCGGGTATCACTTCCGTTGATCATGTCAAACGCATGTTCGTCTGGCAATTCGCAGTTCAAGAGAGAATCGGCAGATATCGGATGCTCAGCAAGAAAGTCGGCGATGGCCTGTCCCTTCACTGCCTTAAGAGGCTGATACGTTATTGAGAATTCTATCAAGAGCAAGGCCTATTTAGCGAGCCGCCCTGTCAATATGGTCTTTGACATCAAATACTTGAGAGGATCCACCTTCAATATAAGACGAACTTCATGCGCCAACGCATAGTGTCTGAGTTTCGTTATCGTGAAGATCAATACCAGGCAGTTTTTTTCGATGGGAGAATAATTGCTTTCTGCCCCCAGTAGAACTCAACTCAAATAGGAGAAGGCTCTCTCCTTCCCTTGGTCGTTCTCTTGTTCCCATAATGCGCCTAAAGAACCTTAAAGGGCGGTTGTATACAAAATGAGGGGTTTTCCCTTGACCGGAGTAGCCAGCACTGGCGGGTTCTGCAGGTATTGCTTGATTTCTTCCAGTGCATTTTGGCATTTGCGATCCCAGATGAAAGGGGTTCCCTTTTTCATCTGGTGGCTGTAAGGACGGCACTTGCCTGAGAGATTGGCTATAAATCGCCGGATATACGCGAGCTTCCCTTGGAGAGACCGTAATTGTTTGAGAGTCTTTGGCAGGGGCATTTCCATGATCGCCTTAATCTTCAACGGATCTATCTCGATGCCTCGGTGTCTGATGATGAATCCAAGGAATTTGCCCGAGGAAACTCCGAACGCGCACTTGAGAGGGTTCATCTTCAAGTTGTATTGCCGGAGGCGTTGAAATACGGTCTTCAGATGCTCTAAATGCTCCTTGTACCACGAGTTCGTCAATGTAACATTCGACGATTTCATGTATGAGGTCATCGAAGATCTTCTTCATGGCCCTCTGATAGGTGGCACCGGCGTTCTTTAGACCGAAGGGCATCACCTAGTAGCAGAATATGCCTAAAGGGGTCCGGAAAGCGGTATGTTTCTGGTCCTCGGGATGCATCTTTATTTGATTCTATCCTGACGAGCCATCCATGAAGGAGAAAACCTCATGGGTGGACGTATTGTCAATCAGTAGCTCGGTGACCGGTACTGGGAAGTCATCTTTCGGGCAGGCTTTATTGAGATCCCGAAAATCCACACATATGCGTACTGTCCCGTTTTTCTTCATCACTGGGACAATGTTGGCGATCCAGTCAGGATACTGAACCTCTTGGATGAAACCAGAGTCGATTAGCTTCTTGATCTCGGCGTTGATGCTCATCTCAAGCTCGACCCGCATTCTTCTCAGTGCTTGTTTGATTGGCTTGACGTCCGGGGATATGGCCAGTTTGTGAACCGCAATCTATGGGTCTAATCCTGGCATCTTAGAATAATTCCATGTGAAGCAATCTTTATGCTGCATGAGCACGTCCTTTAGTGTAGCCACCCTTTCATCAGACAGCAATTCGCTGACGAACGTCGGCCGCGGGTCACTTGCCGTCCCCAAATCAATTTTCTTGAGGTTATTTGCAGTGGTATGTATTCCATCTTCCAGCTCTTTCAGCACCGGTGGAAACTCTGAGATCACCTCGTCATCATTGTTTTCGAAGCACCAGGGGAGCTTATCCATACCGTCGGGGTCTTCTTCTAATAGCATTATCACATGGCAGGTACGAGCTCGCTTCCAAGACCGATGTTGATCTGGTTCTACCCTCGTGGATTTGGGTTCATGCCTTTGCGGTGGGGTCACCCTCCAGCTGCTGGATAGAGCGAACCTGCCCTATCGATATTGATCTTCGACCCAGTTCTTGAAGGTGAAGAAGTCTTTAATAGGATGTCCTATTGCCCTATGATAGGAGCAATAGTCCTGATGAGAGACTTCGCCTGCTTGCTCGGGGTGCTTGGACTCCAGGAGTATAATCAGTTGATGTCTTATGGCGATATCGAGTATCTTCCGTGTTTTGTTCTGAGGAAAAGAGTATGCTTGACTCATCTTCTTTATAAGAGACGAATCTGGATTACTCGATTCCTGATCGCGTGGCTTCTTGGTCCCACTTTGTCGCTCTCGAACACTTTTCCCGATCTTTGATTTATTTTTGCCTCTGCGTCGGGCCTTTTGTATGACGGGTTGACAGGGATGAGCATTTTCATCTTTCGCAGCCTGTTGAAGAAGGCGTTGCGTCCTGGCTTTCTCGTAGATGGCCATTTCGCGATTGTGGTCTTCTCAAACCTTTTGACTCGCTTCCCTTATAAGCTTGTCCATTTGTTCTTCAAACGACGGACTGGGCATTTTTACGTCGGGAGCTCTTTCTGATTCAGGGTTAGCATTTTCCCAAAAAGCATCTCCTTCTTCATCAAAGTCATGTATGACGTAGCAGTCGCGGAGTAACTCCCGTTTCTTGGATTGAACATATCCAAGCCCGATCGTTTCCATTTTCCCGTTGGGCAACTTTCACTGAGTTCCAGGGACATTCCAGATCCTGTTATAGAATCTTGCTTGCCGAGTAGTTTGTTTAAGGGGTACACATTGGCGTCTCAAGAGTCTCCTTAGTCCGTCTGTGTAATATCTGGGCAAACAGATGGGCTGGAGCCTGTCGAGTGTGGAATCCGCGCCGTGCCAGATTTCCTTCTCCACTTTAGTTTCCCCGGATTGGTAGAATAGGATCGCCTTTTCACCTTCTCGCATGGGAGGGACATAGAACGTCTGTAGCTCTTCCACACTGTAGGTATCAAGCGCGTCTATTTCTTTATGATGTTTGGGCGGAACCATGGCAACTTGCAAACTTTGCTCTTCATCAGCTAATGTTTGAATTGAAGGCCGAGCAGAGAATATGGCGTTGACCTCATCTTCTGAATCGCTGCCGAAGATAAGCATAGGAGCGGACGGTCCCGGCTTGTTGTACTGGGGTGGACTTGAATAAACTATCTCTTCCTCTTCCTCGGTATCACTCCCGAAGACCGGAATAGTGGTGATAGGTTTGTTCTCCGGTTTATGACATCTCTCTGTGTCTTCAAAGTCTGGTAAGAAGTATTTTGCATCTTCGTACTTTCGGACTTCGTTTACGGAGAATGGGTTCGGCTCTCTTGTTACGGTATACTCGAGACCATCCTTGAAGTATTTCATACACTGATGCTGTGCAGAAGGGATGATGTTGTACTCGTGTAACCAAGGCCGGCCAAGCAAAGCATTGTAGCATGTCTTGGCATCGATGACGTGAAATTTAATATCTGTGACGAGTAGTCCGAAGCGCAGCGTCGGTATCACAGACCCGAGGGTCCGTGATGACTAGGAATCGAAGCCGGAGATGGTGATTTTATCAAGAGCGAGACGCTGAACGCTCATGCAGATTTCCTTCAACACTCGCACGTTGAGGAGATTGACGGAAGACCAATTGTCGACCAGGATTTTGCTTGTCTGGATATCGTGACAATATCCGGAGACATATAGGGGACGGTTGTGCTTGCACGTCCCAAGAAGGAGATCTTCATCGCCGAAGGTAATATTGGCTGTGTACTTCTTCCAGTTCGTCCTTCATCTTTTCTTCAGCGAGAAAAGCTTGGAATTGCTCTGGCTCTTGTAGCGCCTTGATCAATGAATCTCTCGCTTCTTTTGATAGTAAAAGGGCGTCGAGAATGCTGAGCTACCAGGGTAACTTCCTCAAGTGCGCCAGCACATTGTAGTCCACCTTACTTTTCTTTGGCGGGTCCTTGGCGGTCAGCTCTTTCATGACTTGGTCATCTATGGAGATATCTTCAGAGGCTTTCTATTTTCCTTTATCTTTTCTGTTCGCGGGTCCGAGATTCTTTTCGGGCAATGTACGATTGTGTAGCTGGATATTTTCACAGGCCTTCGATTCTCCCTTCTTTCCCGAGGTGGATTCCTTGAATAGAGGGCCAAGAGTCATCTCTTCATCGGAGTCGCTCCCAAACTTGAGGACTTGCGATCTCCCAGCATTAACCATGCGACAGTTGCCGGCAGTTCTTCCAAGCTCCTCGGTCGTGTTTCTTCGCTCCTGACAAGTTTTGCGTTTCATCTGCTTAAAATGCTGCCAGTGAGCAAGATATCCCTGCGACCATCTTTTAAAAGCGTTGCACTCTTCGGTGGGGTATGCAATCTTCCAATGATATAAGCAGTAGCTAGGATGCATTTCTGCTTCATCAAGAATGTTTTCTTCGGAGGGTGGTAGCTTCATCCCCATTGATATGGCTTTAGCAAACTTTTTCCTCGTATTGAACTTTTTTTTAATCCTAGACGGATGTCCTCTGATTCCGCGGGCGTGTCTCGACTTTTTTGTCCAGTCGCCATCGTTTTGCCTTTTCAAATATGGCCATCTCACGCTCCCGATCAGCTTTACTTTTCAGTAGAGCTTCATTTAAGAATGCGTCGATCATTTCGTCTGATAACCCTGGAAGTTCCGGTTCAGGACCTGCCCCCAGTCTCTCGGTGCAAGGAGCTTCTCCATCACCTGTCGACGAATGAGAGATCGTATGGGAACTTGCTACGTAATCTTCAGATCCATCCGACGAGTCTTCTCCATCATCTTCATCCTCAAGGACGTGGCCGAAGAATTCTTGGAGCGTGATCGGAGTCCGCACCTTCTGGTTATACTCTTCCAGCGCGTCGATCTGCTTTTGCAGGTCCATGCGCTTGTCACCAGGCTTCATGGACTTCTTGGATTTCTTTTTCTTCTTCGAGGATTTCGACGGCTGGGTGTGCGAGCTTTGTTTATCACCACTGATCTTTGGAGTTGGGTGCGGCTTTAGCATCCCTTCGATAATCTGGGGTTTCAGCAGATTCTTCCACGTGATCGCCGGACATGTCTGGAGATCATTCAGCATCCTTTTGGTTTTGGCCGAAAGGGCCACCTCCCATGGAGCTTCTTCAACAAAAGAGCACGTTGCCCCCGGTGTGTCCATCTTCTTAGGAGTATGTGGTTGTGGTGGGATCACTTTCCACTTCTCAGACAACGCAAATTTGCCTTGTTGGTACTGATCCTCGATCCATCCCTTAAAGACGAAGCAATCTTCGATTGGATGGCTCACCGTTTGGTGGTAAGGGCAATAATTAGGATTATTCACTTCGCCGGGTTGCGATGGTTGCCTTGGATTCAGCAAATTGATAAGCCTGTTGCGCATCGCTAGCTCGAACAGCCTCTTCGTTTTATCCCGCGGGAATGAATAAGGGCGCTTCATTTTCTTATTATAATAGTGCCGCCTCTCTTCCAGTTGATCCGTTAGTCTTAGAGCACTGGGCTGCTGTTGGGTGTTCGCAACGAAGGTTGCTTTCCCTTTACCCTTTTCGTTCCGCGGTTCCGACTTCGGAGAAGACGGCCTATGGCCCATCTGGTCCATCTGAGCTAGCCTGTCTATTAAAGCCTGGAATGTGGTCGGTTTGAAGAACATCATGAACCGTGAAATAGTCGCATGAGGGTCTAGGGTGCCCACAAACATGCCCACTGCTGGTGCTTCTTCGATGCGCTGTTTGCACTTCGACCACAGGTTCCGCTATCGGATTGCGTACTGAACCCACGTCTGGCCTGGATTCACCCTGGCATTGATCAATGCCGTTATTGGGGTGCGATCACTAGCACTTGCGAATGGCTGGGTGAACAACAACTCCATTTCTGCGAAAGTTTTGACGGAGTCATTTGGAAGCTCGGAGTACCACTCAAATGCCGTCTTCGATAAGCTGTCGACGAATTGGCGAAGCAAGAGCTTATCGTCGCCACCAGTATTGCCACAGAGGGCCCTAAACTGAGCAACATGTTGATGGGGATTGCCTGTCCCCTTGTACACATGGAATTTCGGGATCGTGTAGCCCGGCGGGTACTTTATCTGATCATACCAGCCTGGATACGGTCGACCAGTTCTAACAACTTGGTCGGTCGCTTCATTTGCTTGGTGAACTCTTATTTGCTGAGCAATATAATTATTCAGGGCGGTTTTGGAGATTGTCTCTTCCTTGGCTGTTGAAAAGGCCGGAGGTGGGTTTGATATCTCTCCTCTATTATCTTCAATTATTACTGGAGGATCTTCGGTTGGGGGTCCGGCTAGATCATCATGCCCACCATGTCTTGGAATAGAAGAGCCATTTGTTTTATATTGTCCGCTTGTTCCGCAGCCTTCTTGTCCTTCTTTTCAAGCATTCTCCGAAGGAATTCAGCATCAGTCTCGTGTTCGTGACGTTGTTCCGATGACGCCTCTGGGCTTTCTTTTGGCCCGGTAAGTGCGTCCATTGCAGTCAGCATCTCCTGAAGCTTCTGCTGTTGTTGTTCCTGAGCCCTTATTATTGATCGGGTGAGCAGTCGGTGGCCCGTCGAAGTGCGGCTTTTCTCTTTTCCGGAAGCCATGTAAACAGTATGTACCACCATGCCCCCAGACTTAGGGCGTTTGGGCTTGGTGTTTTTATGGTCTGCCACGTTTACAGGGGCTTTCTCTGGCCTCCTTTTCTTTTGAGTAGTCGACGTGGAGGGGGCCGTTGTAGCGGGCACCCAAGTGGTTGTCGTCTTTTGTGGCTTACTGGGGCGACTCCCTTCCGGCTGAAGCTTCAGCTTCTTATGTTGGCGGAGGTAGTCTTGATCGATCACCGACTCTTAGACATGTCGCCAGACTTTGTAAACTTTGGAGGACAGCCGCTGAGGGGGCTGTTCCGATTTTGCTTCTGCGACAGTCTCCACCGGTGGAGGAGATCTTTTCAGTATGGCAGTAGGCGAGTTCCTACGCACCTTGTTCAGTAGTTCAAAGTTGTTTCCGGTCGGAACAGCAACATTGATTTCCACTGTTGGAGCTGGTGGAGCTAGCCCAGAGGGGGAGTTGCCCCCGGCCTTCCTTACTCGGCGCCAGTGACGACGTCGAGCGTGTCGAGCTGTTGGGGCTGGTTCGGCGATGGGGATGGCTTTGTCTTGCCCCTTATCCAGGTGAGGGGTTGTTGCTAGCGTCAGCCTCTTGAAGACTGATGTCCGTTGAGAAGCGGTATCCAACCGGTCAAAAACAGACTTCTGAGTAGGGACAGGAACCGTAATGGGAACCGGAATAGTCAGTCTTGTAAAAACTGACCCTTTGGTAAGAGAATCCATCTTGACGACTTCGGGAGCAGGGTTGGTTACGTTTTTCGGAATAACCTTTTCTTGAGGTGTAGGCTTCATCATGGGCCCACCTGAACTTTGGTCCAATCTGGAGAAGACCGAAACGCTGGAGCTGGACGACCCGTTGAGAGGGGCCGCAGTAGTTGCAAGCCGATCAAAGACTGACTTCTTGGGAGCTTCTGATGTTGGTACAGGGGTGCTGAAGCTCATCGGGGGGAGCATAGTCCCAAAGAACAATCCAGTGGTGGCCTGAGTCACCTAGTCCACCAGCATTGTGAACAAGGAAGCCGCCTGGGGCCCGTAAGCTATGCCACCAGTTGAGGCAGAACGTGGGTTGCAGGTGCATGTGGAACATTTCGAGCAGGTGAACGCCATTGATCATTACTTTCTGCACCAAGAAAACGCCAAATCTTAGTACCTCGAAACCCAAGGGCAACCATTAACTAACCGCGATTGGTTCGCGAACACGACACACGAAGTGTGGAGTGGAAAGAGGAAAATTTCCCACCGGGCGTGCCAGAATCTGTTCCCCTCCGAAACACGCGGCGGAGATGCGACGAACGTCTTGCCTGAATTTTGGGGCAGATGCTAATTGGTGCTATCCGTCCACCTCTCCGAAGATGCCAAGTTGATTTATGGCACCATGTATCGAAGGTTTAAGCGGATGCGGCCGATATAGCAGACTTCGTCAGATTCCCCCTCATTTGAGGGGTTTTTGATTGTGGGGACGCTCTTCCCTGCAAGCGCAAGCCCCTGCAGTTAATTACGCTACCGCATCACGGTAACAACTTTCTCGTTCTCCAGATGGTCACTTCGTGTCGTGGATTGTATACGAGACTAAGTTATGTTGTTGCCCATAGGGCGAGGACTAGTCCAAATCCGTATCTTTCTTAGATTTGGGTTTAAGGATATGTTGAGACTAAGATCAACTTAAACGTTTGTTAAGGATACGTTAGTCTAATTTTAAACTAAGATCAACTTAACGGGATCATTTAGATTCGACAAGAGAGCAATTGGGCTCTATTGTTTAGTTTAGTGACATTGTGGTCGATAATTAGTTTAGGGACATAACGGTCCAATGTTAGTTTAAAGACATCGCGGTCGAGGTTAAGGAAATCATAGTCCGTGGGTTTAAGGACCCCACAGCCCGTTGTTAGTTTTAAGACATCATGGTCGAGGTTAAGGACATCATAGTTCATGGGTTTGAGGACCCCACAGTCCGTTGTTAGTTTTAAGACATCACGGTCGAGGTTAAGAACATCATAGTCCAGTTTAAAGACGCCATAGTCTGTGAAATGTGTGGTTGTCGAGACCCGTCATCTCTTTGAAGACGTTGAGGAATTACAGCGACAAATATCAAAGGAGTGAAGAGATGTACCCTTGAACCAAGGTGAATTAAATGATCTGTAGCCCAGTTTGAAACTAAGACCAATTAATTATATTATGAGAACAATAGCTCAGTTAAATCTGAATTGAGGACTTATGGCCAATTTAGGCTAAGTCCAATCAAGTTAAAATGTTTAACATTCGTTTTGGGCTGTTAAGCATTTGTTTGGGCTTGGCCCTTTTAACAATGAGAGCATTGATTTAAATTCTGACAATGTTTGTCTTTTATTGAGTGCTAAGCATTCATCATAGCTCTGGGGCTTATCCAAAGAACAATTTATGTTCTGCCCAAGCGCACATAAGAGTATATAGCGTGCTTGGCACTAGCGCCAGTCGATGAGTGCAGTGCGCTATGGTTAAAGCGCTAATGCGCTTGGCGCCAGATGTTAAGCGCTGATGCGTTTAGCGCTTTGCGCTGAGTGAAGAACGCAGATGCGCTTAGCGCTTTGCGCTAAATGAAGAGTGCTGATGCGCTATAATTGAAGCGTTGAGGCGCTTGGTGCTGATGCCATATAATGAGCGCGAAGCGCTTTTATTAATGTAGTGCACATATGAGGAGCACGTGGTGCGCTCAGCGCTGAGCGCTAGCCAATGAGCGCAGTGTGCTGTTGTTTGAAGTGCTATAGCACTGCAGCGCTTTGCGCTAGATGAAGAGCACTAAGGCACTTTTTTAAATTAGGAGCGCTAATGCTCTTCTTAAGTTAACTTTGCGCTCCGAAGATTATCTTCTTTGATAAGGGAGTTTGTCTCAAGATTCCAAGAACAAAGTTCTTAACTTATAGGAGATACTTCAATCTCTTTTTGATGAAAGGCATTACCTTTATGGATCTATGATCCCAAGAGAATTGAATAATTCTCCCCCTTTATAATGAGATGTTCATGATCTCAGAAAGACAATTTGTCTTATAGATCTTTGATCTGTGAAGTAAGTACTTCTTTGTTTTATGATAAGATCTTTTATGATCTCTTTATAAAAGAGCTTGGTCTTTGTAGATCTATGATCTTTTAAGAAGTGAATTCTTCTCTTTAATTATGAGATGGTTTCATCTCTTTGATCATCACCATTCTTTTTACCTTGAAGAAAAATCTTCTTTTTCCGAGAGCTATTTCTTCTTCTTGAGATTTTTTCAAACATTTTTTTGGAGGGGGGGTTCTTCCTTTTTAGACTTGAAGTCTTGGGTCCTTTATATAGGGGAAGCTGATTTATTGAATCAGTTAAAGAGATTTATTCTCCAATTGATTTTGGAATTTCCCCACCGTTGGATCCTTGATCCAAGGGCTTCTGATTTACAGAAGATAATCTTCTTGTTTTAACAAGATTGAGAAATCTTTCCTTCTTTACAAAATTTGTTATGTATTTTAGTGATTTTTAATCACCATTGGATCATTGATCCAACGGTATTCCAAATTCAGGGCACAATCTTTTCTGTTTGGAAAGATTCAACAGAATTTTATTCTTATTAACTGATGATTTAATCATGTCCGTTGGATATTTGATCCAACGGTGAGGAATATTTAGTTCCAGCGCTACCGCTTATGCGCTCTGCCTATGGTGCGCTTTGCCCATGGTGCGCTAATTGGAGCGCAGCGCTCTTAGAGCCAGCGCACACGTGCTTTGCACGTGGTGCGATACTTGGAGCGCAGCGCACCTAGAGCTAGCGCCTATGTGCTTTGCACGGGGTGCGCTAGTTGTAGCGAAGCGCTTTTATAAAAGCGCAGCTTTAAATCAAATTTTGAATTCTGAACAGAGCTTTGCTCTAATTGGGGAAACAATGTGCCGAATACGACCAAGTTTCATTTGGACTCGTGGAGCTATGTGTTATCCTAACTTGGGACGTTACATTTGAGTGAGCTATACTCTTTTAAAAACCAACGAGTCGTTTTCCATTTTAAATGATGAATGATAAGGATGTGATGCTATTTTACAAAACGAATATCTATTTTAACTTAATGCAGCTTCCTAATTTCAAAATAACGTTTCGTTCCATTTTCAAAGATAACGGTATAGCTCATAATAATTTGTTACGTTTAATAATTACACGATACGCTTAGATTTCCTTTACATGTTCATGATGCATTTATCCATTATATACGTCCTCTTTTATACGAACACACTGATAGAACACTGTACAACTACCAACGAGTACTATATTGCACGCGCATAGACGCATATGTTACACTACACCTCATTGGTACTGCCATGACACTGTAGGACCGCTATACCACGCGATGTGTGTGTTAATGCCGATACAAGGCGTTATGAATTCCTTACATTTAGGAAATTAGATTGTAATTATATGCTACGGATATGGGTAGAATTACTTTCTGTTTTAAACACTTACAGAACACTTGCACAAATACTAATGATTGCCATGCTGCACGAGCACAGATGCGTATGCTACACTACACATCATTGGTATTGCCATGACACAGTAGAAGTGTTACGTTTGTTTGCACGACTGACTATACTTACGTATGGTGCCTTTATTACCTGCTGAGTTATTGCGAATACCAGTACCATGGGTATTCGTATTTGATTCTTATGAGTTTTTATGATGTTTTTACTTTCGATGATATATATTAGTGGTATGGGACGCTGCTGTATACATATAATATCATCAGAGTGATATATGCAATTATGCTTCTTCTTTACCTTATATTTCTGGATACGATGAGTTGACGTCCACCACGAGCTTGAAGTTTTTTTGATTTGATTTTATTCCGAACCGAGTGGGAGAGCTATATGCTTACGGACGTGCTACATATCCGGACTGAGTGGGGGAGTATACAATCGGATACATGATGGACCCGATCGATACTGAGGGGCAGGAAGGCCGCGATAGAAGCGGGGAGCCTAGCGAAGACACTCGATACCGGAGATAGATATGAGCATGGCGGATATCTAGGGATTACTGACCTAGGCTAGGGATATCGAGGGGCGACCGATCAGTTGAGATGGTGTCGACGATTTCTCGATTTGCGTGTCGGTGATGGAGAGAGATTTGATGATTTCGGGTGTCGATACTGGACACCCGTATATGGATGTTTTGCGATCATTTTAGATATATCGTTATAGTTTATGCGTTGTAGTAGTTGACCAAGACTGATCTGGAGGACAGTACCTGAATACTATTTTTACCGGTTGATGCATATAAAAAGGGTTTCTAAACGAGATATAGTCTCATTATTTTGACATGTCAAGAATGACACATGGATCTTTAAAACTGTAAACCTCTTAAAACTCTTTACTAAACAGCAAGACATATATCTTAAATAAAATACATATTATACTTCATACTATTATGTCTGCTTCTTATGCCGTGATATACTTATCCCGCGGCTATTGTAAAAGGGGTTTTTCATACATATTTCGGCTACCTTATAAGTTTATACCAGGATACCGGTTATACATATATGAGATGCTATATTTGGGTTTACGTGATGGGTAGTATTGCATTTTAGTGCCTACGCATTAGATATATATATATATATATATATATATATATATATATATAAATATATATATATATTGATATATTATACAGGATATGATAGTACTCTACTTTATGATCTAGGATATCGTTGTGCATTTCGATTTCTACCTTGTGATATACTTTTATTCACTGAGTTGGCAACTCACCCCTGTTGTACCCCAGTTTCTTGTAGGATATACCACTTGGATCATCAGCCGCTTGCGGCATATTCTTTCTTCGGTGATTGCTTTGATAGGTGGGCTACTGTTGCATCATACCCACACTTGTATATGTATATTACTTTGTATCTAGTTAAACTCCATCGAATTAGAACTTGTATATTGTGGACTTAGAAGCGAGACATAGTGTTTGTGTGTTGCTGGGTGGCGCACTCGTTGGAGTCGACCCATTTATACTTGTTGGTTTTGCTTCGTTTTTTGTTCTTCGCCATTGGGCGTCGTATATTCTGCGTGGTTGCTCCGTCGTTTGGGCATAGAAGCTAGCCCCCGTTGGGATTCTTTTTTATATTATTATGCTTGTATCGGGTTTTATTCAAAATTTACAAAGGAGGTGCTGCCAATTTTTTAAAACGTCATAGATGCTCTTCAAACATACTTATTTAGATTTAAATGATTATTTTTAAACTAATTCCATCTAATAACTATTTTTAAACTTCACCTCCAATATTTTCGTAAAAAGGTTTAGATTCCGCGCTTTCGGCTTACTTGGACTGCATAGACGTCTTTAGACGTCACATGATTTAAGTGTCGGTCACGTGCCACTTTCGGGTCGTGACAAAACTGGTATCAGAACGTTTGGTTTAACCTTTGTTCAAGTCTAGGTTTGACTATGTGGAGTCTAGGCATACACTTTCGTTACCTATGCTTGACCTTACGGAGCTTAGAGTTGACTTTAGGGGTCTTATACTCGAACTTTCGTTACGTAGGTTGACCTTGGTTGATGGAGTAGGTACTAAGTAGAGTGACATACCGTACATATGTTCCGCGGTATATTTACGATACGATACTTTGCCTAAGTTACGTTAGGATATATATTTTGAGATCTTTTCTTCTATTCGTTCAGTTGATCTATCCTCGTCAATGCATGTTGGTTATTCCGGTCACATGTCTACGTAAGCCGAGAGTGCTGTGGTTAGTGACACGGTCAGAGCAGACTTGTCTGGGACAAGGACTAACCAAGGTGATATTTCGGTAACATAGGAACATGTTGTTTATCCAAATATGATCAGATTTCTAGTGTTGAAGCAAGTTTTCTTTGGGATCCGCACCAGAGGGTCGGGTCATTGCTGGAGACCAGCCGGACTTGGAGGCATGATGTTTACCCTACTCCGAAGATCGTTGTGTTGCCTACTATTCAGACAGTTGTACCAACCGTTGCTGCGATTATCAAGGTGTTGCTTCCAGAGTTCATGAAGTTAAAAGTCGCCGATGTTTATGATTATAGAAGAGCCAGAGGATTTGTAGTCATTCATGGGTATGATGGCTAGGATATTTAATTCGTTGTGGCTCTCCGATGCGAGATCGGTGAAGTTGACTAGCTTCTTTTGATGGGTCTTGCTCAGACCTGATACGAGTCGCTCGAGAGAGACCGTGTAGTGAGTTTTTCTCCGACGAATAGGGACGGGTTCTCGAAGGTGGGCTTAGCCAGATTCTTTCACAGAGTGTCAGAGTTGTTAGATTCATATTTTTGAGTTTTTATGTAAGACTCCGGGCTTGATCATAACCGAGTATGACTTACAATTCGCGTAACTATTGAGATACGCTCCTTCTTTGATCGATACTGAAGAGTAATGGAATAAGAGATTTGTCCGAAGTCTCAATGCGCAGTTGTTTTCCCCCGTCGATACTAGAGATTTGATACGTATGAAGAGGCGTGTATGACCACACTTTCTGAGAAAAGTCTTGATAAGATGGCAGTTGTTCCAGAACAGAAGTGGATTCATTAAAGAGTGCTAGTTCCGGGCAGATTGGACAGATGAGATCGACATGAGCCATGAAAGATTCTTTCCAGGATTCTATAATGATTGAGATTGGACCCAGGGTCAGTTGTTGTTAGTTATATGTATGCCCTAGAGGCCATTACTGTACATACGATGTATATTGTAGTGGATGCTTGGACATATATAGGGAGGACTTTCTTGCTCGACATGATAGTATGCTATCTGGATGCTCTTTATCTTAACATGTACACTGATTGTCTCTATGTTACATGTTGATAAAACTCTAGGATGAGTACTTGACTACCAGGATTATAATGCAGATCATACTAGTGGGGACAGTGTAGTCGCTAAGTACATCCTTTAAATGTTCCTAGTCGTAGGTGTATCGAGACATGGCATCGATATACCAGAGTAGACTAGCGTATAGCTTCTCGACCCATGCAGATGGGTGATGGACGATCCCATATCCATTGGTGTTTGACATCAGAGATAGTATATGGGTGCTCAGTGGAGACTGGGTACACTGAACGGACTCGCCGAGAACTCCTAGATGGTATTATACCTCACGTCAGATGGCAGTTTTCTGGTGACACTGGTACAGGTTAGTCTGTAGACCCGAGATCGTCATAGAGTCTTGTGTGATTCTCACTGTGTTTTGATTTCCACCTTACCACGTTCAAGAGAACATGCAAAACGGTGGTTTTTGGGTACATTCCCGAATCACATGGAGGCAATGAGCGATAGGAGGGGTTTCGTCTCTCCCGGTATTGGGAGTTGATGTTGCGCTGTGCTCGATTGGCTATAACAGGAAGTCCCTGGCCAGGGCTACTTTAGAGATATACTGGTAATTGTTATCAGTAGTTTCTCGACCTGTTATGAGCCTCATATCGACACGACTTATCGAGTTACTGGGGTTTGGCGTTTACCACCCCTAGACGAAATATGCAACATATCAGACGAAGAGACCGGACTGTACGGTAGTGTTACTGATTGGATTCGCAGGAGTATGGACATGCTTGCTTGTTGATCTTCTGATCGCTCAATACCCGGGTGGCCGTTACGTTTAGCAGACCGCTTGCGGCTTATGAGTGTTTGATATGATCATTACCTACTGCCGGCGTATTAACGAGTCTTTAGAGTCCTACACAGAGGTTTCCTGGCTCAAACGAAATGGAGTAGGAGCACATATAAGATATGTGCAGGGCCGAGATTAATGCGTGTATATGATACCACATTCTATTCTCGCGATTTATGACATCGCTCGGTTATATGTGATATAGCCGGGTTATTGGATCAAGTATTGATTCAATAAGTTGTTACATTTGATATTAGTCGGTTATATGTGATATAGCCGGATTATTAAATCAAGTGTTGATTTAATGATTTAATGTATAATTATATATTTGATATATTAATTTATATTAACTAGTATTTGCTCACTTATGATTTCTTTTCTCACTTGATGTGCACATTGTATATATGTGATATGTATATTTGTGTATATGATTGTATCATGCTTGATGATACATGCAACTTGGGTGTGTGTATGACTTACACCATACTTGGTTTAATCCTAGGGTTTTTAATTATTTAAGTAATTCAAATTGTTGGAAATTGTCATGGAATGAAGCTTGTAGAAGCTTTTTTTTAAGCTTGACCAAGTCCACTCTTTCGTTTTGCCTAAGATATTTATTAACCCAACCAATTGAACCTAGCCATGGTTAAATCTCTACAAGGGTTAGCATATGATACTTAATTCACCCATGGTTGCAATTATCCTTTGGATAATTATCATGAGAATTTTTCTTCTTCTTCTTCTTCCTCTCAAGCTTTCTACCTTCAATGGAGATGAGAGAAAAAATGTGAAAAAATCAAATCTAAAGTGAGCCCACTTTCTACTTCATCATCCTCTACTACTTTCCATTTAGTATAGGGTGTTTGCTTTACTAATTCCACAATTAGTGAAGAGATAGCTTGGGTTAGTGTCTCGTCGACGTAGATCATCTTCGGCCTTGAAGAATTCAATGCAAGCTTATTCATTTCTTCATGGGAGCCTCTCTAGAGTCCGGAGTTCATGATCGCAGTGAAAGGACTACTACACGAAGCTATGGAAGCGAAGAACCGGTCTAAAAAGGTTGTATTCCTTGCTCACTTCTTATGCAAAGTTGTTTGCATTTCATTCCGTCGCTTTTTCTAGTAGACGATTCTAGGGTTAAGGTTAGCTAGAATGGCAAAATTTTAATTTGGCATGGAAGACGCCTCCCGAAACCTTGCTGCCGTGCTAGGCAACTCTGCAGTTGTATGACGAATACTCAGAGGTTAGAGATCGCAGTCGCCGACGTGTTACATTGTGAGAGACCGGCCTACTTGGCAAGGAAGTGTCTTGAGAAGTGTCAACATAGGACTGATTGTGTTGCTGCTCCTCAATAGATGATTGTATAAAGAGACCATGGTTTTAGTGATCCGTAGAGAGAACAAGAATCCAAAGACAAAGAATGCTAGACCATGGGCAGAAGGCAAGTGGTAATCTTTGCTCTGCCAGTTCCGGGTGTATAGACACCTTTCGACATTGAAGAAAGTGTACTTCGATATCATTTGTTTTTTATTTACTTTTTGATCATCCGAATATTGCTTTTTCGACGTTGAAGAATGGATAACTTGACGTCCGTTATTTTGACTTATGTGTTTTGAGGATTTGAGGGTCACACAAATGATTTTTGCACACCGGGTGCACTTGTTTGAGATTTTCGTGCACATCAGTTGCACTTGATTGGTGTTTTGTGCACACCAGGTGCAATTTTTTAAAATTTCCATGCACAGTGACTGCACTCGATTGGCGTTTTGTGCACATCAGATGCACTAGACTGATATTTTCGTGCATGTCAGTTGCACTTGATTGAGATTTTTATATACTATGGGTGTATTTGATATGATTGTGTGCACACTAGTTGCACGTTTTGATGTTGATTTTGCACACCCCGATGCACTTGATGTTGATTTTGTGCACCCTGATGCACTTGATGTTGATTTTGTGCACCCCGATGCACCCAATGTAGATTTTGTGCACTCTAGATGCACTTAATTCTGGTTCCATGCACATTCGATGCAGTGGATATTGTTTTCATGCACACTTGTTGCACTTGGCATTGTTTTGTTCTCTTGCACACCCGTAGCATGTGGTTTGGATTTTCGTGCAAACCCGTTAGGGTTGATTTCGTTTTCGTACATTGCACTTGATGTGGTATATTATAGATTTGATTTTTTATTTTCGCTTGGTCGTGTACTATAGATATTGCACTACGACTATGGCAATGATCGTATACTTGATATGCACAGTTGATTTAGTATTTAGAATTTTACATCATAACTGGTGTAATTCTCATAGCAACCGCTAGAGTAACAGTTATGTGAGTTTTTATAT
Organism: Agapanthus africanus; assembly: GCA_030015575.1. Taxonomy (NCBI): domain Eukaryota; kingdom Viridiplantae; phylum Streptophyta; class Magnoliopsida; order Asparagales; family Amaryllidaceae; genus Agapanthus; species Agapanthus africanus. The sequence continues at coordinate 108,474,192 of CM057337.1, forward strand.
CTTTTTGAGTTTTCACACGCACGGGTTGCATCATTATACGTCTTAACTTGCGTGGGACTTCGGAGTTCCGCTAATTTGAGCGGACTATAAGTTTTAAAATTTGGACCCCGGCAATTTGATTTGAATTAATTTGATTCGATTTGATTTGATTGGGAAAAATGTTTTAAGATGGGGGTTAAAATTAAATTCGGGGACCGAATTTAAGGATGGCATATTATAACATTTTGGAAAATTATAAATAATAATTTATAATTTTAAATATAAATATAATGAGTTTACAAAAATGATATCGCATATGAATTTTGGTATCAGATTGATGTCCGCAAAAATATAATAATTTTGGTAAAAATGAAGAAAAAAGTGTGATATCATAAAAATGGTATTTAAATTATTTTAATATGATATGAGATTTTATTAAAAGGTTATGGTATTTAAGAGTTACGATAAATGTTTATTTCTTTTTAAAATATGAATTTAGATTTAGTGTAACATGGAGGTATTTGTTTGAAAAGGTTTTTTTTTTGGGTATATGTTTAGCTAGTTAGTAAACCCTCACAACCAACACACCCTCACACTCGCTCTTCTCATTCCACCTCCTCTTTCTCCCTTGACACCTCATGCTTTCTTTACATAAAACTATGACACCACCACCTTTATCTTAGCCAAACCCTTAGAATTTTCTTGAGCTCTCCAAACTGAAACAAAAAGTTCCTTCAAACTCCAACACTAAAAATTTTAAGTATTCACCAAACCAAAAGAGAAAAGGTATGATCCCTTCATCAAACTTGCATACCATCAAGCTTGAGTAACTAAAACTTCAAGAAACCTCAAGCAATCAATTCATGAGCTGGATTTCCTTATGCACCATCCCTATAGGTATATTTCACCTCGTTTGCAAGTATCTTTTGGTTACGTATCTTTTTTAGTGTGCAAATATCAGAAAAATGGAATTTTTTTGATATTTATGAGGCTAAACTTGAATCTGGAACTACTAGGTTAACTTAATAGAAAAACTAACAATATTAGGATATGGTGAGACCAACAGGAGGCAACCCCTATAGCCCGAGCCCCTAATTCTCTAGTTCACTCGTCAGTTTTCCTCTTTTTTCCGTTGCCGCCGGTCTTTCAGGGTATTGGTGTTTTGGGTTTTGGTCAGTAGTCTTATTTATTGAAAATTTAAGCTATTGTATTGTTTATTTTGTCCCAGATTTCATATAGAAAAATCTGGGAGTGTTCTAGTATTGTTTAATCAATGTTTCCGATATTTTTGATACGGTTTTTCGTATTAATTTACCTCGACTGAAATATTGACGTTTGTATGTTAATGTCAGGGGTATTTGGTCGTACTTGGAGTAAGTAAACTATAGGTTCTAACCTATGGGTTCTTAGCTCATTATTTTGGTTTTGATATGATATTTACGCAGATCTGTTATAACTACGATTGTAGGTATGATCGCGGAAGTTTCCGAGATGGCAAGGACGGACAAAGCAAGCGTGGATTTCAACTAGCTCGATAAGAGTGAGTAGAGTTATATCTACGGGGGAAGTCGGGTGGATAGCGTATAGCACCCCCGCAACCATTTAACTACGATAGATATACTATCTAGTTAGATTTTAATGATATGTTAGATAACTTAGCTTTATTAGATTGATGTTAGTTCGCATCTAGTATGTTATACATGTGGTTATATTTGAGATATGGTTATGATGGCATACATACGTGACGACAGATCCGTGCGATATAGATATGATATTGGATGGACATTGTACGAGGGATCATACTGTACTTGTGATGATGAGGATAGTGTGCCGAATACGGCCAAGTTTCATTTGGGCTCGTGGAGTCATGAGTTATCCCGACTTGGGACGTTACGTTTGAGTGAGCTATACTCTTTTAAAAACCAATGATTTGTTTTCTATTTTAAACGATAAATGAAAAGAATGCGATGCTATTTTCCAAAACAAATATCCATTTTAACTTAATGCAGCTTCCTTATTTCAAAATAACGTTTCGTTCCATTTTCAAAGATAACGGTATAGCTCATAGCAATTAGTTACGTTTAATAATTACGCGATACGCTTAGATTTCCTTACATGTTCACGATACGCTTATCGATTATATACGTCCTCTTTTATACCAGCACACTGATAGAAAACGGCACAACTACTAATGAGTACTATATTGCACGCACACATACACATATGTTACACTACACCTTATTGGTACTGCTATGACACTGTAGGACCGCTATACCACGCAATGTGTATGTTAATGCCGATACGAGACATTATGAATTCCCTATATCCAGGAAATTGGATTGTAATTATATGCTAGGATATTGGTAGAATTACTTTCTGTTTTAAACACTTATAGAACACTTGCATAAATACTAATGATTGCCATGTTGCACGAGCACAGACGCGTATGCTATACTACACATCATTAGTATTGCCATAACACAGTAGAACTGTTACGTTTGTTTGCACAACTGACTATACTTACGTATGGTGCTTTTATTACCTGCTGAGTTATTGCGAATACCAGTACCATGGGTATTCGTATTTGATTTTTATGAGTTTTTATATTTTTTTACTTTTGATGATATATATCAGTGGTATGGGACGTTACTATATATATATAATATACCATCAGAGCGATATATGCAATTCTTCTTCTTCTTTACTTGATATTTCTGAATACGATGAGTTGACGTCCACCATGAGATTGAAGTTTTTCTGATTTGATTTTATTCCGAACCGAGTGGGGGAGCTATACGGTTATGGATGTGCTATATATCCGGACTGAGTGAAGGAGTATATAGTCGGATACATAGTGGACCCGGTCGAGAACGAGGGGCAGGATAGCCGCGATAGTGGCGGGAAGCCTAGTAAGGACACTCGATACCGGAGATAGATATGAGCACGGAGGATATCCAGAGGATACTGACCGGGGCTAGTGATATTGAGGGGTGATCGATCTGTTTAGACAGTGTCGACGATATTTAGATTTGTGTGTCGGTGATGGACACGAAAGATTTGATGATTTTGGGTGCCCATATATGGATGTTTTGCGATCATTTCAGATACGCCGTTATAGTTTATGCATTATAGTAGCCGATCAGGACTGATCCGGGGACAGTTCCTGAATACTATTTTTACCGGTTGATACATATAAAAAAGGTTTCTAAACGAGCTATAGTCTCATTATTTTGACATGTTTAGAATGACATATTGATCTTTAAAACTGTAAACCTCTTAAAACTCTTTACTGAATACCAAGACGTATATCTTAAATAAAATACATATTATACATCACACTATTACGTGTGCTTCTTATGTCGTGATATACGTATCTCGCGACTATTTTAAAAGGGGTTTGCATACATATTTCAGCTAGGTTTATACCTGGATACCGGTTATAAACATATGAGATGATATATTTGGGTTTACATGATAGATAGTATTGCATTTTAGTACCTATGCATTATATATATTGCACATGATATAATAGTACTATACTTTATGACCTAGTATATCGTTGTGCATTTCGATTTCTACCTTATGATATACTTTTATTCACTGAGCTGGCAACTCACCCCTGTTGTGCTCCAGTTTCTTGCAGTATATACCGCTCGGATCATCAGCGGCTTGCGGTACATTCTTTCTTCGGTGATTGGTTTGGTAGGTGGTCTACTGTTGCATCGTACCCACAATTGTGTGTGTGTGTGTGTGTGTATTCCTTTGTATCTAGTTAACTCTATCGACTTAGTACTTGTATATTGTGGTCTTAGAAGCAAGACATACAGTTTGTGTGTTGCTGGGCGTCGCACTCGTTGGAGTCGACTCTTTTATACTTGTTGGTTTTACTTTGTTTTTCTGTTCTTCGCCATTGGGCGTCATATATTTTGTGTGGTTGCTCCGCCATTTGGGTGTGGAAGGTAGCTCCCGTTGGGATGCTTTTTATATTATTATGCTTGTATCGGGTTTTATTCAAAATTTAAAAAGGAGGTTCTGTAGATTTTTTAAAACATCATAGATGCTCTTCAAACATACTTATTTAGACTTAAATGATTATTTTTAAACTAATTCCATTTAATGACTATTTTTAAACTTCAACTCCAATATTTTCGTAAAAAGGTTTAGATTCCGAGTTTTCGGCTTATTTGGACCACGTTGACATCTTTAGATGTCACGTGATTTAAGTGCCGGTCACGTGCCACTTTTGGTTCGTGACAATAGGATAAGAGGTTTTTCCATTAACCGGAGCGGCCAATACCGACGGATTTTGCAGGTATTGCTTGATTTCGTCTAGTGCATTTTGGGACTTCTGATCCTAGACTAACGGGGTCCCCTTCTTCATCAGATGACTATAAGGACGATATTTTCCGGAGAGGTTGGCTATGAACCGTCGGATATACGTGAGATTTCCTTAGAGAGATCGCAATTGTTTAAGGTTTCTTGGCAAGGGAAATTCCGTAATCGCCTAGATTTTTTAGAGATCGATTTCGATGCCTCGGTGACAAATGATAAATCCCAGGAATTTGCCTGAAGAGATTCCAAACGTGCATTTTAGAGAGTTCATCTTCAGATTACTACTTCCGAAGACGTTGGAACACTATGTTTAGATATTTCCAATGTTCTTCATGAGATTTTCTCTTCACCACAAGGTCGTCGATGTAGCATTCGACAATCTCGTGTATGAGCTTATCGAAGATCTTTGTCATAACCCTTTGGTAGGTAGCACCAGCATTCTTCAAGTAGAAAGGCATCACCTTATTGCAGAATACGCCTAACGGTGTCCAGAAGGCTGTATGCTTCTGGTCCTCAGGATCCATTCTTATTTGGTTGTATCCTGAAGATCCATCCATGAAGGAGAAGATTTCGTGTGTGGACGTGGTATCGATCATCAACTCAGTAACGGGTACTGGAAAGTCATCTTTCGTTCATGCTTTGTTGAGGCTCCGAAAGTCCACGCAGATGCGAACCATTCCATTTTTCTTTATCACTGGAACAATATTAGCGATCCAGTCGGGATATTGAACCTCTTGGATGAAGCCAGAGTCGATTAGTTTCTTAACTTCAGCGTTGATACTCATCTCAAGTTTCAGCCACATCTGTTTTGGTGTCTGTTTGATTGGCTTTATGTTTGGCGATATGGCCAGTTTATGTACCACTACTTCTGGATCTAGACCCGGTATTTTGGAGTAGTTCCATGCGAAGCAGTCTTTGTACTGCATAAGCACATCTTTTAACGCGACTACCTGTTTTTCATATAGTAGCTCACTGATAAACATCGTCCTTGGATCTTCCTCCGTTCCTAAGTTGATTTTCTTCGGGATGTCCGCCGTGGTGTGTATGACGTCCTTTATCTCTTTGTGCCAGTGGAAATTCTGATATCTCTTCATCATTATCTTCATTTATGATGCATACGAAGAGGCCAATCATATTCTCATGCCTTCCCTCCCTTGAGAGAGTTATCAAATGGCAGGTACGAGTCTGCTTCCATTTTTGCAGTCGAGCTGGTCCTATCTTGACATTATAGGTCCTCTTTGGCTCGTATTTTTGTGGCGGACTTATCTTCCAGCTGTTGGATAAAGTAAATCTACCTTGTTTATACCGGTCTTATACCCGGTCCTTGAACGTGAAGCAGTCTTCAAAGGGGTGACCTACTACTCGGTGATAGGAGCAATAATCCGAGTGATAGACCTCATTTATTTGTTCGGGGTGCCGAGACTCGAGAAGCGTCATCATTCGGTGCTTTATGAAAAGGTTGAAAATTTTCCCTGTCTTGTCTTGAGGGAACAAATATTCCCAACCTGTTTTCTTTATAAAGGACGGGCTCCAATCGAGCATTTCACGATTGAACAGCATCTTGGACCCGCTTTGTTGTCTTTGAACGTTGTTTGCGTTCTTTGCACTTTTTTTACTTTCGCTTCGAGATTTTCCCCTTTCTCGAGAACACATAGCGAGCTGGGGAAGAAGAGCCTTACAGTCTACTCCTTCCACTGACCGCTTGCCGAGACACTGCGTTTTGGCCTTTTCATAAATGGCCATTTCACGGCTGTGATTGTCCCGACTCGCTTGAAAAGTTTCTTTTATTAACTTGTCAATTTTTTTTTCAGCGACGGACTTAACGTTTTCAAAGTGGGATCTCGCTTCAATTTGACATCACGGCTATCCGGAAGAGTGTTTTCCTCTTCACTCAAGCTGTTTATGACGTGGCAGCTATAAACTTGCTCCCGTTTCTTGGAGGCCCAGTTGTTTCCATTTTTCCGTTGGGCTTCTTTCGCTGAGTCCCAGGAATATCCCAAATCATTTTGTAGAATTGAATTTGCCGTACTGTTTGTTCGAGGGGTACGCCTTGAAGCTTTAATAGTTTCTTTAATCCCTCCGCATAATATCTTAGCATATGGATAGGATGGAACCTGTCAAGAGTGAGGTCGACACCATGCCGGACTTATTTTTCTACCTAGTCTCCATAGATTTGTAGAAGAGGATCGCGTTTTCACCTCTTCGTCTAGGGTGCATGTAGAAGGTTTGCAGTTCTTATACGATGTATGTATCGAGCACATCAAGTTCCCTATAGTGTCAAGGCGAAGCCATCATGATTTGTAGACTCTGGTCTGCTTCGGCATGAGTCTGTATTGACGGACAGACGGAGAACACAGCATTGGCATTGTCCTCGAAGTCACTGCCAAAGACCAAAATAGGAGTAGACGGTCCGGGCTTTTTGTTTTGCCTTTGGGGTTGCCCCGAGTAGACTATTTGTTCATCTTCCTCGATATCGCTTTCAAAGATCGGGATGGTGGTCGCGGATTTTTTTTATTCTCCGGCTTGTGGCACCTTTCAGTATTCTCAAAGTCCTGCAGAAAGTACTTCGCGTCTTCATACTTTCACACTTCATTCACTAAGAACAGATTTAGTTCTCCTGTGATGGTGTACTCCGATCCATCCTTGAAATACTTCTTACACTGATATTGTGTAGAAGGGACGATGTTATACTCGTGTAACCAAGGCCTACCAAGTAAGGCATTTTAGCAAGTTTTAGCGTCAATGACATGAAATTTGATGTCAGTGACGAGCAGCCCGAAGCGTAGTGTCAGTATTATGGATCCAAGTGTCTGTGACGACTGTGAGTCGAACCCAAAGATGGTAACTTTATCTCAGGTAAGATGTTGAACATTCATGCAAATTTTCTTGAGCACTCTCACGTTGAGAAGATTGAAGGAGGATCCGTTGTCGACAAGAATTTTCCCTATCTTTATATTGTGGCAATACCCGGTGATGTATAGTGGTCGATTATGTTCGCACGTACCGAGGAGTAGATCTTCATCGCTAAATGTGATATCAGCCATGTGAACCTCTGCCAGTTCATATTTCATTTTCTCTTCTGCGAGGAAAGTTTGAAACCGATTGGGCTCCTATAACGCCTTAATCAGGAAATCTAGTGCCACTTTGGCCAGTAGGAGAGCATCCAATATACTTAGCTGCGAAGGTATTTTCTTCAGATGTGCTAGGACATTATAATCCACCTTGTTTTTCTTAGGCGGGTCCTTTGTGGCGAGATTTTTGACTGCTTCTTCATCAAGGGTGATTTCCTTGGGTATCTTCAATTACCATTTGTCTTTTTTGTTCAAAGCTTTGTTTGCAGGTCCAAAGTTCTTTTCAGGCAGTGTACGGTTACTCAGATGAATATTCTCGCAGTTTTTCTCCTCCTCTTCTTTTTCCGAGGGGGAATTTTCAAAGAGAGAGTCGAGGAGTGTTTCGTCCTTAGAATCACTCCCGAACGTGAGAACTTGAGGTTTTTCCCCTTCCGAACTGGTACCAACCATATGACAGTTGCCAATTATTTCTTTATGCATTTTCGTCTCGCCACTTTCACATCGGCGAGCACGAGCTTCGTGCTTTTCCTTATTAAAGTGTTTTCAATGAGCAATATATCCTTGCCGCCACTTCTTAAAGGTTCTTTTCAGGCAGTGTACGATTACTCTGCTGAATATTCTCGCAGTTTTTCTCCTCCTCTTCTTTTTCCAAGGGGGAATTTTCAAAGAGAGAGTCGAGGAGTGTTTCGTCCTTAGAATCACTCCCGAACGTGAGAACTTAAGGTTTTTCCCCTTCCGAACTGGTACCAACCATATGACAGTTTCCAATTATTTCTTTATGCATTTTCGACTCGCCACTTTCACATCGGCGAGCACGAGCTTCACGCTTTTCCTTCTTAAAGTGTTTTCAATGAGCAATATATCCTTACCACCACTTCTTAAAGGCACTGCATTACTCGATGGGGAGGTCGACCCTTTGATGATATATGCAGTATTTTAGATGCGATTCTCCTCCGTCGAAATATGGGATTCCGGGAGTGCACATCATGAGCGGTGGTAGTTTCATCCTCATTGATAGAGCTTTGGCGAACCGCTTCTCAGTTTTGATCCTGCTTTTATTTGTTGTAGGTGTGCTATGGTTTGGTTAGAGCGCTTTATGACACGTTCTCACCGTAGCTTCTTTATTCAGATGCCAACACTTAGCCTTTTCATATATGAATGTTTTACGTTCTCGGTCATCTTTATTCTTTTGAAAGGCTTCGTTTAAAAGTCTCTCAGGTCTTCTTTTGGCAGATTCGGGGAATTTAGCACCGATTCTGCCTCCAGTTTCTCCATGTCATTTTCTGATGCTGAGGGTGCTTCTTCGCCATATAATGACATATGGGAGATCATGTAGCAACTTGCAACGAAGTCTTCCGTTTCTTTTGATGAATTGCTTTCCTCATCATTGTTTCTGTTTCCTTCTTTAAGAATATACTTAAGGAATTCTTCAAGCGTGGCCGGTATCCGCGCCTTCTGGTTATATTCTTCCAGCGCGTCTATATATTTCTGAAGCTCTGTACGCTTGTCGTCATACTCGGCAGGCTGCACGGGTTTCTTGGTTTTCTTCTTTTTCTTAGAAGACTCTGACGGCTTGACTTGGGGGCTTTTCCCCTTGTCAACAACTTTCGGTGTGGACATGGTTTCAGTATCCCTTCAATAATTTCAGGTTCAAGCGGGCTTTTCCACATGATCACCGGACATGCTTGCAGATCCTTCAATATTCTTTTAGTTTTCGCTGAAATAACTATTTCCCACGGAGCTTCTTCTACGAGTGAGCATGATGCCCCCTGCGCGTCCACCTTTTTAGGAGCGTGCTTTTGGAGCGGATCTACCTTCTTTCTCTCGGACAGCGTGAACTTTTCCTGCTGATACTGGTTCTCGACCCAATTTTTGAAGATGTAGCAATCTTCAATTAAGTGGCTCACTATCCTACGATAGGAGCAGTAGTTGGGGTTGTTGACATCGCTGGGTTGTGCGGGTCGCTGTGGGTATGACAATGTGATGAGATTATTTCGCATCGTCAGCTCAAACAACCTCTTCGTTTTATCATAAGGAAACGAGTATGCACGTCCAAGCCTTTCTTCCCGGTTTTGGACCGTTCGGTTGTTGTTGCGTATTGGTAATGAAGGTCGCTTTCGTTTTACCCTTGTTATCTTGAGGGTCCTTATTTGAGGAGGAGGGGCCATGACCCATCTGATCCATTTGGGCCAGCTTGTCTTTCAGCGATTAAAAGGTCGTGGGTTTGAAGAATGTCATGAACTGGGACAAAGTCGATTGAGGATCGAGGGTCCTGATGAACATGCCCACAATTGGAGACTCTTCAATGCACTGGTCACACTTAGACCACAGGTTCTGCCACCGGATCACGTATTGGATCTAAGTTTCTCCCGACTTTACCCTGGCATTGATCAGTGTTGTGATCGGAGTGCGTTCACTTGCGCTGGCGAACCGTTGCATGAACAACAGTTCCATTTCAGAGAAGGTCTTCATGGAGTCATTTGAGAGCTCCGAGTACCATTCAAAATCTTTCTCTGACAAGCTTCTGACGAATTGGTGAAACAACAGTTTGTCATCGCCTCTAGTATTGCCACACATAGCTCTGAATTGTGCGACGTGCTGGTGGGGATTGCCCGTTTCTTTGTAAACATGGAACTTCGGGATCATATATCCCGGGGCGTACTTGATTTGGTCATACCAGGCCAGATACGGTCGCCCGGTTTTGATGAGTTGGCTGGTGGCTTTATTGGCCTGGTGAGATCTGATTTACTTAGCAATGAGTCATCCAGGACCGCCTTGGAGATTGTTTCCTCCTTTGCCGCTGATTAGACTGGGAGAGGATTTGATGTTTCTCCTCTGTCACCTCAATAATTACCGGCAGATCTTCAGCCGGTGGTTCTGATTGGATCATCATTCCCACCATGTCTTAGAATAAGAGATCCATCTGCTTGATGTTAGCAGTTTGCTCCGCAGCTTTTTTGTCTTTTCTCTTCAGCACTCATCGCAAGAACTCTGTATCGGTCTCTTCCTCTTAGCGCTGTTCAGCTTCTTTGTCCGAACTATCTTTTAGTCCGGTGAGTGCTGCCATTTTGGTCAGCATCTCCTGGAGCTTTTGCTATTGTTCCTGAGCCTTTGTCAGCAACCGAGTTTGCGGTCGGTGACTCACCAAGACACGACTCTCTTCATTTCCAGCAGCCCTATGCACCGAGACTTAGGGCATTTAGATCTTTCGCCATTGGATTTTGCCGCTGGCGGTAAAATTTTCTCCAGCCTCGTTCTTTTATGAGAGATTGGAGTTGACGGAGCCGTTATGATAGGCACCTGTTCAGGAGAAGCCCCTTGTTGTATAGTGGAGGAGCGATCTTTTTCTTGTCGGCTCTTAGATTTCTTCGGTCGACGAGAGTAATTTTCGTCAAGCACAGAGTCTTTGACTTAGACTGTAACACCCTAGCACTGTTATATATATTTATTTTGGGGTATTTCAAATTTTGCGACAGATTTCTTTATTACTATTGTTTTTGGGTGCGGATAGTGCATTTGGTAACCGCAGTTAGTATCCGATCCGTCCCAGATGTTTGAAACCCATCATGATTCAAGATTACGTCATATATTTGCTAGTACAAAGGATCCATGCACATGTAGATTCTATACACACTTGTATGATATATTTTGTATCCGTGTATCTTTTAATAATACAAATAAAAACCAAATAATATATTTTAATATCTAGCATGCCACGTTATCGTACCTATATCATATGGTTGCACCCATGTAGCATGTTCATGCCCTAATTATTAAAACAGACTCGTTTGGATCGCTACGTATATTTACGTAGATCCGTACTTGGGGGTATGAATTTTTATTGGCCGGGTATCGCATTATGGTTTAAACTTGTACGTATATTTTCCATATTTAAAAACTAGATTTTTAGATGGGACCCGGGTAATTTTCGGAGCAATTTGATATTAGTTGTATAATCCTATAATATATTATAATATTTTTTATACTAACAGTTACTAATATATACACATAATATATAATATATAAACTAATTAATTAATCTCTCTTTCATCTCACTCTCAACCTCTCTCTCTCTCTCTATCCCCTATGTCTCTCTCTCTCTCTCTCTCTCTCTATATATATATATATATATATTACCTTTCTCTCTCTCCTCTCTTCTTCTTTTCTTCCTCTGTCACTCGTGAGAACCCAAACCCTAGCCCACGTCCTTGCCCTCGTCGTCGACCTCACCCCGACCTCATCCTCGTCATCTCCATCACCACCTCCTCTCCTCCTTCTCTATCCCGAAAACCCTGCACCTCGACACCGATACCCTGCAGCAACCCCACCTTGTCGGAGATCTCGCTGTCGCCACCCACCATCTCACCCACCTTCACCTCTTCACCTCCCTCTCCTCTCCCGACACCCTAGAACACCAACACCGACTCCACGACATCCCCTGCACCCCGAACACCAACTCAAGAAACCTATAGCTACCTCGCCGCCGACAGCGGCCCATCGTCGCCATCATTCCACCTCTGTCCTCGCAACCCCAGAATCCAACAGCAGCTACCATGTCTTCTTCTCCTTCTTCTTGTTCTCTTCTTAATCGTTTCTTGATTCTCCGATCGTCTCGCCAGAGTTGCGTGAGTCGCCGATGACCCAGTCATCGTCTTCATACAGCCTAGTCACCACGTCTTGTCACTGCTCAGCTAGGTCCAGTCCTGCGCGCGAAAGTTTGCATCGCAACGTGATTTCCGACATCGGACGTAGCATCCGTATCTCGACATGAGATCTGATCAGGTAAGTTTTAACTTGCAACATGCTATGTTATTATATCGATATCTATATGAATAAGAATAGTGCATGTGTTTTATTATTCAGCGAATAGTACCAATTTACAGTTTTACGATATCCGTTCATATCCGTACTGATAATCGTTTATCTAGTTGCATACCGGAACATCATGATATCACTACACTACTATATTAGTACAACATGCTATCTAGTTTGCATCATACTTGGTAGTGAACGTATAATGGTTATTACAGATAGATACATATGTATCCTGATATCAGTTGTGTTTACTGTGTTCCGATATTGATTACAGTTTCATATGGGATATATATTTGGTTAATATACATCACATGACATGTTCACGATACACTATCTGACTTATTACTTGGATCTTATTTCTAATACCAACAATCCTGACTTGTTGTCCTGACGGACGTGACTTGTTGTCTATATAGACGAGAACTGTACCTGCTTGATCCTATGTTGGCATTAGATTTATATCGTCAATACCTGACTTGAACACAAACTTAGGGGAAAAAGGAAAATCAAGAATGTAACCAAAACGTAACTCAAGAGGATATTATTAGTGATTGCCGTTTTTCCAGGCGTTATGGAATAAATACTTGTTTGCCGTGTTTCCGGGTGTTACGGAATAAATACTGTTACCGTGGTCCCGTGGGGAATGAACGGGATATATACTGTTGGGTTACGATGAGGATTACATTAATTGATTTCCAAGACTTATAGAATAGATAACCTAGAAGCACATATTTTAGGATACACATCACATACATACACCTCACTGTTTCATATCTGTGTTATTTATGTATATTCATGTTTACTTATAGCATTATACCCTGGACATTGATGTTACTTTGATATTATGACACACTGACGTCTAGGTTTTGCATGGCCCAGTTTCTCTATCGCAGGCAGATCGAGAATATTTTAGCAATCAAGCCGAGCAATGAGGAGTTGAACATGTTTTATTAGAGATGTTTAGTTTATTTTCATAGTTTTGTTTATTGATGTGAGCCCATATTGGGACATGATTCAGACACGGTTTATTGGATTTTGATTCGTTTCCGCTATATGCATTTTCTTGATTCTATTTGCTATGGCAATGGACATGTACTAGATAGATTATATATATTTTTTCTATTCTTGATATCCGATAGACAGCCGTAATGTGACTGTGGAGAGATGATTTCTAGCGACAGATAGCATAGTTGGCTCTGTCACATGCCGTAGTCTGCATATCTTGGGAAGCGGGGTGTGACAGAATTTGTTTAGTATCAAAGCCCTAGGATTTAGGATTAGTCGGGTTTGGTTCTTTTGTAGCTGGGTATTAAACCCAATTCACTAACCAAAAAACCCGAAATTAGGAACATGTCCTGCCACATTACTATCTTGCCAGTTTTGATTCTATATCTATCTTGTTTATTGAATCCGGTTTACCGTTGCTAATCCTCTTTAGTTTCTTGGCTTCAGAGTCATGGCGGATAGAGATTTGCTATCATATCAGAGGCGCGTTGATAACGCCACAATGCTTGGAGTTATACGTGGTATGCTTGAAAACCAAAAGCGGCAAACTGAGCTGAATCAGCAGCAGGCCGAGGCTTTCCAGAAGGGTCTGCTAACAGTCCAACAGTCCGTAGTTGCAGTAGCACCCAGGCCAGCACAGCTTGAGGGCACCATGGTGGACATCAGAAAACTTGGTCCATCTACATTTACAGGATTGGAGGAGTCATTGTCAGTGAAGCAGTGGATAGTTGATACAGAGAATCTGCTTGTCGCTGCGTAGATTCCGGATGAGAAAAGGGTAGATGTAGTACGCATCCAGTTAGTAGATTACGCTCGCGAGTGGTGGGTCGTAGAGGAGACCCGTCTGACCAAGCTAATCAGTTGGGAAACTTTTTCGCGGAGTTTCTTGGAGAAGTTCTTTCCGCAATCTGCTCGGGAAGACATGGAAGAGAAGTTTATAAGCTTGAAGCAGAATGTCGGATCTGTTGATGCGCATTCGGCTGAGTGGACTCGGCTCATTCGATTTGCAGGGCCTTTGGTTGCCAACGAGGCAGATAAGGCACAGAGGTTTATGCGTAGCTTGGATGTGGAGATTCAGAGACACATCATATCTCTGGGATCGACCACCTTCTCTCAAGTTCTCAAGGAAGCCAGGCAGCAGCAGAGTTTATCGGTGAAAGCGAAGGGTACTCAATAGCAAACCATCGTAGTGTGGAAGCCAGCATTTACACCAAACAGAGCTCCTGTATGCATAAGTATTCCGGTGAACAAGCGAGGCATTGTACCTATGAAGAAGCCCGTTGTATCCAATCAGAAAAGAAGTGCACTTTGTGACTACTGCCAACGACCTGGTCATTTCCGGAGGGAGTGCCGGATGAGGCTTAGGCAGTGTCTGATTTGCGGAGCTGCTGATCATCGAATGCAAGCTTGTCCATCGAGAGCTCAGTTGAAAGGTGATGCTCCGAGAGCACAGCAGAAGAAGATTACTCAAGGGCCTAACCAAGCACGGGCCTTCACTTTGAAGGCTGAGGAGGCCTAAGCTTCAGACGAAATTGTTTCAGGTATCCTATTCGTTTATAATTTTCCCGCATTGGCATTATTCAATTCAGGTGCATCCCATTGCTTCATGTCATCCAATTTTATTAGTGCACACTCTATTCCACTCATATCCCTGTCTAGTTGCTGGGACATACATACTGTAAATGGGAAAATTATATCTTGTAGTGAGTGCAAGGGTTGCTCGATAGTTATTTGTGGATGGGAGTTATTCGCAGATTTCTTGGTAATTGATACTGGCAGCTGTGATGTTGTCTTGGGAATGAACTTTCTTAGCACTTTCCACGCTCACATCGATTGTAGGGCAAAGAAAGTGATTTTCCAGATTCCCGGACATCCGGAGTTTATATTTTCAGGAGGTAGAAGATCTGTCGAGCCAGTCGAATTTAGGGCTAGGCTGATATGTGTCGTTCTTTCGTCGATGGAAGTAAACAAGGAAGAAGCGCCAGCAGTAGTTCAAGAGTTTATGGATGTGTTCGAGGACATCTCGGGTTTACCGCCAAAACAAGATATGGAGTTCGCAATTGATCTTATTCCTGGAGTAGCGTCGGTTTCAAAGGTTTATTATCCAATGGCACCCGTGGAACTAGAAGAGGTAAAGAAACAGGTTGCCGAATTTCTAGAGAAGGGCTGGATTCATAGCAGTAGTTCAACATGGGAAGCTCCAGTTCTTTTAGTCAAGAAGAAGGATGGCACGCGAAGGATGTGTATTGATTATCGAGAATTAAACCGGGTGACTATTAAGAACAAGTACCCAATCTCTCGCATCGGTGAATTATTCGGTCACCTCAGTGGCGCGAGGGTATTCTCGAAGTTGGATTTTCGATCCGGATATCATCAAGTTCGGGTGAAATCAGAAGATATTTGCAAGACAACGTTCCGAACTCGATATGAGTATTACGAGTACTTAGTGATGCCATTTGGAGTTACTAACGCACTAACAATATTTATGGACTTGATGAACCGAATCTTTTCACCGTACCTGGACCAGTTCATTGTGGTGTTTATCGATGATATTCTGGTCTATTTAAGGAGAAAAGAAGAGCATGCAGAAAACTTGAGGATCGCGTTGCATACGTTGAGGCAAGAAAGGTTATATGCTAAGATAAGAAAGTGCGAGTTTTGGCTCGAAGAAATGAAGTTCTTGGGTCATGTCGTATCCGGAGATGGAATTGCCGTTTACCCTGAAAAGATTGCAGCTGTTCATGATTGGCCAATTCCAATGAATGTTAGGGAGATCAGAAGTTTTCTTGGGCTTGCCGGATATTATAGAAGGTTTGTGGAGAACTTCGCTCGAATAGCAGAACCATTGACCAAGCTAACACGAAAGGAGGTACCGTTCGTATGGACGGAGAAATGTGCGTCGGCTTTGAAGTGTTGAAGCAAAGATTGACTACCTCTCCTATCTTGACAGTGCCAGACAGTTCCGGAGGGTTGGTTATTCACAGCAACACATCTGGGAAAGGCTTAGGATGTATTCTAATGCAGAATTGGAAGGTTATAGCCTATGCGTCAAGACAATTGAAGACTCATGAGAAGAACTACCCAACTCATGATTTGGACAGTAATTTTTGCTTTGAAGATTTAGAAACACTACTTATTGAGCGAAAGGGTAGATGTATTTACCGATCACAAGAGTCTAAAGTATGTGTTCACACAGAAAGAGCTCAACATAAGGCAGCGTAGATGGTTGGAGCTAATGGCTGACTATGATCTTGTTTTAAAATATCATCCGATGAAAGTTAATGTAGAGCTGATGCTTTAAGTTGGTCGCCAGCAATAAGGATGTTGACAGCATAGAAGGAGATTATAACCGATTTTCAGAGGTTTGAGTTGGAGATTGTACTACCGCATTCTTTGGGACAGTTGATGCAATTGCAAGTACAGTCGTTCTTGATCGATAACTTAGAGCAGCGCAGTCGTACGATCCAAGATTGTAGAAGTTTCGAGAACAAGTAGAAGCGGGATATCGAACAGACTTGTTAATTCATGAAGACAGTTCGTTATGTTATGGGAGTCGTTTATGTGTGCCTAAAGGAGATGTTCGTGAAGAAGTCATGAAAGAGACTTATATTTCCGCATTTTCCGTACATCCGGGAGGCATAAAGATGTACCGAGATCTACGACAATATTTCTGGTGGGAAGGCATGAAAAGGGAGATTGCTCATTATGTATCGAAGTGCTTGGTGTGTCAGCAAATCAAGGCTGAACATCAAAAGATAGCTGGTTTATTGGAACTATTTCCGATTCCTCAATGGAAGTGGGAACATATAACTATAGATTTTGTGATAGCTCTACCACGGATTCCAAAAGGCAATAATGCAGTTTGGGTGATTGTTGATCAATTGACTAAGGTAGCTCATTTTATATCGTTTCGAGTTGGTCAATCGACGAAAGTTTTGGCAGAGTGGTACATGCAGGAGATTTTGAGATTGCATGGAGTACTCGTGAGCATCGTTTCGAATCATGATACTCGATTTCTATCACACGTTTGGAGGAGTCTGCAGGAAAGTTTGGGGACTTGCTTGAAATTTAGCACCGCTTATCATCCTCAGACAGATGGACAGTCTAAAAGAACGATCCAATCTCTTGAAGATATGTTTAGAGAATGCATGTTACACTTCAAGGGTTCATGGGAGGATCATTTGCACTTGGTGGAGTTTTCTTATAATAACAGTTTTCAGGCGACTATACAGATGGCTCAATTCAAAGTATTGTACGGTCGTAAGTGTCGCTCATCCATCTGTTGGGACGATGTTGGAAAAAGAAGATTGTTGGGACCGGATTTTATTGTGCAAACGGTGGAGAAAGTCAACGTGATCCGAAATTATATGAAGGCGGCACAAGATCGACAGAAAAGTTGGGCTGATATGGGACGAAGACCTCTGGAGTTCGCAGTTGGTGATTTTGTATTCTTGAAGATATCACTGACCAGAGGAGTGATCTGTTTTGGTAGTCAAGGCAAGCTTAGTCCTCGATTCGTGGGGACTTTCAATATTATCGAGTGTGTTGGAGAGGTAGCATATCGATTAGCTTTACCATCATCCTTGTTGGGTGTTCATGACGTGTTTCATGTATCTCAACTCTGCAGGTATGTTCGAGATGAGATGCACATCTTAGATCACTCGGAACTGATAGTAAGGGAGGACTTAACATATGAAGAACGACCAATAGCGATTATGGATCGACGAGACAAGGTCCTCAGGAACAAAGTTATCCCTCTAGTACTTGTTTCATGGGGGAATCGTTCGCACGGAGAATCTACTTCGGACGTGAAGACGAGATCCAACAGAAGTTTCCACATCTCTTTTCTTAGATCCATGTTTTCTTGTCTTTTCTTGTTGCGGGAATTTCGAGGACGAAATTTTTTTGTAGTTGGGTATAATGTAATACCCTAGCACTGTTATATATATTTATTTTGGGGTATTTCAAATTTTGCGACAGATTTCTTTATTACTATTGTTTTTAGGTGCGGATAGTGCATTTGGTAACTACTGTTAGTATCCGACCAGACCGGCATGTTTGAAACCCATCATGATTCAAGATTACGTCATATATTTGCTAATACAGAGGTTCCATGCACATATAGATTCTATACACACTTGTATGATATATTTTATATTCGCATATCTTTTAATAATACAAATAAAAACTAAATAATATTTTTTAATATCTAGTATGGCACGTCATCATACCCCATATCATATGGTTGCACCCATGTAGCATGTTCATGCTCTAATTGTTAAAACAGACTCGTTTGGATTGCTACGTGAGCTCACTCCGTTGCTTGGTCTAACGCGAGTAATGACGTCGCTTACTTGAAGTACGGTACCGGGGTTGGAGCCGCTTCTTACGAGTCAGTGGAATCTTTATGCCCAAAACCCTTATTCCAGTAGTCATTTATTCCGTATTTGGGGGTATGCATTTTTTTTGACCGAGCATCGCATTACAGACTTGCGCTCAGCAGAGCGCGACACGTGTCACCTCCACATGCGCTAGCGCCTTGCGCTCCTTAATTGGCGCAAAGCGCCTGACAGACCATGTGGCGCACTGTCAGACCATTAAATGCTGCGCATTATTTAAGAAAGGGCAGAGCCCAATTAAAAGTCTAAGAGACCAATTGAAATGTTGTCCATTGTTTTAAAAAGGGCAGAGCCTAAGTAAAAGGCCTAACAGGTCAAATATAAATGCTATGCATTTAATTACAGAGCCCAATGCTATGCAATATAAAAGGGCCAAGCCCAAATAAAGGCTCAACAGCCAGAACAATAAAATGTTCAACTCATATCAATTGAGCTCATATGCTCATAAACCTTCAAGCAGACTTTAGTCCCAAATTGGACTATAGATCCCCCAGCCAACATTGGCTCAAGGGTACATCTCTGAACTCCTCTGATATTTGTCGTTGTAATCTTTCAACGTCTTCAGAGAGGTGATGGGTCCCGACAGCCATACATTCCACGGACCACAACGGACTACCATGTCCTTAAACTGGAAATCGACCACAATGTCTCTAAACTAAACAATAGAGCCCAAATGCTCTCTTGTTGGATCTAAATGATCATGTTAAGTTGATCTTAGTCCGGAAATCAGACTAACGTATCCTTAACAAACGTTTAAGTTGATCTTAGTCCAAAATAAGACTAACGTATCCTTAAACGAAAACCCCAAACCCAAATCTAAGAAAATACGGATTTGGACTAATCCACATCCTACGGACGACAACATAAATTAGTCTCCGTATACAATCCACGGGCAACCACAAACAAAACAAACACCCACGACACGAAGTGACCAGCTGAAGAAGGAGAAAGTTGTTACCGTGATGCGGTAACGTAATTAACTGCAGGGGCTTGCGCCTGCAGGGAAGAGCGTCCCCACAATCAAAAACCCCTCAGACGAGGGGGAATCTGACGAAGTCTGCTACATCGGCCGCATCCGTTTAAACCTTCGATATACAGTGCCATAAATCAACATGGCATCTTTGGAGAGTTGGACGGATAGCACCAATTAGCATCTGCCCCGAATTTCAGGCAAGACGTACATCGCATCTCCGCCGCGTCCTTTGGAGGGGAACGGATTCTGGAATGCCCGGAGGGACCTTTTCCTCTTTCCACTCCACACTTTGTGCGTCGTGTTCGTGAACGAATCGCGATTTGCTATGGTTTCCTGTGGATTCGAGGTACTTAGATTTGGTGTCTTGCTCCGTGCAGAAAAAAGAAGATCAATGGCATCAAACTGCACTACCTGCAACTGCAACTCTCACTCCGTCCTTGCTGGAGGAGTGACTTATGGGCCCCAAGTGGCCTCCCTTTTCAAGATGCCAGTGGAGCAGGTGACTCAGGCCACCACTGGACTATTCTTCGGGACTATGCTACCACCGATGAGCTTCAATGCCCCAGTGCCCGTACCAGAAGCTCCTAAGAAGTCAGTCTTCGATTGGCTTACAGCTGCTGCGGCCCCTTTCAACGGGTCACCCAACTCCGCTGCCTCGGTTTTTAACAGACTAGGCCAGAGCTCCAACGGGCCCACGAAGAAGCCTGCAATACCAGAAGGTGTTATCTCGAAGCGGATAGCCATTCTTGCTCCTAAAGTCGTCAAGGCAGCTTCCACTGGTAAAGGGTCGGTCTTCACAAGACTAACTATTTCTGCTACCATTCCAGGAGAAATCACCAAGGTTGCTTTCCCTACTCGGAAGTCTGCTTTTGATAGGTTGGCCGTCCCCATTCAACGGACGTCAGTCTTTAAAAGGCTGATACCAGCGAATTCTGACCAACACAGGGGACATAACCTACGGGCCCCAAGCGGCCTCTTTATTCGCGATGCCTGTGGAGCAAATTACTCAAGCCACCACAGGGCTGTTTTTCGGGACCATGCTCCCGCCAGCGAGCTTCACCATCCCTGTACCCCTATCGGAAGCTTCAAAGAAGTCGGTCTTCGATCGACTTGCTACTACCACGGCCCTTCTCAATAGGTCGCCCGATTCCAATCCCTCGGTCCTCACCAGGCTGAACTCGAGCACCAAAGGGCCTACCAAGAAGCCCATAATACCTGAAGTGGCCATCCCAATGAAGATAGCCATCCCTGCTCCTGAAGTCGTCAAGGCGGCTTCTCCTGCCAGAGGGTCGATCTTTGCAAGACTGACTGGTCCCATTCCCGCTCCCGCTCAGAAATCTGTCTTTGACCGGTTAGACACGGCTTCTCAACGGACGTCAGTCTTCAAGAGGCTGAGACCAGCAACAGCCCCTCACCTGAACATGGGGCAAGACAAAGCCATCCCCATCACCGAGCCAACTCCATCAGCTCGACATGCTCGACATCGCCACTGGCGCCGGATAAGGAAGGCTGGGGGCAACTCCCCGTCTGGACTAACTCCACCAGCTCCAACGGTGGAAATTAATGTTGCTGTTCCAACCGGGAACAGCTTTGAGTTGCTGAACAGGGTATGCAGGAATTCGCCTACTGCCGTACTAAAAAGATCTGCGCCACCGGTAGAGACCGTCGTAGAAACAAAGCCGGAGCAGTCTCCTCAACGGCTGTCTTCCAAAGTCTACAAGATTTGGCGACGAGTCCGAGAATCGGTGATTGATCCTAATTTCTCCCATCAGCATAAGAAGTCGAAAGTCCGACAGGAAGAAAACCGCCCTGTTAAGCAACGGAAGACGACGACCACCTGGGTGCCCACAGCAACGGCCTCCTCAACTTCGATGGCCCATAAGAGAAGAAGGCCGGAGAAAGTCCCCACGCCTGCGGCAAATGTCAAAGGCAGTGAGCCTAAACGCCCTAAGTCCGGGGGCATGGTGGTACATACCGTCTATATGGCATCCGGGAAAGAGGATAGCCGTATATCCACAGGTCATCGACCGCTTACGCGATCAGTGACTAAGGCTCAAGAGCAGCAGCAGAAGCTCCAAGAGATGATGACCGCGATGGCCGCACTCACCGGACCAAAAGAAAGCCCGGAGGCGTCATCGGAGAAGCGTCGCGAACACGAAACCGATGCCGAATTCCTTCGCAGGATACTTGAAAAGAAGGACAGAGAGGCTGCGGAACAAGCAGCCAATATAAAACGAATGACCCTTCTGTTCCAGGACATGGTGGGTATGATGATCCAGCCGGATCCCCCAGCCGAGACCCTCCGATTATCCTTGAAGATGACAGAGGAGAAACGTCAAATCCACCCCCGGCTCTTTCAACAGCCAAAGAGGAAACAATCTCTAAGTCTACCCTGGATGACTACATAGTCCAGCAGATACGAGTTCACCAGGCAACTGAGGCAGCCGGCCATGTTGTCAAAACGGGGCGACCATATCCGAGCTGGTATGATCAGATCAAATACCCGCCGGGCTACACGATCCCAAAATTCCATGTCTACAAGGGGACAGGCAATCCCCATCAACATGTTGCCCAGTTCATGGCTCTTTGTGGCAACACCGGCGGCGATGATAAGCTCCTGCTTCGCCAAATCGTCGGTAGTTTATCGGAGACGGCATTTGAGTGGTATTCCGAACTTCCAAATGACTCCGTCAAAACTTTCACTGAAATGTAGTTATTGTTTACCCAGCGTTTCGCAAGCGCCAGCGAACGCACCCCGATAACGGCATTAATTAATGCAAGGGTGAAGCCGGGCGAAACCTAGGTTCAATATGCAATCCGACGGCGGAACTTATGGTCGAAGTGCGAGCAGCGCATCGAAGAAGCACCAGCGGTGGGCATGTTCGTGGGCACCCTAGATCCTCATGCGACTATTTCACAGTTCATGATGTTCTTTAAACCGACCACGTTCCAGGCCCTAATCGACAAGTTGGCTCAGATGGATCAAATGGGTCACAGACCGTCTCCCGCGAAGCCGGAACCGTGAAACGACAAGGGTAAAGGGAAGGCAACCTTCGTCGCGAACATCCAACAGCAGCCCAGTACCCCAAAACTAGCAGATCAACTGGAAGAGAGACGACGCTATTACAATGAGAAAATGAAGCGTCCTTACTCATTCCCACGGGACAAAACAAGGAGGTTGTTCGAGCTGGAAGTGCACAACAGACCTATCAACTTACCAAATCCAAGGCGACCGCCGCAACCCAGCGAGGTGAATAACTCCAATTACTGCCCTTACCATCAAACGGTAAGTCACCCGATCGAGGATTGCTTCGTCTTTAAAGGATGGATCGAAGATCAGTACCTACAAGGCAAGTTTGCACTGTCCGAGAAGTGGAAAATATACCCACCACAACCGCACTCTCCTAAGAAGGTGGACACGCCGGGGGCATCATGCTCTTTTATAAAAGAAGCTCCATGGAAGGTCGCTCTTTCAGCCAAGACGAAAAGAATGCTGAAGGATCTCCAAACATGCCCGGCAATCAGGTGGAAAAATTCATTGGAACCTGAAATCGTTGAGGGAATGTTGAAACCGCACCCAACTACAAAAATTGGTGGTGATGGTCAAAGCGCTCGCACCCAGCCGTCAAAGTCTTTGAAGAAGAAGGAGAAGACCCAAAAGCCCGTGAAGTTTGATGACAAGCGCATGGATCTGCAAAAACATATTGACGCACTGGAAGAATATAATCAGAAGGCGCGGACCCCAATCACACGCCGAGAATTCCTCAGCCACGTCCTTGAGGACGGAGATGATGACAAAGACTCGTTGAATGAACCTGCGGATTATGTGGCAAGATGCCATGTAATCTCTCACTCATCGATAGACAATAAAGAAGCTCCTTGCTCCGAGAGACGGGGGGAAGGTCCTGAACCATAACTTCTATGGTCGTCAGACGAAATGATCGACGCCTCCCTGAGTGAAATTCATCTGAAAAGTAAAACCGATCGGGAGCGTGAGATGGCTATATTTGAAAAGGCCAAACGCCGGCGACTGGACAAAAGAGTCGAAACTCTCCTACCAGATCAAAGTACATCCGCCGCAAATGAAAGTAGGATCAAGACAAGGAAACGATTCGCCAAAGCCATATCGATGGGGATGAGGCCGCCCTCTTTCAGAGAAAATTCTCATGGTGATATACATCTTGATAAAGCGGACGTACATCCTAACTTCTGCTTATATCATCAGAAAATCGCACATCCTACTGAAGACTGCAACTCCTTTAAGTGTTGGTGGCAAGGGTATGTCGGTCACAGGCAACACTTCAACAGGACAAAGCATGAAACTCGTAGACAGCGGAAAGATGCGACAGATGAGCATAAAAGAATTGCCGGCAATTTTCATAAGGTTGATCCCGAGGGATCGCGAGTTCTCACCTTCGGGAGCGACTCCGACGAAAAGGTAGCCCTCAGCCCTCTCTTCAAGGAATCCATCTCTGAAACGAAAGAACTGAGGAGTTGCGAGAACAGTCAGTCGTGCAATCGCATGCTATCCGGAAAGAATCTCGGACCCGCAAACAAGGGATCGAACAAAAAGGATAAAGGGAAGGGAAGAACGGCCTTCGTCGCCAACGCTCAATAACAACCGTGTGACCCTAGACCGGTTGTTCGCCAAAACAACAAGCGGCAACCCCTCTATGAAAAGTTGAAACGTCCTTACTCATTTCCCCAGGATGAAACAGGGAGGTTGTTCGAATTAGCAGTGCGCAACAGGCTTATCATTCTACCGGAGCCGAAACACCAGCTACAACTGAATGGTGTCAACAATCCTAATTACTGCCCTTACCACCAAGTATTGGGCCATCCGATCGAAAACTGCTACGTTTTCAAAAACTGGGTTGAAGACCAATACCAACAGGGCAAGTTCGCGTTGTCCGAGAACTGGAAGGTGAGCCCGCCACAACCACATGCTCCAAGAAAGATGGATATGCTGGGGGCATCATGCTCATTCATAGGGAAAGCCCCATGGACCAAAAAGTCCGTAACTAAAAATCCGCCTCAAATACGGCAACGACGGACTGAAACGTCCTTAAACTAACAGTGGACCGAGACGTCCTTAAACTAATGACGGGCCACTATGTCCTAAAACTAGCTGTTGACCGAGATGTCAATAAATTACGGTGGATTGCGGCATCCCAAATTTGATACAAAAAAAGAAGAATAAAAATAAAAATAAAAACGGTATGTCCATAAGAAAAATGGGCATGGATGAAAACCCGAAAGGGCTCCGTGAGTAAAAACAGCAGGGCTACCGGCGAGTGTTTGTGAAAACCCAAAAAGGCGCAACCTCGTTATATAAGAATAAAAAAAAGAGAAAATGGTATGTCCATAAGCAAAATGGGCACGGATGAAAACCCGAAAGGGCTCCCTGAGTAAAATGGGCAGGGCTACCGGCGAGTGTTTGTGAAAACCCGAAAGGGTGCAGCCTCGTTAAAAGACACTTGCAGGGTCCTCTCGACCTTGTGAGGAGAAACCACCTGTGTGAGATCCTTACGACTCACAAGAGAGCAACACACTTAGGGATCCCCACGATTCCTAAGGAGAAATTACACTTGTGAGATCCTCACGACTCGTAAGGAGAACACTCTTATGGGACCCTCACGGCTCATAAGATTTGAAAGTCTTAAGTTACAGAGACCTGAACCTGTTCTTAAGCAACCCCTACAACCTCCGATACTGCCCTACAAGCGGTTCAATGCTGACCCTTGTATACAATCCACGGGCGCGAATAAAAATTTCCCTAACCAAGTCCCATCCGTGATTAGGGATATGTTCGCACGATGAACAACCCTTGTAAGTCCTCTCGACTTATAAGGAGAAAACTCTTTTGTAAGATCCTTACAACTTACAGGGGAATATGCACTTAGGAATCCTCACGATTCCTAAGGAGAAAATGCACCTACGAGATCCTCACGACTTGTAGGGAGAAATACCTTTGTGAGACCCTTACGGCTCATGAAGTCAAAAGCCTTAGTTGACAGAATTCTAACCCTATTTACTAAGCCACCTTTGTTCGACATCGACGGAGGCAAATGATAATTCACTCCTGGCCATATCCCAGTTGTAGCGATACTGATGCCGAAATCGGTGTCTAATTCCAGGTTTGTGGCAGAAAGCTAGCAAGCCGCACATGCATACGAAATAACCGAAATGATGGGGCAACTTGCAACAAAATCAGCAAGTAAAAAGAAAATGTATGCATGCGAAATAGCTGAAATGATTGGGCAACTCGCAATAAAAAGCAGCGAGTAAAAATAAAACAAATAGACGAAATGATTAGGCAACTCACAATAAAAAGCAGCGAGTAAAAATAAAACAAATAGCCGAAATGATTAGGCAACTCGCAATAAAAAGCAGTGAGTAATAAAAAAAATAATATAAAACAAATAGCCAAAATGATTGGGAACCGCGATAAATAGCCGAAATGATTGGGCAATCGCGACTTTCGCGATATAAAAGATGAAATGATAGAGCATCGCGGAAAGAAATAAAGAAAAATGAAATTTTTGCCCTACAGGTGAGGTAACATCGATCCCTGTATACAATCCAGGGGCACAAACAAAAAAGGGAACCATACCTTCCCACCAGGCTCCATCCGAAAGAGAGCCAAGTCTCGACGGTTCATAGACAATCTAGAGACCATCTCGACATTCGTCTCGTTATAGCAGACGCAACGTCAAAACAAAGTGGAGTGACGGCAAAATCCCAACTCCACCTCGACATCCGTCTCGTTACAACAGACGCAATGTCAACAACGGCGTTCCTTCGCAGTCCAGCAGGATGTACATGCAACGTCAACGAAAGACCCTATGGTCAGCAAAGCGGAGTAACGGCAAAATCCAGGCTCCACCTCAGCATTCGTCTCATTACAGCAGACGCAATGTCAACAACGACATTCCTTCGCAGTCCAGCAGGATGCAGATGCAACGTCAACAAAAGACCTCACGGTCGAAACAAAGCGGAGCGACGGCAAAATCCCAGCTCCACCTCAGTATTCGTCTTGATACAGCAGACGCAATGTCAACAAAGACGTTCTTTCGCAGTCCAGCAGGATGCAGATGCAACGTCAACAAAAGAACTCACGGTCGAAACAAAGCGGAGTGACGGCAAAATCCCAGCTCCACCTCAGCATTCGTCTCGATACAGCAGACGCAATGTCAACAAAGGCGTTCCTTCGCAGTCCAGCAGGATGCAGATGCAACATCAACAAAAGACCTCACGGTCGAAACAAAGCGGAGTGACGGAAAAATCCCATCTCCACCTCAGCATTCGTCTCATTACAGCAGACGCAATGTCAACAATGGCATTCCTTCGCAGTCCAACAGGATGCAGATGCGACGTCAACAAAAGACCCCATGGTCGAAGCAAAGCGGAGTGACGGCAAAATCTCAGCTCCACCTCAGCATTCGTCTCGATACAGCAGACGCAGTGCCAGCAAATGAAGCGAAGGCCAAATTCCTAGCTTCAGGGTCTTGACGGTAACTCATATAAAACCTGAAAGACTATCGGAGATCATCCCACATTAGCGCGGAGCGGTCACCACCTCGACGTTCGTCTCGATACAGCAGACGAGATGTCACTACAGCGCCCTTCCTCCAACAGGATTCGGACGCGCCAAAGCAAACGAAGCAAAGGCCAAATTCCTAGCTTCAGGGTCTTGAAGGCGACTCATATAAAACCTGAAAGACTATCGGAGATCATCCAATATCAGCGCGGAATGGTCACCACCTCGGCGATCGTCTCGATACAGTAGACGCGATGTCACCACAGCGTTCTTCCTCCAACGGGATTCGGACGCACCAAAGCAAACGAAGCGAAGGCTAAATTCCTAGCTTCAGGGTCTTGAAGGAAACTCATATAAAACCTGAAAGACCATCGGAGATCATCCCACACCAGCATGGAATGGTCACCACCTCGACGTTCGTCTCGACACAGCAGACGAGATGTTACCACAACATTCTTCTTCCAGCAGGATTCAGACGCGACAATCAGAAAACGGAGCCGCGGCAAAATCCCTAGTTCCAAACCTCGACGGTTCACCAACAACCTAGAGACAACCGTGATATTCGTCTCGATACAGCAGACGCAATGCCAGCAAACGAAGCGAAGGCCAAATTCCTAGCTTCAGGGTCTTAACGGCAACTCATATAAAACCTGAAAGACTATCGGAGATCATCCCACACTAATGCGGAGTGGTTATGACTCATCGGGGCTCTCTAAAATGAGCCTAACCTCAAGTAAAAAGCGGCATGGCGAAATTCCTAACGCTTGCTCTTCCGACGGTCAAACTGCCTAGGAGGATTGCTTGAAGACGTCTTGTCCAGCCCCCGAAGGGATCAGAGACACGACAGTCGCAAGTCTACTCGAACAACAAGGTTGCCTATCGAGGAATACATCAGCCGACGCGACGTTACGACGGACAAAACCCTAATACGACAGATCCTAACGGACCTCTGTCGTAAAGAGCAGAGGTTAACTGTGACGTTAGGATATTCTTGTGAGAAATGCTCGATTCGTCTCGACTCGTGAGGCAAAGCCTTAGGCAGCGGGGATTAAAAAACCTGTTTCCTAAGCACTGGGGCCCTGCAAGTCAGTCCGAAATGGACTCTTACATACTATTCACGGGTCACACTCTCCAAAGTCGAATCTCGACAAGGAGGGAAGCAACCGCTTACGGGTCCTCTCGACTCATAAGAAGGAAAATTCTCTTATAAGATCCTTATGACTTATAAGGGAAAACGCATTTAGGAATCCTCACGATTCCTAAGGAGAAAATACACCTACGAATCCTCTCGATTCGTAGGGAGAAAAGTCTTTATGAGACCCTCACGGCTCATAAAGTTGAAAAGTCTTAGGTGACAGATCCTAACCCTGTTTTCTAAGCCATCGCCACTCTACAAAAAGCATAAGATTGACAGTTATATACCATCTACGGGTCGCACTTGCTAAAATCGCATGACAAGCAACACAGCAAAAAAGAAGAAAGCATAAAGATGACAAAAGATATTGCAAAAGAAATGTATCTTTTATTCATGTATGCAGTTGGGTACAAAATACATCATATGAAAGAATAAAAGAATGAATACATTTTATTCAAAATTTACAAATGACGCAAAAGCAACTATTGGGTGGGAAGCGTCTTCAGTAGGCCAATCAATTGCTCACGCACTCCCCTCAGCCTCTCGTCATGGTCAGCTGCCGCGGCCAACTCTGCTCCAACTTGATCTCGTTGCTGCAAATAAGATAAAAGTTGTTCTTCGATGGCTCGCTGAGCTGCTTCATGACCTTGGGCATCCCGCTCGACGACGTCAAGCTGCTGCCTCAGTGTTAACCCGTCAGAGATACATCGCAGAAGGCCTTCAAAGATAACTTTCAACCGTGCAGCATTTGCATCAACCTGAGCATGCAGTCGGGCAGATTCGCTCGAAGTCTCTTCGCACTCCTACATTTTAAAGCCCCCTCTTGTTCAAGATGACGGAAGTAGGGAGTGCTCTGCTCAACCCACGCAGCCCACTGAGCGTTCATAGCCAGGACCTTTGGAGCTGGACGTCCAACCTCGAGCTCATGCATGAAAGCTTCAATTTCCCTGCAGTGATTAACCCAAGACTCGACGACACCTTCATTATGAAAATTTACAAGCATCACCAGCATCGGATTAACCTCGGCAGCGAAATCCACGGCAGATGTAGGAGCTTCTACGTCAAGATCCTCGACGCATCCACTCAGCATACTCAGACTCATCGTAGCACCCTTTGAGGATAGATGTCTGGAGAATGGGCATACCGACATCATAATGCGGGACTCGAAAGGGACCGGAGTCGGAGAGACCGCTGCAAAAAAGATCACAATCAAATGACGGTTCAAGAAATATAGGAAGGTCATGAATGATGGAATCTACTATACCGGCTGCAGAAGGTGGCAAAGCCGGAAGGACCGGTGGTGCAACTGATCTCTTATCTCCTTCTTCGATCTGTAGCACTGCAATCAGGGCAAGGAAGAATCAAAAACAATTTCATTATTGGAAAAAGAAAGAGCATTAATTGAAAACTATACTCACCCGCGCCACTGGATGAAGCAAGCTCCGACGGAAAGGAGAAGTGGGGATGCAGCACCTGGTACAGGTGGTTAAAAAGAACTCCTGCAAAGACGCAATAGTACAACGTCAGTACATAAATTATGCAGCCAAGATAAAACTGATGAGTCACAAATCTATACCTTCCAGCATTCGTGATGGTGCGAGAGAAGGAAGAGAAGTGGTCGCCGTCAGAGCGGTAACTGACGGCGCTCCCTCGGATAACGCGACATCCGCACTAGCCGCACCTGCGTTAGAAGCAAGATAAACTTTATTAGGAAATATTACTGAATAAAGAAAGAAGGGTCGTGCCTAAGATTTACCTGAAGAGTCGCCGGCCGGAACCCTAACAAGGGCATCACTTGATACAATGATGGCGTCTCCCTCCTCCATTGGGATTGTCTCACCTCCCGTTGCCTCATCGCCTGACTCCACAGGAACCGTCGTCACGCTAGCGACTCCAGGAGATGACAAGGAACTGTAGGCAGGGAGAGCGATAATTGGAGTAGTGCCTGACTCTTGAGAATGAACGGCCGTCTCGTGCTCGGCGACCATGCCCGTCTCACCCGCTACCACCTCGGGCTCAGCGGTCGCAGCCGTCTCATCCACCGCTGCAATAGGTTCGTCCGTAGCAGCCATCTTATCCGCTGCTGCCTCAGGCTCAGTTATAGCAGCCATCTCATCTGCCGCCACCTCGTGGTCGGCAGTGGTGGCCGTCTCGGGCATAGTAGTGACTGTCTCGTCAGCCACTAGCTCGGGCCCGGCAACTAAGGCTGCACCGCCTACCGTCGCCTCGGGTTTAGCTGCTACCCTCTCCACTATCCCCTCAGGCTCAACGGTCGTCGCCGCTCCTTCAGTAGGACTCGGCCCTGCAGGACAAGATATATAAGGACCGATAGTTTTACAAATTTTACAACAAAGCCTCGAAAAGCACATTACCTGAGGTGGATTGACCGTTAGCTTTCCGAGCTGCACGCGCCACCCATCTATGAGCAGTAGACAAGGCGACCGGGGCTCCTCTGAAGGAGTAGCAGCGGGAGTAATGGCGCTTGAACCTGCTCCCACGGCCAAAGCAGCGCTACGCTCTGTCGCTGTGCGCCTCAAGTGCTTCCTCTCCTCCCAGGCCGTCACGACGGACCTCTTGGAAGCTTCCTTCAGCAAAGTGTCGTCATCCGCATTCAGGATTGCCTCCAGAGCCCTCAAAGCTTCCATCATCGGCCTTTTGAGTTAGGTCTCTTGCGGCAAGCTCGAAGAGGCCGGAACTTCGGTAGCTGGCCCGGGGAGAATTCTTGCATCAGTTTGCGAGATAGGTCTTGTGGTCCCTGCGATAAGACAAAGAGAGGGTCAGATTACTCATAAGAAATGGATGGACAGACATAGTAAACCGAAATATACCAAGGCCTAAGGATGCTCTGAGTCGTTCCTCCTCCTGGAAAGTTTTGAGGGAAGCAGCGATAGCTTCTTCGGTAGAAATGCCTGTTAAAAGAAGGAAAAGCGTTAGTAAAAAAAACAATGATAGAGGTACGATGCAATGACGAAAAATACAACTAGTGATTACCCGATTGCGCAAGTTTAACCAATCATGCATCGTGCCTTGCCAATCGCTCAGAAGCCGCGATGGCGGCCGCCATATTAGTGTCGTCTGGCGGCATAAATAAGCCCTCGTTGGTCCCGTACTCACCTAAGCTCTCGCTATAAGGAGCATGAGGTTCCTGACCAAATGCAACGTCAGAAGAGAGGATCGACTTCATTTTCCTCTTCTGCGCGCGAACCCCGGTCGCACCCAAAATCAGCTTACGCTTTGTGGGCACCTTGGGACGGCGAGTCCCAATGTCCGAGCCTACGCCGGATTCAGGCGAAACTACATTCACCGTCTCCACCGGAGCACGGGACACTGGGGGCATGTCCTCAGTATCACGGGGCAATCCACGCGGGGGGCTTAGCACACGCGGAGGCTCATCTCCAGTATCCCCTTTAAGTGGGGGAACGATATGGGTCCTTGGCCTTAGGGGGGCTTTGCGATCGCTGGCGGGGGGCACACCCTTGCAGTCAATCAGCAGCCGCTTCTCTTCTCGGATAACAGCACCCATTGCGTGCTGATACCAAGCCCCGTACAAGTT
This sequence comes from Agapanthus africanus, assembly GCA_030015575.1. Lineage (NCBI taxonomy): Eukaryota > Viridiplantae > Streptophyta > Magnoliopsida > Asparagales > Amaryllidaceae > Agapanthus > Agapanthus africanus. The sequence continues at coordinate 108,505,994 of CM057337.1, forward strand.
GAGGGCCCTTGGAATGCAACTTGGCTCGCTAATAAAGAAGTGGGAGCTCGTGTTCAGCCGCCTAAAATGATGTAGTGCACTCCGTATCCCTTCCCTGGTGGCCGCAGGCTCTTCCAAAAAAGCCTCCAGTGGGACCCCTTGGTTATAACTTAACTGCTAGGCGAACCGATGGGGGTTGTACCTCATGAAGAGCGCCATATCGTTTTGCCTGAATACCAGGAAGCCCGGCCGAATGGAGTATAAGTGAATAATCTCCCGGGCTTTCAATACGGAGGCCCCGTCCTTGAAACTATCATGCAACGCCAACACCGCCTTGGAGGTCTCCGGGCCGATGGTCATGACTTTGTCCGTGAAAGAAATGCTCGCTCCGACTGTACGCGGACGAAGAAGTAACCCCCTAGCCTCCCACCGAGATGGATTCACAATAGAGGCGCCAATCAGCCGCATAACTCTCGAGAGTCTGCACTTCTCGTAAAACGAGGGGCTCTTATGAATGCCAAATACCCCGAGCACATGCATTTCCATCCACGAAGTGAAGTAGTGCATCGGGAAATTGGCGGGTTGCAACCCAGGTTCATTTGCGTCCGCCGCCCGCTGAGTCCATGGTACAGGTGGGCCAATCCGGCGATTCCGATCGATAATTGTATGCCAGCCACCATCCGATGCGCTGGGTAGAAAACGGACGGCCTCATGTAGCGCGGGTGTCACGCCCCGCTTCCCAAAGTACGCTAAATTGGGCACGTGACATAGCCAACCATGCTACCTGTGGGTAGGAAGTATCCATCCATAATCACATTACGGCTGTAGAGATATCAAGAACAAAATGTAACTATCTAAAACATGTCCATAAGTCAGGATAACATGAGTCAAGAATAATAAAAGTGCGGAAGCAAAAGATCCAATACAAAATAACTAGAATGTATGCCCTATAATGCGGGCTCACATCAGGAATAAACTGCAGAAATAACTGAACTAGCTACTACTGAAACTCACAGCTCAGCCTGCTGGCTGAAGTACTCCTGCTCGGACTGCAGCAAAGGTACGGAATCTGGCCATGCAAAACCCAGACGTCAGCGCGTCATGTCATCAAGTAATAAAATATAAGCAAGGTAACAGGCAATGCAAATATAAACATGAATGAAAAGCATGTGCAACAGTAATATAATCAGGGCAGTGAAGGGTAGTGTGCAGTGAGTAAACTAAACTGTTCTATTGGGTTTTCTATCCTAAACTCTTTGAAATCAAATTGATGAATCATCGATGTAACTCAATAGTATCCCGTGCATGCCCGGGACCATGGTCTACAGACTCTCGGGCTGAAACCGAGACGTGCCGCTAGGCAGTAAAAGGTAGCAGGTACAGACGAGTGATGTCAGCATCATCACTCCGGAGCTGGCCTAGCCCGTAAGACTGATCAGAACAGGTATCGAACTGTTGAGTTACAAATCAGGTTTTCCCATTGATTTCCCCTACCCTCAAGCTATGTATGTCAAGTCAGGTATTCAGTAATCAAGAACTAATGCCAACACAGGATCAGGTAAGAGTCTGGTAGACAACAGGAACGGTCCGTGAGGACTACATGTCAGGTTTATTGGCATTAGACACAAGATCAGGTAACGGGTCAAGCCATGGTACATCAGGTCAGGTCAAGTAGTGAACAAGTATCAATCATGTCAAGGAGTGCACAGGTATCAAGTCGTGTCAAGTAGTAGTGTATCAAGTTATGTCAGGGGTGCACAAGTATCACGTGGGTGCTCATAATCAAACTAGCATAATCAGGGTTATAATAATCAAGCATGGTTATCAACAACATGATCTACGCAATGAGTTAAGCAATAAAGAAGATTTTATTTATTTAGCTGTACAGTTATCAATTGTGTTTAACAGACAGTGTCAGCATAATGTGAATACAGTATGATAGATGTAAATGCTGAAAACAGGTTAATAAATATTGAGTGTTCCAAGGATGCGACGACATGTATAATCTGTTTAATGAATGCAGTTGTAATTAGACCGGTTAAAGTTATACATGGATGTCTGATAGGCTAAACTGGAAAAAGGGGTGTCATCGCAATAAACAAATGTGATCTATCATGTACAGGTGATTGTTAGATGTAAATAATCAGATGCAAGATTAAGTTTCACGTTCGGAATCATAAAAATGTGTAACAGAACTTTATACGGTTAACTTGAAATCCTTTTCTTTCGATTCTAATTAGAGATTTAACAGGAAATAAGTAATTTAGCATATGAATAGTTTAAAATAGCATGTAGCAAGTTTCACTTGCCTCGACGGGTCGCGAAACGGAAAACGGAACGTTACGCGTCGGCGGGGAAAAATCGCGACGCGTGCACGGTTCACGGAACGAACCCAAACGACGAACAGTGGAGTCATACGGGTCAGGGTTCCTCACTGGATCGTCGGGAAACGTCGTCGGCATGGTCGGATTTCGGCAAAACAGAAAACAGTAAATATGTTTATCGGTAGGAGATGTATGGAAACGACGCAAAAAGAAGGCAAGAGAATGGAGGGGATTAATGAAGGAGACTTACTCACTGGGATTGCAGGAGATGACAGCGTCGTCGGCGCGTCGTCGACGGAGCTCCGGCGATCTACAGAGGATGCAAAATATTTAACAGAGAAGGAAAAATCTAAGGTGAAAGAAGAGAAGAGGAGGAAGGGAAAGAAGAAGAAGAGGAAGAGGAAGAAGAGGAGTAGGTAAAACTCACTGGGATTGCACGAAGGCCGGGGCATGGAGATGAGGCCACTGGCGGCGACAAATCCGGTGGTGCAAGCATGCAGGGGCCGCGGCTGCAGGTGCAGGGTGCACGGAAGAGGAAGAAGAGGATGTAGAGGTGACGAGGGCGAGGAGGCGACGAGGACTGCGACGATGTCGTCGGCGTTAGGGCAATGACAAGAGGAGACGAGGCGGCTAGGGCTTACAGGGGTTGGGTTTTCTTTCGCTGGAGAAAGAAAAAGGAAGAAGAATATATAATAGGGAGAGAGAGGGAGAGAGAGAGAGAGAGAAAATCTCCGAGAGGAGAGAAAGAGAGATAGAGGAACAGTGAGGAGATGTGGATTTGGCCTTATTCGCAGAGAGAGAAAGAGAGAAGAGAGAGAAAGAGAAGGAGAAATGTAAGAAGGGGGGAGAGACGGTGGGGCCCAGATGTAAACAATGGATTGTGATTGGCTCGCGAGGGATAAATGGTTAGGGAAAGAAAAATTTAAAAGATTTAATATTTTAATAAATCTTTATGTTAACTGCAGAATATTTCAAGAGCTGGGAACATTTCTTAAGGAAATTCAAAATTAAATAAAATTTGGTGGGATACAAAATATTTCAGGAATGCGTCCGGGTCGGGTCCAAAATTTGAATTTCAAATATAAAAATTATTCGCAAGCTCCAATATTTAAAATGAAGGATTTTATAATTAAAAGGCATACCCCTAAGAACGGACGCACGCACGTGGGCGTGGCCGTCCAAACACGTCCGTTTTCCTGAACGGGACGAGAACACGATGCAAGGACGCTACCACAGGGTTAGGGGTGTCAAGCAGGCCATGACAAGTATTTTTTAATTTTATTTTAGATGCCTTAAATTGTTATATGCAGAATTGAATTGTCGGGGTAAAATTTATAACTAGCAACAGTCAAGCAAGACAAATGAAATAAATACCACACACCATGCATACGATAACTAAAATTTTTAGAATTGGACTCGGTTGTAACATTATATCCAACTACAAAAATAATTTCGTCCTCGAAATTCCAAGAACACAAAAGATAGACGAAAATCAAGCTACAAGAAAAGATGAGGAAATCTCTGTCGGATTTCATCTTCTCGTTCCCAAGTGGACTCTCCAAGCGAGCTATTACCCCAAGAAACAAATACAAGAGGGATAACCTTGTTCTTAAGAACCTTTTCCCTTCGATCTACAATTTCAACCGGTCGCTCCTCAAAAGTCAAATCTTCTCGTACTGTCAGCTCCGAATGATCCAACACATGCGTTTCATCTCGAACATACTTACGGAGTTGAGATACGTGAAACACATCGTGCACATTTACCAAGGACTGCGGTAACGCCAAACTGTACGCTACCTCACCAACACGCTCCAAGATTTCAAAGGGTCCAACGAATCGAGGACTGAGCTTTCCTCGACTTCCAAAATGAATCACCCCTCTAGTTGGTGATGTCTTCAAGAATACCAAATCACCCACGGCGAACTCTAGAGGTCTTCTCGACGTATCTGCCCAACTCTTCTGTCGGTCTTGTGCTGCTTTCATATGATTCCGAATAGCGTTAACTTTCTTAACTGTCTGCACTACCAAATCTGGTCCCAACAATCTTCGTTCACCGATATCGTCCCAACAAACAGGTGAACGGCATTTGCGACCATACAAAGCTTCAAATGGAGCCATCTGAATAGTTGCCTGGAAACTGTTGTTGTAAGAAAACTCCACCAAATGTAGATGATCCTCCCAAGAACTCTTGAAATCCAACATGCATGCTCTCAACATATCTTCAAGAGTTTGGATCGTTCTCTCCGACTGACCATCAGTTTGAGGATGATAAGTTGTGCTAAACTTCAATCGAGTTCCCAAACTTTCCTGTAAACTCTTCCAGAAGTGTGATAAGAACCGAGTGTCACGATCAGACACGATACTCACCAGTACTCCATGCAATCTTACAATCTCCTGCATGTACCGCTCCGCCAAAGTTTCTGTTGATTGACCAACCCAAAAAGGAATAAAATGAGCTGCCTTGGTCAAACGATCAACAATCACCCATGCTGCATTATTGCCCTTTGGACTCCGCGGTAAAGCTGTCACGAAATCCATAGTTATATGTTCCCACTTCCACTGAGGAATCGAAAGTGGTTGCAATAAACCAGCATCCCTTTGATGTTCAGCCTTAACTTGCTGACATACCAAGCACTTTGCTACAAAGCAAGCAATCTCCCGCTTCATGCCTTCCCACCAGAAATGCTGTCGTACATCTCGGTACATCTTCGTGCCTCCTGGATGTACGGAATAAGCTGAACTGTGTGCCTCCTTCATAAGTTCTTCACGAATATCTCCCTTTGGCACACACAAACGGCTACCATATCTCAACGAACCATCTTCATGTATCAGTAAATCTGTTCGTAGTCCGACTTCAACCTGTTCTCGAAACTTTTGCAATCTAGGGTCCTGCGATTGCGCTGCTTTAATATTCTCGATCAGCGACGAATGTACCTGCGCTGCATCAACTGTCCCGAAGAATGCGGTAGCACAACCTCCAAATCAAATCTTCGAAATTCTTCAACGAGTTCCTTCTGCATAATCAACATCTAAATTGCTGGTAACCGACTGAGCGCATCCGGCACGATATTAACCTTTCCCGGATGGTACTTAAGATGAAGATCATAGTCAGCCATCAGCTCCAACCATCTACGTTGACGCATATTAAGCTCCTTCTGTGTGAACACATACTTCAAGCTCTTATGATCCGTGAAAACTTTGACCCTTTCGCCCAAAAGGTAATGTCTCTAAATCTTCAAAGCGAAAATCACAGCCACAAGCTCCAAATCGTGAGTTGGGTAATTCTTCTCATGGGTCTTCAACTGTCTCGATGCGTATGCTACAACCTTCCCATGCTGCATCAAAACGCATCCCAATCCTTTCCCAGATGCGTCGCTGTGAATCACCAATCCTCCGGAATTGTCTGGCACGGTCAGAATATGGGCAGTTATCAACTTCTGCTTCAACGTCTCAAAAGCTGACGCACATCTATCCGTCCATACAAAAGGTACCTCCTTGCGCGTAAACTTGGTCAACGGCTCCGCCAGACGAGCAAAGTTCTCCATAAATCTTCTGTAATACCCAGCGAGTCCAAGAAAACTTCTTATCTCTGCAACATTCTTCGGAATCGGCCAATCTCGAACTGCTGCAATCTTTTCGGGATCGACGGCGATTCCATCGCCAGACACAACATGCCCCAAAACTTTACTTCCTCCAGCCAAAACTCGCACTTGCTCATCTTCGCATATAACTTCTCCTGTCTCAACTTCTGCAGTGCGATCTTCAAATGCTCAGCATGCTCTTCTAAACTGTTCGAGTAAACCAAAATATCGTCAATGAACACCACAATAAACTGGTCCAAGAATGGTGAAAAGATTCGGTTCATCAAGTCCATGAATATCGCCGGTGCATTCGTTACTCCGAAGGGCATCACTAAGTACTCGTAATGTTCATACCAAGTTCGGAACGCCGTCTTGCAAATATCCTCTGCTTTCACTCGGACTTGATGATATCCGGATCGCAAATCCAGCTTCGAGAATACCCTCACGCCACTAAGCTGCTCAAAGAGTTCGCCAATGCGAGGGATCGGGTACTTGTTCTTAATAGTCACCCGGTTTAATTCTCGATAGTCGATGCACATCCTCCTCGTGCCATCTTTCTTCTTAACTAGAAGAACTGGAGCTCCCCAAGGTGAGTTACTGCTTCGAATCCAACCCTTCTCAAGCAGTTCAGCAACCTGTTTCTTGACTTCTTCCAACTCCATTGGTGCCATTGGATAATATACTTTAGATACTGGCGCTGCACCAGGAATAAGGTCAATTGCGAACTCCACGTCCCGCTTCGGCGGTAATCCCGATATATCTTCAAACACGTCCATAAAATCACGAACAACAGCTGGCTCTTCACTTCCATCAACCTCCATTGATGCAAGAATATTAGTTGTCGGCCTAGCCCTAAACTCGACTGGCCCGACAGAACTGCTTCCTCTAGTGAAGGTAAACTCGGGATGTCCGGGAATCTGGAAAATTACTTTCTTTGCCCTACAATTAATGTGAGCGTGGAAAGTGCCAAGAAAATCCATTCCCAAGACGACTTCGTAGCTTCCCGTATCAATCACCAAGAAATCTGCAAAAAGCTCACATCCGCAAACAACAACTGTACAATATTTACATTCCCTACTAGATATGATTTTCCCATTCCCAGTGTGTATGTCCCAAAAACTAGACAGGGTCGTGCAAGAAATCGAGTGTGTAGCTATAAACTTGGATGACATAAAACAATGGGATGCACCAGAATCAAATAACGCTAATACGGGAAAACCATGAACGAGTAGAATACCTGAAACAACTTCTCCCGAAGCCTTAGCTTCCTCAGCCGTCAAGGTAAAAGCTCGAGCCTGATTAAGTCCTTGAGTCAGCTGCTTCTGTCCCTGGAATGGTTTCTGCGGAGGCTTCTGAATATCATCCCTCGTACGAATCTTCGACGGACATGCGCTGACATTGTGATCTGCCGCTCCACAAACTAAACAGAGTCCCTGCCTCCTTCGACACTCCTTTTGCACGTGTCCAGGTAAATGGCAGTAGTCACAAATCACGCTCCTCTTTCGATCAACGACAACCGGCTTCTTCATTGGTGTTACGCCACGACGGTCCACTGGAATACCTCTGTGTCCATGAGCTCGGTTTGGTACAAATGTCGGCTTCCTTACTGCAACTGCTATCTGCTGTAAACTCCCATTCTTCCCAGATAGGCTCTGCTGTTCTCGGGCTGCTATAAGAACCTGTGAGAAGGTGGTCAAACCCAGGGAGACAATCTGCCTCTGGATGTCCACATCCAAGCTGCGCATGAACCTCCTTTCCCTGTCTGCATCGTTGGCAACTAAAGGTCCAGCGAATCTACTGAGGCCGTGTCCATTTTGCTGCATGCACATTTACGGGTGCACCATTCTGCTTCAGACTGATGAACTTCTCTTCCATTTCCTCCCGTGCAGTCTGCAGGAAGAACTTCTCCAGGAAACTCTTCGAAAAATCCGCCCACCTGATCGGCTTGGGCAAGCGGGTCTCCTCCATAAGCCACCATTCACGGGCATAATCCACTAACTGAATGCGTACCACATCCACCTTCTTATCATCTGGGATTTGTGCCGTAATAAGTAAGTTCTTCATATCAACTAGCCACTGCACCGCTGGCAACGGCTCTTCCAAACCGGTAAAGACAGACGGACCCAAACGCCTGAAATCTGCTACGGTCCCGACACGATCAACTGGCCTAGCTCCAACATTGTTCATAGACTGCTGAACGGTCCGTAAACCTTCCTGAAACGACTCAGCTTATTGCTGGATCGGCTCGGTCGGCCTCTTTTGATTCTCCAGCATTCCCCGTATCACTCCAAGCATGGCGGCTTCGTCAACACGCCTCGGGTACGTTTTCAGATTCTTGTCTGCCATACTCCTGAAATCAAAACACCCAAAGATTAGCATGATAACAGATTCAAAATATAAATCAAGGCTAGAACTCCAAGTTACTTAAATAGAGTACCGCATTGTAACTATGCCGCGGTATCATAGCTACAATTACATAACTCCACCCAAGTCGCCTAAGTCCTAGAATAATAAGGAATCAGGTTTTCGAGTCGATATGCAAAGAAAGTTTGCACATCGTAAAAGATATAATCAGGGAGAACTTGATTCAAGAATGGTAAAACGGCAAGGTGGCAGGACATGTTTCCTAAACACGGGTTTTCTGATTCGTGTATTGGGTACAATACCCAACTAAAAAAGAATTAACCCGACTAACCTATGGCTCTGATACCAAAAGAACCATGTCACGCCCCGCTTCCCAGAGTACGCTAAATTGGGCACCTGACATAGCCAACCATGCTACCTATGGGTAGGAAGTATCCATCCACAATCACATTACGGCTGTAGAGATATCAAGAACAAAATGTAACTATCTAAAACATGTCCATAAGCCAGGATAACATGAGTCAAGAATAATAAAAGTGCGGAAGCAAAAGATCCAATACAAAATAACTGGAATGTATGTCCCATAATGCGGGCTCACATCAGGAATAAACTGCAGAAATAACTGAACTAGCTACTACTGAAACTCACAGCTCAGCCTGCTGGCTGAAGTACTCCTGCTCGGACTGCAGCAAAGGTACGGAATCTGGGCCATGCAAAACCCAGACGTCAGCGCGTCATGTCATCAAGTAATAAAACATAGACAGGGTAACAGGCAATGCAAATATAAACATGAATGAAAAGCATATGCAACAGTAATATAATCAGGGCACTGAAGGGTAGTGTGTAGTGAGTAAACTAAACTGTTCTATTGGGTTTTCTATTCTAAAGTCTTTGAAATCAAATTGATGAATCATCGATGTAACTCAATAGTATCCCGTGCATGCCCGGGACCACGGTCTACAGACTCTCGGGCTGAAACTGAGACGTGCCGCTAGGCAGTAAAAGGTAGCAGGTACAGACGAGTGATGTCAGCATCATCACTCCGGGGCTGGCCTAGCCCGTAAGACTGATCAGAACAGGTATCAAACTGTTGAGTTACAAGTCAGGTTTTACCATTGATTTCCCCATACCCTCAAGCTATGTATGTCAAGTCAGGTATTCAGTAATCAAGAACTAATGCCAACCTAGGATCAGGTAAGAGCAGGTTTGTCTGGATAGACAACAGGAACGGTCCGTGAGGACTACATGTCAGGTTTGTTGGTATTAGACACAAGATCAGGTAACGGGTCAAGCCATGGTACATCAGGTCAAGTCAAGTAGTGAACAAGTATCAATCATGTCAAGGAGTGCACAGGTATCAAGTCGTGTCAAGTAGTAGTGTATCAAGTTATTTCAGGGGTGCACAAGTATCACGTGAGTGCTCGTAATCAAACTAGCATAATCAGGGTTATAATAATCAAGCATGGTTATCAACAACATGATCTACGCAATGAGTTAAGCAATAAAGCAGATTTTATTTATTTAGCTGTACAGTTATCAATTGTGTTTAACAGACAGTGTCAGCATAATGTGAATACACTATGATAGATGTAAATGCTGAAAATAGGTTAATAAATATTGAGTGTTCCAAGGATGCGACGACATGTATAATCTGTTTAATGAATGCATTTGTAATTAGACCGGTTAAAGTTGTACATGGATGTCTGATAGGCTAAACTGGAAAAAGGGGTGTCATCGGAATAAAAAAATGTGATCTATCATGTACAGGTGATTGTTAGATGTAAATAATCAGAGGCAAGATTAAGTTTCACGTTCGGAATCATAAAAATGTGTAACGGAAATTTATACGGTTAACTTGAAATCCTTTTCTTTCGATTCTAATTAGAGATTTAACAGGAAATAAGTAATTTAGCATATGAATAATTTAAAATAGCATGTAGCAAGTTTCACTTGCCTCGACGAGTCGCGAAACGGAAAACGGAACGTTACGCGTCGGCGGGGAAAAATCGCGACGCGCGCACGGTTCACGGAACGAACCCAAACGACGAACAGTGGAGTCACACAGGTCAGGGTTCCTCGCTGGATCGTCGGGAAACGTCGTCGGCACGGTCGGATTCCGGCAAAACAGAAAACAGTAAATATGGTAATCAGTAGAGGATGTATGGAAACGACGCAAGACGAAGTCAAGAGAATGGAGGGGATTAATGAAGGAGACTTACTCACTGGGATTGCAGGAGAAGACAGCGTCGTCGGCGCATCATCGACGGAGCTCCGGCGATCTACAGAGGATGCAAAATATTTAACAGAGAAGGAAAAATCCAAGGTGAAAGAAGAGAAGAGGAGGAAGGGAAAGAAGAAGAAGAGGAAGAGGAAGAAGAGGAGTAGGTAAAACTCACTGGGATTGCACGAAGGCTGGGGCATGGAGATGAGGCCACTGGCGGCGACAAATCCGGCGGTGCAAGCGTGCAGGGGCCGCGGCTGCAGGTGCAGGGTGCACGGAAGAGGAAGAAGAGGATGTAGAGGTGACGAGGGCGAGGAGGCGACGAGGACTGCGACGATGTCATCGGCGTTAGGGCAACGACGTCATCGGCGTTAGGGCAACGACGAGAGGAGACGAGGCGGCTAGGGCTTACAGGGGTTAGGTTTTCTTTCGCTGGAGAAAGAAAAAGGAAGAAGAAGATATAACGGGGGGAGAGAGAGAGAGAATCTCCGAGAGGAGAGAGGAAATCTCCGAGAGGGGAGAGAGAGAGATAGAGGAACAGTGAGGAGATGTGGATTTGGTCTTATTCGCAGAGAGAGAAAGAGAGAAGAGAGAGAAAGAGAAGGAGAAATGTGAGAGGGGGAGAGAGACGGTGGGGCCCAGGTGTAAACAATGGATTGTGATTGGCTCGCGGGGGATAAATGGTTAGGGAAAGAAAAATTTAAAAGATTTAATATTTTAATAAATCTTTATGTTAACTGCAGAATATTTCAAGAGTTAGGAACATTTCTTAAGGAAATTCAAAATTAAATAAAATCTGGCGGGATACAAAATATTTCAGGAATGCATCCGGGTCGGGTCCAAAATTTGAATTTCAAATATAAAAATTATTTGCAAGCTCCAAAATTTAAAATGAAGGATTTTATAATTAAATGGCATACCCCTAAGAACGGACGCACGCACGTGCGCGTGGCCGTCCAAACACGTCCGTTTCCCTGAACGGGACGAGAACACGGTGTAAGGACGCTACCACAGGGTTAGGGGTGTCAAGCAGGCTATGACAAGTATTTTTTAATTTTATTTTAGATGCCTTAAATTGTTATATGCAGAATTGAATTGTCGGGGTAAAATTTATAACTAGCAACAGTCAAGCAAGACAAATGAAATAAATACCATACACCATGCATACGATAACTGAAATTTGTAGAATTGGACTCGGTTGTTACAGCGGGTGCATGGGGAGCGCGAACCAGCACAATCATAGCCCCGAAAACCCGAGAAAGAAGGTCTCCTCGTCGATGCCCGGGATGGCGATTTCCAATAAGGGGATGATTGCGGTATCGTGGAGATAAAAGCCCGTTTGATCGTCTTCCAGTGCTGGTCAACGATCTAAGCCAAAGCCGAAGGGGTCGTCGAGCTTGGCGAATTTTTCGCCCCGTTGTGATAAAATCTCCGGTCGAAGAAAGCAGGCGATGAAATCTGCAAAACTAACTCCCCGGCCTCCCGATTCCAGATAGAGACTTTCATACATATTCAGCACCTTTACCTGGCTCGGAAATTGGTGCTGAATATCATTCTCCGGTGTTAGGCCCATTACCAGCGGCTTGGTGGCGAAGACGTATTCATCAGGAGGAAGTAGCTCTTCATAATGCTCCTCCCTCACCGGCTAACCGGAAATCTCAGCAAATTCTTCCAGGGGGATGGAGACTTCCCTGTCCGTCAGAAGAAAGGTATGGGTGGGGATGTTCCATTGTTCCACGAATGCCTTAACCCACCACGTCGGAGGAGCAGGGTACTCACAATGAAGCGTAGACTGCGGGGTACAGACAAATCTTCAGCAAATGCGTCTTCTTCGCTGACAAGATGTACCTAGCCCACTGCAAATACCCGGCCGACTGTCGAGGGGTCAATCCAATGTTATAAGGTTGTCCCCAAGGGAGCAACTCACCTTGGCATATCCGCCGCCCCAGAATATCCACGGCTGCCGGCGGCTGCACGAGAATGGCAGCAATCGAAGGCTGAAGAAGATCCTCTGAATTCTAATTTACGACCTCCACGGCATACTTCACCGGGGGTACATCCGCATATGGGATCGATGAGATCGGCTCTGACGGCGTCGCGCAAGAGAAGCTTCGGCGACCCCTGATAATCTCGCTATACCACCTACCCCACAGGTGAAGATTCTTATACTCAGGGTCGTGATCCTTAATGAGAGCGAGAACCTCCCGGTCTACCGGCGCCTTAGGGAATCCTCCCTCTGAGCGGAAGAATGGGAACGAAAGATCAGAAGACATGTTACCTGCAAGGAAAAGCGAGATTCAAATATCAGTATCATAATTTGATTTTTAAAAAAAATTAATAATTCTGACGCTTGGTACTTTGAAATTTATACTACACTGCAATGCAGTGGAGAGGGGACCAAAGGGGGACCTACAAAATCCAGATGATAATGCATCAGTTAATAAGACAGTCTTCATCATTGGATAAGACTGTCAATTAATGAGGAAATCCTCAAAAAGAATATTCTCATTAAGTGAGAAATCCCTTGAGACAAGGAGAAAATCTCCCTTTTTAGAGCAAAGCTCTGTCACAGAGTGACACTTGTCAAACTCTGGTCATAAGTGAATAAGATTCCTTAAAGAGCCTAGTTCTGTAATGATGATGGAAAAATCCATCAAAGGAAAAATTAATTTCTTAAAATTAAAGTTTGGGATCTTAAAGATCCATGAAAAACTCTTAGGAGTTCATCATCAGAAGATCAAAAGATCTATATTCTGTCAATGAGCAAAGCTCAGTTCATGGGTTAAGAAACCCTGAAACAAATTCTTAAGAACAAAGCTCTGTTTGTGAAACCCCAAAGGGGATTTCTTTAGATCAAAAGATCTATAAGAGCAAGGCTCTATTAATTAAAGTTGATTTAATTAAGTTTATATTTTTACCTAAAAATTTTCTAGAGTTTTAACTCTTAACGTTCTTGAAAACAAGAGCAAGGCTCTGGAAATAAAATTCTTGAAGATGATAATCATCTGCTGAGGACCAAGGGTCCTATTTATAGGCGCTCAAGCGCTTCTTCAACTTCTGAGTTGATCCAACGGTTTGGATGTTGCCACCGCTGCACTCACGTGTGAGCCACGTGAGCGCAACGGTGGGGGGGAATTTGTTTTCCCCAATCAGAGCAAAGCTCTGATTGAATTTCAAAATTCAAAAATTGAAGTAACGCTTCAGATCTCTTACGCTGCGCGCAGAGCGCCACGTGTCAAAAACAGACACGCCAGCACAAGAAGCGCTGTGCCCAAGGCAGCGCACCCCCAATTAGGGCAAGGCTCTGTTTTAAAATTCAAATTTTAAATAAATGAAGCAACGCTTCAGAACACTTGCGTTCTGCGCTGCGCGCCACGTGTCAAACAGTGGTGCGCTAGCGCAGTTGCGCTGTGCTCTATGCTGCGCGACACGTGTCAAGCGCAGATGCGCTAGCGCAGTTGCGCTGCGCGACACGTGTCAAGCGAAGGTGCGCTAGCGCCAATTGCGTCAGCACTGTAATTAAATAATAAATTATTAATTAACCAGAATTAAAATTCTAGAAAGATCTTTCCAATCTTATTAAAATAAGAAGATTGTCTTCTGTAAAACAAAGGCCTTAGGATCAAAAATCCAACGGTGGGGAAATATCCCCAGATCAATCAGAGAAAAATCTCTGTAACTAACTCAACAAACCAATTGGCCCTATATAAAGGCCCATAGACTCCAAGTCTCATATACTGAAATAGAAAAAGGGGAGAACTCTGAAAAAATTTGAAAGGGCAAGCCTTTGAAGAAGGAAGATCATCTTCTTCAAGGTAAAGAATTAAAACCTTGGAAGAACAGAGATGAAAACTCCTCATAAAAAGAAGAATTTCTTCTAAAAAGATCAAAGAACAAGATCAAGATCTTCAATATAAAAGAGAAAAAGATCATAAAGATCCAATCACAAAAGATTAAAGAAGTAATTTACTTCATCCCTAAATCTTTTGATCTATATAAAGGCACAGCCTTTTGTTGAACCATTGGTTCTTGAATCTTGAGGTAGAACCTCTTTAGAACAAGAAAAACTTGTTTTTTTAATCTGAATTGGATCTAGATGCGCTCTGCGCTATTGTACAGTGCCTTGCACTCTTGATTTGCACTGTTGCGCTCCTTGGATTGGCGCAAGTCACCAGAGCGCGCCACGTGTCAACCACAAAACAACTTGCGCCTTGCGCTCCTAAAAAAAGAGCACTGCGCTCTTGGATTGGCGCAAATCACCAGGGCACGCCACGTGTCCGCAGCGCACTGGCGTAGCGCACTGTGCTAACAGACTTGCACTCAGCAGACGTGACATGTGTCACCTCCACATGCGCTAGCGCCTTGTGCTCCTTAATTGGCGCAAAGTGCCTGACAGACCACGTGGCGCACTGTCAGACCATTAAATGCTGTGCATTATTTAAAAAAGGGCAGAGCCCGATTAAAAGTCCAACAGACCAATTGAAATGCTGTGCATTGTTTTAAAAAGGGCAGAGCCCAAGTAAAAGGCCTAACAGGTCAAATATAAATGCTATGCATTTAATTACAGAGCCCAATGCTATGCATTATAAAAGGGCCAAGCCCAAATAAAGGCTCAACAGCCAGAACAATAAAATATTCAACTCATATCAATTGAGCCCATATGCTCATAAACCTTCAAACAGACTTTAGTCCCAAATTGGACTATAGATCCCCAACCAACATTGGCTCAAGGGTACATCTCTGAACTCCTCTGATATTTGTCGTTGTAATCCTTCAACGTCTTCAGAGAGGTGACGGGTCCCGACAGCCATACATTCCACGGACCACAATGGACCACCATGTCCTTAAACTGGAAATCGACCGCAATGTCTCTAAACTAAACAATAGAGCCCAAATGCTCTCTTGTTGGATCTAAATGATCCTTTTAAGTTGATCTTAGTCCGGAAATCATACTAACATATCCTTAACAAACGTTTAGGTTGATCTTAGTCCAAAATGAGACTAACGTATCCTTAAACCAAAACCCCAAACCCAAATCTAAGAAAATACAGATTTGGACTAATCCACGTCCTACGGGCGACAACATAAATTAGTCTCCGTATACAATCCACGGGCAGCCACAAACAAAACAAACACCCACGACACGAAGTGACCAGCTGGAGAAGGAGAAAGTTGTTACCGCGATACGGTAACGTAATTAACTACAGGGGCTTGCGCCTGCAGGGAAGAGCGTCCCCACAATCAAAAACCCCTCAGACGAGGGGGAATCTGACAAAGTCTACTACATCGGCCGCATCCATTTAAACCTTCGATATACGATGCCATAAATCAACTTGGTATTTTCGGAGAGGTGGACGGATATCACCAATTAGCATCTGCCCCGAATTTCAGGCAAGACGTACATCGCGTCTCCGCCGCGTCCTTCGGAGGGGAACAACCACCAACACTAACTCTACGATATCCCCTGCACCCCGAACACCAACTCAAGAAACTCATAGCCACCTTGTCTCCGCCGGCAGTGTAGGGCTCCTAGGCACACTAGTGAGGTCTCACAAGGCATCGAACATGCCAATTTAAAATTTTACGGTGCCTACAAATCCTAAACTACGGATCGTTTGCTAGAAAACTAGGCGAAAAACTAACTAGTTAACACTTAACTAAAAGTTTAACGGAAATACAACCTTTGTAGATCCGGTCCTCCACCTCCACGGCTCCGAGATGAGGTCGTCACCGCTGTCCAAATCAAATCCGGGCTCCGGCGTCGGCTTCATCGGAGAATGGGCAAGCTAGGTCGTCGATGTCCATGCCGAAGATGATCTACGTCGAGGCATCGCTAAATCAAGCTCCGACTTCACCAAGTCAAGAAACTTGTGAAGAAAACACACTCTACTACTTGGCAAGAGGTAGAGGATGAAGAAATAGGAAGTGGGTAGACTTTAGTTTTGGATTTCTCACTCATTTCCATCACTTGCCATTGATGGGGCAAGCTTTCTTCACTTGAAGAAAATGGAAGAAGAAGAAGATGATATATGATAAGTTAATTAAAAATCAAAAGAAAAACAATACTTATCATATTATTAACTCTAGTCAAGTGTAGAGAATGAATCATGGTTAGTGGGAATGGTTAGGGTTAAGAATGAGATAAGAATGGTTGACTTGATCAAAGCTTCATGAAGCTTCAACTAAAGAACAAAATTAGCCACCATTCTTTTCTCTTTTCTTTTATTCATTTATCAAAAATAAAAGGATAATTAAATAAGATAAATGAATAACAAATAATAAACCCTAACCATTTCATTAACCAAGATTTAATACTTTATACTTAACCAAAAAGCATGTATCATCAAACATGATACTAGCAAGTGCACAAAATCACATCGCATATGCAATGCGCACAACCGAGCGAGAAAATCCATTTAAAGTGAACCGATACTAGTTAATGCAAAGTAATATATCAAATATACAATTATGCATCAAATCATTAAATCATCACTTGATTTAACGATACGGTCATATCGTATATAACCGACTAGTATACAATGCATCGGTTTATCGAATCAACCCTTGATTCGATAACTAGGGTATATCGCATATAACCTAATCGATACATTCATCGCGAGAATGAAATACGGTATCACATACACGCATTATTCTCGGTCCCGCACATATCTCATATGCGCTCCTATTTCGTTTCGCTTGAGCCAGGAAACCTCTGTGTAGGACTCTAAAGACTCGTCAATACGCCGGCAGCAGGCGATGATCATATCAAACACCCACAAGCCGCAAGCGGTCTGCTAAACGTAACGGCCACCCGGGTATTGAACGATCTGAAGATCGACGAGCAAGCCCGCTCACACTCCAGTGAATCCGACCAGTAACACTACCGTACAGTCCGGTCTGATCGTCTGATATGTCGCATATCTTGCCTAGGGGTGGTAAACGTCAGACCCCAATAGCTCGATAAGTCGTGTCGATATGAGGCTCATAACGGGTCGAGAAACTACTGGCAACACTTACCAGCAATTCTCTGATCAGCCCTGGCCAGGGACTTCCTGTTATAGCCAATCGAACACAGCGCAACATCAACCCCCTATACCGGGAGAGACGAATCCCCTCCTATCGCTCATTGCCTCCATGTGACTTGGGACTGTACCCAAAAATCACCGTTTTGCACGCCCTCTTGGACGTGGTAAGATGGAAATCAAAGCACAGTGGGAACCACACAAGACTCTATGACGATCTCGGGTCAACAGACTACTCTGTACCAGTGTCACCAGAGAACTGCCATCTGACATGAGGTATAATACCATCTGGGAGTTCTCGGCGAGTCCGTCCAGTGTACCCAGTCTCTACTGAGCACCCGTATATCATCTCTGATGTCAAACACCAATGGATATGGGATCATCCATCGCCCATCTGTATAGGTCGAGAAGGTACACGCTAGTCTACTCTGGTATATCGATGCCCCGTCTCGATACACCCACGACTAGGGACTTTGAAGGATGTACTTATGGACTACCATGTCCCCACTAGTATGATCCGCATCATAGTCCAGGTAGTCAAGCACACATCCTAAGGGCTTTACCAACATGTAACAGAGAGACAATCAGTATACACGTTAAGGTAAAGTTCAACCAGATAGCATACTATCATGTCGAGCAAGAAAGTCCTCCCTATATATGTCCCAGCATCCACTACAATATACATCCTGTGTACAGTAATGGCCTCTAGGGCATTCATATAACTAACAATCTCCCACTTGCACTAGGGCCATCTGTAGCAGTGGTTATAGTATCTCATACTCAACCATCCCATAAAACTCTCTCTCTGGGAACAGGCCTTTGTGAGTGGATCCGCTGTGTTGTCCTCTGTGTCTACTCTCCTAACCTCGATCACCATGGAGATCAACTATCTCCATGATCAGGCGATGCTGCCTTAGAATAAGTCTGGATCACTGATGGGACCGGCGTTCCTCGGCATGAGCCACAACTCCATTGTCTCATAATGGTAGGAACGTAGTTCATCTCATGAACCAATATACACCCAAACAGCCTCTTTGGTAGCATCTTAAGTAGCGATGTATCCTGCCTTTATCGTCTAGTATGCCACGGTATCTAGCTTGGAACTCTTCCAACATACCGTCCCTTTACTGAGGGTAAAGACAATGCCTGCGACTGACATTCAGTCGTCTTTATCACCCTGGAACCCTTCCAGTGATTCTCCCCAGGATCGATTGATACCGTCTCACTACATCTAGTGAGAATTCTAACATCCATTTAGATCTATCTCATAGATCCAAAATCCAGGATCTAGGAGGTATCACTTTGATCCTATATGGAGAATCTTTGTGATAATCAGAGATTGATCGAGCGTAGCATAGGAAACTTCTTCCCTATCAAGAGTATGTCATCCACGTACTCTACGAGGATCGTCACCATACTCCCTACTACCTTTTTGTTTATACAAGGTTCATCTACCATTTTGATGATGTTAACTTCTTTGACTAATTCATCAAAACAGATGTTCCAACTCCGTGATGCCTGCTTTATCATATAAAACATCTTGCACACGTTTCCGCTGCTCCCACTGTCTACGAGGCCCTCTGGCTGTGTACTTATAGACGCACTTCTTCTAAAACATCATTTAGAAAAGCAGTCATGACACCCAACCACCAGATATCGTAGTCATGGTATGTAGCCGTGGCAAGTAGGATCTGGATGGACTTAAGCATAGCTACTGGAAAAGGTTTCATCATTATCCACGCCTGGTCGATGACGAAAACCTTTAACAATTCTAGCTTTGAAAGTCTCAACTTTTCCATGTACACCAAGTAATCTTCTCAAGATATACCTGCTCCTGATGGGGATTTAACCCTTCAGATATTGCAACCAAAGTCCATACTTTGTTGGTGTATAAGGATTCCATCTCAGATCATTAAGCATCCAGCCATTCTTACAGAGTCTTACTCCTGATGGCCAGCTCGAAACTAGTTGGGTCATCATCTCATGATGCAATTCTCGCTCCCACTGTCATAGAGAAACTGAAGTATCTCTCAGGTGGGTGAGGAAACCTACTAGATCGGCGGAGAGGCTGAGGTTCGTTGGTATCTACTGAATCCTTTGGTTCTACCAAATCATCTGCTGTAATTTGCATAGCCGAAACCTTTCCAGTTCTACATAACAGACCTTGCCTCGAGCTTGTCCGGATTTTGCTTTTAGACATAGGCCGGACAACCCCAAATCTTAACTAACTTAAGATATGGGCTCATCCCTTACCATATCATATATGAAGTGGTAGGCAACTGATTCGATTCGAACCCTATTCAATAGGTATGCAGCTTCTCAAGTGCATAACTCCCTAAAGGAAATAGGTAACTCAGTAGTACTCATCATAGAGCACACCATATCAAATAGGGTGTATCTGCTCCGCCCCGACATACCATCTTACAATGGTGTATACGGAGGAGTAATGCTGAGAGAGAATCTCATTCTCCTTTAGAATAATCCAGGAATTCCGTGCTCAAGTATTCTCCTCCTTGATCTCATCATAGGACATAATAATTATACCCGTATTTTGGTTCTATACTTCTAACTTATATTCTGTGAATATCTCAAAAGGTTCGGACTTGTGTTTCAACAAGAACATATGTCTGAATCTAAAGAGATCATCAGAGAACGTAATGAAGTATAAAGAACCAGTCCTGGCATGTGTAGACAGGGGACCTTACATACATCAACATGTATCATCCCAAGAGTTCACTAACTCTTTCTTTGTTTCCAATAAACGGAGCTATGGTCATCTTATCTTTGTGACATGACTGGCGAGTTTCACAAGATGTAAATTCAAACTGATTTAAATATACATCTATATGTAACTCTAGCCAGTCCGGTCGCATTGATCTGACCTAGTCTACAATACCTCAAGAAGGATTCGTTCATTTCTGAACTCTTCCTCTTGTGTGTGTTCTGTATACTTAGAACTGTTGTTTGATTTAGAACATCAATGCTTTTAGATAACGTGCCTGAACCGATCAACTTTTGATATAGGAAATGTTCAAAACATTATCCAACAATACAAAATTTTATCATTTCTTTACCAATAAAGAGACTGATATGATTTTGTATATCAGGTTCGGTATCTAACAACATTCGTTCAGAATCAATGTATTGGTAATACAGGGTGACAGTGACCAACAGACTTGGCTGCAACACTTGCCCCGTTTTCTGCCTCATGAAACTTATCACCCGTTCTCAGTTTTTCTATCCTTTTGTAGCCCTATGTAACATATTACATATCTGGGATCCGGATCCGGTATCATATACCAAGGATTTGGAGGATACTGAGAAACAGTTCTGTATAATGAACACACCCGAAGATGATGCATCAGCATGCACTCTCTTCGTTTGGGCGGCACGGGAAATCTGGTAATCCCCAATTTCCTGCTCTGTCTTATAACAATTATAAGTGGGAGCGGGAGCAACGTTCCCCAGCTCAGTATAACAAGCGGGTTCGGTCAATATTCCGTATTATTATCTTGATTAAGGCGTGATATGGTCGCTACCAGGAGAGAGAGAGAAGAAAACACTCAGCGTGCGCTCTTGCAAGAATAGATTGGTTATTATTTTATCTAATCAGGATGGCTCCCACTGCTTTTTATCAAATCTTCCTTCAAACCCTAAAAGGAAAGACTAGCCGGGATTAATTACACACTATAAGTTCTCCAATCTTTCAGCCAGGCCAGTGTCAGTACTTTGAGGGAGGTCCCCTGTGCTTTCGCACGAACCTAATTAATGTAAACCTCGTTTTCCCAGAGGCGTAACCCCGTTGACACCTTTCTAGACACCTACTTGATCGGCTAATTGTAATGTATAAAACTCTCCCAGGAGTAACACTTACTCGCAGCGGGTATCGGGATCCAACTATCACATAGAAGGTATGCAATCTCATTGCAAATTTCAACACTTGAAATTCCCGATAATATTTTGCCCCTAACCTCCTATGACCTTGACAAAGGCCAACAAACCATAGGATGCTAGTCAAGTTCAACCCGTCATTTCCTGATTGAATTAAACCCACCCGCACGGCCCTTGACAAAGGCCAACAAGGTCGCACGACTACCCTAACTCAATCTGCATCATATGCATAAGCAGATAAGCACCAGTTAGCTACCGCACACTGCGCCTTGACAAAGGCCAACAAACGCAGCACGAATACTAACTACTACTTATCTGAAATGACGGAGGGCTACGACAGGTTTTTCTGAAAACCTATTGCGTAATGAACTTGATATCGTTGTAGGATCGAATGAATTTTGAAATGGAGTTTTTTTGAGGCTTTTCTAGTTTTGCTAAAGGAGTCACTCCCGGTGAAGGGATCGTCGGTCCTTTCCTCGTCGAATGAGGTGCGGGATATATCACATATATCACTGTGCAAAGCAAAAACACTTAAAAGCAATCAAAAGACAAACCGAGGGTGTAGCATCTGCCAGTTATTGCTAAAGGAGTCACTCCCGGTGAAGGGATCTCGGTCCTTTCCTCATCGAATAAGGTGCAGGATATATCACATATACCGCTGTGCAAAGCAAGAACTATAGCTACCTGTTTTATTTTGAA
The DNA here is from genome assembly GCA_030015575.1 of Agapanthus africanus. Taxonomy (NCBI): domain Eukaryota; kingdom Viridiplantae; phylum Streptophyta; class Magnoliopsida; order Asparagales; family Amaryllidaceae; genus Agapanthus; species Agapanthus africanus. The sequence continues at coordinate 108,528,075 of CM057337.1, forward strand.
ATTCGATTCTACAACATCTTAGGTTTCTTTTATTTCATTAATCACATTAATGAAGTCCCATCATTTAAGTACCTAAACATCACAGATAAATACGACGTACACTTATGCCATCCGCATTCGTCTCGATGTCCCCTCGTGCACCGTTAGGTTAGGTAACTAACGGCAGAGCGGGGCAGGGCTAGCGCGGGTGTAAAACATAAGTAACGTCTATATAATATATCATATATACTATATACTGTATCTATCAGAGAACATCACATGATCACATCACAGATATCGCAGCAGAAGAAACATATGAAATATTGGATATACTAGGACGTCCGTGTTTTCAATACGAGCCAGTATAAAACACGGATTCCACAGTCGTGATGAATAGCCAAACCCACACCCCAAGACCCCTACGAGAGCGGCAAGCAACCCTACCAATTCTGGAGTTAGGAGACCCGGACTCGACTCCTCGAGTTGGTCTCCCACTGGACTCCAGAACCCGGTTACTTGTGCCCTCCTCCTTGGGTCTATCCTAGTGCAGAAAAGTAAATAATATACAAACGGTGACTACCTCCGCAACCTGGAAGTGCCCCAATAAAAGAATATTACATACAAGTTTTTACATGAATGAAAATGAAAAACACTCATCTCACATAAAAACCCCCGGCTATTCAAACACGACGATCCAATATAACATATCCAGCAACACATAACATCACATGTCATCAACGTAAGTAAATATGCGCATCCCAATTGTCGTTGACATATAGCAACGAAACCGGCGATATCACATATTACACTTACGGTCACAGAAAAGAAAGTGTAAAACTACAACAGTTGGAATCCGCAACCTCCTCAGACATCGCATGCCTGATCAAATGAATTACTTAGACATCGCATGCCTAACAATTATAAACCCCGCATTTTAGTCTCAAAATCGAAAACACTTTTCAATACCAAGTCGGGCAATTCAACAAGATTCCCGACATCCTGATCGAATGCTCGTCGCAAACTTTAGTAGGCGGCCGCACCCACGATACCGTCGACGAAGTGCACCAAGGCGGAACACCGCTACCGCGAGCACCCGAACGGATGCTTTCGGCGATGGGGTTCTCCTACAGTCACTTGGTCGGGGCTATGGAGTGAAGCTGTCTATTAAGTTTACCCGGCGGGTATCCGCGTACGCTACGTGATTGCGACGGACTTTTGATCACATCAAAATTCTGTGGCAACCGATCAAGTGAGACCAAACTGCTATGTTTATAACATTCATTTAGTTATCACATAACTATTTGTGAATTCCAATTATTGTATCCCATTCCAGATAAACAGAAAATGTTAAACTTTCCGATCGAACAATCGAACACCCAAGTTTTCCCGATACAGCTCAACACATGAAATAAGTCTAACAACATTCCGTTCGTACCTCAGTACCAACGGTCCAGCCGTAGAAGGGTCAAGCCAACGCCTCACATGTGGCACGCCGTACTGCCCCAAATCCGAAGGTTCAAAGGGCAGTTCAAGACGGTCACATAATCGAGTTAAGGTTTGTTGTCTTCTAGAGGGACCATCGCGTTACTTGCACTACTTAGAACATCGTTAAACTACGGAAAAATCCAACACTTGGAAATTTCCCGACAGGGGAAAAATTGGGTATTTATATCCGGTCGAATCTTTTAACATAATCTAAAAATTTATCCGGAAAGCCACACAGACAAAATTTGATACTCCGATCGAAACACCGAATCCCCAAGACAACCCAGAACATTCAACTCTGGAATAAATATTAAAAATTTCCAGAAAATCCAGCATCAGACAAAATGAATTACTGTACAAAAATTGTATGATGACGTCACAGGGTTGCCGCTGATCCGCCGCATTTTACAAGCTAATGCCGCGGATCCGCGCAAAAATCTACTGTTCATCAAAAAAATTGTGTCGAAATTCTTATATTTCTCTGCTGGTTTTTCTGCATATTTTTAATATGGAAAAATGCACTGTTTTCAAAAATGTACAGAGAGCATGATCCGGGTCGGGTTTTCGGTTCGTTTGGACTTCAAATTCCGTCTAGACTTCGCCTAAGGTTCTAGCTAGGCTCTGATACCACTGTAGGGCTCCTAGGCACACTAGTGAGGTCTCACAAGGCATCGAACATGCCAATTTAAAATTTTACGGTGCCTACAAACCCTAAACTACGGATCGTTTGCTAGAAAACTAGGCGAAAAACTAACTAGTTAACACTTAACTAAAAGTTTAACGGAAATACAACCTTTGTAGATCCGGTCCTCCACCTCCACGGCTCCGAGATGAGGTCGTCACCGCTGTCCAAATCAAATCCGGGCTCCGACGTCGGCTTCATCGGAGAATGGGCAAGCTAGGTCGTCGATGTCCATGCCGAAGATGATCTACGTCGAGGCATCGCTAAATCAAGCTCCGACTTCACCAAGTCAAGAAACTTGTGAAGAAAACACACTCTACTACTTGGCAAGAGGTAGAGGATGAAGAAATAGGAAGTGGGTAGACTTTAGTTTTGGATTTCTCACTCATTTCCATCACTTGCCATTGATGGGGCAAGCTTTCTTCACTTGAAGAAAATGGAAGAAGAAGAAGATGATATATGATAAGTTAATTAAAAATCAATAGAAAAACAATACTTATCATATTATTAACTCTAGTCAAGTGTAGAGAATGAATCACGATTAGTGGGAATGGTTAGGGTTAAGAATGAGATAAGAATGGTTGACTTGATCAAAGCTTCATGAAGCTTCAACTAAAGAACAAAATTAGCCACCATTCTTTTCTCTTTTCTTTTATTCATTTATCAAAAATAAAAGGATAATTAAATAAGATAAATGAATAACAAATAATAAACCCTAACCATTTCATTAACCAAGGTTTAATAGTTTACACTTAACCAAAAAGCATGTATCATCAAACATGATACTAGCAAGTGCACAAAATCACATCGCATATGCAATGCGCACAACCGAGCGAGAAAATCCATTTAAAGTGAACCGATACTAGTTAATGCAAAGTAATATATCAAATATACAATTATGCATCAAATCATTAAATCAACACTTGATTTAACGATCCGGTCATATCGTATATAACCGACTAGTATACAATGCATCGGTTTATCGAATCAACCCTTGATTCGATAACTAGGGTATATCGCATATAACCTAATCGATACATTCATCGCGAGAATGAAATACGGTATCACATACACGCATTATTCTCGGTCCCGCACATATCTCATATGCGCTCCTATTTCGTTTCGCTTGAGCCAGGAAACCTCTGTGTAGGACTCTAAAGACTCGTCAATACGCCGGCAGCAGGCGATGATCATATCAAACACCCACAAGCCGCAAGCGGTCTGCTAAACGTAACGGCCACCCGGGTATTGAGCGATCTGAAGATCGACGAGCAAGCCCGCTCACACACCAGTGAATCTGACCAGTAACACTACCGTACAGTCCGGTCTGATCGTCTGATATGTCGCATATCTTGCCTAGGGGTGGTAAACGTCAGACCCCAATAGCTCGATAAGTCGTGTCGATATGAGGCTCATAACGGGTCGAGAAACTACTGGTAACACTTACCAGCAATTCTCTGATCAGCCCTGGCCAGGGACTTCCTGTTATAGCCAATCGAACACAGCGCAACATCAACCCCCTATACCGGGAGAGACGAATCCCCTCCTATCGCTCATTGCCTCCATGTGACTCGGGACTGTACCCAAAAACCACCGTTTTGCACGCCCTCTTGGACGTGGTAAGATGGAAATCAAAGCACATTGGGAACCACACAAGACTCTATGACGATCTCGGGTCAACAGACTACTCTATACCAGTGTCACCAGAGAACTGCCATCTGACGTGAGGTATAATACCATCTGGGAGTTCTCGGCGAGTCCGTCCAATGTACCCAGTCTCTACTGAGCACCCGTATATCATCTCTGATGTCAAACACCAATGGATATGGGATCATCCATCGCCCATCTGTATGGGTCGAAAAGGTACACGCTAGTCTACTCTGGTATATCGATGCCCCGTCTCGATACACCCACGACTAGGGACTTTGAAAGATGTACTTATGGACTACCATGTCCCCACTAGTATGATCCGCATCATAGTCCAGGTAGTCAAGCACACATCCTAAGGGCTTTACCAACATGTAACAGAGAGACAATCAGTATACACGTTAAGGTAAAGTTCAACCAGATAGCATACTATCATGTCGAGCAAGAAAGTCCTCCCTATATATGTCCCAGCATCCACTACAATATACATCCTGTATACAGTAATGGCCTCTAGGGCATACATATAACTAACAGGCAGCCCATCGTCGTCGTCATTCCACCTCTGTCCTTGCCAACCCAGAACACAATAGCAGCTACCCAGTCTTCTTCTTGTTCTCTTCTTGGTCGTTTCTTGATTCTCTGATCGTCTCACCGGAGTTGCGCGCATCGCCGATGATCCGGACGACCCAGTCATCGTTGTCGTATAGCTTAGTCACCACGTCACGTTACTGCTCAGCCAGGTCTAGTCCTACGCGCGTAAGTTTGCATCGCAACATGATTTCCGACATTGGATGTAGCATCCGTATCTCGACGTGAGATCCGATCAGGAAAGTTTTAACTTGAAACATGCTATGTTATTATATCGATATCTATATGAATAAGAATAGTGCATGTGTTTTATTATTCAGCGAATAGTACCAATTTACAGTTTTACGATATCCATTCGTATCCGTATTGATAATCGTTTATCTAGTTGCATTCAGGAACATCATGATATCACCACACTACTATGTTAGTACAATATGCTATCTGGTTTGTATCATAATTGGTAGTGAACGTATAATGGTTATTACAAATAAATACATATGCATCCTGGTATCAGTTGTGTTTACCGTGTTCCAATATTGATTACAGTTTCACATGGGGTATCTATTTGGTTAATACACATCACATGATATGTTCACGACACACTACCTCACTTGTTACTTAGATCTTATTAGTAATGCCAACAATCCTGACTTGTTGTGCTGACGGATGTGACTTGTTGTCTGCATAGACGAGAACTGTACCTTCTTGATCCTGTGTTGGCATTAGATTTATATCGTCAACACCTGACTTGAACACAAACCTGGTGGAAAAGAGAAAATCAAGAATGTAACCGAAACGTAACTCAAGAGAAGATTATTATTGTTTGCCATTTTTCCAGGCATTACGGAATATATACTTGTTTGCCGTTTTTCCGGGAGTTACGGAATAAATACTTATTTGTCGTTTTTTCGGGTGTTACGGAATAAATACTTGTTTGACGTATTTCCAGGCGTTACAGAATAAATACTATTACCGTGGTCCCATAGGGAATGAACGGGATATATACTGTTGGATTACGATGAGGATTACATTAATTGATTTCAAAGACTTATAGAATAGATAATCTAGAAACACAAACTTTAGGATATACATCACCTACATACACCTTACTGTTTCATATCTGTGTTATTTATGTATATTCATGTTTACTTATAGCATTATATCCTGTTCATTGCTGTTACTTTGATATTATGACGCACTGACGTCTAGGTTTTACATGGTCCGGTTCCTCTACTTTTATCGCAGGCAGATCGAGAGTATTTTAGCAACCAAGCCGAGCAATGAGGAATTGAACATGTATTATTAGAGTTGTTTAGTTTATTTCCATAACTTTATTTATTGATGTGAGCCCATAATGGGACATGATTCAGACACTGTTTATTGGATTTTGATTCGTTTCCGCTATATGCATTTGCTTGATTCTATTTACTGTGGCAATGGACATATAGTAGATAGATTATATATATTGTTTCTGTTCGTGATATTCGATAGACAGCCGTAATGTGACTGTAGATGGATAATTCTTAGCCACAGGTAGCATGGTTGGCTCTGTCACGTGCCGTAGTCTGCATATCTTGGGAAGCGGGGCATGATATAGACTCTATGGATTTGCGAGGAGAGACACTGCCATTGCTGCTTCGGCTTTTCCTGCACTGAGACTGCTACCAGCAGAGGTGATTCTTCAGTACCGCCATCGGGGAGTTCTTGCGCACCCTCCTGAGTGGGTCAAAGCTGTTCTCAGTTGGAACAGTAGCATTGATATCCACTATAGGAGCTGGTGGAGTGTGCCTATAGGGAGAGTTGCCCCCAGCTTCTCTCACTCGACGCCAGTGTCTATGTTGAGCATATCATGGAATGGGAATTACCTCAGTTTTGGAGGTGTCTTCCTCATGCCCCCGGCATTGCTGGGGAGCTTCAGTTAGCGTCAGCTTGTTGAAGACCGACGTCCTTACTGGAGCTAGAGCGGAGTTGGCCAATCTTTCGAAGACCGACCGTCTTAGAGGGGAAGCACTTTTATCGGCTTCACTCGTAGCAAGTGTAGGAAGAGCTAGACGTTTTGGGGTAGCTCTCTCTGGTATCATGGGCTTCTTTACGGGCCTGCTCGAGTTCTTCCTCATCCTGTTAAAAACTGAGACGTCAGATTTGGATGGCTTGCAGATAAGAGCCAACATGGTTGCCAACCGATCAAAGAGCGGCCTTCTGGGAGCTTCTTCTTGTGGCGTTAAGGCCCTGAAGTTCATAGGCGAGAGCATGGTCCTGAAGAAGATCCTGGTAGTGGCCTGTGTGACCTACCCCACCGGCATTGAGAAAATGGAGGCCACGTTAGGCCCGTACGTCACTCCTCTAGCTGGGATGGAGAGGGAGTTGTTGTTGCAAGCAATGCAGTGAAAAGCCATTAATTCTGTATAGAAGCGAGACATCAAGTTTTATTACCTCGAATCCACGGGCAACCTTGGATACAACGAACTATGATTCTGTTCGTGATCACAACACACTAAGCGTGGAGTGGAAAAAGGAAGAGGTCCCACCGGACGTGCTAAAATTTGTTTACCAACGAAAACCGGACATAGACGTTGAGAAGTCTAGTCTGAATTTGAGGGCAGATGCTATTTGGATATATCCATCCACCTTTCTGAAAATACCAAGTTGATTTATGGCACCATATATCAAAGGTTTGGATAGATGTGACTGATATAGCAGACTTTATCAGATCCCCTCATTTGTAAGGGTTTTTTTTATTGTAGGGATTCTCTTCTCTGCAGGCGCAAGCCCCTGCAATTAATTATATTATCGCGTTGCGATAACCACTTTCTCTTACTCCGGTAGTTCACTTAGTGTGTTATGTTATTTGTTAAGCTTTCCCGTGGATTGTATACGGAGACTATTTTATGTCGTCTCCTGTAGGGTGCGAATTAGTCCAAATCCGTGTATTTTAGATTTGGGTTTGAACTTAGGTTGTATGTTTCTTTAGTTTAAAAATTATTTTATTTTATTTAAGGACCGTTAATCTGTTTTCAGATTAAGATCAACTTAAATATATAAGCATTTGGGCTCAATTTAACTAAGGATATGTTAGTCATATTTGAGACTAAGATCAACTTAGAGATATTTTCAGGATCACTAAATTTAGTTAAAATCCAACAACAAATCATTTGGGTTCAGCTGCAAGAAACTTTAGAGAGACTTAGCCAATTTGGGCTTGGGCTTTTTCCCTTTATTTAGAAGTCCTAAACACTTATTTGCTACTTCGACGCTCACGTGGGAAGCACATGAGGTGCTCAAACATGGGCGTTTTCCACTCAGTGCTAAGCACTTAGTCGTTTTGTCTAGATATAGTGCTAAGCACTTTTATACAGCGCTCACGTGTGTTTCATGTGAGGCGCTGAGTCTTCACCTTTGGATGCTCGTGTGGGAAGCACGTAAGGTGCTAAGTTTATATTTTTGGGCGCTCACGTAGGAAATATATAAGGCGCTGTGTTTATAATTTTAGATGCTCACGTAGGAAGCACGTGAGGCGCTGAGCTCCTTTTATTTGTCGGGTGCTCACGTGGGAAGTACGTGAGACGCTGAGTTCTTTTCTTTTAGAGATTTAATCTCTGTTAATGGTGTTTTTAGCCATTAATGATCATCAAGATCTCTGTTTTGAAGATCTGAAATCAAGTTTTCTTTGAGAACTAAGTTCCTATGTTTTTTTATTATAAGAACTAAGTTCTTTATAAAGTTAAACCCCTGTTTTCAAATGAATTAAATTCCTGAAATATGTTTCTTTTCTCTCTTCTTTTTACTTAGTTTTTTTCCCTGGATTTTGAGTCTGGAGAACAGAATCTCCCTGATGAGAATTAAATTCTTAACTTATGGGAGATTTGTCTTACGGATCTCAGATCCAGAGAAACAACTAAGTTCTTTTGTAAGGGGTTAAACCCTTGTTTTATTTTATGCTAGGTAAAGGAGATATATTTTTATCTTATCTTTTTTTTTTACCTAGGGTTTAAAAGGGCAAGGAAATTTTCTTTGAAAAGAGAATTAAATTCTCGGCTTGTGACTTCTGTCTTTTTGTTTGCAGAAGCTTATGGGGGTTCTCTCTCTTTGCGTGTGTGAGACTTGAAGTCTCGGGTCTTTTATATAGGCAATGGAAATTGTTGACCAGTTTTGAGAAAATCTCTCATTGAGATATTCCAATTGATTTAATTGGTCTCAAAGATTATTTGGGGAATTTTATCCATCGTTGGATTTTTTATCCAGTGATTTCTGTTTTACAGAATATATTTTCTTATTTTTAACAAGATTGGGAAAATATTTTCCCATTTGAATTTTATTTCATTAAACGGTGATTTTTAATCACCATTGGATTTTTGATCCAAGGGCTCTCTGTTTAACAGAGCATATCTTTCTTGTTTAGAAAGATTGGGGAAATATATTCCCAAAATATAATTTAAATCTGTCATTGGATCTCTGATCCAACAGCTCTCTATTTAACAGAGAATATTTTTCTCATTTAGAAAAATCGGGGAGCTCTCTATTTTCCCCTAATAGAATTTAATTCTATCATTTGATAATTTTTAATCACCATTGGATCTTTAATCCAACGACTCTGTTTAATAGAGAATATTTCCAGATTTTACGGAAATATTTCCCATGTAGAATTTAATTTTACCCGCTTTAATTTGGGCGCTGATGCTCACGTGTTATGCTCGTGGACGCCGATCAAGAATTTAGTTCTTACACATAAACAGGTATACATATGTTTTGCACGCCGACGCTCACGTATGTATCACATGAGGCGCTGCCATAGGATTTAATCCTATCAGAGATTGGCGCCGGTGTTCATGTGTCTTTCACTTGAGGCGCCGCCTGATTGTATTTAAACAAAATAAAATTTTTTTATAAGGGAACAGGGGTGATCTAGAATTTCAAACACTACCCTCCTTTGGCAACAGTCAATGATAGCGAAGATAGTTCTCAGCCAGTCCATTCACAAAACCACGTCGAAATTCGATATGTCCAGTAACTTGAAGTCTGCATAGAATTCTCGACTGCAGACGACCACTGGACACAGATCGTATCCCAAGGTTGCTTTTAGAACGCCATTTCTTGAACTGACATTCCAGCTGGATACGTGCGGCTTAACTAGGATCGCAGGAGTTCTTCCGAACTGTTGCGACATGATGCAATGTGAAGCCCCAGTATCGAAGAGCGCGAGTGTAGGTAGGGCAGCTACTAAGATTTTACCTAATTCGTATAGGATAGGTTTTGTTATAACAAGTAAAAATATATATAGCTAGGAATTGAAATGACTCGAAAGAAAAGAAGGAAGAGATTTACCAGTGATAACCTGACCAGTAGTTTCGGCCTCTTTGACCGACATAGTGAATGCTTGGCATCGCGGCACATTCCTCTGTGCCTGGTTAAACACGTGGCGTTGAGGTTGAACGGTCTAGGTGCGGGGAGTTATAGCTGGTAGAGCTAACCGGGTAGGTAGAGCTAACCGGGTAGGAGGAGCTTGGATCGACAGTCTAGCTGGGGGGTTATTAGTCCCTCGGTTCTGGGGGTATGCTCCGATAGTGTGAGTCAAAGAGCCACAAATCAAGTATAAGTTGTTCATCCTACAGAAGTTCTTCATTAGATGCCTTGTTCTTTTGCAGTAGTTGCAGAAGTCTGGTGAACAAACCTTTAGGCCTCCGAGATAGTCCGTTGAAAGCTGGCCTGGAAGAGGCCCCTCATGTGATCTGGTGCACAGGGCGTTTCACACTGGCCGACCGCGACCTGCCCTTCTTCTTCACTACTGCATCATAGCATCAGGCAGCCTTCAAAGCATGTCTGTGGGTTGGGAAAACCCCCGTAGCTAGTGCAGCTTGGATTTCAGGGTCCAACCCCTGCTGGAATCGTCGTGTCCGGATGCCAGCAGTGGGAATGAGGTGTGCAGTGAACCTGTTACAACCTTGTGTTAGTAGTGTTTAAGTGAGACAGGAAAATTTAACTTGAGACTACAGTGTACCTGCCGAGCATGGTAAACTCAGTATCATATTCATCCACAGACTTGACCCACATCGAGCCTTGCTGTAGATAGATAAATTGCTGCTCCATATCAAAACAGGAAGTTTCTGGAAAATACTTTGTATCGAAGAGGTCTCAGAATGTTTTCCACTCTATTGGTTGTTTGAGACAGCTCTCCTCTGCCTTCCACTATACCCTAGCGTTATCCGTTAGTTGCAACTTAGCAACTCTTACCCAAGCTATATTTGGCACTTGAGCCGTTACCAGGTCATCCTCAATCGCTTAAGCTCATTCTTCCACTTTATGCAGGCTTTCTTTACCAGAAAAATTCTTTGGGTGCAATGCCCGGAACTGTTTGACTCCGAGTGCTTTCGCCTCAGGGTGAGCAAGTCCTTAGTGCATGAGAGTTGTATGCTCCCATTGTCCCTTCAATAGGATCTTGATAGCTTCAATAAGCACCGTCTGTTCGTTGATAGGCATTGTAACGGTAGATGGAGATGGTAGTGTAGACGGTGGTGTGTTGCCATTGATGTTGGTGCTGGTATTGTTGGAAAAATCCATCACCTTGATAGAAAATACAGATTAGGATAGATTAAAGAAATTTGAAATCAAAGAATGTAAATATTTGTTGAATTCATTAATTCTTATGGTATTTTGTTTAAGACTTCATGCAGAATTGACCTGCATGTACCCTACTTCCCAATAGACGGAAATGGTAACGTGGCAAGTCCGCGATATATTTATTCAGAGAAAGTCATTCCCTAAATAAATATACTAAACGTATTGAAACAAAAATACACAATGCAAGAATAAATGGAGACTGAATTTTTTTAACAAACTTCTTTATTTACATTCAAACTTGAAACATTTAACAATACATAAGTTCAACTGAAAAATGAAATACAAGAACAGAAATGCCTAAACATGTGGCATATATAAATTGAAAGAAAGATAAGCTAAGCTAAGTCTGAGTAGTGATCCGGTCGTAATTCTCCTCAGTGGCGTCCACTTCCTCCATCTCAACAGTACCTAACGAACATTCTAAGAAAACAAAAGCGGATTGAATGTCCGTCTACGACTTGCGCTCGATAAGTCCCAAAGGTAAGGTAAGTATGAAAAGTGATAGGCATAGCATAAAATGAAGTAATGTAAATGACGAGTAAAAGTGTGTGGAAATGAACATGGGTATAAGTCTTATAGGTCTGTATATGGTAATTATGTTAACGTTAAGTCTAAGAGTGAATGTCAACGCAACCGTAGAAGTGTTCAAGAGCTCAAGAGTGGGGCCTCAGGAGTAAGAAAACATGGGCCCATTTCATGTGTTAGCATCGGGACTCTAAGCTGTGGAGGAGTCGACCCGAATAAGATTCAAGTAAATAGAATTCGAGTAGATTAATACGGGACTCCTGAACTTCTGTTGGATTTACACTTGTAACTACCCCAAGTACCCCAAGTAGAATAGATTATAACTGTTAGATTGACTTAGTTGATTTGATTAGTTGATTATAACATGTCTTGACCGTAACCATAGATTGCAAAAGGTGAAGAATGAATTTGAGTAAGTCGAGTAGAATGCAAGTCATGTCAATTGCAATCCTGGGTCGAGTCAAATTAGGTGTTCAAGTTCAAATTCAAGATCAGGTTCCAGTTTGGATTCGAGTTCGAGTTCAAATCAAATTCGAGTTGATATTCAAGTTATAGTCATATCTTATTAATAGATTTAAATCTTATGAATTTCTTGAGTTTCGAAAATATCGATAACTACTGCACATAGAAGGAAGGATTTGTGTCTTTTTCAAAAACGATTATCATTTGATAATTTCTACCCTAAGGCTACGATCTATATTTAGGAAGAGGAAAATGGTGCATCAATGTCTCCGGCAACCCCGAGGCAACTGATAAGAGAAGATATCACTCAAACCAGTCTGCAACCTTAAATGCGTAATCTAGACTAGTATTTTGATTTCTAGCGTATTTTAGTAAATATGTCATTTAGAAATTTTCGAGGGTTTTTAATTCGTGCTAAATCCTCGACTAAGTTTTTAATAAAAGTATGTTGTTTAAAAGTCAAGATTTTTGTATAAAAATGTATTTTATATTTTTTGGTATTTTAGTGTAAAAATCTAACTTTTAAAGTTTATGGTATTTTAATAAAAACTACCACTCTTGGAAACTTGATGGTATTTTTCTGTAACTTTAATCTTTAATTTTAAAAATATAGTTTTCAAAATTTGTTTTCATAAAAAAAATACAGATTTATGATTTATATAATTTCCTAATGATTTAATTTGTTTTAAAACTCGTATTTCTTTAAAATCATATTTTTATTCCTTTCGAGACCGAATTCTCCGTGAGGAGTTATGCATCTTACTTTACTATCTCAAAGACATGTAATAACCCGCACCATCTACTAACGGGTCCCCTAATGAGATTTTTAGAGGCGTAATTACAAAAGTGTTAAAAATAGCGATTAAAAACGTATTTTTATAAAACGGGGGTATTTTAATGAAAATTGTTTCTTTTAGAATAAAACATTGTATCTAAAATATCGTGCTATAAAATCATAGTGTACATGACGGTGTGGGTCGTTACCCCATGAGTTTTCTAGAGTTATAACTCAAAATAGCGATAAAGGAATGCATGCAAAGTTCATAGTATTTTTGTGTAATCGTTCAATGTATATTTCTTTAATATGAAATTCTAAACACTTTCAAAGAGTAGTTAGATGATCGTTATTTAAAGTGGTTGTTAACAAGGTTAGGGTAATTTAATTAACATAGCAGGTGTGATAAAAATTATTTAAAACAAAGTTTATTAAAAGCTAACTCTACTTTTGTCGATATTGTTTTTAAGAGATATTTGAGATGAAAACGATCGAGAGAGGAGGAAAGAAAGGCACTTACGGGTTGCTCTAATCAAGACTGAAGAGAATGCCTCGGTTGGTAGCACCGAGACTGAAGAGATATGAAAGATTGGTCGATCATCACAATTCTACTTGAATAAGCTTAACTCCTCTTGGACTTAAGACTTAGAGAGAATTTTGAGAGAGTTTTTTCTATAATTTTCTGAATAGGGGGGAGCTAGGAGATGAGGTGATATTTATATGATAAAGTATAAGAGTATGGGAAAATAAAAATTAAATTAAAATGGATTTAATTGTGTTAATATAGGAAAATGAAAGGGTGTGCATTCTCTGGTTTAATTCAGAGAAAACAAATAGGAAAAAGGAGTAGAAGGAAGTGTTTACCGCCGAAAATATAGACGGATTGGGTTAGAACATCTCGCCTGAATTTAGGGGCAGATACTATTTGGGACATATCCATCCACCTCTCCGTAGATGCCAAGTTGATTTATGACATCGTATATCGGAGTTTGGATGGATGCAACCGATATAGCGTGACATTATCAGATTATCCCTTTTTGAGGGGTTTTTTGATTGTAGGGATGATCTTCCCTGCAGACGCAATCCCCTGCAGTTAATAACGCTATCGCATTGCGATAAAAACTTTCACCTGCTCCAGGCAGATCACTTCGTGTCGTGTTGTATTTGTTTATATGGGGTTGCCTGTGAATTGTATACGGAGACTAATTTATGTCATCGCCAGCAGGACGCGGATTAGCCCGAATCTGTGTGTGTATGTGTGTCTAATATACATTTAGGGTGAAACTTAGGGCACAGATCTCGTGTAAACGAGATTGATCGGTTCCAAATATGTCATCTGAGGATCATTAGTCATCTTTGAGACTGAGATCAACTCAGGAATATAGTTAAGGCTCGTTAATATTGTTTTTGGATTAAGATCAACTTAATAAGTATGGATTAAGGACCTTTATTCATCTTTGAGACTAAAATCACTTAGGTTTATTGATATTTTGATCAATATTTCATATGAGAAACCAAAAGGTTCATCACTTAATTCAATTTTGATTAGGTGATCAAATAATGATTTATTATATAAGTGCGCAAGTATATGTGATGCGCATGCCCATTTATTTCATTTTAAAAGAGCGCGCACGTGCGTTGCACGTGGTTATGCACTGTTTTATTTCAAAAATGTTATGCACGTGTGTATCACGTGACACATCTGGTATGGATTAAAAGTTATGTATGTATGCATGTGTATATGTGCATATGTATTTAACAAGTCAATATGCATTACACGTGACGCTCACACATCCATAGGTCATTTTCAACAAGTGCGCGCATGTGCATATCACGTGATGCACATGCCTTTATAGGCAACATCCAACAAGTGCGTACACATAGATAGAACGTGATGCGCACACCTCGCGGAGAATATTTTCTGTGGGCAACAATTTTCAAACTAAGTGCGCACTATTTAGGCACGCACTTGTTTTGATCAGAAAGCAACAGCTTTCACAGAGAAGCAATGACTTCTGTTTTTTTATTCTATGTTTTTTTCCTTCTTCTTTTATTTTCAAAGAAGTAAAAAAAAACGGGATCTTTATCTTTTCCAAGTCATTTATGTTGGATATAGTGCCCTCAAGAAAATTATTACATTTGCAGGTAGGCGATTATGATAATTGAAGGAGGACCTATACAGGGAGAACAGTCTTACTCGAAATGATAGTATACTATCTGCTTTGTTTTTATCATTGATGTATATACGTTTTACTTATTATTACGTGTCGCTAATACATAATGATAAAGCCCGTAGGATTCTTGCTTGACTACCAGCATTTTGATGGCGATCATATTCATGAGAGCTGGGTAGTCCATAAGCACATCCTTAAATGTCTCTAGTTGTGAGAGTATCGAGACTAGGTATCGATATTCCGGAGTAGACTAGTGTATACATTTCGAGACCCCGACGAGGGGAAGTGGCCGGTCTCATAAGCCATTAGTGTTGTGTAACCTAAGATAGTACACAGGTGCTCACTCGAGGTGAGTACACCGGACGGACTCACCGAGAACTTCTAGATGGTATTATATCTATCGTCAGATAGAAGTTCTCTAGTGGCATGAGTACAGGTTAGTCTTTTGACCTGAGATCGTCATGTGTCTCATGTAAGTTCCCATTGTACTTAGATTACTACCCTACCATGGCTCAAGAGGAGTCGTGCAAATATGTTTTAGTTGGGTACAGTCCCGAGCCATATGGAGGCAGTGAGCGATTGTGAGGGATTCGTCTCTCCTGGTATTAGGAGTCGATATCGTGTTGTGTTCAGTTAGCCATCACCCTAAATCCATAGCCACGATGGATGAGATTTACTAATATATTCAATAGTTTCTCGGTTGGTGATGAGCTTGACTCTGGCACGATTTATCGGGTTATTAGGGGTCTGACGTTATCCATCCCTAGACCCGGTATACGATACTTTTAGACGAAGAGACCGGATTGTATGGAGATTGTCATATTCAGGCTCAGTAGGGCACGGACGGACTTGATTGTCGACCTCCCTTTTGACATATACCTGGGTAGCCGTTACGTACGGTTAGTGCCGCTGACGTGTTTGTAGTTATGGATTTATCCAGTAATCACTGCCGGCATATTGTAGATTTTTTAGAGTTCCACATAGAGTGTTTTCCAGTTCAGGAGATATTATGTAGATGACGTATGTTAGTACATATAGGGGGTCCGATTAAATACGTGTACAGACTGCACGAATTTTAATTGGACGGTTGATAATACTAGCGGTTTAGGATTAAGCCAGATTATTAAATCAAGTTTTGATTTAATAATTTATATATATATATATATATATATATATATATATATATATATATATATTTAATATATTCATTCTAATATTATTGTTCACTATTCATTTTCTCTCTCTTGGTTATTAGTATTTTTATACGGATATGCGTATATGTATTTCAATACGTATACCGGGTTGTATTCTGTATTTCTATGGAATATCTTCTAGAAGGTGGACAGCTCATTTGTGAATATTCATTTATGAATATTCATGAAATGAGGAGGAGGAAAAGGTGGCTTTTGAGCATGGTTGAAGACATGTAGAGAAGAATGAGATTTCATTTGTTTATTACAAAATTGGCATGATATTTTATTTGTATGCTTGAAAAATAATGAAGCCATGCTATTCTTCTCTCATTCATTCATTCATGCTAACACTTAACTCATTATTGTTATGACTAGCCTCTTCACCTCCTCCTCCTTCATCTTGCTTGCTCTCTTGAGCATTGGTTTTGAGAAAAAAACATACTGGAAAATTTCTACATCCCAACTCTTCATTTCAAGCGAGCTTGGAGCGTCAGTTGCTTTACTAGGTGAAGCTGGAGTTCGGATCGGTTCTCTCGGATGGATCATCTTCGGCAAGGGTAGTCGCCATTCAAATTTGTTCCTGAAGCCCTACAAAGAGCTTGGAGGGGTCTTCCACGATTGGGTGGACATGCATCAAAGGTTGTATTTCTTAAACCTTGTATGCTAGTTTGCTAGTTTTGGAGTTTAGAATGATTCTATGGTTTAGGGTTTTCTCGTGTTTGCTAGAATTTTTTGTTCGTAATTCGCTTCCGCTATAGCCGCGAGCATTAAAGAACCCAGCAGTGGTATCAGAGCCAACCATATGCTTAAACTAGATTTTATGACTTCAGAATTCATCGCAAAACACATTTTTTCTCGGCAGTTTTCAGCCATATTTTTTCTATCCAAAACAACAACAAATCTGTTTTAAAACTGAGTTTTCAAGCTTAAACTCAATGCCCGGAGCTCTCATTTTGGAATGGGGACTCCGTAGGGTATTGAGGGTGACCCGTGAGGTCTCGGGAATGCTTTTTCTAAATCGTTTTTCAAAGTTTGTGGCTGTTTTTTCGAATGATTTTTGCTACAGAAATCACCAAAGAAATGATGTCCAAAATCCATGATATTTTGCATGTTTCGATCCCCGCTGGCTCTTGGTTCGGACCAAGAACCCGCGAGGCGAATCGAGGGTACCCCGGGGAGTTCCCGGAAGGCTTAGGGTAGGCAAAATGATGGATTTTCGGACGTGGGAGTGCACTTGATTTTCGTCGTTTAGAATTTCGAATGTGAGCTTCGCTTGTGATGAATACTATGGTCATGGTTTCCGTATTTGTGTATATGTGTTGTTAAATGCTGTCTAATTGCTATGTGTTCGAATAGACGGGGTTGCACACTTGTTTGTGTTGCTTGTTTCTCTGATACATACATACATACATACATACATACATATATATATATATATATCTTGTTATGATTTAGACGGATTGTCATGATGCATAGACCCTCTGTGATTTGATTGTACAGTTTGTTGGCTATAGTGCCCTCAAAATCAATTATTGGATCGCAGGCACCTAATTGCAATGATTGAGGGAGGACCTATACCGGTAGGACAGTCTTACTCGAGATGATAGTATGCTATCTGGTTTGTCTTTATCATCGTGTACATGCTTCAGGTGACATTACAGATCACAATTACATGTTGATAGAGCAGATATGATTCTTGCTTGACTGCTAGCAGTATGAAGGGGATCATATACGTGGGAGCTGGGGTCTATAAGCACATCCTTAAAAGGTCCCAAGTCGAGGGTATTTCGAGACAGGGCATCGATACTCCAGAGTAGACTAGTGTATACAGATCGAGACCCCGATGAGGGGCGGTGGCCGGTCTCACAAGCCATTGGTGTCAGTTGGTTCACCTAAGATGTATACAGGTGCTCATTAGGTTATGAGTACATCGGACAGACTCGTCGGGAACATACTAGTTGGTATTATACATGTCGTCAGATAGCAGTTCCTTGGTGACATGTGTACAGGTTAGTCTATCGACCTGAGATCGTCATTTGTCTTATGTGAGTTCCCATTGTGCTTTGACCACTACCCTACCAAGGCTCAAAGGAGTCGTGCAAACAGATTTTAGTTGGGTACAGTCCCGAGTCACATGGAGGCAGTGAGCGGATCGACAGGGGATTCGTCTCTCCCGGTATTGGGGGTGAGATCGCTCTGTGTTTAGGAGAGCCATTACACAAAGTCCTTGGCCAAGGCAAGTGAGATTTACTGGTAGGTATTTCAGTCGTTTCTCAAGGTGTTCTAGGCTACACTCCGACACGACTTATACCGCTATTGGGGGTCTGACGTTTACCATCCCCCTAGGCCCGATATGCGATACTCATCGACGAACGGACCGAACTGTACGGATATTGTCACTGTTAGGCTCAGTAGGGTTTAGGATGAGTTTGCTCGTCGGCCTCCCTTTCGCTCAATACCTGGGTAGCCGTTATGTACAGCTAGTGCCACTGACGTGCTTGTGGTTAAACCCACTGCTAACGTATTGACAAGTCTTTAGAGTCCCACATAGAGGGTTTCCCTAGTTCGGGCGAAATGTTGTAGAGGCCGTATGGTTTTATGGCAGGGTTCGATCATATACGTGAACTTGTGCATGGATCATGATCGGACGGATCATACTAGTGGGCTTTGGTTTAAGCCGGATCCTAATATTAGATTGTTGGATTGCTTTCGTCTCGTAGTATTCATATTCAGTCGGAATACGGATGCGGGTATGTATATACGGATGAGGGGTATTCTTGTAATTCGTTACAAAATTTCTTTAGTTGATGACATGTTCTTTTCTTGATTTAAACATTTAGATCAAATGTTTAATGTGGTGGAATTTATGACTCATTCTTGGCATGACATGGTTTTGTCATGGCTAAGATATTTTTTATGTGGGCTTAGATATTTATGTGAGTGTGTGAGTGTAGAGATATTTTGTGAGTGTGTGAGGCTCATTTACACACAACAATATATCAAAACACTCACTCACTCATTTTGGGGTAGCCATCTCATTTGTTTTGGGTGCTTGTTTTTTTTGCTCACTTGTTTTCTTTTCTTGAGCTCACAACTTCCACCATGGGCATCTTCTTCAACCTCCACTCTATCCCTCTCATGTGTTGAGAATCCTAGAGTGTATTGAGACAAAGTAATCACACACTATCTCTACTTCATCTTGAGCACCTAGGTTAGCAAACTAGTTGTTCGAGTTGCTTCGGTTTGAAGTGGGAGCCCGTATTACTAATCCTCGATGTGGTTCGTTTTCGACGAGAGAGACCGGAGAGGGAGCTTGTTCGGGGGCAGCCGCGAGGAGCTTGGCGTAGAAATTGAAGACCGAAGGATACGGATCGACCGGTATAATCCATCCTAACTCTTTTCTGTTTACTAGTATAGGGTTAATGGCACGATCCGGGTTTTAGGGTTACGTTATCGCCGTTTTGAAAAGTTTTTGTTCTGCATTTGGCCTCGGATTGATGGCCGGGGCGCTGCCGTAGCCTTACATGGTATCAGAGCCAAACCATTAAACGCATACTAGTTGGTTTAGACAATGTTAAATTATCAAAACCGAAACAAACCCGAAACATCACTCACTACATTGCAGTTTCTGTCGATTTTAAAAGTGTCTTCAAAAATTATTTGATCAACTACAGAAGACTGCTGACATGACCTATAAACTACACCCCAAATACAAGGCACTTCCACCAAAATTTGGCCGAGCACAATGATGAAAATTCCGAGGAGGCCGGCCAGAATGAAGCTTTTGGGTTTCGTTTTTTTAGGCGTGGTTTTGTCTCTATAATGTTGGTTCAGTGGTATTATTTGTTTAGCCCAGTTTGGATATGGTTTTATCTAGTTGTTTGGGGCTATTCGGGGGTTATTTCGAACTCGATAATTTCTAACATTGTTTAAAGTTTTGCAGTACTTACATTTCTATCTGCGACCGTAAATGTCATTTGATCGGTACAACTTGTCTAATCGCTATAGTCCTTTTAGACGGGTTTGCGAACGCGACATTCACGTTGATGTTCTGTGTTGTGCTGTGTTGTTGCAGATTCGTCATGGTGGATAGCTTGGGTGCAATGTTAGTGCAGTTTGGATTTATTTGTCTATTTGATATCGCAGGACGAGTGTCCGACATGTGGACTGCCGTCACTGCCTGTTTGTATATTATTCTTTTGGGGCACGACCGGGTTGAGGTCTATGTAACCGTTGTACATATTTTCTTTTCTGTACTAGGACTACCCCGCGATGGTGTGGACGGATAGCCGGGTTCTGGAGGGCAACATGTCCGCATCTCATGGCGTTGAGAAGGAGGGGGTCTCACTCTAGAATTGGCGGGCTATTCGCCGCACTTATAGGGGGTACAGGTTGATCCAAGGAGGGGTGCTCAAGTTACCGGATTTTATGAAATGCTGGGTGGTCCATTCTCTTTGCCGAAGGGGGCTGCCTCGCTTTTGGTTTTGGCGGGTAACTTGCCGCACTCGTTGGGGTCTAGGTTTTCATTGCACAGGTTATCCACATGACCAGGGGAACTTCGGGTTTCAGTTGCGGCTCAAAGGAAACCCGGAGCTCCCAGATTATCTGTATTGTTCTTTGATGCTTATTACTTTTCTGTGATGTTGCATTTATCACGCCTGGGGCGATTATTATATATTGATATATATACTAGTAGATATTGTATATATTTTACACCCACGCTAGTCCAGTCCCCGCTCTATCATTAGTTAAGTAACATAACGAGTGATGACGAGACCCAGTGGCGAATGCGAATAGCATATACGTACATCATATTTTTGCTCTTTCTGGTGTGATTAATTGATGGGACTGTATTGATTCTGATCGATGCAAGGAAAACAGACCAATTCGATGTTGTTGGAACAAATTTCAAAAAGTTGTTATTGCAATGATGTTCTCTTTTGTTTTGCACAGAGGTATTTGGTTATGAATATCCAGCACCTCATTCGACGAGGCAAGGGCCGAGATCCTTTCATTGGGAGTGACCCCTTAGGCGAAAGTTTGCATCAGGGTAATAACTTCACTATAGTTGATTACTTTTTGCTTTGAACAGTGGTATTCCGTTATGAATATCCAGCACCTTATGCTACGACAAAAGAGCTGAGATCCCTTCACCGAGAGTGACCTCTTTAGCAAAGGTTTTCGCCACTATATATTTGTAAAAAACTATCTGGTTCCTTCAACGATATCAAGTTCATTACGTTAAAGGTTTTTCGCCTAAAACCATCTGTAGCCCTCCGTCATTTCAGATAGGTAGCACTTAGTATTCATGCTATGTATGTTGGCCTTCGTCAAGGCATAGTGTATGGTAGCTATTTGTTACTTTTCTGTTGCATAGATAGATGCGTTGGTTTGGGAAAGTCGTACTACCATTTTGGCCTTCGTCAAAGGTATGTACGGGTGGGTTCAAATTAACCTGGATGATGACGGGTATAACTTGACATGTGACTTATGATATGTTAGCCTTCGTCAAGGTCATAAGAACATGGGGTAAAAATCATATTGGGAGTTTCTAAAGAAACTGAAACTTGCCAGGCATCCGCATACCTTCTGGAGTGTGATAACGTGAGTGGATTCCATCATGTTATCATGTGATGATAGTTGATCCCAATCCCACTGTTGAGTTGGTTTACTCCTCAGGTGATCCCGACTCATTCTTCTTTCAGGTTTAGAGGAGAATTTAAGGATACAGTGGGAGACATCCTGATTAGATAAAGTGATTAACCATTCTGATCTAGGTTAGAGTGCACGCAGAGTGTTTCTTTTCTCTCTCTCTCTTTGACAGCGACCATGTCCCGACCCTAGACTACAACTCAGTGACCAAGTTAACCAAACTTTCTTAAAACACTGGCTTTTGGATTGTCTGAGTTGCATACTCCATTGCCCCTCCTACTTTTACCCTTTGCTTTTCTCCGGAACATCCCGTATCACTACACAGATCCCATTTTTATTGGATATGACCATAGTATAGTTACATAAGAACTCGAAGAAACTTGTTTCAGATTCGGGGATGGTTTCTGGTTCTGAGGAAAATGAATAGGACTATTCACTTGTGTTTTCCTTTTTCCTTCTCTCGGGATGTAAGGGCTTCTAGGATTAGGAGATAGAACACCTATTACGCTTATTGGATAGTCTTCTTCCAAACCATAGTCAGGTGCCGAAAGGTAGGGAATGAAGAAAACCAATTAGCCTAAGTGTGGTGTACAGAAGGAAATAAGTAAAGACAAATAAAAGGATTAGAAAGAGGGCAAAGTAAATTGCAACTGCTATCATTCACGACCAAACCGTGTATATCATCGCCACTCCTATTTCACCTTTGTATTTCTCTAGAACACCCCGTATCACTACGAAGATCCACAGTTATTGGATAATCCATCATATGGTTATATACGAACTCGATTGAACTTGTTCCAGTTCGAGGATGGATTCTGGTTCAGGAGAAATAGAATAAGGATTATTCAGTTGTATTTTATCTTTACCTTCTCTCAGGTTGCGAGGGCTCCTAGGATTAGGAGAGTACACCTATTACGCTTATTGGATAGTCTTCTTCCAAACCATAGGCTGGTGCCGAACAGTAGGGAAGGAAGAAAATCAATTAGCCTAACGATGGTAAACAGAAGGTAACGGGTAATGACAAATAAAGGGATTTGGAGAGACAGCAAGAAAATATACGGTTACAGTCGTGAATCTGATAATGGAAGAGGCATTACTAGGATTACCTGGATACCCCTTCGAAACATTTTCATGTTTCAGTTTCACTATGCGTTGTTAATTGAAAACTGATTTCCCAATTAGATCCTTACTACACGGTATGTATTTACCAGGTATGATTCTCACATCTGTATGGTTTTACAGATGATGAGTGGGAGTAAATTATTGGGAGTTAGGTGATCATCCTCATTATATCGGAATTCGTTGTAATTGGTGATATTTGAGGAAATCGCCTGGGTTTCTTGCCGGACGGCAAATATTTTGTTTTGAATATCTGTTGTTATGCACCAATTTCAAACTGATATATCTGTACGTTTATTTTATAAAGTGAGATATAAATTTTTAAAATTATGTCTATGACATTTACCTATATCAGTTGATGGTTAGGTAAAGAGTATTCAACAGCTGTGTAATTCTTCATAACCATAGTACAGTTTTCATCCTACGATGCACAGGGTTTGAGTTATTCAACTCAGGGGACTTATACAAAGTATTGTATGTTGTCCAGTGTCCATTAGGACAGAGGGGTTGATACTCGTACTATATTCCGTTTACTTATGACTTCTCAGTTTTAGACATGTGTTTCGTAGAAATACAAGGTCCAAGTTTTGAGAAGTTATAGGTACAAGAATAAAGGAGAGAACCATGTGTTGCAAGTATCAGGATTCTTCAAGGTGATTGAAGATATAGATACTTGTGTTTGGTATTTAGTTTATAGTAATGGTTTTAAGAAACTTATTTCTCTTTCAGGTTACTCATGTTTGGGTGCACACCTAACTTGAGTAATGCTGATCGGCTTCTCTCCATTTAGTTGACATACACTGGAGACAGCTGCTTAATTTGAATATGGTTTCAATTAAATCAGTGCCTCTATTTCTATATTGTATATAGAATGGCTCATATCTTAACGATGTTAAGGTATATAGAGTTGTCCGGCTTATGCTTAAAACCAGACTCTGGATAACTCAAGGCACGTTTCTGTAATGGCAGTTTGTGGGTTTTCCCAGGCTATGATAAGGGTTAACTTTCTACCATCTGGAAGATCAATAGTGATATTGTTCTTGACTCACCATAGTTTTAATAAAATAGACTTTTTCAGAAAACAGTAGTGGGTGTATGGTAGAACTGGAAGTGATTCCAGAACCACAGACGATTACTGAAAATTTAATAAGAACCTAAAGATTCAATCAAGTTTGACATTCCATTAGCCACTCCGCAGATATGGTGGGTAACCTCAGGCACCCGAGAAGTACTTCGGTATTCTCAAAGACGGTGACAGGGAGGTTCTTGTTTACCCAGACTTGGCACTACTGTTGTTCCAGGCTATAAGACCCGGCAGGAGGATGAGTATAGCGTCGTTCTAAACTAGCTTTAGAAGTGCATGTGTATATGACTCTGCCAGAGGGTTGTCGCAGTCAGTAGGAACAGCGGAAGCATGGTGGACAAGTAGCTTATGTCTATTCATAGACTAAAGCGAATATAGCGGAGATAGATCATCTATTTTTGATGTGACAGTCATACGTTTTGACTTCATCGGAATAGGAGATGGATCTTTTAAGAAGGTAGTAGGGTGTGATGTCCTGGTATTTGGATGACATGCACGTTGTAGGAAGTGAAATTCCTATACTACGATCGGTTATACTGTGGTTGTCACATAGTGGTTTCTCTACATAGGATATGGATATAATATCAGGCATTCTGGTTACTAGATCTATGGTTTTAGATCTAGATTTGGGTAGTGTCCCAATCTGGGTACTTGACAGTATTCTAAAGGTATTTTAGAATAGACGACTCCTAGCACGGTAGTATAACTGCAGGTGATGGAGTCACCCTCTCTAAAGCTGTCTTACAGACTAAAGTGGAGAGGGATGTGCATAATTGGCATATCACTTGCTTAGGCAGTTGAGTCAATCATGAGATGTCAAGTACCACACCAGATATTGTTTTTGCACTAGCTGCAATAAGTTGATATTAATCCAATCCTGGAGAAACATTCGGAAGAAGTTTTAGAACATAAGTGGATGTTCTACGGATTTGATAACGGCAGCCTCCTTCGGGATACGGTTATCATTCCAGGCTTCCAAGGTGACCTGGATGACAGAGTGATTGTCAGAGTTATAGTTTTCCCTCTGACGAGGGGCAGTAATTTGGACAGGTGGTCCAAGTGGATACTGAGGGAGGCATGGCGTAAGATACTGATTAAATTCAGTTGACGATACAGTCTAAGAAGTTTGCTGGATTTGGAGTTCATTTATGAACTGGGTCCCATCAGATATCCAGACATATTCTAAGACAGGTATTGCTCATTTTGGGAGATGGCTTTCTCCGCGAACTTGAGATTAAAAGAGACATAGAAAGAAACATCAGGGCGGATCCACTCACTGAGGCTATTTCTCGAAAGCAATAGTTTTTCAAACGTGCTTTATGAAACTGATTAGTAGAGGAGTTGGGTGTTCGGTATCACACGGGCGGTGAGTATGCGACATCGCAATAATTATCCTTAAGTGCAAGTGGGAGATTGTTGGCTATTGTTCCCTCAAAGTTAATTATTGGATCGCAGGCACCTGATTGCAATGATTGAGGGAGGACCTATACCGGTAGGTCAGTCTTACTCGAGATGATAATATGCTATTTAGTTTGTCTTTATCATCGTGTACATGCTTCAAGTGACATTACAGATCACTATTACATGTTGATAGAGCCCATAAGATTCTTACTTGACTGCCAGCAGTATGATGGCGATCATATACGTGGGAGCTAGGGTCTATAATCACATCCTTAAAAGGTCCCTAGTCGAGGGAGTTTCGAGACAGGGCATCGATACACCAGGGTAGACTAGTGTATACAGATCGAGACCCCGACGAGGGGCGGTGTCCGGTCTCACAAGCCATTGGTATCAGTTGGTTCACTTAAGATGTATACAGGTGCTCATTGGGTTATGAGTACACCGGATAGACTGGCCGGGAACATACTAGTTGGCATTATACCTGTCGTCAGATAGCAGTTCCCTGGTGACATTTGCACAGGTTAGTCTATCGACCTGAGATTGTCATTTGTCTCGTGTGAGTTCCCACTGTGCTTTGACTACTACCCTACCACGGCTCAAAGGAGTCGTGCAAACAGGTTTTAGTTGGGTACAGTCCCGAGCCACATGGAGGCAGTGAGCGGATCGGCAGGGGATTCTTCTCTCCCGGTATTGGGGGTGAGATCGCGCTGTGTTTAGGAGAGCCATTACACAAAGTCCTTGGCCAAGGCAAGTGAGATTTACTGGTAGGTATTCCAGTAGTTTCTCAAGGTGTTCTGGGCTACACTCCGACACGACTTATACCGCTATTGGGGGTCTGACGTTTACCATCCCCTAGGCCCGATATGCGATACTCATAGACGAACGGACCAGACTAGACGGATATTGTCACTGTCAGACTCGGTAGGGTTTCAGGATGAGTTCGTTCGTCGGCCTCCCTTTTGCTTAATACCTAGGTAGCTGTTACATACAGCTAGTGTCACTGACGTGCTTGTGGTTAAACCCACTGCCAGCGTATTGACGAATCTTTAGAGTCCCACACAGAGGGTTTTCCTAGTTCGGGCAAAACGTTGTAGAGACCGTATGGTTTTATGGCAGGGTT
Source organism: Agapanthus africanus (assembly GCA_030015575.1). Classification (NCBI taxonomy): domain Eukaryota; kingdom Viridiplantae; phylum Streptophyta; class Magnoliopsida; order Asparagales; family Amaryllidaceae; genus Agapanthus; species Agapanthus africanus. The sequence continues at coordinate 108,554,576 of CM057337.1, forward strand.
CGATCATATACGTGAACTTGTGCACGGATCATGATCGGACGGATCATACTAGTGGGCTTTGGTTTAAGCCGGATCCTAGTATTAGATTGTTGGATTGCTTTCGTCTCGTAGTATTCATATTCAGTCGGAATACAGATGCGGGTATTATATACGGATGAGGGGTATTCTTGTAATTCGTTACAAAATTTCTTTAGTTGATGACATGTTCTTTTCTTGATTTAAACATTTAGATCAAATGTTTAATGTGGTGGAATTTGTGACTCATTCTTGGCATGACATTGTTTTGTCATGGCTAAGATATTTTTTGTGTGGGCTTAGATATTTATGTGAGTGTGTGAGTGTAGAGATATTTTGTGAGTGTGTGAGGCTCATTTACACACAACAATATATCAAAACACTCACTCACTCATTTTGGGGAAGCCATCTCATTTGTTTTGGGTGCTTGTTTTTTTGCTCACTTGTTTTCTTTTCTTGAGCTCACAACTTCCACCATGGGCATCTTCTTCAACCTCCACTCTATCCCTCTCATGTGTTGAGAATCCTAGAGTGTATTGAGACAAAGTAATCACACACTATCTCTACTTCATCTTGAGCACCTAGGTTAGCAAACTAGTTGTTCGAGTTGCTTCGGTTTGGAGCGGGAGCCCGTATTACTAATCCTCGATGTGGTTCGTCTTCGACGAGAGAGACCGGAGAGCGAGCTTGTTCGAGAGCAGCCGTAAGGAGCTTGGCGCAGAGATTGAAGACCGAAGGACATGGATCGATCGGTATAATCTCTCCAAACTCTTTTTTGTTTACTAGTATAGTGTTTATAGCACGATCCAGGTTTTAGGGTTACGTTAGTGCCGTTTTGAAAAGTTTGTGTTCCGCATTTGGCCTCGGATTGATGGTCGGGCGCTGCCGTAGCCTTGCACAGTTTTTATTTATATTTGTTATATTGATTTGTTCCTGACAAGCTCTAACTTATGGCCGTTGTTTCCTTTTTATGTATATTCTTTTATTATGGCTCGACCAGGATGCGGTCGTTTTCATCCTTGTATATATCTTTCATTTCTGTACTAGGATTACCTAGCGGAAAAGCGCACGAGTCACCAGATTCTAGAATTCAGAGGGTGGCCTTCCTATGGAGTTGAGATCGTGATGCCTATTTCTACGATTGGTGAGTAGCTCACCGTGTTCATAGGAGATTAGGATCGATGTTGTACGGGCTATCCAAACGACCAGCGAACATCACCTCTCATTTATGGCTCAAATGAAACATGGGGCTTCTAGTTTATCCGCTATTCCATATTATTATTCTGCATACCTGTGATGTTATTATCTACTTGCGATGTTGATATATATTATATATTTAGTAGATACTTCTATATATTTTGCATCCGTGCTAGCCCTGTCCCTGCCCTGCCGTAAGTTAAGTAACCTTACAGTGAAGACCTGGGACCCTGTGGCGAATGCGGATGGATATAAAAGAATGCTATTTTGGTTGTTTCTGGTGTGGCTTAGAAACTTGTATTGATGGGACTGCATTATATATTTAATGCAAAGCAAAACAAACCTATATGATGTTGTCGAAATCAATTTTAAAACTACATAGTTTTCTTCAAAACTATAGTCATCTTCTTTTGCATTGCATAAAGGTATTCGGTTAGGAAAAGTTTACTCTTAAGCAAAAGTCTATGTAACTAGTTTTAAAAACCGGAGCCTAAACCACTCCATTTCGAAGCCACTCGAGTTCCTTCAACGATATCAAGTTCATTGCGTTAAAGCTTTTTCGCCAAAAACCAGCCATAGCCCTCCGTCATTTCAGATAAGTAGTGTCTAGTATTCATGCTATGTTTGTTGGCATCCGTCAAGGCATAGTGTGCGGTAGTTATGTGTTACTTTTCTGTAGTATAGAGATGCATTGATCTAGGACAGTCATACAGCCTTGTTGGCATCCATCAAGGGCGAGTACGAGTGGGTCTAAATTAATCAGGATAATGACGGATAGAATTTGACTTGCGACTTATAATTTGTTAGCATCCGTTAAGGTCATAAGACGTTTGGGGCAAAAACCATATCGGGTGTTTCAAATATAAGAGAAACTTTCCAAGTTTGCGCATATCTTCTGAAGTGTGGTAATTGTGGTCAACTTCCGTCAAAGTTATCACACAATGATAGTTGGGTCCTGATTCTCACTGATGAGTAGGCATTTAATTGGGTCCGTGCGAAAGCATAGGGGACCTCTCTCGGAGTACCAACACCGGCCTAGCTGAATGGTTAGTGAACTTGTAAAGTATATATGATCACGACTAGTTCTCATTTAGGGTTTGAAGGCGAATTTGAGAAAACAGTAGGAACCATCCTGATTAAATAAAGTGATTAATCAATCTAATCTTGATAAAGTGCACGCTGAGTGTTTCTTCTCTCTCTCTCTTTCTCTCTCTCTCTCTCTAGTTACAACGAACCGTGACCTACCTTAAACTAAAACTCATGAACCAAGTTAACCGAACCTTATTACACACTTTGGTTTTCGATTGTGATGATTCACAACAAAGTCATATATATCCCTGACACTCCTACTTTCTCTTTGCTTTTCTCCATAACACTCCGTATCACTACGATGATCCATATTGTTTGAAAAGGCCATCGTATAGTTACATACGAACACGAAGAAATTATTTCAGCCGAGGATGGACACTGGTTCTTAAGAAATTGAATAGGATTATTCGGTTGTCTCTTCCCTTTACCTTCTCTGAAGTACTGAGAACTCCTCGTATTATGATAGTTCACATATTACGCTTATTGGATAGTCTTCTTCCAAACCATAGACTGGTGCCGAAAAGTAGAGAAGGAAGAAAACCAATTAGCCTATGTACGGTGTACAGAAGGTAAGATGTAGAGACACATATAAAGGGATTGAAGTGAAAGCAAAGGAAATTGCGACTACTGTTTAATGAAAGAGGCATTATTAGGAATACCCAGTCACCCCAAGAAACATTTTCATGTTTCAGTTTTTCTGTGTAGTTGTTACTGAAAATTGTTTTCCTAATTAATTCTGACTTCATGGTATGTATTTAGTGGATTTGGATCTTACATCCGTACGGCGTTACAGATGATGAGTAGGAGCGGAATATTGGAAAATGGGCGATTTGATTCTCAATATCAGAATTCGTACCAATTTGTGATATTGGATTAAATCGCCTGGTTTTGCCTGACGGCAAATATTTGGTTTTGAATAACCATTGTTATGCACCAATTTTTAAAATGATATATCTGTATCATTATTTCATAAAGTGATATATAAATTTTGAAAATTGTGTTCTAAACATTACCTTTATCAGTTGAAGATAAGGTAAAATGCATTAAATAACGGTGTAAGACATTCTTGACCAAAATTCAGTTTTCAACTTACAACACATGGAATTTGATTTAGTATACTCTTGGGACTTATACATGAAAATGTATATTGTCCGGTGTCCTTCGGGACAAGGGGTTGGTAATCTTACTTCATTCTGTTTACCTATGAGTTCTCTGTTTTTAGACACGCATTCGTTGTAATGCAAGATCCAAAATTTTTGAGAAGTTTATATGTATAAGAATAAAGTAGAGATCCATACGTTGGAAGTGTTAGGAATTTTCGACCTGATCGAAGATATAGATACCTATACTAGCCTATACTAGATATCCCATCATAGTAATATTGAGAACTTGATTCTCTCACAGGTTACTCATTCGTGGTTGCGCTCCTTGATGAGTAATGTTGAATTGGCCTTTTTCCATTTGGTGATATGCACTAGAAACAGGTGCATGAAATTTGAATCTGGTTCCATCTAAATTAGTACCTTTGATTCTATATACACATAGATTGGTTGTATATCTTGAGGTTGTTAAGATATGGAGTTATCCGGTTTCTGTTCAAAAGCATAATACGGACAAACTCAAGGCATACTTCGGTAATGGAAGTTTGTGGTTTATCCCAAGAATTTGCTAAGGTTTTGTTTCTACCATTTTCAAGATCAATAGTTACATTGTTCTTGACTCGCCACCTTTTTATAAAAGGAATCTTTTTGAAAAAGAAACTAGTAGGAGTATGGTAGAACTGGAAGTGATTCCAGTACCACAAACGGTTATTGAAAATTTAGTAGAACTCGGAGATTCAATTGGATTTGACAAACCATTACCCACTCCGCAGATTTAGTAGGTGATCTCAGCCACCTGAGAGATACTTCAGTTTTCTCGTTGACGGTGACAGGGAGGTCACCATCATTATGATGATGATCTTACCAGTTGTCAGCAGGCCATGGGAAGTGGTAACTTCTAGATGACCAGATGATTTCTATCTAAGTTGGACTCCACGCACTTCAGCAAATTATGGATTTTAGACTTTGCTGGGTGCTCCTGAAGGGGTAAAACCCATTAGGAGCAAATAGATCTTGCAAGATCTGTGCAAGGGGAAAAGGTATTAACCTAATAAGGCTAGACTTGTGCAGGGGGAAAGGTATTAACCTAATAAAGGGTAAAGATTTTCATCAAATTCCCGTTGTGGATTGTGATATGAATTTACTTCAATATCTACGCTACAATCCATATGGATATGACTTGCCACTGTTGCTATTCAAAACTATGATGTCTCGGAAGAGGATGACTATAACATCTTTCTAAATAGGAATTTGGAAGTGCACGTGTAAATGACTCTACCAGAGGGTTATCGTAGTCCGTAAAAGCAGTGGAAGGTGTGCAAGTTGCTTATGTCTATTTGTAGACTAAAACATGCATAGCGGAGACGGATCATCTGTTTTGATATGACAGTCAATGTGATTGACTTCATCAAAACAACCGATGAACCTAGTAAGAAGGATGTAGGGAGTACTGTCCTGAGATTTAGATGACATACTCCTAATAAGAAGTGATGTTCCTATACTACAATCAGTCAAACTTTGGTTGTCATAAGGTAATTTCTCCATATAGGATCTGGATAAGATATCATGGAATTCTGGTGATTAGATTTATGATTTTAGATCTAGATTTATGAGATATCCCAATACGGGTATTTAGACTGCATTCTAAAAGTGTTTTAGAATGGACGACTCCTGGCATGGTAGTGTACCCGTAGGTGATGAAGTCTCCCTCTCTAAAGATATGTCTTCTAAACTGATGAGAAGACGGACCGGTATGAATGACATATCATTTGCTTAGGCAATTGAGTCAATCATGCAATGTCTTGTACAAAACCAGATGTTTCTTGCCATAGTTAGCAGCTATTAATCCAATCCTGGAGAAACAAAAGGTAGCAGTTATGAACATAAGATGATATTCTTGGTATATGGTAACGGCGGCATCCTCTAGGACGTGGTTATCGGTTCAGGCTTCCAAGGTGGCCTAGATGATAGAGATGCTGTCAAAGTTTTGAGTTTACCATTTTCTGAGGAGAAGTATATTGGATAAGGTTCTAATAGGGATACTGAAGTAGGAATTGTGCAGGATACTGGTTATGACTCAACGGAGGATACAGCCTAAGAAATTTATTGGATAAAATTGTTCATTTATGAACTTGGTTCCATCATGTATCGAGAGAAATTCTTGAAGCGGGGTATCATTCAGTTCAGGAGAGAGAGGAAGGTGGAACATTGTAGCGGATCCATTCACTGTGACTATTTCTCGTAGGCGGATGTTTCTCAAACGAGCTTTGCGAAACTGATTAGTAGAGAAATTGAGCATTCAGTAGCACACGGGATGTGGGTATGCGATACCGCAATAATTAGCCTTAAGTGCAAGTAGGGGATTATTGGATATAGTGCTGTCATGCCCCACTTCCCAAGAAACGTAACTACGGCACGTGACAGAGCCAACACATACTACCTGTGGTTAGGAATCATCCCTTTATAGTCACATTACAGCTGTCAATCGAATATCAAGAACAATAAAATAAAATTTAGCCAACACATGTCCATCTGCCGCAATAAATAAAATCAAGAAATATATATAGAGAAAATGAATCAAGATCCAATAAACAATAGTATCTGAATCAGTCCCAATATGGGCTCACATCAATAGAAATGAAACTACGGAAATAAATAAACTAATCATCTCTAAACTAAATAGTTAGCTCCTTATTGCTCGGTTTGCTTGCTAAAGTACTCCTGATCTGCCTGCAATAAAGTAAGAGGAACAGAGCTATGTAAAACCCAGACGTTGGTGCGTCATAAAAATCACAATAATAGCAACAACCAGGATATGATGCTATGATTAAACATGTAGGTAAATAAATAACACAGGTATAAATAGTGAGCTATATGTATGTGATGTGTATCTTAAAGTCCATGCTTGTAGGTTATCTATTCTACAAGTCTTTAAAATCAATTCATGTAATCCTCATCGTAACTCAACAGTATATATCCAGTTCATTCCCCACGGGACCACGGTACAATATATCCCGTTCATTCCCCACGGGACCACGGTACAATAAACAATGATTATTCCATTCACGCTCAGAATCATGGCAAACAATAATAATATCCTCTTGAGTTACGTTTCGGTTACATTCTTGATTTCCCTTTTTCCTCTAAGGTTCTGTGTTCAAGTCAGGTATTGATGATATAAATCTAATGCCAACACAGCATCAAGTAGGTACAGGTCTTGCCTATGCAGATAACAAGTTATGTCCATCAGGAAAACAATCAGGATTGTTGGCATTAGCAATAAGATCCAAATAACAAGTCTGGTAATGTGTCGTGAACATGCCATGTACTGTATATTAACCAAAATAGATACCAATATAAAACTGTAATCAATATCGAAACATAATTACTGCCAGGACGCATAAGTATCTATCTGTAATAACCTTTATACGTCCATTACCATGTATATGATGCAATCTAGATAACATGTTATAGTAGTATGATAATATCTTGATGTTTCGACATGCAGCTAGATAAACTATTATCAGTATGGACATAGAAGGATGCTATAAAATTATAAATCGGTAATTTCTACTGGATAGTAAAACACATGCACTATAATTTATCAAATAAATATTGATATAATAAAATTGCATGTTGCAAGTTTGAAACTTGCCTGATCGAATCTCACGTCAAGATACGGATGTCATGTCCCGACGTCGAAATAAAGTAACGGCGCAAACTTACGCACGCAGGACTGGACCTTGCTGAACAGCTGTGTGATGTGGTGACTGGGCTAGATGACGACAGTGACTGGATCGTCCGGATCGTCGGCGACGTACGCAACTCCGGCGAGACGACCGGAAAAGAGAAAAGAAAAGGAGAATAGAAGAAGAAGAGGATGAGGTTGCTGTTGGGGTTGGTGAGGACAGAGGAGAGATATGATGGCGACGAGGTAACGGTGATGAGGCGAAGTCGTCAGCGGTGAGGTCGACGGTGAGGTGGGTGTGGGTTCTAGTGATCTGGGATAGAGCAGGGGGGTCGATGGTGGTGGTGTGTTGGCGTTCTGGTGTTGCTGGGAAGACGAGGAGATGATGTTGGTAGTCGGTGTTGGTGGATTTCTGGCGACGAGGGGTTGCCGGCAATAGGGGTGATGGGTTCTTGGGTCGAGGTTCTGGATTAGGACTTGGGCCGTCGGGGAAAGGAAGAGAGAGGGAGGTGATAATGATGGTGAGGCAGGGGAGAGGACGACGACGTCGCTAGGGCGAAGACGACTAGGAGGAGCGGTGAGGGGTGTTAGGTTCTTACGTCAGGGTCCTGGGTTAGGGGTGTTCGGGAAAAAGAAGAGGAGGAGGTGATGGCGACGAGGAAGAGGAGGTGAAGAGATAGGGACGGTGACGGTGAAAGGGCGGCGACAGGAGCGTGGGCTAGGGCTCAGGTTCGCGACAGGGAAGAAGAAGAAAACGAGGGGGGAGAGAGGGTGTTATATATATATATATATATATATATATATATATATATATATTATAGAGAGAGGGGTGGGGACATATGGGATTTTACAGATAATACCAGATCTCTCCAAATATTACCCGTATTTTTCTAAAAATCTAGTTTTTCAATATGGAGAATATACGTAAGGGTTTAAACCGTAATTCGATATTCTGTAAATAAAAACATATACCCCCAAATATGGATCTACGTAAATATATGTAGCGATCAAATACTGGTCTTTTTAACAATTAGGACATGAACATGATATATTGACGCAACCACATGATATGGGGTACTATGACATGCAAGGCTAGATAAGAAAATATATTATTTGGTTTTATATTGTATTTTAAAAAGATATGTGGATTCTAAAATTTATCATGTTCGTATATATATTCTAGATTTGTATGAATACACTGTACTAGCAAATATTTGATGTAATCACGAACAATATTGGGTTTCAAACATACGGGTCGGGTCGGATAATAACCATGGCTACTAATAGCACTATCCGCAACCCAAAAGCAACAATAGGAAAGAAATTTACCGCAAGATTTTAAATACCCCAAATATATAATATAACAGTGCTAGGGTTTTACATTATACCCAACTACGAAAGAATTTCGTCCTCGAAATTCCCGGAACAAGAAAAGGCAAGAAAAAAAGGATCTAAGAAAAGAGGTGTGGAAACTTCTGTCGAATCTCGTCTTCACGTTCCCAAGTAGATTCTCCATGCGAACGATTCCCCCATAAAATGAGTACTAGTGGGATAACTTTATTCTTAAGGGCCTTTTCTAGTCGATCCACAATCGCCATTGGTCGCTCTTCATATGTTAAATCTTCCCAAACTGTCAGTTCCGAATGATCTAGGATGTGCGTCTCATCTCGAACATACTTGCAGAGTTGAGATACATGAAACACGTCATGAACACCCGCCAAGGATGATGGTAAAGACAATCGATAAGCTACCTCTCCAATACGCTCGATAATACCGAAAGGCCCCACGAATCGAGGACTAAGCTTGCCTCGACTACAAAATCGGATCACTCCTATGATCGGTGATATCTTCAAGAATACAAGATCAGCAACTGAGAACTCCATAGGTCTTCGTCCAGTATCAGCACAACTTTTCTGTCGATCTTGTGCCACTTTCATATGATTTCGGATTAAGTTCACTTTCTCCACCATTTGCACAATAATATCTGGTCCTAATAATCTTCTTTCTCCAACATCGTCCCAACAGACAGGAGAGCGACACTTACGACCATATAATGCTTCGAATGGAGCCATCTGTATAGTCACCTGAAAACTATTATTGTATGAAACTCCACCAAATGCAAATGATCCTCCCATGAACCCTTAAAGTCTAACATGCATGCTCTCAACATATCTTCAAGAGTTTGGATCGTTCTTTCAGACTGGTCATCTGTCTGAGGATGATAGGCGGTGCTAAATTTCAAGAGAATTCCTAAACTTTCTTGTATACTCCTCCAAAAATGGGATAGCAATCAAGTATCACTATCCGAAACGATGCTTACGGGTACTCCATGCAATCTCACAATCTCCTGCAGGTACCGCTCTACCAAAACCTCCGTCGATTGACCAACTCGAAATGGTATAAATGAGCTTCCTTGGTCAATCGATCGACAATCATCCAAACTGCATTATTTCCCTTTGAACTCCGTGGTAAAGTTGTCATGAAATCCATGGTTATATGTTCCCACTTCCATTGAGGAATCGGAAGTGGTTGCAACAAACCAGCTACCTTTTGATATTCAGTCTTGACTTGCTAACACACCAAGCATTTCGATACATAGCGAGCAATCTCCCTTTTCATGCCTTTCCACCAGAAATGTTGTCATAGATCTCTGTGGATTTTTGTGCCTCCCGGATGTACGGAATATGCGGAACTATGAGCCTCCTTCATGACTTCTTCACGAACATCTCCCTTAGGCACACATAAACGACTACCATATCGTAACGAACCATCTTCATGAATTAACAAGTATGTTCAAAGTCCCGCTTCTACTTGTTCTCGAAACTTCTGCAATCTTAGATCGTGCGACTGCGCTACTTTAATGTTATCGATCAAGGATCACTATACTTGCAACCGCATCAAATGTCCTGAAGAATTCGGTAGTACAATCTCCAACTCGAACCTCTGAAGATCAGCTATAATCTCCTTCTGTGCAATCAACATCCGTATTGCTGGCAACCGACTTAGAGCATCCGACACTACATTAACTTTTCCCGGATGATATTTTAGATCAAGATCATAGTCACCCATCAGCTCTAACCATCTACGCTGCCTCATGTTGAGCTCTTTCTGTGTGAACATATATTTTAGGCTTTTGTGATCGGTAAATACTTCTACCCTTTTGCCCAATAAATAGTTTCTCCAAATCTTTAGAGCGAAAATCACTGCTTCTAACCCTAGATCATGGGTTGGGTAATTCTTGTTATGAGTTTTCAATTGTCTCGACGAATAGGTTATAACCTTCCTATGTTGCATTAGAACGCATCCCAAGCCTTTCCCAGATGCATCGCTGTGAATAACTAACCCTCTGGAACCATCTAGCACTGTCAGAATAGGAGCGATGGTCAATCTTTGCTTCAACGCTTCAAAAGCTGACGCACATTTCTCGGTCCATACGAATGGTACCTCCTTTTGTGTTAGCTTGGTCAATGGTTCTGCAATTCGAGCGAAGTTCTCTATGAACTTTCTATAGTATCCGGCAAGCCCATGAAAACTTCTAATCTTCCATACGTTCTTTATAATTAGGCAATCATGAACAGCTGTAATCTTTTCAGGGTCAACGACAATTCTATCTCCGGATACAACATGACCCAAGAACTTCACTTTTTCGAGCCAAAACTCGCACTTGCTCATCTTAGCATATAACTTTTCTTTTCTCAACATTTGTAGTACGATTCTCGAGTGTTCTGCATGCTCTTCTTTGATCCTTGAATAGACCAGAATATCATCAATAAACACCATTACGAACTGATCCAGGTATGGTGAAAAGATTCGGTTCATCAAGTCTATAAATATTGTCGATGCGTTTGTAACTCCAAATGGCATCACTAAGTACTCGTAATGCCCATATCGAGTTCGGAACGCTGTCTTATAAATATCTTCTGATTTCTCCCGAACTTGATGATACCCAGATCGCAAATCCAACTTCAAGAATACCCTCGCAGCACTAAGTTGATCGAATAATTTGTCGATGCGAGGGATTGGGTACTTATTCTTAATAGTCACCCAATTCAATTTTCGATAATCGATGCACATCCATCGTTTGCCACCCTTCTTCCTGACTAGAAGAAATGAAGCTCTCCATGGTGAGCTGCTGTTGCGAATCCAACCCTTCTCGAGTAATTCGGCAGCTTGTTTCTTTACCTCTTCCAGTTCCACCCGCGCCATTGGGTAATAAGCGTTTGAAATCGGCACTGCTCCAGGAATAAGATCAATCACGAACTCCACATCTCGTTTTGGCGGTAAACACGAGATGTCCTCGAACACATCCATAAATTCCCGATATACTGCTAGCGCTTCCTCCTTGTTTACTTCCATCGACGAAAGAACGGCATTAGTTGACCTAGCCCTAAATTCGACCGGCCCGACAGATCTGCTACCTCCCAAAAATATAAACTCCGGATGTCCAGGAATCTGGAAAATCACTTTCTTTGCCCTATAATCAATGTGAGCATGGAAAGCGCCAAGAGAATCCATTCCCAAGACAACATCATAGCTGCCATTATCAATCACCAAGAAATCTGCGAATAACTCACGTCCGCAAATAACAATCGAGCAACCCTTGCACCCACTACTAGATATAATCTCATATTCCTAGTGTGTATGTCCCAGCAACTAGACAAGGCCGTGTGTGGAATAGAGTGTGCACTAATAAATTTGGACGACATGAAGCAATGGGATGCACCTGAATCGAATAATGCCAATACGGGAAAATTATAAACAAGCAGGATACCTGAAACAACATTGTCTAAAGATTTGGCCTTCTCGGCAGTCAAGGTGAAGGCTCATGCTGTTAGTTATGTATATGCCCTAGAGGCCATTGTTGTACATATGATGTATATTATAATGGATGCTTGGATATATATAGAGAGGACTTTCTTGCTCATCATGATAGTATGCTATTTGGTTTCACTTTATCTTAACATGTTGACTTGTATTGGTTTACTGTCTTACTCTCACATGTTGATAAAGCCCTTAGGATCTGTACTCGTCTATTGGGACTATGATGAGATCATACTAGTGGGGCCACGGTAGTCGATGAGTACATCCTATAACTGTTCCTAGTCGAGGGTATATCGAGACAGGGCATCGATACACCAGAGTAGACTAGCGTATACGCATCTTGACCCATATGATGGGCGATGGATGATCCCATATCCATCGGTGTTTGACATCAAGGATGGTGTACGTGTGCTCAGTGAAAACTGGGTATACTGGACGGACTCGCCGAGAACTCCCAGATGGTGATATACCACACGTTAGATGGCGGTTCTCTGGTGACACTGGTACATGGTAGTCTGTAGACCTGAGATCGTCATAGAGTCTTGTGTGATTCCCACTGTGCTTTGATTTCCACCTTACCACGTCCAAGAGGGCGTGAAAAACGGTGACTTTTAGGTGCAGTCCCGAATCACATGGAGGCAATGAGCGATAAGAGAGGATTCGTCTCTCCCGGTATAGGGAGTTGATGTTGTGCTGTGTTCGATTGGCTATAACTGGAAGTCCCTGGCCAGGGCTGATATAGAGATTTACTGGTAAATGTTACCAGTAGTTTCTCGACCTATTATGAGCCTCACATCGACACGACTTATCGGTTACTGGGGTCTGACGTATACCACCCCTAGACTAGATATGCAACATATCAGACGAAGAGACCGGACTGTACGGGAGTGTTACTGATTGGATTCACAGGAGAACGTACAGGCTAGCTTGTTGATCTTCTGATAGCTCAATACCTGGGTGGCTGTTATGTTTAGCTGACCGCTTGCAGCTTGTGGGTGTTTGATATGATCATCACCTGCTACCGGCGTATTGACGATTCTTTATAGTCCTACACAGAGGTTTCTTAACTCAGGAAAAACGGAGTAGGGGCACATATGTGATATGTGCACGACCGAGGATAATGCGATATGAGATACCGTATTATATTCTCGCGATATTTAGATATGAGCCGGGTCATCGGATCAAGTGTTGATTCGATGAATCAGTACATGATATATTAGTTGGTTATATTCGATATAGCCGGATTGTCGGATCAAGAGTTGATTCGATAATTTAATATATAATAATATATATGATATATTGTATTACATTATCTAATATTGGCTCGCTTTATTATTTCATTTTCTCACCAGATAATGCATTGATATATATGCGATATATATTAATTGTATTATTTTCTTTTGTTACAAATATATAATATATATATATGATATATATTATTGTAACATGATATGATTATTAATGCAACTTGTTTTGTAGAGATTAAACAAGGTTAGGGTTTGATTAGGGTTAGTTCTTTCTTGCACCTTCTAGAAGCTTTTCTTTTGTCATGAAGAAGATATTATGGTTGATATTTTCTTATGACTCATTGTTTTAACCCAACCAAACCCTAGCCCTAGTTAATTCTCTACAAGAGTTATCCTTGCCATTCTTGACCATGGTTGCATTATTAATCATATATTCATTTCATTATTCATCACAAAAGGATCAATTCATTTATCATCTTCTTCTTCAACCTTGAGCTTTGAGAAAGCTTACTAGGTTTTCATTTTGTGATGATTTCATGTGAGAATTTGATATAAAAAGAAAGCATAAATACTACTCCATCATCCTCATCTAATCTAGCCAATTAGATTACGGTGTTCACCTCATTAGAGTGAGAAAGCTTGAGTTATAAAAACTTCGACATAGATCATCGAAGAAAAGGAACACTACAAGCTCGCATGGATCGTTCGAGTTGTGGAGCCTCTTGAGTCCGGGAGATCGTGGATCGCGGCGAAGGGACTTCTACTCGGAGCTTATGAAGCGAAGGAGCGGACTACAAAGGTTGTAATCCCTCACACTTAGTAGTAAAGATGTTTACTTGTATGTTAAACCCTAATAATCTAGCAAAAATCCCAGCTTTGGGTTGTTCGGCACGTCTAAATTTTTATTCGGGCATGGTTGATGCCTTATAGACCTTCATAAGAGTGCCTAGGAATCCTACAGTGGTATCAGAGCCTAGCTAGAGTATTAGGCGACGTGTATACGAAGTTAAAACTCCGATCGAACCCCGAAACGACGATTTGAACCCCTCTCTGGACAAATTTTAAAAATGTGATTTTTTCTGTATTAAAAATACCTAAAAAAATCAACAGGGAATTATAAGAAACACTGTGAAAAATGAAAAGCTAAACCATACGGACCGCCGCGGAACCGCGGCCATACCTTTCTTGGGCCGCGGATCCGTGGCCGTACAGTTGTATTTAACTTCTCTTTTTTGCACAGTAATATCTATTTTTGCTAGTGTATCTTTCTGGGTATTTTTAATCTGACTCAAGTGTTGAGTGTCCTGGGGATTATTTTGTATTCGTTGATTCGATCGGAAAATTTAATTTCGTTATGTTTTCTGGATATTTAGAAACTGTTAAAATGTTCGAACGGATATCATTAACTCATTTTTTCCTGGCACGAAAAACTTTCAAGTGTTGAATTTTTCTTGGGTTTAAATCTTTCGGAAAAACGTGCAAGTAACGCGGAGGTCCCTCTAGAAGAACACAAACCTTAACTCGATTATGTGACCGTCTGAACCGCCTCTAAACCTTAGGGTTTGGGGTAGTACGGCGTGCCACATGTGAGGCGTTGGCTTGACCCTTCTACGGCTGGACCTTCGGTACTGTGACATATTCTGGGATTATTTGAACTCCACTCAAGTGTTGAGCTATTTAGGAAATCTTGGGTATTTGATTATCCGATCGGAAAGTTTAATACTTTCTATTTATCTAGAATGTGATACAATATGTGGAATTTATATAGTTGAGCATGAAATGCGAAGTATGTGATATTTCGGATTTATGATGTCTAAAGTGATTATGGATTTAGTTTTACAATTTCTTTTCTGTGACCGTAAGTGTAGTATGTAGTTGTATTGCCGGTTTTCGTTGCTATACATTAACGACGATCGGTGTATGCATACTTATTTACGTTGATGATATGAGATATTATGTGTTGCTGTGATATGTTATATTAGATCGTCGTGTTCTGAATAGCCGTGGGTTTTATATGAGATGAGGGTTTTTATTTTCATTCATATAAAATTCATTTGTATGTAATATTGTTTTATTGGGGAACTTCCGGGATGAGGTTGATGTCACCAGTGTATATTATTTACTTTTCCGCATTAGGTAGACCCAAGGAAGGG
The DNA here is from genome assembly GCA_030015575.1 of Agapanthus africanus. Classification (NCBI taxonomy): domain Eukaryota; kingdom Viridiplantae; phylum Streptophyta; class Magnoliopsida; order Asparagales; family Amaryllidaceae; genus Agapanthus; species Agapanthus africanus. The sequence goes on from CM057337.1 coordinate 108,569,886, forward strand.
AGCACAAGTAACCGGGTTCTAGGGTCCAGTGCGAAGCCATCTCGAGGAGTCGAGACCGGGTTCCCTAACCCTACAATTGGCAGTGTTACTTGCCGCTCTCGTAGGGGTCTAGGGATGTGGGTTTGGCAATTCATCGCGACCGTGCAATCCGTGTTTTATACCGGCTCGTATTAAAAACACGGACATCCTAATATATCCAATATTTCATAAATGTTCTTCTGCTGCAATGTTTTGTGATGAGATCATAGTACTGCCTGAGACGAATGCTTATACTATATATATATGCTGATATATAAATATTACTGCTTTCGTTTCTTCTGTGATGCTTAGGAAGCATAAGCTGATGGGATTTTTATTAATGAGATTAATAAAAGAAAAGAAACCTAAAATATATTGTAGAATCAAAACTTTATAAAAAAGGGTAACTACAGTTTTTCTTTGCATAGCGGTATATATGATATACCCTGCACCTTATTCGATGAGGAAAGAGGCAAGATCCCTTCACCGGGAGTGACCTCTTTGGCGAAACTGGCAGATGCTACAAACTCACGGTTTAGTTTTTGACAGCTTCTATAGTTCTTGCTTATGCATAGCGGTATATATGATATACCCTGCACCTTATTCGATGAGGAAAGAGCCGAGATCCCTTTACCGGGAGTGACCTCTTTAGCGAAACAAGAAAAGCCTCAAAAACACTCCTTTTTCAAAATTCACTTGATTCTACGACGACATCAAGTTCTTTACGCTCAAGGTTTTCTGAAAACCTGCGTAGCCCTCCGACATTTCAGATAGATATTACTTAGTATTCATACTACGGTAGTTTGGCATTCGTCAAGGCGTAGTGTACGGTAGCTATTTACTATCTATCTGTAGCATATGATACGATTGGATTAGGGTATTCGTACAGCATTGTTTGGCATTCGTCAAGGGTTGTGCGGGTGGGTTTAATTCAATCAAGAAATGTACGGGTTGAACTTGACTAGCGCACTATGGGTTGTTTGGCATTCGTTAAGGTCATAGCACGTTAGGGGCAAAAGCATTATCGGGAATTTCAAGTGTTGAAATTTGCAATGAGATTGCATACCTCCTATGAGATAGTTGGATCCCGATACCTACTGCGAGTAAGAGTTACTCCTGGGAGAATTTTACACAGGAAATTAGCCGATCAAGTAGGTGTCTAGAAAAGTGTTAACGGGGTTATGCCTCTGGAAAAACGAGGTTTACTTTAATTAGGTCCGTGCGAAAGCACGGGGAACCTCCCTCAAAGTACCGACACTGATCTGACTGAAAGATTGACGAAATTGTAGGGTGTAATTAATCCCGGCTAATCTTACCTTTTAGGGTTTAAAGGAAGATTTGATAAAAACAGTGGGAGACATCCTGATTAGACAAGATAATAACCAATCTAATCTCGCAAGAGCATACGCTAAAGTGTTTTCTTCTCTCTCTCTCCAGGTAGCGACCATGTCAGGACTTAATCAAGATAATAAAATGGATGTATTGACTGAACCCGCTTATTATACTGAGCAGGGGATCATTAGTCCCGTTCTTTCTTATAAGAGTTATAAGACTGAACAGGAAACAGGAGAATATCTAGATTCTCACACCGCCCAAACAAAGAACATGCATGCTGATGCATCTTCTTCGGGTGTGTTAGTTATTGAGAACTGTTTCTCAGTTCGCCCTACGTCCTGGGTATTAGATACCGGATCGGGATCCCACATATGTAAATTGTCACATGGGCTACGGAAAGGTAGAGAACTGGGAAAAGGTGATCATTCTGTTCAAGTAGAGAATGGTGCAAGTATTGTAGCCAAAGCAGTTGGCGAATATCACCTAGTATTACCAAGTGGTAATACACTGATTCTGAATGAGTGCTATTATATATCGAACATGATGTGCAACATTATATCAGTTTCTTTATTGAGTAAAGAAGGATATAATTTTGTAGTACAGGATAATATTATGAACATCTTCCTAGATCAAAAGTTGATAGCATCAGGCTCATTACATAATAGCATATTCATTCTCAATCAAAATACAGTCTTTAATATATAAAACACACACAAGAGAAAGAGTTCATAAATGAACGAATCCTTCTTGTGGCATTGTAGACTTGGTCATATCAATGCGACACGACTAGCTAAGTTATATAAGGATGGATATTTGAATCCGTTCGAATTATCATCTTATGACACTTGTCATTCATGTCTCAAAGGAAAAATGACCAAAACTCCGTTTAGTGGACACGGAGAAAGAGTTACGGAACTCTTAGGACTGGTACATGGTGATGTATGCGGTCCTATGTCTACGCATGCCAGGAACGGTTCTTCCTACTTCATTACATTCACTGATGATCTCTCTAGATACGGACATGTGTTCATGATAAAACACAAGTCTGAAGCTTTTGAGAAATTCAGATAATATAAGCACGAAGTAGAGAACTAAACGGGCAAAAGTATTAAGATCCTTCGATCTGATCGAGGAGGAGAATACTTGAGCAATGATTTTCTGGATTATCTATAAGAGAATGGGATTCTCTCTCAGCTTACTCTTCCTTATACACCATAGCACAACGGTGTATCGGAACGGAGGAATCGCACGCTATTAGATATGGTGCGCTCTATGATGAGCACTGCTGAGTTACCTATTTCCTTCTAGGGGTATGCGCTTGAGACAGCCATACACCTATTGAATATGGTTCCTACCAAATCAGTGCCTACCACTCCATATGAGATATGGAAAAGGAAGGGACCATCTCTTAAGTATGTTAAGATATGGGGTTGTCCGGCCTATGTCAAAAGACAAAATCCGGACAAACTCGAGGCAAGATCTCTCTTATGTAAGTTTGTAGGATATCCCAAAAATTCATAAGGGTATATCTTCTACCACCCCGAAGAACAAAAGGTGTTTGTTTCTCGACATGCCACTTTCTTAGAAAAAGGTTTTCTTATGAAACAGATTAGTGGCATTGAGGTAGAACTGGAAGAGGTTCCAGCAACACAAACTATAACAGAAGACTTGGTAGAACCTGAGGATTCAGTAGTACTTAACGAACCCCAGCCTCTCCGCCGATCTAGTAGGGTTTCTCGTCCACTTGAGAGATACTACGGTTTTCTCATTGATGGTGGAAGTGAGGATTGCATCATGGAAGATGATGGCCCGACTAGTTTCGAGCAGGCCATCACGAGTGGTGACTCTGTGAAATGGATGGATGCAATGCGATCTGAAATGGAATCCATGTACACCAACAAAGTATGTACTTTGGAAAATGCTCCTGAAGGGGTAAAACCCATTGGGAGCAAGTGGATCTTTAAAAAGAAAATTGGTGTAGATGGAAAAGTTGAGACTTTCAAAGCTAGACTTGTTGCAAAGGTTTTTCGTCAATGACCAGGTGTAGATTATGACGAAACCTTTTCTCCAGTGGCTATGCTTAAGTCCATCCGGATCTTACTTGCCATTGCTGCATACCATGACTACGAAATCTGGCAAATGGATGTTAAGACCGCCTTTCTAAACGGTGATTAGAAGAGTGCGTGTACATGACTCAGCCAGAGGGCTTCGTAGATAGTGGGAGCAGCGGAAAGGTGTGCAAACTGCTTAAATCCATTTATGGGTTAAACCAAGCATCGCAGAGTTGGAACATCTGTTTCGATGTTGTAGTCAAAGAGTTTGACTTCATCAAAAATATAGATGAACCATGTATCTATAAGAAGGTAGCAGAGAGTAAGGTTGTATTCCTCGTATTGTACGTGGATGACATACTCTTGATAGGAAATGATGTTCCTATGCTGCAATCAGTCAAGCTCTTCTTATCACAAAGATTCTCAATGAAAGATCTAGGTGATGCCTCCTGCATATTGGGAATTATGATCTATAGAGATAGATCTAAACGGATACTGGGATTGTCCCAATCCAGGTACATTGACACCATACTAAAGAGGTTTAGTATGGAAGAATCCAAGCGTGGGAACCAACCCATGATCTTTGGACTCACTCTCTCCAAAGAGATGTCTCCCAAGACTGATTTGGAGAGAGCTCGCATGCAAGGGATACCCTATGCTTCGGCAGTAGGCTCTATCATGTATGCGATGCTATGTACCAGACCCGATGTAGCTTACTCACTGAGTGTAGTGAGTCGGTATCAAGCAGATCCTGGAGAGAGTCACTGGACAGCTGTGAAGAACATTCTCAAGTACTTGCGAAGGACTAAAGAGATGTTCTTGGTGTATGGTAATGGAGAACTCCAGGTGGAGTCCTTTACCGATTCCAGCTTCCAAAGTGATAAGGACGACTCTAAGTCGCACTCGGGATTTGTCTTTACCCTCAATGGAGGGGCGGTATGTTGGAAGAGTTCCAAACAGGATACCGTTGCAGACTCGACGATGGAGGCTGAATACATCGCTGCCAACGATGCTGCCAAAGAGGCTATCTGGATAAAGAAGTTCATTAGTGAACTTGGTGTGGTTTCATCCATTGAGCATCCAATACCTATGTATTTCGATAACAATGGAGCTGTGGCTTTGGCCAAGGAACCCAGGTCCCATCAAAAGTCCAGACATATTCTGAGGTGGTATCACCTCATCAGGGAGATAGTTGATCGCCGGGAGATCGAGGTCAGGAGAGTAGATACGAAGGACAACACTGCGGATCCATTCACGAAGGCCATTCCCCAGATACAGTTTGAGAGATTATTCGGGATGCTAGGTATGAGATACTACAGCAGCTGGCCTTAGTGCAAGTGGAAGATTGTTAGTTATGTATATGCCCTAGAGGCCATTGTTGTAAATATGATGTATATTATAATGGATGCTTGGATATATATAGAGAGGACTTTCTTGCTCTTCATGATAGTATGCTATTTGGTTTCACTTTATCTTAACATGTTGACTTGTATTGGTTTACTGTCTTACTCTCACATGTTGATAAAGCCCTTAGGATCTGTACTCGACTACTAGGACTATGATGAGATCATACTAGTGGGGCCACGGTAGTCGATGAGTACATCCTATAATTGTTCCTAGTCGAGGGTATATCGAGACAGGGCATCGATACACCAGAGTAGACTAGCGTATACGCATCTTGACCCATATGATGGGTGATGGATGATCCTATATCCATCGGTGTTTGACATCAAGGATGGTGTACGGGTGCTCAGTGGAGACTGGGTATACTGGACGGACTCGCCGAGAACTCCCAGATGATGATATACCACACGTCAGATGGCGGTTCTCCGGTAACACTGGTACAGGGTAGTCTATAGACCCGAGATCGTCATAGAGTCTTGTGTGATTCCCATTGTGCTTTGATTTTCACCTTACCACGTCCAAGAGGGCGTGCAAAACGGTGGCTTTTGGGTGCAGTCCCGAATCATATGGAGGCAATAAGCGATAGGAGGGGATTCGTCTCTCCCGGTATAGGGAGTTGATATTGTGCTGTGTTCGATTGGCTATAACTGGAAGTCCCTGGCCAGGGCTGATATAGAGATTTACTGGTAAGTGTTACCAGTAGTTTCTCGGCCTATTATGAGCCTCACATCGACACGACTTATCGGTTACTGGGGTCTGACGTATACCACCCCTAGACTAGATATGCAACTTATCAGACGAAGAGACCGGACTGTACAGGAGTGTTACTGATTGGATTCATAGGAGAACGTACAGGCTAGCTTGTTGATCTTCTGATCGCTCAATACCTGGGTGGCTGTTACGTTTAGCTGACCGCTTGCAGCTTGTGGGTGTTTGATATGATCATCACCTGCTACCGGCGTATTGACGATTCTTTAAAGTCCTACACAGAGCTTTCTTAACTTAGGCAAAACGGAGTAGGGGCACATATGTGATATGTGCACGACCGAGGATAATACGATATGAGATACCGTATTGTATTCTCACGATATTTAGATATGAGCTGGGTCATCGGATCAAGTGTTGATTCGATAAATCGGTACATGATATATTAGTCGGTTATATTCGATATAGCCGGATTGTCGGATCAAGAGTTGATTCGATAATTTAATGTATAATAATATATATGATATATTGTATTATATTATCTAATATTAGCTCGCTTTATTATTTCATTTTCTCACCAGATAATACATTGATATATATGCGATATATATTAATTGTATTATTTTCTTTTGTTACAAATATATAATATATATGTGATATATATTATTGTAACATGATATGATTACTAATGCAACTTGTTTTGTAGAGATTAAACAAGGTTAGGGTTTGATTAGGGTTAGTTCTTTCTTGCACCTTCTAGAAGCTTTTTTTTTTGTCATGAAGAAGATATTATGGTTGATATTTTCTTATGACTCATTGTTTTAACCCAACCAAACCCTAGCCCTAGTTAATTCTCTATAAGAGTTATCCTTGTCATCCTTGACCATGGTTGCATTATTAATCATATATTCATTTTATTATTCATCACAAAAGGATTAATTAATTTGTCATCTTCTTCTTCAACCTTGAGCTTTGAGAAAGCTTACTAGGTTTTCATTTTGTGATGATTTCATGTGAGAATTTGATATAAAAAGAAAGCATAAATACTACTCCATCATCCTCATCTAATCTAGCCAATTAGATTAGGTTGTTCACCTCATTAGAGTGAGAGAGCTTGAGTTATAAAAACTTCGACGTAAATCATCGGAGAAAAAGAACACTACAAGCTAGCATGGATTGTTCGAGTTGTGGAGCCTCTCTTGAGTCCGGGAGATCGTGGATCGCGGCGAAGGGACTTCTACTCGGAGCTTATGAAGCGAAGGAGCGGACTACAAAGGTTGTAATCCCTCACACTTAGTAATAAAGATGTTTACTTGCATGTTAAACCCTAATAATCTAGCAAAGATCCCGGGTTTGGGTTGTTCAGCACGTCTAAATTTTTATTCAGGCATGGTTGATGCCTTATAGACCTTCATAAGAGTGCCTAGGAATCCTACGCCTGCTTGATTAGGCCTCTGAGTGATCAGCTTCTACCCATGAATCTGCTTTTGCGGTGGTCTCGGAGCATCACCCTTCAACTGAACTCTCGATGGACAAGTATTAATTTAATGATCAGCAGCTCTGCAAATCAGACACTGCCTAAGCCTCGTCCGACACTACCTCCAGAAATGACCCGGTCGTTGGCAGTAATCACAAGTCACATCTTTCTTCTGTGTTGAAACAGAGGTCCTTTTCATAGGTATTGTCCCCTGTTTATTTATCGGAATGCCTCTACGTACAGGAGCTCTGTTTGGTGCAAACTCCAACTTCCGCACCACAACAGCTTGCTGTTGCGTACCTTTTTCTCTCACTGATAAACTCTGCTGCTCCCTAGCTGCCTTGAGAACTTAGGAGAAGGTTGTCAATCCCAGAGATATGATATGTCTCTGAATCTCCACATCCAAGCTACGCATAAACCTCTGTGCTCTATCTGCCTCATTGGCAACCAAGGCCCCGTAAATCGACTGAGTCGGGTCCACTCAGCCACATGTGCATCAACGGATCCGCCATTCTACTTCAAGCTAATGAACTTCTCTTCCATTTCCTCTCGAGCAGATTGTGGAAAAAACTTCTCCAAGAAACTTCGCGAAAATGTTGCCCAACTGATCGGCTTGGTTAGACGGGTCTCCTTTACGAGCTACCACTCGCGAGCGTAATCTACTAATTGGATGTGTACTACATCTACCCTTTTCTTATCTAGAATCTGCGCGGCTACGAGCAGGTTCTCTGTATCAACTAGCCACTGCTCCACTGGCAATGGCTCCTGCAATCCTGTAAATGTGTACGGACCAAGCTTTCTAAAGTCCGCCACGGTGCCCTCGCGCTGTGTTGGCCTGGGTGCTGTTGCAACTATGGACTGCTGGACCGTCCGCAGACCCTCCTGGAAAGCCTTGTCCTGCTGCTAATTTATCTTAGTTTGCCGCTTCTGATTTTCAAGCATACCACGTAAAACTCTAAGCAATGTGGTGTTATCAACACGCCTCTGGTATGACCGCAAATCTCTATCCGCCATGATTCTGATGCTAAGAAACGGAAGGGGATTAGTAACGGTAAACAGGATTCAATAAACAGGATATTAATAACTATGGATTCAAGACTGGCAAGATAGTAGTGTGGCAGTACATATTCCTATTTTTGGGTTTCCTGGTCAGTGTATTCGGTTCCATACCCAACTACAAATGAACCAAACCCGACTAACCCTAAATCCTATAGCTCTGATACCAAACAAATCCTGTCACGCCTTGCTTCCCAAGATACGTAACTACAGCACGTGACAGAGCCAACCATGCTACCTGTGGCTAGAAATCATCCCTCCACAATTACATTACGGCTGTCAATCGTATTAGTTGTATGTATGCCCTAGAGACCAGTATTGTACAGATGATGTATATTATATTGGATGCTTGGAAATATATAGAGTGGACTTTCTTGCTCGATATGATAGTATGCTATCTGGTTGCTCTTTATCTTAATATGTATACTTGTCTCTTTATATTGTCTTATAGTTACATGTTGGTAAAGCCCTTAGGATGTGTACTTGACTACCTGGACCATGATGCGGATCATACTAGTGGGGACATGGTAGTCCATAAGTACATCCTTCAAGGTCCCTAGTCGTGAGTGTATCGAGACGGGGCATCGATATACCAGTGTAGACTAACGTATACACTTCTCGACCCATGTGATGGGCGATGGATGATCCCATATCCATTGGTGTTTGAGATCAGAGATGGTATACGGGTGCTCAGTGGAGACTGGGTACACTGGACGGACTCGTCGAGAACTCCCAGATGATATTATACCTCACGTCAGATAGCAGTTCTCTGGTGACACTTGTGCAGGTTAGTCTGTAGACCCGAGATCGTCATAGAATCTTGTGTGATTCCCACTGTGCTTTGATTTCCACCTTACCACGTCCATGAGGGCATGCAAAACGGTGGTTTTTGGGTACAGTCCCGAGTCACATGGAGGCAATGAGCGATAGGAGGGGTTTCGTCTCTCCCGGTATTGGGGGTTGATGTTGCGCTGTGCTCGATTGGCCGTAACAGGGAAGTCCCTGGCCAGGGCTGATTTAGAGATTTACTGGTAAGTGTTACCAGTAGTTTCTCGACCCGTTATGAGCCTCACATCAGCACAACTTATCGGTTATTGGGGTCTGACGTTTACCACCCCTAGACTTGATATGCGACATATCAGACGAGGAGACCGGACTGTACAGGAAGTGTTACCGGCAAGCTTTTACAGGAGTTGGAGCGGCTTGCTTGCTGATCTTCTAATCGCTCAATACCAGGGTAGCCGTTACGTCCAGCTAGTACCGCTGACGGCTTGTGGGTGCTTGATATGATCATGACCTACTGCCGGCGTATTGAGGAGTCTTTAGAGTCCTACACAGAGGTTTTACTGGCTCAGGCAAAACGAAATAGGAGCACGTATGTGATATGTGCGGGACCGAGAATAATGCGTGTTTGTGATACCGTATTCTATTCTCGCGACTTTATATATCAGTCGGTTATATATGATATAGCCGGGTTATCGAATCGAGTGTTGATTCGATAAGTCGATACGATGAATGTTAGCCGGTTATATGAGATATAACCGGATTATTAAGTCAAGTGTTGATTTAATAATTAAGTGTATAATTGTATATTAGATATACTAATTTACACTTGCTAACACTTGTTCACTTTAGGGTTTTTCTCACATGTGAACACTTGAATAAATATATGTGATATATATATTAAAGTGTTTTCTTTTGTATCATGGTTGATGATACAACTAACATGGGTGTGTAAGACATACACCATACTATATTAGATGGTGGTTAATAATTATTTAAGGTAATTACAAAATTGGTGGAATTTTGGAAAGGGCATGAAGCTTGTAGATGCTTTCTTTGCTTTGACAAAGTCCACTACCTTTGTCTTCACCTTAGATTTTTTGATTAACCTAACCATTTAGATAAACTATGGTTATGGCTCTACAAGAGTTAGTATATGATACTCACTCACCATGGTTAGCCTTCTCACTTGATCATTATCCTCATCTCTTTCTTTTCTTCTTCTTATTCATTTGTGAAAAAGAAAAGGTTGCTAGGGTTTGATCCAAAGTGAGATAGATTGTGAGAAACAAAATTCTAAAGAGAACCCACTTCTTATTTATCCATCCTCTACTAGACATGCACTTTAGTTTAGGGTGTTTACTTCACTAATTCTCTAGTTAGTGAAGTAGGAGCTTGAGTCGGAATTCCCTCGACGTAGATCATCTTCGGCCTCGGAGACTTCAAGCAAGGTCGCATCCTTCGCGTCGTGAAGCCATGCAAGAACCCGGGAGAACCTTGATCGCAGTGAAGGGACTTCAACAAGGAGCTAAAGAAATGAAGGACCGATCTACAAAGGTTGTATTTCGTGTTCCCTTTAGAGTAAAGTTGTTTACATGCTTTTAGATTCGCCTAAACTCTAGTACAAGATCTTGCTTAGGGTTTTTAGGCACATAAAATTTTTAAACGGGCATGGTCGATGCCTTGTAGAGCCTTGTTAGTGTGTCTAGTAACCCTACAAATCGGATATCAAGAACAAAAAAATAAAATCTAGCTAACGCATGTCCATCTGCCGCAATAAATAAAATCAAGAAATAGATGTAGCAAAAACGAATAAAGATCCAATAAACAATAGTATCTGTATCACGTCCCAATATAGGCTCACATCAATAAAAATGAAAATACGGAAATAAATAAACTAATCATCTCTAAACTAAATAGCTAGCTCCTCATTGCTCGGCTTGCTTGCTAAAGTACTCCTGATCTGCCTGTGATAAAGTCAGAGGAACTGGTCCATGCAAAACTCAGACGTCGGTGCATCATAAATAACACAATAATAGTAATAACCAGGATATGATACTATGATTAAACATGCAGGTAAATAAATAACACAGGTATAAATAGTGAGATATATGTATACGTGTGTATCCTAAAGTCCGTGTTTCTAGGTTATCTATTCTACAAGTCTTTGAAATCAATTCATGTAATTCTCATCATAACTCAAAAGTATATATATCCCGTTCATTCCCCACGGAACCACGGTACAATATATCATGTTCATTCCCCACGGAACCACGGTACAATATATTTTGTTCATTCCCCATGGGACCATAGTACAATAAATAATGATTATTCCTTTCATGCCCGGAATCACGGAAAATAATAATAATATCCTCTTGAGTTACGTTTCGGTTACATTCTTTATTTCCCCTTTTCCCCCAAGGTTCTGTGTTCAAGTCAGGTATTGAAGATATAAATTTAATGCTAATATAGGATCAAGTAGGTACATGTCTTGTCTATGCAGACAACAAGTTACGTCCATCAGGACAACAATCAGGATTGTTAGCATTAGCAATAAGATCCAAATAACAAGTCTGGTAATGTGTCATGAACATGCCATGTACTGTATATTAACCAAAATAGATATCAATGTAAAACTGTAATCAATATCGAAACACAATTACTGCCAGGATGCATATGTATCTATCTGTAATAACCGTTATACGTCCATTACCATGTATATGATGCAATCTAGATAACATATTGAACTGTTATAGTAGTATGATAATATCGTGATGTTCCGGCATGCAGCTAGATAAACTATTATCAGGACGGATACAGACGGATGCTATAAAACTGTAAATCGGTAATTTCTGCTGGATAGTAAAACACATGCACTATAATTTATCAAATAAATATTGATATAATAAAATAGTATGTTGCAAGTTTGAAACTTGCCTGATCGAATCTCATGTCAAGATACGGATGTCACGTTCCGACGTCGAAATAAAGTCACGGCGCAAACTTACGCACGCAGGACTGGACCTGGCTGAGCAGCTATGTGACGTCGTGACTGGGCTAGATGACGATGGTGACTGGGTCGTCCGGATCGTCGGCGACGTGCGTAACTCCAGCGAGACGGCCAGAAAAGAGAAAAGAAAAGGAGAACAGAAGAGGAGGAGGAGGAGGTTGATGTTGGGGTTGGCAAGGACAGAGGAGAGATATGGTGATGACGAGGTGACCGTGATGAGGCAAAGTCATCGGTGGCGAGGTCTACGGCGAGTTGGGTGTGGGTTCTGGTGATCGGGGATGGAGAAAGGGGGTCGGTGGTGGTGGTGGTGGTGGTGTGTTGGCGTTCTGGGGTTGCTGGGAAGATGAGGAGATGATGTAGGTGGTCGGTGTTGGTGGATTTTCGGCGACGAAGGGTTGCCGGCGATGAGGGTGATGGGTTCTTAGGTCGGGGTTCTGGGTTAGGACTTGAGTCATTGGGGAAAAGAACAGAGGGAGAGGTGATGATGACGGCGAGGCAGAGGAGAGGACGGTGATGTCACTAGGGCGGCGACGGCGAGGAGGAGCAGTGAAGGGTGTTGGGTTCTTACGTCGGGGTCCTGGGTTAAGGGGTGTTCAGGAAAAAGAAGAGGAGGAGGTGATGCCGATGAGGAACAGGAGGTGAGGAGATGGGGACGGCAATGGTGAGAGGGCGGCGATGGGAGCGTAGGCTAAGGCTTGGGTTTGCGACGGGGAAGAAGAAGAAAACGAGGGGGAGAGAGGGGGTATTATATATTATATAATAAATATATATATATATATATATATATTATAGAGAGAGAGGAGGTAAGGACAGGGGAGTTTAAGAGAGAGAAGAGAGGTTTTATTAGTTAAATTAATTTTTATATTATATATATTATATATATAACAGTATATAATTATATAAAATATTTATACATATAAGGGATTTTACAGATAATACCAAATCTCTCCAAATATTACCCGTATCCTTCTAAAAATCTAATTTTTCAATATGGAGAATATACATAAGAGTTTAAACCATAATATGATATCATGTAATAAAAACATATACCCCCAAATACGGATCTACGTAAATATATGTAGCGATCAAATACTATTCTGTTTAACAATTAGGACATGACATGATATATGGGCGCAACCATATGATATGGCGTACTTTGACACACAAGACTAGATAAGAAAATATATTATTTGGTTTTATATTGTATTTTAAAAAGATATGTGGATTCTAAAATATATCATCTGTGTATATATATTCTAGATTTGCATGAATACACTGTACTAGCAAATATTTGATATAATTACGAACCATGTTGGGTTTCAAACATGCGGGTCGGGTCAGATAATAACCACATCTACTAATTGCGCTATCCGCAATCCAAAAGCAACAATAGGGAAGAAATTTACCGCAAGATTTGAAATACCCCAAATATATAGTATAACAGTGCTAGGGTGTTATAAGTGCCCTCAATGCAATTATTGTAATTGCATATAGACGGTTATAATAATTGAAAGAGGACCAATACAGGTATAGCAGTCTTACTCGAAATGATAGTATGCTATCTGGTTTGTCGTTATCATTAATGTGTATATGTTTTACTTATTATTACGTGTCGCTAATACTTAATGATAAAGCCCATAGAATTCTTACTGGACTACCAGCATTATGATAAAGATCATATACGTGAGAGCTGGGTAGTCCATAAGCACATCTTTAAATATTCCTAGTCGTGGGAGTATCAAGCCTGGGCATCAATATTCCACAGTATTCTAGTGTATACGTTTCGAGACTCCAACGAGGGGCCGGTAGTCGGTCTCACAAGCCATTGGTGCTGTGTGACCTAAGATAGTATACAGGTGCTCACTGGAGGTGAGTACACCAAACGGACTCGCCGAGAACTTCTAGATGATATTATATCTATCTTCAGATGGAAGTTCTCTAGTGGCATGAGTATATGTTAGCCTTTTGACCTGAGATCATCATTTTTCTCGTGTGAGTTTCCACTGTGCATAGATTACTATCCTACCACATGGAGGCAGTGAGCGATTGTCAGGGATTCGTCTCTCCTGGTATTAAGAGTTGATGTCGCGTTGTGTTCGGTTGGCCATCACTCTAAATCCGTGGCTACGGTGGATAAGATTTATAGATATGAGTTCAGTAGTTTCCCTGTTGGTGATGACCTTGACCCCGACACGATTTATCGGGTTATTAAGGGTCTGACGTTATCCACCCCATAGACCCGGTATGCGATACTCTTAGATAAAGAGACTGGATTGTATGGATATTGTTACATTCAAGCTCGGTATGGTACAGACGGACTTGATTGTCGACCTTCCTTTCGACATGTACCTGGGTAGCCGTTACGTACAGCCAGTGTCGCTGACGTGCTTATGGTTATAGATATATCCAGTAATCACTGCCAGCGTATTGTCGAGTCTTTAGAGTCCCACATAGAGATTTTCCCGATTCAGGCGATATGATGTAGATGACGTATGTTAGTATATACAAGGGGTCCGATTAAATACGTGTACATGCTACACGGATTTTAATCGGACGGTTGATAATACTAGCGGTTTAGGATTAAGCCGGATTATTAAATCAAGTTTTGATTTAATAATATATATGTATGTATATATGTATTCCAGTATTATTGTTCACTATTCATTTTCTCTCGTTTTGCTATTCGTATTTTTATACGGATACGCGTATATATATTTCGATACGTATACCGGATTGTATTTTGTATTTCTATGGAATATCTTCTAGAACGAAGACACCTCATTTGTGAATATTCATTTATGAATATTCATGAAATGCGGTGGAGGGTGAGATGGTTTTGAGCACGGTTGAAGACATGTAGAGAGGAATAGGATTTTATTTGTTTATTACAAATTAGTATGATATTTTATTTGTATGATTGAAAAATAATGAAGCCATGCTATTCTTCTCTCATTCATTCATTCATGCTAACACTAACACTTAGCTCATTCTTATTATGGCTGGCCTCTTTACCTCCTCCTCTTTCATCTTCATTGCTCTCTTGAGCATTGGTTTTGAGATAAAAAGATAGTGGAAAATTCATACATCACCACTCTCTATTCCTAACAAGTTTGGAGCGTCGGTTTTTTCACCAGGTGAAGATGGAGCTTGGATCGGTTCTCTCGGGTGGATCATTTTCGGCAAGGACGGTCACCATTTAAGCTTATTCCCGATGGCCTACAAGGAGCTTGGAGGGGTCTTCCACGATTGGGTGGATAGGCGTCAAATGTTGTATTCGCTAAACCTTGTATGCTAGTTTGCTAGTTTTGGTGTTTGGAATGATTCTATGGTTTGAGGTTCTCTCCTGTTTGCTAGATTTTTTGTTCGTAATTCGCTTTTTCTATAGCCGCGAGCACTAGAGAACCCAACAATTTATATGCGTTTTATGGTGCGCATCTTATTTTCTTGGATTTTAGGACCAATCTCTCGCAAAAGTATATATTTTATGAACGAGAGATGAACCCTAAGATCATCCGATCTTTTATGGTGAATCAATGGATTCAAAAGAAGCAAAAGCTTCGGTATAAAAGAAAAAGCTTTTTTAATGGAGGAACAGAGAAGTTTTTTCTCTTTATTTCTACCTTGCACATTTGTTGCGGAGGAAGAAGAAGACTTGGAATTTTTCACAAGCTAATGGGGGTTTCCAGTTTGTGATTTCTTCATATACGGCTCCAATTTATAGGAAAGAAGAAATTAGGGTTTATTTGATTTGTTTTGATTTTATTTCGATTTCAATCTGATTTTAGATTGACTTAAAAAATTTAGTTGATTCTTATTAATTAAATGTGACATGCGCACCGTTGGATCTTTGATCCACAAAATTTTTTTGTTAAGGTATTTAAACAACAGAATATTAATCTGTTAATTCAGGATTGATTGCTTATTAATCAAGATTTATTTCTTTTTTAATAAGCGTCTATTTTAGGAAGTGCGCATTGGTTTAAAATGCATTTGCACCGTTGGATCTTTGATCCTAAGTTTATTTAACTTGTTATCATTAAGACGGTTTTTTATTAAGTGCGCAATGCGCACATGTGTTGCACGTGCATATGGTCAACATACCCACACTTGTCATATGCACACCCACTTTGCACGTGCATGTGGCTAGCATGTGTGCACGTGCTTTGCATGCGCACATAGCACTTAATGACTTTTGTCATTTAAACATGTGCGCATTTGTTAGGGATAGACTTTAGCCATATGGGTACCTATTGATTAATAGTTGCGCACTTACATTTTCGCATGTTTTCAAAGCGATGCTCAAGTGTCAAGATGTGATCCAATGGATCTGTCTCGAGATTCATGAGAATGTGAATAGTCTTTTTAAACCCTATAAATAGGTGTGATTTCTTCTAGAGTTTTACTCTTTCTAAAGTATTTGATTTCTATTAGAAGCCTTTTCTTCTTTATTAACTCGGTAAGTGCGTATGCGCACCTCTGCCTTTACGTAATTAGCTTAAACTGAGTTGCACGCTCCTTTTGGTTGCGCATTTGACTTAGCTTGCGCACCCTTTTGGTTGCGCACTTAATTTAATTTAAGATAACTTTAAAAAAGTTCCTTTAATTTTAAGGACGTCACTCAAGTTTGGCTCTATCACCCAATTTCATCCTTTAACTTCGAAGTTGGATATTCACATTCCAGCCCTTTAGTGTACTGACGCATTTCCAATCTTTTCTTTCAGATGCCATGGCTAACCGTCTATATTCCATCAGGGAGATCGTTTCTCATGCGAACATCCATTTTTACAAATCGTCCTTCACAAACGCTCAATGTGAAGTCGTTCTTCATCGTTACGAGGATCATGGTAGGCAAAAGCTTCATCGGCGTTCCACTCTATTTCAACTAATATTTCAAGTCATCCACAATGTCATTCCTGAGGGCGTGGACGTAATACTCCTGCTCTTAACCAAACCATGAGCAAAGTACATTCAGTTTTCCTAATGGGGTTTATCTCGAAAGGGTTGAGAGATCGTGCAACTACTTTTCTACATGTAATTTTCCAACTGAGAGCGATCTTGTCCGCTTATAATAGAGGCGAACAGGGGCCTACATCGATGGAGGATAAGGCCTTCAAGTCTTTGTCAGAGTCTATTTATAATTTTACTGATCCTTATAACTCGGTCAATATATTGCTGCTATGAACTTTTGGGTGATGTAACAGCCTTTGTCTTATTTATCTTTTATTCTTCAGTAGTTGGTAATTTATAATCCACCCTTTCCTGCCATTTGAATAAAAAAGCTTCTCTTCTTTTATGTCCGCACTTCTTTTTGAAATGGCTTTGCTTTTGTTGTAAGAGCCCGTCGTTAGTATATGTGCATGTGTCATGTATTAACCTTCATGTGCGCATGTATATAGGTGTGCAAGTCAATTAGGCCATTTTTCATCAAGTACGCACTTGAACAGGTGCGAACAGGGAGCTGTAGGGATGCATGGGCGAAGCATAGAGGTTTTGAAGGCCAATCCAACCGCTCATTGCGGTTTTATCAAGGAAACGGGCGGCCGGATCTTGGTGTTAGGTCTCGGGGTTTAGGTCATGTGTTTAACTCATAATTAACACATCATTTATCCAGTTTGTTTTATATGAAACTTTTCGTTTCTTCGTGTAATGCATGTGCAACTCTTGAGCTTCCAAAAAGTTAAAAATAAAAATATTAAAAATAATTGAGGTTGATGGGATTCGAACTTGCAGGCTAAAGAACAACAGTGGTGAAGCTTAACTAGTGAGCTACAAATTGTTTCTTATTTTTATTGAACAAATTTGACTTACAACTTCTAGTCAGACTGAAATACACCTTTCTATACATTAACTGTGTTACAATTGTATAGGGATTTCAGGGTCGTTACACGATTCAAGCTTTCAAAGTGACAAGGATGACAGCAAGTCTATCTTGGGTTATGTATTTACCCTCAACAGAGGGACGGTCTGTTGGAAGAGTTCTAAACAAGACACCGTAGTAGACTCAACGATGGAGGCTAAGTACATTGTTGTTAACGATGCCTCAAAAGAAGCAGTCTGGATGAAGAAGTTCATTGCTGAACTTGATGTGGTTCCGTATATTGTTGATCCAATATCTTTGTATTGCGATAACAATAAGGCTATGACATTAGCCAAAAAACCACGATCTCATCAGCGATCCAGACACATCTTAAGGCGATATCGTTCATCACAAGTAACTGCATTTAATATCGGTCATTCCATATCATTTTATGAATAAACAGTGCTATTCAATCCATGACTTCTCATTTAGTACAGGTTACATGTACACAGGCTAATATCAGTGAAAACCTGCACAACATGCACAATTATGACAGATTCGAGCCAAAACTACAACCGGAAGGAAAAACGATCAATATCCAAAAGTTTTGCAACAAAATGAAGTTGTGTACAATATAAAATCCAAAATTGTCCAACTTAATGCAAGTGGGCGCAATAGGATAGCCATGATTAAGTTGGCACACAAGTAGGCACAAGTGAGCTCATGATGGTGCATATAAAGTATGTAATAAAGTGTTGATGTGAGGTGTGAAAGCAAATGATAAGCCACTTGCTTCTGTTTTTAAACTCCAGAGTGCATACGAAATTGAATTAAAAGAAAAGAACAGTTCTAAGAATGAATTGAAGTTGTCAGAAGACCACTGGAGAAAGATGGGCCCCACTGGCCGCTACTTGGCTGCCGAAGGGAATTTTCCAGCGGCCCCACTTGCATACTTCTTTTTCTCTATTGAAACTCGTATGTATAGCAGTTCTCTGGATAGCTTATGAGTTGGTATTTTGAGTGAGAATTTGAGTGTGTAATGCTTCATGATAGTTTCTTCTTCTTCCCTCTTTGAGTTCTCATTTGAGAGCCCCATTAAGGAGGCTGAAGTTGCTATCTAATTTGTAAATCAAGGCCCTCCATTTGTTAATACATTTGCATTTTTGTTTTAGTTAACTTGTTTTGTTTCCTTGCTCATTCTTTATGTTTCATTCTCTTATGTTTCTTTTGTTTCTCTTTTTTGATGATGTTTGATCAATATTCATGGCTATGGTGATGGTGAGGATGATGATGAATGGCTATGCCTTCCTCATTTCTCTTTTGATTATGTTTTGTGCTAAATTGTGATTTTACCATTAAGATTGTGTTATAGATTAGTGTTTGATAGGGTATTTAATTTTCATGGTTACTTGGTAACCTTAGCTTATGCTCTATTCGCTCATACAACCATAAGCAATGTTAAACTTAGAATCAATATAGTGTTAAGGTTGTTAGGTTTTTTAGATAGGGTATTTTGTTTAAAGTTGGTTAACACCCTTCCTTAAACATATATCCTATACTATCACCCACCTACTTAGCATGTTTAATACTAAATTTACTTCTTATGTGCTAATTGGTGTTTCTTGATGTTGTATGCCTTGTGATCCTTGGTGATTTTCTTCGATACTACATGCTTAGACATACAAACGGTAAGTGAGAACGTAACGGATCGGTTCATTCCCTGCGTTGTGACCTCGTCATCTTAATGGTTTATGCTCGAGCATTTCTTGATAAACCATGCTTCATATTAGATTCTAACAAGAGGAAGGAACATTCATTGATCAAGAGAAAGGAAAAGACTTCTCCACGATTTGTCCATCCGAACCAGAGCCATGGCCACTTTCTTTCTTATAATTTCATATTTCTATATTGTAACACAAACAAACCAAAACCAATTCTTTTCTCTTTGTACTTGCTATAAAAACTCCTAATCACCATTTCCTTATGGATCGATCTGTATTTGCCAGCAAGCTACAACGAGCCATGCACTTACGGCTATAAATATTTTAAAACGAGACAATGCTCGCGTGAACCGATTTCCAACATAAACAGTTCTTTTAAACTCAAGGAGTGCGCGTGTGTAGTCTCAACAAACTTTTAGCACCGTTGTCGGGGATGCGGTATTCATTAGAAGTTGTTATTTCAAGTTCATTTTGTATATACCAAACTAACATAACACAAAATTTCAAAACCAAACAAAAATCTAACTTTTCTAATACAAGTTCTTTGTTATTTGAATATGCTGTTACTCTGAGAGTTATAAAAATTTTGAACTATGAAAATGGATCAACAATTGAACACAGAGAACGCTGTTGAAACATGAAACCCTAATTCATTGAGTTGGCCGACAAAAAATTCAATTTGGCCACCTGGGTCGGCCCCTATTCATCATTTGGGTCTCGTATTTCTATAGTTGTTTTCTTGTTCTATTATTGCTCCAATTTTATCCTTTAAATTTGACAATTATTTAGTAACAGTAGATTGCACAGAAATATCACTTTCTCGTTAAAAATCTCCGATTTTCTATTTTCAGGACTTGATGAGTTAGCGGGCGACAAACGTGCAGCGACGATTTGGAATTGTAGAGTAAGGACAACATTGAAGTTTAGTGCCAAAGATCCAGATAGATGTGCCCTGACAAGCGAACATTCTAAAGCACTCGAGATCGACTCAATGGGGGTTTCTTAACCCAAAACATTTGGTACGTATTTTCTAAACTCCTTCTCTCTCAAATCCAACGCATTCCACTATTCTATCTTCTGTAGAGTTCTTCGCAAACTTTGACGCAAAAGAATAGAGAACTAACCCATATTTGTTGCACCGCTTAAGCCTAAAATAAAAAAGATGTGCTTGTTTAATTGATTAAATTTTTTTATTGATTGTGCATTTGCATCTTAATTCGGACTGTAAGGGCAAACGAACCCCAACAAGATACGGTAAGGGATTTTATCACCCTTTCCGTGGCCCATAAATCACAAAACTGCATGTTGAATTCCCCCAGTAATTTTTAAATCAATTAGAACTCAACCTCTAAGGATTCGCGCCCACTAGGGAAAGTTGATTGTGCTTAGAACATTGCTTAACAGTACATTGTTCAAGGGGTGTTTAGGCAAGTAAAAAGTGAAGGTTATTCTAATTAAGTAATTTCGCGATAGCGTTGGAAAACCTCCCCGATATCTGCACTTACCTGGCTTCTTGATCGGTATATCTTGAGTCTGTTTCTCGATACAATTTTACTTCAATAATCAGATTCTTGAGCAGGTCTAGTTGACTTAGCAAAACATAGACTGCTAAGGGTGTGATATTCTTTTCTTTTGTGATTTTTGTGAATGCTTATTGATATGGGTGATACACATTTTAATCCGATTGTTTACAATCCATATTCTGTTGTTAATACGCATTCCCAATTCTTTTGCTCAAAGTGTCAAGATTCGTTCCACATTCTTGAAAATTGTTCTTTCTTAGGGTGTAACCAACCGTGCCAAAATTCTGATATTGGTCCATACCCTAACACTCTTCATCCCAATCCCACTTCAAACTTAGAGCAATTGATTAAGAACTTAAAGAAAGAGGTTGACCGGATGTCTGTTTACGCATCGTCACCATCACAACCCTCCTTTCCCGAAACAACTGTTACATCCATAGGGTTTAATAGTAAGGTGAATGATTAGTTGAACATTTTAGAGAAAAAGTTTAGAAGTGATGATTGTAGTTGAGAATCAAACAGTTTCAACGCTAGCCATGTTCATACAACAATCTGATCAATTGTTTCACGCTCAATCGCAATCATTAGCTAGAATCGACGAACAAGTGAAATAATTAGTTGTACAGATTCTAGGGAGCGAACACAGTCAAACGGAAACGAGTAATGGAGAAATCTGTCAACTAGGAAGTCAACTGAGTGAGATACACGATCAAACAATTTTTGATGATTTAATAGACAATGTTGAAAATGCAATGATTGATTTGACTGAGTGTTATAAGGACGAGCAAGAAAATCCTTTAAGTCGGTCTACATCGAATTATTATAAAAAGAAAATTTTTTAGGAGACTAGTGAATTTGACGGGTATGGTTTTGATATATTGTTCGAGGAAATTAAGAATAAGGAACCCACGACTCTAGTTTTACCAATTGATGAAGTTTTTGACGAATCTCTAGAGTGAGAACCAATATTTTTGGATGACATAGAGCTACCCATATGTAAATGTAAGGGGAGAGAACTTGAATTGGGAGATGAAAGCTCTAATGATATTCATGAGAATAAATAGGGAGAAAGTTAAGTTTGACAAATATTCTTTCATGCCGAATTTTATGGAGATTTATGCAGATGAACTTGTTTTTCTTGATGAGTTTGAGTTACGATTAATTTGGGAACATTCTAAACACCTCTCTTTTGATGAATTTTTTGAGGATGAACTCCATTTTTTAGACGAACTTGACTACGAAACTCAACACATGATTCTTGTAAACAAAATTCATTAGAGCAATACTCATTTGACTCCTTCAAAATTTTATCTTCTCTGTCAACGTTTTCTGATCCCTACATTCATGCACCCATGCCTTACATTAACATCTAACCATTACACTAACATTTTCTTTTTCTTTTTTATATATTATTCATTTTACTAGTCTTGGTCTTACATAGACAAAAATTTTGAATGGCTGAAACAAATTTCTGGACTAACACAATCTCCTGACTTTTAACTGTTGTAATTAGTTAATATTTTGTAAATAGCTTTTTAGCTTCTTACTTCTTAGGTTATCTTTCTGTGAATAAAAGCTCATCCTATATGTCTAAATCTAGCAACCGGAGATGGGGGCAATGATGATGACATCATCAATCTTAGGTTTGGGGATGAGCACTCCATTTGCTTTTTCCGCATTTGCATCATGTGTAAATTCTGCATTGCATATATATTAGAAAATTTTGAAAAAAATTCAAAAATATAAAAACTTTGTCGTCAAGTTAGCTAGTGGGGAAACTTAGACTCAAAGTCCGACGGTCTAGATTGATAGGTTAGAAATAACTATATCCTAGGAGTAGAAATTGAAAACCCTAAAGATAACCTTTCTTTGAGTTTAACTGTAACAAATTTACGTTTTTTCATCACCGTCATGCTCCGCTTCCCAAAATATGTAAATACCGTACGCGAAAAAACCAACGATGCTACTTATGGCGAGGAAATATCCTTCCATAGTCACATTACGACTGCCAGTCAGTTATCAAGAATAGTAAAATAAATATCTAACTATCACATGTCCAACTTCCACAATATATAATAACAAGGAAGGTAGCATAAACAAATAACATCCAGCCAGAAATAATATCCTAGTCTCGTCCCTTATCGGATCACAACGTTAAACCATAACTAGAAAAAAAAATACAAAGCATCCCTAAACTAAATCAGCAAAGCTCCTCATTGCTCAGCTTGCCTGTCAAAATATTCTCGATCTTTCTGCGGTAAGGTTAAAGGAACTGGGCCATACAAAATCCAGACGTCAGTGCGTCATAAATATCATCATAATAATAATAAACTGAACAGGGTGCTAAATATGATGTCACATGCAAAATAAGGTATGAGTATAAACAATTACATATGTTATACAGCAAGCTATAGGTATGACACGTGTATCTTAAAATCTGTGTCTTTAGGTTAACTGTCCTACATGTATTTGAAAGCAATGAATGTACTTCTCCATATAACTCAAAAATATATATCACGTTACCCCCTGGGACCATGGATCAAGATGTATGAATCAAGAATGATTATGTTTCGTTACCCTCTGGAACCACGGATCAAGTAATAAGAATCACTAGTGACTCTGTTCCGTCCCCCCCCCCGGGCCCCCGGAACCACGGATCAAATAATAAGAATCACGAATGATTCTGTTCTGTTACCTCTCGGAACTACGGATCAAGTAATATCCTTTTAAGTTACATTTCAGTTACACTTTTGATTTTCTCATTTTCCTAGATTTCGTTTTCCAAGTCAAGTATGAAAAGATACTACCTAATGCCAACACGGTAACACGAAGGTACAAGTCATGTCTATTGAGACAATATGTCACGTTCATCAGGACAACAAGTCAGGGTTGTTGGCATCGGTAAATATCACGGGTAACAGGTATAAGCAATATAGCTATAGCAATAGTAAGATACCAGGTCGCAAGCATGTCAGGCATTGTATACTAAACAGGTGAAGTATTTAATCGTACAAACAAATCATAATAAATAACAGGATTATAGTTGTCGCAGTTATCTAGCTGTGATACTGCATGTAACTAAATTGATGTGTCCACTATGAATATATATATAACCTGTAATTATAATAGCTTTCACGATTACCCAGTATTATAAATTAACTGTATTAATTCCCACTCTTCGATTAAACCATTGAGCCAACTAGATTAGTTTGCTATAATTTCATATTATCAATACAATTTAAATAATGTTATAGATACTGCAAATTATAAACTTGTTGTAGTTAATGATATACATATAATAATGATTAATATTACGATATGTAGATAAATAAAACATAGCATGTAGCAAATCATAAACTTGCCTTGGTAACGACGACGATGGAAACAAGACGACAGAAGCAAAATCAAGCTCGAAAGCTCGGCTAGGTAGCAAGGCTTGGGTTTGGTGCCATAAGGGTCTCGATTAAGCTTGGCCTCGAGTTAGCGCTTGGTGTGGCCATGGTCTCGATGTTCGGGTTGGTTAGGGATTGCAAAAGGTTCGGCTTGATCGGCTAGGGTTGCGGTGGCTTGGAGATGAAGTCGACGAGGATGGTGCGGTGGGTACTCTCGGGTGATGGCTCGACTATGTAGAAGAAAACAAGGTGAGAGAGTCGGGGGCAATGGCAAGGTGCTCGGGTATTGTAGGGATCGGTGGTGATGGAGATTAGGGTTTGTGTGATGGTGGAGATGGGTTCTTGGTGAGGGAGTTGCTGGCGATGTGGGTTTGGCTATGGTGAGACGACGATGAAGGCGAGGTAATGGTGATGAGGTGCTGTTCGAGTCGAGGTTGGTGAGGAGATGGGTTCGAGTATGAAGATGATGATGTTGTGTTTAAGGTTTCGAGTGGATGAGGGATCGAAATAGATGGCTTTCAATGTTGAGTTTAAAGGATGAAAGGCGATGAAGATGATGGAGGCAACAGTGATCGAGAAGGGCTCCGGCGAGATGGGTTGAGAGTGCTCGGGTTTTGGAGGATAAACACTTCTGCTATTCAAACCAATCACAATCCAATTAACAAAATAAAATTTGAAATACTAACTAATATCTTATGATCGTGTTAGGGTGTTACAATCACACTACACGTGTCGTGAGTTTTGAGAATTAGATGACAAGTTTGAAATGTCTAAAATTCTTTTAAAATTAAGAATTTTCTTAAGATCGAACAAGTTTGTTTAGAAATAAATATTATTGATTCTAATTCATAAGTGAAGTTTATATGAAGGGAAATTATTGATATCTTTAATTCTAACTTGTCTGAAAAATAATACATCTTGAGCTTGATTGGAGTGATTACACATCTTATCCACACGAACTCGTCTTAGGATAAAAAAAAGAATAACTGGAAATGTCTTCGTTGGCTTTCTTTCTAAGTATTTTCACACAAAAAATAAGTCTTTGTTTTATGGCCTTGGTGACTTGGGCAATTAAGTCCAAGGGGTGTCTCTACACTTAATACCCTAAACTCATCTGGTTTGGGAGTCATTGACCCAAAGCTTACTAAGTCACCAATCGCCAAATAAAACAAGTCAAGAAAGTGTTCTTTCCGAATTAAAAGTCCCCGCGGTTCTTTATGGGAGAATAATCTTGTTTAGGGACGAGTTTTTGAGTATAAAAACATATAAATCTTTAGAAAGAGAATTCAACGGAGATACGAAGGTTCGAATTAAAAGATTAAAAGACCATTGCACTATCACGAAGGTGTGTATGAACGAAGATAGGTAAGAGGTGGAGTGAAGAATAAGACTGGGTTTTTTTAATTAAAGATGATAAAAATCCTAGATTTGAGACCAAGCTATAGAATGAAAACTCGAGAAAAACTTATGACTTTACAAATTCGCAAGTGCTTCTGGAAGTTTTCATGTTCATTACTGGAGGCATGAATATTTTAATCGAGGTTTTTGAAACAAAACGACACTATTTCACGAGCACGTAAAGACGTAAAAGAACTTAAGTTAAATGATGAAGAGAGGTGTGAAAAATAAGGGTTCGATATTTCTAACTTAGGATGATAGAATTTTTAATTTAGATACTGAATCTTAGGGTTAGAATTGGCGGTTAATTCACGAAACTAGCTTGACGAAATTTTATGAGTGTAATCCGCTGAAAACCCTCAAGAGACAAAATCCCTCCTTCTAAGGACACCTAGAGATTCAACGGCTTGTTGCACGAGCTCAGTGCAATCGTGGTTCCTGCGAAAGTGAGATTACGATTTTTTTTTTGCTCGGGACGAGCAAAAGATAGGTTTGGGGTATTTGTTCATCATAAATAACTGCATTTAATACCGTCCATTCTATATCATTTTGTGAATAAACAGTGTTATTTAATTCATGTCTGCTCATTTAGTACAAGTTATAGGTACACAATGTAATATCACTGAAAACATGCACAATATGCACAGTTACGACAGATTCGAGCCAAAACTGCAACCGAACGGGAAAACAATCAATATCCAAAAGTTTTGCAACAAAATGAAGTTTTGTATAACATAAAATCCAAAATGGTCCAATATGATGCAAGTGGGCACAATGGGACAACCATGATTAAGTTGGCACACAAGTGGGCTCATGATGGTGCATATAAAGTATGTGAAAAAGTGTTGATGCGAGGTGTGAAATGAAATGATAAACCACTTGCTTCTATTTTTAAACTCCAGAGTGCATACGAGATTGAATTAAAAAAAAGAATGGTTCTAAAAATCAATTGAAGATATCAGAAGACCACTAGAGAAATATGGGCCCCACTGGCCGCTACTTGGCCGCCGAAGGGAATTTTTCAGTAGCCTCACATGCACCAAATCAAGTCGAGCAATATTTGTGCACTACACATTATCATATCAACCCACTTGCATACTTCTTTTTCTCTGTTGAAACTCTATGTATAGCAGTTCTCTGGATAGCTTATGAGTTGGTTTTTTGAGTGAGAATTTGAGTATGTAAGGCTTCATGATAGCTTCTTCTTCTTCCCTCTTTGAGCTCTCGTTTGATAGCCCCATTAAAGAGGTTAAAGTTGCTATCTAATTTGTAAATCAATGCCCTCCATTGGTTAATACATTTGCACTTTTGTTTTAGTTAACTTGTTTTGTTTCCTTGCTCATTCTTTATGTTTCATTCTCTTGTGTTTCTTTTGTTTCTCTTTTATAATGATATTTGAGTGATCTTCATGGCTATGGTGATGGTAAGGATGATGATGAATGGATATGCCTTCCTCATTTCTCTTTTAATTATGTTTTATGCTAAATTGTGATTTTAACTTTAAGATTGTATTATGGATTGTTCTCCGTCGAAAGACGCGACCGGGACATTAGGACGTCCGGCCAGAATTTTGGGGGCAGATGCTATTTGGTTCTATCCGTCCACCTCTCCGAAGATGCCAAGTTGATTTATGACACCGTGTATCGAAGGTTTAAACGGATGCGGCCGATGTAGCAGATTTCGTCAGATTCCCCCTCATTGAAGGGTTTTTGATTGTGGGGACGCTCTTCCCTGCAGGCACAAGCCCCTGCAGTTAATTACGCTACTTTATCGTGGTAACCACTTTCTCCTTCTCCAGATGGTCACTTCGTGTCGTGTGTGTTTGTTTTGTTTTTTGTTGCCCGTGGATCGTATATGGAGACTAATTTATATTGTCGCCCGTAGGGCGGGGATTAGTCCAAATCCGTATTTTCATAGATTTGGGCTTTGGGTTGGGTTTAAGGATTGTTAATCTAATTTGAGACTAAGATCAACTTAAACGTTTGTTAAGGATACGCTAGTCTAATTTTAGACTAAAATCTACTTAACAGGATCATTTAGATCCAACAAAAGAGCATTTGGGCTCTATTGCTTTAATTTAGGGACATTGTGGTCCAGAAGTTTAAGGATATCATAGTCCATGAAGTTTAAGGACATCATAGTCCATAGTTTAAAGATGTCATAGTATGTAAAGTTTAAAGACATCATAGTGTATGAGTTTAAGGACCTCACAGTCCATGGTAGTTTAGAGACATCATAATCTGTAAAATTTAAAGACATGATAATCTATGGGTATAAGGACCTCACAGTCCATGGCAGTTTAGAGACACCATAGTCTGTAAGGTTTAAGGACACCATAGTCCGTGAGTTTAAGGACCCCACAGTCCATAGTAGTTTAGAGACATCATAGTCTGTAAAGTTTAAGGACATCATAGTCCATGAGTTTAAAGACCCCACAGTCTATAGAATGTCTGGTTGTCGGGACCCGTCACCTCTCTGAAGACGTTGAAGGATTACAACGACAAATATCAGAGGAGTGAAGAGATGTACTCTTGAACCAAATGCCAGATTGAGAAGGAATGGGATGAACATTACTTTGAATGCCATCTAAGATCAATTGAAAGTCCTGAACATAA
The DNA here is from genome assembly GCA_030015575.1 of Agapanthus africanus. Lineage (NCBI taxonomy): Eukaryota > Viridiplantae > Streptophyta > Magnoliopsida > Asparagales > Amaryllidaceae > Agapanthus > Agapanthus africanus. Next base: position 108,598,171 of record CM057337.1, read on the forward strand.
TTAGGGCTCGGTTAAAAACAAGGTTTTGGCTTTGGGAGACTTAGCTAACTTGGGCTAAGATTGGCCTATCATAGTGTTAAACACTAGTGTATGCTCAGCGCTCACGTGCTCCCACGTGAGGCGATTGAAGTAATGTTAAATACTGAGAATTGAGGTGCTCATGTGGGGTCACGTGAGGTGTTTGAAGTAGTGTTAAACACTGAAGATATGAAGCGCTCACGTAAGGTCATGTGAGGTGTTTGAAGTAGTGTTAAACACTGAAAGTTTGAGGCGCTCACGTGAGGTCACGTGAGGTCTTAAAGTGTTGTCTAAGTACTGAAGATTTAAAGCGCTCACGTGAGGTCACGTGAAGCGTTTGAAGTAGTCTTAAACACTGAAGATATGAAGCGCTCACGTGGGGTCACGTGAGGTGTTTGAAGTAGTGTTAAACACTGAAGATATGAAATGCTCACGTGGGGTCACGTGAGGTGTTTGAAGCAGCGTTAAATAATGAAGATGTGAAACGCTTACGTGGGGTCACGTGAGGTGTTCCCAAAGACCGAAAGCTGCCTCTGTTTTATTCTCTTTTGAAAGGTGCTAAGCACTATTAAGGGGTCATGTGATGCCACGTGAGACGCCCTAAAATAGAAACTGCCTTGGATTTATTCCCCCTTTTTTCTGAAGGGATTGTTCAGGGGTCACGTGAGAGCACGTGATCTGATCTCAGTTGTTTTCTCTCGTTCAACACGGATGCTCATGTGGGAACACGTGATCATGTTTGGGTACTGATCTCTTTTACGTGCATGGAGAGTTAAATCCCTTGTTTAAGAATTAAATTCTTTTATAGGGTTAAACCCCAGTTTTATTTAGAGAATTAAATTCCTCTATGTCTGAAAGAATTAAATTCTTTAAACCCAATTCTCCCTCTAAGTTTTGGATCTGAATGGCAGAATCTCCCCGATGAGAATTAAATTCTCAACTTATGGGGAGATCTGCTTCTGCAGATCTTCAACCAGAGGAAGAACTGAGTTCTTATTTAGAAAAGTTAAACTCTAGGTTTGAGAATTAAATTCTCTTTTGTTTTATGGGAGCTTCTAGAATGATCTTCTTCCTTCTCTTACCTAGAGTTTCTTTTTTTTCCTCAAGAGATCTTTTTCTCTATTTCTTTCTGTTGTAATCTCTCTTCTCTTTTTTTGTATCCCCTCTCCCTATGTCTCTATGTGTCTCCCTTCTTTTTGAACTTGGAGTTTATCGGGATCCCTCTTTTATTTGGAAAGAGAGATCATTGGTCGTTGGGACCCACCACCTCTCCGACGACGCTGAGGGATTACAGCGCCATATATCGAAGGTGTGGAGGGATGTACCCTTAGAACCATGTCCCACTTATCAGGAGGAGGAATATGTTGAAGCTTAAACTCCTAACTGCTGAAAAGTCCTTTTTGCGTTTGCGCACGTGCGTCGCACGTGTTGGACGCACGTGCGTCCAACGTGGCGGGCGCACGTGCGTCGCACATGGCACTTGCACATCATGGGGGCAGCTAAGGCCATAACTTGGAGAACTAAGCTCCTATGGAGAACTAAGCTCCTTTGAGAATTAAATTCTCCCACGTGCGTTGCACATGTTTATCTCACGTGCGTTGCACGTGGCGTGCATGTAGGGATGGCTTAGCACCTTAGCAAGGTTTTGGCAAGCATCAATCATGCTACTTTAAAATTTTTGGGGTGCTAAACAAACCCTAACCAAGATCTTAACTAGAGTATTAGGATAAACAAGCATGTAAACAACTTTACATCTAAAAGTTAGGGATTACAACCTTCGTAGTCCGTTCCTTCACTTCTAAAGCTCCGTGTTGAGGTCCCTTCGCTGCGACCATCGAGTACCCGGACTCAAGAGAGGCTCCATGAAGAGAAAGATGCAAGCTTGCTTCCAATCTTCAACAACAAAGATGATCTACCTTGAAGAAACTCAAGCCCAACCTCTTGCTTCACTAATCAAGTATTAGCAAAGCAAACACCCTAATCTAAGTGGCTAGAATAGATGAGGATGGTGAAGTAGGAATTTAGCTCTCATTTGTTTTCAATTTCTCACTCAAAATCATCACATACCAAAAAGCTGGTAAGCTTTTTCATGCAAAAAGAAGGAAGAGGAAGAAGCAGAAGGATTTGATTTGTGATGAATAATGAATTAATTGTGTGGTTACAATTGCAACCATGAGTTAAAAAAGAAGGCTTAACCCATGTAGAGAGATAACTAGAGTAAAGGGTTTGGGTTGGGTTAGAAAATATCAACACAAAATATCTTAGCAAAAAACAAAAGGAAGCTTCTTGAAGCTTCATGCAAAAGCTAACCCAAATCAAACCCTAACTTGTTTAATCTCCACAAATCATGTTGCATTTGTAATCCTAACTTGTTACAATATTATATATCACATATATAATATATTTTTGTAACAAAATAAAATAATACAATTAACATATATCACATATATATATATCAATGTATTATCCAAGTGAGAAAAAGAATCTTTAAGTGAGCTTATATTAGTTAATGTAATTTAATATATCACATATATAATTATACATTAAATTATTGAATCAACACTTAATCCGATAATCCGGCTATATCGCATATAACCGACTAATATAATCTGTATCGGTTCATCGAATCAACACTTGATCCGATGACCCGGCTATATCACATATACCCGGCCGATATCACATATCGCGAGAATTTAATACGATATCGCATACACGCGTTATTCTCGGTCCCGCACATATCACATATGTGCTCCTACTCCGTTTTGCCCGAGCCAGGAAACCTCTGTGTAGGACTCTAAAGAATCGTCAATACGCCGGCAGTAGATGATGATCATATCAAACACCCACAAACTGCAAGCGGTCAGCTAAACGTAACAGCCACCTAGGTATTGAGCAATCAGAAGATCAACAAGCAAGCATGTACATTCTCCTATGAATCCAACCAGTAACACTCCCGTACAGTCCGGTCTCTTCGTCTGATATGTCGCATTCTCGCCTAGGGATGGTTAACGTCAGACCCCAGTAGCTTGATAAGTCAAGTCAATATAAGGTCCATAACAGTTCGAGAAACTACTGATGACACTTACCAGTAAATCTCAGCAACCCTGGCCAGGGATTTCCAGTTATAGCCAATCGAACACAGCGCAACATCAACTCCCTATACCGGGAGAGACGAAACCCCTCCTATCGCTCATTGCCTCCATGTGATTCGGGACTGTACCCAAAAGCCACCGTTTTGCACGCCTTCTTGGACGTGGTATGAAGGAAATCAAAGCACAGTGGGAATCACACAAGACTCTATAACGATCTCGGGTCTACAGACTAACCTGTACCAGTGTCACCAGAGAACTGCCATCTGACGTGAGGTATAATACCATCTGGGAGTTCTCGGCGAGTCCGTCCAGTGTACCCAGTCTCCACTGAGCACCCGTATACCTTCTCTGATGTCAAACACCAATGGATATGGGATCATCCATCGCCTATCATATGGGTCAAGAAGCGCATACGCTAGTCTACTCTGAAGTATCGATGCCATGTCTCGGTACTCCCACGACTAGGAACATTTGAAGGATATACTTAGCGACTACTTTGTCCCCACTAGTATGATCTGCATCATAGTCCTGGTAGTCAAGTACTCATCTTAAGGGTTTTATCAACATGTAACATAGAGACAATCAAAGTACATGTTAAGATAAAGAGTAACCAGATAGCATACTATCATGTCGAGCAAGAAATTCCTCCCTATATATGTCCAAGCATCCACTACAATATACATCGTATGTACAGTAATGGCCTCTAGGGCATACATATCACTAACAGCGCATGTGGCGGGCGCACGTGCATTACACGTGGCGCACATGGCGCTTGCGCATATGCGCATTATGGGGGCAGCTAAGGCCCTAACATGGAGAACTAAGCTCGTTTGAGAATTAAATTCTCCCACGTGCGTTGCACATGTTTGGCTCACGTGCGTTGCATGTGGCACGCATGTGGCGGGTGCACGTGCATTGCATGTGGCGCACATGGCGCTTGTGCATATGCGCATTATGGGGAGGCAGCTATGGCCCTAACTTGGAGAACTAAGCTCCTTTGAGAATTGAATTCTCTATCTTTTCTAAGAGGTATCCTCTCTTAGTTATATGGGAGTGGTAGAGAAGGAATCTCTCTTTTTCCCGATGTGGGACTAAAAATGCATCATCCATTTAGTAGAGCATTACTTTAGATTACACGTGCGTGGCACATTTGCTATAACTTTTGATCCCGGATGAATTATGAGGCTCATAATATATCAAATCGAAGGATTTTTCGAGATGCTTTCAATACCATTAGAATTTAGATGTTTCTCATTTTGGAGTTTGTCAAAATACAGCCCGGAATATACCGGTTCGCATTTTCTTCCTTAGATTACACGTGCGTAGCATATTTGCTCAAAACTTTTGATCCCGGATGAATTATGAGGCCCGTAATATATCAAATCGAAGGTTTTTTCGAGACACTTTCGATACCATCAGAATTTAGCTGTTTCTCATTCGGGAGTTTGTCAAAATACAGCCCAAAAAATACTGTTTCGCATTTTTTTAAGCGTATCGCTGCCATTTGATACCTTAGGGTCTTTTGCGCAGAAATTTTTGGCGGGAACAAATGCCCCCCAATACTTTGCCCACATAAGTATGTACGTGGGTGAAGTAGTGCAGAGTTATGCATGGCCATAGAATTGAGGACTTAGGAGACAAGTTTTAGGGTCCTTGTAGCCTAAGACTTTTTCATCTTCATGAGCCGTAGGGGTCTCAAGAAGGTTTTTTCTCCCTACAGGTCGAGAGGATCCCGCAGGTGTATTTTCTCCTTAGGGTTGTGAGGACTCCTAAGTGCGTTTTCTCTTGAGAGTCGTAAGGATCTCACAAGAGAATTTTCTCCCTTACATGTCGAGAGGACTCATAAGTGATTGTTTCTCTCCTTGTCGATGTTCGAGTTCGGAGAGTGTGGCCCGTAGATAGTCCACATTAACTTCCTTGCAGGGCAACGATGGCTTAGGAGACAGGGTTAGGATCTGCCACCTAAGATTTTTCAACTTTATGAGCCATGAGGGTCTCATAAAGACTTTTCTCCCTACAGGTCGAGAGGATCCCGCAGGTGTATTTCTCCTTAGGGGTCGTGAGGACTCCTATGTGCATTTTCTCCTTAAGAATCGTAGGGATCTCACAAGAGAATTATCCCGCTTATAAGTCGAGAGGACTCGTAAGTGGTTATTTCCCTTCTTGTCGAGATTCGACTTTGGAGAGTGTGGTCCGTGAATAGTATGCAAGAGTCCATCTTGGACCAACTTGCAGGGCCCCGGTGCTTAGGAAACAGGTCTTTATCCCCATTGCCTAAGGCTTTTCCTACGAGTCGAGACGAATCGAGAAGTTCCCGTAAGGACACTAATTTCCTTACTAGTCGAGACAAATCAAGAAGTTCTCGCAAGGATGTCCTAACGCCACAGTTAACCTCTGCTTTTTACGACAGAGGTCCGTTAGGGTCTGTGGTACTAGGGTTTTGTCCGTCTTACCTTCACGTTGGCCGATGTCTTCCTCGATAGGCAATCTTGTTGTTCGAGTAGCCTTGCGACTGTCGTGTCTCTGATCCCTTCGGGGGCTGGACAATACGTCTTCAAGTAATCTTCCAGGTAGTATTACCGTCGAAAGAGCAAGCGTTAGGGATATTCCATGTCGCTTTTTACTTGAGTTTAGGCACAATTTGGGATCCCCGATGAGTCATAACCACTCCGCGCTGGTGTGGGATGATCTCCGATAGTCTTTCAGGTTTTATATGAGTTGCCGTCAAGACCCTGAAGCTGGGAATATTGCCTTCGCTTCATTTGCTAGCATTGTGTCTGCTGTATCGATACGAATGTCATGGTTGTCTTTACGTTGTTGGTGAACCGTCGAGGTTTGGAACTAGGGACTTTGTCATGGCTCCGTTGGTGGTGTCGCGTCTGCATCTTGTTGGAGGAAGAACGTTGGGGTGACATCGCGTCTGCTGTATCGAGACGAACGACGAGGTGGCCTCTACGTTGTTGGTAAACCGTCGGGACCTGGAACTAGGGACTTTGCCATGGCTTCGTTGTTTTGTGTCGCGTCTGCATCCTGCTGGGGGAAGAACGCTGGGGTGACATCGCGTCTGCTGTATCGAGACAAACGTCGAGGTCGACTCTAGGTTGTTTTGAACCGTCGAGACTTGGAACTGGGGACTTTCCCATGGCTCCGCTTTGTTTTGACCTTGGGGTCGCTTGTTGACGTCGTGTCTGCATTCCATTATAGTGAGAAGAAACGCTGTTGTTGACACTGTGTCTGCTGTAACGAGACGAGTGTCGAGGTGGTCTCTAGGTTGTTTGTGAACCGTCGAGACTTGGAACTAGGGACTTTGCCATGGTTTCATTGTTTTGTATCGCGTCTGCATCCTGATGGGGGAAGAACGCTAGGGTGACGTCGCGTCTGCTGTATCGAGACGAACATCGAGGTGGTCTCTAGGTTGTTTTTTGAACCGTAGAGACTTGGAACTGGGGACTTTCCCGTGGCTCCGTTGTTTTGTGTCGCGTCTGCATCCTGCTGGGGGAAGAACACTGGGGTGACATTGCGTCTGCTATATCGAGACGAACGTCGAGATGGTCTCTAGGTTGTTTTTTGAACCGTCGAGACTTGGAACTGGGGACTTTCCCATGGCTCCTCTTTGTTTTGACCTTGGGGTCACTTGTTGACGTCGCGTCTGCATTCCGTTGTAGTGAGAAGAAACGTTGTTGTTGACACTTTGTCTGCTGTAATGAGACGAGTGTCGAGGTGGTCTCTAGGTTGTTTGTGAACCGTTGAGACTTAGAACTGGGGACTTTCCCGTGGCTCCTCTTTGTTTTTACCTTGGGTTCGCTTGTTGACGTCGCGTTTGCATTCCGTTGTAGTGAGAAGAAACGCTGTTGTTGACACTGCGTCTGCTGTTATGAGACGAGTGTCGAGGTGGTCTCTAGGTTGTCTGTGAACCGTCGAAATTTGGAACTAGGGACTTTGCCATGGCTCCGAGGTTGATTGTCGCGTCTGAATCCTGCTGGAATGAGGATGAACGCTGTTGTGGGTCTCCAGACTGAAGATGTAGCCATCGAGACTTGGAACTATGGACTCTACCGTGGCTCCGAGATTGATTGTCGCATCCGAATCCTGCTGGAATGAGGAGGAACGCTGTTGTGGGTCTCCAGGCTGTAGACTTGGCCGTCGAGACTTGGAACTAGGGACTCTGCCATGGCTCCATTTTTCTAACGTCGTATATTCCTGCAGAGACACTGATTTCTCTGTGGGTCGACGCGAATCGAGATGCTCTCGTCAAGAACGCTGATTTTCCTGAATCGAGATTTTTGCCAAGGACACTGATTTCCTCGGAGTTGAGACGAATCGAGAGATTCCTGCAAAGACACTGATTTCCTTGCGGGTCGACGCGAATCGAGATGCTCTAGTCAAGGACGCTGATTTCCCTGAATCGAGGTTTTTGCCAAGGACGCTGATTTTCTCGGAGTTGAGACGAATCAAGAGATTCCTGCACAGACACTGATTTCCTTGCGGGTCAACGTGAATCGAGATGCTCTCGTTAAGGACGCTGATTTCCCTGAATCGAAGTTTTTGCCAAGGATGCTGATTTCCTCGGAGTTGAGACGAATCGAGAGATTCCTGCAAAGACACTGATTTCCTTGCGGGTCGACGAGAATCAAGATACTCTCGTCAAGGACGCTGATTTCCCTGAATCGAGGTTTTTGCCAAGGACGCTGATTTCCTCGGAGTTGAGACGAATCGAGAGATTCCTGCAAAGACACTGTTTTCCTTGCGGGTCAACGCGAATCAAGATGCTCTCGTCAAGGACGTTGATTTCCCTGAATCGAGATCTTTGCCAAGGACGCTGATGTCCTCGGAGTTGAGACGAATCGAGGTATTCCTGCAAAGATACTAATTTCTCTGCGGGTCGACGCGAATCGAGATGCTCTGGTCAGGGACGCTGATTTCCCTGAATCGAGGTTTTTTCCATAGACACTGATTTCCCTGGAGTTGAGACGAATCGAGGTATTCCTGCAAAGACACTGATTTCTCTGCGGGTCGATGCGAATCGAGATGCTCTCGTCAAGGACACTAATTTCACTGAATCAAGGTTTTTGCGAAGGACGCTGATTTCCTCGGAGTTCAGACGAATCGAGAGATTCCTGCAAAGACACTAATTTCCTTGCGGGTCGATGCGAATCGAGATGCTCTCGTCAAGAACACTGATTTCCCTGAATCGAGGTATTTGCCAAGGACGCTGATTTCCTCGGAGTTGAGACGAATCGATATATTTCTGCAAAAACACCGATTTCCTTCCGGGTCGACGTGAATTGAGATGCTCTCGCCAAGGGCGCTGATTTCCCTGAATCGAGGTTTTGCCAAGGACACTGATTTCCCTGGGGTTGATTGACTTGTTTCCGAGACGGAGCATTGATCCGGCGGGGAGGTCATTGGTTGACTCTTGGTTGTCTGTGGACCGTGGAGTCTTGGAACTAGGGACTTTGCTGTGGCTCCGCTTTGTTGACGTCGCGTCCGAATCCTGCTGGAATGAAGAGGAACGCCGTTGTTGTTCTTCTGGGATGCAGATGTTGCCGTCGAGATCTGACTCTCCTTTTGACAGAGTCTGGTGGGGAAATGTGGTTCCCTTTTCATTTATACCCATGGATTGTATACACGGGTTAATATGGACTCACCTGTAGGGCAAAAGTTTCATTTTATATGTATAATATTTTTTTCATGATGCTCTATCATTTCAGCTTTTATATCGCGAAAGTCGCGATTGCCCAATCACTTCGGCTATTTTTCGCGGTGCCCAATCATTTCGGCTATTTTTTTTTACTCACTGCTTTTTTTTGTGAGTTGCCCAATCATTTCGGCCGTTCTCTATGCATATATTTTACATGCTGATTTCGTTGCAAGTTGCCCCATCATTTCGGCTATTTCATATGCATTTTTGGCTCGCTGATTTTTTCTCACGAGTATGGGACTTGGGATCTGATACCGATTTAGGCATTAGCATTGCTACAACTGGGATATTGCCAGGAGAGCATCATCATTTGTCTTTGTCGGTTTGAACAAAGGTGGCTTAGCAAACAGGGTTAAGATTCTGCCAACTAAGGCTTTTGACTTCATGAGCCGTAAGGATCTCATAAAGATATTTCTCCCTACGAGTCGTGAAGATCTCGTAGGTGCGTTTTCTCCTTAAGAATCGTGAGGAGTCTTAAGTGTATGTTCTCTTATAAGTCGTAAGGATCTTACAAGAGTGTTTTATCCTTATATGTCGAGAGGACTTACAAGGGTCATTCACCGTGTGAGCATATCCCTAGTCGTGGGTGGGACTTTTTTAGGGAAATGTTTATTCATGCCCGTGGATTGTATACAAGGATCAGTATTGAAATGCTTGTAGAGCAATCTGGGGATTGTGAAGGCTTAAGGACAGGTTCAAATCCCTATAGCTTAAGGCTTTTGAATCTTACGAGCCGTGAGGGTCTCATAAAAAGGTTCTCCTTACGAGTCGTGAGGATCTCGTTAAGTGTAATTTCTCCTCAGGAATCGTGGGGATCCCTAAGTGTGATGCTCCTTTATGAGTCGTAAGGATCTCACGCAGGTGTTTTCTCCTTACAAGGTTGAGAGGACCTCGCAAGTGTCTTTTAACGAGATTGCGCCCTTTCAGGTTTTCACAAACTCGCCTGTAGCCCTGCTGTTTTTACTCACAGAGCCCTTTTGGGTTTTCATCCGTGCCTATTTCGCTTATGGACGTACCGTTTTTTTTATTTCTTTCTTTTTTTATTTTGTTTTATGACAGCTGTGGGATGCTACGGTCCGTAGTAGTTTATAGACGTCTCGGTCAGTTGCTCGTGGGTCTGGGATTTTCTCTGGGCAACGTATGATTACGCAGCTAGATTTCCTCGCAAGTCTTCGTATCTTTTGTGTCGGAGGTGGATTCCTTGAAGAGAGGGCTGAGGGCTATTTCTTCGTCAGAGTCGCTTCCAAAGGTGATAACTTGCAATCCCTTGGTGTCAACTATGTGACAGTTGCCGGCAGTTCTCTTGCGCTCATCTGTCGTCCTTCTCTGTTCCCGATGAGCCTTGCGCTTCACTCGTTAAACGTGTTGTCGGTGGGCAGTATATCCCTGCCACCAGTTTTTAAAGGCTATGCACTCTTCGGTAGGGTGTGCAATCCTATGATGATATAAGCAGAAGTTAGGATGTACGTCCGCTTCATCAAGATATATACCGCCAAGGGAATCTCCTTTGAAAGAGGGCAACTTCATTTCGTCGAAGGTATTCATGGAGTCATTCGGGAGTTCCACATACCATTCGAAGGCAATGCCCGCCAGACAGCCGATGAACTGTCAGAGGAGAAGTATATCAGTATTGCCACACATAGGTTTAAATCGCGCAATGTGCCAGCGAGAATTCTCAATTCCTTTGTACATGTGGCACGTTGGAAGTGTGTACTCTGGCGGGTACTGTATTTGATTGTGCCATGTAGGATATGGTCGACCAATCTTGATTGATCTATTTGCGGCTTCACTGGCGTTGTGAGCTTCGATTTGCTGAGCGATTTACGTGTCCAGCTTTTCTTTTAGGAATCATTTCCTTCTCAACTGTTGATGAGGTTCGTTGAGGATTTGAAATGTCACCCTTGTCTTTAAGAGCGACTACCGGCAGTTCATTCGCTTGTGGTTCCGATTGAACCATCATTCCAGCCATATTCTGAATTAGAAGGGCCATCTGATTCATTTTAGTGGACATTTCTGCCGCTTCTTCATCTCTCTTTTTCAGAGCGCACTTTAGAAAATCAATATCCGACTCCTTCTCTATTCTTTCTTCGGGTGCGTCCTTGGGACTTTCCTTAGGCGATGGATTAGCGTTTGTTGCCGCCTGAGCGAGCATATCCTGCAGCTTTTCACGTTTGCAGTTGAACTTTTGTCAGGGACCGAGTTTGAAGTCGGTGACTAGTAGAACCTAGAACTTCGTCTTTGGAATTCATCAAATAGACTATGTGAACTACCATGCCCCCAGGCTTGGGGTGTTTGGAGTTTTGGCCTTTGGAGTTTTCTTTGGGCACTTGAGCTTTATTGGGCCTCTTATTGTAAAAAGCCGCTTTGGTTTTGGGAGGAACCACTTTATCAGGATCCGTCTTGGGGTGAGTCCCCTTCATCTGCTTTCATACCGTATATATAGACGAGGAAAGTTGTCTCAGGGAGCGAACTGGTTTCTGCTCTCGTGGGATCTCCATGGGCTGCGGAGACTTCTTCAATATTGCGGTAGGAGAACTTTGTCTGAACGTTCACAACAATTTGAAGCCGTTCCCAGTTGGAACAACAACATTCACCACTGGGGTTGAAATAGGACCATACGGAGAACTGCCCCCAGCTCATTTTGTATGATGTCGATATCGACGTCGACCATTTCTTACGGCCGGGATTTGATTAGCCTTAGAATTTTGCCCAGCCTGCCCCCTATTTCCTTTAGGAGCTTGAATATTCTGCCCCCTGCGTCGACCTTGGTCCTTGGCAGGTGCCAGTTGTTTGAGGACTGATTACGTCGGCAAAGTTGCAGCTTGGGGAACCAGCCTATGGAAGACAGACTTCCTCTGAGCTTCCTCCATCGGCGTTGAGGCACCGAGGGTGGGAGGTGGGAGTATCAACCCAAAGAGAAGCCCGTTGATTTCTTGAAGAGCCGGATTGCAGAGATTTGAGCATGCAAGTGGCCCGTACTTACTCCACAAGATATGACAGAACCTGAGTTGCTAAGGTGGGAGCAAACGCCATTCTTCATAAAGACGAAACGCCGGCTTCAGTATCCCCTCCCCTGAGGGCAACCACAAACATATATACCGTGATTATTTGATCGCGGAAAAACACGACACACGAAGTGTGGAGTGGAAAAAGGAAAAGGTCCCACCGGGCGTGCCAGAATCTGTTCTCCGCCGAAAGACGCGACCGGGACGTTGACGTCCGGCCTGAATTTTGGGGGCAGATGCTATTTGGTGCTATGCGTTCACCTCTCCAAAGATGCCAAGTTGATTTATGACACCATGTATCGAAGGTTTAAACGGATGCGGCCGATGTATCAGATTTCGTCAGATTCCCCCTCGTTGAGGGGTTTTTGATTGTGGGGACGCTCTTCCCTGCAGACACAAGCCCCTGCAGTTAATTACGCTACCGCATCATGGTAACCACTTTCTCCTTCTCCAGATGGTCACTTCGTGTCGTGTGTGTTTGTTTTGTTTTTGGTTGCCCGTGGATCGTATACGGAGACTAATTTATGTTGTAGCCCGTAGGGCGGGGATTAGTCCAAATCCGTATTTTCTTAGATTTGGGTTTTGGGTTAGGTTTAAGGATCGTTAATCTAATTTGAGACTAAGATCAACTTAAACATTAAGGATACGTTAGTCTAATTTTTAGACTAAGATCTACCTAACAGGATCATTTAGATTCAACAAAAGAGTATTTGGGCTCTATTGCTTTAGTTTAAGGACATTGTGGTCCAGAAGTTTAAGAACATCATAGTCCATGAAGTTTAAGGACATCATAGTCTATAGTTTAAAGACGTCATAGTCTGTAAAGTTTAAAGACATCATAGTCTATGAGTTTAAGGACCTCACTGTCCATGGTAGTTTAGAGACATCATAGTCTTTAAAGTTTAAAGACAACAAAGTTTATGGGTTTAAGGACCTCACGGTCCATGGCAGTTTTGAGACATCATAGTCTGTAAGGTTTAAAGACATCATAGTCCGTGTGTTTCAGGACACCACAATCTATGGTAGTTTAGAGACATCTTAGTCTGTAAAGTTTAAGGGCATCATAGTCCGTGAGTTTAAGGACCCCACGGTCCATAGAATGTCTGGTTGTCGGGACCCGTCACATCTCTGAAGACGTTGAAGGATTACAACGACAAATATCACAGGAGTGAAGAGATGTACCCTTGAACCAAATGCCAGATTGAGAAGGAATGGGATGAACATTACTTTAAATGCCATCTGAGATCAATTTTGAAAGTCCTGAACATAATTAGGGCTCGGTTAAAAACAAGGTTTTGGCTTTGGGAGATTTGGCTAACTTGGGCTAAGATTGGCCTATCATAGTGTTAAACACTTATTTTGGCTTTGGGAGACTTGGCTAACTTGGGCAAAGATTGGCCTATGATAGTGTTAAACACTAGTGTATGATCAGCGCTCACGTGCTCCCACGTGAGGCGATTGAAGTAGTGTTAAATACTGAGAATTGAGGCGCTCACGTGGGGTCATGTGAGGTGTTTGAAGTAGTGTTAAACACTGAAGATATGAAGCGCTCACGTGAGGTTACGTGAGGCATTTGAAGTAGTGTTAAACACTGAAAGTTTAAGGCGCTCACGTAAGGTCATGTGAGGTCTTAAAGTGTTGTCTAAGAACTGAAGATTGGAAGCGCTCACGTGAGGTCACGTGAGGCGTTTGAAGTAGTGTTAAACACTGAAGATATGAAGCGCTCATGTAGAGTCACGTGAGGTGTTTGAAGTAGTATTAAACACTGAAGATATGAAACGCTCACGTGGGGTCACGTGAGGTGTTTGAAGTAGCGTTAAACACTGAAGATATAAAATGCTCACGTGGGGTCACGTGAGGTGTTCCCAAAGACCGAAAGCTGCCTCTATTTTATTCTCTTTTGAAAGGTGCTAAGCACTATTAAGGGGTCATGTGATGTCACGTAAGGCGCCCTAAAATAGAAACTGCCTTGGATTTATTCCCCCTTTTTCTTCTGAAGGGCTTGTTCAGGGGTCACGTGGGAGCACGTGACCTGATCTCAGTTGTTTTCTCTCGTTCAACACGGATGCTCACGTGGGAACACGTGATCATGTTTGGGTACTAATCTCTTTTACGTGTGCATGGAGAGTTAAATCCCTTGTTTAAGAATTAAATTCTTTTATAAGGTTAAACCCCAGTTTTGTTTAGTAGAATTAAATTCCTCTGTGTCTGAAAGAATTAAATTCTTTAAACCCAATTCTCCCTCTAAGTTTTGGATCTGCAAAGCAAAATCTCCCCGATGAGAATTAAATTCTCAACTTATTGGGAGATCTGCTTCTGCAGATCTTCAACCAGAGGAAGAACTGAGTTCTTATTTAGAAGAGTTAAACTCTTGGTTTAATAATTAAATTCTCTTTTGTTTTATGGGAGCTTCTAGAATGATCTTTTTCCTTCTCTTACCTAGAGTTTCTTTTTTCCCTCAAGAGATCTTTTTCTCTATTTCTCTTTGTTGTATTCTCTTTTCTCTTTTTGTGTATCCCCTCTCCCTCTGTCTCTATGTGTCTCCCCTCTTTTTGAACTTGGAGTTTATCGGGATCCTCCCCCCTCTTTTTGAACTTGGAGTTTATTGGGATCTCTCTGTTATTTGGAAGGAGAGATCATTGGTCGCTGGGACCCACCACCTCTCCGACGACGCTGAGGGATTACAGCGCTATATATCGAAGGTGTGGAGGGATGTACCCTTTGAACCATGTTCCACTTATCAGGAGGAAGAATATGTTGAAGCTTAAACTCTTAATTGCTGAAAAAGGCCTCTTTGCATTTGCGCACGTGTTGGGCGCACGTGCGTCGTACGTGGCGCTTGCACATCATGGGGGACAGTTAAGGCCATAACTTGGAGAACTAAGCTCCTATGGAGAACTAAGCTCCTTTGAGAATTAAATTCTTCCATGTGCGTTGCACATGTTTGGCTCACGTGCGTTGCACGTGGCGCGCATGTGGCGGGCGCACGTGCATTGCATGTGGCGCACATGGCGCTTGCGCATATACGCATTATGGGGGGCAGCTAAGGCCCTAACATGGAGAACTAAGCTCCTTTGAGAATTAAATTCTCCCACGTGCGTTGCACATGTTTGACTCACGTGCGTTGTACGTGGCGCGCATGTGGCGGGCGCACGTGCATTGCACGTGGCGCACATGGCGCTTGCGCATATGCGCATTATGGGAGGGCAGCTATAGCCCTAACTTGGAGAACTAAGCTCTTTTGAGAATTGAATTCTCTATCTTTTCTAAGAGATATCCCCTCTTATTTATATGGGAGTGGTAGAGAATGGATCTCTCTTTTTCCCGATGTGGGACTAAAAATGCATCCCCCATGTAGTAGAACGTTACTTTAGATTACACGTGCGTAGCACATTTGCTCATAACTTTTGATCCCGGATGAATTATGAGGCTCATAATATATCAAATCGAAGGATTTTTCGAGACGCTTTCGATACCATTAGAATTTAGCTATTTCTCATTCTAGAGTTTATCAAAATACAGCCCGGAAAATACTGGTTCGCATTTACTTCGTTAGATTACACGTGCGTAGCATATTTGTTCATAACTTATGATCCTGGATGAATTATGAGGCCCGTAATATATCAAATCGAAGGATTTTTCGAGACACTTTCGATATCATCATAATTTAGCTATTTCTCATTCGGGAGTTTGTCAAAATACATACCGGAAAATACCGGTTCGCATTTTCATAAGCGTATCGCTGCCATTTGATACCTTGGGCTCTTTTGCGCAGAAATTTTTGGCGGGAACATGGATTA
Source organism: Agapanthus africanus (assembly GCA_030015575.1). Lineage (NCBI taxonomy): Eukaryota > Viridiplantae > Streptophyta > Magnoliopsida > Asparagales > Amaryllidaceae > Agapanthus > Agapanthus africanus. The sequence goes on from CM057337.1 coordinate 108,613,787, forward strand.
GTGTTTGATAGGGTATTTAGTTTTCATGGTTACTTGGTAACCTTAGCTTATGCTCTATTCTTACATACATCTATAAGCAGTGTTAAACTTAGAATCAAAATAGTGTTAAGCTTGCTAGGTTGCTTAGATAAGATATTTTGTTTAAAGTTGTTTAGCACCTTTCCTTAAACATATACCCTATACTATTACCCACCTAATTTCCAAGTTTAATACTAACTTTACTTCTTATATGCTAATTGGTGTTTCTTGATGTTGTATGCCTGGTGATCCTTGGTGATTTGCTTCGATACTACATGCTCAGATATACAAACGGTAAGTGAGAACGTAACGAATCGGTTCATTTCCCGCGTTGTAACCTCTTCGTCTTGATGGTTTATGCTCGATCATCTCTTGATAAGCCATGCTTCACATTAGGTTCTAACAAAAGGATGGAACATTCATTAATCAAGAGAAAGGAAAAAACTTCGCCACGATTCGTCCATCCGAACCGGAGCCATGACCACTTTCTTTATTATAATTTCATATTTCTATATTGTCACACAAACAAACCAAAACCAATTCTTTTCTCTTTGAACTTGCGATAAAACCTCCTAATCACCAATTCCCTATGGATCGACCCGTATTTGCCGGCGAGCTACAACAAGCCGTGCACTTGTGGTTATAAATATTTTAAAATGAGACATAGCTCGCGTGCGCTGATTTCTGACATAAACCGTTCTTTTAAACTCGAGGCATGTGCATGTGTTGTCCCAACAGGTATCACCTGATCAGGGAGATCATATATCGCTGGGAGATCGAGATTCGGAGAGTAGATATGAAAGAGAACACGGTGGATCCATTCACAAAGGACCTCCTTCAAGTATATTTTGAGCGACTTTTTGAGATGTTGGGTATGCGATACGCCAACAACTGGCCCTAGTGCAGGAGTTGGGTACTCAATACGCTAATAATAGGTCTTAGTGCAAGTTGGAGATTGTTGGATATGTATGCCTTAGAGACTTTTATTGTATAAGATACTAGTGATATGTATATATAGGACAATCTTGCTCGATATGATAGTATACTATTTGGTTTATCTTTATCTTAACGTGTGAATATGTTTTACTTGTTATTACGTATCGCTAATATATGTTGATAGAGCCCGTAGGATTATTGCTTGGCTACCAGCTTTATGATGGTAATCATACATGTAGTGGTTGGGTAGTCATAAACACATCCTTAAATGCTCCTAGTCGTAGGAGTATCAAGACAGGGCATCGATAATCTAGAGTAGACTGGTGTATGCGTTTCTTGACTCCGATGAGGGGCGATGGTTGGTCCCACAGCCATTGGTGTATGACACCAAAGATTGTATACAGGTGCTCATTAGGTTATAAGTTATACTGGACAAACTCGCCAAGAACTTCTAGATGGTATTATACCTATCGTCGGATAGCAGGTCTCTGATGACATGGGTACAGGGTAGTTTTTAGACCTGACATCGTAATTTGTCTCAAGTGTGTTCCCACTGTACTTAAATTACTACCCTACCACGGTTTTAAAGAGTCATGGAAATAGATTTTAGTTGGGTACAGTCTCGAAGCACTTGGAGGCATTAAGCGATAAAAGGGATTCATCTCTCCTGGTATGGGGAGTCGATGTCACGCTGTGCATGATTAACCAACACCATAAGAACTTGGCCACGGCAGATGAGATTTAATGATAGTGAGATTAGTAGTTTCTCGGGATGGTCTTGAGCTACATCAGCACGACTTATCGGGTTATTAGAAGCCTGACATTATCCACCCTCTAGACCCGGTATACGACACTCTCAGACGAAGAGACCGGACTGTACGGAGATTATCACTTATAGACTCAGTAAGTGTCGCGCCCCGCTTCCCAATAGACATAAACGGTGACGTGGCAAGCCCGCGGCATATTTATCTAGAGAAGCTCATTCCCTAAATAAATATACTAAGTGTATTGAAACAATAATACACAATATAAGAATAAATGGAGACTGTAAAAATTTTCAACAAACATTTTTATTTACATTCAACTTCTAATATTTATAAGTACATGAGTTTCAGCTGGAAAGTAAATATAATAAAAAAATGCATAAACATGTAGCATACATAAATAGAAGAAAAGTGAAGTTGAGCTACTCCTGAGTAGTAATCTGGTTGTAGTCCTCCTCTGTGGCCCTACCTCCTCCGTCTCGACCATATCTGATGAACATTCCAAGAGAAGAAAAGTGGGTGGAATGCCCGTCAGCGAACTAGCGCTCGGTAAGTCCCAAGGATAAGTAAGAGTAATGAAAATGACAAATATAGAATATATAGGTGACGAGTAAGAGTATATATTAATGGGTGAATATGTACTATAGGTCTCTATATAGTCACTATATTAACGTTAAGTTCCAAGTGTGAATGTCAACGCAGCCGCAGAAGTATTCATGAGCTCAAGAGTGGGGCCCTAGGAGTAAGGAAACACGGGTCCATTTCATGTGTTAGCATCGAGGCTCTAGGCTTTGGATGGGTCAACCCGACTGATATTCGAGTAAAATAAAAAAAGAGGTTAATACGGGACTCCTCAAGCTCCGTTGGATTCATACAAGAAACTATCCTAAACACCCCGAGTATAATATGTATTATAGCTGTATAGTATACTTAATTAAATTTGATTGATTGGTTATAACATGTCTTGATCGAAACCATAGATTGCAAAAGGTGTAGAATGAAGTCAAGTGAGTCGAATAATATGCGAGTCATGTCAATTGCAATCTTGGTTCGAGTTAAGTTAGTTCGATTAGATTGGGTTCGAGTTCATATTTAGCTTTAGATTCGAGTTGGGTTAGAGTTCGAGTTTGTGTTCAGGTTCGAGTTCGAGTTTGTGTTCAGGTTCGAGTTCAGGTCTTTTTATATGAATTGTTTTAAACTGCTAAAACTCTTATGTACAGGAGAAATCGGCAACTACTGCACATGGACGGCAGAATTTGTGTCTTTTTCCATGACAATTGCAATTTGATAACTCTGTTAAGTTGTCTAACCTGAATAGGCAAGTACTCACTTTCTCCGGCTCCTTAGGAATCAAGAGAAATGATACCGCTTAAACCTATATTAATCTAGAGTCCTTAAATATTTTTTGCATATCTTGGGGGGGTTTTATGAAAAATACTTTAATATAGTTTAAAAATAAATATCGAGGGTGATTTATAATATTTAGGGTTTTCATGAACATGTATTTTAATTGTTGTGGTGTTTTGGTGATCAAACCTAGCTTTTCGAAAGTTTATGGTATTTTTATGAAAACTGCTACTTTTGGAAACTTGGTGGTATTTTATTAAAAATTCTAACCTTTCATTTTAAAAAAATATAGTTTCATAATATGTTTTTATTGAAAATACGAATTCATAGTTTTATATAATTTTCCAAAATTTAGGTTTTTATTTAGAAAAGTCGTATTTCTTAAAAACCGTATTTTTTTATTTCCTTTCGAGACCGAATACTCCGTGAGGAGTTCTACATCTCACTCTACTGTCCCAAGGATGTGCGGTAATCTGCACTATCCATTAGCGGGTCCTCTGATGAGAGTTGTAGAGATGTAATTGCCAAGAATTACAAAAATACCGATTAAAAGAAATCTATTTTGAAAAGATGTGGTATTTTAATGAAAAAGTTATTCTTTAAATTAGCCATATGTTTAGAATATCGTGCTATGCAAGCATAGTGTGTGTGAGGGGTAGGTCGCTACCCCGTGAAGTTTTCCTAAAGATAAATAAACTAGTTATCGAGAAAGGTTTTACTAAAATTCATGGTATTTTAATGAAAAAATATGTTATATGTTTGTTTCACATGAAATTTTTTTGTTAAACTAAAAGCTAATGATGTGAATAAGGTTAAGATTAGTATAGGATGTTAGTTTGATTTAATTTGCTTGTCACGTGGATTACAAATATTAAAAAGAAGATTATATCGGAGATAACTCCGCTTTTGTCGATTTGTTTTAAAAATTGTTTTGAGATGGAAAGGAGGGAGATGAAGGGACTTACAAGTTTAAAGCGTTAACAGGGATGAGGGAAAGCCTTCGGGTGTCGTGGTGTCATCGGAAAGGATTCGGTTTTCGAGTTTGGCTTGCTATTCCACTTGGGTGCCTATCTCCACTTGGTCCTTAGAGAGTTTGAGAGAATTTTTGATAGAATTTTCAGAATGGGAAAGAGCTGGAAAATGGGTTGCTATTTATAGTGAAGAATTATGGTTTGAAAATTAAAATTTTGGATTAAAAGAATTAAAATGGTATTAAATGATGAATTTAAAGGTCATTGTTTAGTTGCTGGGAAATCAAACAGTGCAGGGGAGTAAAGGGGGGTCGAAAGGACTAGTGTGCAAAGCACGGAGGTGATTGGGGTCATCTCAACTGTCGATGGCGGCCAGAAGCATGAAATGGGCGCTCGGATCTCGATGGATTGTCTCGAGATTCGTGCCACGTGTCTAGGTGTGTGTTTACTCCTCTTTACGCCTATTTGATTTTTCCGAAACTTTTCGTTTCCCTGTAAATTGTACATACAACTCTTGGACTTCCAAAAAATTAAAAAGAAAAATCTTAAAAAATAATTGGGCTGATGGGATTCGAACGCACAGGCTATGTCGCAGCAGTGTAGAGGCTTTACCAATGAGCAACGAGTTCCTTCTTGTTTTTATTAAACAAATCTAACTTATAACTTTACAACATGCTGAAATACCCTTTCTATACAATAAACAAGCAATTTTGTACAAGGATTTCAGAGTCGTTACATACTACCCTCCTTATAAAAATTTCGTCCTCGAAATTTACATAAAGGACTAATCTTCGAATAGCTGAGGGTATCGTACAAGCATATCGTCTTCTCGCTCCCATGTCGATTCTCCTGGCGAGTCTTTTCTCCACATTACCCAAACCAAGTTCACTTTTTTATTCCGTAAGGTCTTCAACTTTTGGCCAGGATCTCAACTGGTTGTTGCTCGCAGGTTAGGTCAGTCTATACCGTGAGCTCTGAGTGATCAAGTATATGGCCGGGGTCGCTCACATATCGTCTTAGTTAGGATATGTGGAATACGTTATGCACTCCTTCCAATGAGGACGGTAGTGCCAAGCGGTACGCCACTTCTCCAACTTGTTCAAGAATTTCGAACGGTCCTATATATTTTGGACTTAATTTACCCCTCTTGCCAAAATTGATCACTCCTCTGTTTGGAGAGATCTTCAAGAATACATGCTCTCCGGGTTGAAACTCCATATGTCGACGCTTTACATCTACCCAATGTTTCTGTCGGTCTTGGGCTATGTGCATCATTTCCCTGATCGTGTGAACCGCATCTACAGTTGCCATGATCATCTCTGGTCCAAGGAGTTCACGATCTCCAATGTCGTCCCAACTCAGCGGGGAATGACACTTCCGTCCATAGAGTGATGCAAAAGGTGTCATCCCAATGCTTTCCTGATAGCTGTTGTTGTATAAAAACTCCACTAGGTGTAGGTGATCTTCCCACGAACCTCTAAAGTCTAACATACAGGCTCTCAGCATGTCCTCCAGAATCTGAATTATTCGCTCGGATTGTCCGTCCGTTTGTGGATGATACGCCATGCTGAAATTCAGACTCGTCCCCAGGCTAGCTTGCAGACTCTGCCAAAACTATGATCGGAATATTGTATCACGATCGAAGACGATGCAAACAGGTACCCCATGCAATCTCACAATCTTCTGCATGAGTTTATGGGTGATAAGACAAGTATGGTATGTCTTGAAGGTATAAATCTTACTTTAGATTTTTACTCACCTCTATGTACTTCCTTACCAATGTCTAAGTTAACAGGCCAAGTCTGAATGGAATAAAGTGAGCCGACTTAGTGAGTCGATCCACAATAACCCAAATCGCATCGTTACCCTTCGTGCTGCGAGGGAGTGCAGTTAAGAAGTCCATAGTAATGTGCTGCCATTTCATTTCCGGGATTGGTAACGGCTGAAGTAGACCAGCAGTTCTATGATGTTCAGCCTTCACTTGCTGACATACTACACACTTTTCTACACTCCTTACTACTTCTCGCTTCATTCTATGCCACTAGTAATATTGTCGTAGATCCTTATACATCTTTGTACCACTGGGATGTACCGAGTACGGAGAGCTGTGAGCTTCTTTCATCAACTCTTCTCAAACAGGTCCGACTGGCACGCATAAACGGCTCTGATACCGCAAGGATCCATCTTTGTGGATGATGAAGTCAGTTCATAGTCCGCTTTCTACTTGTTCTCGGATCCTTTATAGCTTAGCATCATTTGCTTGAGCTGCCTTGATCTGATTTACAAGATTGGATTGGACTTGTAAGTTCATCAAAGATGAAGCGTTACCTGGCACAACTACTTCAATCTCCAATCTATATAGTTCTTGTTGTAGTCTCCACTGAGCGGTGAGGTTCATTGCTAATGGATAGCGACTAAGTGCATCAGGAACTACGTTCATCTTTCCAGGATGATACTGTAGGTTGACGTCGAAGTCCGCCATGAGTTCTAGCCATCTTCTCTGCCGCATGCTGAGTTCCTTCTGAGTAAATACATACTTAAGAATTTTATGGACAGTGTATATATCCACTCGTTCTCCCAAAAGATAATGGCACCAAATTTTGAGTGCGAAGACCATTGCTGCCAGTTCCAGATCATGTGTTGGATAGTTGCGCTCATGGACCTTTAACTATCTTGATGCAAAAGCCACAATCTTTCCATGCTGGTGTGAAACACATCCTAATCCTTTACTGGACGCATCACAATGCACATCGAATCCGCTAGATTGATCTGGTATTACGAGGATAGGAGCAGAGGATAATTTCGAATTGAGTTCTACAAAAGCTTTCTCGCATGCTTCTGATCGCACGAATTCTTTGTCTTTACGTGTGAGCTTGGTCAAGGGTGCTGCGATCTTTGAGAATCCTTCGATGAAGTGTCGATAGTATCCTGCTAAGCCCAAAAAACTTCTTATATCTTTCACCATCTTTGGTGTCGGCCACTCACTGACAGCTGACACTTTAGCTGGATCCACAGAGATTCCTTTACCAAAAACGATATGTCCGAGAAATCCGACTTGATCTAGCCAAAATTCACACTTGCTGTAATTGGCGTTGAGCTGATGTTGTCGTACTGTCTTCAGGACAATCCGTAAGTGATCGGCGTGTTGTTTCTGATTCTTTGAATACATCATGATGTCATCGATGAATATAACAACAAACATGTCTAAGTACTCTCGGAAAACTTAGTTCATTAGGTTCATAAAGATGGCAGGTGCATTGGTCACTCTAAATGGCATTATGAGATATTCGTAATGACTATATGAAGTCCTAAATGTCGTCTTCGGAATGTCGGACTCCTTGACCTTCACCTGATGATAACCCGAACGAAGATCTAGCTTTGAAAAGATACAAGATCCACTTAATTGATCGAAAAGGTCATCGATGCATGGTAGTGGATACTTGTTGTTAATTTTCACTTCAATCAGAGCTCGATAATCCACACACATCCTATAAGAACCTTCCTTCTTCTTCACTAGTAACACCGGAGATCCCCAACTTGAAGTGCTAGGTCGAATCCAATCTTTCTTTAGTAGTTCGTCCAACTGAATACGGATCTCCTTCAATCCCTCCAGAATTAATCGGTAAGGAGCTTTGATTACAGGTTGTGTACTAGGTTGTAAATCGATGCTGAATTTAAGAGCTCGATCGGGAGGCAAACCTGATATATCTTCCGGGAATACATCCTCGAACTCTCGAACTACCTCTGGTTTCGATTCTTCCACTTTCAACGCTGCAACCTCTGCCTTCTTTGGTTTTGCTCTATAGACGCTAGGTTCCAAGGCTCGGTCTCCACTTTTGAAGCAGAACACTGCGTGATCTGGGATTTCAAATACTACCCTCCTTCGGCGACAGTCGATGGTAGCGAAGAAAGTTCCCAGCCAGCTCATTCCCAAGACTATGTCGAAGTTCGGTATGTCCAGCACCTTGAAGTTCGCATAGAATTCTCGACTGCAGAAGACCACTGGACACAGATCGTATCCTAAAGTTTCTTTTAGAACGTCATTCCCCAAACTAACATTCCAGCTGGATACGAGTGGTTTAACTGGGATCGCATGAGTTCGGACGAACCGTTGCGACATAAAGCAATGTGATGCCCTAGTGTCAAAGAGCGTGAGTGCAGGTAGGGAGGCTACTAAGATTGTACGTAAGTCGCATGGGATATGTTTAGGTGTAACAAATATAAGATGACTATGAATTGAAAGGACTTGAAAGAGAATAGGGAAGAGATTTACCAGTGATAACCTGACCCGTAGCTTCGGCTTCTTCGACCGACATAGTGAATGCTTGGCGTCTCGGCACTTTCCTCTATGCCTAGTTAAACACTCGGCGTTGGGGTTGACTGGTCTGGATGCGAGGAGCTGGTGCTAGTAGAGCTAACCGGGTATGAGGAGCTTGGATTGCCGGTCTAGCTGGAGGGATGTTGGGTCCTCGGTTCTGGAGGCATGCTCCGATGGCGTGAATAGAAGACCCACAGAGCAGGCACAAGTTGTTCACCCTACGACAGTTCTTCACAAGGTGCCTGTTCACTTGTAGTAGATGCAAAAGTCTGGCCTGTTGTTGGCGAACGAACCTACTAGCCTTCGAGATGGTCCATTAAAACTGGCCTGGAAGAGGCCCCTCCTGTGATCTGGTGAACATAGCGTTTCACACCGGCAGTCTGCGGCCTGCCCTTCTTTTTCACAACTGCCTCATAGCGTCGGGCCGCCTTCAAAGCAAGCTCATGGGTTGGGAAATCCCCTGTAGCGAGTGCAGCTTGGATTTCAGGGTCCAACCCTTGCTGGAATCATCGTGCCCGGATCTCAGCATTGGGGATAAGGTGTGCAGCGAACCTGTTACGAACTTGTGTTAGCAGTGTGGTGAGTGAGATCAGAAAATTGAATTTGAGACTGTATCTTACCTGCTGAGCATGGTAAACTCAGCATCATATTCATCCACTGACTTGACCCACATCGAGCCTTATTGTAAATGGATGAATTGTTGATCCATGTCAAAGCGGGCAGTCTCTGGAAAGTACTTGCATCGAAGAGGTCTCGGAAAATCTTGCTAACTCGATCTTGCCCTAGGTCCTGCTCTATTCTATCGGTTGCGCGAGACGGCTCTCCTCAGCCTTCCACCATACCCTGGCGTTATCGGTCAGTTGCAACTTAGCAACTCTCACCCAGGCTACATCTGGCACTTAAGCTGCTGCTAGGTCATTCTCGATCGCTTGAGTCCATTCTTCTTCTTCAAGCGGACTCACTTTACCCAAGAAGTTCTTTAGGTGCAGTGCCCAAATTACTTAACTCCGGGTGCTTCGGTTTCGGGACGGTTAATAAGAATAGCAGTCTGCTGCTGCTGACCCTCCAATAGGCTCTTGATAGCCTTAAGAAGTACCATTTGCTCATTGATATGAGCAGCAACGGTAGGTGGTAGAGGTAGTGTAGGCGGTGGAGTATTATCGTTGACGTTTGTGCTGGTATTGTTCAGACATTCCATCACCTTGATATAAAAGATAGGTTAGGATAGATTCAAAGAATTTGAAATGAAAAGAATGTAAATGTTTCTTGAATTCATTAATTCTTGTAGTATATTATTTATGACTTCATGCAAAACTGACCTGCATGGGCCACCAATAAAAACCTGTCACGCCCCGCTTCCCAGTAGACGGAAACGATGACGTGGCAAGCCCGCGGCATATTTATCCAGAGAAGATCATTCCCTAAATAAATATACTAAGCGTATTGAAACAATAATACACAATGAAATAATAAATGGAGACCGTAAAATTTTTCAACAAACATCATTATTTACATTCAACTTCCAATATTTACAAGTAAATGAGTTTCAGGTGGAAAGTAAATACAATAAAAGAAAATTCATAATATTGTGGCATACATAAACTAAAGAAAAGTGAAGCTGAGCTAGTTCTGAGTAGCAATCCGGTTGTAGTCCTCCTCTGTGGCCTCTACCTCCTCCGGCTCGACCGTATCTGATGAACATTCCAAAAGAAAAAAGTGGGTGGAATGGCCGTCGGCGAACTAGCGCTCGGTAAGTTCCAAGGATAAGTAAGAGTAAAGAAAATGACAAATATGGAATATATAGGTGACGGGTAAGAGTATATGTTCATAAGTGAATATGTACTATAGGTCTCTATATGGTCACTGTAACAACCCTAAATTTCCAATACAAGTTTTTGCAAATATTTTTCAAAATCCATAAAGGGGTATTTATTACCTTGGCACAAGATAAGTAATTAATTAGCAATTTAATTACAAGAAGGAGCTTGTAGCTCATTGGTAATACCTTGCACTGTTGAACCAAGCCACCAGAGTTCAAATCCCATACCCCATATTATTTTTAATATTGATTTTTTTAAAACCTTTAGAATACCAAGGGTTTACACGTGCATATCTCACAAAAACCCCACTACACCCAAAAATGTAACATTTCCAGAGATTAGATGAACCGTCGGAAAAGATTCCGGCCGCCTGACTCAGCCGGGAATCGGCCAAATCGGCCTCGACTCGGCCGACTCAGTCCTCCGACCGAGTCACGGCCGAGTCGGCCGATTCCGGCGACGACCCCAACACAAAAAATGTGTCTTTTGGTCTCCCCTGTACACCTGCAAAATTTTATCCTCAGACCATTTCCAGAGTTCTTTTAAAACCCTATTTACTCCACTTTTATTACATTTTAATACATTTTTTAAATTAAAACCCTTCATCTATCCTAACCCTAGACTAACCCTATAAATACCAACCCTACACACTGCCCCCTCACCCCATAACTCTGAGCCAACTCTCAAGAAATCATTAGAAACCTTGTGTACTTTGAAAACGAGCAAGAAGCGAAGCTACGGCGAATTTTCCGGCAAACTTCCGACGACCATCCTACGAGCTCTCGGCGACGAAACGACGCACCGGCGACTCCTCCCGATCCATCTCCCTCTCCTTGTTGTCCTAACCCCGTAAGTCTCCATTTCTATCTTCCTTTTTCTTTCTAAAAATACGGAATTACAAAACCCGACGGAATCGGAACAAATCCGATTTCCGATTCGGTTTCTTTATAAAACTTCACTTTTCTTTAATACAATTATGCTTAAACCCTTTCATTTTGACTATTAAACACTAATCAACCAAATTGATCAAGTTTCATATCATAAAAGTAATTGCTATTTCATTTTACCGTATTTTCATTTAAATACCACATAGTTTCAATTCTATATTTAACATCACAACACTTGCTATACCTTTAAGTAGATCATGAGATAATGACCTACCTCCTCACACACTCATATGCAACATAGCACCATACCCTTGGGAACATAGAATACGGGAAAGCGACACATTTTCATTTAAATACCATTTACTTAATAAAACCGTTTTCTGAAGGATTTAGTATTTATACAAATCTTTGCAAAGTGCCGCTACAACCCATTTTAGGGAACCCGTTTGGAATGGTGTGGATTATCGCACATCCTCGAGCTTAGTAGTGCGAGATTCAGACCTCCGCAAGGAGCATTCGGTCTCGAAAGATTTAAAAATACGACATCTTAAGAAAAACGAGATTTCTAGAATATAATATATATATTAAAATTATTTTCATATAAATATATGTATATATAACATTAAAATATCTACTTTGTAATAATATAAATATTCCAACTCTCTTCAAAAATCACAAGAATCAATTTTACATTAAAATACCATGAATTCCATACAAAACCAATATTACAAATAAATACCATTTATTATAAAATTAGGATATTTCCACTAGAAATATCACAATATAAAATCTACATTCATTACAACTCTAAAGACGATTAATAAATACTTGGGTGTATTTTGAAAAGTATATAAAAGTATTTTTACATAAAACCCCCTCAAGTTCTATAAACTACCCTAAGGGTCCTAGTAAATATAGGTTTAAGCGGGACCAATCTCTTGAGCCTCAGAGAGTCGGAGAAGTGGGTGCTTGTCTATTTAAGGTAGACAACTTAACAACGGTGCTATCAACATGGTAATCGTCTCTGAAAAAGACACAAATCCTGCCGCCCATGTGCAGCGGTTACCGATAATATCAAAATAATCAGGACTTCAATTTCTTTTCTAATTGTCTGACTCAGACTGAGTCTTATTATAATAATCTGATTTGAATATGATTCAAGTACAATCTACAATATTACAATTCAACATGAATCCGTGAATCCATATATTCAATTTATCAATCTATACAACTTGACTGAACCGAACCATGGATATAATTCCATTTACATGATTCTCCAGTTACATCCATTTACATGATTCTCCAGTTACATCCATGATTCTCCAGTACATCCATTTTACTGATATCATGGTTTCGGCAAGTCATCCAAATATACAATTTATATTATAATTCAATTACAAGTTGAAATACAATACAATCAAGATATCGCGGGGTTTAAGGGGTAGATTGGTACGGAAGGTGTTAAAAGTGGCACGAGACAGTAAGATTAAGACACCTAACCTATATTCCGTTGATGTTGTACCGTGGCTTAACGGTTCCTTGTACATTCCGTTTGCCCTGATCTCTAGCATATAGAGACCCCTCTCGTATACACTGGCATTCTTTTGTACCAAGCTACAAACAACAGCGTTAACACAACATTACAACAATATAATACAACTTTAAAATATACCTCTTATTCTGTCTATTTCTCCCTTACTTTTGGGACTTACCGAGCGACCTGTTCGCTGACGATATTCTCTTTCTTTCTTCTTTGAATGTCGTCAGGTGATCTGGACACTTCAGAGATCGAGCTTACTGCTGAAGACTTGGACCAGTTCAGTGAAGACCCCGAGCTCTAGTCATTGTATACTTTCCATTCAGTACTCTTCATTTCTATTTTGCCATTGTTTAGGCATTGCTTTATTTCAGATGTATTTACTTTCCATGCATTGTACAGAAAGAATGTGAATAAATAAAGTTGCTGTTTTGATTATATCTTGTCTCTTGTGCATTTTTTTATATTGCTTAGATACGCTTAGCGTATTTACTTCACAGTAAATACGTAGCGGACCAGTCGCGTCCCCTTCGCCGTATACCGGGAAGCGGGGCGTGATAGATTTTGTTGGTGGCCCATGCAAACCCTAAGCAATATAAAACATAAGAACCAGCAACTAAAACATTCTTTACAATTCATACCTCTTGAATCTTATCATTTCATAAACTTTGAATCTGTCCTAACCCAAAATTCACTCACCTCTTTTACAATCTTACCAAAACCTTCGCATCCTTTCATTCCTTCACACATTTTTCATACAATATCAAGTACTTCTAACACCTTGTAACACCTAACCAGCAATAGAAGCCAAGACAGTTGGCCAAGGTAACACTAGTATTTCACTTTCACATTTTTAAAACCCTTGCATCAGTTTATTTTTTTCATACACTATCGGTACTTCTGTCACCACACTTTTCTTAAATTTGTTACACTTTCCTTTTACAAATTTCGAGGACGAAATTTTTATAAGGAGGGTAGAATGTAACAACCCCAAATTTCCAATACAAGTTTTTACAAAAAAAATTTAAAAATCCATAAAAGGGTATTTATTGCCTCAGCACAAGATAAGTAATTAATTAGCAATTTAATTACAAGAAGGAGCTTGTAGCTCATTGGTAATACCTTGTACTGCTAAAGCCACTAGAGTTCAAATCCCATACCCCGCATTATTTTTAATATTGATTTTTTTAAAACCTTTAGAATACCAAGGGTTTACACGTGCATATCTCACAAAAACCCCCACTACACCAAAAAATGTAACATTGCCAGAGGTTAGATGAACCGTCGGGGGGGTTCCAGCCGCCTGACTCGGCCGGGAATCGGCTAAATCGGCCTCGACTCGGCTGACTCAGCCTCCGACCAAGTCACGGCCGATTCCGGCGACGACCCCAACACAAAAAATATGTCTTTTGGTCTCCCATGTACACTTGCAAAATTTTATCCTCAGACCATTTCCAGAGCTCTTTTAAAACCCCATTTACTCCACTTTTATTACATTTTAATATATTTTAATACATTTTTTAAATTAAAACCCTTCATCTACCCTAACCCTAGCCTAACCCTATAAATACCAACCCTGCACACTACCCCCTGTAAGTCCATGTCACGCACCCCACTAACTTGCGGGGAGGCGGAATATATGAAAAACAATTATTAAAGCTTCGTAACACGGACTTGAGCGCATAAATCGTATCTAAACCATTGCTAACTAACTATTAGAGGTTTAACTACTCGGATTCGAAGTTATAGCTCACGTTACATGTCCTTCGGGTCTTCATCGTTGTCCTCCACTCCTCGTAGGCTCCTTGGAACATCGGCACCTCAACGGCCTCCTCGAGTCAAAGATGATCCACCCGAAAGCTCCTACGCCAAGCTTAATCTCTAAATTGAGATAACTAGGTTGCTTAAAGTGCCAATCTAAGCTACCTAGGGGATATAGAGTGAGGTTATGGATGTATTAGTCTAGCTAACCCTTGATCTCAACACATGAGAGGTTGGGGTTAGGGTTTAAAGAGAGAGTGAGCTTGAGGAGAGAGAAGGTGAAGATGAAAATGATAATGAGATAATGATCTATCATAATATATATGAAGCATTATTATTTATCCAAAAATGAAATAAAAAATTTAACAACCATGCTTCATAAATACATACGAGTGATTCATCTCCATGAGTCATTAAGCATTTATGATGCATTAATGACATGGATGAATCACACAAATGAGTCACTAATCTCATTTAATGCAATGCCACCTTACCCCCCCAAGTCACCACTCTTTTAGAAGCTTCCCGACAAATTACGAGAACGCCCCTCTAATCCGTGAAAACACGAAAAAACTTTAGACTGTATAAATCCAATAACCCGATACTAGAATCTGGCTTAAACCAAAGCCGGCTAGTAAAAACTGTCCGAAAAGTCGTACGTGTGTAAACACATGTACGTGTCCGAACCCTTGTCGCAAAACCATATGACCTCTATATCATTTCGCCTGGAGCAGGGAAACTCTCTGTGTGGGACTCTAAAGACTCGACACTACGCTGGCAGTAGGTTTAACCACAGACCGCAAGCGGCACTAGCTGTACGTAACGGTCCCCAGGTAGATGTCGATAAGAAGGCCGATGAGGAAACTCATCCGAACTCCCACTGAGCCTGATGTGACAATCTCCGTACAGTCCGGTCTGTTCGTCTAAGACTATCATATATCGAGCCTAGGGGATGGCAAGCGTCAGTCCCCTAATAGCGGTATAAGTCGTATTGGAGCGAAGCCCATTACACCCTGAGAAACTACTGAAACCTACCAGTAAATCCCGCTTGCCCTGGCCAGGGACTTTGCGTAATGGCTCTCTGACACAGCGCGATATCATCTCCCAATACCGGGAGAGACGAATCATGTCTTACCACTACTGCCTCCAAGTGCTCGGGACTGCACCCAGCTGCTACCTGTTTGCACGACTCCTTTGAGCCGTGGTAGAGTAGCAATCTAAGAACAGTGGGACACACTCGAGGCGAAGTAGCAGTGTCAAGTCTGTGGACTATGCTGTACTCATATCACCTGAGAACTGTTAACTGACGATGGGTATAATACCAACCAACAGTTCCCCTGCGAGTCATGTCCGGTGTACCCGTAACCTAACGAGCACCTGTATACTATCTCCAGTACGACGTACTGATGGCTATGGGACAGACCATCTCCCCAACTGGGATGAGAAGCGTACACACTAGTCTACTCTGGAATATCGATGCCCTGTCTCGATAATCCTACGACTAGGGACCTGTATAGGATGTTGCTTAAAGACTACCCAGACCCCATTAGTGTGACTGCCATCACAACGCTGGTAATCAAGCAAAGAACCTATGGGCTCTACTAATATGTATAAGTGATATGTTACAAGAAACATATGGACATATTAAAGTAGACACAAACCAAGTAGCATACTACCATTTTTAGCAAGACTGTATATACAACTGTGAAAATCCCAAGCTTCCATTAAGTAATATACAATCTAGTATGATACAATAATGGCCCCTAGGGCACATACACTAACAATCTCCTACTTGCACTAGGGCCATGAGCTGGCATATCGTAGACCTATCATCTCGAATAGCCTTTCGAACTGCGTCTGAGGAATGGCCTTTGTGAATGGATCAGCAATGTTATTCTCCGTCTCTACTCTTTTCACCTCGATATCCCGGCGATCTACGATCTCCCTGATCAGGTGATACCGCCTTAAGATGTGTCTGGACTTCTAATGGGACCTGGGTTCCTTCGCTAAAGCTATAGCGCCGTTGTTGTCACAATACAGAGGTATTGGACCAACACTGGAAGGAACCACCTGAAGTTCTGTGAGGAACTTCTTTATCCAGACAGCTTCTTTTGCGGCATCGCAAGCAGCTATGTACTTCGCTTCCATCGTTGAGTCAGAAGCGGTCTCCTGTTTGGAACTCTTCCAACAGACCGCCCCTCCTTTGAGGGTAAAGACATAAACCGACATGGACTTGGAGTCATCTTTGTCACTTTGGAAGCCGGAGTCGGTAAAGGCCTCCATCTGGAGGTCTTTTCCGCCATACACCAAGAACATCACCTTATTCCTCCTCAGGTATTTAAGAATGTTATTTACTGCTATCCAGTGATTCTTCCCTGGGTTTGCTTGATACCGGCTTACTACGCTCAATGCGTATGCTACATCTGGTCTGGTACATAACATCGCATACATTATAGAGCCTACTGCTGAAGCGTAGGGTATAATCAACATGCGATCCCTTTCCAAATCAGTCTTGGGAGACATATCTTTGGAGAGGGTGATTCCGTGACAAGCCGGTAGGTTACCGCGCTTAGAATCTTCCATACTGAATCTTTTCAATATGGTGTCTATGTACCTGGACTGCGAAAGTCCCAACATCCTCTTTGATCTATCACGATAGATCTGGATCCCCAGAATGTAGGTGGCATCACCTAGGTCTTTCATGGAGAACTTCTGTGACAAAAAACTTTTGACTGACTGTAACATAGGAATATCATTTCCTATTAGGAGAATGTCATCCACGTACAAGACGAGAAATACTACAGCTCTCCCTACAATCTTACTGTATATGCATGGTTCATCTGGATTTTTGATAAAGTCAAATTCCTTGACAGTATCATCAAAACAGATGTTCCAACTCCGCGATGCCTGCTTTAGTCCATAAATGGACTTAAGCAGCTTGCATACTTTACCGCTGCTCCCACTCTGAATGAATCCCTCTGGCTGATCCATATAGACGCTCTCTTCCAAATTTCCATTTAGAAAGGTCGTCTTTACGTCCATCTTCCACATCTCATAATCGTGGAAGGCAGCAAAAGCAAGAAGGACCCGAATGGATTTCAACATAGCTACTGGAGAAAAGGTTTCGTCATAGTCCAAACCGGGACTTTGACGGAAACCCTTTGCAACAAGTCTAGCCTTATAGGTTTCAACCTGTCCATCTACACCAATCTTCTTTCTGAAGATCCATTTGCATCCTACGGGTTTTACCCCATCTGGAGCAATGTCCAAAGTCCATACTTTGTTAGTGTACATGGACTCCATTTCGGTCCGCATTGCATCCAGCCATTTTACCGAGTCGCCGCTCTGAATGGCTTGCTGGAAGCTAGTAGGGTCATCATCATCAATGACGCAATCCTCTCTATCCCCATCTATGAGAAAACCGTAGTATCTCTCAGGCGGATGAGACTGTCTACTACTTCTGCGGATAGGCGCTGGTATGTCCTGTTCTTCTTGAACTATTGGTTCTACCAAACTTTTAGTAGTAGTTTGTGGTTCTGGAATTTCTTCCAGTTCTACTGCGCTCCCACTTATCTAATTTTCTAAAAATTCAGTTTCCAAGAAGCAGGCATGACGAGAAATAAAAACCTTTTGTTCCTCTGCGTAATAGAAATAATATCCCTTGGAGTTCTTTGGATATCTCACAAGCTTGCACTTTACTGAGCGTGCTTCGAGCTTGTCCGCATGCTGCCTTTTTACAAAAGCTGGACATTCCCATGTCTTAAAATGTTTTAGACAGGGTTTCTTCCCACTCCACATCTGATATGGTGTGGTAGGCACAGTTTTGGTAGGAACCTGGTTCAAAAGATATGCAGCTGATTCTAGTGCATATCCCCAGAATGATCGTGGTAACTCAGCGTTACTCATCATGGAACGAACCATATCTAATAGGGTTCGGTTTCGTCTCTCCGATACACCGTTATGTTGTGGGGTGGATGGAGGAGTAAACTGAGAGAGAATTCCATTCTCTTTTAGGTAATCCAGGAACTCGACACTTAAGTATTCACCACCTCGATCAGATCTAAGTGTCTTGATACTTTTGCCGGTTTGTTTTTCCACTTCATTCTTGTATTCTTGGAATTTCTCAAAGGCCTCGGATTTATGCTTCATTAAGAAGATATATCCATACCTAGAGAAATCATCCGTAAAAGTAATGAAGTAGGAATAACCACCTCGCGCATGTGTAGACATTGGACCGCACACGTCACTGTGTACGAGTCCCAAGAGCTCGCTTGCTCTTTCTCCGTGTCCAGTGAACGGAGTCTTTGTCATCTTTCCCATGAGACAGGATTGACAAGTTGCATATGTTTGATATTCGAACGGATCCAAATATCCTTCTTTATGTAACTTAGTCAACCTTCTCTCATTGATGTGACCTAGTCTATAATGCCATAAGAAAGCCTGATTTAATTCCGGAAACATTCTTTTAAGTGTGTTCTGGACACTGAAAATCCGAGCTTGATTTAATACGTATATTCCGTTTTGTAATGTACCTGACCCAATCAGAATTTGATTTAGGTGGATGTGAACCACATCTCTTACAAAAGTAAAATCATATCCTTCTTTAGAAAGTAAGGATACAGATATGATATTACAAGTCGTACCTGGTACAAAAAAACAGTTACGCAGAATCAATATCTACCCAGTTGTCAGTCCAAGATGATATTCCCCTACGGATTCAGCGTTCATGCTTATTCCATTAGCAACTGAGAGGGTCATATCACATATTCCGATAACCCTACGGTTTCTCAAAGCCTGTAATGAATTACAGATGTGAGATCCTGACCCGGTATCCAATACCCAGGAAGTAAGGTTAACTGACATACAGTTCTCTATCATAAACACACTCGAAGTCGAACCCACAACATGCTTCGAATCCTGGCTACTGGCTTCCAAAGCCCTGCAATCATTCTGCCTATGTCCAATCCCATAATAATAGGAACTACCCTCTTTTACTACATTAAGTCCCGAAACTTTTGCTCTTCTCTTTCCTTCTACTTCCCTGGTTTCCTTCAGGGTAGAAGGTAGAGACTGTAGAATCAAGTCAGTATCTGACCTGTTTCCCAATGTGGTCTTGAGGACCTGGAGCTCATCAATATAGCTAGTCATTGTAAGGACGTTGTCCCCTACAAAAGACCCGACGGCCAACCTCGCTTGAATTAATTCGGTCGAGGTTTATATCTTGCGATATGAGATTGCTCTCCATATAAATCTTTGTTATGGAGAAAGATGGAAACTGAGTCCATCTTCTCGTGCTGCTTCTGGTATACACTATCAACTGAAGCTAACACGAAGCACTTGGCTTTCGCTTTATCCTTTTCCCTTGTCTGTCGGATATCCATATCCGTGACGGTGGAAACTGGACCTGGGACGGCGGGATCTTGAGTAGTAATAGGGTGGTCTAGTTTGTTACACGCAATGGACATTTGGACAGACCGTTGCCAGTCATATAAGTCAGATTCAGTCAATTTGTTATCTAGATGTAATCTATGTGTGGTCACAAGGTCGCTGCAATTAAGAGAGAGAGAGAAGAAAACACTATTAGCATGATACTCTTGCAAGTTTAGAGTGGTTATTAATTTATCTAAACTGGATGGCTCCCACTGTTTCTCGAATCCTTCCTCAAACCATAAAAGAAGAATTAGCCAGGACTATTCTCACCGTACAATTCTTGCTTAACCGTTCGGCCAGGCCAGTGTCGATACTTCGAGGGAGGTTTTTCAACGTTTTCGTGAAGTTCCTTAATTAAATAACCTCTTTTCTCTGGGGGCGTAACCCCGCTGACACCTTTCTAGGCACCTACTTGGTTTATAGCATTGATCGTTAAGTGACGAATCTCCTGATAAGTAGTATATACTCATAGTAGGATCGGGATCCAAAATATCATCGTATGATAATGTTGAAGGAATCCTACCAACATTCATCAAACTCCAAAATGGTATGCATCTCTCTGCAAATTTCAGTTTCTTTAGAAATTCCCGATATGGATTTTTGCCCCATGCTCTTATGACCTTGACTAAGGGCCAACAAATCATAAGTCACATGTCAAGTTCTACCCGTCATTATCCAGGTTAATTTGAACCCACCCGTACATACTCTTGACTAAGGGCCAACAAAGTAATACGACTGTTCCAAACCAACGCATCTATCTATGCAATAAATGAATACCCCAGCAGCTACCAAACACTATGTCTTGACTAAGGGCCAACAAACATAGCTTGAATACTACTGACCATCCATAAGAAATGACGGAGGGCTACGAATGGTTTTGGCAAAACCTTGAACGTAGTGAACTTGATATAATCGAAGGAACCTGATACTTTTTAAAAGGAGTGGTTAAAGCTCCGCAATTAAAAATTCTGCTCTTTTAAAATAACCAAGTGGTTTCTTTTAAATTTGTTCCAACGATTAAACTTTGGTTTATTTTCTTTGCATTATAATAATGCGTCCCATCTTTTATCCTATCATTGCAGAAAACAACGAAAATACCACGTCCTCTTATGCCATCCGCATTCGCCACTGGGTCCCGTCATCACCCGTTAGGTTACTTAACTAACGACAGAGCGGGGGCTAGGCTAGCGCGGGTGTAAAACATAAGTGACGTCTAATAGCTATCATATATAGATATTGTACATTCGTCAGACGCAATAATAAGCATTCCAGATCACAGATGAACTTTATTGGATATACTAGCAATCCGCATTTGCTTTGAGCCTGCAATAAAAGACGGATTACACAGTTGTGATGAATAGCCATTACCCTACCCCAGACCCCTACGGGTACGGCAAACTACCCGCCAAGTACCCGAAGTGAAGCGATCTCCCTCAACAACGTGAGTAGGCCACTAAACACTTCAACGTACCCGGTAGTTTGTGCACCCCACCTTGGGTCTATCCTAGGAGCAAAAAAAACAGTAAAAATGAAATAATACAACGGTGGCTACAACCGCAACCTGGATGTGTCCCGCAAAAGAATATTATATCAAATTACATTTACATTGAATGAATGAATATTAAACATATCTCAAACCCCGGCTAATCATCACAACATCCCAATCAAGTTCATATACACAAACAGTAAACATTTCAGAAATGTGCAACCTCCTGCCAACCGACATACTAGCAGTTAGGGGAGGCTTACGAACACATTAAACATTACAAATAAAAACCCAATTAGCAAATATCTTAGAATAACGATCGATTACCATATTCCGTATCTACCCCAAAAGCAAACCTGCACTGAAGTAACCTGGGCATAAAAAGAATATACAGGAAAACAAAACACTTTAAAATAAGAATTACTGCGCAAATCCGAGTGAACTCGGGGTTGACTCGGCGGCGGATCCGCGGCCAAAAGCACCATTTGGCCGCGGTTCCGCGGCCGTCTAGTCGAGTTGTGTCCTCGTATTTTCCCAGCATTCTTATATTTCCCTGCTGTGAATTTTAAGGTATGTCAAATATTTTTTCAGACACTTTTAAAATTAACAGAAACTTGGAATTTCCGGGGTTTTGTTTTCGTGTTTTCCGTCGATCGAACTTCTAATTAGTTGCTAACAAGCTAGTAATGGTTTAATTGGCTCTGATACCACTGTAAGTCCATGTCACGCACCCCACTAACTTGCGGGGAGGCGGAATATATGAAAAACGATTATCAAAGCTTTGTAACACGGACTTGAGCGCATAAATCGTATCTAAACAATTGCTAACTATCTATTAGAGGTTTAACTACTCGGATTCGAAGTTATACCTCACGTTACATGTCCTTCGGGTCTTCATCGCTGTCCTCCACTCCTCGCAGGCTCCTTGGAACATCGGCACCTCAACGGCCTCCTCGAGTCAAAGATGATCCACCCGAAAGCTCCTACGCCAAGCTTAATCTCTAAATTGAGATAACTAGGTTGCTTAAAGTGCCAATCTAAGCTACCTAGGGGATATAGAGTGAGGTTATGGATGTATTAGTCTAGCTAACCCTTGATCTCAACACATGAGAGGTTAGGGTTAGGGTTTGAAGAAAGAGTGAGCTTGAGGAGAAAGAAGGTGAAGATGAGAATGATAATGGGATAATGATCTATCATAATATATATGAAGCATTATTATTTATCCAAAAATGAAATAAAAGATTTAACAACCATACTTCATAAATACATATGAGTGATTCATTTCCATGAGTCATTAAGCATTTATGATGCATTAATGACATGGATGAATCACACAAATGAGTCACTAATCTCATTTAATGCAATGCCATCTTACCCCCCCCAAGTCACCACTCTTCTAGAAGCTTCCCGACAAATTACAAGAACGCCCCTCTAATCCGTGAAAACACGGAAAAATATTAGACTGTATAAATCCAATAACTCGATACTAGAATCTGGCTTAAACCAAAGCCGGCTAGTAAAAACTGTCCGAAAAGTCGTACGTGCGTAAACACACGTATGCGTCCGAACCCTTGTCGTAAAACCATACGACCTTTATATCGTTTCTCCTGGAGCAGGGAAACTCTCTGTGTGGGACTCTAAAGACTCGACACTACGCTGGCAGTGGGTTTAACCACAGACCGCAAGCGGCACTAGCTGTACGTAACGGTCCCCAGGTAGATGTCGATAAGAAGGCCGATGAGGAAACTCATCCGAACTCCCACTGAGCCTGATGTGACAATCTCCGTACAGTCCGGTCTATTTGTCTAAGACTATCGCATATCGAGCCTAGGGGGCGGCAAGCGTCAGTCCCCTAATAGCGGTATAAGTCGTGTCGGAGCGAAGCCCATTACACCCTGAGAAACTACTGGAACCTACCAGTAAATCCCGCTTGCCCTGGCCAGGGACTTTGCGTAATGGCTCTCTGACACAGCGCGATATCATCTCCCAATACCGGGAGAGACGAATCCTGTCTAACCACTACTGCCTCCAAGTGCTCGGGACTGCACCCAACTGCTACCTGTTTGCACGACTCCTTTGAGCCGTGGTAGGGTAGCAATCTAAGAACAGTGGGACACACTCGAGGCGAAGTAGCAGTGTCAAGTCTGCGGACTATGCTGTACTCATGTCACCTGGGAACTGTTAACTGACGATGGGTATAATACCAACCAACAGTTCCCCTGTGAGTCCTGTCCGGTGTACCCGTAACCTAACGAGCACCTGTATACTATCTCCAATACGACGTACCGATGGCTATTGTTCCCCTCCGAATGACGGCACGACAGGGACGTCTTGCCTGAGATTCGGGGCAGATGCTAATTGGTGCTATCCGTCCACCTCTCCGAAGATGCCAAGTTGATTTATGGCACCGTGTATCGAAGGTTTAAATGGATACGTCCGATGTAGCAGACTTCGTCAGATTCCCCCTCGCTTGAGGGGGTTTTGATTGTGGGGACGCTCTTCCCTGCAGGCGCAAGCCCCTGCAGTTAATTACGCTACCGCATCGCGGTAACCACTTTCTCCTTCTCCAGATGGTCACTTCGTGTCGTGTATGTTTATTTTGTGTTTAGTTGCTCGTGGATTGTATACGGAGACTGAGTTATGTCGTCGCCCGTAGGGCGTGGACTAGTCCAAATCCGTATTATCTTAGATTTGGGTTTGGGGGTTTGGGTTTAAGGATACGTTAGCCTCATTGAGGACTAAGATCAACTTAAACGTTTGTTAAGGATACGTTAGCCTAGTTTTTAGACTAAGATCGACTTAACGGGATCGTTTAGATCCAACAATAGGGCAATTAAGGGAGCCCTGTTGTTTAGTTTAGTGACATTGCGGTCAATAGGTAGTTTAAGGACATTGCGGTCTAATGTTAGTTTTAAGACGTTGCGGTCAAGGTTAAGGACATCATAGTCTGTGGATTTAAGGACTCCACAGTCCGGCGTTAGTTTTAAGACATCACGGTCAAGGTTAAGGACGTCATAGTCCGTTGTTAGTTTTAAGACATTCCGGTCAAGGTTAAGGACGTCATAGTCCATGAGTTTAAGGACCCCACAGTCCGTATCAATGTGTGGTCATAGGGACCCATCACCTCTTTGAAGACGTTGAGGAATTACAGCGCCAAGTATCAAAGGAGTGAAGAGATGTACCCTGGAACCAAGGTAGATTAAACAGTCTTTAACCCAGTTTAGGACCAAGACCAATTAATTATATTATGAGCCTATTAGCCCAGTTAAGTTTGAATTGAGGACTTATGGCCATTTTGGGCTGAGTCCAATCATGTTTAGCATATTGACTTTCTGTTGGTCCATTAGAGGAGAGGCTTTGCCTCTAGACACTTAGCCAATGGGGCTAAAGTTAGTGTTAAACACTAAAGACCAATCAGTGTTGAACACTGGGAATGAGATTGACAAGTTAATGTTTAACACTAAAAGATAGTTAGTGTTAAACACCAGCAACAGGGCTTTCAAATTAGTGTTTATGCACTAACGCAAATCAGTGTTAAACACTGGCAGTGGAGATTTCAAATTAGTGTTTAACACTAAGGCAGATCAGTGTTAAACACTGGAAACAGGGTTTTCCAAGTTGGTGTTCAACACTAAGAAAGTCAGTTTTAAACACTGTAAATAGAGTTTTCCAAATTAGTGTTTAAACACTAAGAAAATCAGTATTGAACACTGGATATAGAGGTTTCAACTTTAGTGTTAAACACTAAGGCAAGAGGGGTCACGTGGTAGCACGTGAGAGCGCCCACAATTCATTTTATTCTGCCAAAAGTATTGAATATTTTGGAGCAACACGTGCTGTCACGTGATGGGCATTTAAATGTTTGTCTGTTAGAGCTTCTGCCAAGGGGTCACGTGGTAGCACGTGAGGGCGCCGATAGCTTCTGTTTTTTTTGCTTTCCCCTAATGTGCTTCTGGGGTCACGTGGGACACGTGAGGCATTGCCTTGAAGTTCTTTTTTGTGGATCTTTTACAAGGGTCACGTGGTAACACATGACTCTGGTTCTTTTTAAAGATCTGTTAATCTTTTAAGAATTAAATTCTTCATAGGGTTAAACCCTAGCAATAAACTTTAGAGGAATTAAATTCCTATTTCCTTCTGAAGACTTATATTCTTGGATAGGGTTAAACCCTAATTTCTTTTCTTTTAAGGGAATTAAATTCCTGTGATTTTGAGAGAATTGAGTTCTCAATTAGGGTTAAACCCTAGTTCTGTTCATTTTGAAGGAATTAAATTCCTATAACATAGGGTTAAACCCTAATTTTTATTTCAAAGGAATTAAATTCCTATAATTCTGTGAGAATTAAATTCTCAAACTTCCATTCCCCCTCCATGCTTTGGATCTGCATGGCAGGATCTCGACCCAATGAGAATTAAATTCTCAATTCATGGGGAGATGTGCACTTTGCAAATCCTCTACTAGAGAAAGAACTAAGTTCTTCTTTTTATATAAGAGTTAAACTCTTTGAGAATTAAATTCTCTTTTTTAAGCCTCTCCCTTCTTACCTAAAGTTTTCTTTTGCAGAGTATCAAATTCTTCCCACAATCTCAAGGCTCTATTTCTCTCTCTCTGTATGTCTCTGTATGTCTATCTCTCTATGTCCTTCTCTCTATTCTTCTTGGCTCCTATTTATAGGAGAAGGAAGAAAATCAATCAGTTTTAGTGAATCTTTCATTGAAAGATTTGATTTGTTTATTGAGAGATTTGATTTACATTCCTCATTCATCTGGACCTTTGGATTATTAGGTGAATTTTATTCACCATTGGATTTTAAATCCAAAGATATCCCTTTGTTATTTCAGTTAGATTTTAAGAGGAAATCTTTCCAAGTTCAAGATTTTTCCATAAATAGGTGATATTTAATCACCTTTAGATTTTTAATCCAATCGGTTCCAAATAATCATTTTCCTTTGGAAAGATTTGAATGCCTTTCAGAATTTAATTCTGTTAAATAGAGAGGCTTTGCAAGCCGGTCACGTGTGACTACGTGACCCTTGGTCACGTGTAGGCACGTGACACCTGGTCATGTGTAGGCAAGTGACCCCCTGAAACGAGCTTTCTTCTCCTTTCTATGCTCTGTTTTTTGGCAGCTGTTCAACCGTCACGTGCCAACACGTGACCCCTGGTCACGTGTGAGCACGTGACCTTTTCTGAAGCCTTTTCCTTGACTTGATCAGGGAACTGATGTGCCTTTGCCGCTGCTTTTAAATGTCACGTGCCAACACGTGACTGCTGGTCACGTGCTAGCACGTGATGCCTCCTTCGTAAGCTTTCCTGATTTTAAATCAGGAAACAAATGCCCCCACAACGTTGTTCTCACGTGTCTGCACGTGAGTGCAACGCTGTCACTTTTTGTGACCGTTGGATTCCTCTAGGGATTTGGGGAGGTGAAGCGTCTCCATCGTATCCTATAAATATAGGGGTCATTTCAGAAGCGCCTCCACTTTTTCTTATCTTCCTCCTTGCAAACTTTTTCTGAGAATTTAATTCTCTTCTTCCAGAGCTTAGTTCTCTGCCTTGAAACATTTTCAGAGTTTAACTCTGTTCAAAAAGACTCTTTTCTTCAGGTAATGCTCTTGAATGAACGATGAACTCTCACATTCCTCTGGATTTTAAATCCAAAACAAGGGTTTTTACCCTTTTTGAATATGAACCCATTTTTTCTTCAAGTTTTTCAACCAAAGTATGAAACCATTTATCCTTCAACAGTAGATCATTTTAGGGTTCATATGATCTTTAGGGAGATAATGGTGGCGGTTAAAATTTATGGAATTTAATTCCATCCCAGAAAAAGTTTCTGAGAATTTAATTCCCCTTTTCTTAATAAGGAATTTAATTCCTATGAAGAACTCGGTTTCTTCACATGGAGGCTTCTCAGGATATCTTTGCCCTAGGTTGTCCTTCTGTAATTAATGAAGCAGAAGTTTGCAATGATGTCTTCTGTGGGAATTTAATTCCCTTGATCTCGTTTGATTTATTGTAGAGTCCAAGGTAGATTTGTCTTCTAGGGGATGTGCAGGGCTACTTGAAACCCACTTCCTATTTAATGAGGATATCCCCTTTTGTCTTATTACAACTGCTTAGTCTCATTATTAATGAGCCGTCATCCTGATTCTGTGGGGCCTATATGTTTTGTAGCCAATGGTCCCATAAAAAAAAGTCTGCTATCGCTTTCTTCAACTGTCTTCATGCTCATGTATGTATATATATTGCTGCTTTGCTTTTGACAGTGTTCTTTTATTCAATCTCAGGTGCAATGGCTTCTGTTCCGTGCTTCCCCTTCACTCGTTCGGAGGCCGCTTTTCCTCAATCACCATCTGATAAGGAAGCGATGGCGATGATCTGGGCTCATGACCCGAACTGCACCAATTTGCTTCTATGGGGAACTTGGTACAGCCATATTATCCGGGGTCGCCGGAGTTTCCTCTGCGAAATGCCGACAGAGCCTACTTTCCCGTTCTTGCTGATAGATCCCCCGAGGACGGTTTTCGCTGTGGAGATACCAAATTGGACTCCAACGGGACGGCTCGAGCCTTCAACAACCGGTGTCCCAAACCATCCGATTCCAGCCATAGATATTCTGGGGCGGCGTATTTGTCAGGGTGAGGCCCACCCGTAGGGGCAAATTTATAAGACAGGGCTCACTCCTCGACACCCTACGGGCTACCTTCTCTGGGCTCACTACATCCTTTATACCCATCGTGCGCGGCTGCAGAAGGTCGGGCTTTACCAGGCGATATATGCGTCGCTTTTTCACTACCAATCTCCGCATGTCTGGTGGGTTAAGGCGTTCTTGAACCAATGGAATCTTCCCACCAACACTTTTATTCTAGGAGATCGCGAGGTCTCGATCTCTCTGGCAAAATTTTATGAAATCTCGGGATTGCCGATCAAGGGTACACTGTATGAGGAGTTGCTGCCTCCCGACGAGTACGTCTTTGAACCCAAGCCTGCTTCGGTTGATGGCTTATCTGCTGAGAACGCCGTCCGCCACAAGCGTCCCAGCTTAATCAAGGTGCTGGGTATCTTTGATCGTTTGCTCACCGAATCCGAAGAGCAGGGTGTTACTTTCAAGAGCTTTATTGCTTGTTTCCTTCGCGAGGATTTCCTGTCGAAGACAGCTCCGAAGTTCGCAAACATCAAGGATCCCTTTGGGTTTGGTCCGAAGAAGCTGCCGACTACTGAATCTGATCTACCACAGTACTACATCCCCATTATGTCGCCGATGTCTTTTGAATCCATTGCAGCTGCCGACATGGATGAGGAAACGTTCTTCGTGGGGTTTGTCAGTGTCTGGCTCAGTTGGTTTGTTATTCCCATGCATCGCCGCTTCATGAGAGCTTCGGTTATCTACCCGGCTCATTGTATCGCTGAGGGGACGTGATTGGCCATCGGCATCCCGGCGTTGGCGCATCTTTATCACGGGTTGGGCACTGCAGCTAATACCTCTACCCCTGGCGTGGATGTGGTAAATTTTTCGCTTCACTACTTTACATCTTGGATCGAAATGCATGTCTCAGGTGCTTTCGCTATGCATCAACGGCCCGCATTTTACGACGCCTATACTTTCCCTCGGCTTATGCGATTGGTGGATGTTTCTGCCACTGACCCGACTCAATTCGGGGCTATTCGGGCGCTGATTTCCCCTTACGCTACTGTTGGCGGGTTAGTATTTAATGACCGGGTTTTATCTTCTTCCGCGGGTTCGGCCCAACCGCTTTGGGACCGGTCAAAAGATAACGCGCCCTCTTTGAAGCCCCGGGAGGCTGCGCGCTTATACGCAATTAGACCGGGTTACCTGGTATTCCGTCAGGATAGCGCGGCCCTTTTCATGCGGTACAATCCGCACCGCTTTGCCCGGCAGTTCGGCTATGATCAGGGTGTCCCGATTGAGGCTTTCATAGTCGTGCCGGTTCCTTCGCTCGGGGCCGTTCGAGATGCCGTCCATCACTTTATGAGGCTGAACACCGGTTCCCAGTTTATGATCCCTGATGGTGATTACATGCCCCGATGCGTGGGGGCGTTTACTGGATGGTATCTGTTAGTTATGTATATGCCCTAGAGGCCATTGTTGTACATATGATGTATATTATAATGGATGCTTGGATATATATAGAGATGACTTTCTTGCTCGTCATGATAGTATGCTATTTGGTTTCACTTTATCTTAACATGTTGACTTGTATTGGTTTACTGTTTTACTCTCACATGTTGATAAAGCCCTTAGGATCTGTACTCGACTACTGGGACTATGATGAGATCATACTAGTGGGGCCACGGTAGTCGATGAGTACATCCTATAACTGTTCCTAGTCGAGGGTATATCGAGACAGGGCATCGATACACCAGAGTAGACTAGCGTATACGCATCTTGACCCATATGATGGGTGATGGATGATCCCATATCCATCGGTGTTTGACATCAGAGATGGTGTACGGGTGCTCAGTGGAGACTGGGTACACTGGACGGACTCGCCGAGAACTCCCAGATGGTGATATACCACACGTCAGATGGCAGTTCTCCGGTGACACTGGTACAGGGTAGTCTGTAGACCCGAGATCGTCATAGAGTCTTGTGTGATTCCCACTGTGCTTTGATTTCCACCTTACCACGTCCAAGAGGGCGTGCAAAATGGTGGCTTTTGGGTACAGTCCCGAATCATATGGAGGCAATGAGCGATAGGAGGGGATTCGTCTCTCCCGGTATAGGGAGTTGATGTTGTGCTGTGTTCGATTGGCTATAACTGGAAGTCCCTGGCCAGGGCTGATATAGAGATTTACTGGTAAGTGTTACTAGTAGTTTCTCGACCCGTTATAAGCCACACATCGACACGACTTATCGGTTACTGGGGTCTGACGTTTACCACCCCTAGACTTGATATGCGACATATCAGACGAACAGACTGGACTGTACGGAAGTGTTACTGATTGGATTCACAGGAGAACGCACAGGCTAGCTTGTTGATCTTCTGATCGCTCAATACCTGGGTGGCTGTTACGTTTAGCTGACCGCTTGCAGCTTGTGGGTGTTTGATATGATCATCACCTGCTACCGGCGTATTGACAATTCTTTAGAGTCCTACACAGAGGTTTCTTGGCTCAGGCGAAACGGAGTAGAGGCACATATGTGATATGTGCAGGACCGAGAATAATGCGATATGAGATACCGTATTATATTCTCGCGATATTTAGATATGAACCGGGACATCGGATCAAGTGTTGATTCGATGAATCGGTACATGATATATTAGTCGGTAATATTCGATATAGCCGGATCATCGAATCAAGTGTTGATTCGATGATTTAATGTATAATAATATATATGATATATTGTATTACATTATCTAATATTGGCTCGCTTTATTATTTCATTTTCTCACTGGATGATACATTGATATATATGCGATATATGTTAATTGTATTATTTTCTTTTGTTGCAAATATATATAATATATAAGTGATATATATTATTGTGACACGATATGATTAATTGTTAAACATGTTTAAGGATGATTAATTGAGGTTAGGGTTTGATCAGGGTTAGATGCTTCATGCACCTTCTAGAAGCATTTTCTTTTGTCATTGTTAAGATATTTTTGGATGACACATTTTTAACCCAACCAAACCCTAACTCTAGTTTATTCTCTACACAATCTTATCCACTCATCCTTGACCATGGTTAATATATCAATCATATAGCTTTGTTTTCTATTCATTACAAAATGAGATAATTCATTTTATCTTTTCCATTATCATCTTCTTCTCTCTTGAAAAAGCTTATTTGATTTTCTTTATGTGATGAATAAATATGAGAAAATGATTTAAAAAGAAAGCAAAAATACTACTCTCTCATCCTCATCTCATCTAGCCCATGAGATTAGTGTGTTCATCTCTTTAGAGTGAGAAAGCTTGAGTCTTTGCAACTTCGACGTAGATCATCGGAGATTTGGAACACTTCAAGCTAGCATGGATCGTTCGAGTCGTGGAGCCTCTCATGAGTCTGGGAGATCGTGGATCGTGGCAAAGGGACTTCTACTCGGAGCTTGTGAAGCGAAGGAGCGGACTACAAAGGTTGTAATCCCTCACACTTAGATAAAAGTTATCATCTTGCATGTTTAACCCTAATAATCTAGCAAAGATCCCGGCTTTGGGTTGTTCGGCACGTCTAAATTTTTATCCGGGCATGTTTGATGCCATATGAACCTTTACAAGAGTGCCTAGGAACCCTACAGTGGTATCAGAGCCTAGCTAGAGCATTAGGCGATGTGTTTACGAAGTTAAAACTCCGATCGAACCCGAACTGATAAAATATACCCCCTCTCTGGAAATTTTTTAAAATCTGGGTTTTTTCTGAATTAAAAATACGTAAAAAAATCAGCAGGGAATTCTAAGAATTACCATAAAACCCGGGCCCCCAATTCGTCCAAACGGCGGCGGAACCGCGGCGCAAGCATGCTTGTGCGGCGGTTCCGCGGCGGAATCATGGATTGGCGACACGTGGCTTTTATGGTAATATCCGTAGGTGCTTGTTGATGCTTCTGGGTATTTTTAATCTGTTTTAAGTGTTGAACATTCCGGGGTTTGTTTTGTAATAGTAGACTCGATCGGAAATTTTTAATTCGTATTTCTTTCCGGATATTTAGAAACTGTTAAACTAGTTGAACGGATATCATTAACCCACTTTTTCCCGGCACGTAAAACTTTCAAGTGTTGAATTTTTATCGGGTTTAAATCTTTCGGAAAAATTGTACAAGTTAAGCGGTGGACCCTCTAGAAGACAACAAACCTTAACTCGATTATATGACCGTCTTGAACTGCCTTTTGAACCTTCGGGTTTGGGGCAGTACGGCGTGCCACATGTGAGGCGTTGGCTTGACCCTTCTACAGCTGGATCACTGGTACTGTGACTTATTCTGGGATTATTTGAACTCCGCTCAAATGTTGAGCAATTTAGGAAATTTTGGCTATTTGATTATCTGTTCGGAAAGTTTAATACTGTCTATTTATCTGGAATGTGATACAATATGTGGAATTCATAGAGTTAGGCATGAAATGCGGAGTATGTGATATTTCGGATTTATGATGTCTAAAGTGCTTGTGAATTCCAAATATTGTAGTTTTACACTTTCTTTTCTGTGACCGTAAGTGTAATATGTGATATCGCCGGTTTCGTTGCTATATGTTAACGACAATTGGGATGCGCATATTTACTTACGTTGATGATATGAGATATTATGTGTTGCTGTGATATGTTATATTGGATCGTCGCGTTCTGAATAGCCGGGGGTTTTATGTGAGATGAGGGTTTTTATTTTCATTCATGTAAAATTCATTTGTAATGTAATATTCTTTTATTTGGGGCACTTCCAGGTTGAGGTTGATGTCACCAGTGTATATTATTTACTTTTCCGCATTAGGTAGACCCAAGGAGGGGAGCACAAGTAACCGGGTTCTAGGGTCCAGTGGGAGGCCATCTCGAGGAGTCGAGACCGGGTCTCCTAACCCTAGAATTGGCAGTGTTACTTGCCGCTCTCGTAGGGGTCTTGGGATGTGGGTTTGGCTATTCATCGCGACCATGGAATCCGTGTTTTATACATGCTCGTATTGAAAACACGGACGTCCTAGTATATCCAATATTTCATATATGTTCTTCTGCTGCAATGTTCTGTGATGAGATCATATTACTGCCTGAGACGAATGCTTATACTATATATATGCTGATATATAAATATTACTGCTTTCGTTTCTTCTGTGATACTTAGGAAGCATAAGCTGATGGGATTTTATTAATAAGATTAATAAAAGGAAAAGAAACCTAAATATGTTGTAGAATCAAAACTTTAGAAAAAGGGTAGCTACAGTTTTGCTTTGCACAGTGATATATATGATATATCCTGCACCTTATTCGATGGGGAAAGAGCCGAGATCCCTTCACCGGGAGTGACCTCTTTAGCAAAACTGGCAGATGCTACAAAGAGCGGTTTGTCTTTTGAATGCTTTTAGTGTTTTGCTTTGCACAGCGGTATATATGATATATCCAGCACCTTATTCGATGAGGAAAGGGCCGACGATCCCTTCACCGGGAGTGACCCCTTTAGCAAAACTAAGAAAAGCCTCAAAAACACTCCTTTTCAAAACTTCACTCGATTCTACGACGATATCAAGTTCATTACGCTCAGGGTTTTCTGAAAAACCTGCGTAGCCCTCCGTCATTTCAGATAAAGACTATTTAGTATTCGTGCTGCGTTTGTTGGCCTTTGTCAAGGCGTAGTGTCCGGTAGCTAACTGGTACTTATCTGTTTAAACATATGATGTGATTGGATTAGGGTATTCGTACGACCTTGTTGGCCTTTGTCAAGGGTCGTGCGGGTGGGTTTAATTTCAATCAAGAAATGACAGGTTGAACTTGACTAGCTTCCTATGGTTTGTTGGCCTTTGTCAAGGTCATAGGGGTTAGGGGCAAAATATTATCGGGAATTTCAAGTGTTGAAATTTGCAATGAGATTGCATACCTCCTATAAGATAGTTGGATCCCGATACCCACTGCGAGTAAGAGTTACTCCTGGGAGAGTTTTACACAGGACAATTAGTCATTCAAGTAGGTGTCTAGAAAAGTGTTAACGGGGTTACGCCTCTGGGAAAACGAGGTTTACTTTAATTAGGTCCGTGCGAAAGCACGGGGAACCTCCCTCAAAGTACCGACACTGATCTGGCTGAAAGATTGACGAAATTGTAGGGTGTAATTAATCCCAGCTAATCTTACCTTTTTGGGTTTGAATGTAGATTTGATAAAAACCAGTGGGAGACATCCTGATTAGATAAGATAATAACCAATCTAATCTTGCAAGAGCATACGCTAAAGTGTTTTCTTCTCTCTCTCTCCAGGTAGCGACCATGTCAGGCCATAATCAAGATAATAATATGGATGTATTGACTGAACCCAATTATTGTACTGAGCAAGGGAACGTTGGACCCGTTCTTTCTTATAAGAGTTATAAGACTGAACAGGAAACAGGAGAATATCTGGATTCTCACGCCGCCCAAAAGAACATGCATGTTGATGCATCTTCTTCGGGTGTGTTAGTTATTGAGAACCGTTTCTCAGTTCACCCTACGTCCTGGGTATTAGATACCGTATCAGGATCCCACATATGTAAATTGTTACATGGGCTACGAAAAAGTAGAGAACTAGGAAAAGGTGATCATTCCGTTCAAGTAGGGAACGGTGCAAGTATTGTGGCCAAAGCAGTTGGCGAATATCACCTTGTATTACCAAGTCGTAATACACTGATTCTAAATAAGTGCTATTATATACCGAACATGATGTGCAATATTATATCAGTTTCTTTATTAAGTAAAGAAGGATATAATTTTGTAGTAAAGGATAATGTTATGAACATATTCCTAGATCAAAAGTTGATTGCATCAGGCTCGTTACATAATGGCATATTCATTCTAAATTAGAATACAGTCCTAAATATACAAAACACACACAAGAGGAAAAGTTTAGATATGAACGAATCCTACTTGTGGCATTGTAGACTTGGTCATATCAATGCGACACGACTGGCTAAGTTACATAAAAATGGTTATTTGAATCCGTTCGAATTATCATCTTATGATACTTGCCATTCATGTCTCAAAGGAAAAATGACCAAAGCTCCGTTTAGTGGACACGGAGAAAGAGTTACCGAACTCTTAGGACTGATACATAATGATGTATGCGGTCCCATGTCTACGCATGCCAGGAACGGTTCTTCCTACTTCATTACATTCACTGACGATCTCTCAAGATTCGGATATGTGTTCCTGATGAAACACAAGTCTGAAGCTTTTGAGAAATTCAGAGAATATAAGCACGAAGTAGAGAATCAAACGGGCAAAAATATTAAGATTCTTCGATCTGATCGAGGAGGTGAATACTTAAGCAATGAGTTCCTAGATTATCTAAAAGAGAATGGGATTCTCTCTCAGCTTACTCCTCCTTATACACCACAGCACAACAGTGTATCTGAGCGGAGGAATCGCACCCTATT
This sequence comes from Agapanthus africanus, assembly GCA_030015575.1. Taxonomy (NCBI): domain Eukaryota; kingdom Viridiplantae; phylum Streptophyta; class Magnoliopsida; order Asparagales; family Amaryllidaceae; genus Agapanthus; species Agapanthus africanus. The sequence continues at coordinate 108,649,138 of CM057337.1, forward strand.
AGATATGGTGTGTTCGATGATGAGTACAGCTGAGTTACCTATTTCCTTCTGGGGGTATGCACTGGAGACAGCAGCATACCTATTGAATCAAGTTCCAACTAAATCTGTACCTACCACACCATATGAGATATGGAGTGGGAAGAGACCATGTCTTAAACGAGTTAAGATATGGGGTTGTCTGGGCTATGTCAAAAAGCAAAATCCAGACAAACTCGAGGCACGGTCAGTTCTATGCAAGTTTGTGGGATATCCCAAACATTCGCATGGATATCTTTTCTACCATCGCGAGGAACAAAAGGTGTTTGTTTCTCGACATGCCACCTTTTTAGAAAAGGAATTTCTTGCAAAAGAAATTAGTGGCGAAGAGGTAGAACTGGAAGAGATTCCAGCTACACAAACTCAAACTGAAACTGAAGATTTGGTAGAACCGGAGGATTCAATAGTACCCAATGAACCCCAGCCTCTCCGCCGATCTAGTAGGGTTTCTCGTCCACCTGAGAGATACTACGGTTTTCTCATTGATGGTGGAAGCGAGGATTGCATCATGGATGATGATGAACCGACTAGTTTCGAGCAAGCCATCATGAGTGGTGACTCTGTGAAATGGCTGGATGCAATGCGATCTGAGATGGAATCCATGTACACCAATAAAGTATGGATTTTGGAAAATGCTCCTGAAGGGGTAAAACCTATTGGGAGCAAGTGGATTTTTAAAAGGAAATTTGGTGTAGATGGAAAAGTTGAGACTTTCAAAGCTATACTTGTAGCAAAGGGATTTCGTCAACGACCAGGTGTGGATTATGACGAAACCTTTTCTCCAGTGGCTATGCTTAAGTCCATCCGGATCTTACTTGCCATTGCTGCATACCATGACTACGAAATCTGGCAAATGGATGTTAAGACCGCCTTTCTAAACGGTGATTTAGAAGAGAGCGTGTACATGACTCAATCAGAGGGCTTCGTAGATAGTGGGAGCAGCGGAAAGGTGTGCAAGCTGCTTAAATCCATTTATGGGTTAAAGCAAGCATCGCGGAGTTGGAACATCTGTTTTGATGTTGTAGTCAAAGAGTTTGACTTCATCAAAAATATAGATGAACCTTATATCTATAAGAAGGTAGCAGAGGGTAAGGTTGTCTTCCTCGTATTGTACGTGGATGACATACTCTTGATAGAAAATGATATTCCTATGCTGCAATCAGTCAAGCTCTTATTATCACAGAGATTCTCAATGAAAGATCTAGGTGATGCCTCCTGCATATTGGGAATAATGATCTATAGAGATAGATCTAAACGGATACTGGGATTGTCCCAATCCAGGTACATTGACACCATACTAAAGAGGTTTAGTATGGAAGAATCCAAGCGTGGGAACCAACCCACGATCTCTGGACTCACTCTCTCCAAAGAGATGTCTCCCAAGACTGATTTGGAGAGAGCTCGCATGCAAGGGATACCCTATGCTTCGGCAGTAGGCTCTATCATGTATGCGATGCTATGTACCAGACCCGATGTAGCATACTCACTAAGTGTAGTAAGCCGGTATCAAGCAGATCCTGGAGAGAGTCACTGGACAGCTGTGAAGAACATTCTCAAGTACTTGCGAAGGACTAAGGAGATGTTCTTGGTGTATGGTAATGGAGAACTCCAGGAGGAGTCCTTTACCGATTCCAGCTTCCAAAGTGATAAGAACGACTCTAAGTCGCATTCGGGTTTTGTCTTTACCCTCAATGGAGGGGCGGTATGTTGGAAGAGTTCCAAACAGGATACCGTTGCAGACTCGACGATGGAGGCTGAATACATCGCTGCCAACGATGCTTCCAAAGAGGCTGTCTGGATCAAGAAGTTCATTACTGAACTTGGAGTGGTTCCATCCATTGAGCATCCAATACCTCTGTATTGCGATAACAATGGAGCTGTGGCATTGGACAAGGAACCCAGATCCCATCAGAAGTCCAGACATATTCTGAGGCGGTATCACCTGATCAGGGAGATAGTTGATCGCCGGGAGATCGAGGTCAGAAGAGTAGATACGAAGGACAACACTGCGGATCCATTCACGAAGGCTATTCCCCAGATACAGTTTGAGAGATTATTCGGGATGCTAGGTATGAGATACTACAGCAGCTGACCTTAGTGCAAGTGGGAGATTGTTAGTTATGTATATGCCCTAGAGGCCATTGTTGTACATATGATGTATATTATAATGGATGCTTAGATATATATAGAGATGACTTTCTTGCTCGTCATGATAGTATGCTATTTGGTTTCACTTTATCTTAACATGTTGACTTGTATTGGTTTACTGTTTTACTCTCACATGTTGATAAAGCCCTTAGGATCTGTACTTGACTACTGGGACTATGATGAGATCATACTAGTGGGGCCGCGGTAGTTGATGAGTACATCCTATAACTGTTCCTAGTCGAGGGTATATCGAGACAGGGCATCGATACACCAGAGTAGACTAGCGTATACGCATCTTGACCCATATGATGGGTGATGGATGATCCCATATCCATCGGTGTTTGACATCAGAGATGGTGTACGGGTGCTCAGTGGAGACTGGGTACACTGGACGGACTCGCCGAGAACTCCCAGATGGTGATATACCACACGTCAGATGGCAGTTCTCCGGTGACACTGGTACAGGGTAGTCTGTAGACCCGAGATCGTCATAGAGTCTTGTGTGATTCCCACTGTGCTTTGATTTCCATCTTACCACGTCCAAGAGGGCATGCAAAACGGTGGCTTTTGGGTACAGTCCCGAATCACATGGAGGCAATGAGCGATAGGAGGGGATTCGTCTCTCCCGGTATAGGGAGTTGATGTTGTGCTGTGTTCGATTGGCTATAACTGGAAGTCCCTGGCCAGGGCTGATATATAGATTTACTGGTAAGTGTTACTAGTAGTTTCTCGACCCGTTATGAGCCACACATCGACACGACTTATCGGTTACTGGGGTCTGACGTTTACCACCCCTAGACTTGATATGCGACATATCAGACGAACAGACCGGACTGTACGGGAGTGTTACTGATTGGATTCACAGGAGAACGCACAGGCTAGCTTGTTGATCTTCTGATCGCTCAATACCTGGGTGGCTGTTACGTTTAGCTGACCGCTTGCAGCTTGTGGGTGTTTGATATGATCATCACCTGCTACCGGCGTATTGACGATTCTTTAGAGTCCTACACAGAGGTTTCTTGGCTCAGGCGAAACGGAGTAGAGGCATATATGTGATATGTGCAGGACCGAGAATAATGCGATATGAGATACCGTATTATATTCTCACGATATTTAGATATGAACCGGGACATCGGATCAAGTGTTGATTCGATGAATCGGTACATGATATATTAGTCGGTAATATTCGATATAGCCGGATCATCGAATCAAGTGTTGATTCGATGATTTAATGTATAATAATATATATGATATATTGTATTACATTATCTAATATTGGCTCGCTTTATTATTTCATTTTCTCACTGGATGATACATTGATATATATGTGATATATGTTAATTGTATTATTTTCTTTTGTTGCAAATATATATAATATATCTGTGATATATATTATTGTGACATGATACGATTAATTGTTAAACATGTTTAAGGATGATTAATTGAGGTTAGTGTTTGATTAGGGTTAGATGCTTCATGCACCTTCTAGAAGCATTTTCTTTTGTCATTGTTAAGATATTTTGGGATGACACATTTTTAACCCAACCAAACCCTAACTCTAGTTTATTCTCTACACAATCTTATCCACTCATCCTTGACCATGGTTAATATATCAATCATATAGTTTTGTTTTCTATTCATCACAAAATGAGATAATTCATTTTATCTTTTCCATTATCATCTTCTTCTCTCTTGAAATAGCTTATTTGATTTTCTTTATGTGATGAATAAATATGAGAAAATGATTTAAAAAGAAAGCAAAAATACTACTCTCTCATCCTCATCTCATCTAGCCCATGAGATTAGTGTGTTCATCTCTTTAGAGTGAGAAAGCTTGAGTCTTTGCAACTTCGACGTAGATCATCGGAGATTTGGAACACTTCAAGCTAGCATGGATCGTTCGAGTCGTGGAGCCTCTCATGAGTCCGGGAGATCGTGGATCGCGGCAAAGGGACTTCTACTCGAAGCTTGTGAAGCGAAGGAGCGGACTACAAAGGTTGTAATCCCTCACACTTAGATAAAAGTTATCATCTTGCATGTTTAACCCTAATAATCTAGCAAAGATCCCGGCTTTGGGTTGTTCGGCACGTCTAAATTTTTATCCGGGCATGTTTGATGCCTTATGAACCTTTACAAGAGTGCCTAGGAACCCTACAGTATCTCCATCGAGTCAACCCGATTATTCTTGAGGAAAGAAGGGTACTCCTGGGCCATGGTGCTCCCACTCAGGTTCCGGCCACGGGAGCTACGCTGCGACCGTGCGCCCCGGTCCGCTTTCCCTTGAGGGATATCGGCACCGCGCTTATCCCGGGGGAGTCGGGGGTAGATCTTACTCCAACCGCTGGTATGCCCCTGGGTACTCGGTCGCGGGGTAGACGGGCTCCGGTAACAGCACCATCACCCGAGGTGGCATCGCCCTCCGTGGCATCGACAATGGCGATGTCATCCCCGGTTGTGGCATTGGGTGAGGGTAACAGGGATGAGGGTGTTGAGGGTGACATGGGCCGACGTCTCCCTAAGGCTTCGCGGGGAAGGAAAAGGTCATCCTCGGGGACTGGCTCTGGGTCCAAGCGCCGAAGGAAAGTGGCTACCAACTTGCTCGACTCTTTAACGGAGTCCGAGCCCATTCTTAAAGATGAGCCGTTGGCCTTGCCGGGATCAGATGCTGGACTACTTTTCCCAAGTTCGGCCGCCGAGGAAGCCGCGCAGTTGGCTGAGGCTATAAGACGTTCCAAGGACGCGTCTCAAAATGCCAGAGTTCCGAAGAAGCCTTATCCTGCTGTAATCTTTTACAAAGACCCTTCGTGGATTCGGCGGCGGTTTATTGGCCCTTTGGAGGAATGGGGGGAAAGGGCCCTGAAGCAGGCTGCTTCAGAGGACGCAGCGGACGCGCTTTCTTTATGGACCGGCGGCCACGAGTCTACCCTCGAACCCTGGCTGGCACGCCTTCTTGAGAAGGAGAATCGGCTTGAAGAAGCCATATTGAAGGCCTCCCTGCGCATCGGTACGTTTTTGTTCTTCTTTGTAGCTTTTCAGATTATTTACGCCTGTATATATGTATCCTTATTCTTGTGTGAATTGTGCAGAATCTTCGACGCTGGGGGAGCTCCCTACGGGCTCGTTGAAGCTAAAGCCTGTCGAAATTCCCGATGAAGCGTTGCTCGATGTGGAGGGGCTGATGAGGCTGCTCCTCTTACAATAGAGCTTCCAGTGGTTGTTCTTGATCACGGAGCGCCCGCTCCTTTGGGGGAGGCTCCTTTGGTGGTCACCGCCCCCACTGACTCATCCCGAAGGCAGCCCAGAGGCTGAGATGGAGGAAGTCGGGACTACCCTTCCTTTGTTGGAGCCCGAGGTCATGGCAGAGGCCGTTGAAGCCGCTATCCCCTCGACTCAGAACGGGAGGAGTGTTGAAGGTAACCTTCTGCATTTTAAATTAGCAATCTTTCCGTGATCTAAGCTCTTTTGTTTTCCTCAGAATTGCGCGGGCTGGCGGCCTCTATCGCTGATTTGTCGCCTCGGCAATCGTTTCAGCGTTTATTGGAGATGGAAGCTCCGCAGGCGATCTCCCCTCAGCGCATTGTCCTTTCCTCTGGGCAAGGTTAGCGTCATTCGCCATTTTTTTACCATAGCATTGCTTCCATTTTTGTGAAATGACGTTGATGCCTCTTACAGTTTTGGAAGCTGACGACGAGGTCGAGGTCGTTGAAGGGCCAGGGGAACCTTCAGCTCCTACTTGCATGACTGTCGGTAAGCGACATTTTATTATAATCCCATTCGTTCTTTGCTTAAGAATTTTATTGACATCTTTCAAATTTGAACAGCCCTGCCAGTCTCCACGGCGTTGGAATCGCGCATCGTGATGCCGCCCGGCCCTTATGCTTTGCGGGCTTCAGAACGCTTGGCCCAATTAAGCCTTCTCTCCTTATCATCTTTGATTGAGGAGCTCCGTGCTGGCAGCGCGACCACAGCTGAAGCGTTTGCCGCTGAAGATAACGGTTCTCTTCCTTTTCTTGCCACCTACCATAGCGAAGAGGTGGTGCGAGTCTGGGTGGAGTTCTGTCGGCAGGTGGAGGCTCGCTTGCACGCCCTTGAATGTTCTCGCCTTTCCTCAGAAGCCGTGGCTGCAAAAGCGGAGTTGCAGGGTCTGATAGCACGGTGCACGGCAAATATGACGTCGTGCGAGAAGAGGCTCGGCCGTAAATTCTCGGAGAGGGAGCTAGCTTCCAAGGCGCTGAGCGAGCTTCACGCTAATCTTACCGCCAAGGCCAACAAAGTATATGAACACTGGCGGGTGCTTCAGGAGTCCGTCAAAGAGGTGGTGGCTCTCGATAAAGCTGCCACGTTCACCCGCGAAAGGGTCGAAACCCATAAGGCCACCGAGAAAGAGCTTGAAGGTCGGCTTGCTTCGTATCAGACCCAGCAGGCTCAGGCGGAGGCTCGTCTTCTGGAGATCTTGAATCATGAAGCCGTGACTCAGCAACAGAAAGATGAGCTGGTAAAATTGCTACATCGCCCGCCGGCTTGAAGAATTGTATCTTTTCCTTTCTTTTCTATTTTTGTACATACTCATGAATGAGAGTATCTTCTTTTTGTTCTTTCATGAATTGTACTTTGTATCCATTTTGGTTTATGAATAAAAGATACATTTTTCTTCTCAATGGTGTGTTTCTTTTCATTGAATGTGTTTTGCGGACAATTTATCTTGATCTCCTTGCAGGGCAGCGATGGCTTAGGATTCAGGGTTAAGGTCTGCTTCCTAAGACTTTTGCGCTTCATGAGCCACGAGGGTCTCATAAAGAGTTTTTTCTACCTACAGGTCGAGAGGATCCCATAGGTGTAAGTTCTTCTTAAGAATCGTGAGGATTCTTAAGCGGGTTTTCCCTTGAGAGTCGTAAGGATCTCACAAGAGAGTTTTCTTTCTTACAGGTCGTGAGGACCTGCAAGTGCTGGATGTGGTTGCCCTTATCCGTGTTTCACGGGGTCAGGGGTTGCTCAAAGTATCGTAGTTTAAAGACGTCGCGGTCAAGGTTAAGGACATTATAGTCCATGGATTTAAGGACTCCACAGTCCGATGTTAGTTTTAAGACATCACGGTCAAGGTTAAGGACGTCATAGTCCGTGGATTTAAGCACCCCACAGTCCAATGTTGGTTTTAAGACATCACGGTCAAGGTTAAGGACGTCATAGTCCGTGGATTTAAGGACCCCACAGTCCGATGTTAGTTTTAAAACATCACGGTCAAAGTTAAGGACGTCATAGTCCGTGGATTTAAGGACTCCACAATCCGATGTGTGGTTGCGGGGACCCATCACCTCTTTGAAGACGTTGAGGAATTACAACGCCAGGTATCAAAGGAGTGAAGAGATGTACCCCTAAACCAAGGTGGAATTAATATAGAATCAGGGTGGTTGATTGTTAGTTTTAAGACATTACGGTCGAGGTTAAGGACGTCATAGTCCGTGGATTTAAGGACCCCACAGTCCGATGTTAGTTTTAAGACATCACGGTCAAGGCTAAGGACGTCATAGTCCGTGGATTTAAGGACTCCACAGTCCGATGTTAGTTTTAAGACATCACGGTCAAGGGTAAGGATGCCATAGTCCATGGATTTAAGGACTCCACAGTCCGATGTGTGGTTACGGGGACCCATCACCTCTTTGAAGACGTTGAGGAATTACAACGCCAGGTATCAAAGGAGTGAAGAGATGTACCCCTAAACCAAGGTGGAATCAATATAGAATCAGGGTGGTTGATTGTTAATTTTAAGACATTACGGTCGAGGTTAAGGACATCATAGTCCGTGGATTTTAAGGACTCCACAGTCCGGTGTTTGCTCTGGATGCTGCACACAGGTTCACTGCCGTGCTTGGCGAGGACCACGCTCCGCTCTGGGCATTTTCCACGGGGTCAAAGAGTGACATTATCCGCGTTCCACGTGACCAGGAATTTTGCACTAGATGCTTCACACGGGTTCACTGCCGTATTCGGCGAGGACTAGGCTCCGCTCTGGATGCTTCACACGGGTTCACTGCCGTGCTCTGCGAGGAGCAGGATCCGCTCTGGACGTTTTCCACGGGGTCAAAGAGTGACGTTATCCGCGTTCCATGTAACCAGGAATTTTTCACTAGATGCTTCACACGGGTTCACTGCCGTGTTCGGCAAGGACTAGGCTCCGCTCTGGATACTTCACACGGGTTCACTGCCGTGCTCTGCGAGACCGGGATCCACTCTGGACGTTTTCCACGGGATCAAACAGTGACGTTATCCGCGTTCCACGTAACCAGGAATTTTGCTGATTGTATCCGCATTTCACGGAAGGGAGGTTTGGCTGTTGGTGATATGTATATTGCCGAGCCATGGAGCTAGGGGTTACCGCTGCTCCTCTTTGTCTGAAGTTGTGTCCGTTGTTATGAGACGAGTGTTGGGATGATCTCTAGGTCGCTTGCGGCCCGTCGAGACTCAGCTTCTTTCTTTGATGAGACCTGGGGGGAAGTATGATCACTTCTTTGTTTACGCCCTTGGATTGTATACAGGGTGTGATGTAATATCACCTGTAGGGCATAAATTAAAACTTTTTTTTTATTTTATTTCTTTTTCCGCGATGCTCTATCATTTCAGCTTTTATATCGTGGAGGTCGCGATTGCCCTATCATTTCGGCTATTTTTCGCGGTGCCTAATCATTTCGGCTATTTATTTCATTTTTACTCGCCGCTTTTTATTGCGAGTTGCCCCATCATTTCGGCTATTTTGCGTGCATACATTTTTACTTGCTGGCTTTTTATTGCAAGTTGCCCCATCGTTTCGGCTATCTCGTATGCACGTGCGGCCTACTGGCTTTTCACTATAAACCTGAAATTAAACACCGATTTCGGCATCAGCACCGCTACAACTGGGATATGGCCAGGAGCGAATCATCATCTGCCTCTGTCGATGTTGAACAAAGGTGGCTTAGCAAACCAGGGTTAGGGTCCTGTCGACTAAGGCTTTTGACTTCATGAGCCGTAAGGGTCTCACGAAGGTATTTCTCCCTACAAGTCGTGAGGATCTCGTAGGTGTATTTTCTCCCTAGCAATCGTGAGGATTCCTAAGTGTATGTTCCTCTGTAATTTGTAAGGATCTTACAAGAGGGCTTTCTCCTTATAAGTCGAGAGGACTTATAAGGGTTGTTCACCATATGGACATACCCCTAGTCACGGGTGGGACTTTGCTGGGGAAATGTTTATTCGCGCCCGTGGATTGTGTACATGGGTCAGTATGAGCTGCTTGTAGGGCATTGTCGAAGGTTATGGGGGATTTTGCTTAAGCACAAGTTTAGGTCTCTGTAACTTAAGACTTTCAAGTCTTATGAGCCGTGAGGGTCCCATAAGAGAGTTCTCCTTGCGAGTCGTGAGGATCTCGCGAGTGTATTTTCTCCTTAGGAGTCGTAAGGATCCCTAAGTGTATTGCTCTCTTATGAGTCGTAAGGATCTCACGCGGGTGGTTTCTCCTTACAAGGTCATGAGGACCCTGCAAGTGTCCTTTAACGAGGTTGCGTCCTTTCGGGTTTTCACAAACACTCGCCGGTAGTCCTGCTGTTTTTACTCACGGAGCCCTTTCAGATTTTCATCCATGCCCATTTTGCTTATGGACATACCTTTATTATTATTATTTTTTTTTTTTACGAGGTCGCGCCCTTTTGGGTTTTCACGAACACTCGCCAGTAGCCCTGCTGTTTTTACTCACGGAGCCCTTTCGGGTTTTCATCCGTGCCCTTTTTGCTTATGGACATACCCTTTTTTTGTTTTTCTTTTATTATTTATTTTATTTTTTTTATTCATCTCATCAGCCTAAGGATGCTGCGGTAGTAGTTTTAAGGATGTTTCGGTCCGTCATTAGTTTAAGGACGTTTCGGTCCGTTTTTAGTTTAAGGACGTTTCGGTCCGTCGTTAGTTTAAGGACGTTTCGGTCCGTCGTTAGTTTAAGGACGTTTCGGTCCGTCGTTAGTTTAAGAACGTTTCGGTCCGTCACTGAGAGAGGGCCGGCTACTACTTATAAAGCTTTAGCCTAGGAAGATAGCGAGCGGACATAGTCGTCGTCATCTGCCATTGACCTAGGCTGTGGCCCATTAAGCGTAGTATTTCTTGAGGAAGCGGTCGTTTATTGGCCTGAAAGGCCTTTCACCGTTCATATCCATGAGTAGATAGGCTCCACCCTGGTAGACCTTGTCTATGATGTACGAGCCTTCATAGTTCGGCTCGAATTTTCCCCGCTTGGCGCGATTGAGGATCATAGGCCTTTTGACCACTAGCACGAGTTCGCCTTGGCGGAATGTCCTCGGCCTGGTCAATCTTTCATACGAGCATGTTATTTTTGCTTTGTAAGCCTCCAAGTTTTGTTGTGCTACGAGCCGTGTTTCATCAAGGGCATTAAGCTCTTCTAGCCAAAGGTGAGCATTTTCTTCGCTCGTCAACTCGCAGTGGACTGCCACTCGTAGAGAAGGTAGCTCTATCTCGAGGGGGAGTACTGCTTCCGTACCGAATACCAATGCGTATGGCGTTGTGTTCGTGGCCGTCTTGAACGTAGTTCGATATGCCCAGAGAGCTTCTTGCAGTCTCTCGTGCCAGTCCTTCTTATTTTGGGACACCGTCTTCTTCATGATCTTTGTCAAGGTCTTGTTGAAGGCTTCAGCTAGACCGTTAGCTCGTGGATTATAAACCGAGGAATATCTCCAGTCTATATTGTGTTGTTGCGCGAAGCGACTGATCTTGTGGCTTCTGTAAGCCAGCCCGTTATCGGAAATGATCCGTCGCGGAGTTCCAAACCGATAAATGACGTGCGTCTTGAAAAAGTGAAGGATATTCTCCGTCTTCACTTCCTTCAGTGGTACTGCTTCTGCCCATTTGGAGAAGTAATCAGTCATCGCCAAGATGAAACGATGTCCCCTGGACGATGCCGGTTCGATGGGGCCGACTATGTCAGTTCCCCACATTTCGAATGGTCAGCTAGCCACCGTTGGATGTAGTGGATTCGGATGCTGATGGATGAAATCCCCATAGATTTGGCATGAGTGGCATTGCTTCGCATATTCGAGGCAGTCCTGGATCATCGTGGGCCAGTAGTAACCCATCCGTTTAATTTTTAACTTCATCTTCGGGCCTGCTTGATGAGAACCACAGATTCCGTCATGAACTTCCTGAACGACTCTTTCTGCTTCGTCAGATCCTAAGCATCTCAGCCATAGAGAATCAAACGATCTCTTATATAGAGTATCGTTGACGAAAGCGAAAGATAGAGCTCGTTTCATGAGCTGATGTCTTGAGGACGTTTCTTCGGGCATTCGGTGGGACTTAAAGTAGTCTATGAAGACTTCCCTCCAGTCCTCGGCCTTCTCACGGTCTTTATTTGTAGGGCCGTCTGCTCAGTCGCCCCCTTTTCTTCGGATGATTCCGGAGATAGTTCTGCCGGGGCGAGCACTCGACGGCTTTGTACCACGATTCTGACGTCATCGAGGTTCTCGTCAGCCAGTTCTTTAGCGAGCTTAGCTAACGCGTCCGCTTTGCTATTTTCCGCGCGTGGTACGCTTTCCAAAGTATAGGAGGGAATTTGGATCAACAGTTGTTGCACCTTTTCACCGTACTTCACCAACTCCGGTTTGCACGTTTGGTAGTCGCCGTTTACTTGACTAACGACCAGTTGAGAATCCCCGTATATGAGGAGGTTTTCAATTCCCATGTCGATGGCGATCTCGAGGCCTGCTATCAAAGATTCGTATCGGCTTCATTGTTCGTCCTCGGTTCTGTTAAGGAGAAAGCAAAGCGCAATATCCCTCCTTGTGGAGTTACGAAGATGAGGCATACCACTGATTTGATCATTAGGGTATTTTGTTTGCGCTTCTTTACGGAGGACGCTCCATCGAAATAAAGTTCCCATCGGGTATCACCACTGTCGATCGCGTCAAACGCATGTTCGTCCGGCAAGTCGCAATTTAGAGGAGAACCGGCAGGTACTGGATGCTCAGCAAGGAAGTCGGCGATGGCTTGGCCTTTCACTGCCTTAAGCGGCTGATAGGTTATTGAAAATTCCATCAAGAGCAGGGCTCATTTAGCGAGTCTCCCTGTCAATATGGCCTTTGACATTAGATATTTTAGGGGGTCCACCTTTGATATAAAACGGACTTCATGTGCCAATGCATAGTGCCGGAGTTTTGTTATCGCAAAGATTAACGTCAGGCAATGTTTTTCGATAGGGGAGTAATTGCTTTCTGCCCCCAGAAGAACTCGGCTTAAATAGTAGAGCGCTCTCTCCTTCCCTTGGTCGTTTTCTTGTGCCCATAATGCGCCTAAGGAATTCTCAAGGGCTGTTGTATAAAGAATAAGGGGCTTTCCCTTGACTGGAGCAGCTAACACCGGCGGATTCTGCAGGTACTGCTTGATCTCATCTAGCGCGCTCTGGCATTTTTGGTCCCAGACGAACGGGGTTCCCTTCTTCATCAGGTGGCTGTAAGTACGGCACTTGCCTGACAAGTTGGCGATAAACCGCCGGACGTACGCGAGCTTCCCTTGGAGAGACCGCAATTGTTTGAGAGTTCTCGGCGGTGGCATTTCCATGATCGCCTTGATCTTAGATGGATCTATTTCGATACCTCGGTGTCAGATGATGAATCCCAGGAATTTACCCGAGGAGACTCCGAACGCGCATTTGAGGGGATTCATCTTCAAATTATATTTCCGAAAGCGTTGAAATACTATAGCACTCGACGATTTCATGTATGAGATCATCGAAGATTTTTGTCATGGCCCTTTGATAGGTAGCACCGGCGTTCTTTAAACCGAAGGGTATAACTTTGTAGCAGAATATACCCAATGGAGTCCGGAAAGCGGTGTGCTTCTGATCTTCGGGATGCATCTTTATCTGATTGTACCCTGATGAACCCTCCATAAAGGAGAAAACCTCATGAGTGGACGTATTGTCTATCATTAGTTCGGTGACTAGCACTGGGAAATCGTCTTTCGGGCAGGCTTTATTGAGATCTCGGAAGTCCACACATATGCGTACTGTCCCATTTTTCTTCATCACCGGGACGATGTTGGCGACCCAGTCAGGATACTGTACTTCCTGGATAAACCCAGAATCGATCAGCTTCTTGACTTCGGCGTTAATGCTCATCTCAAGCTCGAGCCGCATCCTTCTTGGCGCCTGTTTGACCGGCTTGATATCCGGGGATATTGCTAATTTATGCACAGCAATCTCTGGATCTAATCCCGGCATTTCGGAATAGTTCCATGCGAAGCAGTCTCTGTGCTGTAGAAGCACGTCCTTTAACGCAGCCACCCTTTCTTCAGACAGCAGCTCGCTGAAGAATGTCAGTCGCGGATCATCTGCCGACCCCAACTCAATCTTCTTGAGGTTATCTGCAGTAGTATGTATGCCATCTTCTAGTTCTTTCGGAGCTGGTGGAAATTTTGAGATCACCTCGTCATTGCTGTTCTCAAAGCACCAGGGAAGGTCATCCATGTTCTCGGGCTCTTCTTTTAATATTGTTATCATGTGACAAGTGCGAATCCGCTTCCAAGACCGATGTGGATCCGGTTCTGCTCTTGTGGCTTCGGGTTCGTGCTTTTATGGCGGCGTTACCTTCCAGCTGCTGGATAAAGAAAATCTGCCCCGCTGGTACTGGTCTTCGACCCAGTTCTTGAAGGTAAAACAGTCTTCAAGAGGATGTCCTATGGCTCGGTAATAAGAGCAATAGCCCGGATGAGAAACTTTGTTAGCTTGCTCAGGGTGCTTAGACTCCGGAAGTGCGATCATTTGATGTTTTATAGCGAGCTCGAGTAACTTCTTCGTCTTGTCTCGAGGGAAGGAATATGCTCGACTCATCTTCTTCATGAAGGACAAATCCGGACCGCGCAATGCCCGATCACATGACTCTCTAATCCTGCGTCGTTGTTGTCGACTCCTTTTTCCGCTTCTTGACTTACTTCTGCCTCTGCGTCGGGCCTTTTGCACAACGGGTTGACAGGGAGGAGCATCTTCGTCTTTTGCAGTCTGTTGAAACAGACGTTGCATCCTGGCCTTCTCGTAGATAGCCATCTCGCGATTATGGTCTTCCCGAGCTTTCTGACCCGCTTTCCTGATAAGCTTGTCCATTCGTTCTTCAAACGATGGACTCGGCACTTCGCTCGCGGGATCCAGTTTTGACGAGGGGTTAGCATCTCTCGACAAGGCGTCCTCTTCCTCATCGAAGTTATATATGACATAGCTACCGTGGACTCGTCCCCGTTCCCCAGATCTCGCATATCTAAGCCCGAGCGTTTCTATTCTCCCGTTGGGCAATTTGCGCTGAGTTCCAGGGACATCCCAAATCCTGTTGTAGAATCAAGCTTGTCGAACAGTCTGTTTTAAGGGTACCCCTTGGCGCTTCAATAGCCTCTTTAGTCCGTTTGTGTAATATCTGGGTAAACGGATGGGTTGGAGCCTGTCGAGTGTAGAATCCACGCCATGCCAAATCTCTTTCTCTACTCTCGTTTCCGATGATCGATAGAATAGGATCACCTTCTCACCCTTTCTCCTTGGAGGGACGTAAAACGTCTGCAGGTCCTGCACATTGTAAGCTTGAAGTGTGTCGAGATCCTTGTAGTGTTCCCGCGGCACCATGGTGATTTGCAAACTCTGATCATCGCCAGGGGATGCTTGTATTGACGGCCGACTGGAGAACACGGCATTAACATCATCTTCCGAGTCACTTCCGAAGATCAACATAGGGGCGGACGGTCCCGGGTTGTTGTGTCGGGACGGACCAGCGTAAACTATCTCTTCTTCTTCTTCGGTATCGCTCCCGAAAACAGGGATGGTGGCGGCGGCTTTGTCCTCCGGCTTGCGACACCTTTCTGTATTCTCGAAATCTGGCAAAAAGTACTTTGCATCTTCGTACTTGCGGACTTCGTGGATTCAGCTCACCTGTTACGGTATACTCGAAACCATCCTTAAAGTACTTCATACACTGATGCTGTGTAGAAGGGATGATGTTGTCCTCGTGTAACCAAGGGCGACCGAGCAAGGCGTTGTAGCAGGTCTTGGCATCAATGACGTGAAACTTGATGTCCGTGAAAAGCAGCCCGAAGCGTAGTGTTAATATCACAGATTCGAGAGTCCATGATGACTGGGAGTCGAAACCGGAGATGGTAATTTTGTCACGAGCGAGGTGCTGCACGCTCATGCAGATTTCCTTCAACACCCGAACATTAAGGAGATTGACGGAGGATCCATTATCCACGAGGATCTTGCCTATCTTGATATCGTGGCAATATCCGGAGACGTATAGGGGACGGTTGTGGTCGCACGTCCCGAGGAGAAGGTCTTCGTCACCGAAAGTGACATCGGCCGTGTGCACTTCCTCCAATTCATCCTTCATCTTTTCTTCAGCCAGGAAAGCTTGGAACTGCTCGGGTTCTTGTAACGCCTTGATTAATGAATCTCACGCTTCTTTTGATAATAGGAAGGTATCGAGAATGGTGAGCTGAGAAGGTAGCTTCTTTAGGTGCGCTAGGATGTTGTAGTCTACCTTACCCTTCCTGGGAGGGTCCTTGGCAGTCGGCTCTTTCATGACTTGGTCATCTAAGGCGATATCCTCAGTGACCTTTTCCTTACCCTTATCTTTTCTATTCACAAGCCCGAGGTTCTTTTCTGGGAGCGTGCGATTGCGCAGCTGAATGTTTTCGCAGGCCTCTGGTTCTTCCGCTTTCCCTAAAAAGTATTATTTAAAGAGAGGGCCCAGAGCCATTTCTTCATCAGAGTCGCTCCCAAAGGTGAGAACTTGCAATCTTCCGGCGTCGACCATGTAACAGTTGCCGGTAGTTCTTTTGTTCCTGTCGGTAGTACTTCTTTGTTCTCGCCGAGTTTTGCGTTTCATGCGCTTAAAATGTTGTCGGTGAGCAACATATCCCTGCCACCACATCTTAAAAGCATCGCACTCTTCGGTGGGGTGCGAAATCTTTCGATGATATGCGCAATAATTAGGGTGCCTCTCCGCCCCATCGAACGTGTTTTCTTCCGAGTATGGCAGCTTCATTCCCATCGACATGGCTTTGGCAAACCTTTTCCTCGTCTTGAATATATTTTTATCCACATCGGGTGTCTTTTGATCTGGCGGGAGTGCTTTGACTCTTTCGTTTAGCCGCTTGCGTTTCGCTCCTTCCGAACGTGTTTTCTTCCAAGTATGGCAGCTTCATTCCCATCGACATGGCTTTGGCAAACCTTTTCCTCTCTTGAATATATTTTTATCCACATCGGGTGTCTTTTGATCTGGCGGGAGTGCTTTGACTCTTTCGTTTAGCCGCTTGCGTTTCGCTCCTTCCGATGTAGCCATCTCATGCTCCTGATCGGCTTTACTTTTCAAACGAATCTCGTTTAGAAAGGCGTCGATCATTTCATCTGTTGGCCATACAAGTCCTGGCTCAGGCTGTGCCCCCAGTTTCTCAGTGCCAGGAATTTTCTCATCGTCCGTAGGCGAATAGGAAATCGCATGAAAACTCGCTACATATCCCTCGGACTCATCCGACGAGCTTTCTCCATCATCTTCCTCTTGAAAGACGTGGTCGAGGAACTCTTGCAGTGTGAAGGGAGTCCGCGCCTTTTGATTGTACTCCTCCAGCGCGTCAATCTGTTTCTGCAAATCCGTGCGCTTGTCTCCAGGCTTCACGGGCTTTTTAGATTTCTTCTTCTTTTTCTTCGAAGATTTTGACGGTTGGGCGTGAGTAATTGGGCCATCACCACCGATCTTTGGAGTTGGGCACGGCTTCAGCATCCCTTCAATGATCTGGGGTTCCAGCGGGTTCTTCCACCTGATCGCCGGGCATGTCTGGAGCTCATTCAGCATTCTTTTGGTTTTTGCTGAAAGCACGATTTCCCATGGAGCTTCTTCAATAAAGGAACAAGTTGCCCCCAGTGTATCTGCTTTCTTGGGAGTATGCGGCTTTGGCGGGTTCACCTTCCACTTTTCGGACAGCTCAAACTTTCCCTGGAGGTATTGATCCTCAATCCATCCTTTGAAGACGAAGCAATCCTCAATCGGATGGCTTACCGTTTGATGGTACGGGCAATAATTGGGGTTATTCACCTCAGTGGGTTGCGGCGGCCACCTCGGGTTTGGCAAGTTGATAAGCTTGTTGCGTATTGCCAGCTCAAATAGCCTCTTTGTCTTATCTCGCGGGAATGAGTAGGGGCACTTCATTTTCTTGTTGTAATACCGCCGTCTTTCTTCCAGCTGATCCGCCAGCTTTGGGGCACTGGGTTGCTGCTGTGCGTTCGCAACGAAGGTTGCCTTCCCTTTACCCTTGTCATTTGGAGGTTCTGGCTTCGGGGGAGGCGGTCTGTGACCCATCTGGTCCATCTGGGCCAACTTGTCAATCAGAGCCTGGAACGTGGTTGGTTTAAAGAACATCATGAACTGTGAGATAGTTGCATGAGGATCTAGTGTACCCACGAACATGCCCACCGCGGGCGCTTCCTCAATGCGTTGTTCGCATTTCGACCACAAATTTCGCCAGCGTATAGCTTACTGAACCCACGTTTCGCCTAGTTTCACCCTGGCATTAATTAATGCTGTTATCGGAGTGCGTTCGCTGGCGCTTGCGAATCGCTGAGTGAATAGCAATTCCATTTCAGCGAACGTCTTGATGGAATCGTTCGGGAGTTCAGAATACCATTCGAACGCCGTTTTTGATAAGCTGCCCACAAAATGGCGAAGCAACAGTTTATCGTCGCCACCAGTGTTGCCACAAAGCGCCCTGAACTGGGCCACATGCTGATGGGGATTGCCCGTCCCCCTATAGACATGGAATTTTGGTATTGTGTAGCCCAGCGGGTATTTGATCTAGTCATACCAGCTCGGATATGGTCTTCCTGTCCTGACAACTTGACCAGCTGCCTCAGCCGCCTGGTGAACGCGTATCTGTTGGGCTATGTATTCGTCTAGGTCAGCCTTAGAGATTGTCTCCTCCTTAGCCGTTGACAGAGCGAGTGGAGGATTTGACGTTTCTCCCCTGTCGTCTTCAAGAATGATTGGAGGATCTTCAGTAGAGGGTTCTTGTTGGATCATCATACCCACCATGTCCTGAAACAGAAGGGACATTCGTTGTATATTGGCTGCTTGTTCAGCAGCCTCTTTATCCTTCTTCTCCAGTATCCTACGAAGGAACTCAGCGTCAGTTTCTTCCTCCTGGCGTTGATCGGATGGCGCTTCGGGGCTTTCTTTCGGCCCAGTAAGTGCGGCCATCGCGGTCATCATTTCTTGGAGCTTCTGCTGTTGCTCCTGAGCTTTGGTCACCGACCGTGTGAGCGGTCTATGCCCTGTAGACGCACGGCTATCTTCCTTCCCCGACGCCATGTATACAGTATGGACCATCATGCCCCCAGACTTAGGGTGTCTGGGCTCAGCGCCATTAGCTCTCGTCGCCGGCCCGGGGATCTTCTCCGGCCTCCTCTTTTTATGAGCAGTGGAAGTTGAGGGGACCGTTGAGGTGGGCACTCAGACAGCTTTTCGTGGCTTAACGTGATGACTGACTTCCTGTTGAATTTTCAGCTTCTTGTGCTGGCGGGAGAAATTTGGATCGATCACCGAGTCTTGGGTCTGCCGCCAGACTTTATAGATTTTAGAAGACAGCCGTTGAGGATATTGGGGCTGTTCTGGCTTTATTTCCGCGGCCTTTTTTAGCGGAGGAGAAGACCTCTTTAGCGCCGCGATAGGAGAATTCCTACGCACCTTATTCAGCATCTCAAAGCTGTTCTTAGTTGGAACAGAAGCATTAACTTCTGTCGACGGGGCTGGAGGAGTTAACCCAGAAGGGGAGTTGCCTCCGGCCTTCCTCACTCGGCGCCAGTAGCGACGTCGAGCGTGTCGTGCTGATGGAATCGGTTCGGTGAGGGCGATAGCCTTGCCTTGCCCCCTGTGTAGGTGGGGGATCGCTGCTGGTGTCATCCTGTTGAATACTGATGTCCTTTGAGAAGCAGTATCCAATTTGTTGAGAACAGTCTTCTGAGCAGGGACAGGAACCGTAGCGAGAGCCAGAACCGTTAATCTTGTAAAGACTGACCCTTTAGTAGGAGAAGCCACCTTGACAACTTCAGGAGCAGGGATGGTTATCTTCTTCGGAATAACCTTCTCTGGGATTGCAAGCTTCATTGTGGGCCCACAGGAATTTTGGCCCAGTCTGGCGAAGACCGAGGAGCTGGAGTTGGACGACCCGTTGAGAGGGGCCGTATTAGCTGTAAGCCGATCGAAGACCGACTTCTTAGAAGCTTCCGGTGTTGGCACAGGAGCGGTGAAGCTTATTGGCGGGAGCATGGTCCCGAAAAACAATCCTGTGGTGGCTTGAGTGACCTGTTCCACAGGCATTGTGAACAGCGAAGCAGCTTGGGGCCCGTAGACTATACCTCCTGGCGAGGCGGAGCACCGGTTGCAGTTGCAGTTGGAGCATTTCGCACAAGTGGAAGCCATTGACTCTTTGCTTTCTGCAATAAGCAAAACGCCAAATCTTAGTACCTTGAAACCCAAGGGCAACCATTAGCGAGCCATGTTTTGTTCGCGAACACGACACACGAAGTGTGGAGTGGAAAGAGGAAAAGGTCCCACCGGGCGTGTCAGAATCTGTTCCCCTCCGAATGACGGCGCGACAGGGACGTCTTGCCTGAGATTCGGGACAGATGCTAATTGGTGCTATCCGTCCACCTCTCCAAAGATGCCAAGTTGATTTATGGCACCGTGTATCGAAGGTTTAAACGGATGCGTCCGATGTAGCAGACTTCGTCAGATTCCCCCTCGCTTGAGGGGTTTTTGATTGTGGGGACGCTCTTCCCTGCAGGCGCAAGCCCCTGCAGTTAATTACGCTACCGCATCGCGGTAACCACTTTCTCCTTCTCCAGATGGTCACTTCGTGTCGTGTGTGTTTATTTTGTGTTTAGTTTCCCGTGGATTGTATACGGAGACTGAGTTATGTCGTCGCCCGTAGGACGTGGACTAGTCCAAATCCGTATTATCTTAGATTTGGGTTTGGGGTTTGGGTTTAAGGATACGTTAGCCTCATTGAGGACTAAGATCAACTTAAACGTTTGTTAAGGATACGTTAGCCTAGTTTTTAGACTAAGATCGACTTAACGGGATCGTTTAGATCCAACAATAGGGCAATTAAGGGAGCCATGTTGTTTAGTTTAATGACATTGCGGTCAATAGGTAGTTTAAGGACATTGCGGTCCAATGTTAGTTTTAAGACGTTGCGGTCAAGGTTAAGGACATCATAGTCCGTGGATTTAAGGACTCTACAATCCGGCGTTAGTTTTAAGACATCACGGTCAAGGTTAAGGACGTCATAGTCCGTTGCTAGTTTTAAGACATTCCGGTCAAGGTTAAGGACGTCATAGTCCATGAGTTTAAGGACCCCACAGTCCGTATCAATGTGTGGTCATAGGGACCCGTCACCTCTTTGAAGACGTTGAGGAATTACAACGCCAAGTATCAAAGGAGTGAAGAGATGTACCCTGGAACCAAGGTAGATTAAACAGTCTTTGACCCAGTTTAGGACCAAGACTAATTAATTATATTATGAGCCCATTAGCCCAGTTAAGTTTGAATTGAGGACTTATGGCCATTTTGAGCTGAGTCCAATCATGTTTAGCATATTGACTTTTTGTTGGTCCATTAGAGGAGAGGCTTTGCCTCTAGACACTTAGCCAATGGGGCTAAAGTTAGTGTTAAACACTAAAGACCAATCAGTGTTGAACACTGGAATGAGATTGACAAGTTAATGTTTAACACTAAAAGATAGTTAGTGTTAAACACTAGCAACAGGGCTTTCAAATTAGTGTTTATGCACTAATGCAAATCAGTGTTAAACACTGGCAGTGGAGATTTCAAATTAGTGTTTAACACTAAGGCAGATCAGTGTTAAACACTGGAAACAGGGTTTTCCAAGTTGGTGTTCAACACTAAGAAAGTCAGTGTTAAACACTGTAAATAGAGTTTTCCAAATTAGTGTTTAAACACTAAGAAAATCAGTGTTGAACACTGGATATAGAGGTTTCAACTTTAGTGTTAAACACTAAGGCAAGAGGGGTCACGTGGTAGCACGTGAGAGCGCCCTCAATTCATTTTATTCTGCCAAAAGTATTGAATATTTTGGAGCATCACGTGCTGTCACGTGATGGGCATTTAAATGTTTGTCTGTTAGAGCTTCTGCCAAGGGGTCACGTGGTAGCACGTAAGGGCGCCCATAGCTTCTGTTTCTTTTGGTTTCCCCTAATATGCTTCTGGGGTCACGTGGGACACGTGAGGCATTGCCTTGAAGTTCTTTTTTGTGGATCTTTTACAAGGGTCACGTGGTAACACGTAACTCTGGTTCTTTTTAAAGATCTGTTAATCTTTTAAGAATTAAATTCTTCGTAGGGTTAAACCCTAGCAATAAACTTTAGAGGAATTAAATTCCTATTTCCTTCTAAAGACTTATATTCTTGGATAGGGTTAAACCCTAATTTCTTTTCTTTTAAAGGAATTAAATTCCTGTTATTTTGAGAGAATTGAGTTCTCAATTAGGGTTAAACCCTAGTTCTGTCCATTTTGAAGGAATTAAATTCCTATAACATAGGGTTAAACCCTAATTTTTATTTCAAAGGAATTAAATTCCTATAATTCTGTGAGAATTAATTTCTCAAACTTCCATTCCCCCTCCATGCTTTGGATCTGCATGGCAGGATCTCAACCCAATGAGAATTAAATTCTCAATTCATGGGGAGATGTGCACTTTGCAGATCCTCTACTAGAGAAAGAACTAAATTCTTCTTTTTATATAAGAGTTAAACTCTTTGAGAATTAAATTCTCTTTTTTAAGCCTCTCCCTTCTTACCTAAAGTTTTCTTTTGCAGAGGATCAAATTCTTCCCACAATCTCAAGGCTTTATTTCTCTCTCTCTGTATGTCTTTGTATGTCTATCTCTCTATGTCCTTCTCTCTATTCTTCTTGGCTCCTATTTATAGGAGAAGGAAGAAAATCAATCAGTTTTAGTGAATCTTTCATTGAAAGATTTGATTTGTTTATTGAGAGATTTGATTTACATTCCTCATTCATCTGGACCTTTGGATTATTAGGTGAATTTTATTCACTATTGGATTTTAAATCCAAAGATATCCCTTTGTTATTTCAATTAGATTTTAAGAGGAAATCTTTCCAAGTTCAAGATTTTTCCATAAATAGGTGATATTTAATCACCTTTAGATTTTTAATCCAATCGGTTCCAAATAATCATTTTCCTTTGGAAAGATTTGAATGCCTTTCAGAATTTAATTCTGTTAAATAGAGAGGCTTTGCAAGCCGGTCACGTGTGACCATGTGACCCTTGGTCACGTGTAGGCACGGGACACCTGGTGACGTGTAGGCACGTGACCCCCTGGAACAAGCTTTCTTCTCCTTTCTGCGCTCTGTTTTCTGGCAGTTGTTCAACCGTCACGTGCCAACACATGACCCCTGGTCACGTGTGAGCACGTGACCTTTTCTGAAGCCTTTTCCTTGACTTGATCAGGGAACTGATGTGCCTTTGCCGCTGCTTTTAAATGTCACGTGCCAACACGTGACTGCTGGTCACGTGCTAGCAAGTGATGCCTCCTCCGTAAGCTTTCCTGATTTTAAATCAGGAAACGGCTATGGGACAGACCATCTCCCCAACTGGGATGAGAAGTGTACACACTAGTCTACTCTGGAGTATCGATGCCCTGTCTCGATAATCCTACGACTAGGGACCTGTATAGGATGTTGCTTATAGACTACCGAGCCCTCATTAGTGTGACTGCCATCACAACGCTGGTAATCAAGCAAAGAACCTATGGGCTCTACTAATATGTATAAGTGATACGTTACAAGAAACATATGCACATATTAAAGTAGACACAAACCAAGTAGCATACTACCATTTTTAGCAAGACTGTATATACAACTGTGAATATCCCAAGCTTCCATTAAGTAATATACAATCTAGTATGATATAATAATGACTCCTAGGGCATATACACTAACACCCCCTCACCCCAAAACTCTGAGCCAACTCTCAAGAAATCATTAGAAACCTTGTGTACTTTGAAAACGAGCAAGAAGCGAAGCTACGGCGAATTTTCCGGCAAACTTCCGACGACCATCCTAGGAGCTCCCGGCGACAAAACGACGCACCGGCGACTCCTCCCGATCTATCTCCCTCTCCTTGTTGTCCTAAACCCGTAAGTCCCCATTTCTATCTTCCTTTTTCTTTCTAAAAAGACGGAATTACAAAACCTGACAGAATCGGAACAAATCCGATTTCTGATTCGGTTTCTTTATAAAACTTCACTTTTCTTTAATACAATTATGCTTAAACCCTTTCATGTT
The DNA here is from genome assembly GCA_030015575.1 of Agapanthus africanus. Lineage (NCBI taxonomy): Eukaryota > Viridiplantae > Streptophyta > Magnoliopsida > Asparagales > Amaryllidaceae > Agapanthus > Agapanthus africanus. The sequence continues at coordinate 108,672,702 of CM057337.1, forward strand.
GACTATTAAACACTAATCAACCAAATTGATCAAGTTTCATATCATAAAAATAATTGCTATTACATTTTACCGTATTTTTCATTAAATACCACATAGTTTCAATTCTACATTTAACATCACAAAACTTGCTATACCTTTAAGGAGATCACGAGGTAATGACCTACCTCCTCACACACTCATATGCAACATAACACCATACCCTTGGGAATATAGAATACGGGAAAGCGACACATTTTCATTTAAATACCATTTACTTAATAAAACCGTTTTCTAAAGGATTTAGTATTTATACAAATCTTTGCAAAGCGCCGCTACAACCCATTTTAGGGAACCCGTTTGGGATGGTGTGGATTATCGCACATCCTCAGGCTTAGTAGTGCGAGATTCAGACCTCCGTAAGGAGCATTCGGTCTCGAAAGATTTAAAAATACGACATCTTAAGAAAAACGAGATTTCTAGAATATAATATATATATTAAAATTATTTTCATATAAATATATGTATATATAACATTAAAATATCTATTTTGTAATAATATAAATATTCCAACTCTTTTCAAAAATCACAAGAATCAATTTTACACTAAAATACCATGAATTCCATACAAAACCAATATTACAAATAAATACCATTTATTATGAAATTAGGTATTTCCACTAGAAATATCACAATATAAAATCTACATTCATTACAACTCTAAAGACGATTAATAAATACTTAGGCTGTATTTTGAAAAGTATATAAAAGTATTTTTACATAAAACCCCCTCATGTTCTATAAATTACCCTAAGGACCCTAGTAAATATAGGTTTAAGCGGGACCAGTCTCTTGAGCCTCAGGGAGCCGGAGAAGTGGTTGCTTGCCTATTTAAGGTAGACAACTTAATAACGGTGTTATCAACATGGTAATCGTCTTTGAAAAAGACACAAATCCTGTCGCCCATGTGCAGCGGTTACCGATAACATCAAAATAATCAGGACTTCAATTTCTTTTCTAATTGTCTGACTCAGACTGAGTCTTATTATAATAATCTGACTTGAATATGATTCAAGTATAATCTACAATATTACAATTCAACATGAATCCGTGAATCCATACATTCAATTTATCAATCTATACAACTTGACTGAACCGAACCATGGATATACTTCCATTTACATGATTCTCCAGTTACATCCATTTACATGATTCTCCAGTTACATCCATGATTCTCCAGTACATCCATTTTACTGATATCATGGTTTCGGCAAGTCATCCAAATATACAATCTATATTACAATTCAATTACAAGTTGAAATACAATACAATCAAGATATCGCGGGCTTTAAGGGGTAGAGTGGCACGGGGCAGTAAGATTAAGACACCTAACCTATATTCCGTTGCTGTTGTACCGTGGCTTAACGGTTCCTTGTACATTCCGTTTGCCCTGGTCTCTAGCATATAGAGACCCCTCTCGTATACACTAGCATCCTTCTGTACCAAGCAACAAACAATAGCGTTAACACAACATTACAACAATATAATACAACTTTAAAAGATACCTCTTATTCTGTCTATTTCTCCCTTACCTTTGGGACTTACCGAGCGACCTGTTCGCTGACGACATTCTCTTTTTTTCTTCTTTGAATGTCGTCAAGTGATCTGGACACTTCAGAGATCGAGCCTACTACTGAAGACTTGGACCAGTTCAGTGAAGACCCCGAGCTCTAGTCATTGTACACTTTCCATTCAGTACTTTTCATTTCTGTTATGCCATTGTTTAGGCATTGCTTTATTTCGGTTGTATTTACTTTCCATGCATTGTACAGAAAGAATGTGAATAAAAAAAGTTGTTGTTTTGATTATATCTTGTCTCTTCTGCATTTTTTTATATTGCTTAGATATACTTAGCGTATTTACTTCACAGTAAATACATAGCGGACCAGTCGCGTCCCCTTCGCCGTATACCGGGAAGTAGGGCGTGACAGTCACTATATTAACATTAAGTTCCAAGTGTGAATGTCAACGCAGTCGTAAAAGTATTCACGAGCTCAAGAGTGGGGCCTTAGGAGTAAGGAAACACGGGCCCATTTCATGTGTTAGTATCGGGGCTCTAGGCCGTGGATGAGTCAACCCGACTGATATTCGAGTAAAATAAAAAAAAAGTTAATATGGGACTCCTGAAGCTCCGTTGGATTCACACAAGAAACTATCCCAAACACCCCGAGTATAATATATATTATAGCTGTATAGTATACTTAATTAAATTTGATTGATTGGTTATAATATGTCTTGATCGAAACCATAGATTGCAAAAGGTGTAAAATGAAGTCGTGTGAGTCGAGTAATATGCAACTCATGTCAATTGCAATCTTGGTTCGAGTCAAGTTAGCTCGAGTAGATTGGGTTCGAGTTCATGTTTAGGTTTAGATTCGAGTTGGGTTAGAGTTTAAGTTTGTGTTCGGGTTCAAGTTCAAGTTTCGATTCGAGTTCAGGTCTTTTTATATAAATTGTTTTAAACTGTTAAAAATCTTATATTCAGGAGAAATCAGCAATTGTTGCATATGGACGGCAGGATTTGTGTCTTTTTCCAACACAATTGCCATTTGATAACTCCGTTAAGTTGTCTAACCTGAATAGGCAAGTACTCACTTTCTCCGGCATTCTGGGGCTCAAGAGAAATGATATCGCTTAAACATATATTAATCTAGAATCCTTAAATATTGTTTGCATATCTCGAGGGGGTTTTATGAAAAATACTTTAATATAGTTCAAAAATAAATCTCAAGGGTGATTTATAATATTTTGAGTTTTCATGAACATATATTTTAATTGTTGTGCTGTTTTGGTAATAAAACCTAGATTTTTGAAAGTTTATGGTATTTTTATGAAAATTACTACTTTTGGAAACTTGGTGGTGTTTTATTAAAAATTCTAACCTTTCATTTTAAAAGAATATAGTTTCATAACATGTTTTTATTGAAAATACGAATTCATAGTTTTATATAATTTTCCAAAATTTAGGTTTTTATTTAGAAAAGTCGTATTTCTTAAAAACCGTATTTTTTTATTTCCTTTCGAGACCGAATACTCCGTGAGAAGTTCTGCATCTCGCTCTACTATCCCAAGAATATGCGAAATCCACACCATCCATTTATGGGTCCCTGACGAGGGTTGTAGAGGCGTAATTGCCAAGAATTACAAAAATACCGATTAAAAGAAACCCGTTTTGAAAAGGTGTGATATTTTAATGAAAAAATTATTCTTTAAATTAGCCATATGTTTAGAATATCGTGCTATGCAACCATAGTATGCATGAGGGGTAGGTCGTTATCCCATGAATTTTTTCTAAAGGTAGATAAACTAGTTATCAAGAAAAGTTATACTAAAGTTCATAGTATTTTAATGAAAATTCCGTTAAATGTTTGTTTCATATGAATTTTTTTTGTTAAACTAAAAGCTAATGATGTGAATAAGGTTAAGATTAGTATAGGATGTTAGTTTGATTTAATTTGCTTGTCACGTGGATTACAAATATTAAAAAGAAGATTATATCGAAGATAACTCCGCTTTTGTCGATTTGTTTTAAAAATTGTTTTGAGATGGAAAGGGAGAGAGATGAAGGGACTTACAAGTTTAAAGCGTTAACAAGGATGGGGAGAAGACTTCGGGTGTTGTCGGAAAGGATTCGGTCATCGAGTTTGGCTTGTTACTCCACTTGGGTGCCTAACTCCACTTGGTCCTTAAAGAGTTTGAGAGAATTTTTTATAAAATTTTCAGAATGGAGAAGAGCTAGGAGATGGGTTGCTTTTTATAGTGAAGAATTAGGGTTTGGGAATTAAAAATTTAGATTAAAAGAATTAAAATGGTGTTAAATGATGAATTTAAAGGTCGTTGTTTAATTGCAGGGAAATCAAACAATGCAGGGGAGTTGAGAGGAGTCGAAGGGACTAGTGTACAAAGCACGGAGATGATTTGGGTCATCTCAACCGTCGGTGGCGGCCAGAAGCATGAAATGGGCGGTCGGATCTCGATGGATAGTCTCGAGATTCGTGCCACGTGTCTACGTATGTGTTTACTCCTCTTTGCGCCTGTTTGATTTTTCTGAAACTTTCGTTTCCCTATGAATTGCACGTGCAACTCTTGGGCTTCCAAAAAATTAGAAAAGAAAATCTTAAAAAATAATTAGGTCTGATGGGATTCGAACGCAAAGGCTATTTCGCAGCAGTGTAGAGGCTTTATAACTTTACAACAGGCTGAAATACCCTTTCTATACAAAGACAAGTAATTTTGTACAGGGATTTCAAAGTTGTTATAGTAAGGGTTTGGACGAGCTTGCTTGTCGACCTTCCTTTCGACAGATACCTGGATAGCCATTACGTACAGCTGGTCCCACTGGCGTGCTTGTGATTATGGATTTTGTCCAGTAACTACTTCTAGCGTATTGTCGAGTCTTTAGAGTCTCACACAGAGGGCTTCCCGTCTCAGGTGAAATGATGTAGTATGCGTATGGTGATGCATATTGGAGTTCGCCTAAATACGTATATTTTATACACGTAATTTAATCAGACATTTTGGTAATAGTAGCATGTTTGAAAGATAGCCGGCTTTATATGTGAACTAGTATTATATCTCTTATTTACTCTCTTTTGGTATTCGTCTTTCGATACGAATATAGGTATTTGTATTTTGATACAAATACGGGTATGTGTAGTTGATGCATATACGAGTGTATGTATGTGTGTGTGTACATATTATGTTAAGTTCTCTTTTAAGAAGCTTGGTGAAGGTTGTGGGCTTATGAGTCATGAGAGTGAGTCACACATTCATTTCCTCTCTCCAAAAAAGCATTAGAGTAAGAGAAAAAGAGATATGCTTAGTTTACATTCATTCTCTTCACCTCTTCTTTAATGTTAGCATTCTAAAAAGAGAAAGAGAGAAATAGCAAGAGAAAAAACCTCACTGCATCTCTTGATTTCTATTCCTAGCAAGTCTAGAAATCAAGTTGCTTCACTAGTTTATCTTGTGTGAAGCTAGAGCTTGAGCTAGGGTTACTTCGGGTGGATCATCTTCAGCGCGGAGGATCGGTATACAAGCTCGTTCCTGATGACCAAGGAGCCTAGCGAAAGTCTTGTACTAGAAAGTACACACGATTCAAAGGTTGTTGCATCAAAAAACCCTATCTTGATTCTTGTTTGCTCTTTTTATGTTGCTAGTTTAGTGTTTGGAATGATCACTAGGGTTGTAGTTGCTTGTATTCACTTGAAAATTTTCGTTTTGCATTCCGCCTTGGTCACGAGTTAGTGACACAAGCACGAGCAACTACTTACATGGTATTAGAACTTCTAAAATGGAACTTTATTGTATAGGATGCTAGGATTATGTATGTACAGGACAATCTTGCTCGATATGATAGTATGCTATTTGGTTTGTCTTTATCTTAACATGAGTATATGTTTTACTTGTTATTTCATATCGCTGATACATGTTGATAAAGTCCGTAGGATTTTTTCTTGACTACCAGCGATATGATGGCGATTATACTTGTGAGGGTTGGGTAGTCCATAAGCACATCCTTCAATGTCCTTAGTCGTGGGAGTATCGAGACTGGGAATCGATATTCTAAGTAGACTAGTGTATACATTTCTTGATCCTGACAAGGGGCGATGGTTGGTCCTACAGCCATTAGTGTACAGCACCAAAGATTATATACAGGTGCTTTTTAGATTATGAGTTACACTGGATGGACTCACTGAGAACTTCTAAATGGTAATATACCTATCGTCAGATAGCAGTTCTCTGATGACATGAGTTCAGGGTATTTTTTAGACCTGACATCGTCATTTGTCTCGAGTGTGTTCCCATTGTACTTTGATTAATACTCTACCATGGTTTTAAAGAGTCATGCAAACAAGTTTTCGTTGGGTATAGTCCCGAAGCACTTGGGGGCTGTGAGCAATAGAAGGGATTCATCTCTCCCAGTATATAGAGTCGATGTCGCGCTTTGTTCGATTGGCCATCACCATAAGACCTTGGTCAAGGAGGATAAGATTTACTGATAGTAAGATCAATAGTTTCTCATGATGATTTTGAGCCACATCGACACGGCTTATCGGGTTATTAAAAGTCTGACGTTTTCCACCCCTAGACCCGGTATGCGACACACTCAGACGAAGAGACCGTACTATATGGAGATTTTCACTTATAGACTCAATAAGGGTACGAACGAACTTACTTGTCGACCTTCCTTCCGTTCAATACTTGGTAGCCGTTACGTACAGCTAGTTCTGCTGACGTGCTTGTGGTTGAACCCGCTGCCAGCGTATTGTCTTTAGAGTCCAATATAGAGGGTTTCCCAGCTCAGGCGAAACGATATAGTGTATGTATTTTGATATGTATGGAGGTTCGATTAAATACATATTTTTAGTACATGTACTTTAATCGGATATTTTGTTAATACTAGCCAGTTTGAAAGATAGCCAGATTATCACATTTAGATGATATGTGAGCTAGTATTATATCTCTCATTTTCTCTTTTCGGTATTCGTATCTTGATGCGAATACGGGTATTCGTATCTTGATGTGAATACGGGTATTCGTATCTTGATGCGGATATGGGCATGTGTATTTATTACGAATACGGGAATATTTTTGTGTGTATGTGCGCGCGCGCGCATGTTAGATTGCTTTTCTATTTTGGATAAGAAGAAAAATGTGTAGATTTGTGACTCACCTAGGTGAGTCAGACAAAGTTTTCTCCACACTCTTCTTAGGATAAGAGAAAAGAGAAAGAGAAAGGCTATGATATTATCCTTTCTACACTTCACTCTTCATCTTATCCTTGGTTTTTCCAAAAAGAGAAAAGAAAAGAAAAGAACAAGAGTGAGAACAAAGAGAAATTCTTTACTACATCATCTTCCTCCTCACTTCTAGCAAAAGTCAGAGCAAATTGCTTGACTTCAGTGGTTCACTTGGTGGAGTTGAGCTTAAGTTGTGATTCCTTAGGGTGGATCATCTTTGACGAGGACAATCAGCATCCAAGCTCATTCCCGACGACCTAGTCTTATACTTGAAAGTATACACGCTTCAAAGGTTGTTGCATCACAAAACCCTTAGCTAGATTCTTGTATGCTCATTTCTTGTTGCTAGTTTAGTATTTGGAATCGATTCTAGGGTTGTAGTAGCTTGTGCTCACTTGAAAATTTTCGTTCAGCATTCCGCTTTGGCCGTGAGTTAGCGGGTTGAGCACTAGCAATAAGATTACTGTTGGGTTATGCCGGCAGCCTGGCCATCTACCCTGGCCAGTGCAGAAAAAAAACTGGCGTTTAAAAAAACTTGGCGCTAACAAAACCCGACCAAAAGAAGAATCAAACCATAAACCCTAAACTAGCAAAACTAGAGGAGTTAGAATGGTTATAACGAATGATCCGTGTCCTTCGGTCTTTACCATCTTCCTAAGCTCCTAGTGGTCTCCATGATCAAGGTTGATCGTCTGTCTCCCTCGGTCAAAGATGATCCACCCGAAAGTCTATAGTTCGAGTTCATACCTCAATATCGAGGTAACTAGGGTACCTAGTTCGCTAAACTAGATAGCCTAGAGAATGTAGAGAGTGATGATGGATTGATTTGTCTCCAAATACCCTAGGTTTCTCAACACATGAGATTTTTAGGGTTGAGGAAGAAGAAGGAAGCATGAGGAGATGAGAGTGTAGTGTTCATTTTTTTCATCAAAAATTATCTCTTTTGTCTTATGAATTATTAAAGCAAACTAAATAAATCAAGCATGCTTCAATAGTTCACCAAAGCATGAGTCACTCCATGAGTCACCCCATGAGTTATCAAATGAGCCATGCTTCATTAGTGATAATAACACCTCATCCTCCGCCCCATTAACCATTTAATCCAAAATGGTTATAAAACAAATAAGGTGTCTTCTTCTAGAAGCACCCTGGTAAAAAGTACAAGAATACCCCTCACCGTATATACATACCCATATTCGTATTCCGAAAAATACGAATACAAAGAGACAAAAATAATCCAATAATCTAATACTAGGATCCGGCTTAAACCAAAGCCCACTAGTATTATCCGTCCGAATCATGATACGTGCATAAGTGCACGTATATAATCGAACCCTGCCGTAAAACCAAACGGCCTCTACATCATTTCACCCGAAGCAGGGAAACCCACTGTGCGGGACTCTAAAGACTCGTCAATACACTGGCAGTGTGTTTAACCACAAGCACGTCAGCGGCACTAGCTGTACGTAACAGCTACCCAGGTATTGAGCGAAAGGAAGGCCGACGAGCAAACTCATCCGAACCCCTACTGAGCCTGTCCGTGACAATCTCCGTACAGTCCAGTTCGTCTAAGAGTATCGCATATCGGGTCTAGGGGGTGGATAAAGTCAGACCCCTAATAACGCAATATTTCGTGTCGGTATGAAGCCCATCACCATATGAGAAACTATCGATCCAAATCAGTAATTCTCTCTACCTTGTCTAAGGATTTCTGGTGATGGCCACCCGTGCACCACGCGACATCAACCCTCAATACCGGGAGAGACGAATCCCCGACGATCCGCTCACCGCCTCCATGTGGCTCGTGAATGTACCCAACTAAAACTTGTTTGCACGACTCCTTTGAGCCGTGGTAGGGTAGTAATCAAAGCAAAGCGGGGACTCAAACGAGACAAATGACGATCTCAGGTCGACAGACTAACCTGTACACATGTCACCTGGGAACTGCTATCTGACAATAGGTATAATACCAACTAGCATGTTCCCGGCGAGTCCGTCCAGTGTACTCATAACCCAATGAGCACCTGTATACTATCTTAGGTGATTAACTGACACCAATGGCTTGTGAGACCAGCCACCACCCCTCATCGAGGTCTCGATAAGTATACACCAGTCTACTCTGGAGTATCGATGCCCAGTCTCGATACATCCTTGACTAGGGACATTTAAGGATGTGCTTATAGACCACCCAGCTCCCACGTATATGATCGCCATCATAATGCTGGTAGTCAAGTAAGAATTCTATGGGCTCTATCAACATGTAATAGTGATCTGTAATAGCACATAATGCATACACATGATGATAAAGGAAAACCAAATATCATACTATCATTTCGAGTAAGTCTATCCGTATAGGTCCTCCCTCAATTATCACAATTGCGTTCCTACGATTACAATAATTGACTTGAGGACACTATAGCCAACAATCTCCCACTTGCACTTAAGGCTAATTATTGCGGTGTCGCATACTCACAACCCATGTGATACCGAACACCCAACTTCTCTACTAATCAGTTTCGCAAAGCTCGTTTGTGAAACTATTGCGTTCGAGAAATAGCCTCAGTGAATGAATCCGCTCCAATGTTACTTTCTTTATCTCTCTATATCTCAACTTCGCAGAGAAATACTCTCCCAAAATGAGCTATGCATGTCTTAGAATTTGTCTAGATATCTGATGGGACCCAGTTCACAAATGAACTCCAAATCCAACAAACTTCTTAGACTGTATCATCCACTGAATTTAATCAGTATCCTGCGCCTGCCATCCTCAGTATCCGATTGGACCACCTGTCCAATATACTGTCCTTCAAGAAGAGGGAAAACTATAATTCTGACAGCCACTCTGTCATCCAGGTCACCTTGGAAGCATGAAATGACAACCGTCTCGCGAAGGAGGCTGTCGTTACTATATACTAAGAACATTCACTTATGTTCATAACTGATTCCCAACGTTTCTCCAGGGTTGGATTAATATATATACTTATTGCAGCCAGTGCAAAAGCAATTTTTGGTGTGGTACTTAACATCTCATGATTGACTCAATTGCCTAAGCAAGAGATATGTCAATCATGCAAATCCCTCTCTTCATCGGTCTAGAAGACATCTCTTTAGAGATGGTGACTCCATCACCTGCGGGTACACCACCACGCCAGGAGCTGTCCATTCTAAAAACACTTTAGAATAGTGTCAAAGTATCCATATTAGGACACTTCCCAAATCTAGATTTAAAACCATAGATCTAGTGACCAGAATCCCTGATATTTTATCGAGATCCTATGTGGAGAAATACCTTGTGACAACCACAGTATAACCGATCGTAACATAGGAAGATCTATTCCTATCAAGTGCATGTCATCCAAATACCAGGACATCACTCTCTACTACCTTCTTACCAGATCCATCTGTTATTCTGACGAAGTCAAACTCTATGACTGTCACATCAAAAATAGATGATCTATCTCCGTTATACCTGTTTTAGTCTATAAATAGACATAAGCTACTTGCCCACTATGCTTCCGCTGCTCTCACTGACTAAAACAACTCTCTGGCAGAGTCATATACACGTGCACTTCTAAAGCTAATTTAGAACGACGTTATACTCATCCTCCTGCCAGACCTCATAGTCTAGAACAACAATAGTAGCAAATTTGGGTAATCAAAAACCTCCCTATCACCATCTTTGAGGAGACCGAAATACCTCTCGAGTGCCTGAGGTTACCTACCAAATCTGCGGAGTGGCTAATGGATTGTCGAATCCAATTGAATCTTTAGGTTCTACTAAATTTTCAGTAATCGTTTGTGGTTCTAGAATAACTTCCAGTTCTACCATACTCCCACTAATGTTTTCTGAAAAGAATTCATTTTACTAAAACTGGTTGCGATTCAAGAACAATATAATTATTGGTCTTCCAGATGGTAGAATGTTAACCCTCGTCAATGCCCAGGATAACCCACAAACTGCCATTACTGAAACGTGCCTTGAGTTTATCCAGAATCTAGTTTTAAGCATAAGCCGGAAAACTCCATATACCTTAACATCGTTAAGATATGAATCCATTCTATATCCAATATAGAAACAAAGGCACTAATTTAATTGGAACCAGATTCAAAATCATGTAGCCGTTTCTAATGCATATCAACTAAATGGAAGAAAGCCAAGCAGCATTACTCATCAAGGAGCGTACACATGGATGAGTAACCTGAAAGAGAAGCAAGTTCTCAAAACCATTACTTACAACGGAATACCTAGCATAAGTATCTACATCTTCGATCACCTTGAAGAATCCTGATACTTGCAATATATGGTTCTCTACTTTATTCTTATACCTATAACTTCTTAAAATTTGGATCCTGTATTTCAATGAAATACTTGTCTAAAACTAGAGAAGTCATGAGTAAACAGAATATAGTACGAGTACCAACCCCTTTGTCCTAACGGATATTGGACAACATATAATACTTTGTATAAGGCCTCTGAGTTCAATAACTCAAATCATGTGCGTCGTAGGTTGAAAACTGTACTATAGTTAAGAAGAATTACACCGTTGTTGAATGCACCTTACCTAACCATCAACTGATATAGGTAAATATCATAAACATAATTTCAAAAAAATATATCTTACTTTATAAAATAAACGTACAGATATATCAGTTTGAAATTGGTGCATAACGACGGATATTCAAAACCAAATGTTTGTCATCAGGCAAAACCCAGGTGATTTCCTCAAATATCACCAATTACAAAGAATTCCGATATATTGAGGATATAATCACCCAATTCCCAATATTCTACTCCCACTCGGTATCGTTACGCCATACAAATGTGAGAATCAAATCTGGCAAATACATACCCTGGAGTCAGAATCTATTTGGGAAAACAGTTTTCAATTAACACGACACAGTAAAACTGAAACATGAAAATATTTCGAAGGGGTGAGCGAGTATTCCTAGTAATGCCTCTTCCACTATTCAGATTCATGACAGTAACCGTATATTTCATTGCCCTCACCCCAATCCTTTTATATGTCTTTACTTATTACCTTCTGTACACCATACTTTGGCTAATTGATTTTCTTCCTTCCCTACCCTTCGGCACTAGCCTAAGGTTTGGAAGAAGACTATCCAATAAGCGTAATAGGTGTACTCTCCTAATACCAGGAGCCCTCGTAACCTGAGAGAAGGTAAAGAAAAAAGACAACTGAATAATCCTTATTCTATTTCTCCTGAACCAGAAACCATTCTTGAATTGAAACAAGTTTGTTCGAGTTCGTATGTAACTATACGATGGCATATCCAAGAAATGTGGATTTTTGTAGTGATACGGAGTGTTCTGGAGAAATGCAAAGGTGTTATAGGAGTGGCTGGGGATATACACGGCTTCGTCGTGAATGATAGCAGTCGCAATTTCCTTTGCCCTTAATCTAATCCCTTTATATGTCTTTACTTATTACCTTCTGTACACCATACTTAGGCTAATTGGTTTTCTTCCTTCCTTATCTTTCGGCACCTGCCTATAGTTTGGAAGAAGACTATCCAATAAGTGCAATAGGTGTACTCTCCTAATACCAGGAGCTCTCGCAGCCTAAGAGAAGGTAAAGGGAAAAGACAACCGAATAATCTTATTTAATTTCTCCAGAACCGGAAACCATCCTCGAACTAAAACAAGTTTCTTCAAGTTCGTATGTAACTATACGATGGAATATCCAAGAAATATGGATCTTCGTAGTGATACGGAGTGTTCTGGAGAAATGCAAAAGGGATGTACGAGCGGCAAAGATATATGCGACTAAATGACAATCCAAAAGCCAAAATGTTTTAAGAAGGTTCGGTTAAATTGTTTTATGAGTTTTAGTCTAGGGTTAGGCCATAGTTGCTGCCAAAGAGAAAGAGAAAAGAAACACTCAGCGTGCGCTCTAACCTTGATTAGATTGGTTAATCACTTTATCTAATCAGGATGGCTCCCACTGTTTCCTCGAATTCTCCTTCAAATCCTAAAAGGAGAATTAGTCGGGTTCATCTGAAAATCACCCGAGGAGTAACACCTACTCATCAGTGGGAATCAGGATCCAACTATCATCGGATGATAACTTGATGGAAGCCACTCAAGTCACCACACTCCAGAAGGTATGCGTATGCTTGGCAAGTTTCTTGTATATTTAAAACTCCCGATGTGGTTTTTACCCCAAGCGCCATATGGTCTTGATAGAGACCAATGTACCATAAGTCGCAAGTCAAGTTCAACCCGTCATTGTCCTGGATTAACTTAGACCCACCCGCATAAGCCCTTGATAGAGACCAACGTGGCTATGTGACTGTCCTAATTAATTGCATCAAAATGCAACAGATAAGTAACATTTAGCTACCGTTCACTATGCCTTGATAGAAACCAACGTACATAGCACGAATACTAACTGCCATCTGAAATGACGGAGGGCTACGGCTGGGTTTTTGGCGAAAAACCCTTTAACGTAATGAACTTGATATCATTGAAGGAACCCGAGTGGTTTTACAAATATATAGTGACGCAAACTTTTGCTAAAGAGGTCACTCCCTGTGAAGGAGTCTCGGCTCTTTTCTCATCGAATGAGGTACGGGATATTCCAAACTGAATACTACGATGCAAAGCAAAAGAATCGACTATAGTGAAATTATTACGATAACGCAAACTTTTGCCTAAGAGGTCACTCCCGATGAAGGGATCTCGGCTCTTGCCTCGTCGAATGAGGTGCTGGATATTCATAACCAAATACCGCTATGCAAAGCAAAAAGAAACGTCTGTAATATCAATTTTCAAAAACTTGATTCCAACAACATCATATAGGTTTGTTTTTTTCCTTTACATTAATTAAAATTAATGCAGTCCCATCAATTAATCCATATCACACCAAAAAGAACGAAAATACAATGTACGTATATGTCATCCGCACTCGCCACGGGGCCCCATCATGCACCGTTAGGTTACTTAACTAACGGCAAAGCGGGGGCTAACTAGCGCGGGTGCAAAACATATACAACATCTACTAGTATATATATATATATATAACATTCGTCTCAGGCATGATAGAAGCAACATCACAGAATCTCAGCAAGCAACACAAAATGGTGGATAATCTTGGAGGCTCCGGTTTCATTTAAGCCGTAAATGAGATCCGACGTTCCCGGTCGTGTGGATAGCCTGTGTAATGAAAACCTGGACCCCTACGAATGCGGCAAGTTACCCGCCAATCCTAGAAGTGAGGCAACCCCAATCAACAAAGTGAATGGGCCACCCAGCACTTCACTGAATCCGGTAACTTGAGCACCCCACCGTGGGTCAACCTGTACCCCCTACGAGTGCGACAAATAGCCCGCCAATTCTAGAGTGAGGCCCCCTCCGTCTCAACGCCATGAGATGCGGGCCCGTTGCCCTCTAGAACCCGGCTACTCGAGCACTCCAACACGGGGTAAATCTAGTACAGAAAAAGAAAAGTATATGTACAATAACGACATCGACCTCAACCCGGTCGTGCCCCAATAAAAGAATATACAATCTGGCAGAGACGACAGTCCACATGTCGGACGCTCGCCTCACAATAACGAATATACAAATGAATCTTAACTGTACTACTACCATTGTACCGCAAGCTATCCACCACGGCAATCCAACCACAACCTCAACACAATCACAAAACATCAATGTGAATGTCATGTTCGCAAACCCGTCTAATAGAACATATAGCAGTTAAACGAGTTATACCGCTCTAATGACATTCACGGTTGCAGATAGTAATGTATGTACTGAAAACTTATAAACAGTGTTAAAATAGCGACCTCAAAATACTCTGTATTGCCCCAAACCAAAGATAACATAATATGTAATCTGGGCAAAATCAAACAATACTTAAAACCCAATATTCAAGAGTCCAGAACACCCAAAAAAATTCAAGACCCAAAAGCTACAGTGGACCGGCCAGGCCGGTAAAATTGGCAATTTCGCCAGCCAAACTTTGGAGACTGGGTCTCGTTTTTTAACGGTATTCTAGCTACAACATGAGTAGTCTTCTACAATTTTTTTTAAAAAATTTAGAAGACTATTTAAAATCAACAGAAACTTGAATATTGCGCGAATTGTTTCGGAGTAGTTTCGGTTTTGTTACTTTAAACATCGTTTATACTGCTAGTTAGGGGTTTATGGGCTGGATCTAATACCATATTGGGTTATGGCGGCGCCCTGGCCATATACCGTGGTCGGTGCGAAACAAAAACCAGCGTTTAAAAAAACTTGACGCTAACAAAACCCGACCAAAAGAAGAATCGAACCATAAACCCTAAACTAGAAAAACTAGAGGAGTTAGAATGGTTATACCGAATGATCCGTGTCTTTCGGTCTTTTACCATCTTCCTAAGCTCATAGAGGTCTCTACGATCAAGCTTGATCGTCTGTCTCCCTCGATCAAAGATGACCACCCGAGAGTCTATAGTTCGAGCTCCTACCTCAATACCGAGGTAACTAGGGTACCTAGTTCGCTAAAATAGATAGCCTAGAGGATGTAGAGAATGATGATGGATTGATTTATCTCTAAATACCCTAAGTTTCTCAACACATGAGACTTTTAGGGTTGAGAAAGAAGAAGGAAGCATGAGGAGATGAGAGTGTAGTGTTCATTTTTCTCATCAAAAATTATCTCTTTTGTCTTGTGAATTATTGAAGCAAACTAAATAAATTAAGCATGCTTCAATAGTTCACCAAAGCGTGAGTCACTCCATGAGTCACCCCATGAGTCACCAAGTGAGCCATGCTTCATTAATGATAATGGTACCTCATCCTCTACCTCATTAACCATTTAATCCAAAATGGTTATAAAAAAAATGATGTGTCTTCTTCTAGAAGCACCCTTGTAAAAATTACAAGAATACCCCTCACCGTATATACATACTCGTATCCGTATTCCGAAAAATATAAATACAAAGAGACAAAAATAATCCAATAATCTAATACTAGAATCCGGTTTAAACCAAAATCCACTAATATTATCCGTCTAAATCATGATACGTGCCCAAGTATACGTATATGATCGAATGCTGCCGTAAAACCATACGGCATCTACATCGTTTCGCGCGAAACAGAGAAACCCTCTGTGTAGAACTCTAAATACTCGTCAATACGCTGGCAGTGGGTTTAACTACAAGCACGTCGGCGGCACTAGCTGTACGTAACGGCTACCCAGGTATTGAGTGAAAGGAACGCCAACGAGCAAACTCATCCGAACCCCTACTAAGCATGTCTGTGACAATCTCCGTACAATCCAGTCTATTCGTCTAAGAGTATCGCATATCGGGTCTAGAGGTGGATAAAGTCAGACCCCTAATAACGCGATATTTCACATCGGTATGAAGCCCATCACCATTTGAAAAACTACTGATCCAAATCAGTAATTCTCGTCTATCTTGGCCAAAGATTTCTGGTGATGGCCACCCGTGCACCACGCGACATCATCCCCAATACAGGGAGAGAAGAATCCTCGATGATCTGCTCACTGCCTCTATGTGGCTCGGGACTGTACCCAACTAAAACCTGTTTGCACAACTCTTTTGAACCATGGTAGAGTAGTAATCAAAGCATAGTAGGAACTCACACGAGACAAATGACGATTTCAAGTCGACAGACTAACCGGTACACATGTTACCTGGGAACTGCTATCTGAAAATAGGTATAATACCAACTAATATGTTCCCGGCGAGTCCGTCCAGTGTACTCATAACACAATGAGCACCTGTATACTATCTTAGGTGACTAACTGACACTAATGGCTTGTGAGACCGGCCACCGCCCCTCGTCGAGATCTCGATAAGTATACACCAGTCTACTCTGGAGTATCGATGCTCAGTCTCGATACTCTCTTGACTAGGGACATTTAAGGATGTGCTTATAGACCACTCAGCTCTCACGTATATGATTGCCATCATAATACTGGTATTCAAGTAAGAATCTTATGAGCTCTATCAACATGTAATAGTGATCTGTAATACCCCATAATATATATACATGATGATAAAAGCAAACCAGATAGCATCTACCCGTATAGGTCCTCTCTCAATCATCACAATTGCGTTCATGCGATTACAATAATTGACTTGAGGGCACTATAGCCAACAATTACCATGAAATGAGGTCATTTGATTAGCATGGTAATCTTATATTCTCGGGAATACCGTTTACAGCTAAATAAGTATGGTAATATTTCATGATAATTTAGGATTACCATCTAGAGTACCTCCTACCAAAGGCACCCTACAAGAAAGTGAAGTGAAGGTATGAAACTTTGAGATTTCCTATTTTACTCCTTAGCTTTTACTATTCTCTCTTGCATGAAATTTGGACCATGATGGTATTTTGGAGAATATGGTTTGGTGACGTGGACAAACTGTTGCGCCACGGCAGCGCCCCGGCCGTCTTACTCGAGGCCAAATTGCGGAATAAAATTTTTTCCTTACTCGGAAACCGGCGCTACCGCGGACAAAGAAAACCCGGATCGTTAACCATTAACCTACGTTAGCAATCAAGAGATAGGGTGAGAAGTATACCGAGTGATCCGAGTCCTCCGGTCTTCTCTTCATCATCCCGATCTCCCGCGGAAAGTCTTGGCTCCACATCGTCGCCTCCTCGCCGGAAAGGGCACCACATCGCCTTCATCTTTTACGGGCTCCCGCCTCAATACCGAGGCAACTCGAGCATGAAGCCGGCAACTCGACATGCTCAAGATTTGCTGTAGAATGTGTAGTGTAGAATCATAGTCTCACTTTGGGGTTTGTTGCCTTTGGATGGAGGAATGAGGACAAGGAAAATATGGTGCTTTCATTTTTCCTTGCATGAAAGCAAGATCAAGAAGGAAACTCTCAAGAATGAAGCTCTCTCTTCTTCTTCTCTCTTCTTTCTCTCAACCATGAATAACTTATCATCAAAAAGAGAATGGTGGAGGAGGTAATATCAAGCAAGGAGGGAGGTGAGTGTAGGAGCAAGGAAGTGGTGACCACATCAAGAGACAAATAAACATACAACCATGCTTTTTCTTACAAACCCATACCCTTTCTAATCATCATAAAAGCAAGCATGGATGAAAGCTATCATAATCAAACTAAATGCAATAAAACCCTCCACAAAGTGTTATTTGCGAACTTGCAAATAACCCCCTCCATCGGAAAAGTCCGGCCGGGAAAGAACAAAGGAAAACCGGCCGGGACGGAATGCAAACTGGCAACTCCAGAAAACTGGTCCCGTAATTAATCACAGGAAAACCCCGACACTGTGCATACACACCCGCATCTGTATTCCGACCGGATACAAATGCAATGAGACAAAATCTACACTGTACTAGACTAGGACCGGCTTAAGCCAAAGCCGGCTAGTAAAATCCGTTCGATCATGATCCGTGCAATACCGCACGTATCTGATCGAACCCTGCCATATACCTATACGGCTACTAGTACAAACCGTCCGATCCTGATCCGTGCAATACCGCACGTATCTGATCGGACCCTGCCATATCTCCATACGGCCTCTACAGCGTTTCGCCCGAAAGCTGAGTAACTGAAAGTGTGGTGGACTCTAAAGACTCGTCAATACAATGGCTGTGGATTTAACCACTAGCACGTCAGAGGTATAAGCCAATACGTAACGGGCCACCAGCTATTGACCAAAAGGGACGTCGATGAGCGAACTCATCCTGACACCCTACTGAGCCTGTCAGTGACAATATCCGTACAGTCCAGTCCGTTCGTCTATGAGTATCGCATGGCGGGCCTAGAGGGTTGGTGAAAGTCAGACCCCCAAAAGCGGTACAAGTCGTGTCGGAGTGTAGCCCAGAACGCCCTGAGATACTACTGGAATACCTACCAGTAAATCTCCTGCCTCGGCCGAGGGCTTTGCGTAATGGCTCTCCTAGACACAGCGCGACCTCACCCCCAATACCGGGAGAGACGAACCCCTGAAGATCCGCTCACTGCCTCCATGTGGCTCGGGACTGTACCCAACTAAAACCTGTTTGCACGACTTCTTTGAGCCGTGGTAGGGTAGTAATCAAAGCACAGTGGGAACTCACACGAGACAAATGACGATCCTCAGGTCGATGAACTAACCTGTACACATGTCACCTGGGAACTGCTATCTGACGTCAGGTATAAGCCCAACTAGCAGGTTCCCGGCGAGTCCTGTCCGGTGTACTCATAACCCAATGAGCACCTGTATACATCTTAGGTGAACCAACTGACACCAGTGGCTTGTGAGACCGGCCACCGCCCCTCGTCGGGGTCTCGACTGTATACACTAGTCTACTAATGGAGTATCGATGCCCAATCTCGAAACTCCAACGACTAGGGACCTTTTAAGGATGTGCTTATAGACCCCAGCTCCCACGTATATGATCGCCATCATACTGCTGGTCGTCAAGCAAGAATCCTAGAGGCTCTATCAACGTGTAATAGCGACATGTCAGGTCACCTAAAGCAGTACACGATGATAAAGATAAACCAGATAGCATACTATCATCTCGAGTAAGACTGTCCTACCGGGATAGGTCCTCCCTCAATCATTGCAATCACGTGCCTGTGATCCAATAATTGACTCTGAGGGCACTATCTCCAACAATCTCCCACTTGCACTCAAGGCTAATTATTGCGATGCCGCATACTCACAGCCCGTGTGATACCGAACACCCAACTCCTCTACTAGTCAGTCTCACAAAGCTCTTTTGTGAAACTATTGCGTTCGAGGAATAGCCTCAGCGAGTGGATCCACTGTGAAGTTTCTTTCTATGTCTCTCTATATCTCAAGTTCGCGGAGAAAGCCATCTCCCGAAATGAGCAATACCTGTCTTGGAATGTCTGGATGTCTGATGGGACCTAGCTCATAAATGAACTCCAAATCCAAACTTCTTAGACTGTATCAACAACTGAACTTAATCAGTAACCTGCGCCATGCCTCCCTCAGTATTGCCTTGGACCACCTGTCCAAAATACTGCCCCTCGTCAGAGGGAGAACTATAACTCTGACAACCTTCTTGTCGTCCATGTCACCTTGGAAGCCTGGAGTGATAACCGTCTCCTAAAGGAGGCAGCCGTTATCATATCCCTAGAACATTCACTTATGTTCTAAAACTGCTTCCGACTGTTCCTCCAGGATGGGATCAATATCAACTTATTGCATCTAGTGCAAGAACAACATCTGGTGTGGTAATTGACATCTCATGATTGACTCAATTGCCTAAGCAAGTGATCTGTCAATCATGCGTATCCCTCTCCCCTTTAGTCTGTAAGACACCTTTAGAGAGGGTGACTCCATTACCTGCAGGTGTACTACCGTGCCAGGAGTCGTCCATTCTAAATACTCTTAGAATGATGTCAAAGTATCCTGATTGGGAAACCACCCAAATCTAGATCTAAAACCATAGATCTAGTAACCAGTATGTCTGATATAATATCCAAGTCCCATGTGGAGAAAACACTGTGTGACGACCAAAGTATAACCGATCGTAGTATAGGAATATCACTTCCTACTACCTTCTCAACAGATCCACCCCCTATTCTGATGACGTCAAACCTATGACTGTCACATCAGAAATAGATGATCTATCTCCGCTACATCTGCTTTAGTCTATAAATAGACATAAGCCTGATGTCCACCAATGCTTCCGCTGCTCCCACTGACTACGACAACCCTCTGCCAGAGTCATATAGACGTGCACTTCTAAAGCTAGTTTAGAATGACGCTATACTCATCCTCCTGCCCGGTCTCGCAGCCTGGAACAACAACAATGGCAAGTGTGGGTAAACAAGAACTTCCCTGTCACCGTCCTTGAGGCTACCGGAGTACCTCTCGGGTGCCTGAAGTTACCCACCTTATCTGCGGAGTGGCCAATGGAATGTCAAATCAGATTGAATCTTTAGGTTCCTTATTAAATCTTCAGTAATCGTTTGCGGTTCTGGAATCACTTCCAGTCCTACCATACTCCCACTGCTGTTTTTGAAAAAATCCATTTTTAATAAAACTGTGGCGAGTCTAGAACAATATTTCTATTGATCTGCCAGATGGTAGAAAATCAACCCTCGTCATAGCCTGGGTCAACCCACAAACAGCCATTACAGAAACGTGCCTTGAGTTATCCGGAGTCTGGTTTTAAGCATAACCCGGACAACTCCCCGTACCTTAACATCGTTAAGATATGAACTGTTCTATATCCAATATAGAACCAGAGGCACTGATTTATTTGAACCAGATTCAAATCATGCAGCTGTCTCCAGTGCATGTCAACTAAATGGAGAGAGGCCGATCAGCGTTACTCAACTTAGGAATGCTTCCAATTATGAGTAACCTGAAAGAGAAGCAAGTTCTCATTACTATCAACTGAATACCATACACAAGTATCTACATCTTCGATCACCTTGAAGAATCCCGATACTTGCAATACCTGGTTCTCTACTGTATTCTTATACCAATAACTCCTCAAAACTCAGACCCTGTGTTTCCCCGAAGCACATGTCTAAGAACTAGAGAAATTAAAAGTAAACAGAATATAGTATGAGGACCAACCCCTCTGTCCTAATGGACACTGGACAACATACAATACTCTGTATAAGTCCGCTGAGTCTAATAACTCTTTCACTGTGTGTCGTAGGTTGAAAACTGTACTTATGGTTAAGAAGAATTACACCGCTGTTCAATGCTCCTTACCTAACCATCCACTGATATAGGTAAATGTCATCGACATAATATCAAAAGGTATATCTCACTCTATGAAAATAGACGTACAGATATATCAATTTGAAATTGGTGCACAACAGCGGATATTCAAAACCAAACATTTGCCGACCGGCAAACAGCCCAGGTGATCTCCTCAAATATCACCGATTACAACGAATCCCGATATAATGAGGATGATCACCCAATTCCCAATAACTTATTCCCACTCATCATCTGTAAAACCATACAGATATGAGAATCAAACCTGGTAAATACATACCCTGGAGCAAGTGTCCAATCGGGAAATCAGTTTTCTTTTAACAGTATACAGTGAAAACTGAAACATTGAAATGTTTCAGTGGGGTATCCTGGTATTCCTAGTAATGCCTCTTCCATTATCCAGATTCACAGCTGTAACCGTATAATTCTTTGCCATCTTTCTAAATCCCTTTCTGTGTCTTTAGTCATTACCTTCTATACACCCCTTTAGGCCAAATGGTTTTCTTCCTTCCCTACCGTTCGGCACCAGCCTATGGTTTGGAAGAAGACTATCCAAAAGGCATAAAGGGTGTACTGTCCTAATCCTAGGAACACTCGCAATGCGAGAGAAGGTGAAGATAAAAGACACCTGAATGTACTTTATTCCTATTTCTCCTGAACCAGAATCCATCCCCGAACTGGAACAAGTTCCTTTCGAGTTCGTATATAACCATACGATGGAATATCCAATAAACTGTGGATCTTCGTAGTGATACGGAGTGTCCTGGAGAAATACAAAGGTGATTTAGGATTGGCGAAGAAATACTTGGTTTGGTCGTGAATAGCAGTCGCAACTTACTTTGCCCTCCTACTAATCCCTTGCTTTGTCTTAACTTAATACCTTCTGCACACCATCGTTATGCTAATTGGTTTTCTTCATTCCCTACCGGTCAGCACCAGCCTAAGGTTTGGAAGAAGACTATCCAATTTGCGTAATAGGTGTACTACTCCTAAACCAAGGAGTACTCGCAACCTGAGAGGAGGTGAAAAGAAAAGACAACTGAATAGTCCTATCCTTTTTCTCCAGAACCAGAAACCATCCTCGAAGTCCTTCGAGTTCGTATATAACCATACGATGGTTTTGTCCAATGGAAGTGGACGTTCGTAGTAATACGGGGTGTCCCGGAGAAAAGGGTAAAAGTAGGAGTGGCAATGAGGTCTGCAACTCTGACAATCCAAAAACCGGTGTTAAGAAGGTTCGGTCAACTTGGTCACTGAGTCATAGTCCAGGGTCGGGTCAATGGTCGCTGCCAGAGAGAGAGAAAAGAAACACTCAGCGTGCACTCTAACCTAGATCAGAATGGTTATCACTTTGTCTAATCTGGAAACCTCCCACTGTATCTCAAATTCTCCTCCAAACCTGAAAGAAGAATTAGTCGGGGATCACCCGAGGAGTAAACCAACTCATCAGTGGAAATCGGGATCCAACTATCATCGCATGATAACTTGACGGAATCCACTCAAGTCACCACACTCCAGAAGGTATGCGCATGCCTGGCAAGTTTCAGTTCTTTTGAAACTCCCGATGTGATTTTTACCCCAAGCGGTTTATGACCTTGACTAGGTCAACAAACCATAAACCGCCAGTCAAGTTCAACCCGTCATAATTCTGGATTGCATTAAACCCACCCATACGTGCCCTTGACTAGGTCAACAAGGCCGCACGACTGTCCTAACCAATCCCACTTATGCAACAAACAAGTACCACTTAGCTACCGAACACTACGTCTTGACTAGGTCAACAAACGCAGCACGAATACCAAATAATACCTGTAGGAAATGACGGAGGGCTACGGCTGGTTTTTGGCGAAAAACCTTTAACGTAATGAACTTGATATCGTCGAAGGAACTGCATAGCCTTTTATAAAAATATAGTGACGAAAACCTTTACTAAAGAGGTCACTCCCGGTGAAGGGATCTCGGCTCTTTCCCCGTAGAATGAGGTGCAGGATATTCCAACTGAATACCACGATGCAAAGCAAAAGTGATCGGCTATAGTGAAGTTAATGCCCTGACGCAAACTTCTGTCCAAGGGGTCACTCCCGGTGAAGGGATCTCGGCCCTTGCCTCGTCGACTGAGGAGCAGGATATTCTAAATGAATACCACGATGCAAAACAAAAGCGAACGTCCTTGCAATAACAGCTTTTTGAAAAGTGTTCCAACAACATCAGAATAGGTTTGTTTAAACTTGCATTGATCCGAATCAATGCAGTCCCATCAATTGATCACACCACAAAGAACGAAAATATACTGACGTACGTATATGCCATTCGCATTCGCCACTGGGTCCCGTCATCACCCGTTAGGTTAGATAACTAACGGCAGAGCGGGGACTGGACTAGCGCGGATGTAAAACATATACAACATCTACTAATATATATACCAATATATAGTATTTCGCTCAAGGCGTGAATGAAATGCAACATCACAGAAATGTACAGCATTACAGAACAATACAGATATCTGGAAGCCCCGGGTTTCACAGAGCCGCTGCTGAAACCCGACGTTCCCCTGGTCGTGTGGATAGCCTGTGCAATAAAATCCTAGACCCCTACGGGCGCGGCAAGTCACCCGCCAAAACCTGAAGCGAGGCAGCCCCCTTCAGTACCGTGAATGGACCACCCAGCACTTCACGGAATCCGGTAACTTGGGCACCCCTCCTGGGTCAACCTGTACCCCCTACGAGTGCGGCGAATAGCCCGCCAATCCTGGACTGAAGCCCCCTCCGTCTCAATGCCCTGAGATGCGGGCCCGTTGCCCTCCAGAACCCGGCTATCCGTGCACCCCACCGCGGGGTAACCCTAGTACAGAAAGTAAAATATACATACACCGGGTACATCGACCGCAACCAGGTCGTGCCCCAAAAGAATAATACAAACAGGCAGTGACGGCAGTCCACATGTCGGACGCTCGCCCCGCAATATCAAATGTACATAATACAACAAAACTGTACTAGCATTGCATCCAGGCTATCCCCCACGACCGATCCGCAACATCACAGCATAAACATAGAACATCAACGTGAAAATCACGTTCGCAAATCCGTCTAACCGGGCTATAGCAGTTAGACCGGATTTACCGATCGAGTGATATTCACGGTCGCAGATATAATGTAAATACTGTGAAATAATGTGTTTAAAATTTTCCGATTGACCAAAAAATAACAAGTGGGCCCCCAATCAAAACTGTAGCACTCACAGAAAACCTGGGCCCAATTTTAATATTCCAAAAGCCCTAATTTAAGCCCATAAGCCCACTGCAAAAAAAATAATCACACGAACCCATACTTCTGCGGCGGAAGCGCGGCAAAACTGGGGTTACCGCCTCCCTTCCGCGGTCGTACGGAGGGGTCGTGTCACCAAATTTTTGCAGTGTTCTTAGAACTCCCTGCACATCATTCTGAGACCACCTGAAAAATTTTTAGACTCCAAAAAATTTCGACAGAAACTGATTGTGCTAGAAAAATACGGTTTTTGGAATTTCGGTCGATCGGATAAGCAAAACACATTAGAACAAGCTAGGTAAGGTTAATGGCGTGGCTCTGATACCATGTTGCGCCACGGCAGCGCCCCGGCCGTCTTACTCGAGGCCAAATTGCGGAATAAAATTTTTTCCTTACTCGGAAACCGGCGCTACCGCGGACAAAGAAAACCCGGATCGTTAACCATTAACCTACGCTAGCAATCAAGAGATAGGGTGAGAAGTATACCGAGTGATCCGAGTCCTCCGGTCTTCTCTTCATCATCCCGATCTCCCGCGGAAAGTCTTGGCTCCACATCGTCGCCTCCTCGCCGGAAAGGGCACCACATCGCCTTCGTCTTTTACGGGCTCCCGCCTCAATACCGAGGCAACTCGAGCATGAAGCCGGCAACTCGACATGCTCAAGATTTGCTGTAGAATGTGTAGTGTAGAATCATAGTCTCACTTTGGGGTTTGTTGCCTTTGGATGGAGGAATGAGGACAAGGAAAATATGGTGCTTTCATTTTTCCTTGCATGAAAGCAAGATCAAGAAGGAAACTCTCAAGAATGAAACTCTCTCTTCTTCTTCTCTCTTCTTTCTCTCAACCATGAATAACTTATCATCAAAAAGAGAATGGTGGAGGAGGTAATATCAAGCAAGGAGGGAGGTGAGTGTAGGAGCAAGGAAGTGGTGACCACATCAAGAGACAAATAAACATACAACCATGCTTTTTCTTACAAACCCATACCCTTTCTAATCATCATAAAAGCAAGCATGGATGAAAGCTATCATAATCAAACTAAATGCAATAAAACCCTCCACAAAGTGTTATTTGCGAACTTGCAAATAACCCCCTCCATCGGAAAAGTCCGGCCGAGAAAGAACAAAGGAAAACCGGCCGGGACGGAATGCAAACTGGCAACTCCAGAAAACTGGTCCCGTAATTAATCACAGGAAAACCCCGACACTGTGCATACACACCCGCATCTGTATTCCGACCGGATACAAATGCAATGAGACAAAATCTACACTGTACTAGACTAGGACCGGCTTAAGCCAAAGCCGGCTAGTAAAATCCGTTCGATCATGATCCGTGCAATACCGCACGTATCTGATCGAACCCTGCCATATACCTATACGGCTACTAGTACAAACCGTCCGATCCTGATCCGTGCAATACCGCACGTATCTGATCGGACCCTGCCATATCTCCATACGGCCTCTACAGCGTTTCGCCCGAAAGCTGAGTAACTGAAAGTGTGGTGGACTCTAAAGACTCGTCAATATAATGGCTGTGGATTTAACCACTAGCACGTCAGAGGTATAAGCCAATACGTAACGGGCCACCAGCTATTGACCAAAAGGGACGTCGATGAGCGAACTCATCCTGACACCCTACTGAGCCTGTCAGTGACAATATCCGTACAGTCCGGTCCGTTCGTCTATGAGTATCGCATGGCGGGCCTAGGGGGTTGGTGAAAGTCAGACCCCCAAAAGCGGTACAAGTCGTGTCGGAGTGTAGCCCAGAACGCCCTGAGATACTACTGGAATACCTACCAGTAAATCTCCTGCCTCGGCCGAGGGCTTTGCGTAATGGCTCTCCTAGACACAGCGCGACCTCACCCCCAATACCGGGAGAGACGAACCCCTGAAGATCCGCTCACTGCCTCCATGTGGCTCGGGACTGTACCCAACTAAAACCTGTTTGCACGACTCCTTTGAGCCGTGGTAGGGTAGTAATCAAAGCACAGTGGGAACTCACACGAGACAAATGACGATCCTCAGGTCGATGAACTAACCTGTACACATGTCACCTGGGAACTGCTATCTGACGTCAGGTATAAGCCCAACTAGCAGGTTCCCGGCGAGTCCTGTCCGGTGTACTCATAACCCAATGAGCACCTGTATACATCTTAGGTGAACCAACTGACACCAGTGGCTTGTGAGACCGGCCACCGCCCCTCGTCGGGGTCTCGACTGTATACACTAGTCTACTAATGGAGTATCGATGCCCAGTCTCGAAACTCCAACGACTAGGGACCTTTTAAGGATGTGCTTATAGACCCCAGCTCCCACGTATATGATCGCCATCATACTGCTGGTCGTCAAGCAAGAATCCTAGGGGCTCTATCAACGTGTAATAGCGACATGTCAGGTCACCTAAAGCAGTACACGATGATAAAGATAAACCAGATAGCATACTATCATCTCGAGTAAGACTGTCCTACCGGGATAGGTCCTCCCTCAATCATTGCAATCACGTGCCTGTGATCCAATAATTGACTCTGAGGGCACTATCTCCAACACAAACATGTAAATTGAGATATAGGAAAAACTTTTGGATGTCCATTTTGTCTTTCACATCAAGTATTATGGATATTTGGACTATGCTGGTAAGCTTGTGGTTATGCTCAAATCTTGAGAGCAATTATGGCAATCTATGAATCATTGTTTATTAACCATGAACTTTCAAGGTTTTTCCAAATAAATACCATAATCATTGTTTATTAATCATGAAATTTAATTAGGGCAAATAAATACGATGAACTTTCACTTTTTCTTCATGGTGTAGAAAATATATACCATAGATATAGCATGGCGTTAATAAATACCACAAATGTCTGGTTTTAAAATTTGTGCACATAAATACCACATCTTCTATCATCATATGAATTGAAATGAAAGCAACAAAAATATAAAAAGTAAAAGAAAAATTAAAAGGCTAAATTGCACAAATGTAACCATCAACTTTCACGTTTTTACGATTGATATAATGAATTAATTTAATTACAAACAAGTACCATGAACTATCACCTCCGATTGCAACTAAATACCATCAACTTTTCTTCGGTCCGCAAACGTTATATTTAACTGCCACGTCATCAATATTTGACTTGTTTTCCTCATTTACTCTTATGTTCTTAGTTAACCCTTAAAATTTCGAAAGGTATAATGGTCCATTAAGACACAAAGGTTAACATCATATGATAGTTATGTCAAAAAAAAAAGTTCATAATACTTATCTCTAATTATTAAAGTTCGATATCAACCGCAAAATACATGAAAGTTGATGCGTACATTTATGCAATTTAGCCAATAGAAAACCTATGATTTTGTCTATCTTTGTATCTAAGAAACTTTTTGGTATTTAGTTTCTATAATATTTATCTGGAAAATGCTACGATCGGTGTTTGGTGAAACTAAATCTGATTTTCTAAAAATCCCAGGCATGGAGTGGGGTAAATAGTCATCAGAGAAAAAGATAACATGTATTAACTGATTCAATATTACCAGTTCCAGGGTAAAACAATAATATACCATTTTATTACAAGCTCTTCTTATTAGCTGATCCCAAATCCCCGCGTCACTCTACCCAAAAATTGAAAATTCAGATATACAATGTTATTCTTGCTTTAAAAATGGCCGAAATAACAGCTAGAGAAAAAGAAAGGGTCCAACTTTCAAACAATTCAGCAATGACAAATAATGTCTCCTACTACTCAAGGTGATCGTGAGGCCGCAATGACATGAACATTGCAGCATATTGTCTTAAGCGCCGCTCACTATCCCCTGACTCCTGCAGAATTTGAGGAGCCACACCTCTGCTTCTTGCTATGCATCGGCGCCAAGCAAGTTGAATATTAACAGCAGCCCACATTCTCCAATTCGACGAATAGTATCTCGCCGTTCTCTTTAGCCTTTCATTAGCAAATTTGTATCTGAAATGGTCCGTGATGTATCGTAAGTGAGGCGCATCGAGACCAAATGCCTCTGTTGGCTCCACGCATTCAAATGTCGAAGATGAAGCAGGCAAGCGATCAACAAAAGGGCGACGAAGGCACCAAGAGAGCAGCTCGTCTCCGAAAAAGTTCCCAGGCCCAAGCATGCACGTGGAGACCATGCCTTTGCTTAAGCATTGGCTGCTTCTTAGATGGCCTTTTACAATGAAAACCATTCGTTGTACTGGGTCCCCTTCTCTAATTACCTAGTTGAAACGTTGGGAAAACTATGATTGGCTAAAGATTTAGAATTGAACTATAGAATGTTGTGGATCACATAACGTTGTTACCTTTTCATTCTTGGAGAAGACAAGGGGTTTAACTCTGTCGCATATATTGTCGAGGATGAGTTCATCCAAGTTATGAAACAAAGGTACCTGATCAGATAAACATCCAAGTTATCCAAGTTATGAAACATGAAACACAGGTACCTGCATAGGTTAAACTATATTAAACTACACTTATCTAAGCATTTTTCAGTTAAGTACCACAAAGTTTTTTTTTAATCTCATAAGTTCTCTTAGTGCTATAATTAAGGATATTCATGTGTAAAAAAAAACTCCGCTAAAACCAAAGGTTAAGGGAGTTTACTGGGGAGGAACAACTTTAAGTTAGTTTAGTGGGAAAACGGTGTTAGTCGTGGTTACTTTAGTGTACTTTAGCCAACAATTTAAATCGCCGCATGGTATTATAGCAGAGTTCTTGCAGATTTTAATACTGCAGCATAAGATTGGTTATGTTTTCGCTTCTAACTCTATGGATAAGTTATCAAAGGACACCCCCCCACCCCCACCCCACCCACCCACCCCACCCCAAACAACAGAAAAAGGGGGGAAAACAACTTGAAGCAATTGGGTAAGGAAAGGGAAACTGATAAGTAGTTATCATTATCCTTTTAAGGTTCTCCAAAAGAACATGATTGATTGAAATGAACAGTAAGTAATTCTGCTTCTGAGAGAATTAAAAGGATTAAAAAACAAAGAATGTGTTCTGATACTTTAGTGGAATCAAACATGAAAACTAAACATAATGCAAGTTTGCTGATTTAATTACAGTTAATTCTGACTAGCTATGTGTTATACTGGTATGTCTCAAATGTGAAACATTCGCTGCTTCACAGGAAGACAATTAATTCATATATGTATAGCGAGATTAACTTGTTCCTGATTCTGAAATAATGGAGAAAATTAATAACTAGAATTACCTTCTTGATGAGTTCAAGGCAGAGATAGCGTTTGATATCTCTCCTTAGGCCTTCAGGCAAATCTTTGATCATCTCCATTTCATCCTCCCCTCTCGTTGCAGCCCACCTCTGGCGCTCGTACTGCCGCACTCTCTGCCTCAACCGCGACGGAAGCTGCCTCCTCTTCATCCACCACTCCATGTCTCGACATCTCAGCTGCATCTTTCTCTTCCTCGCCATCACCGCATGCAAAAACACCTGCACTTACACATTGCTTTAGACTTCTTCGTGTACCATTGGTAAATTCATGGGATTTTGATGTTTAGAAATACCTGGATGTTACCAATTAACAAGGTGAAGAGCATTAGACCACTTAGTACTATAATTATACTGAATATCACTTCTAGCCAGTTACTTGTTGGCTCAAGATCGTTGCCGAAAGTGCTGCAACGTAAAATTGAATCAATTTAGAGAAATCTAATAGCCACTGCACCGAACATAACTGTGTAGGTACTATAATTTAACGATCAAAGCTAAAGTTACTGAAACTCAAAGCACAAGCATAGGCGTGGATTCTTTTGCCTGCTTTCAATATATTGGTGTTTTTCAAGCCAGGATAAACAAATATGAGATTCTTAGGATTTTTTCCCGCTCTTCTACTCTCTTAACTTGAAATCGTTATATATTTTTCTTTACTTCGAACTGCTATAAAATTGTTCCAACTGAAATATCTAAAGAATTAGGACTACAAGAAATGTCAAAACGGAAATATAATAATCATTGTAAAATGAGATAAAATTCAGGATTATATGGAGACTGGTTACATAATTATCGTCTTAAAGCAATAAGAAATTTGATAGAACTGGAAAAACCCAAGCACCCAATGTCCTTATCATATTTATATATCATAATATGATAAGTTGAATTAAGTGCCACATCTTAAGCAAGATGCTACTAAAAGATTTTGTGACAATTCAGATGCCATATTACATATTTGATTTTAAGGTGTAGATTTCAGAGCAGCATGCACATGTAATATTAAGGCCAAACCATATCTGAGATTTTACCTGAGAGTCATAAGGCCCCAGAATATAGGATAAAGGATCTTGACAGCAAGTGAGTTGCTGGAAACAACAGGCAGAGCCCAGTTATATATCCCGTATGGAAATGGCCCGTCCACATTCAAACATATTGAATCATTCTTGATTCCTACCGCACTCGTCGCATTATTCGCACATTGTAATTCATCCATACCCATTGGCAGAGGGAGGCTATAGCAGATTTCCTTGGAGCATGCCAATGACACGAGATCACAATTGCTGTTGTTCTCACATTGCTGTTGCAGACACGAAGCTACACGTTGGATTGCAAGAACATACCAACATCCGCCCGCAACCTAAAAGGCAAAACGAAAATTTAGTTCTAAATTTATATAACAAAAATATTTTGAGAAGGTAATATATGTAGCAGGGAGATTTACATGAGATGCGATGAAATAGGCGATGAGGTTAAGGGCAAAGCCCCACCAGATTGTTCCGAAGATGTAACCAGTGACTTTCTGCATCCTTCGCATGACACAGATGCTGTGATATACCTTTGGGAGGAACTGAAACAAGAACATCATCAAAAGTATCGACATTATGAGCTTAATTTCTTCTTCTCTAATTAGTTTCGGCACCACCAACCAGAATATCGCCTGAACAAAATATAAGGAAATGGGGTGAGTATTAGGAAGCATAAAGCCATATAAAGCAAGCTTAAACGTAACAAAAGTAGGAGGGGGAAAAAAATACTAGAAGCAAATAACCACAAGAAGTGCTAATAGAGTTTGTTGAGATCGAACTGGTTAGCATCATATCTGAGAGTATAGTTAGGAAACGTATCAAAAGAAAAAGGGTAGTAAAAATTTGTGTGTCTATAACTTTTTCATTTCTCTTTTGTGTATTTTATAATTTCTAGAATATAATTAGGTTCAAAGTTGTGCAGGAATAAATTGCCTTCAAAACTAAAGAAGTTTTCGGGGTAGAAAAAAGTAGTGTCGATAATAATAATTTAACTACATTCTCAAAAACTTAATTACAATTAAACGAATGTTGATAATGAAACACTTCACTTTTTGTTAACATAGTAACAAACGCATAAAATACCTTAGATTAACTTAGTTTAACATGTCAAAAAGTTGTTACAATTTTGTTCTGGAATAATTTGAAGTTCATAATGGATCGCAATTTAGATAGGTGAGATTCGTGAGAAATGGATCGTGATAAGTGTGCTAGCATGATACTGATTGGCCGGCCGACGAGGATATTTGGTGCGGTTAAGATTAATTATAAATTAGAAACTTAATTTCTATAATTCAGCATTACATCAAGCATAGAGAGATTCTAGTGTCTGTAGAATATATTGTACTAGAGTTTGTAAGCATGAAATTACGGTGACGGTACTCAATCAATGCATCAATGATACAACAATACAAACAATAATACGGTCGTTTTTAAATGTTATCCGTATTTTCTTGGCAAGAAAACATAATAAACAAAGTCCTTTCATTCTGCCCAAGAATCATAGTACCATGACATCAATTGATTTTTTGCAGGAAAGTCCAACAAATTGTTTGCTGCCTTTACAGAAAAACCCAGGACCAATGTATAATTCGGTCCTGCTACCCTCGTGGTCTGTTTTTGTTTGTGCACGATGTTACTTGAAACTTTTTGGGTCTCGTGACCCCTCTAATTTTGTCCTCTGCTAGCAAACCCTTCCTTTGTGGGACCCAAAGGTGTGACAAAAAGAGAAGATCGGTCCCAAAATCTCTATTATTACTTTTCTGCCATCACCCACGCTACCAATATGAGAACCCAAAGTGATTTGAAGCAATTCTACATGTATATTACCCTCTAGCTAATTGATCTTAATTATCATCACCTCTGAACCCTCTTTTGATAATGATCATGTATTTGTTGGGAGGGGAAGTCGATCCACGGAACAGTGCTCGCGACAAAACCCAAATCACGCAAAAATACAATCACGCAATTAAATGACGAAAGACAATATAAATTAAAGTGCAGGAATAAGAAAGCAATCAATCACAAACAAGATAGATTTGTTAACGAGGTTCACCCACCGTATGGCTAGTCCCCGGCAGAGCGGAATCTGCAAACGTCTACTATACTTGAATCAAGTTTACAAGTAAGAACAACCCTAGGAGATTTCTCTCAAATCTCTCTATACAAATCTCTCTTGGCCTTCTTTTGTGATGATACTTGTGATGGATACAAGCGATGGATGGATGCTAAAAATGCCTCTCATAAGATGTGCTTTTATAGCACCCAGGACAATGTCACTATCTAACAAAGTCACCACCTTTCATTGTCATCACCTAACAATGTCATGGATGTCAAAAGTAGCACCTACCAAAGTCACCATCTATCATTGTCATCACCTAACAATGTCATGGATGTCAAAAGTGGCACCTACCAAAGTCACCACCTATCATTGTCATCACCTAACAATGTCATGGATGTCAAAAGTGGCACCTACCAAAGTCACCACCTATCATTGTCATCACCTAACAATGTCATAGATGTCAAAAGGTGGTACCTAACCATAGACTTTAATTTGCATCAATTTTCAACAAACTCCACCTTGATGCAAATTCATCACAATCTCGACATTGTCCCACTTGGAGTAATTTTTTGGCTTGATTCTCAGCACTAGTAAACTTCACACGATTCCGCTGCTGCTCTCTCCTCATTAAATTTTCATGGAGAGATTCACCAATCTGCAACAGAGATTCAGCTTATCTCTGTCTACTATTTTGGTGAACATATCCGCCGGATTCTTTTCTCCCGCGATCTTTTGCAGTGTCAACTCACCATCTTCTAACGCCATGCGTATGAAGTGGTACCGCACCTTGATATGCTTCGTCCGAGAATGATATGCTGCATTCTTTGCCAAATGTATTGCACTTTGGCTGTCGCTCCACAAGGTATTGAAGTCTTGCTTCTTACTCAACTCTTCGAGTAACCCTTGTAGCCATATCATCTCTTTGCTGGCTTCCGTGATTGCCACGTACTCAGCCTCCGTAGTTGACAATGCTACCACTTTTTGCAGTTGAGATATCCAACTTACCGCTGTTCCCCCAACTGTAAATACATATCCCGTTGTGCTCTTCCCACTATCTCGATCACCCGAGTAGTCCGCATCAACGTAACCTTGCACCTTTAGAGAGTCACCCCCGAAACATAAGCAGTGACTAGACGTACCCTTAAGATACCTCAAAATCCACTTCACCGCATTCCAATGCTCCTTCCCCGGGTTTTGCATATACCGGCTCACAACTCCCACTGCATGTGCAATATCCGGTCTCGTACTCACCATTGCATACATTAAACTCCCCACCGCAGAAGCATAAGGCACTCTTGCCATCTCGTCTTTCTGCTCTTGAGTTGTAGGGCAAAACTCCTTCATGAGTTTGAAATGTTTTGCTAAAGGCATACTCACCGGTTTTGACTTGTCCATGTTGAACCGCTTCAAAACCTTCTCGATATAGTCGCTTTGCGATAACCACAGCTTCCGCTGCTTCCTATCTCGAACGATCTTCATGCCCAAAATTTGTTTGGCCGCTCCCAAATCTTTCATGGAAAACTTTTCAGCCATCATCTTCTTCAGACTTTGAATTTTCTCGAAGTTCGGACCCGCTACCAACATATCATCTACATAGAGTGATAGAATGATATAGTCTCCATCCTCAAAAGTCTGAATATAGACACAGTGATCTGACTCACCGCGCACAAATCCCGTCTCTAGCATGAACTGATCGAATTTGAGATACCACTGCCTTGGAGCTTGCTTAAGGCCGTACAAGCTCTTTCGCAGTTTACACACCATAGTTTCTTTTCCCTTCACCTCGTATCCCGGTGGCTGCATCATATAGATCTCCTCCACCAAATCTCCATGAAGGAACGCAGTCTTCACATCAAGCTGCTCTAAGTGTAGATCTTCCACCGCCACAATACTAAGGATCACCCGAATTGATGTCATTTTCACCACAGGGGAAAATATCTCTTGATAGTCAATTCCTTGCTTTTGTGCATATCCCTTGACTACCAAGCGAGCCTTGTACCGCTTCACACCATCGGCCTCATCTTTTATCCGGTACACCCATCTATTCAGCAACACTTTTCGACCCTTGGGTAGCTTCACTAG
Source organism: Agapanthus africanus (assembly GCA_030015575.1). Taxonomy (NCBI): domain Eukaryota; kingdom Viridiplantae; phylum Streptophyta; class Magnoliopsida; order Asparagales; family Amaryllidaceae; genus Agapanthus; species Agapanthus africanus. The sequence goes on from CM057337.1 coordinate 108,707,862, forward strand.
GTCCCACGTGCGGTTCTTCTTCAAAGAATCCATCTCCTCGTCCATAGCTCGCTCCCACTGCTTACTAGCACCGTCTTGCGTCGCCTCTTCAAGGGATTCAGGCTCCCCCGAATCCGTGTACAAAATGAAGTCGGTGACAAGTCTTTCAGGTAGTCTCCTTTCTCTCGTAGATCTCCTCAAAACTGGTACATCTGGTTGCTGAACATGGTGGCCATCATGTTCTTGCACCTGATCCTGCACTGCAGCTTCCTCCACGTTTTGATCCCCACTTGAAGACACCTGACTGTTCTTTTGAGTTCCGTCTAACTCCACGAACTCAGATACAACACCATCTTTGGCTTGCTTTTCTTCTCTATATAAGTGTTGCTCATCAAAGACAACGTTCCGGCTTCGTATTACTTCCTTACTTGTGTAATCCCACAGCCGATATCCGAACTCGTCTCCACCATACCCGATGAAAGCACACTTCTTAGATTTGGCGTCAAGCTTACTCCTTTCTGCCTTATCAATCAAAGAATACGCGATACAGCCAAATACTTTAAGGTGCGAATAATTGACCGGTTTACCCGACCAAATTTCTTCTGGATTGCCTCCATCAAGCGCACTCGCCGGGCTTCTGTTGATCAGATATACAGCAACATCGACCGCTGCTGCCCATAAGAATTTTGGCAAATTCGCATCCAAGGTCATGCTTCGCACTCGCTCTAGGATCGTTCTGTTCATCCTTTCAGCGATACCATTTTGTTGTGGTGTCCCAGGTACCGTCTTCAACCAACGAATACCCTTTTGCGAGCAAAACTCCTCGAACTCTTGGGTGCAGTATTCCCCGCCATTATCGGACTTAAGGCATTTAACCTTCATCCCCGTTTGGTTCTGCACCTGCGCAATCCAGTGTTTGAAGATGCCAAACACATCGGACTTTTTCTTCATCGCGTACACCCATGTCTTCCGACTTGTATCATCGATGAACGTCACAAAGTACCGATTTCCGCCATAAGACTCCACCGAGGCCGGACCCCACACGTCCGTATGCACCATCTCCAGTTTCTTGGTCTTTTTCGCTACGCCTCCAATTTGAAAACTGAGCGCGTTTTGTTTCCCACAAACGCAGCTCTCGCAAAACCCCAACTCCACCTTTTTCAGACCCGAAAGAACCCCCTTGGCTTGAAGAATTTTCATGTTCTTCTCGCTGAGGTGCCCCAATCTTTTATGCCATAACGAAGTCTCCGAATCTTTCTCCGAACTGGCCGTCAATGCAGCCGAGCCTCCGCTGCTCCCATTGAATGAGTACAACGAGCCGCTCAGCTTGTCCCTTGCGACCACCAACGATCCTTTGGAAATCTTCCATTGAGAATTCCCAAACGTTGTAATAAACCCTTCGTTGTCTAGCTGACTTGTGGAAATCAAGCTTTTCTTCAAATCAGGAATATGACGAGCATTCTTCAATTTGATTTGACCACCTCCCGACGGTTGCAAGATGATCGTCCCTTTTCCAACGATCTTACACGATTCACCGTTTCCCACCGTCACATGTCCAAGATCGCCCTGAACATACTCGCTAAAGTGGTGTCTGCCCGAAGTGCAATGAAAAGAAGCTCCTGAATCTAGGAACCAAGTATCCGCCTTTGTATTATCGTTCGCCGATAGACAAAGACCTTGTTCCCCTTGTTCTTGTGTAGATACCACATTCGCTTCCTTTTCATCCGTCTTCTCATCTGAGCCTTTCTTCGGAAGCCTGCATTCACTTCTTCTTCTGTGGCCATTCTTTCCGCAATTCCAACAGGCGCCTTGGATTTTTCCTTGAGATTTACCTCGGCTTTTAGACTTGCCCTTTTTCCACTTCCCCCTTTCTATTGTTCTGCCACGATTCTCCACCGAAAGTGCAGAAGTTCCAGAACTCCCACTCACGGACTTTCTTCGCATCTCATCGTTTAATATGCAGCTTACCGCATCATTAAACGTGAGAATCCCCGAGATAGAGTTGCTAACCGTCATTACTAGGTTCTCCCAACTCTCTGGCAACGAACATAGGAACAGTAGGGCTCGAATCTCGTCTTCAAAGATGATTGAAACGGATTCAAGTTGGCTTGTTACGCTGTTGAATTCGTTCAGGTGCTCTATCACCGAACCATTCTCCACCATCTTCATGTTGAAAAGCTTCTTCATCAAAAATATTTTATTTGATGTTGATGGCTTCTCATACAACTTCGCTAACGTCGTCATTAGCGCCTTAGTTGTTTTCTCCTTTGAGATATTAAAGGCCACCTGCGGAGTCAACGACAATCTGATCGTCGCTAAGGCTTTCCTATCCAAAAGGTTCCACTCCTCATCGGTCATCTTCTCGGGCTTTTCTCCTAGCAACGGAAGATATAGATCCTTTTGGTATAGACAGTCTTCTAACTGCATGCGCCACCAACCGAAATTATGACCATTGAATTTCTCGATTCTTATCTTATCCTCTGACATCTTTCGTCTGTATCGCAGCAAACTCGACTTCCTCCTAGATCTGAACCAACGCCTTCAAAACTACAATCTAAGAAAGTGGGGAAGAGGACACAAGCGTCGTGTCACGACCCGAAAGAGCACGTGACTGGCCCTTGAACCATATGAAGTCTATAGGACTCCATCTGATCCAAGTAAGCCAAAAGCCCAGAAATCTAAAACCATTTTTGAGAATAAGTAAAGAAAACTGGTTTAAAGAAGTGTAGAAAAACATGTTTGAAATCAAGGTTTTTAAATAACTAAGCCGAATGTGCATTTGAAAACCGTACAGTCTTTTCTAAAATTTTCGGCAGAGTTTCTCTTGTAAAACTGGCCCCGAATGGGGTACAACATGAATAACAATATATAAAATGATAAAGGCATCCCCAAGCGGGAGCTAGCTCTTCGTCAATCGACGGTCACAACCACACGATGATATGATAATATACAACGCCAAGTGGCGAGGATCAAAATCAAGGAAAGCTCAAAAAGCAGCAAGAAAACCGCAATACTACTAAGCGCGACTCTAAGGTCGAATAATACCACACTGTCTCTAAGTCTGAAAGAATATACAAGTTTTTGGGTTGATGGACAATTTCTAGATACAATGAATAAAATAAATACAAACTGGGGATTCTTGATGCAAAAGAATCCACCTACCAAAAGCAAATCACCCGCAAGAAGGAAGTGTGCCAGAAATGCCGCAATAGAACCTGTACGACATAACCTGCAAGAACTGTGGCACAACGGGGGTGAGTTGCCAACTCGTGAATAGAAACATCTACAAGGATAAATCGAATGCAAGACATAATCCTAAGTCAACGATCAATAAAATATCCACAAGAGTACATCTGAGTGTAATAAGGTGGCAAGGTAATATCTAATCATGTATATAATGCCAGGTACTCAGGTAACAACATGTCATCAATGTAAGGTATGTCTGCATGAAGTATCAATGAAGAAATATCAATAATATCAATACACATATATTAGCGTCCCATACCACTAATATTGGTGTAAGGGTATATATAACAGCGCCCTCATACCCTGTTATATATACAAATGAAGTATGACAAGTGTAAATCCAGTCTGTATATGATCCATGTCTGTATATATGTGGAACCCGTCCACCTGTCACCCACTGACAGTAAGCATCATGTATGCAAGTATGAGGATATAAACAATATCATGGAAAACATCATGAAACCCGTGCCAAGCATCGACACGTAAATCCTCATCCATATGGGGCTCCGTCTGCGGTATCGGCCCTCGGCCCCGGCAGCACGAGTCAACCCATGTCCATCTCTGGGCTCCGTCTGCGGATATCGGCCCGTCGGCCCCGGCAGTATGCCCATCTCTCGGCTCCAGGCGGTATCCCCCGGATATCCGCCGAGCTCAGGTAAAATCACCGGTAGGTACTCGCCCGCCTCCAGGCTCAATCGGCATAACCCATCGATCATCTCGCCGAGGGGAACCATACCGGGCCCACCACGAACCCGCAAACGGTACATCACCTCCTCGAATCGGGTTTCAAGCACACGTCTCAGCACCGAGAAAACGCGTGGTGGACGCACCCAAATATCATATCACGAGGTACCGGGTTTTCATAAAAGAACATCTTTTCTTAAATAATCCCACGGTCCTCAAAATCAGAAATCACATGAAAATCCACATCAAGAAGTAAATCCAATGCAATGTGCTATGCAATCAATCCATGATGTATGCGACATGTAAAGAGAGATAATCATATCAGAAATCATGCAACATGGAATAGTAATGTACATATGTCGGGAGGAACCGCTCCTTTAGAATGAATCAGTTTAAAGAATATCTTGCGGTCCTCAATCTCAATCAAGTCAGAATCATCTATGTTTGTGTACAGGTACATGTGTACAATATGCCAAGCAGTAATCATATCATGAATGCAACAGTACTACAGTGTAGTGACATGGCAATTATCGATGATGAAGTGTGTGAGCCGGCAAATAGTGTACGTGAAACATACGCATCATCGATAATGGTGCTGGTGTCCTAACAGCATGATAATAATATAACAATGAACATATGCCAGCAATGCGAATAGCAGGAAAATGCAGATATCTAGTAGTCAACACCACAGTGAAGTATCTACTATGCAAACTACATCTAAGTATCCGGTCAATCAGGAGGGGTAGGTGTGGAAACCACCTAAATCTGAGTCGATACATGTATAAAAGTATATAGTCGGTGATCTCGCCTCAATGTCATATCATAAGATATCCTCGAGTTATGAGTGCGGATCTATCATCAATATCGGCTCGTACGGTAAATCATCGTACGGCATCCCCATAGCTGGGTAGGGGTCAGTATCTCACTGTCTCATCACATAACAGATATCACCATCGTCAGATCATATAGTCTGGAGTACTACTCTATGTCTAGTACAAAACGGTAACCTCAGTAAGTATGCATGCGGGGGTAAACACATATCCCAAGCCCGCAAGAATCACAAGTCATATCCCACATATGAATCGTATAAAATCACCGATCCCAGGGCACCCAGCCCACATCATCGACTCATCTCCAAAGTCATCACATATCATCAATCACAGTGCAAGTACAAGTGATAAGCAAGGGTGTGTGTAGGTGTAATTCTACCCTAGGGTTCGCGACTATGAACTACACTAGTCACTTCTAACCCTACATTATCCACAATACACCTAATATCACAATAAACTACATAGTAATCTATCTACGGACTGCGGGGGTGCTATACGCCATCCACCCGACTTCCCCCTGTAGATATAATCTACTCACCTTGCATCACCAATTGCGGACGTCACCACGTATTTGCTTGTCGTCCCGAAGTCTTCATGGGTACCTACACATCAAAATATCGTATATGCGCATTAAAACCAAATCCAATCTAAAACGGCGCACGAAATCCAAAACGATACGATAAGGGGCCTATAGGTGAGAACCTATGGCACGCCTTCAAAACCATCAATAAATCCTCTACATCGTCGTATAAACGACAATTAGTCGAGGCAAAACACATTCCACCATTTCAGAATCAAAAATACGGAATACGGAAACACGAATCCAAAATAGCAACTTAGGATATATGTCCCAGATTTCACCCTAGATAGAATCTGTCAAAACTAGAAGTACCCTGGGTCAACACTAGAGGAACAGGGGCTGTGCACAGAAAACGAGGAGAATGGCTAAGTATGCTAAGTCAAAGTCCACCTCTCTCTCTCACCTACCCTCATCATTATATTTTCCTTTCTTTTCCTTTTCTTTTAAAATCCAAACCTTCTCACATCAATAGTAATCCCAAAAGAAAACCATGGCTAGAAAAATGCACAAGTGTAGAAAAAGTGATATGTGCAAGTTTTGCACAAAATTGCCAAAAAACCCGATTAGCGATTTTAATCGCGATTAGCACTAAATTATTGTCAAACTAATCACAAAAACTTAAAAATGCCATAATCCACTAATTTACCCTATTTTAGAATTTTCCATAATTTTTCATAATTTTTTCTAACATTTTTCCTATTTATTTGCATTTAATATTAAAATAATCAATAAAATAATATTAAATTATAAAAATTCCCAAAATTAATATTTTATATTTTTGAAAATGTTACAATCTACCCCCCTTAAAGAAATTCGGTCCCCGAATTTTAAATTTAAACCCCCAGATACAAAAACATCTCAGTAATAAACAAAGTCGTCGGGGCTCCGAAATCATCAACACATAGAACGTCACAGCGCAATGCATGCGCAAGGGTACTGAGCAGATAACTCGAAAACAAAACTCCGTCAAGCATCCTGCAATCATCGGAGTCAATGTAAAAAAAAAACACAATGTCAAATCCAATACAAAACCGATATGATATGGATCGGAACTACACATGTAGACATCCAATCTAAACATAACACCATCCTGTGCGTCTGGTGCGTACTGAAATCAAAAAAAAATCCATATATGTGCTAAACAGGTGCACAAAACAACATCCAAGTGCAACGGGTGTGCACGAAGCATCTGTCATAGGCAACGTGTGTGCCTGGCAGTCAAAAATCCAGTGCATCTGACATGCACGAAGAATCTCGATTTAGTGCATCTGGCGTGCACCAAAATCGTATCTAAAAACATGCGCCCAACATGCGCGAAAATCCAAACCGGTGCATCCATCGTGCACGAATGAAAATCTAAACCCTGCGCACTCAACATGCACGGAAATCACGAAATCCAATAGCAAACACCGAACAGGCGTAAAGCACATCGCCAGCACGGAGTGCAAAAATCAACCATCAAAATCCGGGTCAAAATCAACGATATAATGCGGCTCAAACCAAAATCAGGGTACCGCAAGGAAAATCTCACAACCGTGTGCATCAGCGTGCACGAATCAAAGCCTAACACTAAAATGCATGAAAACTCTGCGCAAAATATATAAATATCCAGTGGGTGCATGAAACCAATATCATGAAACTCAGTCACCAAAACTAGATCGTGCAAATAGAACGCCCAAAATACTGAAATCCAAAATGACGGATACGTGATAATCGAATCACAAAATCACAAATCATAAATACCGTCTTCGGTAGTTTCTCCTTCAAGGTCGAGAAGGAGTCAGTGTAATCCACTGCTAGCAGCGCAGGATATCTACCTGCCTCTTGCTCACGGTCTGGCGTCTTCTGACTCTCTAGGTCCTTATCTTCTCTGCGGATTACCTATCACGCGGTCAATCGGCTCATCGGCCCTGTCAGGTGTGCTAACGGGGACGATTCCGTTCTGGCACTTTTCTGGTCACCTCTCGGTCAAACCTCACGACCACTCGTAAGGCAGCATATCACTGACGTCGGTCTCTGGCTATCTGAATGCACGTCACACATCTGATCCTGGATGCAAACATCATTGCAGCAATGTCCTGAAAGGAATCCTGCTCAAGGTCTCTTCCAATCATGCCTATGCCGATCTGTACAGAGGCTGGCTCTCTTGTGCTATCTCTTCTCGCTGGAAAGACATCTGTGTCCTCAGCACAACATTTCTCGGAAATTGGTCACATCCCAACGTTTCTGTAAGCATATCAGGTCTCTAGTTTCGACGGGAAGCAATGACAGCTCGTCGGGGTCTCACACGAACCTCTTGTTCCAACTGTCTCTATCGTCGTCCACTGTGACGTCACGCCAAGCTACTATGCACTGCACTGTCTCGGCCACGGTCAATCTGAAGTCTCTCACACGGACTCGAATCACGTATTCTGTAGCTTCATCACTCTGTAGCATATGTCAGGCCGAACTGGTCCTCGGAAACACGTCCCAACTATCGGAGGAATACTCGTCACTCGTCCATCCTTGATCAATTCGCAACGCATCTGGTTAAGCTCCTCTATCCGAACTTGGTCAACTACCTCGTCGACAATGCCGAACTCTGGCCTGCTGGGTGTGCGCAACACGACCACTCCTGGTCCAGGTCTTCTCGTACCGTACTCCAGAAAGGTCCTGCCGAGGTTCCTTTCTCAAATCTCAATCCTGCCGAAATGCCCGGAAGTCATCATCCAATGCTGAAGCTAAAGCTTATTCCGGAACGGCTGCATACCTATCGCGCTTCTTTCTGGAAGGTATATCCATATACCACGCCTCTGGGTGCGTATAACATCTCTGATGTCGGCGGAGTGGGACGTCATCTCGTCGAAATATCTTGCGAAATCTTTTCTTCACTCTGCATCAGTGTCGACTGATTCGGACTCGTCTCATCATGGCTGCACGAACTGCGCTCCGACGGCTATGCTCGCACCTGGAGTCTCCCAAGCAGTGTCCCATCACGATATCCGAAAGATGTCGAACCATCCGATCGACTCGTTAGATCCTCATAATCCCCCAAGAGCTCACATCTCGGGTACAGTTTAATAGTATCGAGTACATGCCACAGCGTCGGTGGTCCAGCCGTAGAAGGGCAAACCCAAGCCTCACTAATGGCGCCGCGGAACCGCCGTAAACCCTAAGGTTCCAAGGCTGTCACACGGTCATTAAGTCGAGTTAGGGTTTCATTCTTCTAGAGGGTCCATAGAATCACCTGCATGTCTTTCCGTATACTTTAAACTTGGAAAATAGGCTCCTGACATTCGATCGTCTCAATCGACTCTCAACGAATCTGCGTGAAGTCGTCTCTAGCTGGAATCAATCCACCTGATGACCTCGCATCGGGGTAAGCGAGCTCACCACGCGTCCTAGTCATCCATCCTCGGTGACTAGCAACTCGCTATCATCTCTCTAAGAACATGCTCATGCTGCAGTAGCTCCAATCATCTGGGCGATATCTCATCATTTGCAGCAACAACTGGCTCATATGCCTGTACGCCGAACAACGCCTCAATCCTCCAGGAAAGGCAATACATAAACGGTCATCTCTGAATCAGCCTGCTCTAGATCTGAGTAAGACTCTCCACACTGGAAATCTTCAACTCAACTGGGCCCGCTCTGGCGCAAAATCGGACGAATCACCTTCGTCTCTCAAATCGGGTAGACTAGCTATCATCTGTCGCATAACTGCCTGAAAGCTCCGGCAATCTCAGCTCGTAAGCTCCGAAAGCAACACCCTGTCAATCTCAGCGACAGCTGGTCCATCTGTCTGCACGGTAGGCGACATCACCATCTCTGAGGTATGCTGTACATCAACAGTCCTCTCTCAACTGGCAGCTCTAACAAAGGCCCGATCATCCGGTGCAAGACCAAGCACTCGCCTCCACTAGAGGTCACAATCACCAACACTAACTCGAGACGTTCCCATGTCACCAGAAAACACAAAGGTCGGCCCTCGTACCAAACGAGCTCACACCGGCCGTAACCCTAGCAGCAGCCCAAACTGCGCTCAAACACGGTGACAGGAATCTCAATCGAGTATCAAAGAGAGCACATCAGTGGCAAGAAGGGAAACAACAGATCCAAAGTGGATACATGATCATAGGAAGGAACAGTATCAATGAAGGTATGATCATGAAACTAATAGAATCGGGGATCTCAAATGGATGAATAATCCTGGATATAAAGAGAATCACTGATCTCGAAAGTATGTACATCCTAAGGTTCCTTAAGCGGAGTGGCGTGTCGTAAGTATGCCGCGGAACATACCAACGGTACGTCACTCTACTTTAGTCACCAAATCCATCAACCAAGGGTCATCCTAAAACGACAAAAGTTCGGGTTTACACCCCCTCGACCAAGTCTAAGTTCCGTAAGGTCAAGCCTAAGTTCCGTATATAAACAAATCCCTAGGCTCCACATAGTCAAACTTAGACTCGAACCAAGGTCAACCTAGCGCTCTGATACCAACTTTGTCACGACCCGAAAGAGCACGTGACTGGCCCTTGAACCATATGAAGTCTATAGGACTCCATCTGATCCAAGTAAGCCAAAAGCCCAGAAATCTAAAACCATTTTTGAGAATAAGTAAAGAAAACTGGTTTAAAGAAGTGTAGAAAAACATGTTTGAAATCAAGGTTTTTAAATAACTAAGCCGAATGTGCATTTGAAAACCGTACAGTCTTTTCTAAAATTTTCGGCAGAGTTTCTCTTGTAAAACTGGCCCCGAATGGGGTACAACATGAATAACAATATATAAAATGATAAAGGCATCCCCAAGCGGGAGCTAGCTCTTCGTCAATCGACGGTCACAACCACACGATGATATGATAATATACAACGCCAAGTGGCGAGGATCAAAATCAAGGAAAGCTCAAAAAGCAGCAAGAAAACCGCAATACTACTAAGCGCGACTCTAAGGTCGAATAATACCACACTGTCTCTAAGTCTGAAAGAATATACAAGTTTTTGGGTTGATGGACAATTTCTAGATACAATGAATAAAATAAATACAAACTGGGGATTCTTGATGCAAAAGAATCCACCTACCAAAAGCAAATCACCCGCAAGAAGGAAGTGTGCCAGAAATGCCGCAATAGAACCTGTACGACATAACCTGCAAGAACTGTGGCACAACGGGGGTGAGTTGCCAACTCGTGAATAGAAACATCTACAAGGATAAATCGAATGCAAGACATAATCCTAAGTCAACGATCAATAAAATATCCACAAGAGTACATCTGAGTGTAATAAGGTGGCAAGGTAATATCTAATCATGTATATAATGCCAGGTACTCAGGTAACAACATGTCATCAATGTAAGGTATGTCTGCATGAAGTATCAATGAAGAAATATCAATAATATCAATACACATATATTAGCGTCCCATACCACTAATATTGGTGTAAGGGTATATATAACAGCGCCCTCATACCCTGTTATATATACAAATGAAGTATGACAAGTGTAAATCCAGTCTGTATATGATCCATGTCTGTATATATGTGGAACCCGTCCACCTGTCACCCACTGACAGTAAGCATCATGTATGCAAGTATGAGGATATAAACAATATCATGGAAAACATCATGAAACCCGTGCCAAGCATCGACACGTAAATCCTCATCCATATGGGGCTCCGTCTGCGGTATCGGCCCTCGGCCCCGGCAGCACGAGTCAACCCATGTCCATCTCTGGGCTCCGTCTGCGGATATCGGCCCGTCGGCCCCGGCAGTATGCCCATCTCTCGGCTCCAGGCGGTATCCCCCGGATATCCGCCGAGCTCAGGTAAAATCACCGGTAGGTACTCGCCCGCCTCCAGGCTCAATCGGCATAACCCATCGATCATCTCGCCGAGGGGAACCATACCGGGCCCACCACGAACCCGCAAACGGTACATCACCTCCTCGAATCGGGTTTCAAGCACACGTCTCAGCACCGAGAAAACGCGTGGTGGACGCACCCAAATATCATATCACGAGGTACCGGGTTTTCATAAAAGAACATCTTTTCTTAAATAATCCCACGGTCCTCAAAATCAGAAATCACATGAAAATCCACATCAAGAAGTAAATCCAATGCAATGTGCTATGCAATCAATCCATGATGTATGCGACATGTAAAGAGAGATAATCATATCAGAAATCATGCAACATGGAATAGTAATGTACATATGTCGGGAGGAACCGCTCCTTTAGAATGAATCAGTTTAAAGAATATCTTGCGGTCCTCAATCTCAATCAAGTCAGAATCATCTATGTTTGTGTACAGGTACATGTGTACAATATGCCAAGCAGTAATCATATCATGAATGCAACAGTACTACAGTGTAGTGACATGGCAATTATCGATGATGAAGTGTGTGAGCCGGCAAATAGTGTACGTGAAACATACGCATCATCGATAATGGTGCTGGTGTCCTAACAGCATGATAATAATATAACAATGAACATATGCCAGCAATGCGAATAGCAGGAAAATGCAGATATCTAGTAGTCAACACCACAGTGAAGTATCTACTATGCAAACTACATCTAAGTATCCGGTCAATCAGGAGGGGTAGGTGTGGAAACCACCTAAATCTGAGTCGATACATGTATAAAAGTATATAGTCGGTGATCTCGCCTCAATGTCATATCATAAGATATCCTCGAGTTATGAGTGCGGATCTATCATCAATATCGGCTCGTACGGTAAATCATCGTACGGCATCCCCATAGCTGGGTAGGGGTCAGTATCTCACTGTCTCATCACATAACAGATATCACCATCGTCAGATCATATAGTCTGGAGTACTACTCTATGTCTAGTACAAAACGGTAACCTCAGTAAGTATGCATGCGGGGGTAAACACATATCCCAAGCCCGCAAGAATCACAAGTCATATCCCACATATGAATCGTATAAAATCACCGATCCCAGGGCACCCAGCCCACATCATCGACTCATCTCCAAAGTCATCACATATCATCAATCACAGTGCAAGTACAAGTGATAAGCAAGGGTGTGTGTAGGTGTAATTCTACCCTAGGGTTCGCGACTATGAACTACACTAGTCACTTCTAACCCTACATTATCCACAATACACCTAATATCACAATAAACTACATAGTAATCTATCTACGGACTGCGGGGGTGCTATACGCCATCCACCCGACTTCCCCCTGTAGATATAATCTACTCACCTTGCATCACCAATTGCGGACGTCACCACGTATTTGCTTGTCGTCCCGAAGTCTTCATGGGTACCTACACATCAAAATATCGTATATGCGCATTAAAACCAAATCCAATCTAAAACGGCGCACGAAATCCAAAACGATACGATAAGGGGCCTATAGGTGAGAACCTATGGCACGCCTTCAAAACCATCAATAAATCCTCTACATCGTCGTATAAACGACAATTAGTCGAGGCAAAACACATTCCACCATTTCAGAATCAAAAATACGGAATACGGAAACACGAATCCAAAATAGCAACTTAGGATATATGTCCCAGATTTCACCCTAGATAGAATCTGTCAAAACTAGAAGTACCCTGGGTCAACACTAGAGGAACAGGGGCTGTGCACAGAAAACGAGGAGAATGGCTAAGTATGCTAAGTCAAAGTCCACCTCTCTCTCTCACCTACCCTCATCATTATATTTTCCTTTCTTTTCCTTTTCTTTTAAAATCCAAACCTTCTCACATCAATAGTAATCCCAAAAGAAAACCATGGCTAGAAAAATGCACAAGTGTAGAAAAAGTGATATGTGCAAGTTTTGCACAAAATTGCCAAAAAACCCGATTAGCGATTTTAATCGCGATTAGCACTAAATTATTGTCAAACTAATCACAAAAACTTAAAAATGCCATAATCCACTAATTTACCCTATTTTAGAATTTTCCATAATTTTTCATAATTTTTTCTAACATTTTTCCTATTTATTTGCATTTAATATTAAAATAATCAATAAAATAATATTAAATTATAAAAATTCCCAAAATTAATATTTTATATTTTTGAAAATGTTACACGTCGTTACCCACCGTTACCTAGATTATAGAATCGAAGAACCCTAGGTTCTCTTAACCTCTCTCTGATACCAGTTGTTGGGAGGGGAAGTCGATCCACGGAACAGTGCTCGCGACAAAACCCAAATCACGCAAAAATACAATCACGCAATTAAATGACGAAAGACAATATAAATTAAAGTGCAGGAATAAGAAAGCAATCAATCACAAACAAGATAGATTTGTTAACGAGGTTCACCCACCGTATGGCTAGTCCCCGGCAGAGCGGAATCTGCAAACGTCTACTATACTTGAATCAAGTTTACAAGTAAGAACAACCCTAGGAGATTTCTCTCAAATCTCTCTATACAAATCTCTCTTGGCCTTCTTTTGTGATGATACTTGTGATGGATACAAGCGATGGATGGATGCTAAAAATGCCTCTCATAAGATGTGCTTTTATAGCACCCAGGACAATGTCACTATCTAACAAAGTCACCACCTTTCATTGTCATCACCTAACAATGTCATGGATGTCAAAAGTAGCACCTACCAAAGTCACCATCTATCATTGTCATCACCTAACAATGTCATGGATGTCAAAAGTGGCACCTACCAAAGTCACCACCTATCATTGTCATCACCTAACAATGTCATGGATGTCAAAAGTGGCACCTACCAAAGTCACCACCTATCATTGTCATCACCTAACAATGTCATAGATGTCAAAAGGTGGTACCTAACCATAGACTTTAATTTGCATCAATTTTCAACAGTATTATTTATAAGTTGTTTCATGAAAATAAATCATGGTGTTGTGGTGACTAGTGTTGCAAGTTGTTCGTTAAATTGAAGTTCAAAATATGCAGCTAAATAATTTAATGGATTCAGGATCTCTGCTAATGAAATAACAGGATGTGTGCTATTATAGCGTCCGATGACTGGGTGCTAGGGTAAAACAGGAGACCCATGAGTATAGGTATGTTTTGATATGGAAAAAGGCTGTGATTTTCCAAGCACGAAAACTAAAAGAAGGCCTGATTCCAAAAAACTATCAAACGCTTTGGCTCAATTACAAGAAACTAGCAAACGATCTCAAAACTACGAGAAACCACCACAAAACTTTCAAAAACTTCAAGAAAACACCACAACGCTTTCAAGAACTACGAAAAACAAACATAACTAAGGTGCCACGTCAGCAAAATTTACAAGAAACTACCATAAAACTTGCAAAGTGTGGTAGTATCTTGTAATTATGAGAGATTTTGGTAGTTTCTCATGGCTCGGCTACTCAAATTTAATAGTTTTTTATGAATTAAGCCATAAAAGAAAGAACCACCCACTCAAATTTATTAGTACAATGTATTGTAGGTCATGTGTTAAAAATCTTATCATTCTGCTGCAAAAATTTGAAGGTCACTGAATACAGGAAATGACATGGTATGGAAGAGTATGGCTCTTGATGGGTTTTTATTATCTATAAATTGTCGTTGGATCTTGGATAATGGCAAAACAATTCGGTTTTGGCCGGATCAATGGATAGGAGAGAAATCTAAATTTCCTAAAGTTTTTTATTCAATTAAATAATGAAGTTACTGTTAAAGAACTGGGATATCTGCCTTTAAATGGATGGCGGTGGAGGCTATTGAATCTTCGCTTACTTAATTATGAAGTTGTGACGAAATGGAAAAGCGTACTACTAGAGCTTGATGGAATTGCACCGACAGAAGGAGAAGATATAGTGGTATGGAAACTCAATAAAGATGGTAAATTTACGGTGCAAAGTTGTAGTAAATTTTTAAATTTTGGAGGTCTTGAAGCTTCGTGGTATAACTTTATCTGGAAATCGGTAGTTCCGTTGAAAATTAAGATATTTGTTTAGATTCTTTTCAACAGACGACTCTTGGCAAGATCGTATATGACACATAAAGATGTGTAGGAGATCCGTCTTGTGAATTTTGTAGTTCACACGAAATAACATACAACCATCTATTTATGAAATGTCCTTTTAGTGTTGATATTTGAACGATAATGGCAAGCGTGCTTGGGATTGCAAGATTACCCGACGAAATTGAGGAAATGGCCCTTGATTAGGACCCACCAAATTCGGAAGCTTCTTTATGTTGTAATAATTTAAAGATAATTATTTGCTTTTGTTTGTGGAACAGAAGGAACATTAACGCGGTGTATCATTAAAAATCGAGTTTCTATTCAAATTGTGGGTGGCGGAAGCATCTAGTAAGGTTAAAGAAAAATTAAGAACAACGAGGAACTACTGCAGCCTTCCAAAGGAGTTTCGGAACTTTTGATTTGTTTATTGTATTTTTCTTAGCATAATTATATAGATGGCTCTATTGTAATTAAACTTTTTTTTTATCGATATACCGTTAAGATGGGCTACGGCTCAACTTTTCATAAGGAGAAAAAAACACACACACGTTTTTGTAGCCAAAATAGCTTCAGATCTGGGTTGATAATCAAAAATGTCAAATTTGTATATTTATTCTAATAATTTGTTAATTTTGTGGATTGTTGGGATGGACCATTTCATAATAAAATTACTAAAACCGAATAATCATAATGGAAGTGATTAATTAACAATTAGCGCACCTGAGGCACCGGTAGAATAACGAAAAGATCAAACCAGAAGCCCTTAACAGACCTCACGTAATGCTCCGCAATCATCCTGGCATCCCATACCAGCTTCCCGCACCCCACCACCAGCGACTCCCTCGACACGTAAGCTACCTTCAACTGCAGCCACACATGCATCACATGCACAACATCCGCGCATGTCCTCAGCACTGTCACGATCACCGCTAAGCCCCCGTCCATGTACAAGCACGGCGCCCCTCCCCTCCCAATCGACAGCGAATAGAAGAACAGGGGGTCCACCGCCAGAGCCACCGCACGAGCTAACAGTATCACCCGGTTCCATCTTTGTACCTGCTTGCTACGCGGGTCAAGCACCCGGCCGAAGATCCATCGGTTTGTTGGCTTAGCATGACGCTGAGGATTGTTGTTGCGGATGGGGACTAGAGATGAGCCTGCGCTGGCTTCCCATTCGGGTGAGTTGGCGCGGTCGCAAGTGGTGGAGTGGAACGCAGGCACGCCGGCTTGTGTGCATGCGTAACACTCCACCGCTGGTGCAGTACCCTGGCTGCTGCTGTTGCTGCTGCCGCCGCCTTCCTCATTTTGATCGTTATCGGTATCATTGTTGTCGGATCGTGTCTTGCGATGCCCGAAAGCTCTGATCCACCTGTTCGATTCAAGTTGAAGTGGTCATCCACATTTGGAAGCATACATATTAATGTCAAATAAGCGAGATTAATTAGAACTATATACAGTAGCACGAGGAATATAAAAATGGAGTGGCTTTAAGAGAATACCTTGAGAGGAGAGAAGCAGCAGAGTTGAGTTTAGAAAGCAAGGTGGACATCTTCCTCTCCTTCCATAAATGATGGGATTGACCATGAGAGAGAGAGAGTAACAAGGAGAGAACCGATTCCCTCTAATATTAGAATTCGGGAGGGTTAGGGTTATAAAGAGATAGAGGAGGGCAAGGGAAGGACTGAAACAAAGAAAAAAGAGCATATATATGCCAATTATTGGATGTGGGCCCCGCTCGTCTCGCTGATGTGGATTAGAGGCTGCCACGTGTATGCAGTCCACGTGGGCAACAGCAGCAAGAGAAGTGATGGCGCAGATGAGAACAGGGAAAGAGCCTGCCAGTGAGCTCTTCACTCACGACTCTACAAAGATACATGCCGGGTTGGATCAGAATACAACCATATTAGACAAATAGCGAATCATGCATGAGGATATACAAATCTTCTTTGCTTATCTCGCTTGACTAAATGACAACAGAATTTAACATAATAATGATCTATTTACCTGTTTTGAGGAGAGAGAAAAAGATTGAAACTAAAAATTTAACACAGGCTAGCTTATTAAATGATTTGAGATATCAATTGGAAAAAAAGGTACAAATATGAAAAGGAAAGAAATTCCAACTGTATGTATACAAAACTTCACTTGGTGAACTCATAGATCTTATAGGGCACATAATGCATTGGATTCTAAGCGACGCTCCCTTAACATTCCGTTTCAGTATTTTTCGCATGTATCCTGAGATTGAAAATGCCATGCGGACCAAATAAGTTACAGGTCCAAATCTTTAGATATGTTTGCTTATGTGTTAGGCATCCACGTCCAATTTGGCCTTTGGAGACTCTTGCAGATGTTTTAGAGACTGGAGGGTTGCTTTCACAATTATGTACAGGCATGTGCCACTGGGTACATAGGTTAATATAAGGAATTTTGATTTGAAGCTTCCGGTTTCGTTTTCAACTCCACACAAGGTGACAAGAGAGCTTCACATTATTGTCTTCTCCACATACAAATTCTATCCATCGATGTCACTTAAAAACTCTCCCCTGAGGCTAAGAATGGAGATGGCATGAGGACCATCTCAAGGCCAATAAAGGAGCAAGAGAGAGATGCTAAATTGTCTCTATCGCTTCGTTGAACTATATATGATCCGCATTATAGAATGCTTAATTTTTTTTCTTTAATGGAAAACTATCCTACTTAGCAACAGCAACTCAAAAAGGATTCTGAATATCGAGCTTTATTCTCTCTGATTTCCATTAATTCCCCTTTCTCTTCTCTCAGTTTATGTAGGTACAACACAATGAATAAAAGGGCATCCCATGTGAATCCCAAAAAACGCAATCACCTTTATGCATTCTCTCCACATGCCCTTCTAATTTTGTTATTCTGCTGGTGACTGCTGATTCTATTCTCTACAATTAAAGGGTAAATTTGCTAAATTTGCATTGATATTATGAATACTATATGTGGAAGACGAGTTGGCACTAAAAAAAAAAAGACAAACTCGGTAAGAAACCTAGATGTCGTGTTAGTAACTATAATCTAGATGCCTGCAGATGATGATTCAAAAATGTTATGTAAACTCCATGCCTGTCGAGCAACTGGTTGCGTTAAGAGAAAATAATTTCAAATCCAATCAACAAACAACCACCCACAAATAAAAGCTTAAATCAATACTGTAATTTATTGTCGCAATACTGGTGATTTGAAAGGAGCTACGCATACAGAAACTGGAGCAATATTTCTGTATGATTGTATACAAGAGGCAGTGAGTTAACAGTGATGCAATTAAGAGCAGGATAACAAAAAGGACTCGGCTACTAATGTCTAATTGCCGAAGTGTCCCCAAGCCTTAAATTGAAAGAGGCTAAATGTTATGCAGAGACCGAGATTTTATGTGTTTGCTTAAACCCAGTGGGTATTGTTAAACTAGAGCTCTCCAAGGGACCCTCCAGTTTTGGAGTTTCTATTACCAATATTCCCTGTGGAAAAAGAAGGGACAAAAAATCCAAAAGAGGTGAAGTTGTAGGATCTTATAATTATTGAGATGCAATAATGAGTGGTTATGGAATGAGCGGAGATAGGATCAAAACACTCGATCATAAGTTATTTTGCTCGAATTCCATGAGACCAAGTGTGAAATCCTCAATCAACTGGGCTTAGCTCAGTTGGTACAAATTTCCTCTCCAATGTGAGACGTGTTCTATACCCGAAGAGGGTTGATTTCAAAACAAAAAAAAAGGTATGAAATTGCAATAAACAGCTAACTTAAATGATATATTAAAATCTAATCAATTCTAACTTAATCTTGACCAAATCTTCTCCTAAACCATAACCTCGACTATAGGCTCCATTTGAAGGCCTGAAGGCCGCTGCAGGTAGTGGCTTTCTAGTTATTTGCCAACTGCAAGACGGCGAGATCAGTATTGAAAGAGAATTCAAAGAAAAGCATTTAAATATGCTTTTAAAACTTGGTCCTGTCGTGCTCCAAGCTTCATAAGTCCTCACGGGAAATCTAACTTGTTTTCTCTATCCGACTAGCCTTCTAGAAAGACGGTAAACTTATCTTTCATTCATAATTGTTTCAGCTAAAAAAATGAAGACAGTTTTTAAAAAAATGTTGAAATGATGGTTGTAAAAGACTTGGTGAGAGCTGCCTTATGATCCATAAGAAGGCCTAAGGTGATGATTATGGATTTTATTACCCTTTATGGTTGATAGGCAATATATTTTGATAGCAATCCCTATCTTCGTGATTAAATTTTGGCAAGAACAAAACAAATATTGGCACCTAAGATTATAGATGACAAAGACCCTATAACAAGGTTCGAGAACTCGGTTTCGGTTTCGGTTTCGGTTTCGGTCTTTCATAATCTTATTAGTTTTGCTGGGTTTTGTCTAATCTCGGTTCGGGTTTCGGTTTCGACGGTAATACAACATATATAAGTGTAGATATATTAATACTTAAATTTATGCTTCTATATTACAAAACAATGATCCTGGTATTTAAAAATCCAGCCATGATACAAAATAGATTGAAAAATATACTTAGATAGTATTAATATAAGGTTTCGGTTCACTTTTTTGCGGTTTTCTAACAACGAATACCTACAATGATCACAATGACAGTAAAAATGGTATAAAAAAATAAGTTTTTAAAGGTTTTGGCCGAAACGATATTTTATGGTTGGTTCCGTATCGGTCTTGGTTGGTTCCGTATCGGTCTCCACTGAAACCGATACGAAACCACCACTTATTGGTGGTTTCGGCTGAAACCTTGAACCTTGCCCTATAAAGAAAAGACAAAATTGGAACACTGAGAAGATCGAACAGAAAAAAGGTAATGCAATTACATGGAAGAGACAAAATTGTCTGTAAACTTAATAAGGGAGGAGTGAAAGGAAAGGTCGTTGAGCTCAAACTTTTAGAACTATAACCGTATCTTCATTTTTGTGAGCTTTGAAACATTTTTCATGTAGGTTGTCATCTAACAAATTAACAGGTTGGTTAATAAAAGCCTAAAGTTTAATCACAGGCTGGGGCCAATATTCATACTTCCATCTGCAGTCAAAATTAATTAAGGTATCAATTTGGATCTGATTAGCAGTGTGACTAACTATATTCAAAAAAGAAAGAAAGAAAGAAAAAAGAAAAGCACTAGTATATTGATGATAATCGGAGAGATTGAGGATAGAAAAAGATCTGCAAAGTATACTTGAAATTGATCAGTGAAGCAGACAAATATGATGATCCATCTCATGATTAAGAGACCCCTACATGTCATGATAATCTATAACAAAAAGAGACCCAACCAAATTCTATGTGAGGACTTCTACCATCTAAAATGCGTTGAAAGAAGATATGCAAGAAAAATTGCAGAAGTTATCATGGTAAAGCATAAACTAAAGTGATCAAGAGATATCAAGGGATATAAAAACCAGAGTTATACAACTGATGATGATAAATATACTAGATGCAGACGCCAAAAGAAAGGAAACACAAGACCGTTGATGTCCTGACGGTGTGGATGAAGAAAATCAGGGCAGAATATATATTGTAATAAAAGCATTACAAATAATGTTTAGACGGTCTGTAAAATTGTAAGAAGTCTAAATTTTTGATAAGATAATCGAACTCTCTTAAAACAGGTTTAATATGTTATGAGTATATTGGTAGTTAAAGAAAAGCTTAATAATAGTCAGCTGAGGAAAAAACTACAGGAATATATCCCAAAAAAAACTTATGAATCTGTTGATAGTTTAAAAGGAAAAAAGATTAATAATTGGTCGGCGGAGGGAAAATACCAGAATATCCAAAATGAAACTTAAAATATTTTGAGACATTGTAAATTTGTAATAGAATCCTCCACCACCCTCCAAAAGTTGGGACTAGCTTCCGACAATTTTGGCAAGTTTCACTACGAAAATTATTGAATAATAAATAGAAACAACAAGCTGGCATACAACTCCCCCAACAATCAAATCCATGCCAAGTAAATCAGGAACCGTCCATTGGGGTCGGAAACAAGGACCAAGTACAGTTTATGCGCAGTGTGCATAGGCATGATGAAACCTACCCTAGCTAATTTGGCCAAAATGCAATCATGATAAGGTCCAGTTTCAATTCCAATTGACTGGTATTGATGGAGTTACTTTTCAGGTCTCCGTCAGATGTTGTCTTCCGTTGATCTCCCGGTGGATTTTGGTGGTGATCTTCTGTTACGTGTGGGTCTCAACGGGTTTTAATGAGAAAGGTGATATGAGGGGTTTGGCGCCGAATACCTGCAAAGAAGTCCCGGGGTGGTTTGGTACCACCAAGGACCCTCCGACGATCAAGTTGGTGATGAGATCCGAGCAGAGTAACGGCTTAGTAGAGTAAAGAATGACTTACTTGACCCCTCTGTGATGGGGGTTTATATAACGGTGATGGCACGCAGCAATAGGCGCGAGAATCTCGCCAGCAGTTACGCTCCCGACGTCACGCCCGCGTAGAGAGCGGATCGCCCATTAATGGGGATCGTGATGGCGTGGAACGTGGGATGTTGCTGGCGGAGAATCCGCGCATGGCGGAATTTGCGGAGCGGCGGTTACGCCCGTGAGCGGTGGAGTTGGTCGGAGGACCGGGGAAGACGGCATCGGCCGGGGGGCTCGGGGCCAAGCGAGAAGGCCGAGGAGTCTTGGTCTTGCGGTAGCTCGGGGCGAGTTGAGAGGCCGAGGAGGCCAATCTGCAGGGGGCCCCGAGGAGGGCCAGCTGATGCTTGCAGGTCGGGTATAGGGGGCCTGGTCGGAACCCGTGGGCCCTTTCTTCCGAGTCCTAGGACACGTCATCTGCCACGTGTCCTGTTCTTGGAGATCGCCAATATTGAGCATCATCATTAGCCCCCCACTCTTGTCCCGACCAGCTAGCGGGTCGGGTCAGGAGTGGACTGCTAGGCCTCCCGAGGTGAGCCCCTTTCTAGGGCTTTGTCGGGGCGAGTTCTCGGGCTGTCAGTTGTCTTTTCCGCTAGCGAATTAGGGTGAGATCTCCGCATTTAAAGAAGGTGCGCCGGTTCATGCACTCTGCAACTGAAGCGACGGTCCACGGGTCAAGCGTTGATTGGCCGGCACGACGTATGCAGGCCTACGGCGTCTGATGGGACGCGGTGCAGCGTAGGATTGACACGTGGAGCGATCGAAGCGCTGGGCGCGAGGAGTCATTTCGGCGGGAGATGACGGGCGCCGTTGGATGAGGCCGTTTGCAGCAATAAACAGGGGCGGGGCCCACTCCAAGGCCCCTAATCTTTCATTTTTCCTCTTTCTTGAGTCGTGGCTGCTCGGCGTTCTTCTTCTTTTTGAATACATGATTCACTCCTACTCTTTGGGCTGCCCGCACCAGAAGGAGGCTAGCGGTGCGGCCGAGCCCCTGGCTGGCTCATGCCCTCCGTCGGATCCTCTGCCGGCGATAGGGCTGTCTGCTTCGTCGACGGCTTCTGGTGGTTTCTCCGACGGCTGCCAGAGACATCCACAGTTATCCGAGCTCCGGACGGGGGACAGAGGGGAGGGAGAGGGCAGGCCCCCTCTTAAGAGGAAGAGGACGATTTCTCGCGCGTCGTCGTCGAGAGTTCCTGAGGGAATCTCCGTGCATGAGGGGGCGCCGTCTTCACGGTTCCGTCTGGGCTTTCCGTTGCCGCTGGCCTGCTCGCCGGGATGAAGGAGTCGGCTGGGGGAAAGCTTCCGCATAGCTCCCTGAGGGCTCAATTGGAGGCCATGGCCCAGGGGTCGGTCCAGGTACGAACCCCTCTACGTGTATTTTTTCTGGTATACCTTTCCTTGGCTCGGGGGCCTCCTGGTTTCTCATCGGCTTTCCGTCAGGTCCTTCAACACTGCGCCCTTGCCACTCGTATGGAGGCCGAGGGGGCGTTCCACACCCCGAGGCCAGTAGAAGCGTTTCCTTCAGAGATCGAGGTTTTGCGATGTGACCTGCGCCTGGAAAGGGTAAGGGCAGGTCACGTCGGCGTTCCACAACCCGTGATGCCAGAGATCAAAACCCGTGACCTGCGCCGGGCGGAGGCTGCGGAACTTGCCAATTCAGCGAATCGGGGTGTCCATCGTCGTCTAAATGTGTCCCTCCGGGTTGCCGATAGGATGCTGGCAGACCTGGCCGAACGCTTCGCGGCCATGGAAAAAGAGAGGAACGCCAGCAGGGGAGATGCTGAGGCGGCGCTTTTGGAGGCCCAGGTTGCCGAGGCTCGGGCTAAGAAAGATGTGGCCGATTATAAGGCATCAGAGCAGTTTTACGCCGAGCTCGAAGAGTATTCTGCCGTAGCGTGGAACAAGGCCCTGGACGCCATGAAGGAGCAGCTTCCCGAGTTCGACGATAGCGAGCTCCGCGCTCAGGTTCCGCTTCCGATGGCGAGGCCTCCGGAGGAAGATTGCGAGGGGAGTAGGGCGCGCCCCTGGTGGCGAAATCTCCGGTGGTAAAGCCCCTGGCAGGCCGTGCCGCCATCGATAAGGGGATCGAAGTAAGCCTCCAGGCAGTTTGTAGGGCTGGGGAGCCCAAGAATACCCTTTGTAAAAACTTTGCCTTTGGTAATAAAAGAAAATTCTTGTTTCATCGGTTTACATTTCGTCTTCTGTGTGTGAGGAATGTTTATAAAATATTTCCGCCTGCACTGTTGGATCAGCTATCTGTCTAGCGATCGTTCGTCGGGTTGATTTCGATCGCTTGCCAAGCACTGCCGACCTTGTGTCTCCATCACTTGCCAAGCGTTGCCGACCTTGTGTCTCCATCACTTGCCAAGAGCCGCTAAGGAGGCATCTCCATGGCCCCGAAGCCGGGGGGATCGCTTAGACTTCGATGGACTTGTTACCCTTTTTGGGGTCTCGGATCCTCGGCGCTGGTGGGTTGTAAGAAGCCCGCCAAGGAGAACCGGGTGGTGAAGCTGCACGGTCTCCTCTTTGCGAGGGCTTTGATCTCTGGTGTCGCGGGTAGGCAACTACCGGCCTGGGATGACCGAGCGGGGGAGCCGCTCGGATGCTTCTTGCGAGGGCTTCGATCCCCGACGTCATGGATTGGGAGCTACCAGCCGGAGATGGCCGAGCAGGGTAGCTGCTCGGTCGCCTCTGGCGAGGGCTTGGATCCTTAGTGATGGAGGGGCTGTAGGAAGCCCACTAAGGATGACCGGGCAGTGAAGCTGCGTGGTTGCCTCTTGGCAAGAGTTTTGATCTCTGGCATCACGGGTAGGCAACTACCAGCCTGGGATGGCCGAGCGGGGCAGCCGTGCGGCTGCCTCTTGCATGGGCTTCGATCCCTGGCGTCATGGGTAGGGAGCTACCAGCCGGAGATGACTGAGCAGGATAGCTGCTCGGTCGCCTCTTGCGAGGGCTTTGATCCTTCAGGACGGGAATCGAGCAAGGTTACTGCCCAGTGCCTCTTGGCGAAGACTTTGATCCCTGTCAGTTGTGGTAGGAAGCTACCAGCCGGGGATAGCCGAGTAAGGACTCGACTGCCTCTGGGAGGACTTTGGTCCTAAGCGCGGGAGGGGCTGTAAAAGCCTACCAAGGACCCTTGGCCGGGCAAGATTGCTGCCCGGTGCCTCTTGGCGAGGGCTTTTGTCCTGTAGGATAGCCGAGCGAGGGATTCTCGGGCTCGACTGCCTCTGGGAGGGCTTTTTGATCCCCCGGCGTTGTAGCAGGGGAGCTGCCCACTGGGGATAGCCGAGCGAGGGATCCTCGGGCTCGACTGCCTCTGAGAGGACTTTGGAGTGTAAAGAGGGAACTCTGTTCGGAATGATCCACCGTTTCTTTATTCATATGGACAGGAATGTTAGAGGACGCTTTACACCATCTTTGTGAAATGGAAAAAGAGGAATGTTAGAGGGTGGTATACACTCGCTAGCTTTGCCCTCACTGGTACAGCTTTAGCTTCTCGGCATTGTAAGGCCGCGGAAGCTTTCGTCCGTCTGCGTCTTGTAGGCGGTAGGCTCCGCCGGGGAGCGCCTCAGAGACGAGGAAAGGACCTTCCCACTTTGAGGAGAACTTGTGAAGCCTGCCTTGGTCGGTGAACTCGTTCCGCCGTAGGACCAGGCCCCCGGTCTTGAAGGAGTGGTGTCTGACCCGAGCGTTCTAGTATTGGGCCGTTTGTTGTTGATAGGTGGCAGCTCTGATCTGAGCGCGATCCCTCTTTTCCAACAAGATGTCAAGGTTGGTCTGTAGCGCCGAGGTGTTCGCGTCATCGTCGAAGTGCTCAACCCGGTGACTGGGTAGCCCGATCTCCGCTGGGACCATTGTTTCGATCCCGTAGCAGAGGCTGAAGGGGGTCTCACCGGTGGGAGTCTTTTTTGAAGTGCGTAGGGCCCATAAGACCCGGGGCAGTTCTTCGACCCAACTGCTTTGTCGCCCTTCTAGGCGGGTCCAGAGACCTCGGAGGACGTCTCGATTAGCGACCTCGACCTGCCTGTTGCATTGGGGATGCGTGACCGCGGTGAACTTCATGAGGATATGGTACTTTTTGCAGAAGTCCTTCACTTTCTCGTTCTCGAGGTTCGTCCCATGGTCGGTGACGATGCATCTCGGGATGCCAAACCGGAGTATCAGGTTGTTTTGCAGGAACTTGATGGTTATGGCGGCATCCGGTTTCCTGATGGGGACGGTCTCGATCCACTTGGTGAAGTAGTCCACCGCGACGAAGACGAATTTGTGTCCGCCTGTTCCGGTAGGGAACTGGCCAATCATATCCAACCCTCACTGAGCAAACGGCCATGGGGATGTCAGGGCGGTCAGCTCGGTGGCAGGGAGGCGGGGGATGCTGTCGTGGAGCTGGCAGCTCTTGCATCTTTTAACCAGCTTCAGGGCATCCTCGTGCAAGGTGGGCCAGTAGTACCCTTGGAGTAACGCTTTTTGGATCAAGGTTCGAGCCCCTTGGTGTGCACCGCCCACCCCTTCATGGATTTCTCGAAGGACGCAGTCGGCTTCATGGGGGTCAACGCACCGGAGCAGGGGCTGAGTGAAGGCCTTCTTGTAGAGGTTCCCGTTGCTCCAGACGAAGTGGCAGGCTTTGGCCCGGAGACGGCGGGCGGCCACTCGGTCCTCCGGGAGCACGTCGTCTCTCAGGAACTCCACGAGGGGATTCCTCCAATCCTGGTCGCTCTCCTGCGCCGCGTACACGTGGAGCATCGTCACTTCGTCTCCCACGCTGGGTCGAGGCAAGGTTTCGAAAAGGATAGACCGCTTATTGTTGGCCGAGTACGACGAAGCTAGCTTACTCAGGGCGTCTGCTTGGGCATTCAGCTGCCTGTGTATTTGTTCTACCTGGACTTCATCGAAGTTCCTTCGGAGTTTCCTCACTTTGTCTAGGTACTTCATCATCAGAGGCTCTCGAGCTTCGAAGCGGCCGGTCACTTGACCGACAACAAGGGCCGAGTCGCTGCGGATTCGGATTATCTTCAGCCCAACCCGACGGCCATGCGCAGTCTGGCCAAGAGGGCCTCGTATTCTGCCGCGTTGTTCGATACTTTGAAACCGAGCCTCAAAGAATACTCCATCTCTGCTTCGTTTAGGCCCCGGATGATGAGGCCGACACCGCAGCCTTCCTCGGTGGAAGACCCGTCGACGTAGATGACCCACTCCGAAACCGAGTCAGGGCCTTCCGGGACCAGACACTGGGCTGCGAGGGGTGGCGCAGACTCCGGTTTCCTGCCAGGGATGGTGCATTCAACGATGAAATCGGTCAGGGCCTGCGCCTTGATGGCTTGTCTCGGGCGATACCTTATGTCGAATTGAGATAGCTCCCACCTTCATTTTTTTAGGCGGCCCGAGGATTCCGGTGATTCTAGGATAGCTCCCAACGAGCGCTCGGTGAGGACGATGATGGTGTGTGCTTGGAAGTAGTGCCGCAGCTTCCGTGAGGTTACCACGAGGGTTAAGACAATCTTCTCTATGGCGGGGTACCTTATTTCCGCGTCCTTAAACACGTGGCTCACATAGTACACCGGCTTCTGGGCCCCCTGGGCCTCCTGGACGAGGACCGAGCCTGCTGCTTGGTCGGATACTGCCAGGTACAGCGACAGCTCGTCCCCCTCCACCGGTCGGGTGAGCAGCGATGGTGTTGTGAGTTGCTTCTTCAATTGGTCAAAGGCGGCTTGGCATTCCTCCGACCACTCGAACCTCGGAATCTTCCTCAGCGCCTTAAAGAACGGAAGGCACTTCTCTCCCGACCTGGACATGAAACGGCTTAGGGCAGCGACCTGCCTCGTGAGCCGCATGATCTCGACGTTGGTCTTGGGTGCGGCCATGTTCAGGATAGCGTCGATCTTCTCTGGGTTAGCTTCGATTCCGCGGTGAGTGACCATGAACCCGAGGAACTTTCCCCCGGTGACTCCGAATGCACACTTGGCGAGGTTTAGGTTCATGTTGAATTTGCGGAGCACTCCGAAAGCCTCGCCCAGGTCCTTGGCATGGTCGGCCGATGAGATGGACTTGACGAGCATGTCGTCAACGTAGAATTCCATATTCCTGCCGATCTGTGGCTTGAACATGCGATTGACCAGCCTTTAGTACGTGGCCCCGGCGTTCTTGAGGCCGAAGGGCATCACCTTGTAGCAGTACACTCTCCGGTCCGTTGTGAATGCGGTCAGATCTTCGTTTTCAAGATTCATACGGATTTGGTTGTAGCCGAAGAATGCGTCCATGAAGCTCAGCAGCTCGTGATCGGCCGAGCTGTCGACGAGCTGGTCTATTCGGGGGAGTGGAAAGTTGTCCTTGGGGCAGGCCTTATTAAGGTCGGTGAAGTCGACGCACATACGCCACTTCCCGCTTGACTTCTTAACCAGAACTATGTTTTCCAGCCACTCCAAGTAGGGCACATTTCTGATGAAGTTGGCGGCGAGGAGACGATCAACCTCCTCTTCGATAGCCTTCTGTTTGACCGGGACGAAGCTTCTTTTCTTCTACCTGACGGGTCGGGCCGCTGGATCAACTCCGAGCTTGTGGGAGATGATTTTGGGGTCGATCCCAGGCATGTCAGCAGGCGCCCAGGCGAAGACGTCGGAGTTGCTTCTGAGGAATCTGATCAGGTCATCCCGCTGGGTCCCCGTCAGGAGCGACCCAACCTGAACGGTCTTTCCTTGGTCTCCTTCCGTTAGGGGCACCTCGGTCAGAGGTTCGACCGGCGCTCCATGGACCTCCTTCCGCTCGTCTCGGGTGTCCAGGGAACCTTTAATGTCGTCACACGCCTCGGCGCCGTCAGCGTACTGCTCGGGCGAAGACGTCTCGGTAAGGCCTATCTTCGCGACCCGCTGGCTCCGGTATGCTCGACCTATCCCGCCCCAATCGAGAGGGAATTTTATCGCCAGGTGGTATGTCGAGATCTCGGCCTGGAGGGAATTCAGCGTCGGGCGGCCGAGGAGGACGTTGTAGGCCGATAGAACTTTTGCCACGATAAAGTCCACCGGCAGTGTGCGCATGTGGCCGGGCTCCCCAATCGTGAACTGCAGGGTAACCACCCCTTGCGCCGGGATGGAGTGGTTGGCGAACCCCGAGAGGACGTGAGAGGTTGGTTTCAGGTCTGCTGGGGCGAGCCCCATACGCAGAAAGCAGTCGTGGAAGAAGATGTCCGCCGAACTTCCCGAATCGATGAGTATCCGGTGGACCTCGTGCTGGTGGATTTGGGCTACGATCACCAGCGGGTCGTTATGGGGCACAGATATGCCGTGGAGATCCTCTTCGCCAAAGGTGATGGGCTCTCTGCCTCTAGCCCTTTTTCTCGAGCGGTCGCCGGAGCCTGTAAAATGGTAGCCAGTGGGGAAGCTGACGACATTTGGTGAGGGTTCGTCCGTGCCTCCGTTGTAAGGGAGGCGACGACGGGTGTTTGGATCTTCAGGGGGATTGGTTGCCATGCGGGCGGAGATCGAAAGGCGAACTTTGTGTTTTGTGGAGTTAGTTTCCCACAGACGGCGCCAACTGATGGAGGTCTTTTTCAGATCTCCGTCAGATGTTGTCTTCCGTTGATCTTTCGGTGGATTTTGGTGGTGATCTTCTGTTGCGTGTGAATCTCAATGGGTTTTGATGAGAAAGGTGATATGAGGGGTTTGGCGCCGAATACCTGCAAAGAAGTCCTGGGGTGGTTTGGTACCACCAAGGACCCTCCGACGATCAAGTTAGTGATGAGATCCGAGCAGAGTAACGGCTTAGTAGGGTAATGAATGGCTTACTTGACCCCTCTGTGATGGGGGTTTATATAACGGTGATAACACGCAGCAGCAGGCGTGAGAATCTCGCCAGCAGTTACGCTCCCGATGTCACGCCCGTGTAGAGAGCGGATCG
Organism: Agapanthus africanus; assembly: GCA_030015575.1. Lineage (NCBI taxonomy): Eukaryota > Viridiplantae > Streptophyta > Magnoliopsida > Asparagales > Amaryllidaceae > Agapanthus > Agapanthus africanus. The sequence goes on from CM057337.1 coordinate 108,737,382, forward strand.
CCCATTAATAGGAATCGTGATGGCGTGAAACGTGGGATGTTGCTGGCGGAGAATTCGCGCATGGCAGGATTTGCGGAGCGGCGGTTACGCCCATGAGCGGTGGAGTTGGTCGGAGGATCGGGAAAGACGGCCTCGGCCAGGGGGCTCGGGGCCGAGCGAGAAGGCCGAGGAGTCTTGGTCTTGCAGCAGCTCGGGGCGAGTTGAGGGGCCGAGGAGGCCAATCTGCAGGGGGCCCCGAGGAGGGCCAGCTGGTGCTTGCAGGTCGGGTACAGGGTGGCCTGGTCGGAACCCGTTGGCCCTTTCTTCCGAGTCCTGAGACACGTCATCTGCCACGTGTCCTGATCTTGGAGATCGCCAATATTGAGCATCATCAGGTATCGAAGAAATTTATCCGACATAAATTATCTAGTTTTAACCAACAATCCGTCAGTCTCCGTAGGGCCTTTTTTGGAAGGTGAGGGTTCCGAATCAGGAAGATTGCACGTATTATGGTGTTGGTGGTACCAACGTAGCATGTGAGAATTAATGAATTGCCAATATAGGTTGAGTTACAGAACTCATGTTGCATACAAATTCTATAGCTCAAGAATGAGCTTTATTATATGCAAGGCTTATGACATCCCGCAAAAGATATATAATAGGCATGCCTCCTCTTGTGTCGGTTATACGTCTAACTTGTGATTCCCTATTACATTTCTCATGCTCTATTAACTCTCCTTCCCTAATAATCTGAGATGACAGTGTCAGTCATAGCACCACAGTTTGACATGGAAACTTTTATATTAGTTTGTATTTAGTGGGGCTCGGGCTCAGGCTCAGGCTCAAGCTCTAGACTGGATTGGTAAACCTGTGCTGAAATTGGAGGCCCAAGGCTGTAATTAACTTTAGTTGAAGAGCCTCAGAAACAGTGAAAAGGTCTTGCAGTTTGTGGCCCATGTCTTTTAAATAAACCTGCACATATCCCTGCATGTGTGCGTATGCTTTCACACACCAATCTAATGTTATAGTTGTGTTGAAAGTAAACAAACCAAATGACCGGACTTTAAAGATGACCTCACGTTGGAAACAACAAAAAAGACACATGGGTATAAAATATAAAATGGGTCACACTACAACAAGGTTTGAGTCTTATTGATAGAGCTCATTTATATCTAAAGCCCGTGTACACTCGAATATATAATCCAGTGTGGAACTATTTCTAAAGTCCCATCATTTGGATTTTTTACTTTCAACAAGTTGCATGGCACTTCATGTTGTCAATGGTCCTGGTTATCAGCTTACTGTGAAGTGAAGTTTTTGCATCATTATACCTTATGCTCTGCTCTGCCTGTTTCTCATGCACTAGTGTGATAATTGGAAGCCCAAAGCAATCATAAGGGCCATGTACATAAGTTTGTTGACGTGCAAGCTTCCCATCTCCCTCCCTCTAATCAATGTGACTATAGTCATCAGATCCATTGGTTCGGATCTGCTGCAGACCCAGTTGTAACAAAGCGGTTTCCATCCCCAAGAAATACCAATGGTTCACTATTGAGGCACTGCAATGGTAGGGAATATGTTGCAAGAACTGCAGATGATCAGATTCCCAACAACTGAATGAATAAAAGAAATGAAACCTTTATTCTAATACCTTTTCAAGCGGCAAGTATTGGCGTGTCTAAATTAGAAAACAGATACTAAAAAGGTAACCCGCCTTCATGGCTTTGTCGACAATGCCCCACTTTGGGCATTCAAACACTCCATAAGTGATGATACTTCTTGCTCGCAGTCATTCCATTTGATTCAGCCTGAAACAAGCCAAGACAATAGGGTAAGAGACTGACCCGGTTTAGGGTAAGAGGGGTGGCCGATTTTACACCAAAATCACTTTGATATCTAAATCATTTGAACAAACAATACTAGTTACGACTATGGTGTTATGTACAACTGTGTATTAAACCGTATATGGCGTCTATTGCTTACCCGGCTTATATATGAAGTCGTCGATTTGCTGGCATCATCTCCAAAAATTTGATTATAATGATCAGAGATTTGAATTTTCCAGTTAGCCAAATAACATGTGTAAAACTGACGTGGCCTGGTCACGCCAAGATGTTACCTTCCGTTGACCTGCTGATGGCGGCAATGGATGGCTGAGATTGGATCTAGAGGCTGTCGCTCCTGAAGCGTGTGGATCTCAATGGGTTTGAGGTTGTGGTTGCCGAGCAACCTGCAAGGAAGTCCCGGGGTGATTGTACCACCGAGGACCCTCCGACGGTCAAGTTAGACTAGACATCCGAACAGAGTAACGACTTAGTGGAGTAAAAATGTCTTACTTGAACCGTCTGAAGAAGGGGTTTATATAACGGTGGTAGCAGGCAGGACAGGCGTGAGAATCACACCGGCAGTTACGCTCCTGACGTCACGTCCGCGTGATGAGCGGGATCTCCCATTAATGGCGAGACAGGCTCGTTAATGGGGGATCGTGATGGCGTGGAACGTGGGATGTGGCCGGCGGATATCTCGCGCATGACGAGATTCGCGGGATGGCGGTTGCGTCTGTGAGCGGTGCCGTTGGTCGGTCGATGAGACCGAGGAAGATGACCATTGTAGGTCCTTCCTTGCATGCTCTGGGACACGTCATCTGCCACGTGTCATGATCTAAGAATTACCGTTATCGAGCATCATAAAAAACATAAGTCTCAATTAGACGAGAATCCACATTATACATGTCAGCATAGCTACACTTCCAAGTTTACCATGTTAGAAATGAAGAACTAATTAGAATCAATTTAGTTAAAACCATTATATATATACATATATAGATACATATATACACTACTACAATAATAGGTTGTCTCTACGGATTAAGCCGTAGGAGCAAATCACTGCCCCTACGAATATATCCATAGGGACATAAAATTCCCCCGTAAATGCAAACGCCGCAGGTGCAAGTCTTCGCTCTGAACATACCCTTACAGAGTAATTATTGCCCCTACGTCTTACTTCGTATGGCCAATTATCCCTACGGATTACACCGTAGGGACATAATCTTTATTTAATTTATTGATTTATAAAATAAAATACTAGCCTCTACGGATTTATCCATTGAGCCAGATAGAATTTCCTACGAATTTATCCATAGGGCCTGATAAATGTCCCTACGGATTAATTCGTAGGGACAAGTTTTACCCCTGTTACTGAGTCCATAGGGACAAAATGTCAGGTATCCTGAAATTTTGTCTCTATGGCGAACTGTGTATGGGCAAACATTGCACCTACGGATTAATCTGTAGGTGCAACAAATGGCCTTACGGATTAATCCGTAAGGACAAAATATCTGGGGGGTTTCTTTAAAAAGGGCTTCCTGTTTTTTCCCCGTCCTGTGCACAATAATATATACATCATATATCCAAATACAGAAACATTCATAATCAACATCTCAGACATAATATATAAAAGAAATAAACAAATAGAATACGATATCAATCTAAATCATCGTGAACAAGCAAACAACCACCAATATCGTCCAAAATATATACAATATGTATCAGATAAATATATACATCCTGAAAAATATTTATTAAAAAAAAGCTACCCTAGCTCGGTCCAGCTCCTCCACCTCTGATAAACATCATAATCTGGCGCATCTGCTCCTCGATGCAGCCCTGAGTCGTCAAAACCTTGACTAATGAAGGAGCGGACTGTGCGGGAGTCTGAACGGGCTGTGGAGCTGCAAGAGTGGTCTGCGCAACCGCGGCCGAGGTAGTGGCTTGCAGAGCCGCAGCCGAAGGAGATGCATGTGGAGCCGCAGCTGAAGTAGCCTGTCACATTTGTTAAATTTTATGTGTAATAAACGAGTAAGAACAGTGTATTAGATTTTAGTCGAATTCGTATCATTATCAGGTTATTGCGAAATCTCAATCTAAGAATACTTAGGAACTTAGGCCTCGTTTGGGTATCTAGTTTGGAAAATCGTAGTTTATTTTAATTAGATAGTTTTATGTAAGTATGATTAATCAAAACTAAGTCTACAACCAAATAAACTTAGGCTACTAATATTACATATGTCACTATCTATAATGTGATATAATATTTTACTATTAAGTAGTATACATACCAACATCTCTTTCAACTCCTCGACGGTGGTCTTCAAGGCGACAATATCATATTCCAGACGTCGCTCACGAGGGGTAGGGGAAGAAACCGCCGGAGTGGAGACCAACCTCATATGGGCCCTGCTAGAACCCAGTCCCCAGCCTCTCCCAATCTCCGTGGTGCCCTCCGTATGCGGCGTCTAGGACTAGGGTCAGTAGCATCATATCAATCTGTCCACTAAAATCGATCCCCGATGCCTCCGCCTGCTCCACCACCCGTTCCTACACCTACATAAACCATTAAAATATAATTATATCATTTAAATTTGAACTTTTCAAAACAAAAATTTCATTCTAATTAGAATAAATATTAACACTTACGCAATACTCCTGGATAGCAGTGTCGGGGAATCGAAGCTCGCCCGTAGCGGGATCTGTCGAGATGTGGACGGCAAGATACGCAGTTAGCACGCTCGGTGTACCACCATACGCCAAGGTCTCAGTTCTCTACAATTCGCCAAAAATTTACATCTATTATAAAATAACTCTTAATATTACATTATATCAAAATAGATCTATCGTAATTTACCGATGCATCCATGGCACGAGTAATGTTTTTCGAGCAACCTGTATAAGTGGGGTGACCTCTCTTCGCCGACTTCATATTCTTCTTATTTTGATCGGCATGTTTCTGTACAACACATTCAGATTTAGTTTTCTAATTAAGCAACAAAAAAAATAAATTATATACTAAATAATGAATTACATTTAAATTACAAACATGTTTGCGACACAAGAGAGGCCATGTATCTATGTCGACTCTCGCTAAGGCCGGAGTATGTAAGAGAGCCGCTCTCTCTGCCTCGGGGGTCGCCATCCATAGAAAATAGCAGTCGATTTTCAGCTCGTTCCTATTGTATCGGACCTTTGATTGCATGTTCTTCATCAGACCCTAATACAGAGCGTGAAGATCGAGCACTCTTAGGGTGATCAGGGTCGAGTACAGGCTGAAAGTCGTAATCCAACTGCAAATACAAAAAATAATGTATTTAAATTGCAAGTGTTAAATAATAATAAATATATTGGATAAGTCAAATGAAAATATATATTAATACCCGAGCCTGATCCTAGAAGATGGCAAATGAGCGCCGGTGTTGATCGCCCTACTCAACGTAAAGTGGATAATTCTTTAGGATGCGGCTCTCATCACCCATATACCGGCCGAAGCTCTTGGCATAATCGCCAGTATAGCGATAATCGGGGGTAAAGAAGAGGGGGAATGGTGCCTCCCCCCTAACTCTATCGGGCCTCAGCCTGTGGGACTGATTCATCCCTCGAGTCTCTCTCTCGGGATGGGGCTACCATGCATCTACAAGAAATATCAAGACAAGCAATATTAAGACAAAATGGTATTAAGAAATTAAGGATTAACAAAAATTGAAGTGTGATATATACCTCCGGCGACAGCAGCACGAGCCTAGGCCCGGACAGCAGCTCGAGCGGAACGATAGTTCCTCCGGTAAGGAACAGCCAGTGACCCGGACGTGGACGCATCCCCTCCAACTAGAAAATAAACATTGACGATAAAATTATATGAAATTTATGTTTATTCTTAGAGGATATGTAAAATGAATAAATATTTTATATTTATTCATACTAACCTGCAAACTGAGCGGAGGGTGCGGAAGTGGCGGGAGTGGCCTCTGCGCCAGATGTGGATGCACCATTTATAATTAGAAAATTAAAAATAGATTATATAAGAAATTGCAAAAAGAATGTGTATAGCAATAATAGAACATTCTAAATCAATATGCATGCAATATAGGATATATAAACATACCCGCGGGTACGATGGTGGCCTCTGCCCGAGATATGGAGGCACCACCTATAGTTAGACAATTAAAAAATGATTATCTAAGTAAGAGCAAAAAGAATGTGTGTATTGTAGGGTGTTTTTCGTCACCCCATTGAGATGGGAATACGCGCGCGCTTATCAGGCGTATACTACAGATTCCCCCTGCCTAGGGTAGGCCGGGGTTTATTGATTGTGGAGATCCGAATCTCCGGCAGCCGCGGACTAAGCTGCCGTTAATTACGCCTCGCCTTTGGGACGAGGAAACCTCCGATTAACGAGTTAAACTGGTCATGCGAACTCAATGTGCAGTATACGCGTGTTTTGTTTTGGAGGGGGGTTTAAATATATCGGGAGCCACGCAGAGTTTTTTACGGGGTCCCGCAACCCGGATAGCGGGCTGGGGGTCAAGGGGGCTAGCAGTTCCCTTGCGGGGTGCGGGGCAGCGCCCCGTTAGAAATTTTTTTCTAACAGGGACAGTGTCGTGGTGTATGTGTGTGTGCACATATGTGTATATATATAAGAAAAAAAAAGATTGAGAAAAGGCATCCAAAGGATGCGTAGGGGCAGCACCTTGGGCGCTGTGCGCCTAGGTGCTGTGCGCTCAGGCGCTAGAGTGCCACGTGTCGGCACATGGGCGCTCTGCGCTTGAGCGCAAGCGCGCCACGTGTCGGCACGTGGGCGCTTTGCGCTTCAGCGCCTGACGCTCGAGCGCAAGCGCGCCACGTGTCAGCATGGGGGCGACTTGCGCTTGAGCGCAAGCGCGCCACGTGTCGGCACGAGGATGACTTGCGCCTGAGCGCTTATGCTTGAGCGCAAGCGCGCCACGTGTCGGCACGAGGATGACTTGCGCCTGAGCGCTTATGCTTGAGCGCAAGCGCGCCACGTGTCGGCACCGGGACGACTTGCGCTCGAGCGCTTGCACTGTAGCGTAAGCGCGCCATGTGTCGGCACGCGGGCGCTCTGCGCTCGAGCGCCGAGCGCTTGAGCGCAAGCGCGCCATGTGTCGGCACGCTGGCGCTCTGCGCTTAAGCGCCGGCGAGAAAAGAGGCTTTTAGCCATAAAAAATTCTCGGGAGAGAAATCAGAGAGGAGTTGGACTCCTGAGTGTTATTTTGGGGTTTAGTGAAAGGGGTTCTTCTTCTTCCTCCTCCGTTAGCTGGATCTTGAAGATCAAGAGATGTGAGATCTCAAAATCTCTTCTTTTTGAGATCCGATTACAGATCCAAGTTCCCCTTTGTGGGTTTCGTGGTGAAAAACTATTTTGTTTTGGAAATGGAAGAGTAAAACTCTTGATTTAATTCAGAAGAAAGAAGAAGGTTTGAGACCTTCAGAAAAGGGAAAGAAATACAAACCCTAGGTTTTTTGAGAGAATGAAAGTATTCTTATTCATCATCATTTTGCCTTATATAGGCTTACATATTTGCATATAGCCCATTGGGCTCTACAAAATGGCATTTTGCCCATCTCATGGCTCATATGCCATTTCTTTTTTGCACATAAGCCATGGGCTTACAAAATATTGACTTTATACCCGTTTTGCATACATTCATGTATAAAAAATTATATAAAAATTATTTATTACATGATCTATATTTAGGCATGGAGGAGGCTGGCCGCGGGCTCGACTTGGGCATGGGCCCGCTTGACCTGGGCTTGGGCCCACCTGGCTTGGGGTTGACCTTGACTTTGACTCGGTCAACGGAGGTGTAAATTTTTACCCCAACATGTATATTTATGATATAACATTCTAAATTAATATGCATGCACTATAGGATATATAAATATATCTGCAGGTGCGGTAGTAGCCTCTGCCTCTGATGTTGACGCACCACCAACCAACAGCTAAACAATTAAATATTGACTATATAAGTAATTTTGAAATAAATATGTGTGCGTATCTATAATATTACATTCAAAATGAATATGCATGCAATATACCTGGAGGTGTGGCAAAGTCCACACAGAAGGAGTCATCCGAAGGGGATACCGATCGGGGTGCAAGACCAGCCCTATGAAGCTCCCTTCGCAGCTCTCCGGACGACAGAACCACTCTGCCTCTGCCTCTGCCTCTGCCGCGGCTGGTGCTCCTGTTGTCCTTCGCTGCTCTGGTCGTCGTCATCAAACTTAGATAAGAATACAATCATTACATATGCATGTAATATATGTATAGATTGTAGAAATGTGAAGTAATAATATAACATTACTGATAAGATTTTTCGTTTCATGAACGCATTAGACATATCTATTTGGATTTCATCATCGATGTCATTTCTAACCCACGTAACTTCACGATCAGCCGAAAACAACCCGTCTTTTGAAACAAACGATCGGAGCACTCTAAGTCTTCTCTCTTCTTCATCCTCATCACTGTCCTCCATACGATTCTCAAATTCTGGGACATCGTAAACATCCCTGGGTTTTCCAACGGCATACGACACTCCATTCCGGATGCTTCAAGCATTGTAAGTAGTATACTTGGAACGCTTGGTTCGGAAAGATAATGGATCGTCCTAACCGTAAAATCGAAGTGTGTTCACACTAGTCAATCCATATTCATCTTTCCAAGTCCCGAAATTGTTTCTCCACTCATCCGGTTTGTGTATCGTACCAAGTACACTGAAATATATAAAACGGTACTGATCGTCCGGGATATTGAATGCCAAGTATGCAATTTAAGTATTCATAATAAATCACACAATCCGATCTTACCGTCGCAATCGCACTATTCTGTATGGTTCGAGATGTTTCTATGTCCTTAACTTCAAATTTCTATTCATGGACACCGAATCCTTTATAATATGCAACCTCCATACTAGGAAATTGAGCTAAACATCTTGAATCTCTCTCAAATAATGCAAACAAGTTCGGATCGTGGATCTGACAAAACAAATTTTACGACAAATACATAACGATATAAATTTAGATTAAGACGGATAGTAATAATATGTTATTCAAACAACTTACATGATCTGCAACCCAATCGTAAAAATTATCCTGATGATATTTTTCCAATCGTTCATCATTCCAATCAGGATGCCTCTCACGTACCTCATTAATATGAATTCCGTTCTCAACAATAAATTATGGCATTAATATTATATCATTTCATACACACACAAACACAAATATAACAATTAATTCAAAAAAACTTACTTTCTAATTTCTTCAAGACATACGCTATTAAGGAGGATAAACCGATATCTTGTTGATAAACATAATGTCTACTCTCTTATAATCAGCTTTACCATATGGCCCGTCCTGAATTCTCCGAAGCCGGTTAAAGTCCGTCTCAATTTTCTCGTCCAGATAGCAGGAACAAAATGTGGTTACTTCATCTAGAAGATAACCTTGCATGATAGAACCCTCTAGTCGATTTCTATTGCGTATATAATTTTTTAGAGTGTAAAGATATCTAAAGTAAAATATGTTAAATAAATAAATACGGACATATAAGACAACAGTAATTTTGCAAATTGCGTGAAACGAAAAATTCTACGTACCTTTCGACATAATACATCCATCGATATTGTACCGGTCCGGCTAATTTAGCCTCGGTTGCAAGATGAACCGTTAGGTGTATTATGATATCGAAGAATGACGATAGGAAAATACGCTCAAGTTTGCAAAGTATCAATGAAATAGAATATTCTAGATTCTCCACCGTCACAACATCCAGGATTTTTGCGCACAATTCTTTAAAAAAAGTAACAAAGATCATTGATTACTAGGCCAACCGATTCGGAAAGGAAAGTCCTAAAGGCTAATGGGAGAAGGTGCTCCATAATAACATGATAATCATAACTTTTCAGCTCATCGATCTTTCCTTTCACAATTTTATCTTCTTGCTAAATGATCCTGAGAAACCTGTGGGAACTTTCAAATAATGCAGCACCTGTAGGAACCTTTTGTTCTCCGGTTGTGACATATGATACGCGACATTGGGAAGTACAAACTTCCCTGGTTTACCCGCTATCGGTTTAGGATGTAATTCACTTCTAATTTCCCAGTCCTGAAGATCCATCCGAGCATGAAGATCCATCCGAGCACGGAGGTTGTCTTTTGATTTTCCGTCTTTACAAAGAAACAAATTGAGTACATGCCCGGATACTCTATTCTCTATGTGCATGACGTCCAGATAATGACGCACTAAATTTGTTGACCAGTACGGAGCTCATAGAAAATGCTTAACTTGTTTCATTATGGTGGTTTGACCTGTTTTGCCGGATTTATCCCGAAGGTCACATTATTGTAATTATCCTACTGAGCAGTCACGTCCTCTCCGGACAATGAGGCTGGAGGCTCAGAAGCTCCTGATGACCATTAAAGTGAACAGCGTCTAACCTGTAGGGATGATCTAATGGCAGGAAACACCGATAACCGCAATAACAAACATTCCTGCTAAAATTCAACCATTTCGATGTTATATATTGATGGCAATAAGGGCATGCTTTGTAACCATGTACGGACCAACCTGATAGCATTCCATACGCAAGAAAGTCATTAATTGTCCACATTAAAGCCACACGCAGTGTGAAGGTTGTATCTGTGTGTTTGCATCGTAAGTCTCTACACCATCAATGAATAAAGATTTTAACTCATCGATCAGAGGTCGGAGATAGACGTCGACATTGTTTTCCGGTGAGTTTGGTCCGTCAATAAGAAGAGACATCATAAAATAAGATTGATCCATAGCCAACCAAGACGACGGACTATAAACTATCATTACAACGGGCCATGTGTTGTGGCTTCCAGCCATATAGTTGAATGGGCAGAAGACATCACTTGCGAGTCCGAGTCTGACATTGTGAGGATCGCAACTGAATATTTCGTGTCTCCTATCGAAATCCTTCCATACCGGTGAATCTCTTAGATGACTCATTTTTCCATCTTCACTTGGAGCAGTACGGTGATGCCAAATCATTGCATCGGCTATTTTCTTGCACCTGAATAGCCTCTGCAGCGTCTGTGTTATGCAAAAATATCGTGCTATCTTGACAGGTATATCGGGCTTCTTATCATATTCTTTCGGCTTATACCTGGCATCTACGCATGTTGGACACTCTTTCAAATCTGAATTCTCTTTCCGGTACAACACGCAATTTTTAGGATATGCATGAATCTTCTCACACTTCAAACCCAAATCAGATATCATCTTCTGGGCTCCGTACCAGCTGTCAGGTACGTTATTTTCCGGGGACATGGAAATTTTCAGGAACTTCAGAAGTATTGTGAATGACTTGTTACTCCATCCATTTAGGCTCTTAATCTGGAAAAGTTGGATGAACCATGATAAGGTGGAATACTTTGCATTCTCATAAATTGATCTTCTAGCATCATTCATAAATTTTCATACTTATCCGCACGCGGTCCTTGACCGGAAGAAATGTCATTTTCGGTAGGAATACTATCACCTAGGGCAGCCTCTACCATATCCTCCATTTCTTCTCCTGAAAAGAAGTTATTGTCTTCTTCTTCTGCCGTATTACCGTCTTCTTCTTGTCCTTCCCCGTGATATAGACAAATTATATAAAATCTAATAAAATCATGTTTAACGATGTAAATCTCTTTTTACCTTCTGCCAGAACTTATTCCCACATCTATCGCACGAGCAGAAAATCTTTTCTAACACGATCTTATTATGTGCACGTGCAAATTCAATAAAAGCAGCAACTCCTGCGACAAACTTAGATTGCATGCGTTGTCGCCAACCCACGTACATCCAGTCCTTAACTCTGATGTACTCATGGACTATGTTAGACGGTATAACATATAAATTGTAGGTTATGGTGACTATATTGAGAAATCTAAGAACGAAATGGTTGCTGGCAAAGAAGAATATCCGTTGAGGCAAGTTTGTCGTTGAAAAGAATAAATTATCGATAAACAAAGTTAGATTTGAAGATACCCAAATATGAGTTGTATTCTGTGTATGTGTGTTTCAATTTATGATTTCGTTTAAGTGTAAGGTTGTTAGTGTGTACATGCTTTGTGTTTGCGTTTGTTGTGTATTCGTGTTGTATGTGTATGTTTCGCCTGTCGGGGATAAGACTTCTATCCCATTAAGAATGTATAGAGCAGACACTCATTCACTTGTACTTTCATCCGTTTCGAGTAAATTTCGGCAGTACATCCCCGCTGTTCTTCGAGTACACTATAATAGAATAGATAATCATTTCAATGCTGTGAAACAACGTTGAAATGAACATCTAATCTATCTTTGTACATGGAGAACCAGCGGAAAAGTACCGACGAAATTATTCGAAACGAATGAAAACACAAGTGAATGCACGTGTTTGCTTTATACATTCCTAACTTGTCCACACTGGACAAATCTATCGCTTATCATACGATTGAATTTTCTTGTCACATAGACTACACGACGTTTAAGACCGAACTATACCGTCAGATATTTAACAACCTTCGTATAGTTCTATGTCACGACGAATATCGAACGTATGTTAACCGATAGATGGGAACTAAGTCGCGTTTTGATTTTCACATATGAGTATCGATAAGAATATGAAAGTTTCATATTATTATCGAGTATCATATATTGGTTTTAACTTGAACATTTAACTTAAATAGGTTTTACGTTTATGTTTCGTTTTTAAGGGTTTAAAGTTTTTAGTTTAGGGTAAAGTTTTCTTACGTTTACGGTAAAATTGTACGTTTACGTTATCATCGAGTATCCTACCGAAAGAACTAGTGCACCATAAACCCTAACACTAATTAACCCAAATTAACTCTAATCATTACCCTAACTCAAATTATCCCTAATTAACCCAAAATTAAGCTAATAAACCAAATTAACCCTAATCAGCACCATAACCCAAATTAACCCTATTTTACCTAATTAACCCAAATTAACCCTAACCCTAATAATCACCCAAACCCAAATTAACCCTATTTTATCTAATTAACCCAAATTAACCCTAATCATCACCCAAACCCTAACCCAAAATAACTCTAACCCAAATTAACCCTAGCCCAAACCAAAATTAACCCTAATTAATCTAATTAACCCTAACCATAATCATCACAAACTCTATTTTCCCTAATTAACCCTAAACATCACCCTAAACATCACACAAACCCTAACCCTCTTTTACCTAATTAACCCTAACCTTAATCATCACCCAAAACCTAACCCTAACCCGAATTAACCCCAATTAACCTGGCTCTATAACCCTAACCGTATTTTACCTAATTAACCCTAACCCTAATCCTAACCCTAATCATCACCCAAAACCTAACCATAACCATAACCCAATTAACCCCCAATTATCCCGGCCTGGTAACCCTAACCCTAACCCTAAAATCAACAACAATAACACCAATTTAAGAACAACAAAATTATAAATTAAATTCTAAATTAACTCACCTCTGCCGAAGAATAAAGTTCCTCGAGAAGGTGCAGAGCAAGGCTTCGACGAGATGGAGGAAGCTGGGAAGATAGAGCTCGAAGTGTTGGAGGCAGCAACGAGGACGACTGGCGGCGACGAGGTCGATTGGCGGCGACGAGAAACTCCACGATGAGCTCGATCGACGGCGATGGAGAAGGAACTCGGCGACGAGGAAGGCGGCGACGAGAGTAGGCCGGTGGCGACGAGAGGCGACGATGAGAAAATTTGGCGCGGGTAGGTGGGAATTTTTGGGGGACGGTAGGAAGATTCTTAGCTTTATTTTTTTAAATAACCATTTTTTATCCCTATGGATTAATCTGTAGGGCTCTCTTTTGCGACACCATATGGCCAAATAAAAACATTACATGTTAATATCTTTTTAATTTATTTATGTCCCTACGGATTTAGCCGTAGGAGCAAACAATACTCCTACGGAATAAACCGTAGGGACAATAAAAAGTTGCCCCTACGAATTCTTCTATCCGTAGGGACAACCTCTCATTATAATAGTGATATACATGTATAGATACATACATATACATACATATATACAGACATATACATACATATATATAAGAACGATAGGGGTAATTATATATATTTGTTGAAGTCTTGTCCCATCATGTGCCTTTCATAATTTTTCTTTTCTTGGTGTGATTATCATTTGTAGAGCTAGCTTATATATATATAGAGAGAGAATAATGGAGGAAAGATGCCATAGGAGGGAATTTCCTCCTATGGCGTCGAAAAAGTATGCCCTCCATCATGTTTTCCGACGATCGGCACCCATCGTCTTCATCGTTATCATCTAAGATATGGATACACCAAATTTCATGTGATTCTATAATTTTTTTACCGTTGAATTAGTGGGTTCAAAATTAACGGTTTACTGCCAATAGAACTTTTTACATTCCTAAATCAACGGTGAAAAGGTTGTAGAATCATATGAAATTTGGCGTACCCACATCTTAGATGATAACGATGAAGATGATGGATTCCGATCGTCGGAAAACACGACGAAGGACGTACTTTTTCGACGCCATAGGAGGAAATTCCCAACTATGGCCTCTTTCCTCCATTATTCTCATATATATATATATATATATATATATATATATAACGAAAGGGGCGATTATATATATTTTATTTATGAGTGTACACGGGCTTTTCCTATTAGTGGGTTTCAACAAAAAAACTCAAGCTTTGTTGAAATCTTGTCTCATCTTATATCGATGTATCTCTCATATATATAAACATAGAGAGAGAGAGAACAAGGAGGATATATTTTATTTATGAAGGTACACGGGTTTTTAATATAAGTGGGTTTCAACAATAAGACTCCATCTTTATTGAGGCCCATCTAATATTTTATATCCATATACCTCTCATAGTTTTTCCAATGTGAGATTATTTTAGTCTCTCACATCTCAATAAAAACAAAGCTGCAAATGCACAAATTCTTTGAAAATCATGCCATTAAATGCTATTAGGAAGTGTTTCGTGTTTAAAGTAGCCAGAATTAATTAATCAATGCACAAACATTGCAGTTTTTTCAATCCAAAATAAGCAGGCCTCTTGTTTGACCCTAACAAACTATTGCAGTTTTTTACTTTAAAAAAGGACATGCGGGTTCTGTAATTTTAGTGTAGAAGCAACATCCTGAGTCCAAAAGAGAAGGTGTGAGGGAGCACTGAGATGATACCCACCCACATGATTATGCTGTCTTTTTGTCCCTTGCATGCATTGTTCCATGGCTTCAAGAAGGGGGCATCCAAAAGTGGGGACAACAGCCTGGGCACACCCTTAATTCATCATAAGAATATAAAACCAAGGCATCTACATTGAACTAAGAATGTTATGGTAAAACTTAAAAGGGAGAAACATAAAAATCAAAAGCTGGGTTCACTCTGGTACAACATATTTGAATATTTAATTTTCAGAAATATTGATTCATAACTTTGTTTGAGAAACAATCTCATACAGAACGTTCTAAGAAGAAAATTAACAAAACAGGAATATTGAAATCGAAAGTTAGGGCTAACCTCCTTAAGCAGTCTTTCTATTTATAACCTTTAATTCCATTGCAATATTATGACTGTACAATTATGGTATTATCAATAAACTTATGTTTGAAGATCCCAATATACTCTTGCTAGCAAAAACAAACAAGGAGAAATTAATTATCAAAATGAGATTATAAAAACTATGTAAACAATATTTCATGTGCCCTATAGATTTTATTGAACTAGTAATATCGGAAATATCAGGTAAACAGCAGTCAATCATGCATAAATTCAATGTACATAGGGAACAAACATAATTCAAGCCAGCTCAAGATCTATGAGGCCAAATTAATCCAGCTTGTCTTGATGTACCTTTGTTTCATCGTGTTCCTTTTGATTTTTGTCTTGTATATTGGTTGGAAGGCCGATACTTTGATTGGGGACTCGTCGTCTGATTTTAGAACTGGGTCCGTTCTCCACGTGCTTATATATGTATCGTTTTTCCTTTATTTCTTTTGCATTTTCCTTCATGTACCTTTGTTTTGTTATCGACATGTTATTGGAACATGGGGTCGCCCACTATTCTACATCTCCTTTATTTTTATTTTTTTAAAAATCAAATAAAAGAAAGACCTCAATCCAGCTTGTCTAGTGCCTCCCATTTCCCAAACCACTTAAAGAAACCTAAATCCAGCCTATATGTCTAATTCTCGTTAGTGTGAAACCAAGTTCAAACACATATCTCAAGTACAAAGCGTATCTTAAGAAAGCAATATTGTCACAAGACATAAAATGATGGGAACATGCTTCTAACTCAATTAACATAGTATATAAACCATTAAATTTATAATAAAGTATAAGACGTTCCTTTAGACATCTGAAGGCCAGTTATTTTCTCGTACGCTTGCTATTATCATGTGGTAAATGCCAACTTACTAAGATGAATTGATATTTAAATGCTACACCAGCAAAGCTCTTTTTGAATATAATGCCTTACTAGGGAAAATTATGATGCCGGAGCAACATGCAGGCTGCATCACTGACCCGTTGTCATGTTTCTATTACACCTCTCTTCCATATAAAATATTTTACTCCAATACAACAATAAAGAAGTTAAGATTTTTTTAGAATCCTCCCTGTGAGTCTTACAAGTATAACCAGACAATAAGTTTCCACAAGATATAAAAGAATAAACAAAAATATATTTCCTTGATGTTACCAAAAGCAACAGGAAAAATAATAATAATAACAATCCATGTTGGCTCCTTCCAAATCTCCCACCCTTATATAAGAACCATAACCCGGTCACCTACCACAAATACCAAAACATTGCAGCAAAGTAGTAGTAGCAGCAGCCATGGTGTCTGAAAAAACTAGCTCTAAGCATGTGTGTGTGATCGGCGCAGGGCCTTCAGGGCTGGTCTCTGCAAGGGAGCTAAGAAAGGAAGGGCACACTGTCGTGGTACTCGAGCAGAATTATGATATTGGAGGGCAATGGCTATATGATCCAATGGTGGAAACTGAAGATGCTTTAGGTAGGATCACTCCCTTGAAAGTTCATAGTAGCATCTATGCGTCGCTTAGATTAACTTCCCCTAGAGAAATCATGGGCTTCACAGACTTCCCCTTTGTGGCAAAGAAAGGAAGAGATATGAGAAGGTTTCCAGGTCATGCTGAACTTCTCTCGTACCTCAAAGATTTCTGTCACTGGTTTGGGTTGAGAGAGATGATAAGGTTCAGTACTCGAGTTGAGCATGTAGGAATAGTGGATAGAAGAAACATGAAATGGGCTGTCATGTCCAAAGAAACACAAAGCGAGAAGGTCAAGGAAGAAATTTTTGATGCAGTGGTTGTGGCCACTGGGCATTACTCTCAGCCTAGATTGCCAAACATTAGAGGTGAGTACTCACTCTCACCGTAGATTCATTCACTTAATTCTTTTTTCTTTTTCATTTTTTTAAAATGTGGCAGTTTTGGGCATCAGACCAGCAACCCTCCCACTCTGGAGAGGAAAGATTTACCACAAGAGCTATGCTCTTTTGGTTATGGATTCATTCTTTAGTATGCTTCTGATGGCTAGCCCTTGTTCTATGAAGGAATGGACACATGGAAAAGGAAGCAGATTCATAGCCATGTATATAGGGTTCCTGAGCCCTTCCGTAACGAGGTTAGATATACTTTTGTGTCATATATACAAAATCTTTATTGACGCATGATATATATATATATATATATATATATATATATATATATATATATATATATATATATATATATATATATATTATGTGTGTGTGTGTGTGTGTGTGTGTGTGTGAATAGAAGCAAGGTAGACCAATTACAGATCGATATACAAGAATAGTATGCTATATGTAAATTACTTGTAAACACAATGCTTCTCCTCATTGAATTCATAAGACATTAGCTATAAGTTACTCTACTCAAACATTATACACAGGTAGTGGTGGTGGTTGGAAACTCACTTAGTGGGCAAGACATATCACTGGAGCTGGTTGGCACAGCGAAAGAAGTACACCTCAGTGCCAATTCCCTCCAAATCTCCGAGGGCCTAACGAAAGTAATTTCCAAGTATCAAAACCTGCACATACATCTACAGGTATTCTATTGTACCAACCCTTGTATCATTTGCAACCATGCTATATATGTGTATTGTAACATACTGTAATACCATTCAAGAAAAGTAGTATAATTACATGCATACGGCAATCTTGCAACAAATAGAATTGCGAATACATGATCAGATTAAATATCGGCCAATACCTATCGGGGGCCCTCGCAGTATGATAAAGCCGTTTTTTTCCGTTATGGCCTCGGCCCCTATACGATATATGAAACACCCGTCCGATATGATTTTGATATTTGTCAATATCCGATATTGAAAACTTTGTTTAAGGTAATTTATTTCACTAATACAAGATAATGGTGTGACCAGTAGAAATGTTAACTACAGATAGACTGTCTCTGTGAAGATGGAAGGGTGTTTTTCGTTGATGGCTCTTGTGTTATCGCTGAATCGGTCATTTATTGCACTGGGTGAGCCCTCCCTGAACCGTTTGGTGTAATTTTCTGTATAATATAGACGACACGATGAATTTAAATAAATTTTTAAGTCGACGAAAAACTTTGAATGAAACTTCAGGAATGATATATGGATCTTGTCATATTGATGAATACGTCTTTATTTTTCTATGCAGGTATTCTTATTCATTACCATTTCTTGACACCAAAGGAATAGTTGCAATCGATGATGATAGGGTGGGACCTTTATATGAGCACACGTTCCCACCATCACTTGCTCCATCTCTATCTTTTGTAGGCATTCCAAAAAAGGTGAGAGAGTAAAGTCTTTACCTTCGACAATCAAGATCGCCGATTATCCAAAGTGATCATATTCCAATATTAATCACAGAAATGCAAGTATGCACCCCCAAGCATACATATATGCAGGATGTCAATGTCATCAACATCATTATCGTCCTAACCTTCTCAGGTCAACTATGAGATGCAATTCTAAGTCTTAAAGGCTGTATCTTGAAGACATGCCTACCGCATTACATTGATTGAATACGCCTCAATTGAATAGCTCCCTACTATCAACCTAAAGATTGCACCTAATTCTGTTGTTGACTAAGCTTTTACTAACTTCATGATGTAGCTCATAGGGTTTCCGTTCTTTGAATCACAAGCTAAGTGGATAGCCCAAGTTCTGTCTGGCAAAAGAAAGCTGCCATCAAGGGAAGACATGATGAGAGCCGTCGAGGAATTCTATCACTCTAGAGACATCACAGGGATACCAAAGCACAATACACATGATATCGCTGACTTTGAGGTAACCCTATATTTCCCACATTCATCGCATGTTGATAACAGAGTTTGAGGTAAATTTCCAGGTCAGCTTTGTTATCAAGATCGCTAAAGATGGAATTGCATAATGCCCATAAGACTTAAGCATGCTAATGATAGTCGGGTCTCTAGATACCATCTACTCAACTGCGGCTGGTATTGACAGATCTCTAAATAAAAGGGAAAAAAACACTAAGCAAAACTACACTATAGTACCCTTTGAAACAAGGGTAAAAGGGGTTTTTTTTCCCCTTTTACTGTTAATATTATTCCTTTGTGAACATAGCAGCTTGTTATATTGTTATTCATGACAAAATATCCTTTTATTTTGGTGACAGTATTGTGACAAATATGGAGATAATTGTGGATTCCCACACTTGGAAGACTGGAGGAAAGACCTTTGTTTGGCAGCTATAAGGAATGCTGAAGCCGACCTAGAAACTTACCGCGACGCGTATGATGATCATGAACTGCTTCAAAAAGCTCATCAAAGCCCTCATTTCATGCAGCTAGACCCTGATGTTATTGCAATCTGAAACCCAGCAATTTATTCAAGAATCCTCGATTTAGTTATTCGCAACTTTCTTACCAGCTATCCCCAATGTATATTGCAAGTTTGCTTTAAAAATCTCAAATCCAAAGAGAGATGAGGTCAGAATACCATGTAATTCACATTTCATAATAGCAATTTCATTAAAATTGTTAGCACACACTTCTCACCTTATAATAAACTAAGGCCTTCAATAGCTCACAGTTCTAGCAGGACTTCATACAAGCTATACTGGATTTAAGCTTATAAGTTGTTCTATGATACCTAAACAGGGAGTGATCCATACTTGTGATTTGTCAATGGTGTGGGTTTGGGCGAAACCAAACCAGCGGGTGTGTATCCGTGCGAGTGAATGAATAAAGTGTATGCAGGTCTTCTCAGTGGCGAGCATTAGTGCATTGGATGCTCTAGAAGGTGTCTACAACAAGCAATCTAGTATTCTATAATCGAAGAAGCATAGCGAGGCTCATTGTTAGGCATGAGTGATGAGGTACTATATTATTGGTGGACTTATAATCTCATTTACCAAGCAACACCTATCTTCTATCCAAGCTCTAGACGTATGATCCACCGTGATTTTTGAAGGGGTGTTAAGATATGCATGTTGTATAGCGTAAAAATTGGAATTGAACCAACGACCTCTCACTTCGGAGTGGAAAGTCTTACCGCATGCGCTATTCCCAATTGGTTTTCTAGATTACAAGACCCTCATATTCAAAGATGGGTAAATCCCACCACGAAGATATGATGAATTCCTCATCTACTAACAACTATAGCTTACTTTTCATCACCTAATAATCAAAAGTGGATAGTTCTATGAGGGACAGTTATTGCAATTGTATTGAATGAATATTAAAAAAAATAGCCTTTTAATCCGCCAGGGTTATTGCAGTCGATGCGTGCGATTCACTACTGAGATCATAATCCAACCCCAGAAACTTTATCTCAGAGCCCTCACAAACGTAATCCGAAGAATTAGAGCGAAGGAGGTGTTATTGAAACCCTAAACCTAGAAATCAAGAGAGGGAGAGGAGAAGGGGTCGTTCGAAGTTGCAACTGGACTGAATAGGGAGGGAAAACAGAAGTTTGACATAATTTTATTTTAAACAGTGGTCATCAATCCGTTCAGGATGCATTTGCTCCAAAAGCGCAATTTCTTAACAAAAGAAAGTGGCATATCAACCGGGCCGTTGCTCATTGGTATTTTCCAGAGATTGAAATAGTGTCTTGTATAAGGAGCATAATATGATTCGTTAAGCAATCGATTGAACGTTGTTTTCTCGTAATTGTTGTGAAGACGAATTCAAAATGAAATTGATTATATTGAAAGTGTGGATCTAAATATGAAGAAATACCTTCAAATATAAGGACCAATATTAATGATTTGTGCGTGTCATCCCTTGCATAGGGGCCATGTTAATATTCAATTATCATTTTAATTTTATCGGAAGTAGTCTCCTTTAAATAAATGAAAAGCTTCACGTACAATAGGCTGTAGCCATTGTCGCCTTTGTGTCTGAAGCTTATGTTAGTTTAGTAAGCTTACAGCCTTGCTGGTTGAAGCCATGCTACAGATAGGCGAGAGGTATAACAATATCGGTCCGTCTCAAAAATACATGTTTCATAATTAAAGCAATCCAAAATAAATGGATATGGTTTAAGCATGATGAACATGAATCATAAATTATGAATCAACATGTCTGATTTGATCAATGGATGGGTTGAAACACGACCTCGTTGAAGAGATTAATTTCACCAGCTAATCCAATTTGATTTGTATTAATTAAAAATATTAATATACGAGTACATGTTTTGAATCAAGCCTTCAGCTCCTGAACACATACCAAAAAGCCAAGCGATAGAGTGGAGTCCATATTCATTAGAAATTCAAGAATTAAACGCACGGTTTGATCAAATACTAGAGAAATCACCAACTCTTGCCTTTTGGCCTTTGAAACTTAACTCAAATTGCATATTTTTCTCCATAAAATTCAAAACAACGAGAAATTATTATTTCATAACTCAAGCCGACCATATTATTAAAAAAATCGCATGCCATCAATTGCACTCGCTTTTTCTCTCTCTCACCGTTGTATTCTCTTCAACTTCTTTCACATGCAATGCATGTGCTTAAAATATAACCCAACAAGCAAGCGATGCATAAAATATAACCCAACAAAATTCTGCCGTTTTTTCTTTTGATGAAAATCCTACAGCAAATTGAACTGTCTACGTAGCTAAAATCATATTTTTTGCTAAATAAATTATTAAAAGCAGCATAATAGAAAATAAAAGAAAAGGAAACGGAAAAGTAAAGGGCAAAAAAGAAAGAAAGAAAAAAAAATAGTAAACCGACTTAAATCAATCATGCCATATTTGCAATATCGAAGGCAACAAACCACCCTTCAGTGGCTGTTTGGTTGTAGGATTGTGAAATTTGGACTTCCAAATAGTACAATTGAAATTTTTTGGATTGTCTAATTTTGTATTTGGTTGATATTGGATTACTAATATTGAATTTGTAGATTCTTGTAATTTTGGTTGGGAAAAATAAAATGGGATTTGGATTTGAGAATTTTAAAGAGAGGTAGAGTGAAAGCTAATTTTTTAATATATAAAGTGCAATGAGCCCCGTATGTTTTGCTTGAATCCACAAGAATCCAACAAAGAAAAAGATTTGAGGATCCATGTCCTCTTGTGGGCCACTCAGAGGCTGTTCAGCTGCATTGGTTGGTGAAAAAAATTGGGATTTGCATTTGAGGATTTTAGAGAGTGATAGAGGGAGGAGTTAAAATACAGTGGGCCCCACTAAACAGTGCGAATCCTTATGAATCCATGGTTTTTTAAAATTTCATAAATCCTTAAAAATGGTAGCATCCCACAAAAAACAAGCAAATCCAAAAAACCCCAAAATCGTATAACTGAACAAAAATCCTACAATTCTCGCTCTTTTTTGGATTCTTAAATCCAAATAGTGACTAATCCTTAAGAATCCTTGAACCAAATAGGTCATAACTAAAAACAACCAAATCCAAACTTACCATCCTACAACCAAACACAATATTTATTAATCCAAGGATTCTAAAATCCAAATAGCGCAAAATTCACACAAATCCTACAAGCAAACAAGCCCTTAATAAACTCACACATCAAGTATCTTCAGTTAATCACACTCTTTTCCCTTAACAAACTCACACAGGAAGTATCTTAAGTAAATCACACGCTTTTGCCCCACACAAGGTCGTAATATTCGCGAATTTTTGAGCAGAGATTTAATCACGGTTGACGAAAATTATTCAAAAATAATTCGTGAATTATTCATGAATAATTCGTAAAATCGGCGAATAATTCGCAACATCAAAACTCGGCTTCTCACATATTAATTTCTTCCTCGAAATCCTTCCCGAACATTTTCCGAATACTTGCCGAGTATTTCCCGAATACTTATTAATTTTTTCCCAAATAATTTTCCGAATTCGAATTTTCTATCTCCGTGCCGAATTAAATACTGAATGTCCGAATTTGTGAGCATGGTCGGTCTCAAGGGATCACAGTTACTCACTTTTTTTACCAAACTGGACCCCACCTAAAAATCACAACCAATTTCTACCATTTTACTTCCCATCGATCAAATTACCCACCCACCAAATTTGAACCAAAAAAACACATACACAAATTTCTCAAGCATACACGGCCATTACTTCAATCGTGGACTTAATTATTACCTCTTCGCCTTGACAGAAAGCTTCATCCCTAGCTGGTAACAGTAGCCGTAGCTGCATATAAAATAACACCTCTTAGTATCGTTGAGCTCGAAGGCGTGGCTGCGCCCTTTGCTGTAGTTGGAAATCGGATGCACGAGGCGTTGCACTTGTTGTCCACCGTCTCGTCCACCTGCACCACGTCCGCCATCCCCGACCTGAAGTAGAGTAGACTGCAACCCAACTAAAAAAATGTAAAGAGTCAGCAGCTAGCTAGCTAGATATGTTCCTTAACTGCTCCAGAACTCCATCAATGCGTGCATTTTAAATATATGTGTTTGGTGGAAATCAAAGTTGTTGCATATTAAATGGGTTACTCCTTTAAAGGATCTGATGAGGCTGGACGCGACCTGGATCGCGTCAACATGTTACCTTCCGTTGATCTGCTGATGGCGGCGACGGGTGGCTGAAATTGGATCTGGAGGCTGTCGCTCCTGACGCGTGTGGATCTCAATGGGTTTGAGGTTGTGGTTGCCGAGCTACCTGCAAGGAAGTCCCGGGATGGTTGTACCACCGAGGACCCTCCGACGGTCAAGTTAGACTAGAGATCCGAGCAGAGTAACGGTTTAGTGGAGTGAAAATGGCTTACTTGAACCGTCTGAAGAAGGGGTTTATATAGCGGTGGCAGCAGGTGAGGCAGGCACGAGAATCACGACGGCCGTTACGCTCCCGACGTCACGCTCTCGTGATGAGCGGGATCTTCCATTAATGGCAAGACATGCTCGTTAATAGGGGATCGTGGTGGCGTGGAACGTGGGATGTGGCCGGCGGAGATCTCGCGCATGGCGAGATTCGCGGAATAGCGGCTACGCCTGCAAGCGGTGTTGTTGGTCGGTCGATAAGACCGAGGAAGACGATCTTGGCGGGAGAGCTCGCGAAGGAGCG
Source organism: Agapanthus africanus (assembly GCA_030015575.1). Classification (NCBI taxonomy): domain Eukaryota; kingdom Viridiplantae; phylum Streptophyta; class Magnoliopsida; order Asparagales; family Amaryllidaceae; genus Agapanthus; species Agapanthus africanus. The sequence continues at coordinate 108,761,778 of CM057337.1, forward strand.
GGAGAGCCAAGGTATCTTGATTCTGCTCGAGCCCGGAGGCTAGCTGAGAGGGCCGAAGAGGCTCGGGCCTGTGATAGCTCGGAGACGAGCTGTGAGGCCGAGGAGGCCAATTATGCTGGGGGCTCGGAGGTGAGCCAGCGTTTGCTTGTAGGACGGGCACAGGAGTGGTCTGGTCGGCCACTGTAGGTCCTTTCTTGTGAGCCCTGAGACACGTCATCTTCCATGTGTCCTGATCTGGGAGATCACCGATATCGAGCATTATCATTAGCCCCCCACTCCCGTCCCGACCAGCTGACGGGTCGGGTCGAGAGTGGTTTGCCGGATCACCCGAGGTGAGCTCCTTTCCAAAGATATCGTCGGGCGTGTCTCTGGGCAATTGGTTGTCTTTTCTGGATGAGGCCAGCGAATCAGGACGGGATCCTTTGCATTAAAGAGGGGGCACCGGATCGTATGCACTTTTGCTGAAACGACAGACCACGTGTCGGGTGCCGGTTGGCTGATGTGACGTGGCGCAAGCTTCTGGCGTCCGATGCGCCGCCGCCAATGCGCTTGCGACAGGTGGGGCTATCGTGGCCGTCGAGAGCACCGAATCGTTTTGGCGGGAGTCGACCGTCACCGCTGGATGAGGACGCCGGTAGCATAAATAGGGAGGAGGCCTGATTCAGGATCTCTCTCCCTTCACATTCTTCTCATTCTGAGTCTTATTTGCTCGGCGCTCTCCTTTTAGGTTGGATCTTACATTCTCTCTTCTCAAGGGCTCCTTCCCATCAGGTTAGATGTCTTGCTTCTTTTTCCTTCTGCTTCTTCTCCTTCTGAATCGAGCCTTTTCTCCCTTTTGGCAGGACAGATGGTTCAATCCCAGACTCTTAGTGCCTTCGGCGGTCAGTCTTAGAAGGGGGCGGCGGGGCGGCTGTGCCTCCGGCTGACTCAAGCCCTGCGCCGGATGTGCCTCCGACGGCGGGGCCACCTGCCCCGTCATGAGCTCCTGACGATTGTTCCGACGGCGGCCAAAGGCGTACACGGGTTCCCGAATCTCAGAGGAGGGATGCAGGAGAGGGCGAAGACGGGGTTCCTCTTAAGCGGAAGAGGACGGTCTCTCGTGCGCCGCCGATGGAGGTTCCAGAGGGAACTCCTGTGCAGGAGGGGGACGTCCAGTTCGTGGTACTGTCAGGGCTTTCTGTTGCCGCCAGCCTTCTTACCGGTATGGAGGAGTCGGCCGGGGGCCAGATGCCGCGGGGGACCTTGAGGGCCCAAATGGCGGCTATCGCACAGGAGGCGGTTCAGGTATGTACTCCCTCATGTGTCACTTCGAGCGACCTTTTCCTAGTTCGGGTGTCCTTAAGTTTCCCTGCTATTTTTCGCCAGGTTCTTCAACACTGCGCCCTTGTTACTCGTATGGAAGCCGAGGGGGCTATTCGGGCTACGAGGTCAGCAGAAGAGTCTTCTTCGGAGGTCGAGGGTTTGCGACTCGAGCTGTGTCTGGAGAGGGAGAAGTCGATCGTCCTCAAAGCCCGGTCAGAAGCCACGGATCTCGCCGTTTCAAAGTGCCGGGAGTCCTATCGCCGCCTGAGCGAGTCCCACCGGGTCGCCGAGGCGAAGTTGGTGGAACTGGCCGATCGCTTTGCGGCTATGAAGAGGGAGAGGGATGCAAGCAGGCGGGATGCCGAGGCGGCGCTTCAGGCGGCGGAGCTTTCCGAGATCCGAGCTAGAAAGGCGGTGGCTGATTACAAGGGGTCGGACCAATTTTACATCGACCTCGGCGAGGCCTCCGCCGTTGCATAGAACAAAGCTCTTGATGCCGTCAAGGAGCAACTTCCGGAATTTTCCGATGGTGAGCTTCGAGCTCGGGTCCCACTTTCAGTGGTCATGCCCTCGGTCGACAGTGATGAGGGAAGCGAGGTCTAGGCCGTGCTTGCGGCCAGAACTTCCCTTTTGTAAACCTTCGGGTAATTTGATAAAGCTAGGGAGCCCATAATACCCTTGTAAAGACTCTTGGCTTTTTGAATAAATTTTTTTTGTTTTCGCAACAGTGTTTGTGCTTTGTGCTTGTACTTCCTTTTGTTGGTAGACACTTGTATTTGCACAGTACTGCTTTTATGTTCGGCACGTTCCTCGTCTAGCGATTACTCATCGACTTGAATCTGATCACTTGCCGAGTGTGCGAGGACCGGCGGGAAGACGGTATCTCCATGGCCCCGAAGTCGATGTGGAGATCGCTAAGACGTTGATAGATCGGATGCCTCTTGTTGAGTTCATGTTACTTAGTTGTTGGAGGGGCCGTGAGTGGCCTATTAAGGATGGCGCCGAGCAGGGTAGCTGCTCGGTGCCTCATGGCGAGGGCATTGATCCTTATTTGCTGGAGGGTCCGTAATTGGCCAACTAAGGATGGTGCCGGGCAGGATAGCTGCTCGGTGACTCTTGCTGAGGGCTTGATCCTTAGTTTTTGGAGGGACTGTAATAGGACAACTAAGGATGGTGCCGAGCAGGGTAGCTACTCGGTGCCTCTTGGCGAGGGCTTTGATCCCTGGTTTGTTGGGGTAGGGAGCTACCAGCCAGGGATAACCGAGCAAGGGCAGGCCCGGTTGCCTCTTTTGAGGGCTTTTGATCCTTAGCACGGGAGGGGCCGTGAGTGGCCTACTAAGGATGGGGCCGAGTAGGGTAGCTGCTCGGTGCCTCTTGGCGAGGGCTTTGATCTTTAGCGCGGGAGGGGCCGTGAGTGGCCTACTAAGGATGGGGCCGAGCAGGGTAGCTGCTCGGTGCCTCTTGGCGAGAGCTTTGATCCTTAGCACGGGAGAGGCCGTGAGTGGCCTACTAAGGATGGGGCCGAGCATGGTAGCTGACGCGACCTGGATCGTGCCAAGATGTTACCTTCCGTTGATCTACTGATGGCGGCGACGGGTGGCTGAGATTGGATCTGGAGGCTGTCGCTCCTGAAGCGTGTGGATCTCAATGGGTTTGAGGTTGTGGTTACCGAGCTACCTGCAAGGAACTCCCGGGATGGTTGTATCACCGAGGACCCTCTGACGGTCAAGTTAGACTAGAGATCCGAGCAGAGTAACGGCTTAGTGGAGTGAAAATGGCTTACTTGGACCGTCTGAAGAAGGGATTTATATAGCGGTGGCGGCAGGTGAGGCAGGCACGAGAATCATGCCGGCCGTTACGCTCTCGATGTCACGCCCGCATGATGAGCGGGACCTCCCATTAATGGCGAGACAGGCTCGTTAATGGGGGATCGTGGTGGCATGGAACGTGGGATGTGGCCGGTGGAGCTCTCGCGCATAGCGAGATTCGCGGAATGGCGGTTACGCCTGCAAGCGGTGCTGTCGGTCGGTCGATAAGACCGAGGAAGATGACCTCAGCGGGAGAGCTCGCGGAAGAGCGGGAGAGCCGAGGTATCTTGGTTCTGCTCGAGCCCGGAGGCGAGCTGAGAGGGCCGAGGAGGCTCAGGCCTGTGATAGCTCGGAGACGAGCTGTGAGGCCGAGGAGGCCAATTGTGCTGGGGGCTCGGAGGTGAGCCGGCGTTTGCTTATAGGACGGGCACAGGAGTGGTCTGGTCGGCCACTGTAGGTCCTTTCTTGTGAGACCTGGGACACGTCATCTGCCACGTGTTCTGATCTGGGAGATCATCGATATCGAGCATCATCAATATTGGTGACTCTCAAGATGCTGACACGTGGCAGATGACATGTCCCAGAACCTACAAGAAAGGATCGAGAACTTCAGATGGGATCGCACCTCGGGCCTCCGGCCCGAAGAGTCTCCCGACCTTCAGTGGCCTTCCAGGCTCCCCCGGATCGCTTCCGAGCTATCACAGAACCAAGATGTCTTGGCCTCCCGCTCATGCCCGAGCCTCCTGCTGAGCTCATCTTCCTCGGTCTCATCCAGACCGACCCGCAGCGCTGATCACATGCGCCTACGCCACGGCTCCGCGAATCTCGCCATGTGCGAGATATCCGCCGCCCACGATCCCGCATTCCACGCCATCACAATCCTTCATTAAAGAGCCTGTCTCGTCATTAATGAGGGATCCCGCATATCACGCGGGCATGATTCCAGGAGCGTAACAGCCGGCGTGATTCCCGCGCCTGCCTGTCCGTTTGCTGCCGCTATATAAACCCCTCTCTTAGACGATCGAGGTAAGCTATCTTTACTCCACTAGGCCGTTACTCTGCCAAAATACCCCGTCTAACTTGATCGTCGGAGGGTCCTCGGTGGTACAACCACCCCGGGACTTCTTTGCAGGTAGCTCGGCCGCAACTACTCAAAACCCATTGAGATCCACACGCTCCAGGAGGCAACCCTCTAACTCGGTCTCAACCGTCTGACTGCATACGAAGAGATCAACGGAAGATAGCATCTGAAGGAGATCCAGAGTCCATCAGTTGGCGCCGTCCGTGGGAAACGTTAGTTCCACTCAAATAAAAGTTCATCTTCCGATCTTGCCTACATGGCAAGCGGTCACCGCGACGATCCAAGCACCAGCCATCAGCCTCCCCACAGTGGAGACGAGGGAGAATCCCCTCCTCCACCAAACGCCATTCACGCCCTATCCACTCGGATAGATCGACTCACGTCTATCGTGGATGCGCTCGTCCGTGTCCAAGCCGCCGGGTAAGCTCCCCAGGTCGCCGCTCCCCTTTCGCGAGACCGGGACCCCTACAGAGGGAGAGAAGACTCCACCCGCGTTGGCACGTACGATCACCGCCTCGCTGTCTCCGGTCCGCAGATCCCTCGGGCTGACATATTCAATGACCCGGTAGGCGCCGCACAGTTTAACTCCGAGGTCTTACGCCAGAGCACCTCGCCCTGATCCCCATCGCACCCCTATCCCCCCTGAGGGACTTTCGGTCAGCTCACCTGTGCCCAGGCATGACCGACACCCCCTCCCTTGATGGGGTCGCGCGTACGGGGCTCGCCACGGCAGCTCGAAAACGACCTCGTCAGGAGACCTGAGGAATGTCATCGGACGGAATCGGGGCCGTGGCCAGGCAGAGGTCTCCGGCAGCAGGGGCCAAAAATCAGAGTAAGCCGACTCATCGGGATACCACGGCCGACTCGATGCCCTCGAAAAGAAGATCGAAGGTATGCATCGGGAAGGTCGTTATTCGAGCGACGGGGCCAAATATGCCGCCGACTCGATCACAAAGCAGCTCACCGAAGAGCTACTCGCCGTCCATATCTCCTCCTTGAACAAGCCCCCGAAGGTCTCGCTCTTCGATGGGAAGTCTGACCCGAAGGACCATTTGGACGCGTTCACTGCCGGGATGAGTTTCCGGGACTGTTCCGACGCGGCCCAGTGTCGCGCTTTCCCGGCCACTTTCATCCGCTCCGGACAAGACTGGTTCCGAGGACTCACGCCACGCTCAATCTCAACCTTCGATGAGCTGGCCACCTAATTTCTCAACCACTTCGTCGGGAACTGACGGCAGAAGCGGACCGTCGACCACCTCTTAACAATAAAGAGCGGAGATAAAGAAACCTTCAAAGGCTACGTCACCCGCTTCTACAATGCCCTCTTCAAAGTCCCGGAACACCGGGACGAGATGGTCATTACGACACTTAGGTCGGGTCTTAGGTATAAGGAGTGGTTATGCTCCTTTGCATTAGCGCAACCTAAGACCATGGCCGAGGTAAAGGCCTGGACCGAACGTGAGATCCAGCTGGAATCCGAGGTGAACGCCAATCTTCCCCGGACAGAATAAGCTGATCACAAGAAAAGGGGCCAGGAAGAGAAAAAAAGGATTGAGCGGCCAAAGCCCTACTCCCCAAAGTTTCAGGAGTACAGCCCGCTCAACGTCCCAAACAGTACTGCTGGAGGAGGCTAAGGGCGAGAGATTCTTCAAACTCCCCCCAGTCTCGAACAGGGTAGCAAAGCGCACCCGGGACCCCTACTGCGGCTTCCACAGGTCGCAAGGCTACTCCACGGAGAACTGCAAGCAGTTCCGAGACTACATCGAGGAGCTAATCCGTTCGGGGCACCTGGCAACATACTTGCGAGACAAACGACAGGCTGACCGCGAGCAAGAGCAACGTCCCCTTCCCGGTGAATTAACAATCGGCCAAATCATAGTCATGTCAGCGGGTGATACGGCGAATATTTATGAGGCTCAGCACCCCTCACCGACCGAGGGGTTTGACAGCCACCTAAGGAAGTGGGCCAGGGCAGCCAAGCCGATCATTTTTACTGACGAGGACCTCCACGGTATATCCCTGCCCCACAACGACCCGCTGGTGATCACTGCTCGGGTCCACCGCTACGAGGTGCAGAGAATAGTGGTCGACTCTGGAAGCTCAGCAGACATTCTATTTTATGACCGCTTCCTACGTATGGGACTCTCCTCGTCAGACCTAAGGCCGACCACCCACGTCCTGTCAGAGTTCACCAATCACTCCATCCTGGCGGAAGGAGTATCACTCTCTAGTTTAACATCGGGGAGGCCGGCCGCACGCGCACCGTGCCTATGGAATTCATCGTAGCGAGAATCGCGTCGGCTTACAACATCCTTCTCGGCCTCCCCACACTGAACTCCCTCAGGGCCCAGATATCGACCTTCCACCTGGCGATGAAATTCACGCTCGACCAGGGTGGGATAGGTCGGGCCTACGGTGACCAACGGACTGCAAAGGTTTGCTTCACCGCAACATCTTCGTCTGAGCGGCCAAACGACGATGTTGAGGGCGAGGGTGACATCAAGGGCTCTCTGGACACTTGAGACGAGCAAAAGGAGGTCCGAGGGACCCTGGTGGAGCCACTGAAAGAGGTCCCCCTTGTAGAAGGGGACGACAAACGAACCGTTCAGATCGGGTCGCTTTTAACTGGGGCTCAGCGAGACGACCTGGTTGGTTTCCTCAGAAAAAACTCTGACGTATTCGCCTGGGCACCTGCTGACATGCCTGGGATCGACCCCAAAATCATATCTTACAGGCTCGGGGTAGATCTTACGGCCCGACCCGTCAGGAAGAAAAAGCGAAGCTTTGCCCTGATCTAGCAAAAGGCGATCGAGGACGAGGTAGACAGGCTCCTCGCCGCCAACTTCATTCGAAATATGCCTTACTCGGAATGGCTGGCGAACGTAGTCCTGATCAAAAAGTCAAGCGGAAAGTGACGCATGTGCGTCGACTTCACCGACCTCAACAAGGCCTGCCCGAAAGACAACTATCCCCTCCTTCGGATAGATCAGCTCGTCGACAGCTCGGCAGGTCACGAGCTATATAGCTTCATGGATGCTTTTTCCGGCTACAATCAGATCCGCATGAATCAGGCAGACGAGGAGCTCACCACATTCACAATGGACCGGGGGGTATACTGCTACAAGGTGATGCCTTTCGGCCTCAAAAATGCTGGAGCAACGTACCAACGCTTGGTCAACCGCATGTTCAGGCCACAGATCGGCAGGAACATGGAAGTTTATGTCGCCGACATGCTCATCAAGTCAGTCTCATCGGTCGACCACGTAAAAGATCTGGGCGAGGCCTTTGACGTCCTCCGCAAGTTCAAGATGAAACTAAACCCCGCCAAGTGCGCATTTGGGGTCACCGGTGGAAAATTCCTCGGTTTCATGGCCACTCGCCGCGGGATCGAAGCTAACCCGGAGAAAATCAACGCCATCCTGAACATGGACACGCCCAAGACTAATGTCGAGATCATGTGGCTAACAGGGCGGGTAGCCGCTCTGTCACGTTTCATGTTGAGGTCTGAGGAGAAGTGCCTCCCGTTCTTCAAGGCTCTAAGGAAAATTCCAAGGTTCGAGTGGTCGGAGGAGTGCCAGACTGCCTTTGACCAATTGAAGAGGAACCTCACGACTCCATCGCTGCTCATCTGACCGGTCGAAGGGGACGAGCTATCACTGTACCTAGCGGTATCCGACCAAGCAGCGGGCTCGGTGCTCGTCCGAGAGGTCAACGGAGTCCAGAAGCCGGTAGACTATGTGAGCCACGTCTTCAAAGATGCAGAAACGAGGTACCCAGCCATAGAGAAGATCGTCTTGGCACTCATCGTGACCTCAAGGAAGCTATGCCACTATTTCAAGGCGCACACTATCCTCGTACTTACAGAGCGCCCTTTGGGGCCTATCCACGCCTCACCCGAGTCTTATGGCCGCTTGGAGAAGTGGAGGTAGGAGTTGTCCCAGTTCGACATAAAATACCGCCCGAGGCAGCCATCAAAGCACAAGCTCTGGTCGATTTTGTTGTCGAATGCACCATCCCCAGCAAGGCGCCGGAGTCAATGCCGGCCCCCGTAGCTCAACCCTCGGTCGATGGGAAGCTCCACTCAGTCTCTGATTGGACCCTTTAAGTCGACGGGTCCTCGACCGAGGAAGGCTATGGCGACGGCCTCATCATCTGGGGCCCGAATGAGGCAGAAATGGAGTATTCTCTGAAGCTCGGGTTCAAGACCTCAAATAACGCGGCGAAATACGAGGCCTTGCTGGCCGGACTGCGCATAGCCTCCGGACTGGGGCTGAAAACGATTCGGATTCGCAGCGACTCCGCCCTAGTTGTTGGCCAAGTGACCGGCGATTCAAGGCAAGGGAGCCTCTGATGGTGAAGTACCTGAACAAGGTAAGAAGACTGCGAAAGGACTTCGACGAAGTCCAGGTAGAGCAGATCCCCAGACAGATCAACGCCCAAGCCGACGCTTTGAGTAAGCTGGCTTCATCCTACTCGGCCAACAACAAGAGGAGCATCCTCTTCGAAGCCTTGCCACGGCCCAGCGTGGAAGACGGGGCAACAACACTTCAAGTCTGCAGCCCAGGAAGAAGACCGAGACTGGAGAAAGCCCTTCGTGGAATTTTTGAGGGAAGGTACGCTCCCAGAAGATTAAGGAGAAGCTCGACGTCTCCGAGCCAAAGCTTGCCATTTCGTCTGGAGCAATGGGAACCTCTACAGGAAGTCCTTCACTCAGCCCCTGCTCTGTTGTGTTGACCCCCACGAAGCCGACTACGTCCTCCATGAGATCCACGTAGGAGTCGGCGGCGAGCACCAAGGGGCCCGCACCTTAATCCAGAAAGCCTTGCTCCAGGGGTACAACTGGCCGACCATTCATCAAGACGCCCAAAAGATGGTCAGGAGGTGCAAGAGCTGCCAACTCCATGGAAACATACTTCGCCTTCCTGCTACCGAGATAACCGCCCTAACCTCCCCATGGCCGTTTGCCCAGTGGGGAATGGACATGATAGGCCAGTTCCCTACCGGTACGGGTGGGCACAAGTACGTCCTTATCGCGGTGGACTACTTCACGAAGTAGATCGAGGCCATTCCCATCAGGAAACCGGACGCCACCACGACTATTAAGTTCCTGCAGAACAACGTGATACTCCGGTTCGGTATCCCGAGGTGCATAATCACCGACCATGGAACAAATTTCGAAAATGAAAGAGTTAAGGAGTTTTGCAGCGAATATCACATCCACATGAAATTTTCCACGGTCGTACATCCCCAATGCAACGGGCAAACCGAGGTCGCTAATCGGGACGTCCTCCGAGGTCATCGGACATGCCTAGAGGACGCCAAGGCAGTTGGGTCGAGGAATTACCCTGGGTCCTATGGGCCCTGCGCACATCGAAGAAAACCCCCACCGGGGAAACCCCTTTCAGCCTCTGCTACAGAACCGAGGCAATGGTCCCAGCGGAGATCGGGCTCCCCAGTCACCGGGTCGAGCATTTCGACCACGAAGCGAACACCTCGGCACTTCGAACCAACCTGGACATCTTATTGGAGAAACGAGATCGGGCTCAGATAAGAGCTACCGCATATCAACAGCAAACCGCCCGCTACTACAACGCACGAGTTAAGAGTCGCTTCTTCAAGGCCGGATATTTGGTCCTAAGGCGGAACGAGTTCGTCGATCAAGGCAAGCTGCATAAGTTTTCCCCAAAGTGGGACGGTCATTTCCTCGTCTCCGAGGTCCTGCCGGAGCCTACCGCTTGCAAGACGAGGATGGGCGCAAGTTTCCACGGCCTTACAACGCTGAGAAGCTCAAACTGTACCGATGAAAAGAGTATCTATGTGTGTTTCTTCTTTCACAAAGACAATGTAAACCTTTCTAAAGTCCTTTCTGTTCAAAATAATAAGAAGGGAACACTAGAACATTGCAAAAAGAAGAATTTTATTTATTCAAAAGGTATTATGGGCTCCTCAGCCTTACAGAAAAATAAATGGGGGTTACAACAGAAGTGGAACGGGATCGAGAAAGTACTCCTGGTAATACTCGGAGTAGATTTCCGATAGCCGAGCCCTAGCCTCTGCAGCCCGCTCCTGCCGATGCTGCACGCGAACCCGGGACGCCACAGAAGCACCCGATGTTCCGCCCTCTTAGCCTTGGCTCACGATGTACATCATCTTGAAGCACTCCAGAATGAGGGGTAAGGATCGGTCGTGCCTGGCTTTCGAGATGAGGCCGAGCAGGAAGACCGAACGCACCTTGTCGAGCGCCTCGTCCAGAAACTCCTCGGTGAAGGAGTTGTCTAACCCCGTAGACCTCCTCTAAATTGCGTACATCAGCAGCTGTAGCAGGGACTACCGCCGAGGGAGAAGCCGGCCGACGTGACCCTCGAGGCGCCGAACCACTCCCCGGTACCCATCCTCGACCAGGGATTGGTCATACAAGGAGACGTCATCAAAGGCGATGATCTCTTCGATCGAATATGTGCGCCCAGTCATTTCAAAAGAAAATGATGCCGAAGGGGTTGCCATCCCCTTCTCTATTTATAACCCCAAACAGAATCCTTAAGGGCCTAAATTCACGCGCGAATCCTGGGATTCGTCAGGATTATTCCAATACCACGCCGCCACGTGGCAAAAGTGACGCGGCTCCCCGAAACGTTATGCTTCCCCCAAGCATTCATAACACGCGTCGACCGCGACGGTCATGCTTCCCGACGTTCAAACACTGGGGAAGATCGGATAGAACCTCATGACTCAACTGGGAAACAACCCTGTTCGGTCCATCCTTAGCAGGCCTCTCCATGCCCTCCTGCGCTAAGGATTAAAGGCCTCACCAAGAGGTAACCGGGCAGTGACCCTGCTCGGTTATCCCTGGCTGGTAATTCCTTACCCCACGACGCCAAGAATCAAAGCCCTCACCAAGAGGCCACTGAGCAGCAACCCTGCTCGGTCCATCCTTAGCAGGCCTCCCCATGCTCTCCCGCGCTAAGGATCAAAGCCCTCACCAAGAGGCAACCGGGCAGTGACCCTGCTCGGTTCTTCCTGGCTGGTAATTCCTTACCCCACTACGCCAAGGATCAAAGCCCTCACCAAGAGACCACTGAGCAGCAATCCTGCTCGGTCCATCCTTAGCAGGCCTCCCCATGCCCTCCCGCGCTATGGATCAAAGCCCTCACCAAGAGGCAACTGGGCAGTGACCCTGCTCGGTTATCCCTGGCTGGTAATTTCTTACCCCACGACGCTAAGGATCAATGCCCTCACCAAGAGGCAACCGGGCAGGAATCTTGCTCGGTTATCCCTGGCTGGTAATTCCTTACCCCACGACGCCAAGGATCAAAGCCCTCACCAAGAGGCAACCGGGCAGTGACCCTGCTCGGTTATCTCCGCGATGCTCTATCATTTCAGCTTTTATATCGCGAAGGTCGCGATTGCCCAATCATTTCGGCTATTTTTCGCGGTGCCCAATCATTTCGGCTATTTATTTTATTTTTACTCGCTGCTTTTTATTGCGAGTTGCCCAATCATTTTGGCTATTTTGCATGCATACATTTTTACTTGCTGCTTTTTATTGCAAGTTGCCCAATCATTTCGGCTATTTTGCATGCATACATTTTTACTTGCTGTTTTTTATTGCAAGTTGCCCAATCATTTCGGCTACTTTGCATGCATATATTTTTACTCGCTGTTTTTTATTGCAAGTTGCCCAATCACTTCGGCTATTCCGTATGCATGTGTGGCCTACTGGCTTTCCGCCGTAAACCTGGAATTAGACACCGATTTCGGCATCAGCATCGCTACAACTGGGATATTGCCAGGAGCGAATCATCATTTGCCTCCGTCGATGTTGAACAAAGGTGGCTTAGCGAACAAGGTTAAGGCACTGTCGACTAAGGCTTTTAACTTCATGAGCCGTAAGGGTCTCACAAAGGTATTTCTCCCTACAAGTCGTGAGGATCTTGTAGGCGTATGTTCTCCTTAGGAATCGTGAGGATTCCTAAGTGCATGTTCCTCTGTAAGTCGTAAGGATCCTACAGGAGGGTTTTCTCCTTGTAAATCGAGAGGACTTACAAGGGTCGCTCACCATACGAACATATCCCCAGTCACGGATGAGACTTGGTTAGGGAAATGTTTATTCGCGCCCGTGGATTGTATACAAGGGTTAGTACTGAACCATTTGTAGGGCAATATCGAAGGTTGTGGGGGTTGCTTAAGCACATGTTTAGGTCTCTATAACTTAAGACTTTCAACTCTTATGAGCCGTGAGGGTCCCATAAGAGAGCTCTCCTTACGAGTCGTGAGGATCTCGCAAGTGTATTTTCTCCTTAGGGATCGTGGGGATCCCTAAGTGTGTTGCTCCTTTGTGAGTCGTAAGGATCTCACGCAGGTGGTTTCTCCTTACAAGGTCGAGAGGACCCTATAAGTGTCTTTTAACGAGGTTGCGCCCTTTCAGGTTTTCACAAACACTCGCCGGTAGTCCTGCTGTTTTTACTCACGGAGCCCTTTCGGGTTTTCATCCGTGCCCATTTTGCTTATGGACGTACCGTTTTTTTCTTTTATTTTCTTTTTCTCTCTTTTTTTTTACGAGGTCGCGCCCTTTCGGGTTTTCACGAACACTCGTTGGTAGCCCTGCTGTTTTTACTCACGGAGCCCTTTCGGGTTTTCATCCGTACCCTTTTTGCTTATGGACATACCGTTTTTTTTATTATATATATATTTTTATTTATATATATTTTTTATTCATCTCGTCAGCCTAAGGATGCTGCGGTATTAGTTTAAGGACGTTTCGGTCCGCTATTAGTTTAAGGACATTTCGGTCCAACAATGAGAGGCTGGCTACTGCTTCTAAAACTTGAGCTTAGGAAGATAGCGAGCGGGCATGATCGTCGTCACCTATCATTGACCTAGGCTGTGGCTCATTAAGCATAGTATTTCTTTAGGAAGCGACCGTTTATCGGCCTGAAAGGCCTTTCACCGTGCATGCCCATGAGTAGATAGGCCCCACCCTGGTAGACCTTATCTATGATGTATGGGCCTTCATAGTTTGGCTCGAATTTTCCCCGCTTGGCGCGATTGGGGATCATAGGCCTTTTGACCACTAGCACGAGTTCGTCTTGGCGAAATGTCCTCGGTCGGGTCAGTCTTTCATATGAGCGCGTCATCTTTGCTTTATAAGCTTCCAGATTTTGTTGCGCTATGAGCCGGGTTTCATCAAGGGCGTCAAGCTCCTCAAGCCGAAGGTGAGCATTTTCTTCGTCTGTCAGCTTGTAGTGGACTGCCACTCGTAGAGAGGGTAACTCTATCTCGAGGGGGAGTACTGCTTCCGTCCCAAATACCAACGCGTACGGCGTTGCGTTTGTGGCCGTTTTAAACGTAATTCGATACGCCCACAGAGCTTCTTGCAGTTTCTCGTGCCAGTCTTTCTTATTTCGTGACACCGTTTTCTTCATGATCTTTGTTAAGGTCTTGTTGAAGGCCTCAGCTAGACCATTAGCTCGCGGATTATAAACCGAGGAATATCTCCAGTCTATATTGTGCTTCTATGCAAAGCGACTGATCTTGTGGCTTCTGTAAGCTGGCCCGTTATCGGAGATGATCCGTCGCGGAGTTCCAAACCGATATATGACATGTGTCTTGAAGAAATGGAGGATATTCTCCGTCTTAACTTCTCTTAACGGTACTGCTTCTACCCATTTAGAGAAGTAGTCAGTCGTCGCCAGGATGAAACGATGTCCCCTAGACGATGCTGGTTCGATAGGGCCGACTATATCAGTTCCCCACATCTCGAACGGCCAGCTAGCCACCGTTGGATGTAATGGATTTGGATGCTGATGGATGAAATCCCCATGAATTTGACATGAGTGACACTGCTTCGCATATTCGAGGCAGTCCTGAATCATCGTGGGTCAGTAGTAGCCCATGCGTTTGATCTTCAACTTCATCTTTGGGCCTGCTTGGTGAGAACCGCAGAGTCCGTCATGAACTTCCTGGACGACCCTTCTCGCTTCGTCAGGTCCTAGGCATCTCAGCCACAGAGATCAAATGACCTCTTGTATAGAGTATCATTGACGAAGGCGAAAGATAGAGCTCGTTTCATGAGCTAATGTCTTGTGGACGCTTCTTCGGGCATTCGGTGGGATTTAAAGTAGTCTATGAAGACTTCTCTCCAATCCTCAGTATTTTCCCAATCTTTTACTTGCAGGGTAGTCTGCTCGTTCGCTCCTTTTTCTTTGGATGATTCCAGAGATATTTCTGCTGGGGCAAGCACCCGACGGCTTTGTACCATGATTCTGACGTCATCGAGGTTCTCGTCAGCCAGCTCTTTAGCAAGTTTGGCCAACGCGTCCGTTTTGCTGTTTTCTGCGCGCGGTATGCTTTCCAAAGTGTAGGAGGGAATTTGGGTCAACAGTTGTTGCACTTTTTCGCCGTACTTCACCAGTTCTGGCTTGCACGTTTGGTAGTCGCTATTTACTTGACTAACGACCAGTTGAGAATCCCCGTATATAAGGAGGTCTTCAATTCCCATGTCAATGGCGATCTCAAGACCTGCTATCAAGGCTTCATATTCGGCTTCGTTATTCGTCCTCGGCTCTGTTAAGGAGAAGGCGAAGCACATAATCCCTCCTTGTGGAGTTATAAAGATGAGTCCCACCCCTGAGTTGATTATAGGGGCACTTTGTTTGCGTTTCTTCATGGAAGATGCTCCATCGAAATAAAGCTCCCATTGGGTATCACCACCGTCGATCGCATCAAACGCATGTTCGTCTGGAAGATCGCAATTTAAAAGAGAATCGGCAGGTATCGGGTGCTCAGCGAGGAAGTCGGCAATGGCTTGGCCTTTCACTGCCTTGAGAGGTTGATATGTTATCGAGAACTCCATCAAGAGCAGGGCCCATTTAGCGAGTCGTCCCGTCAACATGGCCTTCGACATCAAGTATTTAAGGGGGTCCACTTTTGAAATGAGACGGACTTCGTGCGCCAACACATAGTGCCTGAGCTTTGTTATCGCGAAGATCAACGCCAGGCAGTGTTTTTCAATGGGAGAGTAGTTGCTTTCTGCCTCCAGCAGAACTCGACTTAAGTAGTAGAGTGCTCTTTCTTTTCCTTGATCGTTCTCTTGTGCCCATAATGCGCCTAAGGAACCTTCGAGGGCGGTTGTATAAAGAATGAGGGGTTTTCCCTTGACCGGAGCAGCCAACACCGGCGGGCTCTGTAGGTATTTCTTGATCTCGTCTAGCGCGCTTTGGCATTTTTGATCCCAGACAAATGGGGTTCCCTTCTTCATCAGGTGGCTATAGGGACGGCACTTGCCCGAAAGGTTGGCTATAAATCGCCGTATGTATGCGAGCTTCCCTTGGAGAGATCGCAACTGTTTGAGAGTCCTCGGCGGAGGCATTTCCATGATCGCCTTGATCTTGAACGAATCTATTTCGATACCTCGGTGTCGGACGATGAACCCTAGGAATTTGCCCGAGGAAACCCCGAATGCACACTTGAGCGGGTTCATCTTCAAGTTGTATTGCCGAAGGCGTTGGAATACGGTCTTCAGATGCTCAAGATGTTCCTCATATGATTTGCTTTTAACAACGAGGTCGTCGATATAGCATTCGACGATTTCGTGTATAAGGTCATCGAAGATCTTCGTCATGGCCCTTTGGTAGGTGGCACCGGCGTTCTTTAAACCGAAGGGCATCACTTTATAACAGAATATTCCCAAAGGGGTCCTGAAGGCTGTGTGCTTCTGGTCTTCGGGATGAATTTTTATCTGATTATAACCTGACGAGCCATCCATGAAGGAGAAAACCTCATGAGTGGACGTATTGTCTATCATCAGTTCGGTGACTGGCACTGGGAAATCATCCTTCGGGCAAGCTTTATTGAGATCCCGAAAGTCCACGCATATGCGCACCGTCCCATTTTTCTTCATCACCGGGACGATGTTAGCGATCCATTCAGGATATTGAACCTCCTGGATAAAGCCAGAGTCGATCAGCTTCTTGACCTCGGCGTTGATACTCATCTCGAGCTCGAGCCGCATTCTCCTCGGCGCCTGTTTGACTGGCTTGATGTCCGGGGATATCACCAATTTATGTACAGCAACTTCCGGATCTAGTCCTGGTATCTCGGAATAGTTCCATGCGAAGCAATCTTTATGCTGTACAAGGACGTCTTTTAACGCAGCCACCCTTTCTTCAGATAGTAACTCGCCGATGAATGTCGGTCGTGGATCGTTTGCCGTCCCCAACTCAATCTTCTTAAGGTTATCTGCAGTGGTATGGATTCCATCTTCCAGCTCTTTTGGCGCTGGTGGGAATTCTGAGATTATCTCGTCGCTGTTGTTTTCGAAGCACCAAGGGAGCTCATCTATGTCCTTGGGCTCTTCTTTTAATATTGTAATCATGTGACAGGTGCGAATTCGCTTCCAATCCCAATGTGGAACCGGTTCTTCTTTCGTGGCCTTGGGCTCGTGCTTCTGTGGCGACGCTACCCTCCAGTTGTCAGACAGAGTGAATTTGCCAAGCTGATACTGATCTTCGACCCAATTCTTGAATGTGAAGCAGTCTTCGAGCGGGTGCCCTATTACTCGATGGTAAGAGCAATAGTTTGGGCCAGAGACTTCGCTTGCTTGTTAGGGGTGCTTGGACTCCTGCAGTGTGAGCATCTGATGTTTTAGAGCAAGCTCAAGTATCCTCTTCGTCTTATCCCGAGGAAAAGAGTATGCTCGACTCATTTTCTTCATGAGGGATAGATCAATAACGCTCGACTCCCGTTTGCGTGGCTTCTTAGCCCTGCTTTGTTGCTGTTGAGCGCCTTTTTGGCATTTCGACTTATTTCTGCTTTTGAGCCGAGCCTTCTTTATAACGGGTTGACAAGGAGCGGCATTTTCATCTTTCACGGCCTGTTGAAGGAGGCGTTGCGTTCTGGCTTTCTCGTAGATGGCCATTTCGCGGTTTTGGTCGTCCCGGACTTTTTGACCTGCTTCCCTTATAAGCTTGTCCATTTGTTCTTCGAACGACGGACTGGACACTTTTGCATCAGGAACTTTTACTGGTTCAGGATTGGTGTCCTCCCGTTGCGCGTCTGCTTCTTCATTGAAGTCGTGCACGACGTAACAGTCGCGGAGCAGCTCTCGTTTCTTGGAACGAATGTATCCGAGCCCAATTGTCTCCATTCTCCCATTAGGCAGCTTATGCTGAGTTCCAGGGACGTTCCAGACCCTGTCATAGAATTTGGCCTTTCTAACGGTCTGTTTGAAGGGCATCCCTTGGCGCTTCAACAGCCTCTTTAAGCCTTCTGTATAATATCTGGGTAGACGGATGGGTTGAAGCCTGTCCAACGTAGGATCCACCCCGTGCCAGACTTCTTTCTCCGCTTTGTTTTCTTCAGAGCGGTAGAATAGAATTGGTTTTTCGCTTTCTCGTTTGGGAGGGATATAGAATGTCCGCAGCTCTTCTACACTGTAGATATTAAGTGCATCCAGTTCTTTATGATGTTTAGGCGGCACCATGGCGACTTGTAGGCTTTGCTCTTCGTCAGCGGACGTTTGTATTGAAGGTCGAGCAGAGAATACAGTATGGAATTCATCTTCCGAGTCACTGCCAAAGATCAATGTAGGAGCCGATGGTCCCGGCTTGTTGTGTCGGGGCGGACCTGAATAAACTATCTCCTCTTCCTCCTCAGTATCACTGCCGAAGACAGGGATGGTAGCGTTAATTTTATTCTCCGGCTTGTGACAATTCTCTGTGTCTTCGAAATCCGGTAAGAAGTATTTGGCGTCTTCGTATTTGCGGACCTCGTTCACAGAGAACGGGTTCAATTCTCCCGTCACGGTATACTCGAAACCATCCTTAAAATACTTCATACACTGATGTTGTGTAGAAGGGATGATGTTATACTCGTGTAACCATGGTCGGCCGAGCAAAGCGTTGTAGCATGTCTTGGCGTCTATGACGTGGAACTTAATGTCCGTGACGAGTAGCCCGAAGCGTAGCGTCAGTATCACAGATCCAAGAGTCTTTGACGATTGGGAGTCGAACCCGGAGATGGTGATCTTGTCCCGAGCAAGGTGCTGGACGTTCATGCAGATTTCCTTCAACCCCCACACGTTGAGTAGGTTAACAGACGACCCGTTATCGATCAGGATTTTGCCTATCTTTATATCATGGTAGTATCCCGAGACATAGAGAGGACGATTGTGTTCGCACGTCCCAAGTAGAAGGTCTTCATCGCCAAAAGTAACATCGGCCGTGTACACTTCCTCTAATTCATCCTTTATCTTTTCCTCGGCCAGGCATGCTTGGAATTGTTCTGGATCTTGGAGTGCCTTAATTAACGTATCTCTCGCCTCTTTTGATAGCAAAAGGGCGTCAAGAATGCTGAGCTGTGAGGGTAGCTTCCTCAGATGCGCTAAGACGTTGTAATCCACCTTATTCTTCTTGGTGGGTCTTTGGCAGCTAGCTCTTCCACCACTTGGTCATCTAAGACGATATCTTCAGAGACCTTTTCTTTCCCTTTATCTTTTCTGTTCGAGGGTCCGAGGTTCTTTTCGGGCAGCGTGCGATTACGTAGCCGGATATTTTCGCAAACCTTCGGCTCTTCTTCTTTTCCCGAAGTGGACTCTTTAAAGAGAGGGGTAAGTTCCAGCTCCTCATCAGAATCGCTCCCGAATGTAAGCACTTGTGACCCGCCGGCGTTAACCATGCAACAATCGCCAGTAGTTCTTTTAAGCCCTTCGGTCGTGTTTCTTTGCTCCCGACGAGTTTTGCGCTTTTCCCGCTTGAAGCATTGTCTATGAGCAACGTATCCTTGCCACCATTTATCGAAAGCTTTACACTCCTGAGTGGCGTGCAAAACCTTCTGATGATATAAGCAATAGGAGGGATGCGTTTCCATTTCACCAGTAATTTTTCCTTCGGAGGATGGTAGCTTCATGCCCATTGATATGGCCTTAGCAAACTTTTTCCTCATCTTGAATTGGCTTTTGTCGGTAGCGGAGGTGTTTAGCTCCAACGGGATCGTTTCAGCTCCTTCATCAAGTCGCTGGCGCTTGGCCCTTTCAAATATAGCCGCCTCGCGCTCCCGATCAGCTTTACTTTTCAACCGAGCTTCATTAAGAATGCGTCAATTACTTCATCTGATGGCCCCAGAACTTTTGGTTCAGGATCTGCCCCCAGCTTTTCGGTGCAAGGAGTCTCCTCATCGTTCGTGATCGAATGGGAAATCATATGACAGCTCGCCACATATTCCTCGGATTCATCCGATGAACTTTCTCCCTCATCTTCTTCTTGAAAGACGTGATTGAGGAACTCTTGGAGCGTAATGGGAGTCCGTGCCTTTTGGTTATATTCATCCAACGCGTCAATTTGCTTTTGTAAGTCCGTGCGCTTGTCGCCAGGCTTCACCGGCTTCGTAGATTTCTTCTTCTTTTTTTTCGAAGATTTTGACGACTGGCTGCAAGTGCTTGAACCACCACCATCGGTCTTTGGAGTTGGACGTGGCTTCAACATCCCCTCAATGACCTGCGGTTCCAACGGGTTCTTCCACCTAATCGCTGGACATGTCTGAAGATCGTTTAGCATCCTCTTTGTCTTGGCTGATAATACAACCTCCCAAGGAGCTTCTTCAACGATGGAGCATGTTTCCCCCGGCGTACTCGTCCCCTTAGAGGTGTGGGGCTGCGGGGGATTCACCTTCCATTTGTCAGATAACACGAACTTGCCCTGTCGGTACTGGTTTTCAAGCCAATTCTTGAAAACGTAGCAATCTTCGATCGGATGGCCTAGTACTCGATGATAAGGACACTAGTTGGGCTCGTTGACGTCACTTGGTTGCAACGGACGTTTTGGATCCGGCAGATTTATGAGTCTGTTGCGCAACGCCAGCTCGAATAACCTCCTCGTTTTATCGCGGGGAAAGGAATAAGGACGTCCCATCCTATCCTCAAGGGGTACGTACGGGCGCATATTATTTTGACGAACAACCGGCTTCAAGTCGCTCGGTTGTTGTTGAGCATTAGCGACGACGATCGCTTTTCCCTTCCCTTTGTCATTTCGGGAGTCCGGCCTTGGAAGAGGGGGTTTATGGCCCATTTGATCCATTTGCGCTAGTTTGTCAATCAAGGCCTGGAAGGTAGTTGGCTTGAAAAACATCATAAATTGTGAGATGGTTGCTTGTGGATCAAGGGTTCCCACAAACATACCCACCGTGGGAGCTTCTTCAATGCGCTGCTCACACTTCGACCATAAGTTCCGCCATCGTATAGCGTACTGAACCCATGTCTCGCCGGGTTATACCCTGGCGTTAATCAGTGCTGTCATCGGGGTACGTTCACTGGTGCTTGCAAAACGCTGAGTAAACAACAGCTCCATCTCCGTGAAGGTTTTAATAGAGTCATTCGGGAGCTCAGAGTACCATTCGAACGCCGTATCTGATAAGCTTCCAACAAACTGGCGAAGCAACAGCTTGTCATCGCCGCCGGTGTTGCCACAGAGTGCCCTGAACTGGGCAACATGCTGATGAGGATTGCCCGTCCCTTTGTAGACATGGAACTTAGGAATTGTGTAACCGGGTGGGTACTTGATTTGATCGTACCAACTTGGATATGGCCGTCCCGTTTTTACGACCTAACCGGCCGCTTCGGTCGCGTGATGAACCCGTATTTGCTGGCGATGTACTCATCCAAATCAGCCTTGGAGATTGTATCCTCCTTAGCTGTTGATAGGGCTGGTGGAGGATTTGATGTCTCTCCCCTATCGTCTCCAAGGACGATCGGGGGCTCTTCGGTCGGAGGATCTTGCTGTATCATCATTCCTATCATGTCTTGGAAAAGGAGGCCCATACGCTGTATGTTGGCTGCTTGTTCAGCAGCCTCTTTGTCCTTCTTCTCCAATATCCGACGAAAGAATTCGGCGTCGGTTTCTTCCTCTTGGCGTTCATCCGAGGACGCTTCAGGGTTTTCTTTTGGCCCTGTAAGTGCGGCCATAGCGTTCATCATTTCTTGGAGCTTCTGCTGCTGCTCCTGAGCCTTGGTTACTGACCTCGTGTGCGGTCTATGACCTGTTGATATGCGGCTATCCTCTTTACCAGACGCCACATAGACGGTATGCACTACGATGCCCCCTGACTTAGGGCGTTTGGGTGCACCACCTCTGATATTTGTCGTTGGCGCAGGGGTTTTCTCCGGCCTTCTTCTTTTATGGGCCGTTGAAGTTGAAGGGGCCGTTGCAGTGGGCATCTTGGTGATCGTTGTCCTCTGCTGCTTAATAGGACGGTCCTTTTCTTTTTGCACCTTCATCTTCTTTCGTTGACGGGAGTGATCCGTGTCAATCACAGAGTCTTGAACCCTCCGCCAAATTTTGTATATTTTTTAGGACAACCGTTGAGGGGGCTGTTCTTGCTTCGTTTCTGGAGCTCTTTCCGCAGGTGGAGGAGGTCTCTTCAGTGTAGCGTTTGGAGAGTTCTTCCGTACCCTTCTCAGCAGTTCAAAGCTGTTCCCAGTTGGAACAGCAGTGCTGACTTCCACCACTGGAGCCGATAGAGTTAGCCCTGAGGGGGAGTTGCCCCCTGCCTTCCTCACTCGCTGCCAATGGCGACGTCGAGCATGATGAGCCGTTGGGACTGGCTCGGAGATAGAGACATCTTCTTTTTGCCCCCTGTCTGAATGAGGCGCTGCTGGTGTTAACCTCTTAAAAACCGAGGTTGTCTTTTGAGGGATGATATTCAACCTGTCGAAGACGGATCCTCGAGCAGGGGCAGGAATCGTCAGTCTTGAAAAGACTGACTCTTTGACAGGGGAAGCCGCCTTGACGACTTCTGGAGCAGCAGTTATTGCCCTTCTTGGGACAGCCAATTTAGAGTTCTGATTTAGCCTGGTGAAAACAGAGGCTGTTGGTTTGGTAGTGGGCGACCCGTTGACAGGGGTCGTCGTAGCAGTGAGCCGGTCGAAGGCCGACTTCTTGTTCACTTCCGGTGCAGGTATTGGCATAGGGAAGCTTGTAGGCGGGATCATGGTCCCGAAAAACAGGCCGGTGGTGGCCTGGGTCACCTGTTCTACCGGCAGAGCGAGGAAGGAAGCCGCTTGGGGCCCATATGCTACACCTCCAGGTGAGGCGGAGCGTCTGTTGCATTGGCACTTCGAGCAGTTGGTGCAATTAGAGGCCATTGAATCTTGAGTTCTGTGCCAGGCAAAAGACCAAATCTTAGTAATTTGAAATCCGAAGGCAACCATTTAACAAAACGCGATTGGTTCGCGAGGACGACACACGAAGTGTGGAGTGGAAAGAGGAAGAGGTTCCACCG
The DNA here is from genome assembly GCA_030015575.1 of Agapanthus africanus. Taxonomy (NCBI): domain Eukaryota; kingdom Viridiplantae; phylum Streptophyta; class Magnoliopsida; order Asparagales; family Amaryllidaceae; genus Agapanthus; species Agapanthus africanus. The sequence goes on from CM057337.1 coordinate 108,784,239, forward strand.
GGCGTGCCAGAATCTGTTCCCCTCCGAATGGCGGCGCACAGGACCGCGGTGTCCTGACGCTGAGATTCGGGGCAGATGCTATTTGGTTTTATCCGTTCACCTCTCCGAAGATGCCAAGTTGATTTATGGCACCCTGTATCGGAGGTTTAGACGGATGCGGCCGATGTAGCAGACTTCGTCAGATTCCCCCTTGCTTGAGGGGTTTTTGATTGTGGGGACGCTCTTCCCTGCAGGCGCAAGCCCCTGCAGTTAATTACGCTACCGCATCGCGGTAACAACTTTCTCCTTCTCCAGAATTTCACTTCGTGTTGTGTGTGTTTGTTTTGTTTGTGGTTGCCCGTGGATTGTATACGGAGACTGAATAATGCCGTCGCCCGTAGGACGTAGATTAGTCCAAATCCGTATTTACTTAGATTTGGGTTTGGTGTTTTTAGTTTAAGGATGCATTAGTCGCGTTGCGGATAAGATCAACTTAAACATTCCTTAAGGATACGATAGTCCTGTTTGAGACTAAGATCAACTTAACGTGATAATCCATTTAATATCTGGCCATCGGGACTCGTCACCTCTCTAACGTCGTTGAAGGATTACAACGGCAGATGTCAGAGGAGTTCAGAGATGTACCTTGAACCAAGGTGGATTTGGAGTTTTATAGTCCGTTTGAATGTTTAAGGATACGTTAGCCGTGTTTGGGGGCTAAGATCAACTTAAACGGGATCGTTTAGACCCGGCAACAGAGCATTTGGAGGCTCTATTGTTCCAGTTTAGGGACGTAGTGGTCCATAGGTAGTTTAGGGACGTTGCGGTCCATGCTCCAGTTTAAGGACGTGGTGGTCCATATTCCAGTTTAGAGACGTGGTGGTCCATGTTCCAGTTTAAGGACGTGGTGGTCCATATTCCAGTTTAGGGACGTTTCGGCCCGACATTAATTTAAGGACGTTTCGGTCCGATATTAGTTTAAGGACGTTCCGGTCCGATATTAGTTTACGGACGTTCCGGTCTAATATTGATGTGTGGTCGTCGGGACCCGTCACCTCTCTGACGTCGTTGAAGGATTACAATGATGGGTGTCAGAGGAGTTCGGAGATGTACCCTCGAACCGGAGGTAAATTGATTTAAGAGAGCAATCTTGCTCCGTCAATTTTAATTTAAGGACTTACGGCCAAAATTGGGCTAAGTCCAGTTGAAAATGTTCAACATTTATTTGCTTTTGCGTTGCATTTATTTTTATTTTTATTTGGGCTTTGCCCAGAAAGGATGCAGAGCATCGATTTGTTTTGGGCTCTGCCCTTTATAAATGATGCAGAGCATCAATTTCATTTGGGCTCTGCCCTTTTATTGCTTTGCAATTTATTTTGGCCTGCTTGGTCTTTTTGATTTGGGCCTGGCCCTTTTATGAAATGCATTGCATTTATCAGGCGCTTTGCGCCAATCAGAGAGCGCAAGCGCTCGTGGTGATGACACGTGTCATGCAGCGCAGTGCGCTGCGCTAGCGCGCTACGCTTGCGTTGCTGACATGTGGCGTGCTCTGGTGAGTTGCGCCAATTTCAGAGAACAAAGCTCTATTCAAAAGCGCATAGCGCAAACGGTTCAGACGCTGACACGTGGCGCTCTCTGGTGGCTTGCGCCATCCCAAGAGCGCAACAGTGCAGATTTATAAGTGCAAAGCACTATTAATTTGAGAATCTTTTAGATTCAAGAACCGATGGTTCATAAGAGAAGTGCGAAACACTATTTGATTTCTTGATCTAATTTAGATCAAAGAAAAATAAGTTTTTCTTGTTTTTCTTATTTCAGAGAACCAAAGGTTCATGAAAAGTGCAAAGCACTATTTAATTAATTAAAGATCATTGATTTCTTTTTTAGATCTATGATCTGTTCATAAGAGAACTTTTTCTTTCGCTAAAGGTTTTTACCTTTTTGTTCTTGAGGAATTCTTCAGAGTTCTCTTTTTTTTAGAAAAATGTTCATTCTCTTGAATTGAGATCTGGGGTCCTTTTTATAGTTCTCATAAATTAGTTAAATTTGTTAAAGAGATCTTTCTCTGAGTGATTTGGGGAATTTTCCCCACCGTTGGATCTTTGATCCAAGGGCTTCTGTTTTACAGAAGGAAATCTTCTTGTTTTAACAAGAACGGAAAAGATTTCTTTAGAATTTTAATTCTGTTTGGCGCAGATGCCCCAGCGCGTGACACGTGTCACGCAGCGCACAGCGCAGCGCAACTGTGCTAGCGCAACTGCGCTGCTACGTGTTGCACAGCGTAGAGCGCAGTGCGGCGCTTCCTTTAACAGAGCTTTGCTCTAATTGGGCGCGTCTTCTTGGACGCTGCGCTAATGTATCTGCGCCAGACACGTGGCGCGTCGTGCGCAGCGCAAAGGATCTGAAGAGTTGCTTCATTTATTAAAGTTTAAATTTTCAAAGCAAAGCTTTGTTTCTGATTGGGGGAAGATGAAGCGTTGCTTCATCTCCCGCCTTGGAATTTGAACAGAGCTTTGCTCTGATTGGGGTAAACATCCCCGACGGACACAGCTCCCACGCTAGCTCCGTTAGCAACCTTTAGGGTCATATCACCTTCCTTCAGCACTCTACGGTTTCTCAGTGCCTGCAATGAATTGCATATATGAGATCCTGATCCGGTATCCAATACCCAGGAAGTAGAGTTGATTGACAGACAATTTTCAATTACAAACACACTTGAAGTCGAAGCCACAGCCTGCTTTGGTTCCTGGTTCTTGGCGTTCCACGCCTTGCAATCTTTCTTCCAGTGCCCTTTCCTATGACAATGGAAGCACTCATCCTGGGCCACTACTGGCACCGCAATCTTTTTCTTTCCCTTCGCTCCCACCTTACTAACACCTCCTCTAGGTTTGGTGGCGGCCTTCTTCTTCTTTCCTTTGGCCCTAGCCTTGGACCTGGAAGAAGAAGCACCGCTAACAAACATAGCGGGTGTTTCCCTTGCCTTCTGCAAGGTGCCCTCTGCACTCCTCAACATGTTAAGGAGTTCTGGAAGTTCAACTTCTTTTCTTTGAATGTTGAAATTCAGAATAAACTGGGCGTAGGTGGAAGGAAGTGACTGGAGAATCAAGTCTGTATAGAGTTCATTATCCAAAGTCGTCCCAAGGTCTGCGAGCTCTTCAATATAGCCTATCATCTTTAGGACATGTTCTCCTACCGATGATCCGACGGCCAACCTCGCTCGAAACAAGTTCTTTGAGGTCTCGTATCTTGCTATACGAGATTGCTCTCCATAAAGTTCCTTTGTATGGAGAAATATGGCATCAAGATCCATATCCTCGTGCCACCTCTGATGTTCATTGTTCATCGAGGCAAGCACGATGCACTTGGCCTTCGCACAATCTAACTCCCAGGTTTTGCGGATTTCCTTATCCGCATTACTGGATTTAGGACCTGGGACTGCAGGTGCCTTAGTGGTGAGGACATACCCCAATCTGTCATAGATCAAAGCCATTTTGACATTCCGCAGCCAATCTTATAGTTTGGCCCTGTCAGTATATTTTTTTCTAAAAGTAACTTAAGTCCAGTCATTTTCAGGGTCGCTGCAAGTAGGAGAGAGAGAAAAAACACTTTTAGCATGATGCTCTTGCAAGTTTAGAGTGGTTTTTAATTTATCTAAACTGGATGGCTCCCACTGTTTCTCGAATCCCTCCTCAAACCAAAAAGGAAGAACTAGCCAGTACTATTCTCACCGTACAATACTTGCTTAACCGTTCAGCCAGGCCAGTGTCGATACTTCGAGGGAGGTTTTCCAACGCTTTCGCGAAGTTCCTTAATTAAATAACCTCTTTTCTCTGGGGGCGTAGCCCCGCTGACACCTTTCTCGACACCTACTTGGTTTATAGCATTGATCGTTAAGTGACGAATCTCCTGATGAGTAGCATATACTCACAGTAGGATCGGGATCCAAATATCATCGTATGATAATGCTGAAGGAATCCTACCAACATTCATCAAACTCCAAATGGTATGCATCTCTTTGCAAATTTCAGTTTCTTTAGAAATTCCCGATATAATATTTTTGCCCCATGCTCTTATGACCTTGGCTTTGGTCAAAATGTCATAAGTCACATGTCAAGTTCCACCCGTCATTATCTTGTCAATTTGAACCCATCCGTACATACCCCTGACTTTGGTCAAATGATAATACGACTGTCCTAAACTAACTCATCTATCTATGAAACAAATGAATACCCAGCAGCTACCAAACATTATACCTTGACTTTGGCCAAAATACATAGCTTGAATACTACTGAATACCCAAATGAAATGACGGAAGGCTACGAATGGTTTTGGCAAAACCGTAAACGTAGTGAACTTGATATAACCGAAGGAACCTGATAGCTCTTAAAAGGAGTGGTTAAAGCTCCGCAATTAAAAAATATCTTCTGTTTTAAAAATAACCGAGTGGTTTCTTTTAAATTGTTCCAACGATTAAACTTTGGTTTATTTTCTTTGCATTAATAATAATGCGTCCCATCATTAATCTATCATTGCAGAAAACAACGAAAATACAACGTCCTCTTATGCCATCCGCATTCGCCACTGGGTCCCGTCATCACCCGTTAGGTTACTTAACTAACGGCAGAGCGGGGGCTGGGCTAGCGTGGGTGTAAAACATAAGTGACGTCTAAATAGCTATCATATATAGATATTATACATTCGTCAGATGCAATAATAGGCATTCCAGATCACAGATGAACATTATAGGATATGCAAGTAATCCGCGTTTCTTTTGAGCCTGCAACGAAAGACGGATTACACAGTTGTGATGAATAGCCATTACCCCACCCTAGACCCCTACGGGTACGGCAAACTACCCGCCAAGTACCCGAAGTGAAGCGGTCTCCCTCAACAACGTGAGTAGGCCACTAAACACTTCAAAGTACCCGGTAGTTTGTGCACCCCACCTTGGGTCTATCCTAGGAGCAAAAACATTAAAATGAAATAATACAACGGTGGCTACAACCGCAACCTGGATGTGCCCCGCAAAATAATATTACAACATATTACAATTATATTGAATGAATGAATATAATAACCCATCTCAAACCCCGGCTAATCATCACAACAATCCAATACAGTTCATAACCACAAACAGTAAAATCCATTACAGAAATGTGCAACCCCCTTCCAACCGACATACTAGCAGTTAGGGGAGTTTTACGAACACATTAAACAGTTCACAGATATAATCAAATTAGCAAATATCGTATAATTTCGATCGAGCAAACATATCAGATTCTACTCCAAAACTTCTCTGTGCACCTGAGACTTGAGCAGAAAATAAACATTCCAGAAAAGACAAAAACATCACAGAAGAGCCACTGGAAAAACTTGGGCTGAATCGGCTCCAACTCGGCCGCGGATCCGCGGCGGATCAGTGGGATCGGCTGCGGTTCCGCGGCTTTTTGGCCGATTCATGAACCCAATTTTTTTTAGTGTTCTTATATTTCTCTGTAGGTTATTCTGCAGGTCCCTGAAAAATTTTTAGACCTCATTTTAAAATCGACAGAAACTGTGTGATATCGATGTTTTTTCCGGTTCGTTTCGCGTTCGAAATTTATTGTTTAGCGAGGCTCTGATACCACTGTAAGTCGATGTACAACACCCCACGAGTTGCGGGAAGGCGGAAATATGAAAAACGATCTTGTTCTTTGAGTAAACATCGACGAACCGAAGAATCTTTGCTAAACTATAACTAACACAAGCATAGGAGTTCTTAACTACTATGAAAAGAGATTATACCTAGTGAACCTAGTCCTTCTTCTTTTCGTTATCTACGTAATAGACGATCCACCCGAGAGCTTCTATTCCAAGCTTCACCTCTAATCTTGAGATAACTAGGTTTCTTTAGTTGCTAATCAAAGGTATCTAGGTGATATAGAGTGAGGTTTTGGATTAATTAGTCTATCTAATCCTTGATCTCAACACATGAGAGGGGAGGATTATGATTTGAAGAGAGAGAGCTTGAGGAGAGAGAAGTTGAGCAAGAGAATGAGAATGAGATAATGATCTCTCATAAATATATGAAGCATAATGATTTATCAAAATAAATAAATAAAATGATTAATCATCATGCTTCATTTATTCATATGAGTGATTCATCTACATGAGTCATTAACCATTTAATAATGCATTAATGACATGGATGAATCACACACATGAGTCACTAATATCATTTAATGCTTATGCTACCTAAACCCCCAAGTCACCATCCTTCTAGAAGCTTCTCGCGAAATTACGAGAACGCCCCTCCTATCCGTGAAAACACGGAAAAACTTTAGACTGTATAAATCCAATAACTCGATACTAGAATCTGGCTAAAACCAAAGCCGGCTAGTAAAAACTGTCCGAATGTCGTACGTGCGTAAACACACGTATGCGTCCGAACTTTTGTCGTAAAACCATACGACCTCTATATCGTTTCGCCTAGAGCAGGGAAACTCTCTGTGTGGGACTCTAAAGACTCGACTACTACGCTGGCAGTGGGTTTAACCACAGACCGCAAGCGGCACTAGCTGTACGCAACGGTCCCCAGGTAGATGTCGATAAGAAGGCCGATGAGGAAACCCATCCGAACTCCTACTGAGCCTGATGTGACAATCTCCATACAGTCCAGTCTGTTCGTCTAAGACTATCGCATATCGGGCCTAGGGGGGCGGCAAGCGTCAGTCCCCTAATAGCGGTATAAGTTGTGTCGGAGCATAGCCCATTACACTTTGAGAAACTACTGGAACCTACCAGTAAATCTCGGTTGCCCTGGCCAGGGACTTTGCGTAATGGCTCTCTGACACAGCGCGATATCAACTCCTAATACCGGGAACGAATCATGTCTAACCGCCACTGCCTCCAAGTGCTCGGGACTGCACCCAACTGTTACCTGTTTGCACGACTTCTTTGAGCCGTGGTAGGGTAGCAATCTAAGAACAGTGGGACACACTCGAGGCGAAGTAGCAGTGTCAAGTCTGCGGACTATGCTGTACTCATGTCACCTGGGAACTGTTAACTGACGACGAGTATAATACCAACCAACAGTTCCCTGCGAGTCATGTCCGGTGTACCCGTAACCCAACGAGCACCTGTATACTATCTCCAGTACGACGTACTGATGGCTGTGGGACAGACCATCTCCCCAACTGAGATGAGAAGCGTACACACTAGTCTACTCCGGAGTATCGATGCCCTGTCTCGATAATCCTACGACTAGGGACCTGGAAAAGGATGTGCTTGTAGACTATCCAGCCCCCACTAGTGTGACTGCCATCACAATGCTGGTAGTCAAGCAAGATCCTAAGGGCTCTATCAATACGAACATACATATTAAGATAGATAAAACCAAGTAGCATACTACCATGTTTAGCAAGACTGTTATATAACTGTGAATATCCCAAGCTTCCATTAAGTAATATACAAACTAGTATGATACACTAATGGCCCCTAGGGCATATACACTAACACGGATATGATGATATGATGATATGATGGTATAAAGATGCGAGTCGATCGAGATTTATACCCTGCCGGTCCCCTGATATGATGTGACCTGGGACATAGGTATATATATATATATATATATAGAATGCTGTGAATCATGGATGATAGGCCGTACGTGATTTTAGGCCGTACCCTCATTGTCGTATAGGATGTTAGGATCCCTATTAGCTTAATGCCGCCGTACGATAATTTTCCGTGCGTGATGTGTTGACTTGATGATTGATCCATACCCTTGACTAGAGGTTGTCGTACGATGGATTATACCGTACGTGATATTGTTAGGCTGGATGCCGATTGATAGATTCCCCGACTCGGTCATGTTAGATACGTATACCCGTCAGTATTTGCATATGATTTACCTTATGCTGCATTCATATTATTTCCATTTCATTGCTTATACCTGTGCTAGTACACTTGCACCATTATCGATGATGCGTATGTTACACGTACACAGATTTGCCGGCTCACACACTTCATCATCGATAATTGCCATGTCACTACACAGTAGGTTTGCTGCATCATGACATATACATTGATACATCTATACTTGCGGATATACACATTTGTATATCCATATTGGTGCATATATACATTGATACATCCATACTTGCGGATATACACATTTGTATATCCATATTGGTGCACATATACATTGATACATCCATACTTGCGGATATACACATTGTATATCCATATTGGTGCACATATACATTGATATATCCATATTTGCACACATACACATTGTACATCCATATTGGTGCACATATACATTGATACATCCATACTTGCGGATATACACATTGTATATCCATATTGGTGCACATATACATTGATATATCCATATTTGCACACATACACATTGTACATCCATATTGGTGCACATATACATTGATACATCCATACTTGCGGATATACATATTGTATATCCATATTGGTGCACATATACATTGATATATCCATATTTGCACACATACACATTGTACATCCATATTGGTGCACATATACATTGATAAATCCATACTTGCGGATATACACATTGTATATCTATATTGGTGCACATATACATTGATATATCCATATTTGCACACATACACATTGTACATCTATATTGGTGCACACATACATTGGTACATTTATACTTGCGCATATACATATTGTACCTATATAGATCACTGGTTTTATTGGGAGATTGGGAACCGCAGGATATATTTTAAAAACTGGAATCATTTAAAAGAGCGGTTTTCCCTTAATATGTCATATCACTGTTCCATATTGCATGATATATTGATATGCTTACTTTTCTGTTATATGTCACATAAATCATGCTTTACGCTTTTACGCATTGAGATATGTCGTTTTCATGAGATTTCTGGATTTGAGAACCGTGGCTATTTCAAAAGAAAGCATGTACTGTTTTAAAAACCCGGTTTCTCTTGATATGATATTTCAGTGCGTCCACCATGTGTTTTCTCGGTTCTGAGAGTGGCATGTGAAACCCGATTCGAGGAGCGGTAGGCACCGTCTACGGGTACATGGTGGACCCGGTGAGGTACCCCAGGGTAAGAAGACTCGTATATGTTAGACGGTGAGCCCGGCATGGGAGCACTACCTACCGGTGATAGTTTTTGGGCTCGGCGGATATCCGGAGGATACCGACCGGAGTCGAGAGATGATAGGGGCCGATCCGGACTTACGGAGTCCGTGGGTCGATCCGGACTGACGGAGCCCGATATATGAGGATTTACGTGCCGATGCTAGGCACGGTTTTCATGATGTTTTCGAGTGTCAATGCTAGGCACTCAGGTTCTATGATTTTGATGTGTCGGGAGGGACACCGTTGATATATATCCTCATATTTTCATGCACACTCTTCTATGATATTTACATGCATACATACATTGACTATATGGGTGGACGAGATCCACATGCATACATACATTGATTATATGGTTGGACGAGATCCACATGCATACATGCATTGATTATTACTGTTGGATGTTATCCACATGCATATAGATATTAACTACCTTGTTGGCACATATACAGACCCGGTCACCCTAGATATTATAGTATTACCTTTATGATATAGTTGACCTAAGAGTCGTTGTTTATTCGATTTCTATCTGTTGATATTTTTCTACTCACGAGTTGGCAACTCACCCCCGTTGTACCACAGTTCTTGCAGGTTGACCGGTTGGATCAGTAGCGGCTTCGCTGGCACACAGTTGCATTCGGGTGTTTTGCATTGGTAGGTGGGACATTTGTATCGTACCCACTCTTGTATCTATATTTCATATTGTATCTAGTTAACTCCATCAATCAAAATTTGTAAATTATATAAGTAATGAGACCTAGTGAGACTTGTAGTTGCGAGATTGGAGCGATGGGTTTATATTCACTTTTGGGGTTACGTCTTGCTTATTTCTTTATCCTTTGTGGTGAACTTCGCCGTTGGGCGTCGTATACTTAATTATACTGTATTGTGTGGTTGTGATCCGCCGTTTGGCGAAGAGCTAGCTCCCGCTTGGGGATGCCTTTATCATTATTATGTATTTGTGGTTTTGGATCAAAATATACAAAGGAGGTGCTGCCAAAATTTTTAAAAGACGAAACATGTTTTCAAACTAGTAAATTTCACTTGCATCATTTATGTTTCTTTTCTATGCATTAAGAAAACTTGATTTCATTATACCTTTATTTCAAAACTTCACCTTCTTTATTTTCTTAAAAGGTTTAGATTTCTGGGTTTCAGCTTACTTGAATTCCATTACGCCTTTAAACGTTGCGTGATTCAAGTGCTGGTCACGAGCTAATATTTCGGGTCGTGACAGATGCTCTCAACACAAAATCTAAGGAGCATGGCCAGACGTCTGAAGATGAAGATCCAGACGTCTAGGCATAAATCGTTATCAAGCATACGTCTGTCGCCTTTTGGGCGTACGTCTGCGTATGTGATATGCGGAGATATTCAGAATATCTGATCGGAGTTTTTTAGGATTGATCGTAACAAAATATATTTTGTATGACTGTATATGATTAGATTGATTGTAATAGAGAATCAATATATAATATAATTGTAAGTCCACGTTACCCATCCCGGTTCTTTCGGGGATGCGGAAATGGTGAAAAACGATTTTTTCGGTGGAGGTAACATGGACTCTAAAAACGGATCTTTGCTAAACAAACTATCTAACAACCTAACTAAGAGTTTAACTACTATGTTAGGGGTTATACCTTAACTTGAACTCCTTCTCTTCGACTCCTTGTGGTGATCGGATCGGCCTCACCTCGTCGTCTCCTTGTGCCGAAGATGGATCCACCCGAAAGCTTCCACCTTTAGCTCCAACCTCAATCTAGAGGAAACTAGAATACTTGGCTTGCTAGACCTTGTACACTAGGATGAGTAGAGAAGTGTTTTGGGTTTTATCTCTATGGTTCTTGTTTCTCAACTCATGAGACAATAGAACCATGAGCTAGAGAGAGAGCAAGAGGAAGTGGGAGAGCTTGAGGATGAGAGAGAATCAATATGATAGAATGAAGAAGACTTTTTACAACCATGCTCTCATAACACAAAATAATCATGATAATAATAGTAATTGAGTATTAAGTGATGGTTCATGTCAATGGCATTATCATTTCATGCATTTAATGCATTTTTTGAACAAACAAGCAAGCAAAAGTCATAGCCATGAAATGATAGCCATTGTCATGATGATGGTCAACAAGTCTAAACTAGTCAACCGGTCAACAAAGTCAACAAGTCAACAAAGTCAACCTTTCAACCCAACCATGGCACAATAATACTTAATTAATATTATTATTAATCATATTTCTTATTCTCATTAGGGTTTGGCAAAACTCAACAGTCAACAACCCTAATGAGAATCCTCTGCCTTTGTCTCTGTCAACCGTGCATACACACCCGCATCCGCATTCCGAGGAACACGATTACAAATGAGATAAAACCAATCCCAAAATGTATACTAGGTTTTGGCTTAAACCAAAGCTCGCTCGTAATAATTTCCCGGACACCAAACGTGCACAAGTGCGCGGATGTGACCGAACCCTGTCACAAAACCATGCGACCTCTACTCTTTTGCCTAAAGGCGAATAGCTCTCTGTATGGGACTCTAAAGACTCGACACTACGCTGGCTGTGGGTTTAACCACAGACCGCAAGCGGCACTAGCTGTGCGTAACGGCCCCCAGGTAGATGCCGATAAGAAGACTGACGAGGTGAAACCCATCTGAACTCCTACTGAGCCTGAATGTGACAGTCTCCGTACAGTCCGGTCTGTCCGTCTGAGAATATCGCATGGCGGGTCTAGGGGGCAGTAAACGTCAGTCCCCTAATAGCGGTACAAGTCATGTCGGAGTGTAGCCCAGAACACCCTGAGATAACACTGGAAACCTACCAGTATACCTCGCTTGCCCTGGCCAGGGACGACTATGTGTAATGGCTCTCCATGACACAGCGCGATATCAACTCCCAGTACCGGGAGAGACGAATCCTATCTAACCGTCACTGCCTCCAAGTGCTTCGGGACTGTCCCTAACTACTACCTGTTTGCACGACTCCTTTGAGCCGTGGTAGGGTAGTAATCAAAGTACAGTGGGAACACACTCGAAACGAAGTGACAGTGTCAAGTCAGCGGACTAAGCTGTACTCATGTCACCTGGGAACTGATAACTGACGATAGGTATAGTACCAACCAACAGTTCCTGATGAGTCCTGTCCAGTGTACTCGTAACCTAATGAGCACCCGCATACTATCTCAAGTACGACGTACTGACGGCTGTGGGACAGACCGTCTCCCCTGCTGGGATGAGAAGCGCATACGCTAGTCTATTCTGGAGTATCGATGCCCTGTCTCGATAGTCCTATGACTAGGGACCTGTATAAGGATGTGCTTGTGGATCACCCAGCCCCCACGAGTGTGACTGCCATCACAACGCTGGTAATCAAGCAAAGATCCTAAGGGCTTCCACTAATGTGTATAGGTGATATACTAAAAGAAACACATGTACACATTAAAGTAGAAACAAACCAAGTAGGATACTACTATTTTGAGCAAGATTGTCTATACAACTGTGAATATCCCAAGCTTCCATTAAGTAATATACAAACTAGTATGATACAGTAATGGCCTCTAGGACATATACACTAACAATCTCCCACTTGCACTAAGGCCATGTACTGGCATATCGAAGACCTATCATCTCGATCAGCCGCTCGAACTGAGTCTGGGGTAAGGCCTTCGTGAATGGATCTGCAGTGTTATCTTCCGTAGCAACCTTCCGAACCTCAATCTCCTGGCGATCCACGATCTCCCTGATCAGGTGATACCGCCTCAAGATGTGTCTGGACTTCTGATGGGACCTGGGTTCCTTCGCTAAAGCTATAGCCCCGTTGTTGTCGCAATACAGAGGTATTGGATCAACAATGGACGGAACCACCTGAAGCTCCGTGACGAACTTCTTCATCCAGACAGCTTCCTTTGCGGCATCGCAAGCAGCGATATATTCCGCTTTTATTGTCGAGTCAGCAACGGTTTCCTGTTTGGAACTCTTCCAACACACCGCCCCTCCATTGAGGGTAAAGACATAACCCGACATGGACTTGGAATCATCCTTGTCACTCTGGAAGCTGGAGTCAGCAAAGGCCTCGATTTGGAGGTCTTTTCTGCCATACACCAAGAACATCTCCTTAGTCCTTCTCAGATATTTGAGAATGTTCTTTACCGCTATCCAGTGCTTCTCCCCAGGGTTTGACTGATACCGGCTTAACACACTCAGTGCATAAGCTATATCTGGTCTGATACACAACATCGCATACATTATAGAGCCTACCGCAGAAGCGTAGGGTATAATAGACATGCCATCCCTTTCCAAATCAGTCTTGGGAGACATCTCTTTGGAGAGGGTGATCCCGTGACAAGCCGGTAGATTACCGCGCTTGGAATCTACCATACTGAATCTTTTCAGTATGGTGTCGATGTACCTGGACTGTGAAAGTCCTAATATCCTCTTGGATCTATCATGATGGATCCGGATCCCCAGAATATAAGAGGCATCACCCAGGTCTTTCATAGAGAACCTGTGTGACAAGAACCCTTTGACAGATTGTAGCATAGGAATGTCGTTTCCTATCAAGAGAATGTCATCCACGTATAAAACGAGGAATACGACAGTTCTTGCTACAAATCTACTATAGATGCATGGTTCATCTGGATTTTTGATAAAGCCAAATTCTTTGACCGTCTCATCAAAACAGATGTTCCAACTCCGCGATGCCTGCTTTAGTCCATAAATGGACTTAAGCAACTTGCACACCTTTCCGCTGCTTCCACTCTGAATGAAACCCTCTGGCTGGTCCATATAGACACACTCCTCTAAATTTCCATTTAGAAAAGCGGTCTTTACGTCCATCTGCCAAATCTCATAATCGTGGAAGGCAGCAATGGCAAGAAGGATCCGAATGGATTTCAGCATAGCCACTGGAGAAAATGTTTCGTCATAGTCCAAACCAGGTCTTTGACGAAAACCCTTTGCAACAAGTCTAGCCTTATAGGTCTCAACCTGTCCATCTACACCAATCTTCCTCTTGAAGATCCACTTGCATCCTAGGGTTTTACCCCATCTGGAGCAACATCCAAAGTCCATACTTTGTTGGTGTACATGGACTCCATTTCGGTCCGCATTGCATCCAACCATTTTACTGAGTCAACGCTCTGAATGGCCTGCTGGAAGCTAGTCGGCTCATCATTATCTATGATGCAATCCTCTCTATCCCCGTCTATGAGAAAACCGTAGTATCTCTCGGGCAGATGAGACTTCCTACTACTCCTACGGAGCGGCGTAGGAATGTCCTGTTCTTTCGAACCCTCTGGTTCTTCTAAGATCTCAGTAATAGCTCGTGGTTCTGGAATTTCTTCCAGTTCTATTGCGCTCCCACTTATCTGATTTTCCAAAAACTCAGTTTCCAAGAAGCAGGCATGACGAGAAACAAAAACCTTTTGTTCCTCTTCGCAATAGAAGAAATATCCCTTGGAGTTCTTTGGATATCCCACAAACTTGCACTGTACTGAGCGTGCCTCGAGTTTGTCCGCATGCTGCTTTTTGACAAAAGCTGGACATCCCCATGTCTTAATGTGCTTAAGATAGGGTTTCTTCCCACACCACATCTGATATGGTGTGGTAGGCACAGTCTTAGTTGGAACTCGGTTCAAAAGGTATGCAGCTGATTCTAATGCATATCCCCAGAATGATCGCGGCAACTCAGCGTTACTCATCATGGAACGTACCATATCCAATAGGGTTCGGTTCCGTCTCTCCGATACACCGTTATGTTGCGGAGTGTATGGAGGAGTAAGCTAAGAGAGAATTCCATTCTCTTTTAGGTAATTCAGGAACTCGGCACTCAAGTATTCACCACCTCGATCAGATCTTAGTGTCTTGACACTTTTGCTGGTTTGTTTTTCTACTTCATTCTTATATTCCTGAAATTTTCCAAAGGCTTCAGATTTATGTTTCATTAAGAAGACATATCCGTACCTTGAAATATCATCCGTAAAAGTAATGAAGTAAGAATAACCGCTTCGCGCATGTGTAGACATTGGACCACACACATCGTTGTGTATGAGCCCCAAGAGCTCACTCGCTCTTACTCCGTGTCCAGTGAACGGAGTCTTTGTCATATTTTCTTTGAGACAGGATTGACAAGTTGCATATGAATGATATTCGAACGGATCCAAATATCTTTCTGTATATAACTTAGTCAACCTTCTCTCATTGATGTGACCCAGTCTACAATGCCATAAGAAAGCATGATTGATTTCTGGAGACTTTCTTTTGTGTGTATTCTGAAAATTGAAAATCTGTGGTTGGTTTAATACGTATATACCATTGTTTAATGTACCTGACCCAATCAAAACTTGATTAAGATGAATGTTCACAACATTGATTACAAATGCAAATTCATAACCGTCTTTAGATAATAAAGATACAGATATGATATTACAAGTTGCATTGGGTAAAAAATAACAATCTCGTAAAACCAAAACATGTCCATCTGACATTCCCAAGTGATAGTCCCCCACGGACTCAGCATCCATACCAGCTCCGTTTGCAACTCTGAGGGTCATATCACCTGCCTTCAAAACCCTATGCTTTCTCAGTGCCTGTAAAGAATTACAGATATGAGATCCTGATCCGATATCCAATACCCAGGAAGTAGAGTTTATTGATAGACAGTTTTCAATAACATACACACCTGAAGCCGAAGCCGCAACTTGCTTCGGATCCTGGTTCATGGCCTTCCAAACCCTGCAATCCTTTTTCCAGTGTCCTTTCTTATGACAATAGAAGAACTCTTCCTTTCCAACAAGCTGCCCCGCTATCTTTGTTGCCTTTACTTTTCCCTTCGTTTCCACTTTACTAACACTGCCCCTTGGTTTGGTGGGGGTTTTCTTCTTCTTTCCCTTGGCTTTCGCCCTGGACCTAGAAGAGGAAGGTCCTCCAACAAACAAAGTGGATGTTTTCCTACCTTTCTGTAGGGTGCCTTCTGCACTCCTCAGCAGGTTGAGAAGTTCTGAAAGTTCAACTTCTTTTTCTTGCAAATTGAAGTTCAGGATAAACTGGGCGTAAGTGGAAGGAAGGGATTGGAGAATCAAGTCAGTATAGAGCTCGTTCTCTAACGTGGTCCCAAGGTCCGCGAGCTCTTCAATATAGCCAATCATCTTAAGCACGTGTTCCGCTACCGATGATCCGACAGCCAATCTCGCCGAAAACAACTTTTTCGAGACTTCGTATCTGGCGATACGGGATTGCTTTCCATACAGTTCTTTTGTATGGAGAAATATGGATTCAAGGTCCATATTCTCGTGCCTCCTCTGATGTTCATTGTCCATAGAGGCAAGCACGAGGCACTTGGCCTTCGCGCAGTCGATCTCCCAGGTCTTATGGATTTCCTTATCCGCGACGCTGGAGGTGGGACCTGGGACATGGGGAGCTTTGGTGGTAAGAAGATACCCCAGCTTGTCATAAGTGATTGCCATTTTGACATTCCTGAGCCAATCTTTGTAGTTTGGCCCTTTCAGTATGTTTTTATCTAGTAATAACTTAAGTCCGGTCATGACGATTGGTCGCTGCAATTAGGAGAGAGAGAAGAAACACTTTAGCATGATGCTCTTGCAAGTTTAGAATGGTTTTTAGTTTGTCTAAACAGGATGGCCCCCACTGTTTCTCGAATTCCTCCTCAAACCAAAAAGGAAGAATTAGTCGGGATCAATTTCACCGTACAATACTTGCTTAACCGTTCAGCCAGGCCAGTGTTGGTACTTCGAGGGAGGTTTTCCAACGCTTTCGCGAAGTTCCTTAATTAAATAACTTCTTTTCCCTGGGGGCGTAGCCCCGCTAACACCTTTCTAGACACCTACTTGGTTTATAGCATTGATCGTTAAGTGAGAAATTTCCCGAGGAGTAGCATATACTCACAGTAGGATCGGGATCCAAATATCATCGTGTGATAAAACTGAAGAAATCCTACCAGAATCATCACACTCCAAATGGTATGCAGCACTAGCAAGTTTCAGTTTCTTTAGAAACTCCCGATGTGGATTTTTGCCCCATGCTCTTATGACCTTGACTTTGGCTAACAAATCATAAGTCACATGTCAAGTTCTACCCGTCATTCTCCAGGTTAATTTGAACCCACCCGTACCTACCCTTGACTTTGGCCAACAAGGCAGTATGACTGTCCCAAACTAAGGCATCTATCTATGCTGCATATGAATACCCAACAGCTACCAAACACTGTGCCTTGACTTTGGCCAACAAACACAGCTTGAATACTATTGGCTACCCATATGAAATGACGGAGGGCTACGAATGGTTTTGGCAAAACCGTGAACGTAGTGAATTTGATATAATCGATGGAATGAGATAGCTTTTAAAAGGAGTGGTTCAAGCTCCGCGTTTAAAAGTTGGTTTTTGAAAAGAACCGAGTGGTTTTGAAAGTGTTCCAACGACTTTACTTTGGTTTATTTTCTTGCATTAATTTTAATGCGTCCCATCATTTAATCCTACCATTGCAGAAAACAACGAAAATATGACGTACGCTTATGCCATCCGCATTCGTCACGGGGCCCCGTCATTACCCGTTAGGTTACTTAACTAACGACAGAGCGGGGGCTAGACTAGCGCGGATGCAAAACATAAGCAACGCCTAAATAGATATCATATATAGATATATATACATTCGTCAGATGCAAAGATAGCCATTCCAGATCACAGATGAACACATTGGATATACTAGGAATCCGCGATTCATTCGAGCCTGCAACGAAAAGCGGATTACACGGTCGCGATGAATAGCTAATACCCCACCCTAGACTCCTACGGGTGCGGCAAACTACCCGCCAAATACCCGAAGTGAAGCAACCTCCCTCAACAACGTGAGTAGGCCACTCGGCACTTCGAGGTACCCGGTAGTTTGTGCACCCCCTCCTTGGATCTATCCTAGGAG
Organism: Agapanthus africanus; assembly: GCA_030015575.1. NCBI lineage: Eukaryota > Viridiplantae > Streptophyta > Magnoliopsida > Asparagales > Amaryllidaceae > Agapanthus > Agapanthus africanus. Next base: position 108,802,275 of record CM057337.1, read on the forward strand.
CAAAAACAGTAAAAGAAATTATACAATGGCGGCTACAACCTCATCCCGGATGTGCGGCCATATAAATAATATTACATCAATTACAAATTACATGAATTGAAAGATAAATAAAACTCTCATCTCACAACCCCCCGGCTATTCATCCGCGATAATCCAACGAATTCATATACACATACCAGCAACATTACAGATCACAGATATGTATAACCCCCACTAATCGACGTATAGCGATTAGCAGACGTTCAATACATATATCACATCACAGATATAACCCGTTAGCCAAAGTCTAAAGAAGTTCGATCAAAATACGGATTTGTAACCACCCCAAAAACAAATTTTGTTTTTTGGAAAATCTGGACAGAAACAACATACTGTAAAAATCCCAAAACACCCCTACGAAAACACTGTAGGAAAACCGATCCACGGTCGAGTCAACTCGGCCGCGGATCCGCGGCAAGATGCTGTTCTTGCCGCGGTTCCGCGGTGAGTTGGTCGGTTCACTGGATCGTTTTTCTGCTCTGTTTACTAAAAACCCTGAGACGATTTTTCAGATGTGTTAAATAATTTTTTGAGCAGTAAAAAAATCGACAGAAAGTTTACGTCTCGGGCTTGTTTTGTGATTTTCTTTTCCGATCGAACTTCTAGTTACTTTGCTAACATATTAGATAGTGTTTAGCTAGGCTCGATACCACTGTAAGTCTACGTTACCCGTCCCAGTTCTTTCGGGGATGCGGAAATGGTGAAAAACGATTTTTTCGGTGGAGGTAACATGGACTCTAAAAACGGATCTTTGCTAAACAAACTATCTAACAACCTAACTAAGAGTTTAACTACTATGTTAGGGGTTATACCTTAACTTGAACTCCTTCTCTTCGACTCCTTGTGGTGATCGGATCAGCCTCCCTCGTCGTCTCCTTGTGCCGAAGATGGATCCACCCGAAAGCTTCTACCTTTGGCTCCAACCTCAATCTAGAGGAAACTAGAATACTTGGCTTGCTAGACCTTGTACATTAGGATGAGTAGAGAAGTGTTTTGGATTTTATCTCTATGGTTCTTGTTTCTCAACTCATGAGACAATAGAACCATGAGCTAGAGAGAGAGCAAGAGGAAGAGGGAGAGCTTGAGGATGAGAGAATCAATATGATAGAATGAAGAAGACTTTTTACAACCATGCTCTCATAACACAAAATAATCATGATAATAATAGTAATTGAGTATTATGGGATGGTTCATGTCAATGGCATTATCATTTCATGCATTTAATGCATTTTGTGAACAAACAAGCAAGCAAAAGTCATAGCCATGAAATGATAGCCATTATCATGATGATGGTCAACAAGTCCAAACTGGTCAACAAGTCCAAATTAGTCAACCGGTCAACAAAGTCAACAAGTCAACAAAGTCAACCTTTCAACCCAACCATGGCACAATAATACTTAATTAATATTATTATTAATCATATTTCTTATTCTCATTAGGGTTTGGCAAAACTCAACAGTCAACAACCCTAATGAGAATCCTCTGCCTCTGTCAACCGTGCATACACACCTGCATCCGCATTCTGAGGAACACGAATACAAACGAGATAAAACCAATCCCAAAACGTATACTAGGTTCTGGCTTAAATCAAAGCCCGCTAGTAATAACTGCCCGGACACCAAACGTGCACAAGTGCGCGGATGTGACCGAACCCTGTCGCAAAACCATGCGACCTCTACTCTTTTGCCTAAAGGCGAATAGCTCTCTATGTGGGACTCTAAAGACTCGACACTACGCTGGCAGTGGGTTTAACGACAGACCGCAAGCGGCACTAGCTGTGCGTAACGGGCCCCAGGTAGATGCCGATAAGAAGACTGACGAGGTGAAACCCATCTGAACTCCTACTGAGCCTGAATGTGACAGTCTCCGTACAGTCCGGTCTGTTCGTCTGAGAATATCGCATGGCGGGCCTAGGGGGCGGTAAACGTCAGTCCCCTAATAGCGGTACAAGTCGTGTCGGAGTGTAGCCCAGAACACCCTGAGATAACACTGGAAACCTACCAGTATACCTCGCTTGCCCTGGCCAGGGATGACTATGTGTAATGGCTCTCCATGACACAGTGCGATATCAACTCCCAATACCGGGAGTGACGAATCCTATCTAACCGTCACTGCCTCCAAGTGCTTCGGGACTGCACCCAACTACTACCTGTTTGCACGACTCCTTTGAGCTGTGGTAGGGTAGTAATCAAAGTACAGTGGGAACACACTCGAGTCGAAGTGACAGTGTCAAGTCAGCGGACTAAGCTGTACTCATGTCACCTGGGAACTGATAACTGACGATAGGTATAGTACCAACCAAGAGTTCCCGACGAGTCCTGTCCAGTGTACTCGTAACCTAACGAGCACGCGCATACTATCTCAAGTACGACGTACTGACGGCTGTGGGACAGACCGTCTCCCCTGCTGAGATGAGAAGCGCATACGCTAGTCTACTCCGGAGTATCGATGCCCTGTCTCGATAGTCCTACGACTAGGGACCTGTATAAGGATGTGCTTGTGGATCACTCAGCCCCCACGAGTGTGACTGCCATCACGACGCTGGTAATCAAGCAAAGATCCTAAGGGCTTCCACTAATGTGTATAGGTGATATACTAAAAGAAACATATGTACACATTAAAGTAGAAACAAACCAAGTAGCATACTACTATTTTGAGCAAGATTGTCTATACAACTGTGAATATCCCAAGCTTCCATTAAGTAATATACAAACTAGTATGATACAGTAATGGCCTCTAGGGCATATACACTAACAATAATATAAAAGGAAGAGCGCACACGAGAAAGGTTCTCTTGGCTTCTTCTTTTTCCTAATCTCTTCTCGTTCTCTTTTACTTTCTTTTTATGGTATCAGAATCATAAAGGGCTAACGTCATTATAATTTGTTTTCTCTCTATTTCTTCTACAATGTTAACCAATCAAGACCAATCCTCTGTCTCATCAACTCCGCTTATCACCCTAACACCAATCCCTAACCCAAATGCAGCGTCGTCCTCTTCACCACATGGCCAGAATGCCATGTCACTTCTTCACATAAAACTTACTCGCAACAACTATCTCGGCTAGAAAATGCAGTTTGAAGCGGTTCTCAGATCACAAGGGTACATGGGCATCATCAACAGCACAGAAAAGTGCCCGTCTATGATCATTCCCGATGAACAAAATCCGCTCGTTACAACAAACAATCCAGCACATGCTTTATAGATCCAAAAGGATCAATTGATTATGAGTTAGATGTTGGTGTCTATGACTGAAGCACTAATTCCCTTAGTAGTTCGTCGAACTACAGTTCAGGTGGTATGGGAGACATTTGCCAAAGCCTTTGCATCGCACTCTTGCCCTGGCATCCTTCAATTGAAGGCATAGTTTCAGAACACCAAACGCGGATCTGCCTCCATAACAGAGTATATTCAAAGCATCAAGACCGTCTCCGACAATCTTTCGGTCATTGGACATAGTATTTCTGATACCGATCTTGTCATGCACGTTTTGGCCGGACTGGGATCGGCTCTTGTCATGCACGTTTTGGCCGGACTGGGATCGGCCTATGACTCCTTTGTTCCTGCTATCAAAACCCGCATAGACGATATCTCTCTTGAATATCTACATGGCATGCTCCTTGCACATGAGAGTTTTTGCCAGCAACAGGATAAGTCTATCGACACTACTCCTTTTCCATCTGTCAACATCGCAACCGTGGTTCGTGGTGGTTCCTCTCCAAATTACTATCAGCACGGCGGTCGTGGTGGCCGCAATGGACATGGTCACGGTCGAGACCACGGTCATGGTCCTCCTTGATGCCAAATTTGCATAACAACCAGTCACTATGGTAATAGTTGTCCATAACGTTTCAATCGGACTTTTTCTGACGATCCAAGGGGTGTTTCGCAATTTCATGCCCCACAATCTCAGAATGTATGATTTGATGGACCATATCAAGGACGCGTCTCATACACCACGCTATCGCATACACCTCTACCATATTCATCGAGCGGTCCAAGCGTTGCTTCTTCTAAATGGTATCCTAACTCGAGAGCAACTCATCATATCGCTCTAGACTACAATCAACTCCTCACGGCAGCCTCTTATAAAGGTACGGATTCACTACGTGTAGATAATGGTACATGTTTACGTATTCTTAACTATGGTCACACAGCAATTCCATCGTTTTCTCGATCACTTCAAATGCACAATGTTCTTTATGTTCTTTCAATAACGAAAAATCTCTTATCTGTTCATCAATTTACGAAAGATAACAATATTTTTTTTGAGTTTCACCCGTTTGATTGTTTTGTGAAGGATCAGAAGTAAGGGACAGTTTCTACTTCAAGACCACCTTAATAATGGACTATACCAATTGTCTCGTCTTCCATCACGTTTGTTAGCGAACGTACCTCCACCTCCTCATAGCACGCTTGCTTAGATCATCCTGCACCAAAAACTGTAGTCAAGATTCTATCTTGTTTTCATTTACCTGCTGTTAAGAGTAGTAGAGAGTCGGTCTGTTCTAATTGCATGAAGTCAAAAAGCCACAAACTTTCTTTTGAATTATCATCAACATTGTTTTTAGCACCTTTAGCTTTAATTTATTCTGATGTATGGGGCGTTGCTCGTATTCTATCCCGCTCTGATACCATAAAAAGAAAGTTAAAGAGAAGAAGAAGAGATTGGATGGAAGAAGCTAAGAGAGCGTTTCTCTTGTGTGCTCTTCCTTTTATATTATATTATATATTGATTCCTTGTTACAATCATTCTAATTATATACAATCATATAGAATATATTTTTTTACGATCGATTCCAAAGAATCTTCAATCAGATATTCAAAATATCTCCGCGCATCACATACGTAGACGTCTGCCCAAGAGGCGACAAACATCTGCTTGATACCCGCTACAGTGGTGGATTTATGCCTAGATGTCTGGATTTTGGTTTTCTCATGCTCTGTAGATTTTGTGTCGAGAGCGTCATGCGTTTGAACCATAAAGTCCAGATGTCTGGCTATGCTCTAATTCTGTGCTTGGCTCAGACGTCTGAATTAAAGAGCTCACACGTCTCCGGTCTGAATTAAAATGCGTGGAATGCTCTAGAGTGATTAAGATGTTTCATTATTTTAAAAATGTTTGTTAATATGTTTGAGTGAAGGCATTGGTCATATATAGCTAAGGTTTGACTCATGTCGATTTTGATGAGAAACTTATTTGATACAAGCCTTGGGTTGTGGATTATATATACTTAAATAAAAAGCATGTATACAACTATTTTTCAAAGTACGTTTCCGGATAGGCCAAAATTGCACCGGGTAGCTCTTGGTTGTTTTTCAGTTAAAAAAGCAACGCTCGATCAATGAAGAAATATAGATGCATTGTTACGTCATGGGCCGGGATTGCGCCCTGGGTTATTCCCTTCTTCTTCTTATTTTTTGTGGGGGGACCAGCTAGATGAGTCAAATGATATTTGAGTGAGAGAAAAAAGAAATAGGACAAAAGTAAAGTACATCTCATCTTTCCCTTAGTATGTAACTTCATTTAGTTCCCACCACTCATGCTAGAAATTGCCATACGTCTAATTTTCCTAAGGTTTCGATCTAGTCCAATTATCTTGGAAGTTTGATGAATAAAACAGAAGCTATGAATACTTCAATAATAAATCTTGAACACATTACCAAATCTATATGGTTAAAATATAACTGTGTGCTGACAAGAAGTAACTAGCCTACAGTAAATATACAAAAGTAATGCTACAAGGCGTTGCTTCGAACACGTGTCCCCTTCCCAGTCTTTCTTTATATTCTTATTGCAGCAACCATCCTACAAATGAAAAGAGAAGCTACAAGTAACCTGAAGACCGGGTTAGTTGACCGGAGTCCTCATTTGTGTCAAAACCCAAGAAAAATGTGGGGGGGATGAGGGGGGATGAAAGACCAGAGAATACAGGTAAGGAATTGCGACACTCTAGTAGAAACCCGACTGAATCGGCTACCCACAAAAATGTCCAAATCGGGCACGATGCAGCTCGGAATTGCCTGGATTTTTTTGAAGAAGTGAAGGTGTTTGTGACTTAAACCCACATCCATGACATGCGAAGACCCGAAGGAGTAGTTTTTTAGATGGCGAAAACAGTGACAGGGACCCAAGCAAACCGAAACCGGTTCGATCGGAGCAGTATAAACAAATCAAAAGTTGTTTCTAATATGCTCGGTATCTAGACGGTTTGTCAGAAACCGTCCCTATAGCTAATGCAACAGAGAGGAAATCTGTACAATACCTCGACTTAAAAGACACATATCTCTCAATCCAAAACTCCAAATTTAATGAAAGTTGTACCGTTGGAAAGCTTATCGAGTCTACTTTCCAACAAAGCAAGTCTCAATAGATTTGGAGGTCTGTAAAGGGAGATATGGTCGAAAATATATAGACTATGCAGAAAAACTGCATATCGGCATTTTGCCAACACACGTTCTTTTTAAAATTTTCATGTTTTTTCTCCCAATTTGATTTATGAAAGGTTTATAACAGAGAATCCTTGGATATGATCCCATCCTCCTTGATTTTTCAATCAAAGTTCATAAAGGAATGAATCAAAACAAAAGGTCGAGCGAAGAACTGCACCATTTTCTCTATTTTTTTGTTCTTTTGGAAATTTAACTTATTTTTTTTATTTTTTTTTATTTTTGGGAGATTTTGATCTGAGAAGAGAGGTCTATGATGAATCCTGCTCTCTTTATCAAATAGAACTCAATCTCAATGGCAAAACAAGAAATTGAAAAAGATAAACACAAAGAAACACAAAGAAAAGAGTTCTTCTACTAATATAATTAAACAAAGAAAATAAGCTAAAAATGCATGAAAAGCAAAGAGAACATGGTGATACTCTATATTGGCGATCTCCCAGATCAGGACACGTGGCAGATGACGTGTCCCAAAGCTCAGAAGAAAGGGCCCACAGGAGCCGACCAGGCCACCCCTGTACCAACCTGCAAGCACAAGCTGGCTCTCCTCAGAGCCCCCTGCAAATTGGCCTCCTCGGCCTCTCAGCTCGTCCCGAGCTACCACAGGACCAAGATGCCTCGGCCCTCCCGCTCGTTCCCGAGCTCTCTCGCCGAGGCCATCTTCCTCGGTCCCTCTGACCGACCAACTCCATCACTCACAGGCGTAATCGCCGCTCCGCAAATCTCGCCATGCGGGGATTCTCCGCCGGCAACATCCTACGTTCCACGCCATCACGATCCCCATTAACGGGCGATACGCTTATTACGCGGCCGTGACGTCGGGAGCGTAACTGCCGGTAAGATTCTCGCGCCTGCTACTGCGTGCTGCTGCCACTATATAAACCCCCATCACAGAGGGGACAAGTAAGCATTTTTCACCCCACTTAGCCGTTACTCTGCTCGGATCTTGTGCTAACTTGATCGTCGGAGGGTCCTCGGTGGTACCAAACCACCCCGGGACTTCCTTGTAGGTACTCGGCGCAAACTCCTCAAAACCACAAATCTCCTCAAAACCCATTGAGATCCACACGCAACAGGAGATCACCTCTAAAGATCCACCGGAAGATCGACGGAAGACAACATCTGACGGAGACCCGAAAAGGACTTCCATCAGTTGGCGCCGTCTGTGGGAACTAAAACTCCACAAAAACAAAAGTTGGCCTTCCGATCTCCATCCATAAGGCATGCGATCACCCTGAAGATCCAGGTACCAGCCGCCGTCTCCCCCTCACCGAAGGCGCGGATGAACCTCCTCCGGCGACTGTCATCAACGCCCTCGCCGGCCGAATAGACCGACTACAGTCCATCGTGGAGGCGCTCGTCCACGTCCAAGCGTCCGGGCCAGGTCCCCAGTTCGCCGCTCCTCCGCCTCCAGAAGAGTCTGCCCTCGTCGACACGGCTGACCACCGGCAGGCTACGTCCCATGGCCACAGATCTCACGGGCCGATACTCTCTGAGTCCCGCTGAGCGCCCCACAGCTCCACACTAAGATCCGCCGCCAGAGCGCCACGCCTTGAGCCTCCTCACGACCCTCACCCCCCAGAGGAGATGTCGGTCACCTCGCCTATCCTCAGGCATGACCGACACCCCCTCCCTCGATGGGGTCGCACAGAAGGGGCTCACCACGGCGGCTCGAGGGCTACCTCGCCCGGGGATCTGAGGAACCTCATCAAGAGGAACCGGGGCCGCGCCCAGACGCAGATCTCCCACGGCAGAGGCCAGGGATCACAAGACGCCGAATCCTCGGGGTACCACGGCCGACTCGACGCCCTCGAGAAGAAGATTGAGGGCATACGCCGAGAAGGTCACCTCTCGGGCGACGGAGCTAAGTACGCCGCCGACTCGCTCACCAAGCCATTTACCGAGGGGCTGCTCACTGTTCACGTCTCCTCGCGCAACAAGACCCCGAAGGTCTCTCTGTTCGATGGGAAAACCGACCCGAAAGACCATTTGGATGCTTTCACCATGGGGATGAGCTTCCAGGACCATTCCGACGCCGCCCGGTGCAGAGCCTTACCAGCCACTCTCATCCGCTCTGGTCGGGACTGGTTCCGAGGACTCGAGCCTCGTTCAATCTTGACCTTTGACGAGCTGGCTACTTAGTTCCTCGGCCACTTCGTTGGGAACCGTCGGCAGAAGCACACGGTCGACTACCTCTTCACAATTAAGAGCGGGGACAAGGAGACATTCAAAGCTTACGTCACCCGCTTCTACAACGCCCTCTTTGAGGTCCCTGAGCACCGGGACGAGACCGTCATCACGGCGCTCAGATCTGGTCTTAGGCACAAGGAGTGGTTGCACTCCTTTGCATTGGCGCAGCCTAAGATAATGGCCGAGGTCAAGACGTGGACCGAGCGTGAGGTCCAGCTCAAGTCCAAGGTGAACGCGAACCTCCTTCGAGCAGAACGGTCAGACCAGAAGAAGAGCGCTCGGGAAGAGAGGCCGGAGCGTCAGCAGTCCTATCACCCGAAGTTCCAGGAGTACACCCCGCTCAACGTCTCCCTCGAAGTGTTACTAGAGGAGGCCCAGGGCGAGAAGTTCTTCAAGTTCCCTCCAACCCGTGTCAGGCCTCGAAGCGAACCCGGGGCCCCTACCGCGCCTTCCACCGGATGCTGGGCCACGACACGGAGGATTGTAAGCAACTCCGGGACTATATCGAGGAGCTCATCTGATCAGGGCACCTCGCCGCCTACTTGAGGGATAAGCGGCAGGCCGACTGCGAGCAGGAGCAGCGTCCCCCTCCCGCCGAGCTGACTATCGGCCAGATCATGCTCATTTCGGCAGATGACCAGTCCGGTGCCCAGGGAGTCCCGTACCCGGTGCCGAGCACGGAGACCAACAAGCCTCCGGGGAGCTCGGGCCACGCTAATAAGGTCATCTATTAGCATGTACTTTTTTAAGGGAAATGTAAACTCTTCCTAGGGTCTGTTGTTAATTTAATAAAAGATCAATGGAACATTGCGAAAAAGAAGGAAAAGTCTTATTTATTCAAAAAGGTATTATGGGCTCCTCAGCCATACATACAAAAAGAAAAAGAAAATTACAGCAGCAGGGGAAGGGGGTGCAGAGAGCACTGCTCATGGTACTCAGTAAAGATCTCTGCCAGTCGAGGCCTCGCGAGATCCAGCCTCTGCCCTCGATTCCCCCCACGCGCGTTGACCTTGAGCCTTAGTTCGTAGCACTCACGGACGAGTGCCACCGAGCGAACCAGCCGACCTACGGAGATCAGGCCGAAGCACCTCAGAGACCGCAGCTTGCACATGGCCTCGTCGTAGAGCTGCTCGGACAAGGGGTTGTAAAGCCCCGGCGACGCCCTTCAGATGGAGTACATCAGCAGCTGCAGCAGAGGGGAGCGCCGGGGGAGCGGCCGGCCGAAGTGGTCTTCGATGCTCCCATAGACCAACTGCACCGTGTCCTCGGCGCAGTTCTGGTCGTAGAGGTATACATCTTCGAAGTGGATGATTTTGGGGATGGTAAAGTGGAAGTCTTCCATTCTCAACGATCTATTTGTGAAGAAAGGAAGGACCAGCACTCCCTCAGCTTTATATAGCCCACTGCGCCTCAACGAAACCCAACGGTCGCCCGTTTTCGCCCACAAAGTCGCTGCCACGCGGCGATCATTGAGCCTTCTCTGGCGGAATCGAAACGGCGCGACTCTGGCGCTTCGCCTCCCCACACATTCAATGCACATGCTACGCGCACGTTCTCCACGACCGTTCCTGTTCCCCATACCTGCAACGGGATGGTCGGACGAAACCTCATGAAGAATCGGCCAAGCATCTACCATGCTCGGCTATCCCTGGCCGGTAGCTTCCCTATACGCAACGCCGGGGATCAAAGCCCTCGCCAAGAGCCAACCGCGCAGCTTCACTGCCCGGCTATCCTTAGCAGGCCTCCTACGGCCCCTCCAATGCTAAGGATCAAAGTCCACCTTAGTGGTAGTCGAGCGGCTTCCCTGCTCGGCTATCCCTGGCCGGTAGCTTCCCTACCCGCAACGCCAGGGATCAAAGCCCTCGCCAAGAGACAACCGCGCAGCTTCACTGCCCGGTTATCCTTAGCAGGCCTCCTACGGCCCCTCCAACACTAAGGATCAAAGTCCACCTTAGAGGCTGCTCAGTAGCTACCCTGCTCGGCTATCCCTGGCCGGTATCTTCCCTACTCGCAATTCCAGGGATCAAAAAGTCCTCCCAGAGGCAGTCGAGTCCGACCCTCACTCGGCTATCTCCAGCTGGTAGCTTCCTACCACAACCGACAGGGATCAAAAGCCCTCCCAGAGGCAGTCGAGCCCGACCCTCGCTCGGCTATCCTTCAGGACAAAAGTCCTCGCCAAGAGGCACCGGGAAGTAACCCTGCCCGGCCAGGGGTCCTTGGTAGGCTTCTTACAGCCCCTCCCATGCTAAGGACCAAAGTCCTCATTTGAGGCGGTCGAGCCCGACCCTTGCTCGGCTATCCCCGGCTGGTAGCTTCCAACCACAACCGATAGGGATCAAAGTCCTCGCCAAGAGGCACTGGGCAGTAACCCTGCTCGGTCCCCATCCCGAAGGATCAAAGCACTCGCAAGAGGCAACCGAGCCCGACCCTTGCTCGGTCATCTCCGGCAGGTAACTCCCTACCCATGACACTAGGGATCAAAGCCCTCGCAAGAGGCATCTGAGCGGCTACCCTGCTCGGTCATCCCAGGCTGGTAGTTGCCTATCCACGACGCCAGAGATCAAAGCCCTCGCCAAGAGGCAACCGCGCAGCTTTACTGCTCGGTTATCCTTAATAGGCTTCTTACAGCCCCTCCCGCGCTAAGGATCGAGGCCCTCCTCAGAGGCAGCCGAGCGGCTACCCTGCTCGCTCATCTCTGGCTGGTACCTCCCTACCCATGACGCCAGGGATTAAAGCCCTCGCAAGAGGCATCTGAGCGGCTACCCTGCTCGGTCATCCCTAGATGGTGGTTGCCTACCCACAACGCCAGAGATCAAAGCCCTTGAAATCCGAGCACATTCACCTAAAAACCGGGGTGGCCGGCCCTAATTGCTCCAATTGGTGTGGTTTTTGTTTTGTGCTCTGGTGTGCTCATTTTGGGGTTTCAGGCATTGTTTGCTTCATCCAAATTTTCATGTGATGTAAATTTTGCTATAGGACATGAAACATCTAGGTGATGCCTCCTACATCCTGAAACGAACCAAAGAACCAAGCAGATCTCCAAACGAGTCAAATTAGAGAACCAAGGCACCAGACCAAAGCTAAAACCATTTGGGTTTAATATTCCGGTGATTCTAGGTCATCCCTTTTTGGCTACTTCCAACGTTGTAATCAACTGTAGAAACGACTCTATGAACCTATCTTTCGGGAATAGGTCAATTGAGCTCAACATTTACAAGTTGGGAATCCCTCACATTTTCTTTCATCTTCTTTTTTTTCCTTTCTGCGCAACTCGAACCCATACCTCCGACCCTCACTATTAGTGAATGAAACAACCTATACTTAATGGCTAATAGAGTGTTACTTGATGAAGTAGGGATTTTTAGCTCACTTAGTATACTATAAAGTCTTAGCGTTCACAACTCATGTGAGGGTTAGGACTTTTTGGAAGAGGAAGAAGACTACGATGTCCTTAACCTCGGACTGTGGGGTCCCTTTAAACCCACGGACTATGATATCCTTAACCTTGGACCACCATGTCCTTAAACTGGTTCTGGATTTGAGAACCGTGGCTATTTCAAAGACATAAGCTGTGTTCTACGTGACCAGGATCCTCTCTGGACGCTTCCCACATGGTCAGGATTGACATAAGCCGTGTTCCACAGGACCAGGATCCGCTCTGGATGCTCTCTTGGGGAGCATGATTCTCGGGGATCGGAGCATCATTCCGATTTGTGGAGCATAATTCCAGAGTCGGAGTATCATTCCGAAGAGTCGGAGCATAATTCCGAGCCTCATTTGGCACTCTTGAATCCCCTAGAGCATCAAAATCCCATTTTTCTTTGTCCAAAATGTAGCTTGTGAGCATATGCATGTTTTTTGTGGAGAGGGGGTGGACTTTGGTTGAAGTTTTGAAGCTTGAATGAAGAGAAGAAGTGTTGGCGCGCCAGGCACTTTGCGCCAGTTAAAGAGCGCAGTGCGCTTCTGCCAAGTAGCGCACACAAGAAGGACACGTGTCGCGCTTGGTGCTAAGCGCCAGATGACGGGCGCATTGCGCCAGTTTATGAGCGCTAAGCGCTAGTTCATGAGCGCATTGCGCTTTCAATTTAGTGGCGCACACGTGAGTGACACGTGATGCGCTTGGCGCCAGCCCATGAGCGCAGTGCGCTATTTCAGAAATTCTAGAGTAAAGGCCTCTCCGTCTCAACGCCATGAGATGTGGGCTAGTTGCCCTTTAGAACCTGGCTAGCTGTGCAGTCCACTGCGGGGGCGCTCAGCGCCAAGCGCGCCACGTGTCAACCGCGCAGCTTTACTGCCTGGTTATCCTTAGTAGGCTTCTTACAGCCCCTCCAATGCTAAGGATCAAAGTCCTCCCAGAGGCAGCCGAGCGGCTTCCCTGCTCAGGTATCCCTGGCCGGTAGCTTCCCTACTCGCAATGCCAGGGATTAAGGCTCTCGCCAAGGGGCAACCGCACAGCTTCACTGCCCGGTTATCCTTAGCAGGCCTCCTATGGCCCCTCCAGTGTTAAGGATCAAAGTCCTCCCAGAGGCAGTCGAGCCCGACCCTTGCTCGGCTATCCCCGGTTGGTAGCTTCGTACCATAACTGACAGGGATCAAAGCCCTCGCTAGGATCAAAGCCCTCGCTAAGATCAACCAAGCAGCTTCCCTGCTCGGTCATCCCCAGCAGGCATCCTCCTGTCCAACAGACGCTGCGGGTTTGTATCCCTCATAACGAGGTCACTGAGCCCCTTTATGCTCGGCACAACTACGGCGGACATCCCTCTGCCCACCACATGCAGTGGATCCGAAGCCCTAACAAGAGACATCAGGTCTATCCAAGTCTGAGTGACCCCCCCGACTTCGGAGCCATGGAGATGCCTCCTTCTCAGCAGTGCTTGGCACTCTTGGCAAGTGATCGAAATCAACTCGACGAACGATCGCTAGACAGATAGCCAACCTGACATGGAAGCCCAACAGTGCAAGCAAGGTTATTTTACGAGCATTCTTCACAAACAGAAGATAAAGTGCAAGCTGATGAAACAAAAAGTTTTACTACCAAAAGCGAAGTCTTTACAAAGGGTATTTTGGGCTCCCCAGCCTTGAAGTCTTTACAAAGGGTATTTTGGGCTCCCCAGCCTTACAGACTGCCCGGAGGCTTACAAAAATTCCAGAAGCGGCAAAATAAAAGAAAGAGGAAGACGGGGGCTTTAGGCCTCGGGGCCAGGCACGACCTCGGGGTCCTCGATATCTACCACGAGTCGAGCAGGGTCCTCGGCCACCTCCTTGTCAAGAATCTCTTCCCCCTGCTCATCAGCGTCCGCGAGGGGGTATTCGGCCCGGAGGTCTTCGGTCTTCATCAGCGAACTCCGGTATCCGAACCTTAACGGCGTCGAGGGCCTCGTGCCAGATGTGGGTGGTGGCCACGGCTAAGTCATTGTAGAAGTCCTTCGACTTCTTGTAGCCCTCCACCGCCTTCGCCACCGAGAGGTCGGCCCGCTTCACCGCCTCGACCGCTGCCCCCATCTCCTTCCGGAGGGTCCTCACCGTCTTCTTCATGTTGCCGGCGAGAACCTGAGCGTCCTCAAACTTGACCTCGGCAGCCACGGCGGCCTCGCGGTGCCGGGAAACCTCCCATTTCCCGGCCTCTACCTCTCCCTCCAGGGCGGCAACCCTCGCCATCGCCGCCTCCAGCTCCCGCTTGGAGCTCTCTTACAGCGCGGTAAGCTGGTCCGCAGCCTTCATTGCCAGGGCTATCACCTCGTCCTCCATGCGTACGGCAAGGGCGACATGCTGGAGGACCTGAAAAAATAAGAAAGAGGTCAGGAAGACGAAGGAAGCACCAAATCTCACAAACAACCGAGCACTTACTTGCACGGCCTCCTGGGCGATGGACGCCATCTGGGCCCTGAAGGTCCCCCCGGGGACCCTACCCCGTGCCGACTTCTCTATTTTGTGCAGCAGGCTATCCGTGACAGATAGCCCCGAGGGCACCGCGAACTGGAGGCCCCCCTCTTCCACCATGATCGGCGAGGGCGGGCCCCGAGGAGACCTCCGAGGACCCCTCTTGAGTGGCTCCAATGGAGAGCCGGTCTCCTCTTCCGAGACCGGGTCCTCCAGAATTCGAGCCCGCTTCTGGCCCAACGCTCTGTTAGGCCCCGGGACGGGATCCGCCCCCGAACTCTCAAGGGACGCGGCCACCGGAGGCACTGGGACGGAGGCCGAAGGAGCCGGGGCAGGCTTCAAATGGGAAGAGCTGGTGCCTCTAGCCCTCGTGACCTTCTTCAACTGGCGCATGGAGGCCCGGAGCTCGTTCATGTCCATGGGTCCTGCACAAAACCAAATGCAAAGAAGTCAGTAACAAGTGCAATATCAAAGCCAAAAAGCAAGCCTAACTTACCGAAGAACTCGACGGGGATGAGCCCGGCCCAACTCAGGACCCTCTCAGACAGCAGCACGTCAAATCGGGGGACGGGCTCCCACGACGCCACTCTCACCGCGGCGGGGTCATTGGACTTGTTCCCCGGCAAGCATTTTTCCCTCGACCACTTGGTGGGCACGGTCCAGTCCTCGCCCTCGGGCGGCGCGATGAAGAAAAACTTCTTCTTCCAGTCGTGAATGGAAGAAGGCAGAAGTACAACTCCTGTCTCGGCGGCGCCCCCTGTCGCTTTCTAAAAGAGAGGTAGACCCACCCCAGGTCGCCCGCTCGCCCCCCACGATGATTTTTGAAAACAAGAGAAGAATTAAAGATGGAGAGGCTGAAGGGAACCTCCTGTAGCTTCAGGCGGATTAGGAACCCGAGGAGAATCCTCCATGAGTTCGACACTAACTGGCCAGGGGCTAACTCGAAGAAGTTCAGCGCTTCGACGACTTCGGGAGAGAAGGGCAGGCGCATTCCACCCTCAAAGGCTTCCAAGTACAAGGCGATCTCCCTACCGCATACTTGGTCTGCCCTCTCTCCCTCTTTGGCCAGACGAAGCGTATAATGTGAGGGGATGTCGAAGCGAGCCCGAGCATTGGCAAGATCATTCTCATCCCTCACCCAACACGACGCACCGGGGGCAACGTCTACCGCCTCCTCCCTGGGGGCTGCCCCCGCCGCACGATCCCGGGAAGAGGATCCGATCCCTGCTCCCCGGGAAGACTCAGGCTCAACTAGAGGGTCCCTAGAACCTACTCATATGATATCTACAGATTCTACGAAAGAAGACATCTAACCTGGAGAAGAGGGATCGTCGGGAAACAAAAGCAGAAGAAAGAAGACGAGCGCCGAGCAATCAGGACTTAGAGCGAGGAAATATGAAGGAGCAGGGGCCCTGGAGTGGGCCCACCCCTATTTATCTCTGTAATCGCCCTTATCCAACGGCGCCTTTCATCCTCCGCCAAAACGCCTCCTCGCGTCCAACGGCCCCGATCGCTCCACTTGTCGCTCCCACATTGGGCCGCATCCCATCAGACGCCGCAGGTCTGCACATGTCACGTCGGCCAACCGACGCTTGACACGCAGACCGTCGCTTCAGTGACAAGATACATGAACCGGCGCACCTTCTTTAAATGCAGAGATCTCGCCCTGATTCGCTTACAGAAAAGACAGATGACAGCCCGGGGACGCGTCCCGACGAAATCTTAGAAGGGAGCTCACCCCGGGCGGCCCGGCAGTCCACTCTTGACCCGACCCGTCAGCTGGTAAGGACAAGAGTGGGGGGCTAATTATGATTCTCTATATTGGCGATCTCCCAGACCAGGACATGTGGCAGATGACGTGTCCTAAAGCTCAGAAGAAAGGGCCCACAAGGGCCGACCAGGCCACCCCTGTACCCGACCTGCAAGCACAAGCTGGCTCTCCTCAGAGCCCCCTACAAATTGGCCTCCTCGGCCTCTCAGCTCGCCCCGAGCTACCACAGGACCAAGATGCATCGGCCCTCCCGCTCGTTCCTGAGCTCTCCCTCCGAGGCTATCTTCATCGTCCCTCCGACCGACCAACTCCACCACTCATAGTCGTAACTGCCGCTCCATAAATCTCGCCATGCGCGGATTCTCCGCCGGTAACATCCCACGTTCCACGCCATCATGATCCCCATTAACGGACGATCCACTTATTACGCGGCCGTGACGTCGGGAGCGTAACTGCGGGCGAGATTCTCGCTCCTGCTACTGCGTGCTGCCGCCACTATATAAACCCCCATCACAGAGGGGTCAAGTAAGCTTTTTTCACCCCACTTAGCCGTTACTCTTCTCGGATCTTGTGCTAACTTGATCGTCCGAGGGTCCTCGGTGGTACCAAACCATCCCGGGACTTCCTTGCATGTACTCGGCGCAAACTCCTCAAAACCACCAATCTCCTCAAAACCCATTGAGACCCACACACAACAGGAGATCACCTCCAAGATCCACCAGAAGATCGACGGAAGACAATATCTGACGGAGACCCGAAAAGGACCTCCATCAGAACACGAAAAGAGGATCTTGGATCCCCAATTATTTTTCAAAGTTGTTGTTGTTTGAAGGGTTTAAATTTAAACTAGACAATCCAGAACTAGAAGATAAGGATTTTACTCCTAAATCCTAATCCTAAATGGGAAAGTGCATGTCTTTCTTTTTCTAACTTGTGGTTTTTTTGGATTTTTTTGGGGTTTTGATGGTTTTCTAAACTAATCTAAGGTTTATTTCAGTTAAGAAGTGGGTGGAAGGCTTGAGATCTTCAAAAGAAAAGTCCAAAAGAGAGCATGAAGAAAGAAAGATTCTCATGAGTGAGACTTATTAACAGAAGAAGGGTGATTAGGATATGAGATAGAGGATTGTGATTGAACCTAGGGGAAGAAAGATTCAGATGTTATAGGGATAACTAATCTCCACCATCACCTAAGTTTATTTCATAATGAAATTTTTGGACACCAAGTAATTCAAAAAAAGGTGAAAGTTATATATACTTTTAGGTGAAAAGTAGCATGTTGTGGTGTTCATGGAGTGCAAGTTAAGTTAATAGTTCATTAGGGAGAGAATCCTATTCTCCAAGTTTGACAAGTCAAGTGCTCATTAATTATCATTAATCATGATAAAATGATTAGCTTAATTAACGCATAATTGCACATATTCAAACCTATAGCAAACTATATTCAAATGACTTGAAATTTTGCGTGCATGGTCATCTAAGTATGTTATGAGGACCCATTGAGAAAAAATGACAATTTTACCCTTGTTGGCTCACATACTATTTTAATAATAAAATAATAAGCGGTCTTTAGTCCATCGGGTAAACATTGTCGCTTTTGGCTGAAATTTTTATGGTATGTCCTCATAAGATGATTCGGAAATTTTGACATCATTTAACTCAAAAGATTGTGAGATAGAAAATCGGAACCGTTAATGACGATTAGAGCATTATTAGGAAAATTAACGAGTTTCAAGTGAAATTAACCATTTGAAATGATCTCAATTGATATGACATGGTCAAATATGATGATTACATCATGAAAATACACTTCAACTGGGTGAAAGTGATTTTTTGGGTAATTTTTGAAAGTTCGACAAGGTTTGATACAAATCTCGAGGAATTTGACAAGTCAATTTGAATTTTGCGTTTTGGTAATTCATGATAAATCTTTAAAAACCTCTACAAAAATTCTCATGACGAGTCGTATAAGAATCCATGAGATATGGATTTTTGAGCGTCTCTAAAAGGGTATTTCGGTCATTTGAACGAATCTTGAATCATGCACTTAAACTGTCTCCATGTGTACAAGCTTTTATTTTTATACAAAAATGAGGTAAATGACATGATGCAAATATACTGACAAGACGAGAATGTAAGGCTGTGATGCAAAAAATGATTAGGGGTAATAGGATAAATTCGCAAATTGCTGTTTCGTTGGAGTGTCTACACTTATATAAAGCTATATAGGAAAAAATTCTCACTTCAAGGTTTTTTTTGTCCTTTTGGTTCGAAAATTAGACTCCACCACTTTTGTTTTAAAAAAATTGTACTTAGTCTCTCTTTTGGTCTTCTTGCAAGGAATTTATCCTCCATTCACTATATTTTAAATTAATTTACATTAGGCTCCTTCTAAGTTTCTCTATATAAAGCTAAAAGAGTTGTTTCCGTGGAAAATTAATTCTTCCATTTTTCGCCGCAAATTGGCATTAGGTGTATCTTCGAAAAGTTGCCTCTTTAATTTTTTCTATTTACCCCTATTAGTTAATAGAATTCTACAGATGCCATGTTCTTCTTCAATCATGCTTGGCATCCATAGGCTAGATACATATATAAAAGGAGTAAAATGAAAAGATAATAACTTATAAAAAGTTTTGACAAAAGAATGCAAAATAATTGAAAATCTCTCGACGGATTTTTGACTCTATTTTAAAATTTTTGCGGATTTATTGAAACACTTATTTATATTTTTTTGTCTGGAAATCTCAATTTGGAACAAATTTTAATTTGTTTCATTTCTTCTTCTTTTAAATTGAAATTGAGTTATAATTGAGTTATATTCAGAGACATTCTTTAAATTGGCATTCGGTTCATTTACGGTGCATCCATAAAAAGCTGCCTCTGTTAATTTCTATTTACCACTACTAGTTAATAGAATTTTGAAGATACCATATCTTTCTTCAAACAAACTTGGCATCCATGGGCTAGATACATATGCCTAAAAGGTGTAAAATGAAAAGATAATCACATATGAAAAGTTTTGAAAAGAGAATGCGAAAACATTGGAATCTCTCGACAGAATTATGACTCTATTTCGGTTTTGCGGAGGTATTTATTGAAACACTTATTTATATTTTTTTGTCTGAGGTCTCTATTTAGAATAGATTTGAATGTCTTCTTCTTTTAGATTGAAATGGGTTATATTTAGAGATATTCTTTTGACTGACATATATATTGTCACGACCCAAATGAGGAACATGACCGACACTTAAATCACATAACGTCTAAACGCGTAACGTAATTCAAGTAAGCTGAAATCCAGAATCCAAACCGTGAATAAAAGTAGAGTGGTAAAAATAATTGTTTAAAGTATCAACTTGAAAGTAAAAGAGTTATATCAAAACCATTTTAACCTCGAGTGGTTAAAATTTTCGGCAGCATTTCCTTTGTAAAATCTGATCTAAACCGATATATATAAACAAGAATATACATAAGCATCCCCACTTGGGAGCAATCTCACGCCTCTTGGCGGAACACAACACATAACAGTATATACGACGCCATAGGCGAAGAAATAAGCAAATAATAGATGAAAACAACAACCACAACATAGCACAAGAGTCGGCTTGCATGAACACGACACCCAGAGTCAAATATAATATAATATCTCTCAGTCTCGTCTCTAAATCAAATATACATGTGGTAGATGGAGTATACTAGATAAAATGAAAAGAGTACAAGCTAGGAGGCAAAAGAATACTCGCAACCCACCTACAAAATATCACGTCCAAAAGTAACGGTAGTAGTAGTAGTAGCAAAAATGGTATGCCTCGCCGCGACTATGCTGAAGGATCGACCCTGCAAGACACTATTGCACAACAGGGGTGAGTTGCCAGCTCGTCAGTAATAAATAATATCATGTGTGGTAATCGCAAGTATGAATGTAATAGCGAAAAATCCTAAGTATGAGCTTATGATAATATATAACAATATAGATGCAGCATAAATAATGAGCAAGGTATAACATCAGGGTGTAACAACTATATGAAACAGAGCACGTCATAATAAGTTTTAAATGCGGTTTAAAACAAAAGTACCATCGATAAAGCATCATAAAACCGGTGTCAAGTATCGATACTCGAAATCCCAATATCTCAGGCGCCGCCACTTTCATCGGCCCTCATATCCATCTGATCATATAACTCCGGTCGGTATCCTCCGGATATCCGCTGAGTTTCCATACTATCACCGGTAGATAGTGTTCCCCTGCCGGACTCAACGCCTTTCTATACGATCTTTTTGCCTCAGGGTACTGTACCGGGTCCACCATGTACCCGCAAACGGTGCCTCCTCACTCTTCGAATCGGGTATACTCATCACTCAGAGCCGAGAAAACTCATGGTGAACACCAAATATCATATCAAGAGAAAACCGCATTTTTAATTAAATTCAAGTTTTGAAAATGTGCTTTGTGGTTTCTCAAATCTCACGAAAACCGAAATCTCACGAAATATCGTATGAGAATGTGGTGATAATGGCAATGTATATGATATTGACATGATGCATGCTAGTACAAATGAACGAAAGTCTAACTACCAAATAAGATGTAATACAATGTAAGTTATCATGGCAAGTACTATAGTGTGCGTTGTTTACCGCCGAAAACAGAGACGAACCGTGTAAGTCGTCTTGCCTGAATTTGGGGACAGATGCTATTTGGATTTATCCGTCCACCTCTCCGAAGATGCCAATTTGATTTATGGCACCGTGTATCAGAGGTTTGGACGGAAGCGGCCATTGTAGCAGACTTCATCAGATTCCCTCTCGTTTGCGAGGTTTTTTTTATTGTGGGGACGCTCTTCCCTACAGGCGCAAGCCCCCACAGTTAATTACATTATCGCATCGCGATAACCACTTTCTTCTGCTCCAGAAGTTCACTTCGTATCGTGTGTGTTTATTTTATTTTTGGTTGCCTGTGGATTGTATACGGAGAAAAATTTATATTGTCGCCCATAGGGTGTGGATTAGTCCAAATCCGTATATTCTTAGATTTGGGTTTGGGTTGATTTAAGGATCGTTAATCTCGTTTGAGATTAAAATCAATTTAAATGTTTGTTGAGGATACATTAGTCTAATTTTAGACTAAGATCTGCCCAACAGGATTTTGGGATCATTCAGACCTAACAAAAGAGCATTTGAGCTCTATTGCTTTAGTTTAAGGACGTTTCGTCTGTAGCTATTTTATGGACGTTGCGGTCCATTATAGTTTAAGGACGTTGCGGTCCGTATTGGGATGTGCTCATTGGTTTGGGGGTGCATCAAAGAGTTGTTGGTTGTCGGGACCCTCCACCTCTCTGAAGATGTTGAAAAATTACAACGACATGTATCAGAGGTATGGAAAGATGTACCCTTGAACCAATTCCATCATAAGTCGTATTTTGAGACTAAAATTTCATCATTAGTTTGGGAAGTCATGAGCATAGAGGCTCGGTCTATTTGGAGATCACAGATGTTTTAATCTCATCGAAGATGTTTTAATCTCAAGAAGACTTAGCCAACTTGAGGCTGGAGTTGATTTCCCATAGTGTTAAACACTAGTGTATGTTCAACACTCACGTGTTTCCACGTGAGGTTCTAAAGCAGTGTTAAACACTGAATTCCAGGGGGCGCTTATGTGTGGCACATAAGGCACCTCAAAGTTGGCTCTGTACATTGGGTTCAAGTCCCCGTTTATATATAAGTATTAAACACTTAATTCTTGTGGCACTCACGTGAGAACACGTGAGGCGCCCTAAAGTTGGGTACTGCCCTTTTGGGTTTTATTTCCCTTTTCTTTTATGAGCACTCGGCTCACGTGCGAGCACGTGAGGCGCCCGAAATGGGAATTGTTCTCTGAATTTTATTTCTCTTTCTATTATAAGTGCTAAGCACTTAATTCATTAATGCTCACATGCAAACACGTGAAGTGCTTTCAAAATGTGAGTGCTGCCTTTGGGTTTATTCCCTTTTCTGTATAAATGGTTGGGGTCATGTGGGAATACGTGACTGCTCTAGGAGGCACTTCTTGTTCTTCTTTTTAGACGCTTGCGTGTGAATCATCTGTCTTTCCCTCTATGTACATGAAGATCTTGATCTTATATCAATGATGCTGGGATTTGAGTTTAGAGAATTTCATGTTTCATGTTTTATAAGAACTAAATTCTTTTACTGGGTTAAACCCTAGTTTTATCAGAGAAATTAAATTCCTATATACTTTTGTAAGAATTAAATTCTTTGAATTTAGTTTTTTCCCCTAAGTTTTGAATCTGAATAACAGAATCTCCCCGATGAGAATTAAATTCTCAACTTATGGGGAGATCTGCTTCTGCAGACCTCAACCAGAGAAAGAACTAAGTTCTTGCATAAAGGGTTAAATCCTTAAAGAAGAGATAAGATAATCTCTGTACTTTCTTCTTACCTAGGATTTTTTGTTTAAGAAGGGGATCTTCTTCTTCTAAAGAATTGAATTTTCTTTTCCTCTTTTTTTTAACTTGAAGTCTTGGGTTCCTTAAATAGTGGAGAGAAGTTTGTTAACTAGTTTTAGGAGATCTCTTATTGAGAGACTTCAATTGATTTGGGGGTTTTACCCACTGTTGGATCTTTGATCTAAGGGTTCTGCCTCACAGAACATATCTTCTTGTTTCTTAGACAAGATTAGGAAAATATTTTCCTGTACAGAATTTATTCTGTAGATCGGTGATTTTTAATCACCGTTGGATTTTTAATCCAAAGGTGCTTGGAGAGATGAAAAATATTTTCCAACTTATGGGATCATTGATTCGTGATCGCACGCTTTTGGCGTGTCGGAGTTCAAAGTTCTAAAGTTATAACTGCGATCAGGACGGTGTCGCTTTGCAGCTAGCCGGTTGAGCACGGGTCGAACCGCAGGGAGATACTTGTATGTCCGTTCGTGTTTTAGACGAGTCAATGAAGAATTGTATATATGTGTTCAGTTCTATCCTAAGTGTTCGTATTTATATTCAAGTAAGCTTTGTTAAGGTTGAGGTCGGTTAGTAGAGTTAGGATTAGTCTTGTGCTTTATTTTGCCATTCTTAAAACGATATTGGGATAATCGAAAGTAGCGGGGATTAGAAGGACATAGGAATGGGATTTGCGAGTTTAAGCGAGCTTTCCAACGCTAAATCCATTCCTAGTGCCTCTTGTCCGTCCACTAAATACGCTTATTTCCAACTCTCAACCAAACACCCGCAACCATGTATCCAATTAAGTCACAACTACATGTCACATTGTAGTACACTTAAAGGACTTCTCGACTTAGGTCGCGGCTATATGTCACGTATAGCACTTCTAAGTGAGGGGGTTGCGTTTGTTTGGTCGGGGTTCGTTTCAAAATGTTTGGCGAAGAGAAGCACAAGGGATTTTTCCGTCTCTCATACCATCTTCCTTAGCCTTAACAAGTGTGGAATTATTCACACATTATAAAAGAAAATAAAACAAAACAAGAAGGAAGAAAAGAAGGAAAAGGAAAAACCGGTGAAGCAAGCTAACTCTTGGGTCCTCACCTTAGCAAGGAACTCCGTCAAGTATCATCGCTTTAAAATAATACGGAAAAGAGAAGAGAAGGAAAATAAAACAAGCAAAGAAATATCAACAACTAGTTAAAAACAAGAATAAAATTACACTAGAAATTAAAAGACAATGCCAGAATTAAAAGATACAAGTTAAAAAATAACAAACCCTCATCTTCATTTCATTATCCACTCAATACTCTCACTACATTTTAATGGAGGAATACATGAAGAAGAAGAAGAAGCAAAACTAACACTATACTAAATCCTAACAAAAAGAAGTATAAGAAGAAGACCTTTGGCTTGGCACAAAACTGGGTTATTTATAGGCTAAGTGCTGAAACCCTAGGGCAAGATTCTCTGGCCAAATGAAGTTACCAAACTACCCCAAAAATCCGAGTTGACACTGAGTCAACTCGGCCGTGGATCCGCCGCCGAGTCGACGCTTAGGCCGCAGATCCGCGGCTCTTTGGTGGAATTGGCATGTCGTTTTTTCTGGGGTTTCTTGTGTTGCTAAGTTCAGTTGTTCTACATGTTCCAAATTGCAAATTGCTTCCACAATTTCTTGAGATCTGCAACAGTCCAAAATGGCTTCAAAAACAATTTTTTTGACCTCATCTCCCTCGAGCTCCGCGCACTCATTGAGTTTTGTGCTGCCCCTCTCATGCTCTGTGCTTGTCCAAGACATGAATGACCACTGTCATATTTCTTGTCTCTGGAACTGGTACGCGGCACTGGACGGATACGGATGACCGGAACCTGGCTTTTATCTGTTGACAACAGATGTTCTGTATTTTGGCGTAACAGTGGAGATTTTGTATCATTTGCGTTATTTTGGATTAGGAACCTGTAGCCTGTAAATATGTAGCAAACACGGATTAAAAGCACCTACCAATAAACAAACAAGCATAAAAATAGGCGGTATTAAATGCAATATTCTGGGATGAACAAATACCCCCAAATTTAACTTTTGCTCGTCCCGAGCAAAACCAATTATTCACAAAAAGTCCTAACCTCACTTTCGCAGGGAACGCGATTGCCCCGAGCTCGTGCAATAAGCCGTTAAACCTCTAGGTGTCCCTAGTAGGAGGAGTGTTGTCTCCTGAGGGTTTTCAGTGGATACTACCCACAAAATCCCATCAAGCTAGTTTCTTAAGTTAACGTCGATTCTACTCCTACGGTTTAGTATCTAGGTTAGAAATTCTATTATCCTAAGTTAGAAATATCCTACCCTTATGTTTCACACCTTTTATTTATTCAACCCCAGATCCTATACGTTTTACAGTTTAGAAAGATCTCGATCTCTCTTGAGTTTTCCTTCGAAAGTGCGGTCTCCAATCAGGGATTTTTATCAGTTTTATTGAAAACATAAGTCTTATTCTTTATTTCTATTTTTTCTCCAAACATCGATTGTATACCCCTACGTGTGTGTATTATTTCACCCCTACACTTGAGAATTCAATTCAAGCTATAATACCCTTGCCCTAATACGTAATATTCTTTTCATTAATGAGGGACGGTGTTGCTCACACACTTTTCATGCGACTATTAATGCTTCTTGAGGCACTGATGGCCGATTACTGAATGTGTGAGCTTAAAGTGTAAATAGCAGTTTCCAGGTCTTGACTTTATTTATTTTCTTTTTCTTTTTCTTTATTTTTCTTTTTCAAGACCAGATATATTTTTCAATGATGCTCTTTTGGTGTTTAGCTTTAATTACCGTGTTTTCTTTCATACTAGGATTTCAGGCAAGAGTATTTCTAGGTATTCTCTACTATCCCAAGTTTCAAGGTGCGTGTATGTGCAGTTTGTAGGGTATATATTTTCTAAATTTGGACTCAAGAATAGAAACTATTTTTCAGACTTATCCATCAGCAAAGCTTCAATACTTTCCCTTCATCTCGACTTAACTCAAGAACTGAACTCAAGATTACCTACTTCTATAAAAAAAACTGTAAGGACGCTGATTGAGAGAGATTTTGCGTATGCGTTTTGAAATCAAAGAATTAACCGCAATCAAGACGGTGTCGCTTGGTAGCTAGCCTGTTAAGTACGGGTCGGTCCACAGGAAAAACGTGTATTTTCTAGTTGTTCTAACGAGTCAGTTTCTATTTGTGGTAGGTTTTGATTTTCTATAAAAACTGAGGTTGAATTTGATTTGGATTAAAACCTTGCTAGGGTTAGGATTAGATTAGTTTGGAAAGTCAATTCTTCTCACCGCTTTGTTTGCCCTAATTAAGAATTTAGGTGTTAAGCTAATAGTTAACAAAGGGGATTAGCACGACCAGGAAGAAACTAGGTTTCTTCCCTTTGGTCCTTGTCCGTCCTTTCTTAACTCTTAGTCCTAACCTCTATGGAAATCAAACACAACTGGTCTTAACTATGGAATCACCTCTACCTCGTGGGATAGGGTGCCATAGTGAGCGGTGTGTGTTTGGTTTGCATAGAGTCCTACTTTAAAATATTGAACGGATAAGAAAGGAGTGAGATATTTCCATCTCTCAAACCGACCCAAACCTAACCCTAACAAGTGAGGAACTACTCACTCATTAGGGAATTAACAATGGAATTCATTTTTTTGTGATTTTCTTTTAATAGCCTAATTAACTTGCAGAAAATAACTACGGCAGATAAAAATTGCAGAGAAATAAAATTGCAGATAAGAAATTCAAGATAAAAAAACTTACTTTTTATTGATGCACTCTTTGACAATTACAATGGAATGAAAATTTAAAATTCTAGAAATTAAAAGAGGCATGCTCCAAAAAGAGCTGTAGGCTTCCTATTTATAGATAATAGAAAGCCTAGGGTTTACATCTGATCCATATCTAAAATTACAAAACTACCCTAAGAAAACCGGGTCAATGCACCGACTCCACCAACACGCACCGACACGTGCGATGCACGACCATGGATCCGCGACCATAAGCCTGGTTTGGCTGCGGTTCCGCGGCCGTTTGATGGAGTCTCTGTCTCAAACCTTCAGGACTGCTTCCTGTTGCATTTTACTTCTGGTTTCTTCACTTGGTTTCTCAGAATATCTTCTATTTTTTTTTCCAGATTTTCACAGTGCAGAATGTTGTGGACTTTTACCGTTCGCTTCGTGTTGCAGTCTTGAATCTTTGTGCTGCCCTCGTACTTTGTGCAATCGAACTGTTCATTGATTTTCATTTGTTCCTTAAACTGTAGGCGGCATCATAAAAATTCTTCTATTTGTTGGTCGTAGTCTCACTTTTGTAGCGTCTTTTCACCATTTTCACTGTATTGTTCCAAGAACCTGTAACCTGCAACTATTCAGCAGACATGGATCAAAAGCACCTATTTATTTGCAATATGATTAAGAATGGGGAATATAATAATGCAAAATTCTGATATGAACAAATACCCCAAAACTTATCTTTTGCTCATCCTGAGCAAAACTAGTTTATTCTCGAAAAAGCCTGACCTCACTTTCGCAGGGAAACGTGATTGCACTGAGCTCGTGCAACAAGCCGTTAAACCTCTAGGTGTCCCTAGTAGGAGGAGTGTTGTCTCCTGAGGGTTTTCAGCGGATACTACACATAAAATCCGATCAATTTGGCCTATTGACTTTCATTCTTCAATTCGGTGTTCTAGCAAGAAATTCTATTAGCTTCAACTCAGAAATTATCAACCCGTACTTTTCACACTCACTTATCATTTAACTTAAGATTGTATATGTTCTGTAAATTTATTTATCTTTCAGCAACTTTTAAATTTTCCTTCTAAGGTTCCATCTCAACTTAGGAATTTTTATCATCACTACTGGAGATATAAGTCCTATTTTTCATTCCTATCTCTTATCCAAACCCCAATCATATACCCCTACGTATGTGTATGTATCACCCCTACACTTGAAAATTCAATTCAAGCTATTATACTCTTGTCCATCATCCAAAGTACTTTTAGTTGGTGAATTTTTAGATGAAATTGCTCACACATCCTTCATGCGACCGTTAATACTTCTTGAGATACTAACGACCGATTACAAAATGTGTTTGCGCATTAAGGCGTAATTCCTCGTCTTATAATACCTAAGGTTTTAGCAGTGACTCCCAAACCAGTTGGTCTAAGGCACTAGGTGATAAAGCACCCTCGCTATATATTTTTTTATTTTACGCAGCCTTAAGTAATTACAAAACCAGTGTTCATTTTTTTTATCTCTTTATTCACACTTATAATTTTATTTTCCTTCATACTAAGGATTTTTAGACAAGAGCATTTCAAGGTATCCTCTACTATTCCAAGTTTCAAGGTTCGTCTTTGTGCAAGTTGTAGGGTATATATTTTCAGAATTTAGACTTAAACTTAGGAATTATTTTTCAGACTTACACTTCAATAAAAATTTCAATACTCTTCCATTATTTTGACTTAGCCCAAGAACTGAACTCAAAATTTACCTATTTCTAAGTAAACCACAAGGACATATATTTTCTACCGTTAAATTTTAAGAAAGTTTATTTTTAGGGTTTTTAATTTACTAAGTTTAGGATCTAGTTTTTTTCTAGCTAGTTAACCGTCTTGTCAAACTTAAGTCAATTATGGCCAAAATTGAATTTTTCAATTTTTATAATTTTTAAAAATTTTCAATTTTTTATTTGATTCTTTTCTTATATATATATATATATATATATATATATTATTTTCATTTTTTTTTCAATTTTTATAATTTTTTATAAAGATGCAATGCAGAATTAAACATGCAAAAGAAAAAGAAAAAATATATACAAAAATTTAAAAAAATATGCGATGCAATGATAACTATTTACAACCACCTCCTCCCCCAAACTTACCAAAAGCAGTGCCCTCACTGCTCGGCCCCTCGCCGTCCCCTTGAGCGTGAACGGGAATGCTCCTCCTTACCTAGCCGGGTTTTGATCCCCTGCTCTACTTCTATCAGACACCGATCATGCTCCCTCATCATCCCCCTCAAATCGTCAATCCCCCTAATGGCTCTTCTCATTAAACGTGCATGTTCTAAGTGGGTGAGATCTTCCTCGCTCGCGGTCGAGCTGGAGCTGGGTGTTCTGGCGGGCACGTGTTCCGCCGGTTCTGTTCGTGACCAAACATCTGTCAAGCGTGTATAGGACGTAGATACGCCCTCAATGAGAGGCCTGATGGGTATATCTCCATGCATGTAAAATTCAAATTCCTCCACAGGGAGGAAATAGCGACACAGTTGTGTCACTAACATGGGGCAGGGGTAATTCGCGGCCCTTTTGCCAGCACCAATTGAGTTAAGTAAAACCGTACACATATCAAATCTAGGGTTCCTAGTCATTAGAGTGTGCACGATATGAAGTGACGGGGTGAAAAATGTGGTATTATGGGAACTCCTAAAAATATTGTTTTGTGCCTACCGGCACACGGTTAAAACATTAGCGATTAGGGTTCTAGCTTGTATTCCCTTTCTCGGTTCCCTCGAGCAATCATTACCCATTAAGGGCATGTAATCTTCAAACTGAAGGGGTTGGTCGTGAACAGGTAATCTACGGATTAAAGTGACCTCATGGATAAAGTCTCTATTAATAATTATCTCTCTATCGCCCCACAGTAACTTGATAAATCCGTATTGTGCATGGCTACCTTCTTCCATACACTCGTAAAAACGAGTGACTAGATCTGGAAGGGCGTAAGCATTTGGGTGATTATAGATTAAAAAATTCCAGCCCCACCGTGCGATTTCATCAGCAAAATAACTCCCATATATCGTGTGTGAAAAGATCTGTGAAAAATCACGCTCTAATTGCATGTTCGGTGCCATTACAGAGAGTTAACAGATCTAAAAATATTTAACAGAGAGGAGTTTTAGAAAACGAACCACCTCTGAGAATTTCAGAGGGAGAAGAGGCAGGGGCGCGGCGGAAGCGCGGCACAATGCAGGTTCCTGCGGCGGATCAGCGGCGGCGCAGCGAGATCGTTTTGGAAAATTTTGAGCGGCGGCTAGGGTTTTGCAGAGAGGTGTGAAATTAGGGTTAAGAAAACAGAGAGGGGTCGGAGTTTATTTATAGTGGGGGAATGTGTTGGCTATTTGTAAAAAACCCCTCTCAAAAAGAGGAAATTATTTGCAAATAAAATTTTTATTTTTATTTTATTAAATCTGGAAATTTACAAAAATACCCAATTTTTTTTATTTTCAAATTTTTATTTTTTTATGTTATTTTGTTTTTATATAATTACAAATGATACATACCCCCAAACTTGTTTGAGATAGTGTTTTGGCTAGATAATCGAAAATTTAGGGGTAGATGGAGGAAGATTAGTCAGTATAAATCGGCTCCTGCAAAAATAGGAGCTCTTCCGAAGGGTCCGCAGTGAGGAATGGTTTAAGTCGATATCCGTTCATCTTAAATAGTGAACCATCCTCCGGGTTTTCTAGATCGACAGCACCGTGCGGATATACGGTGCGTACCAAAAATGGCCCTTTCTATTGAGATTTGAGCTTGCCGGAATGGAAATGTAACCGAGTATCGTAAAGCAAAACCTGTTGACCAGGTTTGAAAGTCTTGCGCATAAGGTTTTTATCGTGGAACACCTTCGTTCGGTTTTTAACAACTACTGCATTCTCATAGGCTTCATCCCGCAGCTCGTCTAATTCATTCAACTGCAGCTTTCTATTGCTGCCTGCATCTCCCAAAGATAGGTTCAACTCTTTAATTGCCTAAAATACCTTATGCTCTATTTCAACTGGAAGGTGGCAAGCCTTTCTATAAACAAGCCTGTATGGAGACATGCCAAGATCGGTCTTATAGGCAGTGCGGAATGCCCAAAGTGCATCAATCAGTTTTGATGACCAATCTTTACGGTTTTTGGAAACCGTTTTCTCCAATATCTGTTTAATCTGCCAATTCGAAATCTCGGCTTGCCCACATGTTTGGGGATAATATGGCTTTGACAGCTTGTGAGTAATGGAGTATTTTCGCATTAAGGACTCGAAAGTCCTATTATAAAAGTGAGTTCCATTATCACTGATAATCGCGCGAGGATGCCCAAACCGAGAAAAAATGTTTTCTTTGAGAAATCTAACGACAACTTTGTTGTCGTTGGTTCGGCTGGGCACAGTCTCGACCCATTTTGAAACATAATCAACAGCAAGTAGAATATACATGTTCTTAAAGGAATTGGGAAATGGTCCCATAAAGTCTATCCCCCAAACATCAAAAATTTCAACAATCAAAATTGGTTGGAGCGGTATTTCATTTCTCCGAGATATCCGGCCCAAGTGTTGGCACCGGGAGCATGTCTTGCAGTATTCGTATGCTTCTTTAAAAAGTCGTGGCCAGTAGAAGCCACACTGCAAGATTTTTTCTGCTGTCTTTTTGGGGCCAAAATGCCCGCCACACGCTTGATCGTGGCAGAATGACAGTACGCACTTAAACTCGCTGTCGGGGACACACCAACGAATGATTTGGTCGGAACAGTATTTGAAGAGATACGGTTCATCCCAGTAAAAATGTTTTACTTGGGACAGGAATCGGAGTCTGTCCTGATTCGACCAATCGTTTGGTATCAGTCCGATGGCCAAATAATTTACGATATCAGCGAACCAAGGTTCGCATGACACGGTTAAGAGCCGCTCATCTGGAAAAACGTCTTTAATAGGAGTTTGAAGTGTAGGCGAAGAAGGGAGTCGTGAAAGGTGGTCGGCGACTACGTTTTCGCATCCTCTCGTCTCTTATGACAAGGTCAAACTCTTGTAATAAGAGGATCCAACGTATCAGCCGAGATTTAGCATCCTTCTTCATGAAAAGATGGCGAAGAGCTGAGTGGTCCGTGTAAATGATGACTGGAGAGCCGATTAAATAGGGCCTGAATTTTTCTAGTGCAAACACAACGGTTAGGAATTCTTTTTCAGTTATTGTGTAATTTAATTGGGCATCGTTTAATGTTCGGCTAGCGTAATAAATTACGTGCGGTATCTTATTTATGTGCTGTCCAAGGACAGCACCTATGGCGAATCAGATGCATCGCACATAATTTCAAATGGATGCGTCTAGTCGGGAGATGAAAGAATAGGAGCGGAAATAAGTGAGTGTTTCAATGACTCGAACGCCTTCATGCAGGTGAAGTCAAAATCAAAAGTGGTGTTCTTGGCCAACAAAAGAGTCAAGGGTCTAGCTATCTTACTAAAATCCTTGATGAACCGTCTATAGAAACCGGCATGGCCAAGAAAGACTCGGATGTCTTTGACGCACTTGGGAGGAGGAAGATTGGAAATGACTTCAATCTTAACTTTATCAACCTCAATGCCATTTTGCGAGATGATATGTCCTAAGACAATACCCTCTCGTACCATAAAGTGGCACTTCTTCCAATTTAAAGTGAGGTTCTTATCCCTACAACGGGTAAGAACTGCGTCTAAATGTAACAAACACTCATCAAAGGAGTCATCGAAAATGGAGAAATCATCCATAAAAATCTCCAAGAATTTTTCCACCATGTCTGAAAAGATGCCCATCATACACCGCTGGAAAGTAGCGAGCGCATTGCATAACCCAAAGGGCATGCGACGGTAAGCGAATGTACCGAAAGGACAAGTAAATGTGGTCTTGTCTTGGTCCTTTTCGGTGATGGGAACTTGATTATAGCCGGAGTAACCATCCAAAAAGCAGTAAAATTCATGCCCAGCCAATCGTTCTAGCATTTGGTCAATAAAAGGTAATGGAAAGTGGTCTTTCCATGTCGCGGCGTTGAGTTTTCTATAATCAATGCAAACTCGCCACCCAGTTTATGTGTGAGTAGGTATTAGCTCATTCGCCTCATTAGTTATGACCGTTATGCCCGATTTCTTTTGGACAACATGAATGGCGCTAACCCACTGGCTATCAGAGATAGGGTAAATGATACCACTATCAAGACATTTTACAATCTCCATTTTAACAGCCTCCTTCATTATGGGGTTGAGGCGTCTCTGTGGATCCCTTACTGGCTTGGTATCATCCATCATATGTATATGATGTTCAACTATTAGGGGACTAATCCCCTTGATGTCCGCCATAGTCCAGCTAAAAGCTTGCCGATTATTTTGTAAGACCATTAAAAGGGTTTTCTCTTGCTCGAGAGCTAGAGATGCCGATATGATAACAGGAAGGGTCTCATTCTCACCTAAGTAAGCGTATTTAAGGTGAGACGGCAATAGCTTGAGTTCGACTTTTGGAGGTGAAACAATTGAAGGTTAAATTGGTGAAACTGTCTCAAACTCGAAGGATTCCAACAATGGTTCGAAGCAAGTGTAAGCAACCGAGTCGGATGGTTCAGCTAACTCATCCGAAAATTCAAAGGAATCAAACTTGGATGGTGAGTCTTCAAAATCGTCCGAAAAAGTGAAACACTCGTAATCGTTATCGGGTGTGAAAACTGTGTCAGATTCAAGGAGGAACGCACTAGTGGCATCAAAACTGCTGTAATCGAACAGAAATTTTTCGAGCTCACAGTCCTCCTGCGTAATCTCTTGGATCGAGCAAATATCAAGTATATTAGCATTAGGCTCGGAGGGCTGATTCCCCAACTTAAAAATGTTGAGTTCAATTGTCATGTTTCCAAAAGATAGGTTCATCGAACCATTTCGACAATTGATCACCGCATTAGAAGTTGTAAGGAATGGTCGACCGACTATCACCGGAATTTGACTCCGGGGGTTAGCTACAGGCTGTGTGTCCATAACAATGAAATCAACGGGGAAAATGAAGTCCCCTACTTTAATTAACACATCCTCTAACTCACCCCTAGGATGGGTGATGGATCGGTCGGGCATTTGGAGAGTACAATGTGTGGGTTTTAGCTCTCCAACGCCTAATTGTTCATATACTGAATAGGGAAGCAAATTAACATTGGCACCAAGATCTAAAAGTGCGCGATTGATGTTCTTATTCCCAATTGTTATTGAAATTGTAGGACAGCCAAGGTCCTTATGTTTTTGGGGTAAAGGTTGTGTAAGAGCATCACTTACAGCACTAGCCATGAAAACTTTCTTAGGTACCTACGATTTCCTCTTCTTGGCGCATAAGTCCTTTAAGATTTCAGCGTAAGAAGGGACTTGTTGGATTGCATTCAAGAGAGGTATGTTTATGCTAACCTGTTTGAATAACTCCACAAACGATCTTTATCACTCACATGAGCGCATACACTCAACCTGTTTGAAAATGGAATATTTTGAAAATTTGTTGAGTCCAATATTTGTGGAGTAGATTGCGGAGTTGGAACGGATCCCAGTGTTGGTGTTTTCGTGGAGTGAGATATGGGTCTGTTCGAATTAGAAGAAGTAGAGCCTTGTGAAGAATGAAGAACAGGCTCTGACGAAGAGGACGAAGAAGAAGAAGAAGAAGAAGAAGAAGGGGAAGAAGAAGAAGCGGCGGCTGGGGTGTCATCACTAATACCCACATTATTGTGCAACACTCTTCCAGATCTCAACGTATTCACAACATTTACATTATGATTTTGTTGTTCATAAGCAACATGTGCGTTGTGTGTGTGACCGGGATTTGGCAATGGTTGAGACGGAAGCTTTCCCTTTTCTCGCTCGCTTAACGCAGCATTGGCCTCAATTGTTTTGATGCTATGATCATGTGAAGCACTGTGTTGCACCAAAGACTGAATGGAAAACTGGATGCTTGCTGAGGATTGTGTAGATTGTTTTAAAAACGCATCCAGACTTCATTCTAGCGAGTAAACCTTATCGTTATTCGGCTGAACAAAATTGTTTTGAGGATAAGAGTTGTTTGGTACAAAATTGTTCATTTGGTTTGGGTAAGGTTGGGGTTGGAAAGATTGCTGATATTGAGTTTGTTGAAGGGCTTGTTGTTGTGGAGGAGGCCTCTAAAAATTGTTATTGCCTTGGAATTGTTGTTGATTTTGGTTCCAAGCAAAATTTGGGTGGCTCCTCCAACCAGGATTATAAGTTGAAGAGTATGGATCATTTCTTTGTCTTTGCTGAAAGACAGTATTGAATTGATCTTGTCCTTGAACAGACGGGTTGTAAGGACACTCTTCGGTTAGATGAGACGGATCCGAACAACAAGCGCAAATAGTGCGTGGGGGTAAAACTGGGGCAGGAGAAGGCGATGAGAATTTGCTCTCAATTGCTTCTAGTTTTTTCGTGAGTGCAGCCATTTCAGCCTTCATTGCAATCGACATATCAAGTTGATGTATGCCTGCCCTAGACTGACCTAATGAAGTAGATGAAGTGGTCTTAGTGCTTTCCCACTGAAGTGTTTGTTCAGCAAGATCGTCGAGAAATTGCCAAGCTTCCTCGCTTGATTTTGTAAGAAAGTGACCTTGACAAATGGTTTCCAACAACTGCTTAGTTGCTGGGCTCAATCCTTCGTATAAAGTTTGGCAAAGTTGCCAATTCTCGATACCGTGGTGAGGGCACTGAACAAGAAGGTCCTTAAATCTTTCGAAACACTTCCAAAAAGGTTCGAAGGAAGCTGGGAAAATTGAATAATTTCATTTCGAATTCTTGCGGTCTTGTGGTGTGGGTAAAACTTTTTTAGAAAAGCCTTAATAAACTCTTCCCAATTTTTTATGGAGTGTGATGCTGTGCTATATAACCATTTTTCAGCTAGGTCACATAAAGTGAATGGAATGACACGTAGCCTTATAGCATCGTCAAAAAGTTGTGTGGTCTTCATCATTGCGCAAACATTCTGGAATTTGTTAATGAAGATGTAGGCATCTTCGGATTCCAGCCCGTGAAATTTAGGCAACATATTGATGAAGTGGAGTTTAATTTCAAAGTTATCCCCATTAGCCGGTGGAAGTGAAAGACAAGTGGGAAGTGCTGTGCGGACGGGATAGAAAAGATCCTGAAGCGCGATTCATTGGGGCGCTTCGACAGGAGGTAAAGGATTGTGAGGATTGAATCCCGACATCTCCTTAGAAGAGGATGAATTTGAAGATGAAGGTAAAGAAGTGAATGGAATTTCGACTTCGGAGTTAAACAGGTCTTCAGTAGGAACTAACGAGACACGGACTAAACGGGCGCTAGTGTCCCTAGTCCAACTGGACATACACTAACGAGGTGTAGTGTAGTCAAAAAGTAAAAACAGAAGGTGGGGGTAAGAAAACGTCAATGAGAGAAAGTGGGTGCAAGTGGGGTGCAATGGATTTCTAGCGACAAAATGGCAAGTTTTTTTTTGTAAAAAATTTTGTTTTGTGGTTTTTTTTATAAAAAGATTTTTATAAGGAGTTAGACACACTTTCAAGCAATCACAATATGCACAATCAAGCCTAGAGCTAGGGGCTCCTAAGTCAACTAGACTGCTCCTAACTGTTCCAAAAGGCAGGTTGTGAGATTCTCAAATCGTCTTTTCACCGCCAATTGTGGCCAGGTAAGCATAAGTAAAGAAAAGAGGGATCCGCTCATGAATCACCATGAGACGGGCCTTTTAAAATTACCTTTCCCACTTGTCTAGCCTAGACACCACAAAGTCAGGTTTAGATAAACGACCGATGCCTACAACCTTTCCTTTGTCCTAATGAGCACGACAATCCTTATTGGCCGAGTCTAATATTTTTTAATTAACTCGAGGGTTGATGCAAAATGCTTTTTGTGATTTTTGGGGTCCTAAAAAGGGTAATGTAATCCCCACCCAATCTGGATTGGTGTTAATGCCCCTTAAAAGTCCGTTTTAAAAATGCAAAGCAGTAAACACACAAAAATCCAAAACACTTGCCAAATTTTTTTTATTGCGGCACAAAGAATCCTGCACAAAATCAATTTATTGGAGAAGGGGGAGAAGTTTTACGCAAAGAACCCTGCAGGAAAATTTTTCAGAGGACTACAGAGGGCAGAAGAGAGGAAAAGAATGCTTACAGAGACTTTTTGGAGTGCTGACGTCACGCTTTGACCGCGCTTCCGCGGTCAAAAGCTTCACTTAGCCGCGGTTCCGCGGCGTCTTGGAGGGTTTGGCTCTCCAAAATTCTGCTGTGCGCTGCTGTGGTTCTCCTATGTTCATTCAGATATGCTGTTTGCTGTTTTGTTCACTGGATTTTTCCAGATCTGAATCTGTTCGTCTTTCCGATCCTGCACAATTCGCACGAAAACCCTTCAAAAAATAACAAGATGATAAATTTTTTTATTTTTTTATTTTTCAGTTTTTATGATATTTTTAATTTTTAATTAACCCGAAATTACAAAAAGAAAATAACTACCGTTATCCCCGGCAACGGCGCCATTTGATTGAGGGAGATTTTGCGTATGCGTTTTGAAATCAAAGAATTAACCGCAATCAAGACGGTGTCACTTGGTAGCTAGCCGGTTGAGTACGGGTCGGTCCACAGAGAAAATGTGTATTTTCTAGTTGTTCTAATGAGTCAATTCCTATTTGTGGTAGGTTTTAATTTTCTATAAAAACTGAGGTTGAATTTGATTTGGATTAAAACCTTGCTAGGGTTAGGATTAGGTTAGTTTGGAAAGTCAATTCTTCTCACCGATTTCTTTGCCCTAATTAAGAACTTAGGTGTTAAGCTAATAGTTAACAAAGGGGATTAGCACGACCAGGAAGAAACTAGGTTTCTTCCCTTTGGTCCTTGTCCGTCCTTTCTTAACTCTTAGCCCTAACCTCTATGGAAATTAAACACAACCGGTCTTAACTAGGGAATCACCGCTACCTCGTGGGATAGGGTGCCGTAGTGAGCGGTGTGTGTTTGGTTTGCATAGAGTCCTACTTTAAAATATTGAACGGGCAAGAAAGGAGTGAGAGATTTCCATCTCTCAAACCGACCCAAATCTAACCCTAACAAGTGAGAAACTACTCACTCATTAGGGAATTAACAATGGAATTCATTTTTTTGTGATTTTCTTTTAATAGCCTAATTAACTTGCGGAAAATAACTACGGAAGATAAAAATTGCAGAGAAATAAAATTGCAGATAAGAAATTCAAGATAAAAAAAACTTACTTTTTATTGATGCACTCTTTGACAATTACAATGGAATGAAAATTTAAAATTCTAGAAATTAAAAGAGGCATGCTCCAAAAAGAGCTGTAGGCTTCCTATTTATAGATAATAGAAAGCCTAGGGTTTACATCTGATCCATATCTAAAATTACAAAACTACCCTAAGAAAACCGGATCAATGCATCGACTCCACCGACACGCAACGACATGTGCGATGCACGGACGCGGATCCGCGGCCATAAGCTTGGTTTGGCCGCGGTTCCGCGACCGTTTGATGGGGTCTCTGTCTCAAATCTTCAGGGCTGCTTCCTGTTGCATTTTACTTCTGGTTTCTTCACTTGGTTTCTCAGAATATCTTCTATTTTCTTCCAGATTTCCACAGTGCAGAATGTTGTGGACTTTTACCGTTCGCTTCGTGTTGAAGTCTCGAATCTTTGTGCAGCCCTCGTACTTTGTGCAATCGAACTGTTCATTGATCTTCATTTGTTCCTTACACTGTAGGCGGCATCATAAAGATTCTTCTATTTGTTGGTCGTAGTCTCACTTTTGTAGCGTCTTTTCACCATTTTCACTGTATTGTTCTGAGAACCTGTAACCTGCAACTATTCAGCAAACATGGATCAAAAACACCTATTTATTTGCAATATGATTAAGAATAGGGAATATAATAATGCAAAATTCTGATATGAACAGACGTATACTTGCCAAAGTTAAACAGAATAAGGGTTATTTTTAGGGTTTTCAATTCCTAGGCCTAGGTTTTAGTTATTTCTAACATGTCAACTAAACTTTCGGAATAAAAATCTAAGTTACCCTATTAGCTAATTTGACGACAATGTTTTTATATTTTTGTAAATTTTTTTATTTTTATGGGTTTTTTATATGTATGCAAATGCAAAACATACAAATGAATGCGAAGGAAGAAAGCTTACCGAGCATACCCCCAAACTTAAACTTGACAGTGCCCTCACTGTCAGGCTATACCAAGAGGGTCAAAATTGTCAGTGCCTCCCCAAAAACAAATTATATACAAAAATAAAAACCAAATATATGTACGCCAAAAGGTTTCCCCCAAACTTAAGTAAAACAGTGTTTCCACTGTTAAGCATTGAAGTTCAGGATTAGGAGGGAGAGAACAGTATCTATCTATACAAGGCCTTACACAGGCCAAAAGTGAGCACCAACCATTCAAAGATTTTATCTCTATAATGTGCAGGTTGGTGAAAGAATATGGTGAGGAAAGAAATGGAGAATATGTGAGACCGTATGGAGATAGAAGTGTTATACGGTCTCGG
The DNA here is from genome assembly GCA_030015575.1 of Agapanthus africanus. Classification (NCBI taxonomy): domain Eukaryota; kingdom Viridiplantae; phylum Streptophyta; class Magnoliopsida; order Asparagales; family Amaryllidaceae; genus Agapanthus; species Agapanthus africanus. Next base: position 108,841,362 of record CM057337.1, read on the forward strand.
TATATGAGAAGAAGAATAGCGGAAGGGAGAAAGAAGTGGAATACGAACTTGATGGTGAAAATGGAGTGAATAAATTAGCACAATTTGTAATGACCGATGTGTAAAAAGCGATTGTGCTAATCTATCAACCCGTCAAGAAATAGGGTCAAATCTCTCAAGATTCGTGAGAAAACATAGGTACGCCGAACTTGGTAAACCAGACATAAGAAATGAAAGTGATACGGTGTCTTGCAAGGTCGGAATGATTGAAAGGATGGAGGGAAGTGATTGAGGAAGGGTATCAGTTAAAGGTTCAGGAGGGTGTATACAGTCAATGAAAGTGATAGGATGAATTCGAAAATCCGACTCATCAATTAAAACCGGTTCATCCTCAAATCTATCCTCAAAATTCTCCTCAAAATTTAGCTTATCCATGCAATTCTCATCAAAATCAAGACGCATATGAATTTCGGGAAAAACAGTTACAGACTCGGGATGATGAATTGGAGAGAAAAACTCAGCCAAACCTGCGGGTTCATTATCCAAAATATCCCCAGCGTTGATATCCTCAATCAAGTGAAAATCAATATTCTCAGACACCTCATCAAAAGCATGGATATTAATCAATTCAGGTTCTAGAGTTGAGGTATAGAGGTCAAAAGGATTTGGTGTGGTTTCACTTGACATGGACCCTTCACAATCTGGTAAATCAAAAACTACAAAGTCGCGCAACGCATTAAACATTCTATCTTCACTTGGTAAATCATTTGGGACACATGATAGACATTCAAAACTAGAGTTGTACGATTCAATTTGCAATGGGTAGGTTTGATTTGGAAGGGTGTACAGTCACTCTCTCCACTCAAATTCTCAACCTGTCTTGCCGCCTCATCATACAGAGGAAAATGTGGAGCTAGTTGGAAACTAGCTACCGGGGTCACTAGGTTGTATGAAGGCGGCCATGGACGCATTCAAATCCATCATCTGTTGGTACGACGCTACCCGGAAGTCTTCTAATGACTGTTCCAGACTAGACATGTGCTGTGAAGGAGTTTCAGTAAAACATTCAAAGTTGTTTGGATACTGAAAACTCTCAAATGGCGGTTCAGAAGCAATGTCTAGGGAAGGCGCAAAAGTTGGGTAGGACTGGTAGGAATTGAATGGTTGGACAGGAGTAGGATCAATATTTGGATAAGAAAGTGAATGGAATTGTTGATCCCAAAAACTGGAAGTATTGAAAGGAGTGAAAGATCGACTACGAGATTGTTTAATACGTTCAGCAATAGACATGGGTTTCGGAGTTATAACCGGACTCTCAGAAGGGGTATTAACGTAAGAAGGGGTGAATGTTTGAAATGGTTGATACGAAGTGGATTGTGGAGTCCAATTGTTTGTCCTAGACGCATCTATCATATCTCTATGAAATTTTGGGCATGGATGGATCGTTTGAAGTTCGGCCAAAGCAAGAACCGTAAAAAGAAATGGCTGGTTGTGGGTACCAAAGTTTGGCAAGAGTTTTTCGAGGTGGGGTACCCATGTTAGAAGAGTGAAAAGGTAGGGAAGGAAAGAAGTGGTTTTTTTTAAATGTTTGTTTTTGGTGTTTTGAAATTGTTTGTCTGAAAGAATACGGAATTATGGGACTAACTTTTTACAAGCACAATCACAATCACAATATGCACAAACACACCTAGAGCTGGGGTCTTCAAAGTCCAACTAGACCGCTTCTAGACTTCCAAGCGACAAGTTGCAGGATAACCATCGAATCGCCTCCTCACTGCCAATTGTGGCCAAGTAAGCACAAGTAAGGTAAGGAGGGTTCCGCTCACGAATCACCGTGAGACGGGCCTTTTAAAATTACCTCTTCACTTGTCTAGCCTAGGCACCACAAAATCAAGTTTAGATAAACGACCGATTCCCCGCAACCTTCACTTATCCTAATTGAGCGCGACAAGTCATTATAGGTTTGGTCTAGATACTTTTTATTAGCTTAAGGTAATGCCTATGCAATTAGTGATTTATGGGTTCTTAGGAAGGGTGATGAAATCCCCACCCAATCTGAATTGGTGTTATAGCCCCTTAAAGTCCGTATTATTATATGCATAGCGCGTAAACAAACAAAATCTAAAACAACAAAAATTTATTTGGCGGCGGCGTAATTCTGTGCAAAGAAACCTGCATAAAATACAGTATAGTGGAATTCATAGAGAAGATAAAAGGAAAGAGAGAAGGTGAAAAAAACTTGGGGCTCAGAAGCCTCAAAGTTGCCGAGGAACCGCCGCACAACCCAAGATTTGACCGCGGTTTCGCGGTCAAACTTTGGACTTGGGGCCTGAAAATTTGTCCCGGTACTCCTCTTTCTCTCTACTCTAAAATAAAATACTCCGTTTTCTTTTTATTACTGTACTTGCTCCAGATAGCCTACACACTTGCACACAAAATATCAAAAATAACAGAAAGATTTTTTTTATATTATATTTATAATTTTTTATATATACAAAAAAAGAATATTAACCCGAATAACAAGAAAGAATACGTTACCGTCTCCCCGGCAACGGCGCCATTTGATCGCACGCTTTTTGCGTTTCGGAGTTCAAAGTTCTAAAGTTCTAACCGCGATCAGGACGGTGTCGCTTTGTAGCTAGCCGGTTGAGCACGGGTCGATCCGCTGGGAGATGGTTGAATGTCCGTTCGAGTTTTAGACGAGTCAATGAAGAATTGTATATATGTGTTCAGTTCTATCCTAAGTGTTCGTATTTATGTTCAAGTAAGCTTTGTTAATGTTAAGGTCGGTTAGTAAAGTTAGGATTAGTCTTGTGCTTTTCTTTTGCCATTCTTAAAACGATGTTGGGATAATCGAAAGTAGCGGGGATTAGGAGGACATAGGAATGAAATTTGCGAGTTTAAGCGAGCTTTCCAATGCTAAATCCATTCCTAGTGCCCCTTGTCCGTCCGCTAAATACGCTTATTTCCAACCCTCGGTTAAACACCCGCAACCATGTATCCAATTAAGTCACAACTATATGTCACGTTGTAGTGCGATTAAAGGTCTTCTCGACTTAGGTCGCGGCTATATGTCACGTATAGCGCACCTAAGTGAGGGGGTTACGTTTGTTTAGTCGGGGTTCGTTTCAAGATGTTTAGCGAAGAGAAGCACAAGGGATTTTTCCGTCACTCATATCACCTTCCTTAGCCTTAACAAGTGTGGAATTATTCACACATTATAAAAGAAAATAAAACAAAACAAGAAAGAAGAAAAGAAGGAAAAGGAAAAAACGGTTTTACAAGTGAAGCAAGCTAACTCTTGAGTCCTCACCTTAGGAAGGAACTCCGTCAAGTATCATCGCTTGAAAATAATACGGAAAAGAGAAGAGAAGAAAAATAAAATAAGCAAAGAAATATCAACAACTAATTAACAACAAGAATAAAAGTACACTAGAAATTAAAAGACAATGCAAGAATTAAAAGATACAAGTTAAAAAATAACAAACCCGCATCTTCATTTCATCGTCCACTCAGTTCTCTCACTACATTTTAATGGAGGAGTACATGAAGAAGAAGAAGAAGCAAAACTAACACTATACTAAATCCTAACAAAAAGAAGCATAAGAAGAAGACCCTTGGCTTGGCACAAAACTGAGTTATTTATAGGCCGAGTGCTGAAACCCTAGGGCAAGATTCTCTGCCCAAATGAAGTTACCAAACTATCCCAAAAATCCGAGTTGACACTGAGTCAACTCGGCCGCGGATCCGCCGCTAAGTCGACACTTAGGCCGCGGATCCGCGGCTCTTTGGTGGAATTGGCATGTCGTTTTTTCTGGGATTTCTTGTGTTGCTAAGTTCAGTTGTTCTACATGTTTTAAATTGCAAATTGCTTCCACAATTTCTTTAGACTTGCAATAGTCCAAAATGGCTTCAAAAACAATTCTTTTGACCTCATCTTCCTTGAGCTCCGCGCACTCATTGAGTTTTGTGCTGCCCCTCTCGTGCTCTGTGCTTGTCCGAGACACGAATGACCACTGTCATATGTCTTGTCTCTGGAACTGGTACGCGGCACTGGACGGGTACGGATGACCGAAACCCAGCTTTTATCTGTTGACAACAGATGTTCTGTATTTTGGCGTAACAGTGGAGATTTTGTATCATTTGCGTTATTTTGAACTAGGAACCTGTAGCCTGTAAATATTTAGTAAACACGGATTAAAAGCACCTACCTATAAATAAACGAGTATAAGAATGGGCAGTATTAAATGCAATATTCTGGTATGAACAATCCGCCAACTTTCTGTTTAACAGAAAATATCATTTCTCATTTAAAAGTTCAATAAAATTTAATTCTATCATCATTGGATCTTGGATCTAACGGTTCCTTGTTAAGTAGGGAAGTGCCCTCACGTGCTAAACACGTGGGGTTTATTAGCTTGACAATTATTTTAATTGCTGTGCCTATATGCGCTGCATATAGTCACTCACGTGTTAAACACGTGGGGATGTTTTAGCCTAGCAATTGTTTTAATTGCTGTGCCTATATGTGTTGCATATAGGCACTCACGTGTTAAACACGTGGGGCTGTTTTAGCCTAGCAATTGTTTTAACTGTTGTGCCTATATGCGTTGCATATAGGCATTCACGTGTTAAACACGTGGGGCTCTTTGGCCTTGCAATTGTTTTAATTGTTGTGTATATGAGTTGCATATAGGCACTCACGTGCTAAACACGTAGGGCTCTTTGGCCTTGCAATTGTTTTAATTGTTGTGCCTATATGCGTTGCATATAGGCATTCACGTGTTAAACACGTGGGGCTGTTTTAGTGAGAAAATTTCCCTCATCCATTTTTTATAAGGGTGCAAATGCCCCCCAGCGTTGCTCTCACGTGGCTTGCACGTGAGTGCAACGCTTTCTGTCCTTACAGCCATTAGATTGCCTAGGGGAATGGGAAGATGAACCGCTCCCCATCATGTCTTATAAATGCAAGGATTTTGCCTTTGGGAAGCCACTGTTCTTTCATCTTCTTCCTTACTTATTTTCCTTGAGAATTTAATTCTCCTCTTCAGAGCTTAGTTCTCTGCTTACTGGAATCTTAGATTTAAACTCTGTTAAAACTTTTTTCTTGGTAAGGATCATAGATGGAACCCCCCTTTTTTTTATTCTTTTCATCGTGGATTTTAAATTCGGAGACAAAGCATTGCTCTTTTCTTAGATTGGTTTTTTAAAGATCCAAATTACACACTTTTTTGTAGCTTCTAAGATCTTGAATCAATGGGGATCGTTGATCCTTCTCTTAGGGTTTTACCCTGTCACCGGTCTTTTAAGATCCTTGAAATTTAATTCCATTGTTTAAAAGGAATTTGATTCCTCACTACAGAGCTTAGCTCTTAAAGATCAAGAGGCCTTTTGGGAAATTTATTCCATGGCGTTCTTGAGCATATTTTCATTTTTCGCAGATTTTAATTCGTTGGGTATTTTGATAGACCTCATTTTTCTTTGTGGATGTTAAGAGTTGTTTAAATTCCAATGTCCATTTAATGGGAATCCTTTTTAATTCTTGTAATGATTTTCTTGCCTCATCATTGGTGAGCCGCCACATTGATTTTGTGGGGTCCATTGGTTTTGCAGTCAGTGGTCCCATGGAATAAACATCCTATCGTTTTCTTCTGTTATTATATACATATATGTTTATTAATGGTTTTTCTTTCCCTTTTTTCAGTAACAATGGCTTCACTTCCCTACTTTCTTTATACTCGCTCAGACGCCGCTTTTCCGCAATCACCGTCAGACGAGGAACCTATGGCAATGATCAGGGCACATGACAGGGACTGTACGAGTCTACTCTTATGGGGGATTTGGTATGGTCATATCATTCGGGGCCGCCGTAGCTTTACTTGTGAGGTGCCAACAGAGCCCCTCCGCCCAATATCGCTGACGGAATGCCCACAGACCGCTTACTCGGTGGAGGCGACTAACTGGACTCCTACAGGACGGTTTGAGCCGTCAACAACTGGGATGCCCAACCAGCCCCTGCCGGCTATAGATATTCTGGGGCGCCACATACGTCAGGATGAAGCCTGACCCTGGGGGTAAGTTTATAAGGTATGCCTTACTCTCCGCCACCCAGTAGGCTACCTTCTCTGGGGTCGATACGTTCTTTCTTCCCACCGTGCACGGTTACAGAAGGTTGGGCTGTATCAAGCAGTGTACGCATCTCTGTTTCATTACCAGGCCCCTCACGTCTGGTGGGTTAATGTCACGCCCCGCTTCTCAGTATACAGGCAGAGGACGCGACGAGGCCACTACGTATTTACTCTAAAGTAAATACGCTAAGCGTATCTAAGCAATATAAGTAAAATGCATAAGAGACAAAGACAATAGATATAATTGAACAACAACTTTATTTATTAACATTCTTTTTACAATACATCTGAAAAGTAAATACATGGAATGGAAAGCAATGCCTAAACAGTGGCATAACGGAAATGGAAAATACAGAATGTAAATGTGTACAAGGAACTAGAAATCCGGGTTGAAGGCTAGCTGATCCAAGTCCTCGCTGGTGGGCTCGATCTTCTGAAGTTCCGATCCACCTGACAACATTCCAAAGAAGAAAGAGAAAGGATGTCGTCAGCGAACAATCGCTCGGTAAGTCCCAAAGATAAGAGAGAAGTAGAATAGACAAAGAGAGAGTGTGTAGCTTTTAAAGTTGTATTATATGGTTATAATATTGTATTTAATATTAACGCTGTTGTTTATAGCTTAGTACAGAAGAGGCCAGTGTATACGAGTGGAGTCTCAGTAGACCAGAGACTAAAGTGGACGGAATCAAGAGTACAAGGCTCCGTGATAATACTCGGAACAACGGTGATTGAATTCAGGTTAGGTGTCTTAATGGTTGCAGTCTCGTGCCACTTTTAACACATTCCGTACCAATTTACCCCTTATTAACCCCGCGATTTCTTGTTTGTATTGTATTGTAAATTGTATTGTCTTGTATTATAGATTGTATAGATGGATGACTTACCGAAACCATTATATCAGTAAATGGATATAACTGGAGAATCATGTAGATGGAGGTATATCCATGGTTCGGTTCGGTCAATATAGATTAAATAGATATAACAGATTGAATATATAGATTCATGTTGTATTGTAATTTGTACTTGAATCTCATTCAAGTCAGATTGATTATATTGAGACTCAGTCTGAGTCAGACAATTAGAAAAGAAATTGAATCCCGAGTTAGGTTTTGGTGTTATCGGTAACCGCTGCACATGGACGGCAGGATTTGTGTCTTTTTCAAAAACGATTACCGTGTTGATAATACCGTTTGTTAAGTTGTTTACCTTAAATAGGCAAGCACCCATATCTCCAGCTCCCTGAGGTTCAAGAGACTGGTCCCGCTTAAACTTATGTTTACTAGTGCCCTTGTTGTAATTTAGTATAACTTGAGGGGATTTTATGTAAAAATAATTTTGTATAATTTTCAAAATACACATCAAGTATTTTATTATCGTCTTTAGAGTTTTCATTGATGTATATTTTATTAATGTGACATTTCTAGTGAATAAAATCTAATTTCATAATATATGGTATTTATTTGTAATATTGGAATTGTATGGTATTTTCTTGTAAATGGATTGTTTTTCTTGAATTTTGGAAATGTGGAATATTATAAATATTAAAAATATATATTTTAATATTAATTACATATATATTTATTTATTAAAAATATAAGTTTTATTTATAGTAGAAATCACATTTTCTAAAGAAAATTGTATTTTTTTAATCTTTCGAGACCGTATGCTCCTTGCGGAGGTCTGTATCTCGCACTACTAAGACCGAGGATGTGCGATAATCCGCACCATCCCGAACGGGTTCCCCGAAATGGGTTGTAGCGGCGCATTGCAAAGATTTGTTAAAAATACATATCTTATAGAAAAAGGTTTTTATAAGTTTGAGGTAGTTTTGTGTAAAATCATATTTTCCCAAAACTATGTTCCCAAAGATTATCGTGCTATGTTACATATGAGTGTTGAGAGGAGGTAGGCCATTACCTCGTGAATGTTTTATGTAGAAACTAAACTATATGGTATTTTTCTGTAAAAGTGGTATAAAAATTGAAATATAAATTTTTTTGATATAAAACTTGTCAATATGTTTTGTTAATGTTTAATGATCATGATATGAGAGTTTAGTATTATTGTGTTTAATAAAATATGATTTTTAAGGAAAAGCCGAATCGGAAGTCGGATTAACTCCACTTCCGTCGGGTTTTAGAATTCTAAATTTTTAGAATATAAAGAGAAAGAGGAGAAGGGACTTACTGGATTGTAGTGGAGAGGAGAGGAAAAGGAAGAAGTGGGATGTGCCGGTGCGTCAATTCGTCGCCGGAATCTCCTCGGAATGTCATCGGAAGTTCATCAGAGTTTCGCCCTTTGCTAACTCCACTTGCACACAAAAGTCTATGAAATTTTTCTTGAGAGTTTGGACAGGAATTTCAGTGTGAAGGGTGTGAAAAATTGAGTGGGTATTTATAGGAAAAACTAGGGTTAGGATATGATAAAAAAATGCATTAAAAATATGCATTAAAAAAGTTTAATTGGATTTTTAATTCTCTGGAATAATGGAAGCAATTTAAACATTACAGGGGTTATGGGGAGACAAAGTGGCACGGTTTACAAAAAGGAAAATCGGATTTGGGACCGAGTGGGCCGGCGGCGTCGGCCGATCCAAGCTCCCCGTCGGCCGAGTTGGGGCGAGTCGGCCTTCGTCTTGGCGCCACGTAGTCTACCTCCTGGACTCGTTTGTTTTTAGTGTGACCTTTGGATTTACGAGTTATGCACATGTAGACTCTTGGGCTTCTAAAAGATTAAAATAAAACTAATTAAAAAATTAATGTGGCTGATGGGATTTGAACTCTGGTGCTTTGGTTCAGCAGTGCAAGGTTTCACCAATGAGCTACAAGCTCCTTTTTGAAAAAAATTGTACAAAAAGTTTAGGGTTGTTACAGTTAAAGCTTTTCTGAACCAATGTAATCTTCCCATCGACACCTTCTTGCTAGGGGATCGCGAGGTCTCGATTTCACAGAAAGAGTTCCGCGAGATCTCCGGATGCCGATCAGGGAAGAGCATATGAAGAGTTGCTTCCTCCCGATGAGTATGTGCTCGCGACCGTGCCTACCATGCTTGACGACCTGACGACCGAAAACGCCGTCCGTCATAAGTGCCTGAGTCTAATCAAAGCTCTGGGTATTTTTGAGAAACTGTTCGTGACGTCAGAAGGGCATGGCATCACCTTTGAGACCTTCATTGCCTGCTTTCTCCGTTGAGACGCTTTATCCAAAGAGGCTCCAAAGTTCACGAACATCGACGACCCTTTTGGGTTCAGGTTGAATAAACTACCGGCCAAAGAGGAAGATTTACCGCAATTCTATATTCCGACCTCGTCGGCCATTTCCTTCGATGCGATTGCGGCTCCCGGCATGGACGAAGAGACCTTCTTCGTTGGCTTCATCAGTCTCTGGCTCAGTTGGTTCGCCATACCGACACATCGACGCTTCATGCGAGCCTCTGTCTTCTACCCCGCTCATCGCATAGCTGGAGGGGCGTGATTGGCTGTTGGAGTTTTAGGATTGTCGCATCTATATCATGGATTAAATGTCGCGGCTAACACTTCGACCCCTGGCGCGGATGTTGTGAATCTCTCTCTCCACTACTTCACGTCGTGGATCGAGATGCATGTATTGGGAGCATTTGCTGCTCACCGGCAGCCAGACTTTTATGACTCCTATACCTTCCTACGGGTTATGAGGTTGGTGGATGCTTCCGCTCCCGATCCGACTCAGCTAGGGGCCTTCCGCGTGTTGCTTAACCCATACTCAAACGAGGGCGGGATGGTTTTTAATGACCGAGTCCTATCTGCTCCTGCGAGACCCATTCAGCAGCTATTTGATCTGTGAAAGGGTGGAGCGCCATCCCTAAAGCTTAAAGAGATTATGCACCTGTACTCGATTAAGCCGGGCTATTTAGTGTTTCGTCAGAATGACACAGTTCTTTTTATGCGGTATAATCCATACCGCTTTGCCCAGCAATTGGGCTATAACCAAGGCATCCCTCTAGAGGCGTTTTTAGTTGAGCCTACTTTGTCTTCGGAAGTCACTCGTGACGTCATCCATCATTTTATACGGCTAAACACTGGCTCCCATTTCATGATCCCAGAGCCCGACTATCTTCCAAGGTTTGTAGGGTCTTTCAAAGGTTGGGATCGCCATCGAGTCGATCCTGTCATTGCCGAGGAGAGGCGGGTACTCTTCGAATGTAGAGTTCCAGCTCCAACCCAAGTCACTAGCGCTCCATTATGGCCGCGGTCAGTGGTTCGCCCTCCATTGAAGGATAGCGGTCCGGTACTTATCTCCAAAGCCGCTGAAATAGAATCGACCCCTCGTACTGCTGGTATGCCGGTGCGTACTACAGTCGAAGCAAAGGCTTCTAATGAAGCGCCAGCAGTAGTGTCACTGGTGGTGGCGTCATCAGCGGTAGTGTCACCAAAAGGGGATACCGGAGGCGAGGTCGGTCAACATCGCGCCAAAGCGTCGAGGGGGAGGAAGCATTCTTCTGCTAGTGCTAGCACGACTTCTAAGAGGAGGAAGAAATCGGTTGCTAGCTTACTCGACACCCTGCTTGAGTCCGAGTCGTTTATTCAGGACGAACCGATCGCTTTGGAGGAGTCGGATGCCTATCTTATCTATCTTGGCTCGTCTGCTCAGGAGGCCACGCAATTGGCTGAGGCTTTGAGGCGCTCATAAGATGAGACCGAGAACGTATGCGTCCTGAAAAATCCCTACCCTCCTGTTATATTCTATGACGTCAATCCATCATTACGGCGGGTACACATGGGCCCTTTGTTAATGGAGGAAGAACGGGCCCTCAAACAGCCCATAACGGTTGCTTCCGAAGATGAGCTTGCATTAAAGACAGGTAGTCATTCATCTGCGCTTGAACCTCGGCGAGCGTACCTAGCCAGAAAGGAAAAACGTCTCGAAAAAGCCATACTTCAAGCTCCTTGGAGTATTGGTATGCGTCTTTCTCATGTCCTTCTTTTAGCGAATAGTCTGTATTACTTTTATGTCTTCTCATTTTTGTGAAAACTTTGCAGAAACTTCGGCGGCGAAAGAGGATTTAAGTCCTGATCGGGCCATAACTGTGGACTCTACAAATATCTCCCGTGATGCACTGGCAGGTGTAGAGGAGATTATTAAAGCTGATACTCTTGTCGTAGAGCTTCCGGTGGTAATTTCTGTTCCTTCAGTGTTTATTCCTCCATCAGAGGTGACTTCACCGGCCACAGATCCCATGGACATCTCTAGTGACGCACCGAAGGGTGTAGAAGAGATTGCCGAAGCCATTAAAGCTGTCTTGGAGCTCCCGGTGGCGACTTCCATCCCTTCAGTATCTACACTTTCAGCAGAGGTGATCTCGCCGGCCATAGATCTAATGGATCTCTCTAGTGACGTCATGGAGGGTGTGGAAAGGATTGTCGAGACCGCTGTCCTATCCTTAGAGCCGGAAGTGGTGGCTGTTGTTTCTCAATTGGAAGCTTCCGTACCGGCACATATCCCCAGTGATGTACCTGAGGGTGTGGAGGAACCTGTCGAAGCCGTCATCCCTCCAGTTCAAGGAAAGCGAAGTATCGAAGGTAAACTTCTACATTTCGTTTTAACGATCCCTCTGTTATCTGAACCCTTCTTTCCTTCAGAATTGCGGGAATTGGCGGCTTCCATCATGGATCTATCTCCTAGGAAAACCTTCCAGCGTTTGCTTGATATGGCTGCCCTACAGGCGATACCCCCGCAGAGCATAGTCCTTTCTTCTGGGCAAGGTTGGTGTTCTTTAATCCCTTTTGTTTTACTATTATTTTTTATAATGATTCTAATATGCACCCCACAGTTCGGGAAGCCGATGACGAAGTCGAGATCCTTGATGGGCCTGGGGATCTCTCAAACCCCCTTGCATGACTGTTGGTAAGTAAGGCTTTATCTTTGGCATTGTTTTGTCTATCCCATGTTTGTAAATCTTATTGACTGTTCATAAATCTTGACAGCTTTGCCAACCCTAACCCCACTAGAATCTCGGATCCCCATGCCGCCAGGCCTCTATGCCCGGCGTGCGTCTGAAAGGATGGCGAAACAAAGCATTTACTCCCTGACGGCTCTCATTGAAGACCTTCATGCTGGTACCTCTGTCACGGCCGAAGAATTTGCTGTCGAAGCCAACACTTCCTTATCCATTCTCTCCACCTATCATGACGAAGCATTGGTGCGTGTCTAGGTTGAGTACTGTCGCCGAGTGGAGGTCTGCCTATACGGGCTTGAGTGCATCCGCCTTCCTTCCGACATCTTAACCGTAAAATCGAGTCTGCAGGGATGGATCGAACGGTGCGCAGCCAATCTACATTCATGCGAGAAGAGGCTCAACCGGAAGTTTTCGGAGAGGGAGCTAGCTTCAAACGCTCTGGGGGAACTTCAGGCTCAGCTTACTGCCAAGACTACCCGCGCATACAAAATTTGGCGGGTGCTTCAAGAAGCTATTACAGAGGTGGTGGCTCTTGATAAAGCCGTTATCTTTACCCGCGGGATGGTTGAAGCCCATAAAGTCGCCAAAAGAGACCTTATGAATCGGTTTGCTTCATATCAGACTCAGCAGACTCTGACGGGTACCCGTCTTGCCGCACTAACGGAGCTTGAAGCCGAGGTCCAGCGGAAGAATGACGAACTTACTAGCTTATTATACCATCCGCCGGCTTAAACATTTTTTGTCGCTATATATTTTCCTTCTTCTTCTTTTCATTTGTATTCATTCATGAATAAGAGTATCTTGTATTCATTTTGATTCATGAATAAAAGACATATTTTTCTTCGTACTAGCGCTTTTCTTTCTTTTGCTGTTTTGGCTTAGCATAAAGTAGTTTATATACTCATTTCGAAGTTTGTAGTTTATTCACTCATCCCAGAGTCTCTAGTTTATGAACTCATTTCGGAGCTTGTTTAGTTTACCTCACTTGGGCTTGTAGGCAAACCGGTCCTAACGTCACAGTTAACCTCTGCTCTTTACGACAGAGGTCCGTTAGGGTTTGTGGTACTTGGTTATTTTTCTCGTTGTACCGTCGCGTTGGATGATGTATTCCCTGATATGCAATTTGCTGTTCGAGTAGCCCCGCGACTGTCGTGTCTCTAATCATTTCGGAGGCTGGAAAAGACGTCTTCAAGTAATCTCCCAGGCCATATTACCGTCCGAAGAACAAGCGTTAGGGATTTTCTATGCCGCTTTTTACTTGAGGTTAGGCTCAATTTGGGAGCCCCGATGAGTCATAATCACTCCGCGCTGGTGTGTAATGATCTCTGATAGTCTTTCAGGTTTTATTTGAGTTGCCGTCAAGACCCTGAAGCCAGGGATTTTCCTTTGCTTCGTTTGCTGGCATTGCGTCTGCTATAACGAGACGAATGTCAAGGTTGTCTCTAGGTTGTCTGTGAACCGTTGAGATTTGGAACTAGGGACTTTGCCATGGCTCCGAGGTAGTCTCTAGGTTGTTGGTGGACCGTTGAGGCTTGGAACTAGGGACTTTGCCGTGGCTCCGTTGTTTTGACCCGGGGGTCGGTTGTTGACGTTGCATCTGCATCCTACTTTAATGAGGAAAAACGCTGTTGTTGATCTCTAGGATGTCTGTAAACCGTCAAGATCTGGAACTGGGGACTTTGCCATTGCTTCGTTTTGCTTACGTCACGTCTGCATCTTGTTAGAGTGGAGAAGGAACGCCGGGGTGATCTCTGGTCTGTCTATGAACCGTCGAGATTTGGAACTAGGGACTTTGCCATAGCTCCGTTGTTTTGACCCTGGGCTCTGTTGTTGACGTTACGTCCGCATCCTGTTGGAGTGAGGAGAAACGCCGTTGTTGTCTCTAGGTAGTCTATGAACCGTCGAGATTTGGAACTAGGGACTTTGCCATGGCTCCGTTTTGCTGACGTTGCGTCTGCATCCTGTTGGAGTGGAGAAGGAACGCCGGTTTGATCTTCTAGGCTCCAGATGTTGCCGTCAAGATTTCGCTCTTCCTTTGACAGAGCCCGGCGGGAAAATATGGTTCCCTTTTCGTTTACGCCCATGGATTGTATACAGGGGTTGATGTGGACTCTCCTGCAGGGCAAAAGTTTCATCATTTTTTTTTATTTCTTTCCGCGATGCTCTATCATTTCAGCTTTTTATATCGCGAAAGTTGCGATTGCCCAACCATTTCGACAGTTTTTTCTTTTTACTCACTGCTTTTTATTGCGAGTTGCCCAAACATTTCGGCTGTTTTTATATGCATATATTTTGCTCGCTAATTTTTATTGTGAGTTGCCCCATCATTTCGGCTCTTTCATATGCATATATTTTGCTCTCTGATTTTTGTTACGAGTATGGAACTTGAGATCTGATCCCAATCTTGGCATCAGCACCGCTGCGACTGGAATATTGTCAGGAGCGAATCATCATTTGCCGTGAAAGGACTTAGAATCTGATACCAATTTAGGCATCAACATCGCTGCCACTGGGATGTTGCCAGGAGCGAATCATTATTTGCCTTTGCTGATTTGAATAAAGGTGGCTTAGCAAATAGGGTTAAGGTCCTGCCGATATTCAGTTGATAAAACTGCACTTTTAATATGACATTTTCCTTACTCTTTATATATAATAAAAGATGTTTATTATAAATATGACACATATAAGGGTTTATCCGTAAAAATACTATTTTCATGTGTTTATATATTATAATTAACATTATAAAGGAAAATGGTAAGCATATAATATTCATATAATATTTGGACTATTTTAATATGAAATATTTTTGACCAATTCTCTTAAAACAAAAATATCATGACAAATGGTTAAGATAATATCTCAATAAAAATAAATTTTACTAACATCATTTATTGAGATAATTGTGCAGGAATTATATCATGACTAAAATCAAGGAAATCCGAGTTGGCGAGATCAAATCTGCCGAAGATATTCAAGTAAATTGAAGAAACCAATTATGGCAGAAACATAGAGAAGATTTTCAAAATCTAGATATTCAAAAGATCACCAAGAGCTACATAGATGAAGCCCAGAAATTTAAGGCCAAGATCCCACCATAAGACCGCGGATCCGCGGTCAAACCCATCCAACGGCCGCAGTTCCGCCGCACTTTAAGGGAGTAGGGATTCTGGATTTTTTGGTTAGAATCGTAACAACTAGTTACCATATTAGGAAACTAGGGTTCCGGCTCTATGAGTATAAATAAGGACCGAGAGCCTCTTGGAAAAATCATCAAGCTGAAGAGATCACGAAGTCCACGACAGGCTCACGCATCCAGGCTGATCATCAACAGTTCATCTACCTCCTTAGAAGAGATCGAGAAGCAAACTAGAATTTTTGTAATCATTTTCTAAGGGAACAAAGTGTAAATGAATTTTGTTGATTAATAAAGGTAGTTGTTTTCTTATTCTATTTCTTTGTTGTTTTAATATGATTTCCCTCTCCATCTCTTCTTCTCCCAACATGCGCGAGTAATTCTCCGCTTGTTAGGGTTCATAGGATTAGAGTAGGTTAATGAATGATGAAGATCCTTAAACTCTTTTTAAGTCCTATAAAGTTTATAAACTTTATCAAAAGAATAGTTAACATCCTAATCGGGCGCGCTACCAATTCATTGCTAGTCTCGACCGCGATTAGAGATTAGATTAATTATTGTTTTGGTAAAGGCAAGATATGAACGTAGTTCCATGTCGAGATAGGGGTTAAGAGTGGGAACCCTTTTCCCTCCAGAAACCCTAATCTACATGCATCACCGTCGTTCTAGTTTTAAATCTATTAAAGGATAAAAAGAGTAATCTTTAATTAATCATCCATAACTACTAAATCCTAATGAACCCTACAAGCCCCCTTCTAATCTAAACCTATATCCGTTGCTAATCTAGATCTATATTTTGGATCCGTGTTTAACGTAGATCTAGATCCTACGACCATTCTTCTCCTTTCTTTATTCTTCCTCCTTTCTTTCTCAACACACCTAAAGTAAGACTAAAAGGTTCAACATTTCCCTGAGGACGACCCGTACTCATCTCGGTCAGCTACACGCGACACCGTTATTGATTGCGGTTAACTACTACAAACACATAAATCTAGATCAATCAAATGGCGCCGTTGCCGGGGATACGTGCGTAATTTTTTATTCTTACTATTTGTGTTGAATTCTTATTCGATCATTATCAAAAACAAAACAAAACTGCAAATTGTATATTTAACGATTATTGTGTGAATTTTCCGAGGGGATCTGGAGTCGCAGACTTGAGGAAACAAAGAGCCAGAGACATTCATCAAGATCCAGAGGACCACAGGAGGCCACATAGCAAAAATCATCAAAAGATTCCCTCAAAGCACGGCGGAAGCGTGGCAGAAAGGCTATTTTAGCGGCGGATCCATGGCTTAAGTGAGGAATTAGGGTTCCAAACTTCTCTGGTGAAATTTTCAACTCATTCTTTCTCCTCTGAAATCCAATAAAATATCTTTTCTGCAGGATTCTTTGCAAAATATCGCCGCTCAAAAATCTTTTTGCAAAGTTTTGTTATTGGTTTGTTATTTCATATTTTAATACGGATTTTAAAGGGCAAGACCAAAATTCAGATTAGGTAGGGATTTCATCACCCTTCCTAAGCCCCACAAATCACAAAACGAGCATCTGTATCAACCCTACATTAATTTAAAAAATATCTAGACAAGACTCTAAGGACTGTCGCGCTCAATAAGGACAAAGGAAGGTCGTGGGTAATCTATCACTTATCCGCATTACCTTTGTGGTGTCTAGGCAAGTGTGTCGAAGGCAAGTGGTTACTTAATTAGGCCCGCTATTTTCGGTTATTCGTATAGCGGATACCTCCCACTTACCTGGCACTTACCTGGCCACAAAAGTTGTAAAGAGGTGGTAGAAGATTGATCCTGCGGTTTGTCTTTTGGAAGTCTAGGAGCGGTCTAGAGACTTGACCTAGGTAACCTCAGTTCTAGGGCTGTTTGTGCATTTTTGTGATTTGTTTTAAAGTCCCACTTTTTTTTTCAAAAAAAAAAAAACCAATTTTAAATCACACACACGCTGCCACTTGCGCTAAACCCGCTTAGTGCATGCTTGGCTGGACACGGGATTCTAGTGCCCATCTTGTCCGCGTTTATTCTATCGACTCCGAAGTCGGTACTTCTACATTTTTCTTTTCCCCACCACCCACCACGACCGAGATGGACGGTTATCCATCAAATTGTCATGATACCACACTGCCGCTACCCGCAGGTGTGCAGAATATACCGTGTATATCTCTCCAAGAGATGCTACCCTTCATGTGGTCCCCTTCTTACTTGTCTTTCTATTCCACCAGCTAATGGAGATAATTTTGAAATCAAACCCTAATTTATCAAACTGTTGCCCAAATTTCATGGGCTTGATTCCAATGACGCATACGTTTTTATAAACAAATTCGAAAATGTATGTGCAATGATTGGCACGTCACAACTTTCTGTGGATGCTGTGCGTTTATGTCTTCTCCCTTTTATTTGTACGATCTAGCCGAGAAATGGCTTTATAACACTACCGCACATTCTATTTCTAAATGGGACGAATTCGTTGTAGTATTCCTTAAGAAATTTTATCCCAATCATAAGACCGCCCGTGTTAGGAGCGAAATCAATCGGTTTACCCAGCTTCCCAATGAACCATTTTGGAAATGCTTTGAACGGTTCAAGGATCTGCTTGTCCAATGTCCTCATCACGGAATCCACCGATGGGATCTGTGTCGAATTATATATGAGGGTATTGATCCCGCAACAAAACAGATGATTGAAACCATAAGTCAATGTCAAGTCCTGTCGAAAGATGATGGTGAAGCTTGGAAATTCCTAGAAAATTTCGCTGAACACGCTTTACAATGGGAAAGTGTTAGACCTATATCATCTAGGGAAGGTATTCATGAGCTCGAGGTTTCCATCGCAATGAAAGCCGAGATGGCCGCGATACAAAAGAAACTCGACGCTATAGAAAACAGAATCTCTTCAGCCTCCCTAAACCAATACATACTTCCCCAAACCGTATGTGGTTGTTGTTCTGATCCATCACACTTGACGGAAGAATGTCCTATGAATGCACCGTTTCAAGCTCACGAGCAAACTAATGCTGCTTTTCAGTAGCGACCTAGAAATGATCCTTATTCTTCCATGTACAATCAGAGATGGATGAATCATCCTAACTTTTCTTGGAACCAAAACCAAAATCAAAATCAAAACCAGTTCCAAGGCAATTATCAAAGATCTCCTCCACAGCAACAACAACCACCACCATAGAGTCAGCACCCCTTTCAGTCACAAAATTTTCAAAACCCGGCCAATATTTCTTTCCAAACGACCGGTACCGATAACTCCTCTTCACTCGCACAAACTTTGGATTTGTTTATGAAACATTCGATCCAAATATCGGCTGATATGAGGTCCTCTATTGATTCCATAAAGAAAGACTCCGCCTCCCACGGTGAGAGTATTAAATCAATAGAAGCCCAAATTGCACAGTTGAATGCCGCGATGAGTGTGAGAGAAAAAGGGAAACTTCCATCTCAATCCTTACCGAATCCTGGCCACTCACAAAGTCATAATGTGAGTGACATTACCACGTTGAGATCAGGAAGAGTGTTGAATAATCAAATACGTGAACAGATTGATGATGAGGAATCAATTGAAACTCTGGCTTCCACTTCTTGCCCTATTTCGTCTAGTCTTCCACCTACTTCCGAGCCTATTCTCCGTGTTCCCCAAGGCTCAAACCCTCAGCCCACTTCCACAAATCTATCTAAAACGATCCCCACTCCAATTCTGGGATCCATTCCATCCCCACAATCCTCTCCAATGTTGGACCCCACCCTTATTGATAAAGCACCTTATCCAAACAGGTTAAGAGGCAACAGACCAAGTCCAAAAATGGAGAAGATTGTGGAAATTTTTAAGCAAGTAAACATAAACAATCCTCTCCTAGATGCTATTCAACAAGTTCCGTCTTATGCGAAAATCCTAAAGGACTTGTGCACTGGGAAGAGAAAAGTTCTAGTACCTAAAAAAGTTTTCTTTGCGAGTAATGTGAGCACTGCTTTTACACAACAACTACCCAAGAAACGAAAGGACCCCGAAAGTCCTACAATTTCTATTTCTATTGGGGGTAAAAATATCAATCGTGCTCTACTCGATTTAGGTGCTAGTGTTAACTTGCTTCCGTATTCTGTTTATGAGCAATTAGGGATCGGAGAGTTAAAACCGGCGCATTGCACTCTTCAGATGGCCGATCGATCTATCACCCAACCTAGGGGTGAGCTAGAGTATGTGTTAATCAAAGTCGGGGAATTTATATTTCCTGTGGACTTTAACGTTATAGATACACAACCTGTAGCGAACCCACGAAACCAAATTCCGGTGATTTTAGGTCGACCTTTTCTTGCGACTTCCAACGCTGTAATCAATTGCCGTAACGGCTCTATGAACCTATCCTTCGGGAAGATGTCAATTGAGCTTAACATTTACAAGTTGGGAAGTGAACCCTCCGAACCTTATGCTCATGTGTGTTCTGTCGAAACAATAGATTCCAACAGCAACGAAATTGAAGAGCTTCACGATACTGATCTCGACTCCGCTATTACGTTGTTGTCCGGGTCAACATTTAATGCGGAATATGAACCTTTTATGGAGTCCGAGTATCATCCTGTTCTTTCCGATGAGATTATTATTCGGGATACCGATGAAAGCTTTGAAGAAATTTTCGCTGAAGAACTCGCATTCTTAGAAAATACGGGTGATGTGATGAATCAACCTCAACACAAAGAAGTTGAACCATCACCACTTCTTCTTATCGATAATAAGAATGCGAGTAATCCATCATCATTGTTTCGTCTCTACAAACCGAGACGTAAACCTTTTCCATTACACCTCTTATCTCCTTCCCACTTCTTCACATCAATAGGCGACATGTTCTTCCACCAACCTTGGTGCTTCATCGATAAAATTTTTGAATGGTTGGTGTTGACTTTTGGTCTTTGCAAGGTTTTACTTTGACCAATAATTTTAACCCCCCTAAATAATTTTAAATGCTTAATACGAATTTACTTAAGTTTGGGGGGGATATTTTGGCTCTTGAAAGAATTTTTTTATAAGATTGTGAGCCAAAAATAAGTTTGGGGAGGATTTCACTTTCATTATTTCTTGTCCCCTTTTTCCTCCCAAGTCTATAGGTTTTTTAGCTTAACGGATGACATCAGTGAGGACACTACTATAAACAGGTTTGGGGGAGGTTTGTGCTTATTTACGCGATACTTTGCATTATACTATATATAAGCACAAAAAAATTTTGATAATAAAAGAGTAGAAAGTGAAAAATTATATATGAAAGATAGGAATAGTTTAAGAAAAACAAGAAAGTTAGATATTTTCTTAAACAAAACTAGTAATAAGTAGTTATGAACTATTGTCCCAAGGGTTACTAAGATGAAGGAAATTGCTAATCTGAGGATAAAATTAAGTCTGAAAAATAGTCCTTATTCTTGGCGCTAAACATTTGAACGTTGATACCCTACTATACGCACTTACATACATCTTGAAACTTGGGATAGTAGAGGATACCTTGAAATGCTCTTGTCTAAAAGCCTTAGTAAATATAAAATATATATATATATATATATATATATATATATATATATAAGTGGTGGTGAAGAAAAAAAAATGAACACTGGTTTTGTAATTACCAAGGCAGCATAAAAAAATATAGCGAGGGTGCTTTATCACCTAGTGCCTTAGACCAACTGGTTTGGGAGCCACTGTTAAGCCTTAGGTGTTGCAAGACAAGGAATTACTCCTAAATGCGCGAGCACATTTTGTAATCGGTCGGTTAGTACCTCAAGAAGTATTAACGGTCGCATGAAGGATGTGTGAGCAATTCCATCTAAAATATTCACCAACTATAAAGTACTTTGAAAGATGGACAAGAGTATGATAGCTTGAATTGAATTCTCTAAGTGTAGAGATGTATTTTACACACACGTAGGGGTATATGATCAATATTTGGAAGAAAGATAGGGAGGAAGTCTAAAGGCGATGTTTTATTGAGGGATTATGTGGTTACTAACATCTTTTCACGACCATTAAGATAGGGCTCATAGCAACCGAAAAGCTAGTATAGTTGGAAACTCTTATTTTCAAGTTCTTTCTTTTATAAGTTCTTATCTTTGTATCTAACTTTCACCATCTTTCTTTTATTATAGGATTTTGAGGGTGTAATCCGCTGAAAACCCTCAGGAGACAACACTCCTCCTACTAGGGATACCCAGAGGTTTAATGGCTTGTTGCACGCGCTCAGTGCAATCGTGTTGCTTACGAAAGTGTGCTTATCTTTCTCCTTTCTTTCTTTTGAATAAACTAGTTTGCTCGGGACGATCAAAGATAAGTTTGGGGGTATTAGGTTTGTGCTTATTTACGCGATACTTTGCATTATACTATATATAAGCACAAAATTTTTTTGATAATAAAAGAGTAGAAAGTGAAAAATTATATATGAAAGATAGGAATAGTTTAAGAAAAATAAGAAAGTTAGATATTTTCTTAAACAAAACTAGTAATAAGTAGTTATGAGCTATTGTCCCAAGGGTTAGTAAGATGAAGGAAATTGCTAATCTGAGAATAAAATTAAGTCTGAAAAATAGTCCTTATTCTTAGCGCCAAACATTTGAACGTTGATACCCTACTATACGCACTTACACATATCTTGAAACTTGGGATAGTAGAGGATACCTTGAAATGCTCTTGTCTAAAAGCCTTAGTATATAAAATATATATATATATATATATATAAGTGGTGGTGAAGAAAAAAAAATGAACACTGGTTTTGTAATTACCAAGGCAGCATAAAAAATATAGCGAGGGTGCTTTATCACCTAGTGCCTTAGACCAACTGGTTCGGGAGCTACTGCTAAGCCTTAGGTGTTGCAAGACGAGGAATTACTCTTAAATGCGCGAGCACATTTTGTAATCGGTCGGTTAGTACCTCAAGAAGTATTAACGGTCGCATGAAGGATGTGTGAGCAATTCCATCTAAAATATTCACCAACTAGAAAGTACTTTGGAAGATGGACAAGAGTATGATAGCTTGAATTGAATTCTCTAAGTGTAGAGATGTATTTTACACACACGTAGGGGTATATGATCAATGTTTGGAAGAAAGATAGGGAGGAAGTCTAAAGGAGATGTTTTATTGAGGGATTATGTGGTTTCTAATATCTTTTCACGACCATTAAGATAGAGCTCATAGCAACCGAAAAACTGGTATAGTTTGGAACTCTTATTTTCAAGTTCTTTCTTTTATAAGTTCTTATCTTTGTATCTAACTTTCACCATCTTTCTTTTATTATAGGATTTTGTGGGTGTAATCCGCTGAAAACCCTCAGGAGATAACACTCCTCCTACTAGGGACACCTAGAGCTTTAACGGCTTGTTGCACGCGCTCAGTGCAATCGTGTTGCCTACAAAAATGTGCTTATCTTTCTCCTTTCTTTTTTTGAATAAACTAGTTTGCTCGGGACGATCAAAGATAAGTTTGGGGGTATTTGTTCAGTTGATAAAACTGCACTTTTAATATGACATTTTCCTTACTATTTTTATATAATAAAAGATGTTTATTATAAATATGACACATATAAGAGTTTATCCGTAAAAATACTATTTTCATGTGTTTATATATTATAATTAACATTATAAAGGAAAATGGTAAGCATATAATATTCATATAATATTTGGACTATTTTAATATGAAATATCTTTGACCAATTCTCTTAAAACTAAAATATCATGACAAATGGTTAAGATAATATCTCAATAAAAACAAATTCTACTAATATCATTTATTGAGATAATTGTGCAGGAATTATATCATGAATAAAATCAAGAAAATCCGAGTTGGCGAGATCAAATCTGCCGAAGATATTCAAGTAAATTGAAGAAACCAATTATGGCAGAAACATAGAGAAGATTTTCAAAATCTAGATATTCAAAAGATCACCAAGAGCTACATAGATGAAGCCCAGAAATTTAAGGCCAAGATCCCACCATAAGACCGCGGATCCGCGGTCAAACCCATCCAACGGCCGCAGTTCCGCCGCACTTTAAGGGAGTAGGGATTCTGGATTTTTTGGTTAGAATCGTAACAACTAGTTACCATATTAGGAAACTAGGGTTCCGGCTCTATGAGTATAAATAAGGACCGAGAGCCTCTTGGAAAAATCATCAAGCTGAAGAGATCACGAAGTCCACGACAGGCTCACGCATCCAGGCTGATCATCAACAGTTCATCTACCTCCTTAGAAGAGATCGAGAAGCAAACTAGAATTTTTGTAATCATTTTCTAAGGGAACAAAGTGTAAATGAATTTTGTTGATTAATAAAGGTAGTTGTTTTCTTATTCTATTTCTTTGTTGTTTTAATATGATTTCCCTCTCCATCTCTTCTTCTCCCAACATGCGCGAGTAATTCTCCGCTTGTTAGGGTTCATAGGATTAGGATAGGTTAATGGATGATGAAGATCCTTAAACTCTTTTTAAGTCCTATAAAGTTTATAAACTTTATCAAAAGAATAGTTAACATCCTAATCGGGCGCGCAACCAATTCATTGCTAGTCTCGACCGCGATTAGAGTTTAGATTAACTATTGTTTTGGTAAAGGCTAGATATGAACGTAGTTCCATGTCGAGATAGGGGTTAAGAGTGGGAACCCTTTTCCCTCCAGAAACCCTAATCTACATGCATCACCGTCGTTCTAGTTTTAAATCTATTAAAGGATAAAAAGAGTAATCTTTAATTAATCATCCATAACTACTAAATCCTAATGAACCCTACAAGACTCCTTCTAATCTAAACCTATATCCGTAGATAATCTAGATCTATATTTTGGATCCGTGTTTAACGTAGATCTAGATCCTACGACCATTCTTTATTCTTCCTCCTTTCTTTCTCAACACACCTAAAGTAAGACTAAAAGGTTCAACGTTTCCCTGAGGATGACCCGTACTCATCTCGGTCTAGCTCCACGCGACACCGTTATTAATTGCGGTTAACTACTATAAACACATAAATCTAGATCAACCAGCCGACTAAGGCTTTTTGGCTTTATGAGCCGTAAAGGCCTCATAAAGGTATTTCTTCCTATGAGTCGTGAGGATCTCATAGGTGTAGGTTCTCCCAAGAAGTCGTGAGGACTCCTAAGTGATATTTTCTCTTGCAAGTCGTAAAGATCTTATAAGAGTGTTTTCTCCTTACAAGTTGAGAGGACTTATAAGTGTCGTTCACCACATGAGGACATTCCTCGTCATTGGTGGAACTTGGAGGGGAAATCCTTTATTCATGCCCGTGGATTGTATACAAGAGCCAATATTGACCGCCTGTAGGGTAACTCGGGGAGTGTGATGGCTTAAGAACAGGTTCAGGTCCCTGTATCTTAAGGCTTTTGAATCCTACGAGCCATGAGGGTCTTACAAGGGGGAATTATCCTTACGAGTCGTGAGAATCTTGTAAGTGTAATTTCTCCTTAGGAATCATAGGGATTCCTAAGTGTGTTGCTCCCTTGTGAGTCGTAAGGATCTCACGCAAGTGTTTTCTCCTCACACTGTCGAGAGGACCTTGCAGGTGTTTTTATTTTAACGAGATTGCGCCCTTTTAGGTTTTCACAAACTCGCCGGCAGCCCTACTATTTTTACTCACGGAGCCCTTTCAGGTTTTCTTCCGTGCTCATTTCGCTTGTGGACGCACCATTTTTTTTAACAACGAGATTGCTCCCTTTCAAGTTTTCACAAGCTCGCCGGTAGCCCTGTTGTTTTTACTCACGGCGCCCTTTCGGGTTTTCATCTGTGCCCATTTCGCTTGTGGACATACCGTTTTTTTACCCTTCTGTTTGCCAATGGCACTTAGGGGGGACTTCGCCACTGAGGCAGCTGTGCAGCCAGCAAGCCCGAGTTGCAGTCCTCGCTGCTGGGATTTGTGGACTTGAATTACACTATCGCCGTGTTTGAGGCGACGTATTTAGTTTAAGGACATTATAGTCCATTGTTAGTTTAGGAATATCTCGGTCCGTTGTTAGTTTAGGGACATCTCGGTCCATTGCCAGCTTCGGGGCGAAGTTTGGACTCAGGAAGACAGTGAGCGGACACGAGCGTCGTCATCTATCATTAACCTGAGCCGTGACTTGTCAAGCGTAGTATTTTTTAAGGAACCGGCCATTTATTGTCCTGAAGGGTCTTTCGCCATGCATATTCATGAGGAAGTAGGCCCCACCTTGGTAGACCTTGTCTATGATGTACGGGCCTTCATAGTTTGGCTCGAATCTCCCTCGCTTTGCACGGTTGGGGATCATAGGTCTTTTTACGACTAGCACGAGTTCGCCTTGGCGGAATGTTCTCGACCTGGTTAGTCTTTCATATGAGCGCGCCATCCTTGCTTTGTAAGCTTCTAGGTTTTGCTGCGCCATGAGGCGAGTTTCATCGAGGGCATTGAGCTCCTCAAGCCGAAGACGGGCATTTTCTTCATCCGTCAGCTCATATCGAACTGCCACTCGTAGAGAAGGTAGCTCTATCTCCATGGAAAATACCGCCTGCCGAATACCAACGCGAATGGCGTTGTATTCGTGGCCGTTTTGAACGTGGTTCGATACGCCCAGAGAGTTTCATGCAGTCTCCCATACCAGTCCTTTTTATTTCTGGACACCGTTTTATTTATGATCTTCATCAAGGTCTTGTTGAAAGCCTCAGCTAAACCATTAACTCAGGGATTGTAGACTGAAGAGTATCTCCAATCTATATTATGCTGCTGTGCAAAGCGGCTGATCTTATGGCTCCTGTAGGCCAGCCCATTATCCTAGATGATTCGTCGCGGAGTGCCGAACCGGTAGATGACATGCGCCCTGAAGAAATGGAGGATGTTCTCCGTCTTCACCTCCCTTAGCGGTACTACCTCTGCCCACTTAGAGAAGGAATCGGTTGTTGCCAATATGAACCGATGACCTTTGGATGATGCTGGTTCGATAGGCCCGATTATATCGGTTCCCCATATTTCAAACAGCCAGCTAGCCAATGTTGGGTTTAGCGGATTTGGATGCTGGTGGATGAAGTCTCCATGAATTTAGCATGAGTGGCACTGCTTCGCATATTCGAGGCGGTCCTGAATCATCATGGGCCAATAGTAACCATTCTCTTGATCTTCAGCTTCATCTTTGGTCCGGATTGATGAGAACCGCAGAGTCCATCGTGAGTTTCTTGGACGACCCTCCTTACTTCCTCCGGTCCTAAGCATCTTCGCCACAAATTATCGAACGATCTCTTATATAGAGTACCATTGACGAAGGCGAAGGATAGAGCTCGTTTCATGAGCTGATGTCTTGACGACGCGTCTTCGGGTGTTCGATGGGATTTGAAGTAGTCTATGAAGACTTCTCTCCAATCCTTAGCCTTTTCTTTGTCTTCTATTTTGGCAGGCTGCTTGTTTGGTCGCTTCCTTTCCTTCAGACGACTCCGGCGATATTTCTGCTGGCGCGAGAATCCAACGGCTTTGCACAATGATTCTTACGTCATCGAGGTTTTCATCGGCTGGTTCTTTAGCGAGTTTGGCTAATGCATCCGTCTTGCTATTCTCTACACGTGGAATGCTTTCTAGAATCTAAGAGAGGATTTGTGTCAACAATTGCTGCACTCTCTCACTATATTTTAATATTTTACCAACTCTGGTTTGCATGTCTGATAGTCGCCATTTACCTGACTAACGACTAGCTGGGAATCTCCATATATGAGGAGTTTTTCGATGCCTATGTCAACAGCAATCTCAAGAACTGCTATCAAAGCTTCGTACTCAGCTTCATTGTTTGTCCTCGGCTCTGTTAATGAAAGGGCGAAAAGCATTATCTCTCCTTGCGGAGTCACGAAGATAAGGCCCACCCCGGCTTTAATCATGGGGGCGTTTTGCTTTCGCTTTTTCATGGAAGATGCTCCATCGAAGTAGAGTTCCCATCGGGCATTATTTCCTTCCTCCTCCCTGTCGATTGCGTCGAACGCGTGTTCATCTGGCAATTCGCAATTTAAGGGAGAGTCGGCTGGAATTGGATGTTCAGCGAGGAAGTCAGCGATGGCCTGGCCCTTTACCGTCCTGAGTGGTCGATAGATTATCGAGAACTTCATCAAGAGGAGGGCCCATTTGGCAAGCCTTCCCGTTAGTATGGCTCTTGACATCAAATATTTGAGAGGATCCACCTTTGATATGAGATGAACCTCATGAGCCAATGCATAATGTCGAAGCTTCGTTAACGCATAGATCAATGCCGTTCGCCGCCGAAAACAGAGACGGAACCGCGTAGGTCCGTCTTGCCTGAATTTAGGGACACATGCTATTTGGTTCTATCCGTCCATCTCTCCGAAGATGCCAAGTTGATTTATGGCACTATGTATCGAAGGTTTAGACGGATGCGGCCGTTGTAGCAGACTTCATCAGATTCCCCCTCATTGTGAGGGGCTTTTGATTGTGGGGACGCTCTTTCCTGCAGGTGCAAGCCCCTACAGTTAATTACGCTACCGCATCACGGTAACCACTTTCTCCTTCTCCAGATGGTCACTTCGTGTCGTGTTTGTTTGTTTTATTTTTGGTTGTCCATGGATTGTATAGGGAGACTAATTTATGTTGTCGTCCCCAGGGTGTGGATTAGTCCAAATCCGTATTTTCTTAGATTTGGGTGTGGGTTGGGTTTAAGGATCGTTAATCTTATTTGAGACTAATATCAACTTAAACGTTTGTTGAAGATACGCTAGTCTAATTTTTAGACTAAGATTTACTCAACAGTGCATTTGGACTCTATTGTTTTAATTTAGGGACATTGTGGTCCATTGGGTTTAAGGACATCATAGTCCGTGACAGTTTAAAGACGTCATAGTCTGTAAAGTTTAAAAACATCATAGTCTATGAGTTTAAGGACCTCACAATCCATAAAGTTTAAGGACATCATAGTCCATGAGTTTAAGGACCCCATAGTTCGTAAAGTTTAAGGACATCATAGTCCAGTTTAAAAACTTCATAGTCTGTGTGATTTTGGTTCAACCATTTGGGGATGCACCAAAAGTTATTGGTTATTGGGACCCTCCATCTTTCTGAAGACGTTGAAGAATTACAACGACATATATCAAAGGTATGAAGAGATGTACCTTTGAACCAATGTTGGTTGGGAGATCTGTAGTCAAGTTTGGGACTATGATGAGTTAAAAAGAATTATGAGCATATGGGCTCAATTAATCTAAATGAGGGATCTATGGCCAACTTGGGCTCGGCCCACTCAGTTAAAATGTTGAACATTTAGCAATACTGAGCATTGGTTTAGGTTCTGACAAACTTTTTGTCTTTTATTGAGTGTTGAGCACTCATTATAGCTCTAGGGCTTTATTTAAAAAACAATTTATGTTCGCTTAGCACACACGTGAGGAGCACGTGGCGCGCTTGGCGCTGAACGCCAGATTTAGAGCGCTAAGGCGCTTCCTGTGAGATAGCGTACACGTGAGGAGCACGTAGCGCGCTTGGCGCTGAGCGCCAACCTTGGAGTGCTAGGCGCTTCCTTTAAAATAACGCTTGGAGCGCTGGGCGCTGAGCGCCAGACTTGAAGCGCTTCTTTAAATTGGAGCGCTAAGAGCGCTGCGGCGCTGTGCGCCAGATTTAGAGCGCTAAGGCGCTTCTTTAAATTGGAGCGCTAGGGATCTGCGGCGCTGTGCGCCAGACTTAGAGCACTGAGGCGCTTCTTTAAATTGGAACGCTAGGAGCACTGCGGCGCTGTGCGCCAGTCTTGGAGCGCTAAGGCGCTTCTTTCTAATTTGGAGCGCTAAGGCACTTTTTTAGGCAACTTTGATCGGTTCTGCGCTCTGAGAATTAAATTCTCGTTTATAAGAGACCCTATCTCGTGGGTCTAAGAACAAAGTTCTTATTGTTATAGGAGATATTACAATCTCTTATTTTTTGTGAAAGGCTTTGCCTTTATGGATCTGCGATCTTAAGAGAATTGAATTCTTCATCCCCCCTTTTTATGATAAGATGTTATGATCTCTTTTGTGAAAGACATCTGTCTCATAGATTTATGATCTAGAAAAAGAAACTAAGTTCCTCTTCATTTGATGAGATGCTTTGATCTCTCTATTTTATTTACCTTGAAGAAATTCTTCTTCTTTCGAGATCTTGCTCTTCTCTCTGAAATTTCTCAAAGTTTGTGGGAGGGTTCCTCTGTGCAAGACTTGAAGTCTTGGGTCCTTTATATAGGGGAGGCCGAATTGTTGAATCGGTTGAAGAGATCATTTCTCTAATTGATTTGGGGATGTTTCCCACCGTTGGATCTTTGATCCTAGGGTTTTGTTTTACAGAAAGCAATTTTCTTGTTTTTAACAAGATTGGGAAAATATTTTCCCATACAGAACTTATTCTGTATCTTGGTGATTTTTAATCACCATTGGATCTTTGATCCAAGGGTGGGGGAACATTTAGTTCCAGCACTAGCGCTCTCGCGCTTTGCATATGAGCGCTGCCTCAGAGTCTTTGACTCTTAGCGCTGGCGCACTTGGCGCTAGCGCTCTCGTGCTTTGCACGTAAGCGCTACCTCAGAGTCTTTGAATCTTAGCGCTGGCGCACTTAGCGCGAGCGCTCTCGTGCTTTGCACGTGAGCGCTGCCTCAGAGTCTTTGACTCTTAGCGCTGGCGCACTTGGTGCGAGCGCTCTCGTGCTTTGCATGTGAGCGCTGCATCAAAGACTTTGACTCTTGGTGCTTGGCACATTTAGCGCTAGCGCTCTCGTGCTTTGCACGTGAGCGCTGCATCAGAATCTTTGACTCTTAGCGCTGGCGCATCTAGCACTAGCGCTCTCGTGCTTTGCACGTGAGTGCTGCCTCAGAGTCTTTGACTCTTAGCGCTGGCGCTCTTGGCACCAGCGCTCTCGTGCTTTGCATGTGAACGCTGCCTCATTTCAAATTTTAAAATTTGAACAGAGCTTTGGTCTGATTGGGGGAAACAAATGCCCCCCCCACCGTTGCGCTCAAGTGGCCTACACATGAGTGCGGCGGTGGCAGACTTTCCACCGTTGGATTGTTCTTGAAAGTCGGATCGATTTCCAACGCCTATAAATAGGACCTTTGGCCCTTTAAGATGACTGCTTATTCATCTTCTTGATTTGTTCTTGTTTCTTGAGAATTTAATTCTCTTTCAGAGCCCTGCTCTCTCCCTTAAGAAATTTCTCAGAGCCAAAACTCTGCCCAAATTCAGTAAGAATTGAACTTATTAACAGAGCTTTGCTCTTCTCAGATCATAGATATTAGAAAATTTTATTTTAGGGTTTTACCCATCAACAGAGATGTGCTAGATTGGTAGAGTTTTTACGTGCTTAGTTAATTACCGCAATCAAGACGGTTTCGCTTGTAGCTAGCCGGTTGAGTACGGGTCGTCCGCAGGGAGATGGGAATCTTTTTCTATGTGCTTTAACGAGTTAAGTCCAAATGTCCAGGTTTGTTTTGAGATTAACTATGTGCTAAAATGATATGTAAATAGAGCTTTTTAGGGTTAGGATTAGGTTAGTTTGAGTTAGGAGTCGCTCACTTCTTTCGTTTCCACTCTTAATATCGGTGTTACGGTAATCGGCAACAACGGGAATTAGCACGACTAGGAAGGAACTTGCGAGTATAAGCTAGGCTTTCCAACGCATAAGTTCTTCCTTTTGGTGCTTGTCCGTCCGTTCTTGGCTCTTAGCCTTAACCTCCGGTTAATTCAACCACAACCGGTCTCACTAAGAAATCACCGCTATCATGTAGGATAAGGTGCCGTAGGGAGCGGATTGTGGTTCAATTAACGGGAGTCCGAATTAAGATGTTGGGCAAGGAAAGAGTGAGAGAGATTTCCTTCTCTCAAACTTCCCTTATCCTACCCTAACAAGTTAGAAAACTACTCACCCATTATAAGAAAAAGAAAATACAACAAAAGGAGGAAGATAGAAAGAAGGAGGTTAGGAGATTACAACTAGCTAACTGAGACCTCACTTTGGCAAGGATCAAGCTTAAGCATCATTGTTGTTTAAGGATAAAGAAAAAGAGAACAAGAAAGAAACAAACACAAATAACAACAACTAGATTAGCAAATGAAAAATACAAGCAATTATAATTAACAAAATAACAAGACAAGCAAGGTAACAAAAAGAACTCCTTTATTCATCCTTCACTCACAAAAGCTCACTACAAGTTTTTAATGGAGAAGAGATGAGAAGAGGAAGAAGAACAACAACATGTATTCTAAAATCTAAATACAAGAATAAGCACCATTGGCTTTGGCAAGTTCTGGACTATTTATAGACAGGGAAATGGAAATCTAGGGCAACAATCAGAACAAAAATGAAATGACCAATCTGCCCCTGAAAATAGGTCAATTGCCGACACTGTACGGCCGCGGTTCCGCGTCCTAAGCCTGCTTATGCCGCGGAACCGCGGCTATAATAAGGAGTTGAGCCGTCGGTTTTTGTGGGGTTCCCTGGTTTAATGTTGCCTGCTGTGTGGTATATGTTTTTTCTCAGAAACTCTTCACAATTTTTCCAGAATTCCAGCAGATCAAAAGGTGATTTGATGTGGATCTTTTGCCATGATTTTTCTTGAGCTCCGCGTAGATATGTTGGATCTTGTGTTGCCATTGAGCTTTGTGCATGAAAATGACACCGATTTTCCATTTTGTCCCTTAAACTGGTGTGCGGCAACATACGGATAGAGAGCGGAGACCCGTGTTTTCTCTGTGGTTGGCAGTAATCCGGAATTTGTCGTGCTTTTCCATGAATTTCACCGTTTAGAGCCGAGAACCTGTATCCTGCAATTGACTAGCAAACACGGCTTAAGAGTACCTACCGATAAGCAATATGATAAAAATTGGGCGGTATAAAAATGCAAAAAACTGATATGTACAAATACCCCAAACTTATCATTTGCTCATCCTGAGCAAAGCCAATTTATTCACAAAAATTCCTAACCTCACTTTCGCAGGGAACGCGATTGCACTGAGCATGTGCAACAAGCCGTTAAACCTCTAGGTGTCCCTAATAGGAGGAGTGTTGTCTCCTAAGGGTTTTCAGCGGATACTACCCACAAAATTCGGTCAAGCTAGTTTTGCAAAATAACTATGATCCAAACCCAAGGATTTTGTTTCAGAAAATAACAATTCTATTATCCTAAGTCTAGACTATCGAACCTTTATTTTTTCACACCTCGCTTCTTATTTAACTTAAGATTTTATATGTCTTTACGTGCAGTGCAAATAGTGTCGTTAAGTTCCAGAAGGATCGGTTAAAGTCATCATGTCACACAATAAAGCCCAGATAACAATTTTAAAAGGATCACCTAAGTTTTATAAAGAGTTAAGTATTTTTCAAGTTTCGTTTTCCAGTAAGGTTTCAATTTCAGAATTTCTATCTTCCTTAACAGGAAACTAGGTCTTATTTTTCACTCCACCCTTTTCTTGTTTTCATTCATACACACCTCTGTGAACGTGCAATAGTCTTTATCATAGAATAAAACCTTCATATCTCCGCTAGAAATACTATTTTATAAAAACTTGTCTTTTGTCAAAATTATTCTCACACAAAGAACCGTTAGAAATTTTAACTTGGAGAGAACACTTGCTTGACTTTGTTTTAATCTGGACTTTCTAGGCTTCTTAATGAGCTTTAGGCCAATGCACCCAAACCAGTTGGCTTTAGGGCATTAGGTGTAGAGTCACCCCAGCGGACTTAATTACTCAAGTTACCTAGGCCCAAAAACAAAAGACAATTTAGCGTGAAAATCATGATGATTCAATGCGAGCGGAGATATAACCGGTAGTTCAATTATTTTTTTTGGATAAAAGACGTGTTTAGTGGGTTAGGTGTGTAATCATTCCAATCAAGTTTCAGATGGGTTATTTTTCAGAATTAGTTCCAATTAAGGCATCAATAATATCCCTTCATATTCACTTCACTTCATAAACTATTCTTGATATTACTTATTTCAGAACAAACCTATTTGATCCTCAGAAAATCATTTATCCATTTAAAAGTTTTTAGACATAAAAGACTTGTCATCTAATTTCCAAAACTCACGACGCGTGTAGTGTGATGTAAAGACGTATATCAGCTATAGTTAACTTCAAAGGAGAGTTATCTTTCAGGTTTTCAAAATCTAAAAATAAGATTTAGTTATTCTTATCTTATCAAACAAAACCGTCGAAATGTTGAATCTGAGTTCTCCCACTAGCTAACTTGACAAAAAAGTTTTTATGTTTTTAGAAAATTTTCTGATTTTTATGGATTTTATGGATTTTAGTATGCAGATGCAAAATATACATATGAATGCGAAGGTTAGAAATGCGTACCGAGCGTACCCCCAAACTTAAACTGGACAGTGTCCTCACTGTCATTGCATGAAGAGATCATTGAAGGGTCAAAATTGTCGGTTAGATATACACAAATTTTTTTTTGTTTTTAGAGAAAAGAAAAATAGTAAAAATGGAAAAGAATATCCACAAATAAATACAAAAAGGTATATACATACCCCCAAACTTATTTGGAACAGTGTTCACTGTTCTTGGCTGGATAACCGAAGTTTGGTGGTAGGCAGAGGAAGATTATGCAGGGTAAACCGGCTCCTGTAAGACCAGGAGCTCCTCTGTTGGTTCGGCGCTAAGGTACGGTTTAAGTCGGTGTCCGTTTACTTTGAAAAATGAAATGTTCTTTGGATTCTCCAAATCCACAGCGCCATGCGGATACACATTCCGCACAAAATACGGCCCTTTCCAGCGAGATCTGAGCTTTCCTGGATGGAAGTGTAGCCGGGTGTCGTAAAGCAGTACCTGTTAACCAGGTACGAATGTTTTGTGCAAAAGGTGTTTATCGTGAAACACCTTCGTTCGGTTCTTAACGACAACCGCGTTTTCGTAAGCCTCATCCCTAAGCTCGCTCAATTCGTTCAACTGCAGCTTTCGATGGCTGCCCGCGTCTTCGAGAGACAGATTCAGCTCCTTTATCGCCCAAAATGTGTGATGCTCTATTTCGACAGGAAGGTGGCAAGCCTTTCCGTACACAAGCCGATAGGGAGACATGCCAAGATCGGTCTTATAAGCGGTTCGAAATGCCCAAAGGGCATCAGTGAGTTTCAACGACCAATCCTTACGGTTCTTGGAAACCGTCTTCTCCAGTATCTGCTTGATTTGCCGATTTGAAACTTCGGCCTGCCCACAGGTTTGGGGGTGGTAGGGTGTAGATAGCTTATGATTAATGGAATATTTCCGCATCAAGGCCTCGAAAGTCTTATTGCAGAAATGAGTTCCATTTTCGCTAATGATCACACGGGGGTGCCCAAAACGGGAGAAAATGTTTTCTTTAAGAAACCTAACGACAACCTTGTTGTCGTTAGTCCGGCTGGGCACAGCCTCGACCCACTTAGAGACGTAATCAACAATGAGAAGGATGTACAAGTTCCCGAAAGAGCTGGGAAACGGCCCCATGAAATCTATCCCCCAAACGTCAAAAATCTCCACAACCAAGATTGGTTGGAGCGGCATCTCGTTCCTCCGGGATATCCGGCCCAAGTGTTGGCACCGGGAGCAAGTCTTGCAATAGTCATGAGCGTCTTTGAAGAGTTGTGGCCAGTAGAAACCACATTGCAAGATCTTCTCAGCTGTCTTTCTGGGGCCAAAATGCCCGCCACATGCTTGATCGTGGCAAAATGACAGCACACTCTTGAATTCATCGTCAGGGACACACCGACGAATAATCTGGTCGGGACAGTACTTGAACAGATAGGGTTCGTCCCAGTAAAAGTGTTTTACTTGGGATAAGAATCGAAGTCTGTCCTGACTTGACCATTCAGTCGGTAGTAATCCTGTGGCCAAATAGTTCGCAATATCTGCGAACCAGGGTTCGCAAGATACTGTCAAGAGCTGTTCATCCGGGAAAACGTCATTGATCGGAATTTGAAGCGACGGCGAAGAAGGAAGTCGTGAGAGATGGTCGGCGACTACGTTTTCACATCCTCTTTTGTCCTTGATGACAAGGTCAAACTCTTGAAGCAAGAGGATCCAACGTATTAGCCGGGATTTTGCATCTTTCTTCGCAAAAAGATGGCGCAGAGCAGAATGGTCTGTGTAGACAATGACTGGAGAGCCGATGAGGTAGGGCCTGAACTTTTCTAAAGCAAATACAACAGCCAAGAATTCCTTCTCAGTTGTTGTATAATTCAGTTGGGCGTCGTTCAGGGTTTGGCTAGCATAATAGATTACGTGCGGCATCTTGTTGATGTGTTGTCCAAGGACAGCACCAATGGCAAAGTCGGATGCATCGCACATAATCTCAAATGGGTGCGTCCAGTCAGGTGAAGAAAGAACGGGAGCAGAAAAGAGTGAGCTTTTTAATGACTCGAACGCAGTCACACAGCTCGAGTTGAAGTCGAATGGCATGTCCTTGGCCAGTAGAAGAGTCAAGGGCCTAGCAATCTTGCTAAAGTCCTTGATGAACCGTCTATAGAAACCGGTATGGCCAAGGAAGGCTCGGATGTCTCTGACGCATCTGGGAGGTGGGAGATTGGAGATGACCTCAATCTTCGCTTTGTCAACCTCTATGCCATTTTGTGAAATGATATGTCCTAAGACAATACCTTCGCGCACCATGAAGTGGTACTTCTCCCAATTCAAAGTGAGGTTCTTGTCCTTACATCGGGTAAGGACAGCGTCAAGATGCAGCAAACACTCATTGAAGGAATCGCCGAAGATGGAGAAATCGTCCATGAAGATCTCCAGGAATTTTTCCACCATGTCTGAGAAGATTCCCATCATACACCGCTGGAAGGTAGCGGGCGCATTGCATAACCTAAAGGGCATGCGACGATATGCAAACGTGCCGAAAGGACAAGTGAATGCGGTCTTGTCCTGGTCTTTTTCGGCGATGGGAATCTGATTATAGCCGGAGTAGCCATCAAGAAAGCAGTAGTACTCGTGTCCGGCCAATCGTTCAAGCATTTGGTCAATGAAAGGTAGCGGAAAGTGGTCCTTCCGCGTTGCGGCGTTGAGTTTTCTGTAATCGATGCATACTCGTCACCCAGTTTGGGTGCGAGTAGGGATTAACTAGTTCGCCTCGTTAGTGATGACCGTTATGCCTGATTTCTTAGGGACAACGTGAATGGGGCTAACCCACTGGCTATCAGAGATAGGGTAAATGATACCACTATCCAGACACTTCACGATTTCCTTTTTCACAGCCTCCTTCATGACTGGGTTGAGTCGCCTTTGTGGATCCCTGGCTGGTTTGGCATCATCCATCAGATGAGTGTGATGTTCAACGATCAGGGGACTAAACCCCTTGATGTCCGCCATGGACCAGCCAAAAGCTTGCCTATTGCTGTGCAAGACCGCAAGAAGGGTTTTCTCTTGCTCTGGAGTTAGAGAAGCCGAGATGATAACAGGGAGGGTCTCGTTCTCACCCAAGTAAGCATCCTTAAGGTGAGACGGCAAAGGCTTGAGTTCGAGCGTTGGAGGTGAAACGATTGAAGGCAAGATTGGTGAAAAGGTCTCGAACTCAAAGGATTCCAGCAAAGGTTCAAAACGAGTGTAAGCGACCGGGTTGGATGGTTCAGGTAACTCATCCGGAAATTCGAAGGATTCAAACTCGGGTGGTGAGTGGCTAAGATCGTTCGAGAAAGTGAAACACTCGTAGTCATTGTCGGGCGCAGAAACAGCAGCAGGTTCGAAGAGGAACGCACTAGTGGCGTTAAGGTTATCGTGATCGAACAAAAACTCCTCGAATTCACACTCTTTTGGGGTGATCTCCTGGATCGAGCAAACGTCTAGTATATGAGCATTAGGTTCGGAGGGCTGATTCCCCAACCTAAAAATGTTAAGTTCATTTGTCATGTTTCCAAAAGATAGGTTCATCGAACCATTTCGAAAATTGATCACAGCATTTGAGGTTGTAAGGAATGGGCGACCGAGTATCACCGGAATTTGATTCCGGGGGTTAGCTACAGGTTGTGTGTCTAATACAATGAAGTCAACGAGGAATATGAAGTCCCCAACCTTGATTAACACATCCTCTAGCTCACCCCTAGAATGGGTGATTGATCGGTCGGCCATTTGGAGAGTACAGTGTGTGGGTTTCAGCTCTCCTACACCTAATTGCTCATATACTGAGTACGGAAGCAAGTTAACACTGGCACCAAGATCTAATAGTGCGCGGTTGATGTTCTTATCCCCAATGGTAATATAAATCGTAGGACAGCCAGGGTCCTTCCGTTTTTGCGGTAAAGATTGGGTAAGAGCATCACTCACAGCACTAGCCAAGAAAACTTTCTTGGGTACCTGAGATTTCCTCTTTTTCGTGCACAAGTCCTTTAAGATTTTCGCGTAGGACGAGACTTGTTGGACAGCATCTAAAAGGGGAATGTTGATGTTAACCTGCTTAAACAACTCCAGAATCTTCTCCATTTGTGGATTTTGTTTATTGGACCTCAACAGGTTTGGAAATGGAACGTTTTTAAAATTGGTTGAGTGCAATACTTGTGGAGGAGATTGTGGAGCTGGAACGGATCCCAGAGCTGGTGTTTTCGTGGAGTGAGAAGTGGGTCCGTTCAGAGCAGAAGAAGAAGGAGAGCCTTTTGAAGAATGAAGAATAGGCTCAGAAGATGAGGAAGGAGAAGAAGAAGAAGAAGAAGCGGCCGGGGTGTCATCGTCGATCCGTGTGCCAATATTGTTTTGCAGCATCCTTCCCTATCTCAATATAGTCACGACACTCACATTATGGTTCTGTTGTTCAAGAGCAACATGTACATTATGTGGGTGACCGGGATTTGGGAGTGGTTGAGATGGAAGATTTCCCTTTTCTCGCTCGCTTAACGCCGCATTCAGCTGTGCAGTCTGGGCTTCGATGGTCTTGATGCTTTGCCCGTGTGCAGCGGTGTGTTGCACCAAAGACTGAATAGACGACTGGATGTTGGCGGTGGATTGTGTCGATTGTTTAACGAACGCCTCCAGACTTCGTTCTAGCGAGGAAACCTTATCGTTATTTGACGGGTGGGATAGAAACGATCCTGGAGCGCGATTCGCTGTGGCGCTACAACAGGCGGTGGTGGTGGGTTATTAGCATCCATAGGAGATGGAATCAATCCCGGGGGAGTCAAAGAGATGTTTGGATTAAATCCTGGCATCGCGGAAGAAGAGGTTGGTGATGGTGAAGGTGAGGATGTATGAACAGAATTCCGGTCAACGTCGGAGTTGGCCGGCAAAGGTAAGGGTGAAAGAGGCGTGGACGGAGTTTCGACGTCTGAGTCGATCGCGTAGTCGGTAGCGACTAACGTAACGAGGACTAAGCGGGCGCTAGTGTCCCGAGTCCAAGCGGATATACACTAAACGAGTTTAGTATAGTCAAAGCAGAGAAGGTGAGGGTAAGAAAACGTTAATGGAGAAATACGATGGGTGGTGGGTGAAAAAATGGGATTTTGGCGACAAAGGGCAAGTTTTTATAAAAGTTTTTGGTTTTTTTTTGTGTTGTTTTTTTTTCTTTTTAGAAAGAGCTTTACAGAAATATGTACGGACTTACGGCTTCAAACAATCACAAACAAGATATGCACAATCACACCTAGATCTAGGGTCACCTAGGTCAGCTAGACAGCTCCTAACTGTTCCAAAGGGCTAGAAATAGGACCTCAAACCGCCTCTTCTCCGCCAATTGCGGCCAGGTAAGTGCCAGGTAAGTGGGAGGCTCCCCACTACGTAAGTAGTGGTCTTAATTATGTAACCACTTGCCTTAGACACACTTGCCTAGACACCGCAAAGTTAGGATAGGATAAACGGCCGATGCCTGTAACTAGTCCTCTGTCCTATTGAGCGCGAAGTCTTTAGGGCTGAGTCTAGTATTTTTTAATTAAACAATGGTCAATGCATATGCTTTTTGTGATTTCTGGAGTCCTGGGAAGGGTGATGAAATCCCCACCCAATCTGGATTGGTTTCAAGCCCCTTAAAGTCCGTATTAATAAATACAAAGCAGTAACAATCAACTGCAATCAATTTTTATTTTTTTAGCGCGGCGCAAAGAATCCTGCACAAAAACAATTTATTGGAAAGGGAAAGAGAATTTGTTCTAATAATGCTGCAGAAAACACAGTTCAGTGGAGTTCAGAGGAGTGGAGAAGAGGCAGAAAGACTTACAACAAATTTTTGCTCACTGAAGCCAGCATCCAACCGCGGATCCGCGGCCAACAAGCCCTAAGGCCGCGGTTCCGCGGCAGGAAAGTGGGGTTGGGCCATCAATTTTCTTGATTTTGCTGAGTTGGGTGTCCTATTCTTGTTGCAAGCCCCTGAATCTTGATTTGCTTACTGTATCGGCTCCAGAATCTTTCAGTAGACCGTTTGTTCCGTCTTGATCCCCCACGGTGTAGCCGCAAGCTATGGGTCTAACTTCCCACATCTTTGGCACTGAACTCGACTGTCTTTTTATCCTGCACACTTGCACAAAAACTAATCAAAAAAATAACAAGATGGTTTTTTTACAATGTATATTTTTTTTTTGTTTTTCGGTTATGTTTACATTCACAAATTAACCCGAAATTACACAAAGAAATAAACCACCGTCTCCCCGGCAACGGCGCCATTTGATTGGTAGAGTTTTTACGTGCTTAGTTAATTACCGCAATCAAGACGGTTTCGCTTGTAGCTAGCTGGTTGAGTACGGGTCGTCCGCAGGGAGATGGGAATCTTTTTCTATGTGCTTTAACGAGTTAAGTCCAAATGTCCAGATTTGTTTTAAGATTAACTATGTGCTAAAATGATATGTAAAGAGAGCTTGTTAGGGTTAGGATTAGGTTAGTTTGAGTTATGAGTCGCTCACTTCTTTCGTTGCCACTCTTAATATCGGTGTTACGGTAATCGGGAACAACGGGGATTAGCACGACTAGGAAGGAACTTGCGAGTATAAGCTAGGCTTTCCAACGCATAAGTTCTTCCTTTTGGTGCTTGTCCGTCCGTTCTTGGCTCTTAGCCTTAACCTCCGGTTAATTCAACCACAGCCGGTCTCACTAAGGAATCACCGCTATCATGTAGGATAAGGTGCCGTAGGGAGCGGATTATGGTTCAATTAATGGGAGTTCGAATTAAGATGTTGGGCAAGGAAAGAGTGAGAGAGATTTCCTTCTCTCAAACTTCCCTTATCCTACCCTAACAAGTTATAAAACTACTCACCCATTATAAGAAAAAGAAAATACAACAAAAGGAGGAAGATAGAAAGAAGGAGGTTAGGAGATTACAACTAGCTAATTGAGACCTCACTTTGGCAAGGATCAAGCTTAAGCATCATTGTTGTTTAAGGATAAAGAAAAAGAGAACAAGAAAGAAACAAACACAAATAACAACAACTAGATTAGCAAATGAAAAATACAAGCAATTATAATTAACAAAATAACAAGACAAGCAAGGTAACAAAAAGAACTCCTTTATTCATCCTTCACTCACAAAAGCTCACTACAAGTTTTTAATGGAGAAGAGATGAGAAGAGGAAGAAGAACAACAACATGTATTCTAAAATCTAAATACAAGAATAAGCACCCTTGGTTTTGGCAAGTTCTGGACTATTTATAGGCAGGGAAATGGAAATCTAGGGCAACAATCAGAACAAAAATGAAATGACCAATCTGCCCTGAAAATAGGTCAACTGCCGACACCGTACGGCCGCGGTTCCGCGGCCTAAGCCTGCTTATGCCGCGGAACCGCGGCTATAATAGGGAGTTGAGCCGTCGGTTTTTGTTGGGTTCCCTGGTTTAATGTTGCCTGCTGTGTGGTATATGTTTTTTCTCAGAAACTCTTCACAATTTTTCTAGAATTCCAGCAGATCAAAAGGTGATTTGATGTGGATCTTTTGTCATGATTTTTCTTGAGCTCCGCGTAGATATGTTGGATCTTGTGTTGCCATTGAGCTTTGTGCATGAAAATGACACCGATTTGCCATTTTGTCCCTTAAACTGGTGTGCGGCAACATACGGATAGAGAGCGGAGACCCGTGTTTTCTCTGTGGTTGGCAGTAATCCGGAATTTGTCGTGCTTTTCCATGAATTTCACCGTTTAGAGCCGAGAACCTGTATCCTGCAATTGACTAGCAAATACGGCTCAAGAGTACCTACCGATAAGCAATATGATAAAAATTGGGCGGTATAAAAATGCAAAAAACTGATATGAACAGTGCTCATTTTTAGAACATAGATCTTCAAGATATAATCTTTTTTAGGGCGATTTTAACCCATGAACTGAAATACTGTTCATGTTTCATGAAGAACTTTTAGAGTTTGTTCACAGATCTTGAAGATCTCGGAGTTTTTATTCTGTAAATTCCTTGCTTTCTTTTTTAGGTTTTTGATGGATGATTTCATCGTCTTCACAGAGCATAGCTCTTAAAATTTTTAAGTAATTTTATTCCTCTCATGATTAGAGTTGATAGATGTCACTCTGTTGGAGAGCGCTGCTCTCAAGGGAGTTTTACTCCTTGGCCCGAGGGGCCCTCATTAAATGAGAATCCTTTTAGGATTTCCTCATTAATGAGTGGTTGTCTCATCAATGATGATCCGTTATCTAGATTGTGTGGGTCCCCTTTGGTCCCTTTCCACTGCATTGCAGTGCGATACAAATTTAAAGTACCCGTACCAAAACTTGAACTGTAGCATTGATGGCTAATTCTTGTTCTTTCTCGCGCAGGTACTATGTCTTTCGACACTTCTTTCCCGTTCTTCCGTTCGGAAAGTGGATTCCCTGAAGCGCCTGTGGACAGGGAAGTCTTCGTGTTGATCAAAGATCCCGACCCGGAGCAAAAGAACCTTCATCTATGGGGAATGTGGTACAATCAAATTATCAGGGGCTGACGCAGCTTTTCTTGTGCAGCACCTTCAGAGGTGATCTCCGCCATTCACTATGCCGACCCACCCCCAGTGAACTACGCTGTAGGGGAGGTCAATTGGACTTCGGAGGGTTTCCTTCAACCTTCCATGGTCGCGATACCCGTACAACCGCCGATAGCTTTGGATATCTTAGGGCGGCGTATATGTCAAGGTGAGTCGTGCCTATGGGGGCAGCCGTACATGATAGGTTTGACTCCCCGCCACTCTGCCGGATATTTGCAGTGGGCACGGTAGATTCTGTCGGCCAAGAAATCGCAGCTGCTGAAGCTTGGGCTATACCCTACTATTTATGCTTCTCTCTTCCTGTATTCCATGCCCCCTGTATGGTGGGTCAAAGCCTTTTTCGAACAATGGAACGTTCCAACTCACACGTTCTTTCTACTGGATCGGGAAGTTTCAATCTCTTTAGAGGAGTTTGCGGAGATCTCCGGCTTGCCTGTCAGAGGGGAGCACTATGAGGAGATATTACCCCCTGACGAGTATATTTTCGCCACTCGCTCGGTAGTGATGGGTCTGACCTCAGAGAATTCTATTCAGCACCGATTCCCAAGCTTGATCAAGGTGCTAAATATTTACGAGAGCCTATTTCTCGCATCCGGAAGTCACGGGGTCAACTTTATGGATTTTATCACCTGTTTTCTTCGCCCGGAAGTCTTGTCGAAACAAGGTGCGAAGTTTGCCAAGCTCGATGATCCTTTCGGTTTTGGCTTGGATAGCCAGCCGACAGCGGAAGCAGATCAAAAGAATTTCTTCCTTCCAAATGACGCGGTCGTCCCCTTTTCAGAACTCGTTGCTCAAGACATCGACGAAGAGGCGTTCTTTTTAGGGTTCCTTGATTTATGGTTGAGTTGGTTTGCGCTCCCCATGCATCCTCGCTACATGAGGCCGTCCGTTTTTTACCCGGCTCACCGAATGGTTGAAGGGACGCAGGTTGCTGTTGGGATTGCTGGACTGGCTCATTTGTATCATGGCCTTAGCTTGGCAGCAGATACTACTCGACCGGGGGTCCATCCCGTAAACTTCTCGATGCATTATTTCACTTCGTGGCTCGAGCTTCACATACTCGGCGCCTTTGGAATCCATAAGAGGCCCCGTTTCTTTAAAAGTTATAACTGTGCTCGGGTTATGCGGTTGGTTGATGCTTCCGCTTTGGAGCCGACCCAGCGAAAGGCTCGGGGTCTGATTCTTTGCCCGCGTACAGTCAGGGATGGCATGACATTCGTCGATAAGGTCATGACTATCGGCAAGGAATCTGCTAAGACGGTGCAGCCGCTGCGGGACACCTTCAAATACGGGGTCTCTACCTTGAAAGCTCGGGAGATTATTCACTTATATTCAATCAGGCTGGGCTTTTTAGTGTTTAGGCAGAACGATGAGGCGTTTTTCATGAAATACAACCCGCACCGCTTTGCTCAACAATCAAGCTACAATCAGGGTGTTCCGCTTGAAGCCTTTTTAGCTGAGCTTACTGCTACAGAGTAAAGGTATCCGTAATGCGCTGCACCATTTCATGCGGCTAAATACCAGGTCTAACTTCTTTATCATCG
The DNA here is from genome assembly GCA_030015575.1 of Agapanthus africanus. NCBI lineage: Eukaryota > Viridiplantae > Streptophyta > Magnoliopsida > Asparagales > Amaryllidaceae > Agapanthus > Agapanthus africanus. The sequence goes on from CM057337.1 coordinate 108,884,939, forward strand.
AGCTAAGCTGCGTCCCGAAAGCTTTGAATGTGTACGTAGCGTGGTACCAGCACGCGATGGGCGCTGTTATCAGGGAAGAAAAATGATTATTGCTTGATCGCAAGGGTGCTGTCCCAGTGGGTAACCCAACCATTTCCTTAAAGCGACGGACCATCGTTCATCTTCCCCTAAGAGAAGCTGCCGCAGCTGTGGTTCTGCGCGCTTTTCCTCATAAGGGTCTACCTTGTGCACCTGTAGAAGCGGTGGCTACAGCGTCTCCCGATTCTGGCGTGGGTACGGAGATCGGGACTCGTCGCCCAAAGTTGCCCGCCAAGCGCAAGCTCGTGTTATCGGCTGCCGACACTCGCTCATAGAAAAAGAAGAAGTCGATGTTTTCTGTCAACGTCGTACTCGGTCAGGAGCCCCATGCACCCTATAGCGAGGGCTTGAGTGAATACGGGACCAATGAGGGTCTATTTATCGAGCCTGCGGATGATACCGATCATCAAGCTGCCCTCACAGCTTCAGAGCAACTGGCCCGCGATGAAGCCACACGGATCAAGATTGCACAGTCAGGTAGGCTTCGGTCGTATCTTTCCGTGGTTATCTCCTTTTCATTTTTTATATTTATGCTTTGACTGACTCTTTCTTCTTCAACAGGTATCTCTGCCGAAGAGGCTCTTGCGGCTTCCCTCAAAACGTTTGAAGAGGAAGAGAGGCTCCGTGCTTCTTTGGGCTTTGGTATACTTCAGTTTATCATGCCTTCATTCCCTTTTTTCTTCATTCGTGGCTTGACCCTTTCTTTTTTCTTATTGCAGGGACTATTTTGACCCCGGTTATCCCAAGCGCAGTGCCGATCCTGAGCGATGATATGGCAACGCTTCCAGAGCCGGCTATCACGGCCCCAGCTCTCCCTTCGGTATTACATGAGGCTTCACTTAAACAGCAGATGATGGAAGCCGTAACGACTCCAGAAGCAAAACTTGGTTTGGACGATAACGTCCATTTGACGGAGGTCTTGCGGAGATCGCTTCTCACCGCTCAGACCGAAAGGAAGCGTAGGAAGCGTGCGGCGAGAGAATGTGATGCCAGCTTGGCTGTGGGTGCAGGCTCAAGTACCACCCCATCTGTCTCTATTCCTCTTGAGGATGTTCCAGCTGCTCTGTCTACCGCTCATAGACAGGTTGTGCGCGCGGCTCGGGAGGCAACCCAGAATCTTTCGCAAGGTAATGAAAAGCCCGACCTTTTCATTTTTACTCAAACCGTAAATTCTGATATACCATGTCTTGCAGGGCTAAGTATCGGCAAAGAGGCGGCAGGCGAGAAGACAGCGACCACAGAGCCCGAAGCGGCTACTCTCTTTCGGGAGTCTGGGACTTCCCCAATCACCGCTCTTTCTCCTTGTGGTTCCTTGCCATCGGTGGGTATCGCGAGTGTCACGACGGCCCTTGTCGAATCGGGGGATGAGGCCATGGGCGCAGAAACTATTCCAATGACGGAGAGCGAAGGAGTTGCTATGCCTAGTGATGCTCTCGCCGCGGTTTCGGTTGGCGAGTTATCAGGTAGATCCAGGGTCACTGTTTTCTTTTTATCTTTTGATCCAGTTCATCCCCATCTGATGACATTTTGTTCGTTTTGAGTGTAGGTGCAGTAAATGCGGAGATTGCGCCATCTGAAGTGCCTCTGGTCGCCGCCGTGACGGCTGTTGTTCCGTTGCCTTCTCCCATGTCGTCTGGAGTGCTGGAAGGTATATGTTTGCGACTTATCGGTTTCATTGTAGGTAATATACTATTTGTATTAACATCGTATTGTTACAACCGTGCAGGAGTCCTTTTTGACCATCTTTATCAGGTGCTGAACCCTGCTGAACCCGCATTTCTCCTTCCAGTCGGAAGTCGGTCTGCCTTCCGGTGTCGCTGAGTATAGCTTTTAACCGACATCCCTTTCTTTCTTTTATGAGCAAACATGTCATTGCTAATTCTTCTTTGTATTGATTGCAGTGTTACAAATTAAAGGAGGGGACGAGAGAATAGTCGTGCCTCCGGCACTCCCAGCTTTACCACCGGTCGCAGCCGGTATAGTAGAACCTATTACTCGTGCATTTTCTTTATCACTTGAGCCGACATCTGATTATGATTCGTTTTGCAGTGATCGCACCGACTCCAGCACCCTTCGAGTCTCGAATCTTAATGCTTGCATGGCCATTTTCCAGACGTCCATCCTCTAGAGACGCTGCAACTAGCCTGGGCATGTTAAGTGAATTCATTGAGGATCTTGACGCTGAAGCCCTCATATTTGCTGTAGATTTTTCTACTGAGGTTAATCCTATGCTGGCGACGCTCGTGAACGTCCATGACAAAGGCATCATCGAGTCTTGGGTTAATTACAGCAGAAAGATCGAGACCTGCCTGCATGAGATTGAGCTCAGGCGTCCTGCTCCGGATGTGTTGGCTTTGAACTCCCAGCGGGCTGCGTGGGTTGAGCAGAGCATTCCCTTCCTCCGCCATTTCGAACAAGAGGAGACCTTAAGGCGGAAGGAACGTGAGGAAGCTTCAGGAGAATCCTCCCGGCTGCGTGTCCAGGTTGACGCGAATGCTACACAGCTGAAAGCTATCTTTGAGGGCCTCCTACGATATATTTCTGACAGGTTAACGCTGAGGCAGAAGCTCGATCTCATTGAGCGGGATGCGCAGAGTCGTGAGGCAGCTCAACGGGAAATCGATGAAAAGGTTCCATCCTGTTTGCAGCAACGGGTCCGAGTTGAAACTGAGCTGGCCGTGGCGGCTGCTCATGAAAAGGAGCTGAGAGGAGTGCGCAAACGGCTTGCTGATTTGCTAAAATTGCCTCCTTCTCAATAGTCATCTTTGTATCGATTGTAATTTATGAATAACATGTATTCATTTCATTTTTATTTTATATGATGTATCTCGTATTCAATTGAATTCATGAATAAAGGACACATTTTTTTATCTCCGACTATCGCTTTCTTTTCTCTATTGTGTTGTTGGCATATGATTTTTGCAAATGTAACTTGTGGACGATAGATAACAGTTCATCTTGAACTCTTTGAAGGGTAGTGATGGCTTAGGAGACAGGGTTAGGATCTGCCACCTGAGACTTTCCAACTTTATGAGCCGCGAGGGTCTCATAAAGACTTTTCTCCCTACGAGTCAAGAGGATCCAGTAGGTGTATTTTCTCCTTAGGAATCGTGAGGATTCCTAAGTGTGCTTTTTCTTGAGAGTCGTAAGGATCTCGCAAGAGAATTATCCCGCTTACAAGTCGAGAGGGCTTGTAAGTAGTTGTTCCCCCCTTGTCGATGTTCGACTTCGGAGAGTGTAGCCCGTAGATAGTCCATCTTGATCTCCTTGCAGGGCAGCGATGTCTTAGAAGACAGGTTCAGATCTGCCATCTAAGGCTTTCCAACTTTATGAGCCATGAGGGTCTCATAAAGACTTTTCTCCCTATGAGTCGAGAGGATCCCGTATGTGTATTTTATCCCTAGGAGTCGTGAGGACTCCTAAGTATATGTTTTCTCTTGAGAGTCATAAGGATCTCACAAGAGAATTTTTCCCGCTTACAAGTCGAGAGGACTCATAAGTGGTTCTTTCCCCCTTGTCGAGATTCGACTTTGGAGAGTGTGGCTCGTGAATAGTATGCAATAGTCTATTTTGGACCGACTTGCAGGGCCCCAGTGTTTAGGAAACAGGTCCTTATCCCCGTTGCCTAAGGCTTTGCCCTACGAGTCGAGACGAATCGAGAAGTTCTCGTAAGGACACTAATTTCCTCATGAGTCGAGATGAATCGAGAAGTTATAGCAAGGGTTTCCTAACATCATAGTTAACTCCTGCTAATAGAAGTCCGTTAGGGTCTATGGTACTAGGGTTTTTTACCCGTCGTACTGTCGCGTTGGTCGATATATTCCCTGATATGCAATCTTGTTGTTCGGGTAGCCCCGTGACTGTCGTGTCTCTGATCCCTTCAGGGGATGGACAAGACATCTTCAATTAATCTTCCAGGTAATACTACCGTTGAAAAAGCAAGCGTTAGGGTATTCCATGTTGCTTTTTACTTGAGATTAGGCTCAGTTTGGGAGCCCCGATGAGTCATGACCACTCCGCGTTGGTGTAGGATGATCTCCGACAGTCTTTTCAGTTCTCATTTGAGTTGCCGTCAAGACCCTGAAGCGGGGGATTTTCCTTAGCTTCGTTGGTTGACATTATGCCTGCAATATTGCGTCGAATGTCGAGGTTGTCTCTGGGTTGTCTGTGAACCGTCGAGATTTGGAACTAGGGGACTTTGCCGTGGCTCCATTTGTTGATGTCGCGTCTGCATCCTGCTGGAGGAAGAACGTTGTTATTGATCACTAGGCTGTAGATGTTGTCGTCGAGACTTGGAACTAGGGACTCTGCCATGGCTCCGAGGTAGTCTCTAGGTTGTCTGTGAACCGTCGAGATTTGGAACTAGGGACTTTGCCGTGTCTCCGTTTTGCTGACGTCGTATATTCCTGCAGAGACACTGATTTCTCTGTGGGTCGACGCGAATCAAGATGCTCTTGTTAAGGACGTTGATTTCCCTGAATCGAGGTTTTTTCCAAGGACGCTGATTTCCTCGAAGTTGAGACGAATCAAGAGATTCCTGCAAAAACACTGATTTTCTTGCGGGTCGACGCGAATCGAGATGCCCTCGTCAAGGACGCTGATTTCCCTGAATCGAGGTTTTTGCCAAGGACACTGATTTCCTTTAAGTTGAGACGAATCGAGAGATTCCTGCAAAAACATTGATTTCCTTGCGGGTCGACGCGAATCGAGATGCTCTCGTTAAGGACGCTGATTTCCCTGAATCGAGATTTTTGCCAAGGACACTGATTTTCTCGGAGTTGAGACGAATCGAGAGATTCCTGCAAAACCACTGATTTCCTTGCGGGTCGACGTGAATCGAGATGCTCTCGTCAAGGACGCTGATTTCCCTGAATCGAGATTTTTGCCAAGGACACTGATTTCCTCGGAGTTGAGACGAATCGAGGTATTCCTGCAAAGACACTGATTTCTCTGCGGGTCGACGCGAATCGAAATGTTCTCGTCAAGGACGCTGATTTCCCTGAATCGAGATATTTGCCAAGGATACTGATTTCCCTGGGGGTCAAGACGAATCGAGGTATTCCTGCAAAGACACTGATTTCTCTGCAGGTCAACGCAAATCGAGATGCTCTCGTCAAGGACGCCGATTTCCCTGAATCGAAGTATTTCGCCAAGGACATTGATTTTCCTGGGGTTGAGACGAATCGAGAGATTCATGCAAAGACACTGATTTCCTCTGCGGGTCAACGCGAATCGAGATGTTCTCGTCAAGGACGCTGATTTTCCTGAATCGAGATATTTGCCAAGGACACTGATTTCTCTGGGGGTCAAGACGAATCGAGGTATTCCTGCAAAGACACTGATTTCTCTGCGGGTCGACGCGAATCGAGATGCTTTCGTCAAGGACGCTGATTCTCCTGAATTGAGGTATTTTTCCAGGGATACTGATTTCCCTAAAGTTGGTTGACTTGTTTCCAAGACGGAGCGTTGATCCGGCGGGGAGGTCATTGGTTGACTTGTTTCCGAGACGGAGCATTGATCCGGCGGGGAGGTCATTGGTTGACTCTAGGTTGTCTGTGGACCGTAGAGTCTTGGAACTAGGGACTTTGCCGTGGCTCCGCTTTGTTGACGTCGCGTTCGAATCCTGCTGGAATGAGGAGGAACGCCGTTGTTGTTCTTCTGGGATGCAGATGTTGCCGTCGAGATCTGACTCTCCCTTTGATAAGGTCTGGTGGGGGAAATGTGGTCCCTTTTTTGTTTATGCCCATAAATTGTATACAGGGGTTAGTATGGACTCACCTGTAGGGCAAAAAGTTTCATTTTATTTTTTTATTTCTTTCCGCGATACTCTATCATTTCAGCTTTTTATATCGCGAAAGTCACGATTGCCCAATCATTTCGGCTATTTTTCGCGGTGCCTGTTCCCCGCCGAAACACGGAGACACAACCGCGCAGGTCCGTCTTGCCTGAATTTCTGGACAGATGCCAATTGGTGTTATCCGTCCACCTCTCCGAAGATGCCAAGTTGATTTATGGCACAACGTATCGAAGGTTTAAACGGATGCGGCCGATATAGCAGACTTCGTCAGATTCCCCCTCGTTGAGGGGTTTTTGATTGCGGGGACGCTCTTCCCTGCAGGCGCAAGCCCCTGCAGTTAATTACGCTACCGCATCACGGTAACCACTTTCTCCTTCTCCAGATGGTCACTTCGTGTCGTGGGTGTTTGTTTTGTTTTTGGTTGCCCGTGGATTGTATACAGAGACTAATTTATGTTGTCGCCCGTAGGGCGTGGATTAGTCCAAATCCGTATCTTCTTAGATTTGGGTTTGGGGTTGGGTTTAAGGATACGTTAGTCTCAGAGACTAAGATCAACTTAAACGTTTGTTAAGGATACGTTAGTCTAGTTTCAGACTAAGATCAACTTAACGGGATCGTTTAGATCCAACAAGAGAGCATTTGGGCTCTATTGCTTAGTTTAGGGACATTGCGGTCCATAATTAGTTTAAGGACGTTACGGTCCAAGGTTAAGGACATCATAGTCCATGGGCTTAAGGACCCCACAGTCTGAGGTTAAGGACCCCACAATCCATGGGTTTAAAGGGACCCCACAGTCCGAGATTAAGGACATCATAGTCCGTGGGTTTAAAGGGACCCCCCAGTCCAGTTTAAAGACGTCATAGTCTATGAAATGTATGGTAGTCGGGACCCGTCACCTCTCCGAAGACGTTGAAGGATTACAACGACAAATATCAGAGGAGTGAAGAGATGTACCCTTAAACCGATATGGGTTTAGAGATCTATAGTCCAATTGGGACTAAGATCTGTTAAAATATTTATGAGCAAATGGGCTCAAATAATATGTAGCAACTCCATTTTTAGTGTACATAAATTTGATTTAAATTTGATGTATACTTGGGGTTTTTAATATTACTGTTACCACTTTAAGTATTTATTTCACACAATAATTACAAGAAGAAGCTTGTAGCTCATTGGTAACACCTTGCACTGCTGAACCAAGCCACCAGAGTTCAAATCCCCTGCCCCACATTATTTTTAATAATATTTTGTTTTAAATTCTTTGGAAGCCCAACAGTCCACACACAATAACTCCCAAAACTTGAACTGAACCTGAAAAACTAAAAGCATCAGTGCCTACCCCCGGCGACCCCCACCTACCCGACCCCAGACTCGGCCCGACTCAGTCGAGTCGGCCGGCGGACCGGCCGACTCGGGCCGGCACCGCAGGCCGGACTCGGCCGGACGGCCGAGTCTCCAACTGAAAAGTTGTGACTTTTCAGCTCCTTTAACCCCCTGCACACTCTAATTAAATAGATCGATTACAGAGAGTGAATTATACCCTATTTAATCCATTTTTAATGATTTTTCACACATTTTTACAATTTTTTATTTAAAAACCCTTCATCTACCCTAACCCTAGCCTACCCCTATAAATACACCCCCTACTCTCTACCCTCTCACCCCAAAATCCTGAACCCACTCTCTCAAAAATTTCCAAGAATCGTGTATTTTGAAAACAAGCTCGAGGCGAAGTTCCAACGAATTCCCGGCGGAACATCCGGCGATCATTTTAGGAACTACCGGCGACGACTCAACACATCGGCGATCCCTTTAGTTCCCTCTCACTCTCTTGTGTAATCTAAAACCCGTAAGTCCCTTTTCTATCTCTCTTTTCTATTCTAAAAATACGAAATTACAAAACCCGACGGAATCGGAACAAATCCGATTTCCGATTCGGTTTTCTATAAAATTCCACTTCTCACTAATACAATCATACTTAAACTTTCTCATGCTGACTATTAAACACTAATCAAACAATTTAATCAAGTTTTATCACATGAAATGATAGCTATCTCAATTTATCGTATTTTTTCACTTAAATACCACATTGTTTCAATCCTTCATTTAACTCCATCAAACTTGCTATACATTTAAAGTAGGTCACGAGGTAACGACCTACCTCCTCACACACCTACATACAACCTAACACGATACCATCGAAAACTTAAAATACGAGAAAACAAACATTTTCATTTAAATACCATTTACTTAATAAAACTATTTCTAAAAGATTTAGTTTTGATACACTTTTAAATAAATACCTCTTATTATGAAAATACGATAAGTTGTGGACATCAGTCGTTTATCTAAACCTGACTTTGTGGTGTCTAGGCTAGGCAAGTGAGAAAGATAACTTTAAAAGGCCCGTCTCACGGTGATTCGTGAGCGGATCCCTCCTTTCTTCATTTGTACTTACCTGGCCACAATTGGCGGTGAAGAAGCGATTTGAGTCATCTCACAACTTGTCGTTTAGACCATTTAGAAATAGTCTAGTTGATTTAGGAGACCCTAGAACATAGAATACGGAAAATTGACATTTTTACAAATAAATACCATTTACTTTATAAAACCGTTTTCTAAAGGATTTAGTATTTTACAATCTTTGCAAAGCACCGCTACAACCCATTTTGGGGAACCCGTTTGGGATGGTGCGGTTTATCGCACATCCTCGGGCTTAGTAGTGCGAGATTCAGACCTCCGCAAGGAGCATTCGGTCTCGAAAGATTTAAAATACGACATCTTAAGAAAATGGGATTTTTAGAATATAAAATATTTATTAAAATTATTTTTGTATAAATATATGTATATTTATCCTTAAAATACCTATTTTATTATGATATAAATATTCCACCTTTTTCTAAAAATCACAAGAATAAAGTTTACACTAAAATACCATGAATTCCAAACAAATCAATATTACAAATAAATACTTTATTTCTAAAACTAGGATATTTTCACTAGAAATATCACAATATAAAATCCACATTCATTACAACTCTAAAGACGAATAATAAATACTTGAGAAGTATTTTGAAAAGTATATAAAAGTATTTTTACAGAAACCCCCCTCAAGTTCTATAAATTACCCTAAGGACCCTAGTAAACATAGGTTTAAGCAGAACCAATCTCTTGAGTCCCAGGGAGCCGGAGAAGTGGGTGCTTTCCTATCTAAGGTAGACAAATTAATAAAAACAATCAGGACTTCACTTTACTTTGCTAATTGTCTGACTCAGTTTGAGTCTCTGTCTAATCTGACTTGAATATGATTCAAGTACAATCAAAGATCTACAATCTTCAATATTACAATTCAACATGAATCCATGAATCCAATTATCAATCTATACAGTTTGACCGAACCGAACCATGGATATACATTCCATTTACATGGTTCACCAGTTATTCCACTTACATGATTCTACGGTTACATCCGTTTACTGATATCATAGTTTCGGTCAGTCAATCAATTATACAATCAATACAATTTACAAGACAAACAATATAAATAAGGCATCTCGGGGTTTAAGGGGTAGATTGGTACGGAAGGTGTTAAAAGTGGCACGAGACTGTAAGACTTAATACACCTAACATGAATCCAGTTGCTGTTGTACCGTGGTATAAACGGTTCCTTGTACTATACGTGCCTCTAGTCTCTGGCATATAGAGACTTCTCTCGTATACACTGGCATTCTTCTGTACCAAGCTACAAACAACAGCATTAATACAACATTACAAAAAGATAATACAACTTTACAAGATACCTTCTTATTCTGTCTATTATACTTTCTTCTCATCTTTGGGACTTACCGAGCGACCTGTTCGCTGACGACATTCTATTTCTTTTTTCTTTGAATGTCGTCAGGTGGTTTGGACCCGGCAGAGATCGAGCCATCTGCAGAAGACTTGGATCAGTTTGCTGAAGAACCAGAGCTCTAGTTTCATTGTACATTTTCCATTCAGTACTTTTCATTTCCTGTTATGCCATTGTTTAGGCATCGCTTTTATTTCAGTTGTATTTTCTTTTCATGCATTGTACAAAAGAATGATAATAAATAAAAGTTGATGTTTTTATTATATCTTGTCTCTTGTGTATTTACTTTTACATTTCTTAGATATGCTTAGCGTATTTACTTCAGAGTAAATACGTAGCGGACCAGTCCCGTCCCCTTCGCCGTACACCGGGAAGTGGGGCGTGACAGGTTTTGTTGGTAGCCCATGCAGGTCAGAGTTGTATGGAACACTGCCATGCAATTCTGTTCTGCGTGAACAGCCTAAGCAATATAACACAAGAACCGGCAACTAAAACATTCTTACAATTCATGTTCCTTGAATCTTACAATTTCATATTTCTTGAATCTTATCATTTCATGTACTTGAATCCGTCTTAACCCAAATTTTTCTTCAAGGTTATGGATTCCCCGAACAACACCAGCACCAATGTCAACAACACACCTCCACCACTACCTCTTACACCTGCTGTTCCTGCGCCACCCACCGAGCAAATGGTGCTACTTGAAGCGATTCGCAGTCTTCTTGAGGGACAGCAACAACTCCTGAACCGTCCCGAGACTGACGCACCTGGGGTAAAGCAATTCAGGGCTTTACATCCCAAGCAGTTCTCCGGAAAGGGAAGCCCACTTGAAGCTGAGGAATGGGCACAAAGTATAGAGGATGATCTGGCGGCAGCACAAGTGCCAGACATAGCTTGGGTCCGTGTGGCGAAACTGCAGCTCACAGACAATGTTCACGACTGGTGGAAGGCGGAAGAAAGCCGTCTTGTACAGCCTATTGAATGGAAGACTTTTCGTGAGAAGTTCGACGCCAAATACTTCCCTGTGACTGCCAGGTTTGCCATGGAACAGCAGTTCATTCATCTACAACAAGGTTCGATGTGGGACAAGTCAGTAGATGAGTATGACGCTGAATTCACCATGCTAAGTCGGTAAGATATGTCACAGTATTTCAAAATTTTAAAATATCACATAATACACAGATAACACAATCCTTTAAACAGATTCGCGGCACACTTAATACCGACAGATGATATCAGAGCCCGTCGCTTTCAACAAGGTTCAGACACAGAAATTCAGGCTGCACTAGCCACAGGGAAATTTCTGACCCATGAGGATGCTCTGGAAGCTGCCCGCAGTTATGAGGCAGTGATAAAAGCAAGGGGCAGACCTCAATCTGCAGGAGTTAAGCACCCTGCCAACCAGATGGCAGGTGGAGCCTCGTCCAGACCACCTTTTATGCCAAGACGTCCAGGAGCACCAATCAACAGGCCCAGCCTAGCCTTTTGTAACTACTACAAGAGAAATGGGCATCTGGTGAGAGATCGCCGGCGTGGGAACAACTTTTGCTTGATCTGCGGCTTAGCTGCTCATGGTATTGGGTCTTGTCCTCATAAACAAAATCCAATTGTTGCACCCAAGCCAGCAAACAATTACCCACAGCGGCCAGCCATCCAAGCCCCTGCTCCAAGACTTGCACTACCTGCACCAACCAGAGGACCACAAGCTGCACCACCTCCTCGTCAGTTCCATCAAGCTCAAAGGAACGTTCTGAGGAATGCTCCTCAGGCCAGGAGGAATGTACCAAGGTGCCAGGCTTTCACTATTTCAGTGGAAGAAGCTGAGGCTACTGGCCAAGTCATCACTGGTAAACTTTTCTTCTTAAACTTTTCTTTCAGTCTTGTTTATCTACATACCTTCCCTATACCTAAAACATATCCCACATACCTTAGGTACAATCTTAGTAGCTTCACTACCTGCACTAGCACTGTTTGATACTGGAGCATCGCACTGCTTTATGTCGCAACGGTTCGTCCGAACCTATGCGATTCCAGTCTCACCGCTTGTATCCAGCTGGAATATCAGTTCAGGAAATGGCGTTCTAGAGGCAACTATGGGATACAGCTTGTGTCCAGTCGTCGTCTGCAGCAGAGAGTTTTATGCTGACTTCAAAGTACTGGACATACCGAACTTCGATGTGGTTCTAGGAATGGATTGGCTTGGAACTTTTTATGCTACCATCGACTGTCGTCAAAGGAGGGTAGTATTCGAGATTCCAGACCATCCGGTCTTCTATTTCAAAAGCGGAGACCGTACCCTGGAGCCAAGTACCTACAAAGCGAAGCCAAGGGAAGCAGTAGTCACAGCAGCTCAAGCGGAGGAAGAATCAAGACCTGAGGTAGTTCGAGAGTTCGACGATGTATTTCCTGACGATATATCAGGTTTGCCTCCCTATCGAGCTCTTGAATTCAATATTGATTTAGTACCAGGAGCACAACCGGTGATCAAAGCACCTTATAGATTAAGTCCGGAAGGTTTGAAGGAAATCCGAACACAGTTGGACGAATTTTTGGCGAAAGGATGGATTCGTCCCAGCACTTCAAGTTGGGGAGCACCTGTACTTTTTGTGAAGAAGAAGGAAGGTTCATACAGAATGTGCATCGATTATAGAGCCTTGAACGAAGTCACTATACAGAACAAGTATCCACTCCCGCGCATCGATGATTTATTCGATCAGCTAAGAGGATCTTGTGTTTTCTCTAAATTGGATCTTCGTTCAGGTTATCATCAGGTGAAGGTCAAGGAAGCTGATATTCACAAAATAGCTTTCAGAACTCGCTATGGACATTACGAATTTCTAGTGATGCCATTTGGAGTGACCAATGCACCAGCAATATTCATGAACCTAATGAATCAAGTTTTCTGGGAGTACTTAGACAGGTTTGTTGTCATCTTCATCAACGACATCCTGGTGTATTCTAAGAGTCGGAAAGAGCATGCAGAGCACCTACGATTTGTCCTGGAAACTCTTCGACAACATCAGCTTTATGCCAAGTACAGCAAGTGCGAGTTTTGGCTAAATCAAGTTGGTTTTCTTGGACATATCGTATCAGGAGAAGGAATTTCTGTGGATCCAGCAAAAGTTTCAGCAGTCAGCGAATGGCCTACACCAAATTCAGTGAAGGATATTCGAACTTTCTTGGGTTTAGCTGGATATTACAGAAGGTTCATTGAAGGATTTTCGAAGATAGCAACACCCCTGACCAAGCTCACACGTAAAGATGAAGAATTTGTGTGGTCAGAAGCATGAGAACAAGCTTTCGTAGAACTCAAGTCAAGGTTGACATCAGCACCTATTCTCGTAATACCAGATCAATCTGGAAGATTCGAAGTGCATTATGATGTATCCGGTAAGAGATTAGGATGTGTTCTATATCAGCACGGTAAGGTTGTGGCTTATGCTTCAAGACAACTGAAGACTCATGAGCGCAATTATCCGACACATGATCTGGAGTTGGCATTCGTCATCTTTGCTCTCAAGATTTGGTGCCATTATCTACTTGGTGAACGAGTGAACATCTACACAGATCATAAAAGTCTGAAGTACGTGTTTACTCAGAAGGAGTTGAATATGCGGCAGAGAAGATGGTTAGAACTCATGGCGGACTTTGACATCAACTTGAAATATCACCCAGAAAAGGTGAATGTAGTACCTGATGCTCTTAGTCGCCAACCATTAGCAATGAATCTCACCGCTCAGTGGAAGTTTCAACAAGACTTGTATCAGATGGAGATTGAAGTAGTCATGCCAGGTAACACTTCAAGTTTGATGAATTTACAAGTTCAATCAACCATTGTCAATCAGATCAAAGCAGCTCAACCAAGTGATGCTAAGTTGCAAAAGATCAGAGAACAAGTAGAGAATGGACTCAGAACAGACTTCATCATCCATGAAGACGGATCTTTGAGATACGGCAGCAGATTGTGTGTACCAAAAGGTCCTGTACGGGAAGAGTTAATGAAAGAAGCTCATAGCTCTCCCTACTCAGTACATCCTGGAGGTACCAAAATGTACAAAGATCTACGTCAGAATTATTGGTGGCATCGAATGAAGCGCGAAGTAGCCAGAAGCGTCGCAAAATGCTATAGTCTAATTATCAGAGGAATGAAGAGATGTACCCTTAAACCGATGTGGGTTGAGAGACCTATAGTCCAATTGGGACCAAGATTTGTTAAAATATTTATGAGCAGATGGGCTCAATTAATATGAATTGAGGACTTAGGGCCAATCTTGGGCTAAGTCCAATCAAATTAAAATATTTAACATTTTATTTTAGACTGTTGAGCTTTTATTTGGGCTTGGCCCTGACAGTGTTTTTTTGTCTTTTACTGAATGCTGAGCATTCCTCATAGCCTTGGGCTTATTAAAGAACAATTTATGTTCTATCAACGCAACACGTGGCGCGCTTGGCGCTTTGCGCCAGTCAAAGAGCGCAGTGTGCTTCTGCCGAGTAGCGCATACGTGAGTGACACGTGTCGCGCTGGGCGCTAAGCGCCAGATGATGGGCGCATTGCGCCAGTTTATGAGCACAGAGCGCTAGTTTATGAGCACATTGCGCTATTAGTTCAGTGGCGCACACGTGAGTGACACGTGGTGCACCTGGCGCTGAGCGCCAGCCCATGAGCGCAGTGCGCTATTTCAAGAGCACAAAGCGCTAGTTGTTAAGTGGCGCATACGTGATTGACACGTGGCGCGCTCAGCACTGAGCGCCAGTCTAAGAGCGCAGAAGCGCAGTTCAAGAGCGCAAAGTGCATATGATCAGTTTTGTGATCCAAAAAGAGACTTTGTCTCAAGATTCTAAGAACAAATGTTCTTATTTTGTAGGAGATATTTCCAATCTCTTATGTTGATGAAAGGCTTTGCCTTTATAGATCTATGATCTTTAAGAGAATTGAATTATTCTCCCCCCACACCTTATGATGAGATGATCTCTGAAAGATAATTTGTCTTATAGATCTATGATCTGTGAGAAGAATTATGTTCTTCTTTTTATGATGAGATCTTTTGATCTCCTTGTGAAAGACCATGGTCTTATATAGATCTATGATCTTTAAAGAAGTGAGTTCTTCTTTTTTAATTATGAGATGATTTCATCTCTATGTTTATCATCATTCATTTTATTTTTCTTTACCTTGAAGAAAAAATCTTTTTTCTCTGAGAGCTTGGCTCTTCTTTCTCAACTTTCACAGTTTTATATGGAGGTTCCTCTGTATTTCTCAATCTCTTTTTTTTAGACTTGAAGTTTAGGGGCCTTTTTATAGGGCAAGCTGATTTGTTCAATCAGTTAGGGAGATCTTTTCTCCAATTGATTTGGAGAATTTCCTATCGTTGGATCTTTGATTCAAGGGCTTCTAATTTACAGAAGGCAATCTTCTTGTTTTTAACAAGAATGGGAAATCTTTCCATATAGAATTTATTCTGTATTTTTGGTGATTTTTAATCACCATTGGATCATTGATCCAACGACGCTCTGATTTACAGAGCACAATTTTGTTGTTTGGAAAGATTTTGAGAAATCTTTCCTTAATAGAATTTAATTCTGATTAATTAATGATTTATCATTATTATTAGATCTTTGATCTGACGGTGGGGAGCTTTTAGTTCCAGCGCTAGCGCACTCGTGCTTTGCACGTGGTGCGCTGCTTAGAGCGCAGCGCGCTTAGCGCTAGCGCACCGTGTTTTGCACGTGGTGCGCTGCTTAGAGCGCAGCGCACCTTGCATTAGCGCACACGTGCTTTACACGTGGTGCGCTACTAAGGGCGCAGCGCACTCAGCGCTAGCGCATCCGTGTCTTACACATGGTGCGTTGCTTAGAGCGCAGCGCACTTGGCGCTGCATCTGAAGCGTTGCTTCATTTCAAAATTTGAATTTGAACAGAGCTTTGCTCTAATTGGGGAAACAAATGCCCCCCACCGTTGCGCTTACATGGCCCACACGTGAGTGCAGCGGTGGCAGGATCTGCGCCCTTAGATTAACTCAGAAGTTGAAAAGGCATTTCAATGCCTATAAATAGGACCTTTGGCCCTTAGGATAATTTATGTTCATCTTCCTTCTTTTTTTCTGAGAATTTTTATTCTCCCATAGAGCATAGCTCTTCATCTTAAGAACTTTCTTAAGGACAGAACTCTGTCAAAATTTAGGTAAAGATTAAATCTTTTAATAATCTAGGGTTTCACCCATTAACAGAGCTTTGCTCTTCATAGATCTTTGATCTAAAGAAAACCCTTTTAGGGTTTCATCAACGGAGCTTTGCTCTCTTGAACCCATAAATCTAAAGAGATCTTTTCTTAGGGTTTCTTAGCCCATGAACAGAGCTTTGCTCATAAAGAACTCTTAGAGTTTGTTCATAGATCTTGAAGATCTCAGAATTTTTCATTCATAAAATTGATTCCAATTTTTCTGATGGATTTTTACATCATCTTTTTTCAGAGCAAGGCTCTTGAGGAATTTTTATTCCTTTCACCATTAGAGTTTGACAGATGTCACTCTGTCACAGAGCACTGCTCTCAAGGGGAGATTTACTCCTTAGCCCGAGGGATTTTTCATTAAATAAGAATCAATTGAGGATTCCCTCATTTAATTGACAGTCTCATCAAATGATGAGGCTATTTTCATAATGATGAACTGTCATCTAGATTTTGTGGGTCCCCCTTCGGTCTCCTTTTTACTGCATTGCAGTGCGATACGAATTTTAAAGTACCACGCGTCAGAATTTAAATTATAGCACTTACGGTTGACTTTTGTCCTTTTTCGCGTAGGTGACATGTATTTCGATCGTTCTTTCTCATTTGTTCGTTCAGAGGGAGGATTCCCTGGAGCGCCTGTGGACAGGAAAGTCTTAGTATTGATCAGAGATCATGACCCGGAACATAAGAATCTTCATCTATGGGGGACATGGTACAATCAAATCGTTAAGGGTCGGCAGAGCTTCTCGTGTGCGATACCCTCATAGCCCATCATGGCGATCCATTACGCCGACTCACCCCCGGTGAACTATACCGTGGAAGAAGTCAACTGGACTTCGGGAGGTCTTCTTCAGCCTGCTATGGCTTCGATACCCGTTCAGCCTCCAATGGCTTTGGATACCTTGGGGCGACGTATTTGTCAAGGCGAGTCACGCCCGTGGGAACAACCATATATGATTGGCCTAACTCCTCGTCATCCAGCTGGCTATCTGCAATGGGCCCGCTATATTCTGTCAGCGAAGAAGTCGCAATTGCTGAGGCTTAGGTTGTATCCCGCAATTTATGCTTCTCTTGTCCCGTATTCTACGCTTCCTGCCTGGTGGGTTAAGGCCTTTCTGGAGCAGTGGAATATTCCGACTCACGCCTTCTTTTTTCTGGATCGAGAAGTATTAATCTCTTTAGAGGAATTTGCAGAAGTTTCTGCCTTGCCGGTTATAGGAGAGCATTATGAGGAATTGCTTCCTATGAATGAATACGTTTTTGGTGCTAAGTCGGTGATGACAGGCCTTACCCCGGAGAACGTCATTCAACACCAATTCCCTAGTTTAATCAAAATGTTGAATATTTATGAGGGCTTTTTCCTCGAATCTGGGAGCCGTGGGGTTAATTTCACAGATTTCATCGCTCGTTTTCTCCACCCGGAAGTCCTTTCGAAGGAGGCCGCTAAATTCGCCAAACTTGACGATCGTTTCGGCTTAGGTTTGGACAACCTGCCAACGGCAGAGGCAGATCACAAGAGTTTCTTCCTCCCCAACAACCCGGTCATTTTTTTTACAGATGTTGCAGTTCCTGGGATCGACGAGGAAACGTTCTTCTTGGGGTTTCTCGGGGTATGGCTGAGCTGGTTTGCGCTTCCGATGCACCCTCGCCGTATGAGGCCATCTGTCTTCTATCCAGCTCACCGAATGGTTATTGGGGTGAAAGTGGCTGTCAGGGTCGCTAGGTTAGCTCATTTGTATTATGGTCTTAGCCAAGCGGCGGATACTACTGAACTAGGAGTGCAATATGTGAACTTCTCGATGCATTACTTCATGTCATGGCTCGAACTACATGCACTTGGCATTTTCGGTATCCATAAAAGGCCTTCCTTCTACGACAGGTGTGGCTTCCCCCGGATTATGCGGCTAGTTGACGCATCCATTGTAAATCTGTCACTGTGGGAAGCTAGGGGTTTGCTCCTTCGTCCTCACACGGTTGGAGATGGCATGACCTTTACCGACAAGATTCTAACTATCGGCAAAGAGTCCGCAACAACGGTGCAGCCATTGCGGGACATTTTTAAAGATGGAGCCTCTGTTTTGAAAGCTCGGGAAATTCTTCAATTGTATTCCATCAAACCGGGATTTCTCGTGTTTAAGCAAAATGATGCGGCGTTATTCATGAGATACAACCCGCATCGTTTCGCTCAGCAGCTGAGCGATAATCAGGGAGTCCCGCTTGAGGCTTTCTTGACAGAACCCGCTTCTACAGAAGAGGGAATGCGAAGCGCGCTGCATCATTTTATACGCCTGAACACAGGGTCCAACTTCTTTATCAGCGAATCGAGTTGTGTTCCAAAGGCCCTCAATGTGTATGTGGCTTGGTATCAACATTCAATGGGCGCCGTCATCAGGGAGGAGAAGCGATTGCTGCTTGATCGCAAGGGTACCGCTCCGGCCGATAATCCAAGTGTTCCTCTGAAGCAACGGACCATTATCCATCCTCCCTTAAGAGAAGTTGCTACGGTCGAGGTCCCGCATGATAGGCCTGAGCTACCGATACCCCGTGCTCCTGTGGAAATGGTGACTGTAGCTTCCCCCGAGTCTGGCGTGGGCTCAGATATCGGGACTCGTCGTCCCAAAGTGCCCACCAAGCGTAAGCTTGTGCTAGCTACGACCGGAGCTCGCTCGCAGAAGAGGAAGAAGAAGTCGATCCTCTCTGCCGACGTTGTATTTGGTCAGCAGCCTCATGCTCCTTATAGTGAGGGCTTGGGCGAATATGGGACCAATGAGGGTCTATTCATAGCGCCGGACGATACTGATCTGGAGGCTGCTATTGCAGCTTCTGTGCGATCAGCAAGCCACAAAGCGGGACTGGCCATCCTCGCGCAATCAAGTAAACATCAGCCGTACCTTTTGTCATTGCATTATATTTTTATTATCATGTTTTGACTGACACTTTTCCTTAACAGGCATTTCCACTAAAGAGGCTCTCACGGCTTCCCTTAGGACCTTTTAGGAGGAGGAGAGGATTCGCGCTTCGCCGGGCGTTGGTATATTTCGGCTTATTGCGCCTTCATTCGCCTTTCTTATAGACAATCTGACTCCTTTTATCTTATCGCAGGGACTACAATGCCAATCCCATAGGCTGATGCGGAGATGCTCCCAAGGCCGGCTATCGAAGTCCCGGCCTCCTCAGCACTGCCAAAAGAGGCTTTACTTAAGAGACCGATGACGGATGCCATAACGGCTCCAGAGGTAACCTTTGGCGTAGACAATAACGTCCCCTTGATGGAGGTCTTAAGAAGATCAGCTCTCACAGCCCGGGTGGAAAGGAAGCGCAGAATGCGCACAGCAAAGGAGCGTAACGCTGCTTTGGCCGTGGGTGCAGGTTTGAGCGCTGCTACCCCTTCCCCTACTCCTTCAGAGGATGCTTTGGGCGCCCTGTCTACCGCTCACAGAAAGGCAGCACGTGCGGCCCGGGGAGCAGTTGAAAGACCGACCCAAGGTAATGTAATATTGAGTTCCTTTGTCAAAGTTTTAATCTTCAGATTCTCATATATCCTATCCTGCAGGGCCAAGTCTTGATGAGGTAGCGGTAGGTGAGATGGTGGCAATCGCCGAGCCTGAAGTAACCACTCTTTCTCAAGAGTCCGGCACTGCCCCAATCGCCACTCTTTCCCCTTGCGGCTCCTTGCCGTTGCCGGGCGCTGCGGGTGTCACGACGATTCTCGTGGAGTCGGGGGATGAAGCTACGGGCGGCGAGACCATTCCGATGGGAGAGGGTGAAGTAGTCGCTGCACCCAGTGACGCCCTTGTCGCGGTTTCAACTGGCAACTCACCAGGTAGATTTTGGGTTATTGCTTTCTCTTTTATTCTACAATCCCTTTCAATCTCTTTTGACGGTGTTTCTCTTATTTCTAATGCAGGTGTGGTGAGCGTTGAGGTTGTGCCACCCGAGGAAGTATCTCCAGTTGCTGCTTTGACGGTGGCCGCCCCTTTGCCTTTTCTCGTACCCTCTCAAATGCTGGAAGGTGCGGATTTATGACCCATCAGTTTCATTATAGGCAGTATACTTTATGTACTGACATTGCATTATTACATCCCTGCAGAAGTCCTTTTTGATCACCTGTATCAGGTGCTGCACCCACATTTCTCCTTCCAGTCAGAGATTGCCTATTCTAGTGGTGCTGGTGAGTACAGCCTTTAGCTAATGTCTTTTCTTTTCTTTTACGGGCAGTCAAATCATTTCTAATTTTTCTTTGTTTTGATTGCACCACTACAGATCGAAGGAGGAGACGAAAGAACAGTTGCACCACCAGTACTCCCAGCCTTGCCACCTACTGCAGCCGGTATAGTAAACTCCATTGTTCATGAGCCTCCTTTATTTCTTGAACCGTCACTTGACTGTGATTTGTTTTGCAGCGGTGATACCGACTTCAGCTCTGTTCGAATCTCGAATCATAATGCCAGCAGGCCCCTTTTCCAGGCGTTCATCTTCAAAAGGCGCTGTGAATAGTCTGCGCATGTTGAGCGATCACCTCGAGGAGCTTGACGTGGAGACCCCTGCTCTTGCTGCAGATTTTGCTGCTGAGGTTAATCCCATGCTGGCGACGCTCGTGCACTTTCATAGTGATGGCGTCGTTGAGTCTTGGGTTAATCACTGTAGGAAAATTGAGGCTTTTCTGCATGAGCTCAAGGTCGGACGTCCCGCTTCCGAGGTCTTGGCTGTGAACTCCCAGCGGGCTGCATGGGTCGAGCAGAGCACTCCCTACTTCCGCCATCTTGAACAAGAAGCGACTTTAAAGCGTAAGGAATGTGAAAAGATTTCAAGCGAATCTGCTCGACTGCATGCTCAGGTTAATGCCAATGCTGTGCAGTTGAAAGCTATCTTTGAGGGCCTTCTACGATGTATTTCTGACGGGCTAACGCTGAGGCAGAAGCTCGACCTCATCTAGCGAGATGCGCAGAGTCGTAGGGCAGCTCAGCAGGTCGTTGACGAGCAACTTTCATCTTACTTGCAGCAACGGGCTCAAGTTGAAGCAGAGTTGGCCCCGGTAGCTGACCGTGAAACGGGGCTGAGGGGAGTGCGCGAGCGACTGATTAGCCTATTAAAAACGCTTCCCTCCCAATAGTTGTTTTTGCACCATTGTAATTTTTGAATAAAATGTATCCATTTTTTTATCCTTTCATATGATGTAAATTGTACTCAATTTGTCTTTATAAATAAAAGATACATTTCTGTCGCATTATCTTATGTTATCTATTGCTTTCTTGTCTTTTCTATGTTGCTGGCATGTCACCTTTAGCAAGCGTAGTTTGTAGATGATAGAGAACATTTCGTCTTGAATTCTTCGAGAGGTAGCGATGGCTTAGGAAGCAGGTTAAGATCTGCTACCTAAGGTTTTTCAACTTTATGAGCCGTGAGGGTCTCATAAAGACTTTTCTCCCTACGGGTCGAAAGGATCTCGTAGATGTATTTTCTCCTTAGGGATCGTGAGGATTCCTAAGTGTGTTTTTCTCTTGGGAGTCATAAGGATCTCACAAGAGAATTTTCTTCCTTACGAGTCGAGAGGACCCGTAAGTGATTGATGAGGTTGACATTATCCGCATTTCACGGAGTCAGGGGTTGCTCTGGATGCTTCCACGGGGTCAGGATTGACATAACCGTGTTCCGCAAGGACCAGGATTTGCTCTGGATGCTTCCTACGGGGTCAGGATTGACATAGGCCATGTTCCGCAAGGACCAGGTTCTGCTCTGAACACTTCCCACGGGGTTAGGAATGACATAAGCCGTGTTCCACAAGGACCAGGTTCCGCTCTGGACGCTTCCCACGGGGTCAGGATTGACATAGCCGTGTTCCGCAAGGACCAGGATTTGCTCTGGATGCTTCCCACGGGGTCAGGATTGACATAGGTCGTGTTCCACTAGACCAAGATTTGCTCTGGATGCTTCCCACGGGGTCAGATTTGACATAGCCGTGTTCCGCAAAGACCAGGTTCCGCTCTGGACGCTTCCCACGGGGTCAGGATTGATATAGGCCATGTTCCACTTGACCAGAATTTGCTCTGGATACTTCCCACGGGGTCAGGATTGACATAGCCGTGTTTTGCAAGGACCAGGTTCCACTCTGGACGCTTCCCACGGGGTCAAGATTGACATAGGCCGTGTTCCACATGACCAGGATTTGCTCTAGATGCTTCCCACGGGGTCAGGATTGACATAACCGTGTTCCGCAAGGACCAGGTTCCGCTCTGGATGCTTTCCACGGGGTCTGGATTAACATAGGCCGTGTTCCATGTGACCAGGATTTGCTCTGGATGCTTCCCACGGGGTCAGGATTGACATAGTCATGTTCCGCAAGGACATGGTTCCGCTCTGGACGCTTCCCACGGGGTCAGGATTGACATAGGTCGTGTTCCATATGACCAGGATTTGCTCTGGATGCTTCCCATGGGGTCAGAATTGACATAAGCTGTGTTCCACTAGACCAGGATTTGCTCTGGATGCTTCCCATGAGGTTAGAATTGACATAGGTCGTGTTCCGCAAGGACCAGGTTCAGCTCTGGACGCTTCCCACGGGGTCAGGATTGAGATAGGCCGTGTTCCACGTGACCAGGATTTTCTCTGGATGCTTCCCACGGGGTCAGGATTGACATAGCCGTGTTCCGCAAGGACCAGGTTCCGGTCTGGACGCTTCCCACGGGGTCAGCATTGACATAGGCCGTGTTCCACTAGACCAGGATTTGCTCTGGATGCTTCCCACGGGGTCAGGATTGACATAGCCGTGTTCCGTAAGAACCAGGTTCTGCTCTGGACGCTTCCCATGGGGTCAGGATTGACATAGGCAGTTTTCCACATGACCAGGATTTGCTCTGGGTGCTTCCCACGGGGTTAGGATTGACATAGCCATGTTCCGCAAGGACCAGGTTCCGCTCTGGACGCTTCCCACGGGGTCAGGATTGACATAGCCGTGTTCCACGTGACCAAGATTTTCTCTGGATGCTTCCCACGGGGTCAGAATTGACATAGGCCATATTCCACTAGACCAGGATTTGCTCTGGGTACTTCCCACGGGGTCAGAATTGACATAGGCCATGTTCCGCAAGGACCAGGTTCCGCTCTGGACGCTTCCTACGGGGTCAGGATTGACATAGGCCGTGTTCCACTTGATCAGGATTTGCTCTGGATACTTCCCACGGGGTCAGGATTGACATAGCCATGTTCCGCAAGGACCAGGTTCCGCTCTGGACGCTTCTCACGGGATCAGGATTGACATAGGTCGTGTTCCACTAGACTAGAATTTGCTCTGGATGCTTCCCACGGGGTCAGGATTGACATAGCCGTATTCCGCAAGGACCAGGTTCCGCTCTGGATGCTTCCCACGGGGTCAGGATTGACATAGGCCGTGTTCCACATGACCGGGATTTGCTCTGGATGCTTCCCACGGGGTCAGGATTGACATAGGCCGTGTTCCACAAGGACAAGGATCTGCTTTGGACACTTCCCACGGGTCAGGATTGACATAGGCCATGTTCCACGAAACCAGGATTTGCTCTGGATACTTCCCACGGGGTCAGGATTGACATAGGCCGTGTTCCACAAGGACTAGGATCCACTCTGGACGCTTCCCACGGGGTCAGGATTGACATAGGTCGTGTTCCATGAAACCAGGATTTTCTCTGGATGCTTCCCATAGGGTCAGGATTGACATAGGCCGTGTTCCGCAAGGACCAGGATCCGCTCTGGATGCTTCCCACGGGGTCAAGATTGACATAGGCCGTGTTCCACGAAACTAGGAAGGGTTGACTTTATCCGCATTTCACGGAGTCGGGGCTTGACTCTCGGTTGTCTGTGCACCGCCGAGTCATGGAACAAGGAATTGCCGTGGTTCCACGGTTGATTGTCGCGTCTGAATCCTGCTGGAATGAGGAGGAACACTGTTGGTGATCTCTAGGCTGTCTGTGAACTGTCGAGATTTGGCTCTTTTTCTGATGGAGTCTGGTGGGAAGGTATGGTTCCCTTTTTGTTTGTGCCCCTGGATTGTATACAGGGATCAATGTGATCTCACCTGTAGGGCAAAAAGTTTCACTTTATATATTTTTCTTTCCGCGATGCTCTATCATTTCAGCTTTTATATCGCGAAAGTCGCGATTGCCTAATCATTTCGGCTATTTTTCGCGGTGCCCAATTATTTCGGCTATTTGTTTTATTTACTCGCTGCTTTTTATTGCGAGTTGCCCAACCATTTCGGCTATTTTGTATGCATACATCTTTACTTACTAATTTCGTTGCAAGTTGCCCCATCATTTCGGGTATTTCATATGCATGTGTGGTTCGCTGGCTTTTCGCTGCGGGTTTGGGATTGGACACCGATTTCGGCATCAGCATCGCTACAACTGGGATATTGCTAGGAGCGAATCATCATTTGCCTTTGTCGATGCCGAACAAAGGTGGCTTAGTAAACAGGGTTAGGATCCTGTCGACTAAGGCTTTTGACTTTACGAGCCGTAAGGGTCTCATAAAGGTATTTTCTCCCTACGAGTCGTGAGGATCTCGTAGGTGCGTTTTCTCCTTAAGAATCGTGAGGAGTCTTAAGTGTATGGTCTCTTATAAGTCGTAAGGATCTTACAAAAGTATTTTCTCCTTATAAGTAGAGAGGACTTGCAAGGGTTGTCCACTGTGTAAACATATCCCCAGTCGCGGATGGGACTTTGTTAGGGAGATGTTTATTCGCGCCCATGGATTGTATACAAAGGTCAGTATTGAACCGCTTGTAGGACAATGCTGGAGGTTGTGATGGCTTAAGAACAGGTTCAGATCCCTGTAGCTTAAGGCTTTTGAATCTTATGAGCCGTGAGGGTCTCATAAGAGGGTTCTGTTTACGAGTCATGAGGATCTCGCAAGTGTAATTTCTCCTTAGGAATCGTGGGGATCCCTAAGTGTGTTGCTCTCTTGTGAGTTGTAAAGATCTCACGCAGGTGGTTTCTCCTCACAAGGTCGAGAGGACCTTGCGAGCGTCTTTTAATGAGATTGCGCCCTTTTGGGTTTTCACAAAACTCGTCGGTAGCACTGCTGTTTTTACTCACGGAGCCCTTTCGGGTTTTCATCCGTGCCCATTTTGCTTATGGACATACCGTTTTATTCTCTTTTTTTATTATTTTTTTCATTTTTTTATATTATTTTATTTTTTTTGTGTCAGCCTTGGGATGCTGCGGTCCGTAGTAGTTTATCGACGTCTCGGTCAACAGCCAGTTTTAGGACATAGTGGTCCATCGTTAGTTTAAGGATGTTTCGGTCCGTTGTTATTTTAAGGACATTTCGGTCCGTTTGTTGGCTACTACTTATAGAGTTTGGGCTTAGGAAGATAGCGAGCGGACATAGGTGTCGTCATCTATCGTTGACCTAGGCCGTGACTCGTCAGGTATAGTATTTTTTCAGGAAGTGACCGCTTATTGGCCTGAAAGGTCTTTCACCATGCATGTCCATCAGTAGATAGGCTCCACCCTGGTAAACCTTGTCTATGATATACGGGCCTTCATAGTTCGGCTCGAATTTCCCTCGCTTGGCACGATTGGGGATCATAGGTCTTTTGAGCACTAGCACGAGTTCGCCATGGCAGAATGTTCTCGGCCTATTCAATCTTTCATATGAGCGCGTCATATTTGCTTTATAAGCCTCCAGATTTTTTGGCGCCATGAGCCGGGTTTCATCGAGGGCATCAAGTTCCTCAAGCCGAAGATGAGCATTTTCTTCGTCTGTTAGTTCGTAATGAACGACCACTCGTAGAGAGGGTAACTCTATCTCGAGGAGGAGTACCTCTTCTGTGCCAAATACCAATGCATATAGTGTTGTGTTCGTGGCTGTTTTGAACGTAGTTCGATATGCCCAGAGAGCTTCATGCAGTCTTTCATGCCAGTCCCTCTTATTTCGAGACACCGTCTTTTTCACGATCTTCGTCAAGGTCTTGTTAAAAGCCTCATCTAGACCATTAGCTCGGGGATTATAGACCGATGAATATCTCCAGTCTATGTTATGCTGTTGTGCGAAGCGGCTGATCTTGTGGCTTCTGTAGGCTGGCCCGTTATCGGAGATAATCCGTCGCGGAATGCTGAACCGATAAATGACATGTGTCTTGAAGAAATGGAGGATATTCTCCGTCTTTACTTCCCTCAGCGGTACTGCTTCTGCCCATTTGGAGAAGTAATCAGTTGTCGCCAAAATGAATCGATGTCCTCTGGATGATGCTGGTTCGATGGGCCCGACTATGTCAGTTCCCCATATTTCGAACGGCCAGCTAGCCACCGTTGGGTGTAGCGGATTTGGATGCTGATGGATAAAGTCCCCATAAATCTGGCACGAGTGGCACTGCTTCGCGTATTCGAGACAGTCTTGGATCATCGTGGGCCAATAGTAGCCCATCCTTTTGATCTTTAGCTTCATCTTCGACCCGGCTTGGTGAGAACCGCAGAGTCTGTCGTGAGTTTCTTGGACGACTCTCCTTACCTCTTCAGGTCCAAGGCATCTTAGCCACAGAGAATCAAATGATCTTTTATACAGAGTATCATTGACAAAGGCGAAGGCTAGAGCTCGTTTCATGAGCTGATGTCTTGACGACGTATCTTCAGGTGTTCGACGAGATTTGAAGCAGTCTATAAAGACTTCTCTCCAATCCTTAGCTTTTTCCTGGTCTTTTATTTGTAGAGCCATTTTCTTGGTCACTCCCTTTCCTTCGGAAGATTCCAGAGATATTTCTTCCGGTGTGAGAACCCGGCGGCTTTGTACCACGATCCTTACATCATCGAGATTTTCGTCAGCCAGTTCTTTAGCGAGTTTGGCTAACGCATCTGCTTTGCTATTTTTCGCACGTGGTATGCTTTCCAGGGTGTAGGCAGGAATTTGAATCAGCAGTTGCTGTACTCTCTCGCCGTACTTCATCAACTCTGGCTTGCGCGTCTGATAGTCATCGTTTACTTGACTAATGACCAGTTGGAAGTCTCCGTATATGAGGAGGTTTTCAATTCCCATGTCGACAGCGATCTCAAGACCTGCTATTAAAGCTTCATATTCGGCTTCATTGTTCGTCCTCGGCTCTGTTAAGGAGAAGGCGAAGCGCATTATCCCCCTTTGTGGAGTTATAAAGGTGAGGCCTACCCCGGATTTGATTATGGGGGTGCTTTGCTTCCGCTTCTTCATGGAAGATGCCCCCATCGAAGTAGAGTTCCCATCGGGTGTCATTGTCTCCTTTCTCTCCGTCAATTGTGTCAAACGCGTGCTCATCTGGCAATTCGCAGTTTAAAGGGGAATCAGCAGGTATCGGATGCTCAACGAGGAAGTCGGCGATGTCTTGGCCTTTCACTGACTTGAGGGGACGATAAGTTATCGAGAACTCCATTAAAAGTAGGGCCCACTTAGCGAGTCGTCCCGTTAGTATGGCTCTTGACATCAAATACTTAAGAGGATCCACCTTTGATATGAGATGGACCTCATGTTCCAACGCGTAATGTCTGAGCTTCGTTATTGCGAAGATCAACGCTAGACAGTATTTTTCGATGGGGGAGTAATTGCTTTCTGCCCCCAGTAGAACTCGACTCAAGTAGTAGAGGGCTCTCTCTTTCCCTTGGTCGTTTTTTTGTGCCCACAGTGCGCCTAAAGAACCCTCGAGGGCAGTTGTATAAAGAATGAGGGGTTTTCCCTTGACTGGAGCGATTAGCACCGGAGGATTCTGTAGGTATTGCTTGATTTCGTCTAGTGTGCCTTGGCATTTGCGATCCCAGACGAACGGGGTTCCCTTCTTCATCAAGTAACTGTAGGGGAGGCACTTTCCTGAGAGATTGGCTATAAATCGCCGGATATACGTGAGCTTTCCTTGGAGAGACCGCAGTTACTTGAGAGTCCTTGGCGGAGGCATTTCCATGATCGATTTGAACTTCGATGGGTCTATTTCGATACCTCGGTGTTGGACGACGAATCCCAGGAACTTGCCTGAGGAAACTCCGAATGAGCATTTGAGAGGGTTCATCTTCAAGTTGTATTTCTGAAGGCGCTGAAATACGATCTTCAGATGCTCTAAATGTTCCTCGTATGATTTGCTTTTAACTACAAGGTCGTCAATATAGCATTCGACGATTTCATGTATGAGGTCATCAAAGATCTTCGTCATGGCCCTCTGATAGGTGGCACCGGTGTTCTTTAGACCGAAAGGCATCACCTTGTAGCAGAATATGCCCAAAGGGGTCCGGAAAGCGGTATGCTTCTGGTCCTCGGGATGCATCTTTATCTGATTGTATCCTGATGAGCCGTCCATAAAGGAGAAAACTTCGTGAGTGGATGTATTATCTATCATCAGCTCAGTGACCGATACTGGAAAGTCGTCCTTTGGGCAAGCTTTGTTGAGATCCCGAAAGTCCACACATATGTGCATCGTCCCATTTTTCTTCATCACTGGGACGATGTTAGCGATCCAGTCAGGATATTAAACCTCTTGGATAAAGCCGGAGTCGATTAGCTTCTTGACCTCGGCGTTGATGTTCATCTCAAGTTCGAGCCGCATTCTTCCCGGTTCTTGTTTGATCGGCTTGACGTCTGGAGAAATCGCCAATTTGTGGACAGCAATCTCTGGGTCTAGTCCTGGCATCTCGGAATAGTACCATGCAAAGCAATTTTTATACTGCATGAGCATGTCTTTTAGCGTGGCCACCCTTTCTTCAGATAACAGTTCCCTGACGAACGTCGGCCGCGGGTCGTTTGCCGTTCCCAAGTCGATTTTTCTGAGGTCATCTGCGGTAGTATGTATTCCGTCTTCCAGCTCTTTTGGCGCCGGTGGAAATTCTGAGATCAACTCATCATCATCGTTTTTA
This sequence comes from Agapanthus africanus, assembly GCA_030015575.1. Taxonomy (NCBI): domain Eukaryota; kingdom Viridiplantae; phylum Streptophyta; class Magnoliopsida; order Asparagales; family Amaryllidaceae; genus Agapanthus; species Agapanthus africanus. Next base: position 108,913,729 of record CM057337.1, read on the forward strand.
AAGCACCAGGGGAGATCAGCCGTATCTTCGCATATTCTTTCTCCTGACATCGTTATCATGTGACAGGTGTGAGATGGCTTCCAAGACCGGTATTGGTTTGGTTCTACTCTTGCTGCATACGTGGCTTTCGGTTCATGCTTCTGCTGCGGTGTTACCCTCCAGCTGCTGGATAAAGCGAACTTGCCGAGTTGGTATTGGTTTTCGACCCAGTTCTTGAAGGTGAACCAGTCTTCAAGAGAGTGTCCTATTGCTCGGTGATAGGAGCAATAGTCGGGATGAGAGACCCCGTTTGCTTGCTCGGGGTGCTTAGACTCCGGGAGTGTCATCATCTGATGTTTCATGACAAGATTGAATATCTTCTTTGTCTTGTCTTGGGGAAAAGAATATTCTCGACCCATCTTTTTTATAAGAGACGGATCCCGGCTGCTCGATTCTTGATTGCATGGCTTCTCGGACCCGCTTTTCCGTTGTCGAACGTTTTTTCCATTCTTTGGTTTATTTTTGCCTCTGCATCGGGTCTTTTGTATGGCAGGCTGGCGACAAAGGGCATCATCATTTTCCATAGCCTGCTGAAGGAGGCGCTGCATTCTGGCTTTCTCATAGATGGCCATTTAGCGATTATGGTCGTCTCGAACCTTTTGACCCGCTTCCCTTATAAGCTTGTCCATTTGATCTTCAAACGACGGTCTTGGCATTTCACGACCGGAGCTCGTTTTGTTTCAGGGTTAGCATCTTCCCACAGAGCATCTCCTTCTTCATCGAAGTCATGTATGACGTAGCAGCCGCGGAATCGCTCCCGTTTCTTAGATTGAATGTATCCAAGTCCGATCGTTTCCATTCTCCCATTGGGCAACTTTCGTTGAGTTTCGGGTACGTTCCAGATCCTGTTATAGAACTGGGCTTGTCGAGCAGTTTGTTTGAAGGGTACGCCTTGGCGCCTCAACAGTCTTTTTAATCTGTCTGTGTAGTATCTGGGTAAACGGATGGGCTGGAGCCTGTCAAGTGTAGAATCAACACCATGCCAAATTTCTTTCTCCACTTTGGTTTCCATGGATTGATAAAGGAGGATCGCCCTTTCATCTCTTCGCCTGGGAAGGACGTAGAATGTCTGCAGTTCCTGCACATTATAGGTATCAAGCGTGTCGAGCTCTTTGTAATGCTCTTACAGAACCATGGCGATTTGCAAACTCCGATCATTGCCAGCGGAGGCTTGTATTGATGACCGAACGGAAAATACGGCATTGACCTTATCTTCCGAGTCGCTGATGAAGATCAACATAGGGGTGGACGGTCCCGGCTTGTTGCATTGGGGCGGCCCTGAATAAACTATTCCTACTTCCTCCTCAGTGTCACTCCCGAAGACTGGGATAGTGGTGATAGCTTTGTTCTTCGGTTTATGGCATCTTTCCGTGTCTTCGAAATTTGGTAAGAAGTATTTTGCATCTTCGCACTTTCGGACTTCATTCATGGAGAATGGGTTTAGTTTCTCTGTTACAGTGTACTCGAGACCATCTTTGAAGTACTTCATACACTGATGCTATGTAGAAGGGATAATGTTGTACTCGTGTAACCAAGGCCGGCCAAGCAAAGCGTTGTAACAAGTCTTGGCGTCAATAACATGGAACTTGATGTCAGTGACGGGCAACCCAAAGCACAGCGTCAGTATCACAGACCCGAGCATCCGTGATGACTGAGAGTCAAACCCGGAGATAGTGATCTTATCCCGAGCGAGGTGTTGAACGCTCATGCAGATTTCCTTCAACACTTTTATATTGAGGAGGTTAACGGAGGACCTATTGTCAACCAGGATTTTGCTTATCTTAATATCATGACAGTATCCGGAGACATAAAAGGGGTGGTTGTGCTCGCACATCCCGAGGAGGAGATCTTCATCGCCGAAAGTGATATCGGCCGTATGCACTTCTTCCTACTCGTCCTTCATCTTTTCTTCGGCGAGGAAAGCTTGGAACTGTTCGGGCTCTTGTAACGCCTTGATCAGAGAATCTCTTGCTTCTCTTGATAACAAGAGGGCATCGAGAATGCTCAGCTGTGAGGGGGTCTTCCTCAAGTGTGCCAAAACGTTGTAATCCACCTTGTTTTTCTTTGGCGGGTCTTTGGCTGTCAGCTCTTTGACGACTTGATCATCAAGGACGATATCCTCAGGAATTTTTTCTTTCCCCTTATCTTTTTTATTCGACCCACTGTTCGCGGGCCCGAGATTCTTTTCGGGCAGCGTACGATTGCGCAGCTGAATGTTCTCACAGGTCTTCATTTCTTCCATTTCGGATGTGGGTTCTTTGAAGAGAGGGCCAAGGGCTATTCCTTCATCAGAATCGCTCCCAAAGGTGAGAACTTGCGATCCCCCAGTGTCGACCATGTGACAGTTGCTGGTAGTTCTTTTGTGCTCCTCGGTCGAATCCCTTAATTTAGAAAGCAAAGCAATCCTTTCTTTTCCATTCCATACCCCTCCGGTGCTGAGATCAGAGCTGGTAGAGCCCTCGCCCCTAAAGCGAGTGGATGGGAGGGGGCTATTGCTTACAATGCAATATACTAAAGCGAATTCTTTGCTCCCGATGAGTTCTGCGTTTCATCCGCTTGAAATGTTGTCGGTGAGCAACATATCCCTGCCACCAGCTTTCAAAAGCGTTCCACTCTTCGGTGAGGTGCACAATCCTTCGATAATATAAGCAGTAATTAGGATGCACGTCCTCTTCATTAAGGTTTATCTCATCAGAAATGTTTTCTCCGGAGGGGGGCAGCTTCATTCCCATTGATATGGTTTTGGCGAACCTTTTCCTCGTCTTGGACCTGCTTTTATTTGCGGCGGATGTATTTTGATCTGGTAGGAGTGTTTCAACCCTTTTGTCCAGTCGTCGGCGTTTGACCTTTTCAAATATAGCCATCTCGTATTCTCGATCAGTTTTGCTTTTTAAAAGAGCTTCGTTTAGGAATGCATCAATCACTTCGTCCGATGGTCCTAGAAGTTTAGGCTCAGGATTTGCCCCCGGTTTCTCTGCATCCAGAGCTTCTTCACCATTTATTAATGAGTAAGTGATCACATGACAGCTTGCTACATAATCCTTAGACTCGTCCGACGAGTCTTCTCCATTGTCATCATCTCCGTCCTCAAGGACGTGGATGAGAAATTCTTGGAGTGTGACTGGGGTCCGCGCCCTCTAGTTATATTCTTCCAACGCGTCAATCTGCTTTTGCAGGTCCGTGCGCTTGTCACCATGCTTCACGGGCATTTTGGTCTTCTTCTTCTTCTTCGAAGACTTTGACGGCTGGGTGTGAGCGCTTTGATTATCACCACCAGTTTTTGGAGTTGGGCGCGGTTTCAGCATTCCCTCGATGATCTCGGGTTCTAGTGGACTTTTCCACCTGATCGCCGGGCATGTTTGGAGATCCTTCAGCATTCTTTTCATCTTGGCTGAAAGAACGACCTCCCATGGAGTTTCTTCTAAAAAAGAGCATGATGCCCCTGGTGTGTCTGTCTTTTTGACAGCGTGCGGCTGCGGCGGGCTTACTTTCCAATTCTCGGATAGTGCGAACTTGCCCTGTTGGTATTGGTCTTCGATTCAGCCTTTAAAGACGAAGCAATTTTCAATTGGATAGCTTACCGCTTGATGGTAGGGGCAATAATTGGGACTATTAGCCTCACCGGGTTGCAATGGGCATTTTGGACTCGGCAAATTAATGAGCCTGTTGCGCACCGCCAACTCAAACAATCTCCCCGTTTTGTCTCGGGGAAATGAATAAGGGCGCTTTATTTTCTCATTATAGTATCACCGTCTCTCGTCTAGGCGGTCCTTTAATTTTGGACCACTGGGCTGCTGTTGAGCATTTGCGACAAAGGTCGCTTTCCCTTTGCCCTTTTCATTCCGTGGCTCTGGCTTTGAAGGAGACAGTCTATGACCCATCTGGTCCATTTGGGCCGGTTTTTCAATCAAGGCCTGGAACGTGGTCGGCTTGAAGAACATCATGAATTAGGAAATAGTTGCTTGAGAGTCAAGAGTACCCACGAACATGCCCACTACTGGCGCTTCTTCGATGCGCTGCTCACATTCCGACCATAAATTCCGCCATCGTATTGCGTATTGCACCCATGTTTCGCCTGGCTTTACCCTGGCGTTAATCAATGCGGAGATCGGGGTACGTTCGCTAGCGCTTGCGAATCTTTGTGTGGACAACAGCTCCATTTCCGCAAATGTCTTGACAGAGTCGTTCGGGAGTTCAAAGTACCATTCGAATGCTGTCTCTGACAAGGTGCCGACGAACTGGCGAAGTAGCAATTTATCGTCACCTCCAGTGTTGCCACATAGAGCCCTGAACTGGGCGACATGCTGGTGGGGATTGCCCGTCCCTTTATATACATGGAATTTAGGGATCGTACATCCTGGCGGGTACCTTATTTGGTCATACCAACCCGGATAGGGTCGTCAAGTCTTAACGATCTTCCCAGCCGCTTCATTCGCCTGGTGAGCTCGTATTTGCTGACCAATGTAATCATCCAGAGCGGCCTTGGAGATGGTCTCCTCTTTAGCTGCTGATAGAGCCGGAGGAGGGTTCGATGATTCCCCTCTGTCATCTTCAATGATAATCGGGGGGTCTTCAGCTGGAGGTTCCAGCTGTAACATCATCCCAGACATGTCTTGGAACAAAAGAGCCATTCGTTTTATGTTGGCCGCCTATTCTGCGGCCTCTTTTTCTTTCCTCTCAAGCATTCTTCGGAGGAAATCAGCATCAGTTTCTTGTTCTTGACGCTGCTCTGAGGTCTCAGGATTTTCTTTCGGCCCAGTGAGTGCGGCCATTGCGGTTAGCATCTCCTGAAGTTTCTGCTGCTGCTATTCCTGAGCCTTTATTATCGATCGAGTAAGCGGTCGATGACCCGTAGAAGCACGGCTTTCCTCTTTTTCGAAAGCCATATAAACGATATGTGTTACCATGCCCCCAGACTTGAGGCGTTTAGATTCAGCATCCTTGCGGTTCGTCGCAGTCACGGGGGCTTTCTCGGGCACCCAGACGGATGACATCTTCTGTGGTACTACGGGATGGCTCTTTTCTTGCCGAAACTTAAGCTTCTTTGATCGGCGAGAGTAGTCTTGGTCAATCACCGATTCCTGGACCTGTCTCCAGACTTTGTAGATTTTGGAGAACAGCCACTGACGAGGCTGCTCCAGCTTTGCCTTTGGGGCTTCCTCCATAGGTGGAGGAGATCTTTTCAGTATGGCAGTTGGAGAGTTCTTGCAGACCCTCCTTAGCGGTTCAAAGCTGTTACCAGTTGAAACAGCAGCATCGATTTCCACCATGGAAGCTGGCGAAGTCAGTCAAGAAAGGGAGCTGCCCCCAGCCTTCCTTACTCAGAGCCAGTAACGACGGCGAGCATGTCGTGTGGATGGAGTTGGTTCAGCTATAGGGGTGACTTCGTCATGCCCCCTGTGTTGGTGAAGGGTTATCGCCGGCGTCAGCCTCTTGAAGACCGATTTCCGTTGAGAAGCAATGTCCAATCTGTCAAAGACGGACCTCTGGGCAGGGGAGGCAGCTTTAGGGACTTCGCCTGGAGCAGGAGCCGGAATGGCCAGCCTTGTGAAGACTGACATCTTGGTATAAGAAGCCTCTCCGATGATTTCGTCCGCTTGAGCCGAGATGGCTATCCGCTTTAGGATGGCTGCTTCAGGTATTGCGGGCTTATTGGCGTTCTGGCCCAGTCTATTGAAAACTGAGGCATTGGACTTGGGCGACCCGTTGAGAGGGGTCGCAGTAGTTGCAAGCCGATCAAAGACCGACTTCTTGGCAGCTTCTTGTGATGGTACAGGAGCGCTGAAGCTCATCGATGGGATCATGGTCCCAAAGAACAGCGCAGTGGTATCCTGAGTTATTTGCTCCACCGGCATCTTGAACAGGGAGGCTGCTTTGGGCCCATAGGTTACACCTCTAGATGAGGCGGAACGGGAGTTGCCGTTGCAGTTGGAGCAGTTTGTGCAGGTAGAAGCCATTGATCTTTCGTTTGCTGCACGGAGCAAGACACCAAATCTTAGTACCTCGAATACAGGGGCAACCATATCAAACTGCGATTCGTTCGCAAACACGACACACGAAGTGTAGAGTGGAAAGAGGAAGAGGACCCGCCGGGCGTGCCAGAATGTGTTCCCCGCCGAAAGACGGAGACGCGACCGCGCAGGTCCATCTTGCCTGAATTTTAGGGCAGATGCTAATTGGTGCTATCCATCCAGCTCTCCGAAGATGCCAAGTTTATTTATGGCATCATGTATCGAAGGTTTAAACGGATGCGGCCGATGTAGCAGACTTCGTCAGATTCCTCCTCGTTAAAGGGTTTTTGATTGTGGGGACGCTCTTCCCTGCAGGCACAAGCCCCTGCAGTTAATTATGCTACCGCGTCGCGGTAACCATTTTCTCCTTCTCCAGATGGTCACTTCGTGTCGTGGGTGTTTGTTTTGTTTTTGGTTGCCCGTGGATTGTATACGGAGACTAATTTATGTCGTCGACCATAGGGCGTGGATTAGTCCAAATCCGTATCTTCTTAGATTTGGGTTTGGGATAGGGTTTAAGGATACGTTAGTCTCATTTGAGACTAAGATCAACTTAAACGTTTGTTAAGAATACGTTAGTCTAGTTTCAGACTAAGATCAACTTAACGGGATCGTTTAGATCCAACAAGAGAGCATTTGGGCTCTATTGCTTAGTTTAGGGACATTGCGGTCCATAATTAGTTTAAAGACGTTACAGTCCAAGGTTAAGGACATCATAGTCCATGGGCTTAAGGACCCCACAGTCCATGGGCTTAAGGACCCCACAGTCCAAGGTTAAGGACATCATAATCCATGGGTTTAAAGGGACCCCACAGTCCGAGGTTAAGGACATCATAGTCCGTGGGTTTAAAGGGACCCCACAGTCCAGTTTAAAGACGTCATTGTTTACCGCCGGAAACCGGGAAGACGAACGTCTTGCCTAAATCTGGGGGCAGATGCTAATTGGTTCTATCCGTCCACCTCTCCGAAGATACCAAGTTAATTTATGGCACCGTGTATCGAAGGTTTAAACGGATGCGGCTGATGTAGCAGATTTCGTCAGATTCTCCCTTGTTTGAGGGGTTTTTGATTGTGGGAACGCTCTTCCCTGCAGGCGCAAGCCCCTGCAGTTAATTACGCTACCGCATCGCGGTAAAAACTTTCTCCTTCTCCAGATGGTCACTTCGTGTCGTGGGTGTTTGTTTTGTTTGTGGTTGCCCGTGGATTGTATATGGAGACTAATTTATGTTGTCGCCCGTAGGGCGTGGATTGGTCCAAATCCGTATTCTTCTTAGATTTGGGTTTGGGGGTTTGGTTTAAGGATATGTTAGTCTCGTTTGAGACTAAGATCAACTTAAACGTTTGTTAAGGATACGTTAGTCTAATTTTAGACTAAGATCCACTTAACGGGATCATTTAGATCCAACAAGAGAGCATTTGGACTCTATTGTTTAGTTTAGAGACATTGCGGTCGATTAGTTTATGGACATTACGGTCCAGGGTTAAAGACATCGTAGTCCATGAGTTTAAGGACCCCACAGTCTGGTTTAGAAACATCGTAGTCTATAAGATTTAAAGACATCGTAGTCCATGAGTTTAAGGACCCCACGGTCCGTAGAAATGTGTGGTTGTCGGGACCCGTCACCTCTCTGAAGACGTTGAAGGATTACAACGACAGATATCAGAGGAGTAAAGAGATGTACCCTCGAACCGGATGTAGATTGATTGGAAAATCTATAGCCCAGTTTGGGACTAAGATTTGTTGAATATTCGTGAGCAGATGGGCTCAATTGAATATAAGTTGAGGACTTACGGCAATGTTGGGCTAAGTCCAATTAAAAAGTTTAATATTTTTATTACTCTAGCTATTGAGCCTTTATTTGGGCTTGGCCCTTTTAATAATGCTAAACATTGGGTTCTGACATCTTCTGTCTTGTATTGAATGCATAGCATTCATCAGAACAATGTGTGTTCTGACAGTGCGCCGCGTGGCGCGCCACGCGCTTTGCGCCAATCAAAGAGCGCATAGCGCTTCTGTCGGGTAGCGCACGCGAAGATAACGCGTGTCGCGCTTAGCGCTAAGCGCTAGTTTATTAGCGCATTGCGCTTTCAATTTATGAGCGCTTTGCGCTGATTTAATGGTGCACTAGTGAGTGACACGTGGCGTGCTTGGCGCTGAGCACCGGTCCATGGGCGCGGTGCGCTGTCTCAGAAGCGCAAAGTGCAAGCTGTGTCTATGATTGACACGTGGCATGTTTTGGCGCTGAGCGCCGGTCCAATGAGCGCAAAAGAGCAGTTCTTGAGTGCAAGGCGCTTTTCAGTAGCGCAAAGCGCATTTGATCAAATTTATTATCAGAGAACAAGTTTATGTTCTCCTTTTAAAGGAGGCCTTGCCTCAAAGTTCAAGAACAAAAGTTCATTTATAAAAAGGCACTGCCTCTGTAGATCAATGATATGTAAATGAAGTAAATACTTCTTTTTTATGATAGGATCTTTTGATCTCTTTTTTATTAAAGACCTTGGTCTTTTTATAGATCTATGAAATTTTTTAGAAGATAGTTCTTCTTTTCATGAGATGATTTCATTTCTATGTCCAAGAATCATGTTCTTTACCCTGAAGAAATGATCTTCTTTTGCTAAAAAACTTGCTTTTCTCTCTTTGAGTTTTCTCAAAGTTTGTAGGGGGGTTTCTCTATATCAGACTTTAAGTCTTGGGGCCTTTATATAGGGCAAATTGATTTGATAAATCAGTTAAAGAGATTTTTCTCTGATTGATTTGGGAATATTTCCCCACCGTTGGATCTTTGATCCTAAGGGTTCTGTTTTGCAGAAGATAATCTTCTTGTTTTAGTATGATTGGCAAGATCTTTCCATAACAGAATTTTAATTCTGATTAATTAATAATTCATTATTAGATCTTTTGATCTAACGGTGGGGAATTCTTAATTCCAGAGCTGGCGCACCTTGCGCTAGCGCACCTACGTTTGACACGTGGCGCGCAGCGCAGAGCGCAGTGCAACTGCGCTAGCACACCCGTGTTTGACACGTGGCGCGCAGCGCAGAGCGCAGTGCAACTGCGCTAGCGCACCCGCGTTTGACACGTGGCGCGCAGTGCAGAGCGCTGGATCTGAAGCGTTGCTTCGATTTTTGAATTTTGAAATTTTAAAACAGAGCTTTGCTCTGATTGGGGGTGCGCTGCCTAGGGCGCAGCGCACCTGGCGCTAGATCTGAAGAGTTGCTTCGATTTTTTTATTTTTGAATTTCAAAACAGAGCATTGCTCTAAATGGGGGAAACAAATGCCCCCCCCACCGTTGCGCTTACGTGGCCCACACGTGAGCGCAGCGGTGGTAACATCTGAGCCCTTGGATCAACTCAGAAGTTGAAGAGGCGGCTTAACGCCTATAAATAGGACCTTTGGTCCTCTAGATGATTATCATCTTCTTTCTTTGAGAATTTTTGTTCAGAGCGCAGCTCTTTTGTTTAAGAACTTCTCAAGAGTAAACACTCTTTCCAAACTTAGGTAAAAATTTTAATAAATTTTAATAAGTTAGGGTTTTACCCATTAACAGAGCCTTGCTCTTTATAGATCTCTGATCTACAGAAAACTCATTTAGGGTTTCATTTGTAGAGCTTTGCTCTCATGAACCCATAGATCTAAAGAGATCTTTTGGGGTTTCTCAGCCCATAAACAGAGCCTTGCTCTTCTGAATGATGTGTAGATTCCTTAATCTTCGATGAAGAACTCTTAAGAGTTTTTTTATGGATCTTGAAGATCCCAGAATTTTTTTAATTCCTCAAAACTAATTTTAATTAATCCTTGATGGATTTTTTCCATCATCATTACAGAGCCAGGCTCTCAAGAAATCTTATTCCTTCATGATCAGAGTTTGATAAGTGTCACTCTATCATAGAGCTTTGCTCTCGAAGGGAGATTTTCTCCTTTTTCCGAGGGATTTCTCATTCAATGAGAATTTTCTTGAGAATTTCCTCATTAATTAACAGTCTCATCCAATGATGAGGCTGTTTTATTAATTTTTAATCGATGAATTATCATCTAGATTTTGTGGGTCCCCTTTTGGTCCCCTTTCCACTGCATTGCAGTGTGGTACAACTTTTAAAGTACCGAGTGTCAGAAATTTAAAATTGAATTATAGCACTAACAATTGATTTCTGTCCCCCCTTTTTGCAGGCAACATGTCTTTCGATGCCACGTTTCCATTCGTCCGTTCAGAGGGAGGATTCCCTAAGGCACCTATGGACCGAGAGGTTCTCGCGCTCATCAAAGACCGTGACCCGAAACACAAAAATCTCCACTTGTGGGGCAGATGGTATGACCAGATTATCAGAGGTCATCAAAGCTTCTCTTGTGCGACGCCGTCGGAGCCGATCTCGGCGATTCCGTATGCAGATGCACCCTCGGTGAACTATGCCGTGGAGGTTGTCAATCAAACTTCGGAGGGTCTTGATTGATACGAATTCTCGGTGTGTATGTAGAAAATGTATAGAAATCACAACCAAAAATATTTTGACCGCAATCAATAATGGTGTCGATTGTAGCGCGTTAGCGAGTGCGGATCGTCCACAGGGAAAGTGAGATCCGTTCGAATTTGAATTAGATGAATTGAAAATTAAAGAAAAGAAAGAAAAGACAATTCAATTCAAGATTTAAAAGTGAATTCAAGAATTATCTTGATCTAAATCTAAAATCAAGAAAACATTTAAAATCAAGAATTAAGAATTGATGATATCCAATCCAATAATCAAGAATCTAAGTGAGGCTCGTAGGAATCGATCGAATCTATAGACGTGATAAAATCTATTAATTACGTATTCTTATCCATCGATGAAATTGATACTAGATCGATGATAATCAACAAGAATTAGGGATTTCTTGCGGAAACTAGGGTTTCATCATCTATCCTTTGTCCATTCGTTGATTTCATTCACATTCTAGCCTCTAGTAAATTCAAGAATCGATCGTGGATCCCTAATTACGAGCGAACACAATCAAGAAAGTATCACTCGAAACTAGGTCGTCGATTCTTCAATTTGCTAAAGTTTACAAAACTCATAGGACTTATGAATCGTTTCAAGATTTGTAATATCATCATCTATTGATTCTCTCGACTCCTTCACGAGCGGAGTTTTACTCAAATATCATAACAAGAAACACAATCAAGAATTGAGATCGAATCATGATGCAAGAATGTAAAGAAAGCAAGATAAAAGAATTTCACCTTTTATTTATCAACAATTTCGTTACAATTCTCTCAAGAACTACAATGAGGAAAGAACTCGATCGTCGATTTAGCTTCGCTCGTCTTCGTGAGTCGCGGATCGTCTTGGATCACTTGCTCGGATGAAGATCGGCTTCGCTCCTAAAAGGTTGAAGGCTTCTTGCTTGAATTGTACTCGGTGTTCTTGATTTTTGGCTTTTGATTTTGAATTGGGGATTAGGGTTTTGAATGCACAAGTTGTGTCACTCAACTTGTGTGAAGAGATGATGGTTGAACAACTAACTAATGAACAACCCTAGAAGTGAAGTCTTAGGGTCCCTTTTATAGCCTTCATTAGCTTTGGCTTCCTTTAGAAGCTAGGTTTAGTTTAGCTTCCCTTGTAAGCTAGGTAGTTAGGTAGAAGCTTCTATAGGTAGTTAGTTAGGCTTTAGCTTCCTTCATAAGCTTGGAGGTTAGGGAGAAGTTTCTAGGCTTAAGTTGTTAAGTAGCTTGCTTTGGAAGCTTGAGAGTGATTAGCTTGGAATGTAAGCCTTGCTGTTCTGGCAGAAACTTCTGGAGAATTCTGGACTTTGAAGTGGCTTGATGAGGTGTGAGACTTGAAATAAGAATACTGCAGAAGATTTCAGCTGACGTCACCCCCACGTGGCCGCGGATCCGCCGCGCATGCCATGCTCCGGCCGCGGATCCGCGGCCCAATAGGAGCTTTGGTGTATCAATTTTACATTGCTGCTTCCTTCTGACTTAAGAATATATTTCTGATATGTTGAATCTTAAAAGTCCTTCTAGTCCATTACCAGATCTCAAGTCTTGGAGTTGGCGTATTTTTATCAGCACCTTTTTCACAGTTTTGGCTTTTCTCCTGGAATTTCCTGCACAGATTCTCGAAACAAGTGTTGCGCTATACAAAGATGATGCGATGCCATGATAAACACTCAATTTCCCTCAAAATGTCGGTTTTAAAGTATAACACATGTAATTTGGTATTTTACAGCTGTTTTGCTAATATGTGCTATATTAATACCGAACACCTCTAGATGAGTGCAAATGGTAGGGAAATTGATGTGTTAAAAATGCAATATTTTCGACTGATCAAGTCTTCTTCAACCTTCGATTGCCGCCGTACCAATGCAGCTGCCGGGGACTTTGGATACCCTGGGGCGGCGCATATGCCAAGGCGAGTCGCGCCCTTGGGGACAACCCTACAACATCGGGCTAACTCCCCGTCATCCGGCCGGGTATTTGCAGTGGGCCAGGTACATCTTGTCGGCGAAGAAAACGCAGCTGCTAAAGCTCGGCCTATACCCTACGGTTTATGCTTCGTTGTTCCAATATTCTGCTCCTCCTACATGGTGGATTAAGGCGTTCTTAGAGCAGTGGAACATCCCGACCCATACCTTTCTTCTACTGGACAGAGAAGTCTCCATCTCTTTAGAAGAATTTGCTGAGGTTTCCGGTCTTCCAGTTAGGGGAGAGCACTACGAGGAGCTGCTTCCTCCGGATGAATACATTTTTGCCACCAAGCCGGTGGTGATGGGCCTCACGCCAGAGAACGCCATTCAGCACCAATTCCCTAGTCTGATAAATGTGCTGAACATGTACGAGAGCCTCTTCTTGGAATCCGGAGGTCGGGGGGTCAGTTTTGCGGACTTCATTGCTCGGTTTCTTCGTCCGGAGATTTTGTCGCAACGAGGCGAAAAGTTTGCCAAGCTCGATGATCCCTTCGGCTTTGGCTTGGACCGTCGACCAGTACTGGAAGATGATCAGAAGGGCTTTTTTCTTCTTAATGCTACGATCATCCCTCTGTCAGAAATCGCCGCTCCGGGCATTGACGAGGAGGCTTTCTTGGGCTATGGTTGTGCTGGTTCGCGCTCCCTATGCATCCTCATTACATGAGGCCTTCCATCTTCTACCCCACGCATCGCATGGTGGCTGGAATACAAGTGGCCATCGGGATCGCCGGGTTAGCCCATTTATACCATGGTCTTAGCGTGGCGGCGGATACCACTGAACCGGGGGTGCATGCTGCCAACTTCCTGATGCATTACTTTACTTCATGGATGGAGATGCACGTGCTCGGGGTCTTTGGCATTCACAAGAGACCTTCCTTTTACGAGAAATGCAAGTTCCCGCGAATTATGCGGCTGGTTGACGCCTCCATCGTAAGTCCGTCACAGTGGGAAGCTAGGGGTTTGCTCCTTCGTCCACGCACGGTCGGAGATGGTATGTCTTTCACAGACAAAGTCCTGACGATCGGCCAGGAAACTTCCAAGACGGTGTTGGCATTGCGCGACGTTTTTAAGGATAGGGCCTCCGTGTTGAAAGCCCGGGAGATTCTCCATTTATACTCCATCAGGCCGGGATTTCTTGTATTCAGGCTAAATGATGCAGCGCTATTTATGAGATACAATCCCCATCATTTTGCCCAGCAGCTGAGCTATAACCAGGGGGTCCCGCTGGAGGCTTTCTTGGTAGAACCCGCTGCCACCAGAGAGGGAATACGGGGTGCGCTGCATCACTTCATGCGCTTGAATACGGGCTCTCACTTCTTCATTAGCGAGCCGAGTTGCATCTCGAGGGCCCTTAACGTACACGTGGCCTGGTATCAACACGCGATGGGTGCTGTTATCAGGAAAGAGAGGCGGCTGCTGCTCGATCGCAAGAGTGTGCCCCCTGCCGGTGATCGCAACGTCCCTTTAAAGCGACGGATCGTTGTCCCCCCTCCGCTAAGAGAGGTTGCTGCAGTTGAGCCTCCACGTGTGCTAAGCCCTACGCGTGGATTGCCCCCTTCTAGCGTGTCTGAAAAAGAAGTGGCTGCCGCGTTCCCTGAGGACAGTCCTGAACCACCGGTGCCCCGTGCTCCCGTGGAGATGATAAACGCAGCTTCACCTGAATCTGGCGTGGGCTCGGATATTGGGACTCGTCGTCCCAAAGTTCCCGTCAAGCGTAAGCTTGTACTGGCTGCGACCGGAGCTCGCTCACAGAAGAAGAAAAAGAAGTCGATCCTTTCTGTCGACGTTGTACTTAGCCAGGAGCCTCACGCTCCTTACGGTGAGGGCCTGAGCGAGTATGGGACAAACGAGGGCTTGTTCATACCGCCAGATGATACTGATCTGACGGCTGCCATTGCAGCTTCTGAACAATTAGCCAGCCACGAAGAGGGGTTGGCTATCCTCGCGCGATCAGGTAATCATTAGCTGTATTTTACGCCATTGCATCGTATTTCTATTATTGTGTTTTGACTGATGCTTTTCCTTCTTTAACAGGCATTTCCACTGAAAAAGCTCTCGCAGCTTCTCTCAAGACCTTTGAGGAGGAGGAGAGGAATCGTGCTTCGTTGGGCATTGGTATGCCTCGGCTTATTGCATCTTCATTCTCCTTTTTTTTAGACGATCTGACCCTTTCTTTATCTTATTGCAGGGACCACAATGCCGATCCCGCAAAGTGATGTGAAAATTCTTCCCGGACCAGCCACCGAAGTCCCGGCCTCTTCGGCACTGCCGAAAGAGGCCTTACTCAAACGACCGATGACGGAAGCTATGACGCCTCCAGAGGTAACCCTTGGTGCAGGTGGTGACGTCCTGTTGATGGAAGCATCTAGAAGGTCCGCCTTGACGGCCCGAGCGGAAAGGAAGCACCGAATGAGCACGGCAAGGGAGCATAGTGCTGCCTTAACCGTGGGCGCGGGCTCGAGCACCGCTACCCCTGCCCCTACTCCCTCAGAGGAATCACCGGCTGCCTTGTCCACTGCCTATAACGAGCAGCATGTGCGGCTCAGGAAGCGGTCGAAAGACCAACCCAAGATAATGTGACACGGGGTTCCGTTGTCAAAGTTTTAAGTATCAATTCTCATATATCTTATCTTGTAGAGCCGAGTCTTCCTGAAGAGGTGGCAGCGACCGCTGATCCTGAGGTAGCGGTGGAGGAGGTAGCTGTGATTGCCGAACCCGGGGCGTCGGTAAGCGAGGTGGCTGCGATTGCCGGGCTCGAGGTAGTGACTGGTAAGTCAGTCACGATTGTCGAGCCTGAGATAGCTGTAGGTGAGATGGCTACAGCCGCCGAGCCTGAGGTGACGATGGGTGAGACGGGTACGACCGCCAAGCCCGAGGTAGTCACTCTGTCGCAAGAGTCGGGCACTGTCCCGATCGTCGCTCTTTCTACCTGCGACCCTTTGCCATCTCCTGGCGTCGCGAGCATTACGACGGCTCTGGTAGAGTCAGGGGATGAGGCGATGGGAGGTGAGACCTTCCCGATGGAAGAGGATGGAGCAGTTGCTGTGTTAAGTGACGCCCTTGTCGCGGTTCCAACTGGCGACTCACTAGGTAGATTTTGGATCATTGCTTTTCTTTTTATTCTGCAATCTTTTTCAATCTTTCCTGACAGGGTTTATCTTGTTTCTAATGCAGGTGCGGCGAGCGCTGAAGTCGCGCTACCCGAGGCAATGCCATCAGCTACAGCCTTGACGGTGACCCCTCCTCTAACTTCTCTCGTACAATCTGGGATGTTGGAAGGTGCGGATTCGTGATCCATCAGTCTTACTTCTAGGCCGTATAATTTACGTGCTGACATTGCGTTACTGTGTCTTTGCAGGAGTTCTTTTTGACCACCTGTATCAAGTGTTGCATCCACACTTCTCGTTCCTGTCAGAGATTAGTCCGTCAGGTGGTGTCGGTGAGTATCTTTTCTAAATGACGTCTTCTCTTTAACGGGTAGTCATATTATTACTGATCCCTTTTCGTATTGCTTGTAGCCCTACAAATCGAAGGCGGGGACGCGACTATCGTTGCGCCACCAGTACTCCCAGCTCTGCCTCCTGTTGCAGCCGGTATAATAGACTCTATTTTTTTGTGTATGTATATTTTTTTATTTCTCGAGCCGTGATCTGATTGTGATTTGTTTTGCAGCGGTCACATCGACTCCAGCCCCGTTCGAGTCTCGCGTCATAATGCCGGCCGGACCCTTTTCCAGACGTCCATCCTCGAAGGGTGCCGCAAATAGTCTGCGCATGGTAAGCGACTATATCGAGGAGCTTAACGCGGAGGCTCCCGCTTTTGCTGCGGATTTTGCTGCGAAGGTTAACCTAATGCTAGCGACGCTTATGAACTTCCATAATGAAGGCGTTGTCGAGTCTTGGATTAACCATTGCTGGAAGATTGAGGCCTGCCTGAATGAGCTTGAGCTAAGGCGACCTGCTTCGGAGGTGTTGGCTTTGAACTCCCAGCGAACTGCATGGGTTGAGCAGAGCGTTCCATTTCTTCGCCATTTCGAACGAGAGGCAACCCTTAAGCGAAAGGAGTGTGAGGCGACTTCCGCTGAATCTGTTCGACTGCGTGCTAAGGTTGCAGCAAATGCTGCCCAGCTGAACACCATCTTTGAAAACCTTCAACGATGTATCTCTGACGGGCTGGTGTTAAGGAAGAAGCTTGATCTTAGTGTGCAGGTTGCACAAAGTCAGGAAGTTGCTCAGCAGGAAATTGATCAGAAACTTTCATCCTGCCTGCAGCAACGGGCCGAAATTAAAGAAGAACTGGCCGCGGCGGCTGATCGTGAGAAGGAGTTGAAAGGAGTGCGCGAGCAGTTAGCTGATTTATTGAAGACGCCTCCCTCCCAGTAGATGTTTTTGCATCAGTGAAACACTTGTAATCTTTTGAATAACATGTATCCATTTTTTGTTCTTTTATATAATGTATCTTGTATTCCAATGAGTTTATGAATAAAAGATACACATTTTTTGTTCTACTGTTGCTTTCTTCTCCTTGTTGTGTTGTTGCCATATGATTTTAGCAGGTGTGGCTTGTAGATAGCATATAGCTGTCCATCTTGGACTCTCCGAGAAGTAGTGACGGCTTAGGGAGCAGGTTCAGATCTGCTGCCTAAGACTTTTCAACTTTATAAGCCGTGAGGGTCTCATAAAGATTTTTCTCCCTACGAGTCGTGAGGATCTCGTAGGTATATTTTCTCCTTAGGAATCGTGAGGATTCCTAAGCGCGTTTTCCCTTATAAGTCATAAGGATCTTATAAGAGAGTTTTCTTCCTTACGAATCGAGAGGATCCATAAGTGTTTAGTGGGTTAGACATGTAGATGACGTATTTCCGAAACGGGGTCATATGGATGACGTATTTCCGTAACGGAGTCATATGGATGACGTATATCCGAACGGGGTCATGTGGATGACGTATTTCCGAACGGGGTCATGTGGATGACGTATTTCCGAGCGGGGTCATGTGGATGACGTATTTCCGAACAGGGTCATGTGGATGACGTATTTCCGAGCGGGGTCATGTGGATGACGTATTTCCGAGCGGGGTCATGTGGATGACATATTTCCGAACAGGGTCATGTGGATGACGTATTTCCGAGCGGGGTCATGTGGATGACGTATTTGCGAACGGGGTCATATGGATGACGTATTTCCGAACGGGGTCATGTGGATGACGTATTTCCGAACGGGGTCATGTGGATGACGTATTTCCGAGCGGGGTCATATGGATGACGTATTTCCGAGCGGAGTCATGTGGATGACGTATTTTCGAACGGGGTCATGTGGATGACGTAGCGTCTGTTGTAATGAGACGAATATCGGAGTGGTCTCCAGGTTGTCTGTGAGCCGTTGAGATATGGCTTCTTTTTCTGATGGAGCCTGGGGAGGGAAGGCGTGATTCCTTCTTTGTTTGCGACCCTAGATTGTGTACAGGGATTGATGTAATATCACCTGTAGGGCATAAATTTTATTTATATATTTTTTATTTCCGCGATGCTCTATCATTTCAGCTTTTATATCGCGAAGGTCGCGATTGCCCAATCATTTCGGCTATTTTTCGCGGTGCCCAATCATTTCGGCTATTTATTTTATTTTTACTCGCTGGTTTTTATTGCGAGTTGCCCAATCATTTTGGCTGTTTTGCATGCATACATTTTTTACTTGCTGGTTTTGTTGCAAGTTGCCCCATCATTTCGGCTATTTCGTATGCATGTGTGGCTCGCTGGCTTTTCGCTACAAGCTTGGGACTAGACACCGATTTTGGCATCAGCACCGCTACAACTGGAATATTGCCATGAGCGAATCATCATTTGTCCCTGTCAATGTCGAACAAAAGTGGCTTAGCAAACAGGGTTAAGATCCTGTCGACTAAGGCTTTTGACTTCATGAGCCGTAAGGGTCTCATAAAGGTATTTCTCCCTACGAGTCGTGAGGATCTCGTAGGTGCATTTTCTCATTAGGAATCGTGAGGACTCCTAAGTGTATGGCTTCTCTTATAAGTCGTAAGGATCTTACAAGAGTGTTTTCTCCTCATAAGTCGAGAGGACTTACAAAGGTTGTTCACCATGTAGACATATCCCTAGTCACGGATGGGACTTTGTTAGGGAAATGTCTAATCGCGCCCGTGGATTATATACAAGCGTCAGCATTGAACCGCTTGTAGGGCAGTGCTGGAGGTTGTGGTAGTCGCTTAAGAACAGATTCAGATCCCTGTAGCTTAAGACTTTCAAATCTCCTGAGCCGTGAGGGTCTCATAAGAGGGTTCTCCTTACGAGTCGTGAGGATCTCGCAAGTGTAATTTCTCCCTAGGGATCGTGGGGATCCCTAAGTGCATGTTCTCTTATAAGTCGTAAGGATCTTACAAGAGTGGTTTCTCCTTACAAAGTCGAGAGGACCTTGCAAGTGTCTTTTAACGAGATTGCACCCTTTCGAGTTTTCACAAAACTCGCCGGTAGCCCTGTTGTTTTTACTCACGGAGCCCTTTCGAGTTTTCATCCATGCCCATTTTGCTTATGGACATACCGTTTTGTTTTTTTTGTATCAGCTTTGGGATGCTGTAACCCACAGTAATTTATTGACGTCTCGGTCAACAGCTAGTTTTAGGACATAGTGGTCCATTGTTAGTTTAAGGACGTTTCGGTCCGTTGTTAGTTTAAGGACGTTTCGGTCCGTTGTTAAGGAAGTCGGCTACTACCTATAGAGTTTAGGCTTAGGAAGATAGCGAGCGGACATAGTCATCGTCATCTATCGTTGACTTAGGCTGTGACTCGTTAGGCGTAGTATTTCTTTAGGAAGCGGCCGTTTATTGGCCTGAAAGGTCTTTCGCCATGCATGTCCATGAGTAGATAGGCTCCACCCTGGTAGTCCTTGTCTATGATATACGGGCTTTCATAGTTCGGCTCGAATTTCCCCCGTTTAGCACGATTGGGGATCATAGGTCTTTTGACCACTAGCACGAGTTCGCCTTGGCGGAATGTCCTCGGCCTAGTCAATCTTTCGTATGAGCGCGTCATCTTTGCTTTATAAGCCTCCAGATTTTGTTGCACTATGAGCCGGGTTTCATCAAGGGCATCGAGCTCCTCAAGCCGAAGGTGAGCATTCTCTTCGTCTATTAGCTCGTAGTGAACTTCCACTCGTAAAGAAGGTAACTCTATCTCGAGGGGAAGTACCGCCTCTGTACCGAATACCAATGCATACGGAGTTGTGTTCGTGGCCTTTTTGAACGTAGTTCGATACGCCCAGAGAGCTTCATGCAGTCTCTCGTGCCAGTCCTTCTTATTTCGGGACACCATCTTTTTTACGATCTTCGTCAAGGTCTTGTTAAAAGCCTCAGCTTGACCGTTAGCTCGGGGATTATAGACTGAGGAGTATCTCCGGTCTATGTTATGCTGCTGTGCGAAACGGCTTATCTTGTGGCTTCTATAGGCTGGCCCGTTATCGGAGATAATCCGTCGTGGAGTTCCAAACCGATAAATGACGTGCGTCTTGAAGAAATAGAGGATATTCTCCGTCTTCACTTCCCTCAGCGGTACTGCCTCTGCCTATTAGGAGAAGTAATCAGTTGTCGCCAAAATGAACCGATGTCCTCTGGACGATGCTGGTTCAATGGGCCCGATTATGTCGGTCCCCCACATTTCGAACGGCCAGCTAGCCACTGTCGAATGTAGCGGATTCGGATGCTGATGGATGAAGTCTCCATGCATCTGGCACGAATGGCACTACTTCACGTATTCGAGGCAGTCTTGGATCATCGTGGGCCAATAATAACCTATCCGTTTGATCTTCAGCTTCATCTTCGGCCCGGCTTGGTGAGAACCGCAGAGTCCGTCGTGAGTTTCTTGGATGACTCTCTTTGCCTCTTCAGGTCCCAGGCATCTTAGCCACAGAGAATCAAATGATCTCTTATACAGAGTATCATTGACGAAAGCAAAAGACAGAGCTCGTTTCATAAGCTGATGTCTTGAAGATGCATCTTCAGGTGTTCGACGGGATTTGAAGTAATCTATAAAGACATCTCTCCAATCCGCGGCCTTTTCCTGATCTTTTATTTGCAGAGTCATTCGCTCGGTCGATCCGTTTTCTTCGGACAACTTCGGAGATACTTCTGCTGGAGCAAGAGTCTGACGGCTTTGCAAAACGATCCTCACGTCATCGAGGTTCTTGTCAGCCAGTTCTTTAGCGAGCTTGGCTAATGCATCCGCCTTGTTATTTTCCGCACGTGGTATGCTTTCCAAGGTGTAGGAAGGAATTTAGGTCAACAGTTGCTGCACCCTTTCGCCGTACTTCACCAACTCTGGTTTGCACGTCTGATAGTCGCTATTTACTTGACTAACGATCAGTTGGGAATCTCCGTATATGAGGAAGTTTTCAATTCCTATATCGATAGCGATCTCGAGACCTGTTATCAAAGCTTCATATTCGGCCTCATTGTTCGTTCTCGACTCTGTCAAGAAGAAGGCGAAGCGTATTATCCCTCCTTGTGGAGTTACGAAGATGAGGCCTACTCCCGATTTGATTATAGGGGTAGTTTGTTTGCGCTTCTTCATGGAAGACGCTCCATCAAAATAAAGTTCCCATCGGGTATCACCCCCGTCGATCGTGTCAAACGTATGTTCGTCTGGCAGTTCGCAATTCAAAGGAGAATCGGCAGGTATCGGATGCTCAGCGAGGAAGTCGGCGATGGCCTGGCCTTTCATTGCCTTAAGAGGCCGATAAGTTATCGAGAATTCCATCAAGAGCAGGACCCATTTAGCGAGTCGTCCTGTTAATATGGCCTTCGACATCAAATATTTGAGAGGATCCACCTTCGATATGAGATGGACCTCGTGTGCCAACGCATAGTGTCTGAGCTTCGTTACTGCAAAGATTAACGCCAGGCAGTGTTTTTCAATGGGAGAGTAATTCCTTTCTGCCCCCAGTAGAACTCGACTCAAATAGTAGAGAGCTCTTTCCTTCCCTTGGTCGTTCTCTTGTGCCCACAGCGCGCCTAAAGAACCTTCAAGGGCTGTTGTGTACAGGACGAGAGATTTTCCCTTAACGGGAGCAGCCAGTACTGGCGGATTCTGCGGGTATTGCTTGATTTCGTCCAGTGCGCCTTGGCATTTACGATCCCAGATGAACGGGGTTCCTTTCTTCATCAAGTGACTGTAAGGACGGCACTTGCCTGAGAGATTGGCTATAAATCACCGGATGTACGCGAGCTTTCCTTGGAGAGACCGCAATTGCTTGAGAGTCCTTGGCGGAGGCATTTCTATAATCGCCTTGATCTTCGACGGGTCTATCTCGATGCCTCGGTGTCGTACGTTGAATCCCAGGAATTTGCCCGAGGAGACTCCGAACGCGCATTTGAGATGATTCATCTTCAAGTTGTACTGCCGGAGGCGCTGAAACACGATCTTCAGATGCTCTAAATGTTCCTCGTATGATTTGCTTTTTACTACGAGGTCGTCGATATAGAATTCGACGATTTCATGTATGGGTCGTCGAAGATTTTCGTCATGGCCCTCTGATAGGTGGCACCGGCGTTCTTTAGACCGAAAGACATCACCTTGTAGCAAAATATGCCTAAAGGAGTCCGGAAAGCAGTGTGCTTCTGATCCTCAGGATGCATCTTTATCTGATTGTATCCTGATGAGCCGTCCATAAAGGAGAAAACCTCATGAGTGGACGTATTGTCTATCATCAGTTCGGTGACCGGTACTGGGAAGTCGTCCTTCAGGCAGGCTTTTTTGAGTTCCCGAAAGTCTACGCAGATGCACACCGTCCCATTTTTCTTCATCACTGGGACAATATTAGCGATCCAGTCAGGATATTGAACCTCCTGGATGAAGCCGGAGTCGATTAGCTTCTTGATCTCGGCGTTGATGCTCATCTCAAGCTCAAGACGCATTCTTCTCGGCGCCTGTTTGATCGGTTTGACGTCCGGAGATATTGCCAATTTGTGCACAGCAATCTCTGGATCTAATCCTGGCATCTCGGAATAGTTCTATGCGAAGCAATTTTTATGCTGCATGAGCACGTCTTTTAGCGTAGCCGCCCTTTCTTCATACAACAGTTCACTGACGTCTTTTAGCGTAGCCACCCTTTCTTCAGACAACAGCTCACTGACAAATGTCGGTCGTGGGTCACTTGCTGTCCCCAAATCAATTTTCTTGAGGTTATCTGCTGTAGTATGTATTCCATCTTCCAGCTCTTTTGGTGCCGGTGGAAATTCTGAGATTACCTCGTCATCATCGTTTTCGAAGCACCAGGGGAGTTCATCCACATTCTCGGCCTCCTCTTCTGACAGTGTGATCACGTGACAGGTACGAGCTCGCTTCTAAGACCGATGTTGATCTGGTTCTATTCTCGTGGATTTGGGTTCATGCTTTTGTGGCGGGGTTACCCTCCAGCTGCTAGACAGAGCAAACATGCCTTGTTGATATTGATCTTCGACCCAGTTCTTAAAGGTGAAGCAGTATTCAATAGGATGCCCTACTGCCCTGTGATAAAAGCAGTAGTCCGGGTGAGAGACTTCGCCTGCTTGCTCGGGATTCTTGGACTCCGGGAGGGTAATCATTTGATGTTTTATGACGAGATCGAATATCTTCCTTGTCTTGTCTTGAGGAAAAGAATATTCTTGACTCATCTTTTTCATAAGAGACGAATCCGGACTGCTCGATTCCTGATCGCGTGGCTTCTTAGACCCTCTTTGTCGCTGTCGAACGCCTTTCCCGTTCTTTAATTTATTTCTGCCTCTGCGTCGGGCCTTTTGTACAACGGGTTGATAAGGAGGAGCATTTTCATTTTTCACAGCCTGCTGAAGGAGGCGTTGCGTCCTGGCTTTCTCGTAGATGGTCATTTCGCGATTATGGTTGTCTCGAACCTTTTGACCTGCTTCCCTTATAATCTTGTCCATTTGTTCTTCGAACGACGAACTGGGTATTTTCACGGCGGGAGCTCTTTTTGGTTCTGGGTTAGCCTCTTCCCACAGAGCATCTCCTTCTTCATCAAAGTCATGTATGACGTAGCAGGCGCTGAGTAGCTCTTGTTTCTTGGATTGAACATATCCAAGCCCGGTCGTTCCATTCTCCCATTGGGCAACTTTCGTTGAGTTCCGGGAACGTTCCATATCCTGTTATAGAACTGTGCTTGTCGTGCAGTTTGCTTAAAGGGTACACCTTGGTGTCTCAAGAGTCTCTTCAGTCCGTCTGTGTAATATCTGGGTAAACGGATGGGCTGGAGCCTGTCAAGTGTGGAATCCGCGCCATGCCAGATTTCTTTTTCTACTTTGGTTTCCCCAGATCGGTAGAATAGGATCGCCTTCTCACCTTCTAGCCTGGGAGGGATATAGAACGTCTGCAGCTCATCCACATTATAGGTATCAAGCGTGTCTAGTTCTTTATGATGCTTGGGCGGAACCATGGCAACTTGCATACTTTGCTCTTCATCAGCGAAGGTTTGTATTAAAGGCCAAGCAGAGAATATGGCATGGACCTCATCTTCCGAGTCACTGCCGAAGATCAACATAGGAGCGGACAGTCCTGTCTTGTTACACTGGGGCGGACCCAAGTAAACTATCTCTTCTTCCTCCTCGGTATCACTCCCGAAGACCGGAATGGTAGGGATAGCTTTGTTCTCTGGTTTGTGACATCTTTCTATGTCCTCAAAGTCTGGTAAGAAGTATTTTGCATCTTCGTACTTGCGGACTTCGTTCATGGAGAATGGGTTTAGCTCTCCCGTCACAGTATACTCAAGACCATCCTTAAAATATTTCATACACTGATGTTGTGTAGAGGGAATGATGTTGTACTCGTGTAACCAGGGCCGGCCAAGCAAAGCGTTGTAGCATGTCTTGGCGTCAATGACATGGAACTTGATATCAGTGACGAGCAGCCCAAAGCGTAACGACAGTATCACGGACCCAAGCGTCCGTGATGACTGAGAGTCGAACCCGGAGATGGTGATCTTATCCCGAGCAAGGTGTTGAACACTCATGCAGATTTCCTTTAGCACCCTTACGTTAAGGAGATTGACGGAGGACCCATTGTCGACCAGGATTTTACCTATCTTGATGTCATGACAGTACCCGGAGACATATAAGGGACGGTTGTGTTCGCATGTCCCAAGGAGGAGATCTTCATCGCCGAAGGTGATGTCGGCTGTGTGTACTTCTTCCAGCTCATCCTTCATCTTTTCTTCGGTGAAAAAAGCTTGGAATTGCTCGGGCTCTTGTAACGCCTTGATCAATGAATCTCTCGCCTCTTTTGATAGCAGAAGGGCGTCGAGAATGCTTAGCTGCGAAGGTAGCTTTCTCAGGTGTGCCAGAACGTTGTAGTCCACCCTACTTTTCTTCGGCGGGTCCTTGGCTGTCAGCTTTTCGACGGCTTGGTCATCAAGGATGATATCTTCAGAAACCTATTCTTTCCCCTTATCCTTTCTATTTGACCCACTGTTCGAGGGTCCAAGATTCTTTTCGGGCAGCGTGCGGTTGCGCAGCTGAATATTTTCACAGGTCCTCGGTTCTTCCTCTTTTCCCAAGGCGGACTCTTTAAAGAGAGGGCTAAGAGTCATTTCTTCATCAGAGTCGCTCCCGAATGTAAGAACTTGCGATCCCCCGGCATTGACCATGCGACAGTTGCTGGTGGTTCTTTTATGCTCCTCGGTCATACTTCTCTGCTCCCAACAAGCTTTGCGTTTTATCCGCTTGAAATTTTGCCGGTGAGCAACATATCCCTGCCACTATCTTTTAAAAGCGTTGCACTCTTCAGTAGGGTGCGCAATCTTTCGATGATATAAGCAGTAGCTAGGATATATTTCTGCTTCACCAAGAATGTTTCCTTCGGAGGGTGGCAGCTTCATTCCCATTGATATGGCTTTGGCGAATCTCTTCCTCGTCTTGAACCTATTTTTATTCGCAATGGAGGTATTTTGATCTGGCGGGGATATTTCAGCCCTTTCGTCCAGTCGACGACATTTGGCCTTTTCAAATATGGCCATCTCACGCTCCCGATCAGCTTTGCTTTTAAGAAGAGCTGTGTTCAGGAATGCATCAATTATTTCATCTGATGGCCCCAGGAGTTCTGGCTCAGGACCTGCCCCCAGTTTCTTTGTGCAAGGAGCCTATTCATTGTCTAGCGACGAAGGAGAGATCACATGGCAACTTGCTACGTAATCTTCAGATTCATCCGATGAGTCTTCTCCATCATTTCCGTCCTCGAAGACGTGGCTGAGGAACTCTTGGAGCGTGATTGGAGTCTGCGTCTTCTGGTTATACTCTTCCAGTGCGTCAATCTGTTTTTGTAGGTCCGTGCGCTTGTCGCCAGGTTTCACGGGCTTCTTGGATTTCTTCTTCTTCTTTGAAGATTTTGACGGCTGGGTGTGAGTGCTTTGGCTATCACCACCAATTTTTAGAGTTGGGCGCGGCTTTAGCATCCGCTCGATGATCTCAGGTTCCAGTGGATTCTTCCACCTAATTGCCGGACATGTGTGGACATCCTTCAGCATTCTTTTCGTCTTTGCTGAAAGAGCGACCTCCTATGGAGCTTCTTCTACTAAAGAACATGAGCCCCCGGTGTATCCGTTTTCTTGGGAGTGTGTGGCCGAGGCGGGTTCACCTTACAGTTCTCAGATAATACGAATTTCCCTGCTGGTACTGATCTTCTATCCAGCTTTTGAAGATGTAACAATCCCCGATCGGATGGCCCAGCATTCGGTGATAAGGGCAGTAGTTAGGATTGCTAATGTCGCCTGGTTGCGCTGGGAGTCTTGGCTCTGGGAGTGCAATGAGCCTGTTGCGGAGTGCAAGCTCGAATAACCTCTTTGTCTTGTCTCGAGGGAACGAGTAAGGGTGACTCATTTTATCTTCGAGAGATCGAGTTCTGTTATTTTGGCGATCAACTGGTCTTGGGCCACCAGGCTGCTGTTGAGCGTTGGCTACGACGATCGCTTTCCCCTTTCCCTTCTCGTTTCGAGAGTCCGACTTTGGAGGAGACGATCTATAACCCATCTGGTCTATTTGGGCCAGTTTGTCGATTAAGGCTTGGAATGTGGTCGGCTTAAAGAACATCATGAATTGTGAAATGGTTGCATGAGGGTCCAAAGTGCCTATAAACATGCCTACCGCTGGCGCTTCTTCGATCCGATGTTCGCATTTCGACCACAGATTCTGCCATCGGATGGCGTATTGGACCCACGTTTCGCCTGGCTTCACCCTGGCATTGATCAATGCCGTTATCGGGGTGCGTTCACTAGCACTCGTGAATCGCTGGGTGAATAACAACTCCATTTCTACGAAAGTCTTAATAGAGTCGTTTGGAAGCTCGGAGTACCACTCAAATGCTGTTTCCGACAAGCTGCCGACGAATTGACGGAGCAAAAGGTTATCATCGCCCCCGGTGTTGCCGCAAAGAGCTCTGAACTGGGCGACGTGCTGGTGAGGATTGCCTGTCCCCTTGTACACATGGAATTTGGGGATTGTGTATCCCGGCGGGTATTTTATTTGGTCATACCAGCTTGGATACGGTCGCCCAGTTTTAACGACTTGACCGGCCGCTTCATTCGCCTGGTGAGCTCATATTTGCTGAGCTATATAGTCATCTAGAGCGGCCTTGGCAATAGTTTCCTCTTTGGCTGCTGAAAGAGCCGGAGGAGGGTTCAATGTCTCCCCTATGTCTTCTGCAATAATGATTGGAAGGTCTTCAGCTGGAGGATCCGGCTGTAACATCATCCCGACCATGTCTTGGAAGAGAAGCACCATTCGTTTTATGTTGGCAGCTTATTTTGCTGCTTCTCTGTCCTTCTTTTCGAGGACTCTGCGTAGGAAGTTAGCATCGGTTTCTTGTTCGTGACGCTGCTCTGATGATGCCTCCGGGCTTTCTTTTGGCCCGGTGAGTGCGACCATTTGCGTCAGCATTTCCTGAAGCTTCTGTTGATGCTCCTGGGCTTTGGTCACGGATCGAGTGAGCGGTCGGTGACCCGTCGAAGCGCGGCTTTCCTCTTTTTCGGAAGCCATATAAACGGTATGTACCATCATGCCCCCGGACTTGGGGCGTTTGGGCTCAGCGTCTTTGTGGTCTGCCGTAGTCACGGGGGCTTTCTCTGGCCTCCTTCTCTTTTGAGCAGTTGACGTTGAGGGGGCCGTTGCAGCGGGCACCCAGGTAGTTGTTGTCCTTCGCGGTTTGACAGGACGGTTCTCTTCCTGCTGAGCCTTCAGCTTCTTCTGTCGATGGGGATAGTCTTGATCAATCACCGATTCCTGGACCCGTCGCCAGGCTTTGTAAACTTTGGAGGACAGCCGTTGAGGGGGCTGATCCGGCTTTATTTCTGTAACATTCTTCACCGGTGGAGGAGATCTTTTCAGTACGGCGGTAGGAGAGTTCCTGCGCACCTTATTTAGCAGTTCAAAGCTGTTCCCGGATGGAACAACAGCATTGACTTTCACCGTTGGGGCTGGTGGAGTTAGCCCAGAGGGGGAGTTGCCCCCAGCCTTTCTTACTCGGCGCCAGTAGCAACGTCGAGCGCATCGAGCTGATGGAGTTGGTTTGGTGATGGGGATGGCTTTTTCATGCCCCCTGTTCTGGTGAGGAGTTGCTGGTACCAGCCTCTTGAAGACCGAGATCCGTCCAGCAGCAGTGTCTAACCTGTCAAATACAGACTTTTGAGCAGGAACGGGAGCCGGAGTGGGAGCTGAAATAGTCAGTCTTGTAAAGACCGACCTTTTGGCAGGAGAAGCCGTCTTGACGACTTCAGGAGTAGGGATGGCTATCCTCTTCGGAATAACCTTTTCTGGAACTGCAGGTTTCATCATGGGCCCGCATGAACTTTGGCCCAATCTGGCGAAGACTGAGGCGCTGGAGCTGGACGACCCATCGAGAGGGGTCACGGTAGTTGCAAGTCGATCAAAGACCAACTTCTTGGGAGCTTCTTATGTCGGTATAGGAGCGCTGAAGCTCATTGGTGGGAGTATGGTCTCGAAAAACAATCCAGTGGTGGCCTGCGTGACCTGGTCCACCGGCATCATGAACAGGGAGGCCGCTTGGGGCCCGTAAACTATGCCTTCAGATGAGGCAAAGCGCGAGTTGCAATTGCAGTTGGAACACTTCACGCAAGTGGATGCCATTGATGTTTCATTTCTGCG
Source organism: Agapanthus africanus (assembly GCA_030015575.1). Lineage (NCBI taxonomy): Eukaryota > Viridiplantae > Streptophyta > Magnoliopsida > Asparagales > Amaryllidaceae > Agapanthus > Agapanthus africanus. The sequence goes on from CM057337.1 coordinate 108,942,372, forward strand.
CCAAGCAGGAAATCAAATCTTAGTACTTCGAACCCAAGGGCAACCATATCAAACCGCGATTCGTTCGCGAACACGACACACGAAGTGTAGAGTGGAAAGAGGAAAACGTCCCACCGGGCGTGCCAGAATCTGTTTACCGCTGGAAACCGGGAAAAGGAACGTCTTGCCTGAATTTGGGGGCAGATGCTAATTGGTGCTATTCGTCCACCTCTCCGAAGATGCCAAGATGATTTATGGCACCATGTATCGAAGGTTTAAACGGATGCGGCCTATGTAGCAGACTTCGTCAGATTCCCCCTCGTTTGAGGGGTTTTTGATTGTGGGAACGCTCTTCCCTGCAGGCGCAAGCCCCTGTAGTTAATTACGCTACCGCATCACGGTAACAACTTTCTCCTTCTCCAGATGGTCACTTCGTGTCGTGGGTGTTTGTTTTGTTTGTGGTTGCCCATGGATTGTATGCGGAGACTAATTTATGTTGTCGCCCACAGGGCGTGGATTAGTCCAAATCCGTATTCTTCTTAGATTTGGGTTTGGAGGTTTGGTTTAAGGATACGTTAGTCTCGTTTGAGACTAAGATCAACTTAAATGTTTATTAAGGATACGTTAGTCTAATTTTAGACTAAGATCTACTTAACATGATCATTTAGATCCAACAAGAGAGCATTTGGACTCTATTGTTTAGTTTAGAGACATTGCAGTCGATTAGTTTAAGGACATTACGGTCCAGAGTTAAGGACATCGTAGTCCATGAGTTTAAGGACCCCACAGTCCAGTTTAGAGACATCGTAGTCTATTAGGTTTAAGGGCATCATAGTCCATGAGTTTAAGGACCCCACAGTCTATAGAAATGTGTGGTTGTAGGGACCCGTCACCTCTTTGAAGACGTTGAAGGATTACAACGACAGATATCAGAGGAGTAAAGAGATGTACCCTCGAACCGGATGTAGATTGATTGGAAAATCTATAGCCCAGTTTGGGACTAAGATTTGTTGAATATTCGTGAGCAGATGGGCTCAATTGAATATAAGTTGAGGACTTATGGCCAATGTTGGGCTAAGTCCAATTAAAATGTTTAACATTTTTATTGCTCTAGCTGTTGAGCCTTTATTTGGGCTTGGCCCTTTTAATAATGCTAAAAATTGGGTTCTGACATCTTCTGTCTTGTATTGAATGCATAGCATTCATCAGAACAATGTGTGTTCTGACAGTGCGCCACGTGGCGCGCCAGGCGCTTTGCGCTAATCAAAGAGTGCATAGCGCTTCTGTCGGGTAGCGCACGCGAAGATAACGCGTGTCGCGCTTAGCGCTAAGCGCTAGTTTATTAGCGCATTGCGCTTTCAATTTATGAGCGCTTTACGCTGATTTAATGGTGCACCAGTGAGTGACACGTGGCGTGCTTGACGCTGAGCGCCGGTCCATGGGCGCAGTGCGCTGTCTCAGAAGCGCAAACCGCAAGCTGTGTCTATGGTTGACACGTGGCATGTTTTGGCGCTGAGCGCCGGTCCAATGAGCGCAAAAGCGCAGTTCTTGAGTGCAAGGCGCTTTTCAGTAGTGCAAAGCGCATTTGATCAAATTTATGATCAGAGAACAAGTTTATGTTCTCCTTTTAAAAGAGGCCTTGCCTCAAGGTTCAAGAACAAAAGTTCTTATTTATAAAAAGGCACTGTCTCTGTAGATCAATGATCTGTAAATAAAGTAAATACTTCTTTTTTATGATAGGATCTTTTGATCTCTTTTTTATCAAAGACCTTAGTCTTTTTATAGATCTATGATCTTTTTTTAGAAGATAGTTTTTCTTTTCATGAGATGATTTCATTTCTGTGTCCAAGAATCATGTTCTTTACCTTGAAGAAATGATCTTCTTTTGCTAAAAAGATTGTTTTTCTCTCTTTGAGTTTTCTCAAAGTTTGTAGGGGGTTTCTCTATATCAGACTTTAAGTCTTGGGGCCTTTATATAGGGCAAATTGATTTTATAAATCAGTTAAACAAATCTTTCTCTGATTGATTTGGGAATATTTCCCCACCGTTGGATCTTTGATCCTAAGGCTTCTGTTTTGCAGAAGATAATCTTCTTGTTCTAATAAGATTGGCAGGATCTTTCCATAACAGAATTTTAATTCTGATTAATTAATAATTTATTATTAGATCTTTTGATCTAACGGTGGGGAATTCTTAATTCCAGCGCTGGCGCACCTTGCGCTAGCGCACCTACGTTTGACACGTGGCGCGCAGCGCAGAGCGCAGTGCAACTGCGCTAGCGCACCCGTGTTTGACACGTGGCGCGCAGCGCAGAGCGCTGGATCTGAAGCGTTGCTTCGATTTTTGAATTTTGAAATTTTAAAACAGAGTTTTGCTCTGATTGGGGGTGCGCTGCCTAGGGCGCAACGCTCCTAGCGCTAGATCTGAAGCGTTGCTTCGATTTTTGAATTTTGAATTTCAAAACAGAGCTTTGTTCTGATTGGGGGAAACAGTCATAGTCTATCAAATGTATGGTTGTCGGGACCCGTCACCTCTCCGAAGACGTTGAAGGATTACAACGACAAATATCAGAGGAGTGAAGAGATGTACCCTTAAACCGATGTGAGTTGAGTGACCTATAGTCCAATTGGGACTAAGATCTGTTAAAATATTTATGAGCAGATGGGCTCAATTAATATGAATTGAGGACTTATGGCCAATCTTGGGCTAAGTCCAATCAAATTAAAATGTTTAACATTTTATTTTGGGCTGGTGAACCTTTATTTGGGCTTGGCCCTGACAGTGTTTTTTTGTCTTTTACTGAATGCTGAGCATTCCTCATAGCCTTGGGCTTATTAAAGAACAATTTATGTTTTATCAGCGCAACACGTGGCGTGCTTGGTGCTTTGCGCCAGTCAAAGAGCGCAGTGCGCTTCTGCCGAGTAGCGCACACGTGAGGGATACGTGTCGCGCTGGGCGCTAAGCGCCAGATGATGGGCGCATTGCGCCAGTTTATGAGCGTAGAGCGCTAGTTTATGAGCGCATTGCGCTATTAGTTTAGTGGCGCACACGTGAGTGACACGTGGTGCGCCTGGCGCTGAGCGTCAGCCCATGAGCGCAGTGCGCTATTTTAAGAGCGCAAAGCGCTAGTTGTTAAGTGGCGCATACGTGATTGACACGTGACGCGCTCAGCGCTGAGTGCCAGTCTAAGAGCGCAGAAGCACAGTTCAAGAGCGCAAAGCGCATATGATCAGTTTTGTGATCCAAAAAGAGACTTTGTCTCAAGATTCTAAGAACAAAGGTTCTTATTTTGTAGGAGATGTTTCCAATCTCTTATATTGATGAAAGACTTTGCCTTTATAGATCTATGATCTTTAAGAGAATTGAATTATTCTCCCCCCTTATGATGAGATGATCTCTGAAAGACAATTTGTCTTATAGATTTATGATCTGTGAGAAGAATTATGTTCTTCTTTTTATGATGAGATCTTTTGATCTCCTTGTGAAAGACCTTAGTCTTATAGATCTATGATCTTTAAAGAAGTGAGTTCTTCTTTTTTAATTACGAGATGATTTCATCTCTGTGTTCATCATCATTCATTTCATTTTTCTTTACCTTGAAGAAAAAATCTTTTTTCTCTGAGAGCTTGGCTCTTCTTTCTCAACTTTCTCAAAGTTTTATGGGTAGGTTCCTTTGTATTTCTCTATCTCTTTTTTTTAGACTTGAAGTCTAGGGGCCTTTTTATAGGGCAAGCTGATTTGTTCAATCAGTTAAGGAGATCTTTTCTCCAATTGATTTGGAGAATTTCCCATCGTTGGATCTTTGATCCAAGGGCTTCTGATTTACAGAAGGCAATCTTCTTGTTTTTAACAAGATTGGGAAATCTTTCCATATAGAATTTATTCTGTATTTTTGGTGATTTTTAATCACCATTGGATCATTGATCCAACGGCGCTCTGATTTACAGAGCACAATTTTGTTGTTTAGAAAGATTTTGAGAAATCTTTCCTTAACAGAATTTAATTCTGATTAATTAATGATTTATCATTATTATTAGATCTTTGATCTGACGGTGGGGAGTTTTTTGTTCCAGCGCTAGCGCACTTGTGCTTTGCACGTGGTGCGCTGCTTAGAGCGCAGCGCGCTTAGTGCTAGCGCACCGTGCTTTGCACGTGGTGCGCTACTGAGGGCGCAGCGCACTCAGCGCTAGCGCATCTGTGTCTTACACATGGTGCGCTGCTTAGAGCGCAGCGCACTTGGCGCTGCATCTGAAGCGTTGCTTCATTTCAAAATTTGAATTTGAACAGAGCTTTGCTCTAATTGGGGAAACAGTGCGCAATCATTTCGGCTATTTTCTTTTTACTCGTTGCTTTTTATTGCGAGTTGTCCAATCATTTCGGCTATTTTGTATGCGTATATTTTACTTGCTGATTTTGTTGCAAGTTGCCCCATCATTTCGGCTATTTTACTTGCATTTTTTTCCGAGTACGGAACTCAAGATCTGATACCAATATTAGCATCAGCATCGCTTCATCAAGGTATAAGCAGTAATTTGGATGTGCATCCGCTTCGTCAAGGTGTATGCTACCAGGAGTATTTCCTTTAAAAGGCGGCAGCTTCATTCCCATTGACAGGGCTTTGGCGAATTTCTTCCTTGTCTTAAACCTGCTTTTGTCTGTTGTAGGCATGCTTCAATCTGGTTGGGGTACTCCACGGTTTCTCAATACCGGAGCTTCTTCAACTTGACGCCGACGCTTGGCCCTTTCGTACATGGTCGTTTCCCGCTCTCTGTCAGCTTTGCTTTTCTGAAGAGCTTCGTTTAGCAGCATGCCAATCAACTTATCGGGCGGTTTCAAGGATTTCGGTACCGATTCTGCCCCGGCTTCTCTGTTTCGGGAGCTTCTTTATCATCTATTGACGAGTGAGAGATCATGTGACAACCTGCCACGTAATCTTCAGATTCTTCTGACGCGTCGTCACCCTCGTCATTGTCATTGCCTCTGTTCTCAAGGATATGGTTGAGAAATTCCTGGAGTGTGACTGGGGTCCGCGCCTTCTGGTTGTATTCCTCCACCGCGTCAATATGCTTTTGCAGATCCATGCGCCTGTCGTCAAACTGCGCGGGCTTTTTGGCCTTCTTCTTTTTCTTCGAAGACTTTGACGGCTGGGCCTGGGTGTTTTGCCCATCGCTATTAACTCCCAATGTTGGGCGTGGTTTTAGCATCCTCTCAATGATCTCGGGCTCTAGCGGGTTTTTCCACCTGATTGCCGGGTATGCTTGAAGATCCTTCAGCATTCTTTTCATTTTTGCCAAAAAAACTACTTCCCATGGAGCTTCCTCTATGAATGAGCATGATGCCCCCGGCATGTCCACACTTTTAGGAGTGTGCTGTTGTGGCGGATTTACCTTCCAGTTTTCGGACAGCGCGAACTTGCCATGTTGATACTGGTGTTCAACCCAATTTTTGAAGACGTAGCAGTCTTCGATCGGATAGCCCAATACTCGGTGGTAGGGGCAATAATCGGGATCGTTGACATCGTTCGGTTGTAGTGGGTGTCTCAGCTCCGGTAGAGTAATGAGCCCGTTGCGCACTGCTAGTTCAAACAGTCTCCATGTTTTATCTCGGGGGAATGAGTAGGGACGTCTCAACTTCTCATCAAGGGATTGCCGCTTGTTGCTTTGGCGAACAACCGGTTTCGGGCCACTTGGTTGTTGTTGAGCGTTGGCGACAAAGGTCGCTTTCCCTTTGCCTTTTCCATTTCGAAGCTCCGTCTTTGAAGAGGGCGGTCTATGGCCCATCTGGTCCATTTGGTCCAGCTTGTCGATCAAGGCCTGAAAAGTGGTCGGCATGAAGAACATCATAAACTGGGATATGGTCGCCTGGGGATCGAGGGTTCCCACAAACATGCCTACTGCAGGAGCCTCTTCTATGCGCTGTTCGCACTTCGACCATAGGTTCCGCCACCGTATCACATACTGAACTTAGGTTTCTCCCTGCTTCACTCTAGCTTTAATTAGTGCGGTGATCGGAGTGCGCTCGCTAGCGCCCGCGAAACACTGGGTGAATAGCAATTCCATCTCGATAAAAGTTTTGATGGAGTCGTTGGGAAGCTCTGGATACCATTCGAACGCCATCTCCGACAAGCTGCCAATAAATTGGCGAAGCAGTAGCTTATCATCACCTCCAGTGTTGCCGCACAGAGCCCTGAACTGGGCGACATGCTGGTGGGGGTTGCCTGTCCCCTTATATACGTAGAATATAGGAATCGTGTATCCTGGCGGGTACTCAATCTGATCGTACCTGCCTGGATATGGTCCCCCAGTTCTGACGACTTGGCCAGCAGTTTCGTTCTCTTGGTGAGCTCGTATTTGTTGAGCTATATAATCATCGAGCGCCGCTTTTGATATTGTTTCCTCCTTTGCAGCTGACGAGGCCGGAAGAGAGTTTGATGTCTCCCCTCTATCCTCTTCAATTATTATTGGAGGCTCTTCGACTGGAGGGTCTGGCTGGACCATCATGCCGATCATGTCTTGGAATAAAAGCGCCATTTGTTTTATGTTAGCCGCTTATTCCGCGACCTCTTTGTCTTTCCTTTCGAGGATTCTGCGGAGGAACTCAACATCGGTTTCTTGTTCATGACGCTGCTCTGACGATATTTCCGGGCTTTCTTTTGGCCCAGTAAGTGCGGCCATCTTCGTTGGCATCTCCTGGAGCTTTTGCTGTTGTTGCTCCTAAGCCTTTGCCACAGACCATGTGAGCGATCGATGACCCGTAGAAGCACGGCTTTTCTCTTTTCCGGAAGCCATATAAACAGTATGCACTACTATGCCCCCAGACTTGGGGCGTTTGGATTCAGGGCCTTTGAGCTCTGTCGTGGACACGGGGATTTTCTCCGGCCTTCTTCTTTTGTGAACGTTCGAAGTTGAGGGGGTCGTTGTAGTGGGCACCCAAGTAGATGACACCTTCTGTGGTACGACAGGATGGTCCTTCTCTTGCCGAACTTTCATCTTCTTCGGTCGGCGGGAGTAGTCTTGGTTGATCACCGAGGCTTGGAACTGTCGCCAGACCTTGTGAATTTTAGAGGACAACTGCTGAGGGGGTTGTTCTGGCGTTGCCTTTGTGGCGCTCTCCACAGGTGGAGATCTTTTTAGCATGGCCGTCGGAGAGTTCTTGCGCACCCTTCTGAGTGGTTCGAAGCTGTTCCCAGTTGGAACAGCAGCATCGACTTCTACCGTTGGAGCTAGCGGAGTCAGTCCAGAAGGGGAACTGCCCCCAACTTTCCTTATTCGGCTCTAATGATGACGTTGAGCATGCCTTACAGACGGTATTGATTCAGCTATGGGGGTGGCTCCCTCATGCCGCCTGATCTGGTGAAAGGTTGTTGTTGGTGCCAGCCTGTCAAAGACTGATATCCGCTGGGAAGGAATAGTCAACCTATCGAAGGCCGACTTTCGAGTAGGGAAGCGGTTTGGACGGCTTCAGCTGCAGCAGGAGCTGGGATAGCCTTCTCTGGTATTGCGAGCCTCTTCGTGGGCCCCTTTAAGATTAGGCTTAGCTTGTCGAAGACTGAAGTATTAGACTTGGACGACCCGTTGAGAGGGGCCACGGTAGTGGTGAGCCGATCAAAGACCGACTTCTTCGGAGCTTCTTACGGCTGTAGTGGGGCGTTGAAGCTCATTGGTGGGAGCATGGTCCTAAAGAACAGTCCAGTGGTGGCCTGAGTCACCTGTTCCACTGGCATCGTAAAAACGGAGGCCGCTTGAGGCCCATAGGTCACTCCTCCAGCAAGGACGGAATGAGAGTTATTGCCGTTGTTGCAGTTGGTGCAGTTGAAAGCCATTTTCTCTGCACGGGAGCAAGACACCAAATCTTAGTACCTCGAATTCAGGGGCAACCATATCAAACCACGATTCGTTCGCGAACACGACACACGAAGTGTGGAGTGGAAAGAGGAAAAGGTCCCACCGGGCGTGCCAGAATCTGTTCGCCGCCGAAAACAGAAATGGAACCGCGTAGGTCCGTCTTGCCTGAATTTGGGGACAGATGCTATTTGGTTTTATCCGTCCACCTCTCCGAAAATTCCAAGTTGATTTAGGGCACCATGTATCGAAGGTTTAGACAGATGCGGCCGATGTAGCAGACTTCATCAGATTCCCCATCATTGTGAGGGGTTTTTGATTGTGGGGACGCTCTTCCCTGCAGACGCAAGCCCCTGCAGTTAATTACGCTACCGCATCACGGTAACCACTTTCTCCTTCTCCATATGGTCACTTCGTGTCGTATCTGTTTGTTTTATTTTTGGTTGCCCGTGGATTGTATACGAAGACTAATTTATGTTGTCGCCCGTAGGACGTGGATTAGTCCAACTCCGTATTTTCTTAGATTTGGGTTTGGGTTGGGTTTAAGGATCGTTAATCTCATTTGAGACTAAGATCAACTTAAACGTTTGTTGAGGATACGTTAGTCTAATTTTTAGACTAAGATCTACTCAACAGGATCATTTAGATCAAACACAAGAGCATTTGGGCTCTATTGTTTTAGTTTAGGGACGTTGCGGTCCATAAGTTTAAGGACATCATAGTCCGTAACAGTTTAAAGACGTCATAGTCTGTAAAGTTTAAAGATATCATAGTCTATGAGTTTAAGGACCCCACAGTCCATAAAGTTTAAGGACATCATAGTCCATGAGTTTAAGGACCCCACAGTCCGTAATGTTTAAGGACATCATAGTCCAGTTTAAAGACGTCATAGTCTGTGTGGTTTTGATTCAACCGTTTGGGGATGTGCCGAAAGTTATTGGTTATTGGGACCCTCCATTTCTCTGAAGACGTTGAAGAATTACAATGACATATATCAGAGGTATGAAGAGATGTACCCTTGAACCAATATTGGTTGGGAGATCTGTAGTCAAGTTTGGGACTAAGATCAAAAACTTATGAAATATGATCTCAATTAGGGATATGTGGTCAACTTGGGCTCGGCCCATTCAGTTAAACTATTGGACATTTAATTAGGCTCAGTCCTTTTTCATTTAACAATGCTGAGCATTGGTTTGGGTTCTGACATAATTTTTGTCTTTTATTAAGTACTGAGCACTCATTATAGCTCTGGGGCTTTATTTAAAGAACAATTTATGTTCCCTCAGCGCATACGTGAGGAACACGTGGAGCGCTTGGCGCTGAGCGCCAGATTTAGAGCGCTAAGACGCTTCCTATGAGGAGCACGTAGCGCATACATGAGGAGCACGTGGCGCGCTTGGCGCTGAGCGCCAGTCAATGAGTGCAGAGCGCTCTTTATAAAATAGCGCGCACGTGATGAGCATGTGGTGCACTTGGCACTGAGCACCAACCTTGGAGTGTTGGGCGCTTCCTTTAAAATAACGCTTGGAGCGCTGGGCGCTGTGAGCCAGACTTGAAGCGCTGAGGCGCTTCTTTAAATTGGAGTGCTAAGAGCGCTACGGCGCTGTGCGCCAGACTTGGAGCGCTAAGGCGCTTCTTTAAATTGGAGCACTAGGGCTCTGCGGCGCTGTGTGCCAGACTTGGAGCGTTGAGGCGCTTCTTTAAATTAGAGCGCTATGAGCGCTGCGGCACTGTGCGCCAGTCTTGAAGCGTTAAGGCGCTTCTTTTTAATTTGGAGCGCTAAGGCTCTTTTTTAGGCAACTTTGATCAGTTCTGAGCTCTGAGAATTAAATTCTCATTTATAAGAGACCTTGTCTCATGGGTCTAAGAACAAAGTTCTTATTTTTATAAGAGATGTTACAATCTCTTATTTTTTGTGAAAAGCTTTGCCTTTATAGATCTGCGATCTTAAGAGAATTGAATTCTTCTTCCCCGTCTTTTTATGATGAGATGTTATGATCTCTTTTGTGAAAGACGTCCGTCTCATAGATCTATGATCTAGAAAAAGAAACTAAGTTCCTATTCATTTGATGAGATGCTTTGATCTCTCTATTTTATTTACCTTGAAGAAATTCTTCTTCTTCCGAGAGCTTGCTCTTCTCTCTGAAATTTCTCAAAGTTTGTGGGGGGCTTCCTCTGTGCAAGACTTGAAGTCTTGAGTCCTTTATATAGGGGAGGCTGATTTGTTGAATCAGTTGAAGAGATCTTTTCTCTAATTGATTTGGGGATGTTTCCCACCGTTGAATCTTTGATCCTAGGGCTTCTGTTTTACAGAAAGCAATCTTCTTGTTTTTAACAAGATTGGGAAAATATTTTCCCATACAGAACATATTCTGTATCTTGGTGATTTTTAATCACCATTGGATCTATGATCCAAGGGTGGGGGAACATTTAGTTCCAGCGCTAGCGCTCTCGTGCTTTGCACGTGAGCACTGCATCAGAGTCTTTGACTCTTAGCGCTGGCACACTTGGCGCTAGCGTCCCCGTACTTTACACGTGAACGCTGCCTCAGAGTTTTTGACTCCTAGTGCTGGCGCACTTGGCACTAGCACTCTCATGCTTTGCACGTGAGCGCTGCATCAGAGTCTTTGACTCTTGGTGCTTGGCGCATTTAGCGCTAGCGCTCTCGTGCTTTGCACGTGAACGCTGGCACATCTAGCGCGAGCGCACTCGTGCTTTGCACGTAAGCGCTGCCTCAGAGTCTTTGACTCTTAGCGCTGGCGCTAGCGCTCTCGTGCTTTGCACGTGAGCGGTGCCTCATTTCAAATTTCAAAATTTGAACAGAGATTTGTTCTGATTGGGGGAAACAGCCCCTGCAGTTAATTACGCTACCGCATCGCAGTAACCACTTTCTCTTTCTCCATATGGTCACTTCGTGTCGTGACTGTTTGTTTTATTTTTGGTTGCTCGTGAATTGTATACGGAGATTAATTTATGTTATCGCCCGTAGGGCGTGGATTAGTCCAAATCCATATTTTCTTAGATTTGGGTTTGGGTTGGGTTTAAGGATCGTTAATCTCATTTGAGACTAAGATCAACTTAAACGTTTGTTGAGGATACGTTAGTCTAATTTTTAGACTAAGATCTACTCAACAGGATCATTTAGATCCAACAAAAGAGTATTTGGACTCTATTGTTTTAATTTAAGGACATTGCGGTCCATTGGGTTTAAGGACATTATAGTCCGTGACAGTTTAAAGACGTCATAGTTTGTAAAGTTTAAAGACATCATAGTCTATGAGTTTAAGGACCTCACAGTCCATAAAGTTTAAGGATATCATAGTCTATAAGTTTAAGGATCCCATAGTCCGTAAAGTTTAAGGACATCATAGTCCAGTTTAAAGACGTCATAGTCTGTGTGGTTTTGGTTCAACCGTTTGGGGATGCACCAAAAGTTATTGGTTATTGAGACCTTCCATCTCTCTGAAGACGTTGAAGAATTACAACGACATATATCATAGTTATGAAGAGATGTACCCTTGAACCAATGTTGGTTGGGAGATCTGTAGTCAAGTTTGGGACTAATATCAGTTAAAAAGATTTATGAGCATATGAGCTCAATTAATCTAAATGAGGGATCTGTGGCCAACTTGGGCTCGGCCCACTCAGTTAAAATGTTAAACATTTAGCAATGTTGAGCATTGGTTTGGGTTCTGACAAACATTTTGTCTTTTATTGAGTGTTGAGCACTCATTATAGCTCTGGAGTTTTATTTAAAGAACAATTTATATTCTCTCAGTGCACACGTGAGCAGCACGTGGCGCGCTTGGCGCTGAGCGCCAGATTTAGAGCGCTAAGGCGCTTCCTGTGAGATAGCGTACACGTGAGGAGCACGTGGCGCGCTTGGCGTTGAGCGCCAACCTTGGAGTGCTGGACGCTACCTTTAAAATAACGCTTGGAGCGCTGAGCGCCAGACTTGAAGCGCTGATGCGCTTCTTTAAATTGGAGCGCTCACAGCGCTGCGGCGCTGTGCGCCAGACTTGGAGCGCTAAGGCGCTTCTTTAAATTGGAGCGCTAGGGCTCTGCGGTGCTGTGCGCCAGACTTGGAGCGCTGATGCGCTTCTTTAAATTAAAGCGCTAGGAGCGCTGCGGCGCTGTGCGCCAGTCTTGGAGCGCTAAGGCGCTTCTTTTTAATTTGGAGCGCTAAGGCTCTTTTTTAGGCAACTTTTATCAGTTCTGCGCTCTGAGAATTAAATTCTCGTTTATAAGAGACCTTGTCTCGTGGGTCTAAGAACAAACTTCTTATTTTTATAAGAGATGTTACAATCTCTTATTTTTTGTGAAAGGCTTTGCCTTTATGGATCTACGATCTTAAGAGAATTGAATTCTTTTTCCCCTCCTTTTTATGATGAGATGTTATGATCTCTTTTGTGAAAGACGTCTGTCTCATAGATCTATGATATAAAAAAAGAAACTAAGTTCCTCTTCATTTGATGAGATGCTTTGATCTCTCTATTTTATTTACCTTGAAGAGATTCTTCTTCTTCCGAGAGCTTGCTCTTCTCTCTGAAATTTCTCAAAGTTTGTGGGGGGGGGGGGATTCCTCTGTGCAAAACCTGAAGTCTTGGGTCTTTTATATAGGGGAGGCTGATTTGTTTAATCAGTTGAAGTGTTCATTTCTCTAATTGATTTGGGGATGTTTCCCACCGTTGGATCTTTGATCCTAGGGCTTCTGTTTTACAGAAGGCAGTCTTCTTATTTTTAACAAGATTGGGAAAATATTTTCCCATACAGAACTTATTCTGGGAACATTTAGTTTCAGTGCTAGCGCTCTCGTGCTTTGCACGTGAGCGCTGCATCAGAGTCTTTGACTCTTAGCGCTGGCGCGCTTGGCGCAAGCGCTCTCGTGCTTTGCACGTGAGCGCTGCCTCAGAGTCTTTGACTCTTAGCGCTGGCACACTTGGCGCTAGCGCTCTCGTGCTTTGCACGTGAGCACTGCCTCAGAGTCTTTGACTCTTAGAGCTGGCGCACTTGGCGCGAGCGCTCTCATGCTTTGCACGTGAGCGTTGCATCTAAGTCTTTGACTCTTGGCGCTTGGCGCATCTAGCGCTAGCTTTCTCGTGCTTTGCACATGAGCACTGCCTCAGAGTCTTTGACTCTTAGCGCTGGCGCTCTCGTGCTTTGCACGTGAGCACCGCCTCATTTCAAATTTCAAAATTTGAATAGAGCTTTGCTCTGATTGGAGGAAACAAGTGCCAAGCAGTGCTTTTCAATGGGGGAGTAGTTGTTTTCTGCCCCCAGAAGAACTCGACTTAAATAGTAGAGAGCTCTCTCCTTCCCGTGGTCGTTCTCTTGTACCCATAGCGCGCCTAGAGAACTTTCAAGGGCTGTTGTGTACAGGATGATGGGCTTTCCCTTAACCGGGGCGGTCAGTACCGGCGGATCCTGCAGGTATCGCTTGATTTCATCTAACGCACTTTAGCATTTATGATCCCAGATGAACGGGGTCCCCTTCTTCATTAGATGGCTGTAGGGACGACATTTACCAGAGAGGTTGGCTATGAACAGCCGGATATACGCGAGCTTTCCTTGGAGAGACCGCAGTTGTTTGAGAGTTCTTGGCACGGGCATTTCCATAATCGCCTTGATCTTTGATGGGTCTATTTCGATGTATCGATGTCGTACGATGAATCCTAGGAATTTTCCTGAGGAGACTCCAAACGCGCATTTCAGAGGGTTCATCTTCAGGTTATATCTCCGAAGACGCTGGAACACTATTTTCAAATGCTCCCCATGCTCCTCGTACGATTTGCTTTTCACCACGAGGTCGTCGATATAACATTCAACAATCTCGTATATGAGTGCATCGAAGATCTTCGTCATGGCCCTCTGGTAGGTAGCGCCAGCGTTCTTCAGACCGAAGGGCATCACTTTATAGCAGAATATGCCTAGCGGAGTCCGGAAGGCAATATACTTTTGGTTTTCGGGATGCGTCTTTATTTGATTATACCCAGAAGATCCATCTATGATGGAGAAGACTTCATGAGTGGATGTGTTATCGATCATCAGCTCGGTAACAGACACTGGGAAGTCATCCTTCAGACAAGCTTTGTTGGGATCCCAAAAGTCCACGCAGATGCGCACCATCCCATTTTTCTTCATCACTGGGACAATGTTGGCGATCCAGTCAGGATACTGAACTTCTTGGATGAAGCTGGAGTCGATTAGTTTCTTGACTTCGGCATTGATGCTCATCTCGAGTTCGAGCCGCATTCTTCTTGGCTCCTGTTTAACTGGTTTGATGTTGGGTGATATCGCCAGTTTATGCACAACTATTTCTGGATGTAGTCCCGGTATCTCGGAATAGTTCCACGCGAAATAGTCTTTATACTGCATAAGCATGTCCTTTAGCGTGGCCACCTGCTTTTCAGACAACAACTCACTAACGAACGTTGGCCTCGGCTCATTTTCTATCCCCAAGTCGATTTTTCTCAGATTGTCCGCTGCGGTGTGTATCCCATCTTCCAGCTCTTTTGGCTCTGGAGGAAATTCTAAAACCACCTCCTCCTCTCCTCATTTGCGAAGCACCAGGAGAGGTCGTCCATATTCTCATGCTCTCCTTCTTTTGATAGTGTTATCACGTGGCAGGTACGAGCTCGTTTCTAAGCTCGATGCTGATCTAGACTTTCCCTTGCAGTGTAGGTTGCTTTTGGCACATGCTTTCATGGTGGGGCTACCCTCCAACTGTCGGATAGAGCAAACCTGCCTTACTAATACTGGTCTTCAACCCAGTCTTTGAAGGTGAAGCAGTCTTCAAGAGGATGTCCTATCGCTCGGTGGTAGGGGAAATAATCCGGGTGATAGACTTCGTTTGTCTGTTCGGGGTACCGAGACTCCGGGAGAGTCATTTGATGCTTCATAACAAGGTTGAATATTTTCTTCGTCTTGTCTTGAGGGAACGAGTATTCCCGATCCATTTTCTTCATAAAAGATGGATTCCAGCTGACTTTTTCTTGATCGCGTGGTTTCTTGGATCCGCTTCGCTGTTTTTGAACGTCATTCCCGTTTTTGACCCTGTTGTTGCCTCTGCGTCGGACTTTTTCCTTGCCACGAGAGCGCACGGCGGGCTGAGGGTGAAGGGAATCGTAGTCTTCTCTTTCCGTGGACTACTAAATGAGACGTTGCGTCCTGGCATTCCCGTAAATGGCCATTTCACGGATGTGGTCATCCCAAACCTTTTGACCCGCTTCCCTTATTAGCTTGTCAATTTGTTCTTCAAATGACGGACTTGGCATTCTTACGGCGGGATCTCGCTCTGGTTCGATATCAGCGCTATCTGGAAATGCACTCGCTTCTCCATCGGAGTTATTTATAACATGGCAGCCATGGAATCACTCCCGTTTCTTGGACCGATCGTATCCAAGCCCAGTCATCTCCATCCTCCCGTTGGGCATCTTTCGTTGAGTCCCGGGAATGTCCCAAATCTTGTTGTAGAACTGGGCTTGCCGAGCGGTTTGTTTGAAGGGTATGCCTTGGCATCTTAATAGCCTTTTCAATCCCTTTGCATAATATCTGGGCAGACGGATCGGTTGAAGCCTGTCAAGCATAAAATCGGCACTATGCCAGACTTCTTTTTCCACTTTAGTCTCCGTAGATTGGTAGAAGAGGATCGCCTTTTCACCTCTTCACCTAGGAGGAACGTGAAAGGTCTGCAGCTCTTGAACGCCGTATGTATCGAGCGCATCAAGTTCCCTGTAATCTTGCTACGGAACCATGGTGATTTGTAAACTCTGATCAGCTCCAGTGAAGGTTTGTGCTGACGGGCGAATGAAGAACACTGCATTGGTCTTGTTCTCAGAGTCACTGCCGAAGACCAAAACAGGGGTAGATGGTCCGGGCCTGTTGCCTTGGGATTGTCCCGAGTAGGCTATCTCTTCATCTTCCTCGGTATTGCTCCCAAAGACCGGGATAGTGGCGACGGCTTTTTGTCGGTTCTCCGGTTTACGACATCTTTCCGTGTCTTCGAAGTCTGGTAAGAAGTACTTGGCGTCTTCATATTTGCGGACTTCATTTACGGAGAATAGGTTTAGTTCCCCTGTAACTGTGTACTCGATGCCATTTTTGAAGTACTTCATACACTGATGTTGTGTAGAAGGGATGATATTGTACTCGTGTAACCAAGGCCGGCCGAGCAGAGCGTTATAGCAAGTCTTGGCATCAATGACATGAAATTTGATGTCAGTGATGAGCATCCCAAAGCGTAATGTCAATATCACGGACCCAAGCATCCGTGATGACTGCGAGTCGAACCCGGAGATGGTAATTTTGTCCCAAGCCAGGTGCTAAACGTTCATGCAGATCTCCTTCAGCACCTGCACGTTGAGAAGGTTGACAGAGGACCCATTGTCGACCAGGATCTTTCCTATCTGGTCATGGAAGTACCCAGTGACATATAAAGGACAGTTGTGCTCACACGTTCCGAGGAGGAGATCTTCATCGCCGAATGTGATGTTAGCTGTATGAACTTCTGCCAGCTCGTCCTTCATCTTTTCTTCTGCAAAGAAAGCTTGGAACTGATCAGGCTCTTGCAGTACCTTGATTAGAGAATCTCGTGCCTCTTTGAATAGGAGGAGAGCATCCAGTATGCTTAGTTGTGAAGATATCTTCCTCAGATGTGCCAGGACATTATAATCCACATTGATTTTCTTAGGCGGGTCCTTGGCCGCGAGTTCTTTGACGACTCTATCATCAAGGGCAATTTCCTCAGGGACTTTTTCCTTCCCCTTGTCTCTTTTGTTCGAACCCTTGTTTGTAGGCCTAAGGTTCTTCTCAGGCAATGCACGGTTACGCAGCTGAATGTTCTCGCGGTTCTTCTCCCCTTCTTCTTTTCCAGAGGTAGATTCTTTGAAGAGAGGGTCGAGAGTTATTTCTTTCTCAGAATCGCTCCCGAATGTAAGAACTTGAGATTTTGCTTTTTTCGAAATGGTATCAACCATATGACAGTTGCCAGCTATTCCTTCAAGCTTGTCTATCGTGCTTCTTTGTTGTCGACGAGCTTCGCACTTCATCCGTTTGAAGTGTTGTCGATGGGCAACGTATCCCTGCCACCACTTCTTGAAGGCGCTTCACTCTTCGGTGGTGTGCGTGCCCCTCTGATGGTATAAGCAGTAGTTCGGATGTACATTCGCTTCATCGAGGCACGTACTCCCGGGAGTATTTCCTTTGACAGGTGGCAGCTTCATTACCATTGACAGGGCTTTGGCGAACCGTTTCCCCGTCTTAAACCTGCTTTTGTTTGCCATGGATGTGCTTTGATCTGGTTGGAGTACTTTGTGACACTTCCTCGCCGCAGCTTCTTCATCCTGACGCCGACGCTTGGCCTTTTCGTATATGGCTATTTCACACTCTCGGTTAGCTTTTCTCTTTTGAAGGGCTTCGTTCAGCAGCCTGTCAACCAGGTCGTCTGACGGCTCCAGGGATCTTGACACCGATCCTGCCCCCAGTTTCTTCGCGTTGCTCTATGACGCCGAGAGTGTTTCTTCGTCTTTTAACGATGAGTGAGAAACCATGTGGCAACTTGCTACATAATCCTCGGGTTCTTCTGACGTGTCGTTTCCCTCATCAATGTCACTGTCTCCGTTCTCAAGGATATGGTTGAGAAACTCTTCGAGAGTGACTGGGGTCCGCGCCTTATGGTTGTACTCCTCCAGAGCGTCAATGTACTTTTGCAGGTCCGTACGCTTGTTATCAGGCTGTACGGGCTTCTTGGTCTTCTTCTTTTTCTTTGAAAACTTTGAAGGCTTGACCTGGGTGTTTTTCCCATCGTTACCAGCTTTCGGTGTTGGGCGCGGTTTAAGCATCCCCTCAATGATCTCGAGCTCCAGCAGGCTTTTCCACTTGATCGCCGGACATGCTTGAAGGTCCTTCAGCATTCTTTTAGTTTTAGCTGAAAGGATAACTTCCCACGGAGCTTCTTCTACAAACGAGCATGATGCCCCTGTCGTGTCCACCTTTTTAGGAGCATGCTTCTGCGGCAGGTTCACCATCCAGTTTTCGGACAGCGCAAACTTGCCTTATTGGTACTGGTCCTCGACCCAATTTTTGAAGACGTAGCAATCCTCAATTGGGTGGCCCAATACTCTGTGGTAAGAGTAGTAGTTGGGACTGTTGACGTCACCAGGCTGCAATGAACGTCTCGGATCCGGCAGAGTGATAAGTCTGTTGCGCATTGCCAGTTTGAACAGTCTCCTTGTTTAATCCCGGGGAAATGAGTAAGGACGTCCTAGCTTCTCTTCAAGGAATCGGCATGGGCGTGTGTCGCTTTGGCGAGTAACCGGTTTCGGGTCAATTGGTTGCTGTTGAGTGTTGGCAACGAAGCTCGCTTTCCCTTTTCCCTTTTCATTCCGGGGATCCGTTTTTGAAGAGAACGGCCTATGACCCATCTGGTCCATTTGGGCTAGCTTGTTGATCAAGGCCTGGAAGATGGTCGGCTTGAAGAACATCATAAATTGGGATATATTTGCCTGAGGATCAAGGGTCCCTATGAACATGCCCATGGCAGGAGCTTCTTCTATGCGTTGTTCGTATTTTGACCATAGGTTCCGCCACTGAATTGCGTATTGAACCCAGGTATCTCCTGGCTTCACCCTAGCATTGATTAATGCCGTGATCGGGGTGCGCTCTCTTGCGCTTGTGAACCTCTGTGTGAATAGTAATTCCATCTCTGTGAATGTTTTAACAGAGTCATTTGGGAGCTCGGAGTACCAATCAAATGCCGTTTCCGACAAGCTGCCAACAAACTGGCGAAGCAGCAGTTTGTCGTCGCCTCCGGTATTACCGCACAGAGCTCTGAATTGAGCAACGTACTAGTGTGGATTGCCCGTCCCTTTATACACATGGAACTTAGGGATCGTATATCCTGGCGGGTACTTGATTTGATCGTACCAGCCTGGATAAGGTCGTCCAGTTCTGACGACTTGGCCAGCTGCATCACTCGCCTGATGAGCTCGTATTTGTTCATCTATGTAGTCATCAACGGTAGCCTTGGAGATTGTCTCTTCGTGGGCTGCTGAGACAGCCGAAGGAAGGTTTGATGTTTCCCCTCTGTCTTCTTCGATAATTATCGGAGGGTCTTCGGCTGGAGGTTCCGGCTGGATCATCATCCCAACCATGTCTTGGAACAGAAGCGTCATCTGCTTTATATTAGCAGCCTATTCCGTGTCCTCATTATCCTTCTTTTCGAGCACTCATCGCAAAAATTCTGTATCAGTCTCCTGCTCCTGGCGTTGTTCAGACGTCGATTCCGGGCTTTCTTTTTACTCAGTGGGTGCTGCCATTTTCGTCGGCATCTCCTGGAGCTTTTGTTGCTGCTCCTGAGCTTTCGTCAACGACCGAGTTTACGGTCGATGACCCATGAAAGTACGGCTTTCCTCTTTCCCGGAAGCTATGTACACCGTGTGCACGATCATGCCCCCAGACTTGGGGCATTTGGATCCATCACCCTTGGGATTTGCCGTCGGCGGTGGGAGATTCTCCGGCCTTCTCTTTTTATGAGAAGTCGAAGGAGCTATTGTAACAGGTGCCTGAGAAGTTCCTCGCTGCATGCAAGAGGGATGACTTTCCTCTTGTCGAACCATCATTTTCTCCGGTCGACAAGAATAGTTCTTGTTGATCACAGAATCCTGAACTTTCCACCAGACTCTGTAGATTCGGGATGACAGCCGCTGAGGGGGCTGCTCCGGCTTCGCTTGTACCATGTTTTCAATATGTGGGGCATATTTCTTCAGCACCGCGGTCGAAGAGTTCTTTCGCACCCTCCTAAGCAAATCAAAGCTGTTCCCGGTTGGAACATCAGCGTCAACTTCCACCATTGGAACTGGTGGAGTAAGTCCAAAGAGGGAGTTGCCCCCAGCTTTCCTTACTCGACGCTAATGGCGACGTCGAGCATGCCTTGCAGATGGGACTGCCTCCGTTGTGGGAGTGGCTTCGTCATGCCCCTGCTTTGACAAAGGGCTACTGCTGGTGCCAGCCTGTCTAGGACTGACATCCGTTGAGAGGGGACGGTCAATCTTTCGAAGGCCGACTTTCTGGTAAAGGGAGCATTTTTGACGACTTCACTCGTAACAGGAGTTGGAACGGTCAGTCTTATGAAGACCGATCATTTAGTAGGAGAAGCCCCTTTGACGACTTCATATGCCGGAACTGGAATGGCTATCCACTTCGGGATAACCCCTTCAGGTATTGCAAGCCTCTTTGCAGGCCCACTGGAACTTTGGCTCAGTCTAGGTGGAAGACTTGGACGACCCGTTGAAAGGGGCCGTGGTGGCAGTAAGTCTGTCACGACCCACCCCCAAATACAGATGGTATTGTCCGCTCTGGCCGAAACCGCACGGTTTTGTCCCTTTGAATGAACCCAGGGCTACTTCCCAGTAGGTCATCCATCCCAGAATTTCTCTGGCTCAAGCACGTGTAACTACGGAGGTTTTAAAACTCCGGAGTTCCGGTTCATCTAAAAGGCGGCTCTGTTTTATAAGAGTGGTAGCATTCCATTTACAGTTCAGATCGTGCCCTCCTTCGGAATGGAATTCGATACTCCCCATTGTTCTAGTGAGTCCCCGTGTGCATCTGTATCAGTTACATCCCTACCTCGATACCGGATAACATCTCACTTCTCACGGGGTAGGTGGTATTCAGCCCTAAATCCACCTGGGGTATTACATTCCCCTCCCCCTTCGAACAACGGTTCGTCCTCGAACCACAGACCTACTTTTGAGGGACCGGCTATGATACCATATTTGTCACGACCTACCCCCAAACACAGATGGTATTGTCCGCTCTGGCCGAAACCACACGGTTTTGTCTCTTTGAATGAACCCGGGGCTATTTCCCAGTAGGTCACCCATCCCAGAATTTCTCTGGGTCAAACACGCTTAACTACGGAGTTTTTCAAACTCTGGAGTTCCGGTTCATCCAAATGGCGCCTCTGTGTTATAAGAGTGGTATCATTCCATTTATAGTTCAGATCATGCCCTCTTTCGGAATGAAATTCGATACTCCCCATTGTTCTGGTGGGTCCCCATGTGCATCTGTATCGGTTACATCCCCACCTCGATACCGGATAACATCTCACTTCTCACGGGGTAGGTGGTATTCAGCCCCAACTCCACCTGGGGTATTACAAAGTCAATCGAAGACCGACTTCTTTGGAGCTTCCTATGATGGCACTGAGGCACTGAAGCTTGCTGGCGGGATCATGGTCCCAAAAAACAGTCCAGTGTTGGCTTGAGTCACCTGCTCCACTGGCATTGCAAAGATGGAGGCCACTTGGGGCCCGTAAGTCACTCCTCCAGTCAGGGTGGAGCGGGAATTGCTGTTGCAGTTGCAGTTGGATGCCATCGATTTCTCTTCTCTGCATAGGAGCAAGACACCAAATCTTAATATCTCGAATCCAGGGGCAACCATAGCAAACCGCGATTTGTTTTGCGAACATGACATACGAAGTGTGGAGTGGAAAGAGGAAAAGGTCCCACCGGGCGTGCCAGAATCAGTTTACCACCGAAAATAGAGACGAACCGCGTAGGTCGTCTTTCCTGAATTTGGGGGTAGATACTATTTGGATTTATCCGTCCACATCTTCGAAGATGCCAAGTTGATTTATGGCACCGTGTATCGGAAATTTTGACGGATGCGGCCTTTTTAGCAGACTTGGTCAGATTCCCCCTCGTTTACGATGAGTTTTTGATTGTGGGGACGCTCTTCCCTATAGGCGCAAGCCCCTGCAGTTAATTACTTCATCGCATCGCGATGACCATTTTCTCCTGCTCCAGAAGTTCACTTCGTATCGTATGTGTTTATTTTATTTTTGGTTGCCCGTGGATTGTATACGGAGACTAATTTATGTTGTCGCCCGTAGGGCGTGAATTAGTCCAAATCCGTATATTCTTAGATTTGGGTTTGGGTTGATTTAAGGATCGTTAATATCGTTTGAGATTAAGATCAACTTAAATATTTGTTAAGAATACGTTAGTCTAATTTTAGACTAAGATCTACTCAACAAGATTTTGGAATTATTAAGACCCAACAAAAGAGCATTTGGGCTCTATTGCTTTAGTTTAAGGACGTTTCTATCCGTTGTTAGTTTAAGGACGTTTCGGTCTGTAGCTAGTTTAAGGACGTTGCGGTCCGTTGTAGTTTAAGGACGTTGCGGTACGTATTGGGATGTGCTCATCGGTTTGGGAGTGCACCAAAGAGTTGTTGGTTGTCGGGACCCTCCACCTCTCTAAAGACATTGAAGAATTACAACGACATGTATCAGAGGTATGGAGAGATGTACCCTTGAACCAATTCCATCATTAGTCGTATTTTGAGACTAAGATTTCTTCATTAGTTTGGGAAGTCATGAGCATAGAGGCTCAGTCTATTTGGAGATCGCAGATGTTTTAATCTCATTGAAGATATTTTAATCTTAAGAAGACTTAGCCAACTTGAGACTGGAGTTGATTTTCCATAGTGTTAAACACTAGTGTATGTTCAGCACTTACGTGTTCCCACGTGAGGTTCTAAAGCAGTGTTAAACACTGAATTCCAGGGGGCGCTCATATGTGGCACGTGAGGCATCTTAAAGTTGGCTCTGTATATTGGGTTCAAGTCCCCGTTTATATATAAGTGTTAAACACTTAATTCTTGTGGCACTCACGTGAAAGCACGTGAGGCACCCTAAAGTTGGGTACTTTCTTTTTGGGTTTTATTTCCCTCTTCTTTTATGAGCACTCGGCTCACGTGCGAGCACGTTAGGCGCCCTAAATGGGAATTATTTTCTGAATTTTATTTCTCTTTCTCTTATAAGTGCTAAGCACTTAATTCATTAATGCTCACGTGAAACGCATAAAGTACTTTCAAAATATGAGCGCTGCCTTTGGGTTTATTCCCTTTTATGTATAAATGGTTGGGGGTCACGTGGGAACACGTGACTGCCCTAGGAGGCATTTCTTGTTCTTATTTTTGGACGCTTGCGTGTGAATCATCAGTCTTTCCCTCTATGTGCATGAAAATCTTGATCTTATATCAATGATGCTGGGATTTGAGTTTAGAGAATTTCAAGTTTCTTGTTTTATAAGAACTAAATTCTTTTACAGGGTTAAACCCTAGTTTTATCAGAGGAATTAAATTCCTATATACTTTTGTAAGAATTAAATTCTTTGAACTTAGTTGTTTCCCCTAAGTTTTGAATCTGCATAACAGAATCTCCCCAGTGAGAATTGAATTATCAACTTATGGGGAGATATGCTTCTGCAGACCTCAACCCGAGAAAGAACTAAGTTCTTGCATGAAGGGTTAAACCCTTAAAAAAGAGATAAGATAATCTTTGTACTTTCTTCTTACCTAAGATTTTTTGGTTAAGAAGGGGATCTTCTTCTTCTAGAGAATTGAATTCTCTTTTTCTCTTTTTTTAACTTGAAGTCTTGGGTTTTTTATATAGTGGAGAGAAGTTTGTTAATTAGTTTTAGGAAATCTCTTATTGAGAGACTTCAATTGATTTGGGGGTTTTACCCGCTGTTGGATCTTTGATCCAAGGGTTCTGTCTCACAGAACATATCTTCTTGCTTCTTAAACAAGATTAGGAAAATATTTTCCTGTACAGAATTTATTCTGTAGATTGGTGATTTTTAATCACCGTTGGATTTTTAATCCAAGGGTGCTTGGAGAGATGAAAAATATTTTCCAACTCATGAGATCTTTGATCCGCCAACTTTCTGTTTAACAGAAAATATCATTTCCCATTTAAAATTTCAATAGAATTTAATTCTATCATCATTGGATCTTGGATCCAATAGTTCCTTGTTAAGTAGGGAAGTGCCCTTACGTGTTAAACACGTGGGGCTTATTAGCTTGGCAATTGTTTTAATTGATGTGCCTATATGCGTTGCATATAGGCACTCACGTGTTAAACATGTGGGGCTGTTTTAGCCTAGCAATTGTTTTAATTTTTGTGCCTATATGCGTTGCATATAGGCGTTCACGTGTTAAACACGTGGGGCTCTTTGGCCTTGCAATTTTTTTAATTGCTGTGCCTATATGCAACGCATATAGGCACTCACGTGTTAAACACGTGGGGCTCTTTGGCCTTGCAATTGTTTTAATTGATGTTCCTATATGCGTTGCATATAGGCACTCACGTGTTAAACACATGGGGCGGTTTTAGTGAGGAACTTTCCCTCATCCCTTTTTTATAAGGGAACATGCGTAGCATGACAATTACCAATGGTGTGTGTACATATGAATCAGTGCACGTGCTACATGAACCATTGGTAACAGTGCAAGTGTCCTAACAAGGATATGTCAATGCGTAACAAGTAATAGGATGCACATTACAATGCTTATGCACTAAATATGAATGTGTATGCATATAATATACGATTTTATAACTAGAATCTAGCCATCGGGCGCTTAACGTCATCCAAACGATTCCCCCGCAGATATTAAATCTACTCACCGGAACGGCCTCGAGCTACTCGAATCCGATCACCTCCTTCCCTTTCCTTTCCGTGTCCGAGGTCTCCGCAACTGATCCTAGTATCGAACAAAAACCTTAACACATGAGGCTAATAAATTCTGATATGACACGTACACATACACTACAAGAACGAACTAACTCCCACAAGTTATCACGTGTGAACCTAGCGTGTTAAACGTGTGCAATAACGTCCAAGACTACCCCTAAGGGCTGTTAACCACACAAAACACCTAAACGAGAATCGGAATATCCGTATCACATGTTTACATATCGCCTAAAATAGGGTAAAACGATCCCAGATTTTTGTGTATACAAAATTAGAAAAAGTTGCATACAGTAAAGGTCTAAATAGAGTCCTAGAGAGCCCTCGACAAAAATCTACACTCAAAATTACCAGATGGGCCGCAAATTGCGGCCAAAAGCAATATTTTGGCGGCCAGAAAATTGAGGTAGGGACTCGATTTTTGAGGTTGCACTTAGAGTCCTATAACTAGCTCCCAGTAATTGCAATTTATCTCTATGATTACTAGTTTGATAGCAGATTTGATATGAAACCCTAACCTTAACTAATTACAAGTTTTCACACTAAATAAGGCATTAGGGTGGTTTAGTGTAAACCTAATGTTTAAACAAGGATGATAACTACACAAGTACTCTTATCTAACCTAGTTTAAGTCATAGCTAACCTAAGAACTTTCATAACCCCAAAACCACCTCAACTTCACTTTAAAACTCAAAACACCACAAGATAAGGACTTTATTTTAAATTAGGAGTTGTTTAGCAAAAACTTTGTTAAAACAAGAGTTTTCTAGAGTATACTCAAGGGTTTGATCATTACCTCTCTAAGCCTTGAAGGAAACCCTAACCATGCAAAGCTCCAAGACTCTTGAAGAGACTAAACCATGATTAAAGTGAGGGTTTGTGATGATTTTGTGATTATGAGCTTATTTGTGTAGGATGAATTTTCAAGAGATGGGGTGAAAGAGAAAGAAGAAGAAGAAGAGAGGAGAAGGAATTAAAATGAAAAGGGAAAGAGGAATGAAGGGGGGAAGAGATGGCTCATGAGAGCCGTGTCCATTTTCCCCTCTTCATTAAATGCCCATCAATTCATGTCTCCTCCATCATCTTCTTTTCTTTTCTTTTCCTTTTTAAAACATTTAATTACTTAAAATAATTTAAGGAGCAAAATAAATATGGTCAAGTTACCATGGTTACAAAATATGTTTTAACTTAAATTAATATGTTGTTAAAACTATATTAGCATATACATATGTGTATGCATATATAACAAAGTAAATAAATAAATAATAAATAATTAAATAAAATAAGTGAAAATAATTACTAACTAAGCTTTATCGAAAACCCATGTTATATCGCTTAATTAATGTATAATTAATTCTAATCACGTTTTAGGACGTTACAATCTTCCCCCTTAAAGAAATTCAGTCCCCGAATTTAAAATCTAACTATGCGTACCTTCGAAGAGATGATGAAATTTCTTCCACGTCTCGCTCTCGGCTTCCATGTGACCTCTTCTCTATACGGGCCACGCCATAGAACCTTCATGGACGGTAAGGCTTTCGAACGTAATTTCTTCACCTGCCGGTCCAGGATGACTACCGGCTGTTCGGTGAAGGAAAGATCGCGCTCCAGCTGGATCGTCTGATGCTGAATCACGTGAGAAGGGTCATGAAAGAACTTGCGAAATATAGATTTATGAAATACATGATGTACATCCGGGAAACTGGGCGGAAGTGCTAAACGATAGGCAACGGTACCGACTCGCTCAAGAATCTCGAAGGGACCCATATATCTTGGATTAAGCTTCCCTTTCCTTCCAAATCTCATCACACCCTTCATCGGGGAGACCCATAAGAAAACATGATCAGCCACAGTGAACTCAAGTCTGCGACGATGACGATCGGCATAAGACTTTCTCCTGCTCTGGGCTGCTCTCATCCAATTCTGGATCAACTGGGTCTTTTCCGTAGTCTCCTGGACTAACTGCGGTCCCAAAATCTTGCTCTCGCTGAGCTCAGTCCAACAGACTGGCAATCGACACTTTCTCCCATACAAAGTCTCGAAAGGTGTTATCTGAATCGTCTCCTGGAAACTGTTACTGTAGGAGAACTCGATCAAGGGCAAGTGACAATCCAAACTGCCACTCAAATCTAGTGCGCATGCTCGGAGCATATCGTCAAGGTTCTGAATAGTCCGCTCTAACTGACCATCAGTCTGCGGATGGAAAGTGGTACTGAAGCTCAAACGGGTACCCAAAGCCTCCTGAAATTTCTGCCAGAGTCGGCTCGTAAACTGAGTGTCTTTGTCGGAAACAATGCATGTCGAAACGCCGTGTAGCCGCACAATCTCATCAATGTGTAGCTGAGCATACTGAGCAAATCCGAAAGTGGTCTTCATTGGAAGGAAGTGAGCCGCTTTCGTCAACCGATCTACGATCACCTAAATGGATTCATACCCTCGAACGGACCTAGGTAGACCCACAACGAAGTCCATAAAGATCTGCTCCTATTTCCACTCTGGAATGGGCAACGGCTATAACTCTCCCGCCGATCTTTGGTGCTCAGCCTTGACTTGCTGGCAAGCCGGGCATCTCGAAACAAAATCAGAAACATCTTTCTTCATATATTCCCACCAGTAGACAACTATCAAATTACGATACATCTTGGTGGAACCCGGATGAACGGTGTACACTGACTGATGTGTCTCCTCTAAGATCTCACGTCTCAGCCCCTCAGAATCGGGTACACATAGACGAGTTCCAAATCGTAGCACTCCCTGTCCACCGATCATGAACTCCGAATCTTTCCCCTGCCAAACCTGCTCCATAATCTCAGACAAATGAGCATCGTCGGACTGTGCCTCCCGGATGCGATCAAGTAAAAGTGGACGGACGCAGACATGAGCAAGCTGTCCTCCTGTGGAAGTGAACTCGAACTGTACTCCACTGTCGCATAAGATCTGCCAATCTATAGAAGACTGTCTCTGAACTGAGCTCAAATGGAACAAACTACCTCCAGGCCTCCGACTCAAAACATCAGCTACAACATTCGCCTTGACCGGGCGATAAAGGATTTCACAATCATAGTCCTTTACGAGCTCCATCCAACGGCGCTGCCTCAAATTCAGATCACGCTGCTGGAAGATGTACTTCAGGCTTTTGTGGTCCGTAAAAACCTGACACGACTCGCAGTATAAGTAATGCCTCCAAATCTTGAGCGCAAAGACCACCGCAGCCATCTCTAGATCGTGAGTGGGATATGCTCGTGCTTCTTCAACTGCCGAAAAGCATAAGCGATGACTCTGCCGTGCTGCATCAACACGCAATTTAGACCCACTCGAAAAGCATCACAATAAACAACAAAACTACCTGAGCCTGAAGGTAAGGATAAAACTGGTGCAGTCGTCAAACAGGTCTTCAACTGCTGAAAACTCTGCTCACATGTCTCGGTCCAAAAAACGGAACTCCCTTCCGGGTTGTAGGGTGTTTTACATCACCCCATTGAGATGGGATTTACACGCGCGCTTGTCGGGCGCATTACAAATTCCTCCTGCCTAGGCCAGGCTGGGGTTTATTGATTGTGGAGATCCAAATCTCCGACAGCCGCGGACTAAGCTGCCGTTAATTACCCCTCGCCTTTGGAGCGAGAGAACCTCCGATTAACGGGTCAAACTGGTCATGCAAACTCAATGTGCAGTGTTGTGTTTTGAAGGAGTTTTGGATATATCGGGGGGACCCGCAGAGTTTTTACGGGGGTCCCGCTACCCGGATAGCGGGCTGGGGGTCAAGGGGGCTAGCAGCCCCCTTACGGAATGCGGGGCGGCGCCCCGTTAGAAATTTTTTCTAACGGGAACAGTGTGGTGGAGTATGTGTGTGTGTGTATACATATACATACATATATATATATATATATATATAAATGGAAAAGGGCATCCAAAGGATGCGTGGGAGAAGGTGCCAGCGCCACACGTGCCTGGCACGCGGGCGCTGTGCGCCAGAGCGCCAGCGCACCACGTGCTTGGCACGCGGGCGCTAGGCGTCAGCAGCAGAAAGGGACCCGGTCTCTGCACTGAAAGCTGTGCTCCCGATTTGACTTGTGGAGTTGAACTCCAATGGATCTTGAATGGAGTTAGACTCCTAAAAATATTTAGAAATGATAAGAGGGGGCTTCTTTGTTTCTCCCTTTGGCTCTGGACCTTCCCAAGATGGGATTTTTGGAGATGGGTCTTCTCCATCCTCCTCTATTGGCCGGATCTTGAAGAACAAGAAGTATGAGATTTTTAAAAATCACTTATTTTTAAGATCTGATGGGAGATCTAAGTTTCCCTTTGTGGGTTTTGTGGTGAAAAACTATTTAGTTTTGGTTAAAGGAAGAGTAAAACTCTTGATTTAATTGAAAAAGGGGAAGAAGGTTTAGAACCTTGAGGAAGGAGAAGGAGACACAAAGAACCCTAGAATTTTGAGAAGAATGAAAATTTGTCTTTATTCATCATCATGTTGCCTTATATAGGCTTACACATTTACATATAGCCTCTTGGGCTTTACAAAATGGCATTTTGCCCATCCCATGTCTCATGTGCTATTTCTATTTTGCACATAAGCCACGGGCTTTACAAAAATTTGGCTTTATGTCCATTCATGCATAAAAAATTACATTAAAATTATTTATTACATGATTTTTATGTTGGCATGGAGGAGGCCGGCCACTTCATGTTCGGGCTCGACTCGGGCATGGGCCCACTTGACCTGGGCTTGGGCCCATTTGTCTTGGGGTTGACTTTGACTTTGACTTGGTCAACTGGGGTGCAATTTTCGACCCCAACAAAGTACCCCCCATCAATAAATGCACACCATATAAGTGGGTCGTGTGCATGAAATTGATGGATTTTCTTTCATGTGGAGGTGACTTACTTTGGTTCCCACTTTTTGGGATGCACTGTCCTTTTTACGACATGGACGGTCGACGTTCGCGTCTCCGAGGCGGAGTGTCCGTGGTAGACGTTTTCCTGGCCCGGAGCGATTTGGTTCCCGATTTGTGGGAAGCCTGCACTGCCCTGTTTACGACATGGACGGTCGACGTTTGCGTCTCCGAGGCGAAGTGTCCG
Organism: Agapanthus africanus; assembly: GCA_030015575.1. Classification (NCBI taxonomy): domain Eukaryota; kingdom Viridiplantae; phylum Streptophyta; class Magnoliopsida; order Asparagales; family Amaryllidaceae; genus Agapanthus; species Agapanthus africanus. The sequence continues at coordinate 108,971,809 of CM057337.1, forward strand.
TGGTAGACGTTTCCCTGGCCCGGAGCGATCTGGTTCCCGATTTGTGGGAAGCCCGTACTGACATTTTTACGACATGGACGGTCGACGCCCTGGCCTGGAGCGATTTGGTTCCTAATTTGTGGGAAGCCTGCACTGCCCTTTTTACGACATGGACGGTCGACGTTTGCATCTCCGAGGCGGAGTGTCCGTGGTAGACGTTTCCTTGGCCCGGAGCGATTTGGTTCCCGATTTGTGGGAAGGCTGCACTGCCCTTTTTTACGACATGGACGGTCGACACTTGACGCGTCTCCGAGACGGAGTGTCCATGGTAGATTTTTCCTTGGCCCGGAGCGATTTGGTTCCCGATTTTTGGGAAGCCAGCACTACCCTTTTTACGACATGGACGGTCGACGCTTGACGCGTCTCCGAGGCAGAGTGTTCGTGGTAGACTTTTCCCTGGCCCGGAGTGATTTTGTTCCCGGTTTGTGGGAAGCCTGCTCTGCCCTTTTTACGACATGGACGGTCGACACTTGACGCGTCTCCGAGGCGGAGTGTCCGTAGTAGACTTTTCCCTGGCCCGGAGTGATTTGGTTCCCGATTTGTGGGAAGCCTGCACTGCCTTTTTTACGACATGGACGGTCGACGCCCTGACCCGGAGTGATTTGGTTCCCGATTTGTGGGAAGCCTGCACTGCCCTTTTTACGACATGGACGGTCGACGCTTGACGCGTCTCCAGGGCAGAGTGTCCGTGGTAGACTTTTCCCTGGCCCGGAGCGATTTGGTTCCCGATTTGTGGGAAGCCTGCACTGCCCTTTTTACGACATGGACGGTCGACGCCCGATTTGACTTTCTCTGCTTCTTGCAGTGTCAAGGGTGATCTTGACTTGCTCCGCTTCTTGCGGTGTCGAGATTCTGACTTGCTCCGTTTTCTGCGGTGTCGGGGTTGAAGTTGACGTGTTGATTGTGATTTGGGTTGACATCAATATCGCTACACTGGAATATGGTACCAGGAGCGAATCATCATCTGTCTTTGAGAAGATTTGGGGATTTTGGTTTTTGTTTGGCATCGATATCTCTACACTGGAATATGGTACCAGGAGCGAATCATCATTTGCGTTTGCTTATTAGAAAGCGATGGCTTAGGAGACAGGTTTTAGGTCCCTATCACCTAAGACTTTTCAATTTTGTGAGCCGTAAGGGTCTCACAAAGCATTTTCTCCCTACGGATTGTAAGGATCCCGTAGGTGTATTTTCTCCTTAGGAGTCGTGGGGACTCCCAAGTGTGTTGCTCCTTTATGAGTCGTAAGGATCTCACACGGGAATTTTCTCCTCACAAAGTCGAGAGGACTTTGCGAGTACATTTCATCTCTTTTTCATGAGTTTGCGCCTTTTCGGGTTTTCACAAACTCGCCTGCAGTCCTGCTGTTTTTACTCACGGAGCCCTTTCGGGTTTTCATCCGTGCCCATTTTGCTTGTGGACATACCTTTTTTTTTTGAATCTTCACCGCCGGTGGGACTTTGAATGTGGTCTCGCCGGTAGGACTTAGGAGAGATTGGGATCGTTTTACGCCCGTGGATTGTGTACGGTTTTGCAGGATGTATAATCCAGACCGTAAAGCCGAAAAAATTTCGGGACTTTGTCGGTGTCTGCATCGCTGCACTGGAATATGGTAACAGGAGCGACTCATCATTCGCCGCTTGGATTTGTGTTTGGAATTTGGTTGGCGTCTGCATCGCTATACTAGAATATGGTACCATGAGCGACTCATCATTCGCCATTGGGATTTGAATTTGGAATTTAGTTGGCGTCTGCATCGCTGCACTAGAATATGGTACCAGGAGTGACTCATCATTCGCCATTGGGAATTTGATTTTTGTACGGCGTCTGCATCGCTGCACTGGAATATGGTACTAGGAGCGACTCATCATTCGCCGTTAGGATTTGAGAAATTTGGAATTCTGTTTGGCGTCTGCATCACTGCACTGGAAGATAGTACCAGGAGCGACTCATCATTCGCCGTTGCCTATTGGGAAGCGATGGCTTAGAAGACAGGTTTAGATCCCTATCACCTAAGGCTTTTCAATTTTATGGGTCGTAAGGGTCCCATAAAAGCATTTTCTCCCTACGAGTCGTAAGGATCCCGTAGGTGCATTTTCTCCTTAGGAGTCGTGAGGACCCCCAAGTGTGTTTATCCTTTGTGAGTCGTAAGGATCCCACGAAGGTTTGTTCTCCTCATGTATTGTGAGGACACATGAGTGAGTCTTCCCAATGGACCATAATTCCAAGGGCGGAGACTAGCCGCGTAACTGGTGGTTGCGGTGGGGCATGGGTGTGATGAGAATTATTTGAGACCGTGGATTGTATACGGTGGTCAACTTGGGGACCAACCATAGGGCCGGGAGAATTTTGGAAAATTGGACTTTGGTTCGCGTCTGCATCGCTGCACTGGAATATGGTACCAGGAGCGACTCATCATTCGCCATTGGGATTTGAGTTTGGAATTTGGTTGGCGTCTGCATCGCTACACTGGAATATGGTACCAGGAGCGACTCATCATTCGCCATTGGGAATTTGAGTTTTGGACGGCGTCTGCATCGCTGCACTGGAATATGATACCAGGAGCGACTCATCATTCGCCGTTGCCTATTGGGAAGCGATGACTTAGGAGACAGGTTTAGATCCTTATCACTTAAGGCTTTTCAATTTTATGGGCCGTAAGGGTCCCATAAAAGCATTTTCTCCCTACGATCCGTAAGGATCCCGTAGGTGCATTTTCTCCTTAGGAGTCCTGAGGACCCCCAAGTGTGTTTTTCCTTTGCGAGTCGTAAGGATCCCACGAAGGTTTGTTCTCCTCATGCATCGTGAGGACACATGAGTGGGTCTTCCTAATGGAGCATAATTCCAAAGGCGGAGACCAGCCGCGTAACTGGTGATTATGGTAGGGCATAGGTATGATGAGAATTATTTGAGTCCATGGATTGTATACGGTAGTCAATTTGGGGACTTGCCGTAGGGCTGGGAGAATTTTGAAAAATTGGACTTTGGTTGGTGTCTGCATCGCTGCACTGGAATATGGTACCAGGAGCGACTCATCATTCGCCTTTTTTTTTACCGCGATTGCTCTATCATTTCAGCTTTTCTTATCGCGAAGGTCGCGATTGCTCTATCATTTCGGCTATTTATTCGCGGTTGCCCCATCATTTCGGCTTTATTTTCATTTTTATTTTTACTCGCTGATTTTTATTGCGAGTTGCCCCATCATTTCGGCTTTATATATATATATATATATATATATATATATATATATATATATATATATATATATATTATTTACACAATTTTACATCCCCAGTTTAACGAGTTAAAGGTCGATTATTCTCAGTTTAATGACATAGAGGTCAGTTATCCCCAGTTTAATGACATGATGGTCGATTATTCCCAGTTTAATGACATGGTGGTCAGTTATTCCTAGTTTAATGACATGGTGGTCGACTGGTGTTCCCAGTTTAACGACATGGTGGTCCTCTTTGCTTATCCCAGCTCCTTGAATTTTGATCTTGGCGGAGCTGTGTTGATGACCGTAGCTCTGTGGCTTGCCGATACATCCGAGGACTGTGAGGTTTTTCCAAGCTTGTATTAGTCCTCTGCCCAATCTTTGAAAACACAGCCGTCTTCAATGGTATGACTGACCACCCTATGGTATGGGCAGTATACGGGATTGCCGGTCATATTCATTTCATGTGGCCTCTTCGGAATAGGTAATTGCAGACCGTTGTTCAAGGCTTCTTCGAATATATTGCGGACCTCATCCCTCCTGAAGGAGTACACCTTCTTCTTTCTCTCCATTAGAGTAGGTGCTCTAACTGATGCTGATCCTTGAGACCGATCAGTCTTTGGTTCGCCCTTTTCAGATAATGGCACTTGTCTGGGAGGATTAGGTTCCCGAAAGGTTTCGGTCTCCATTTATATAAAATCGGCGGTCGTAACTTGACTGTTTGCTAACACGCTTTTAGACAGTTCTATCTCTCCCGTCTTGTATTGCCTTTCGACCCAATCATTGAAGACGAAGCAGTCCTCAATGGCATGACCTATCACTATGTGATAGGTGCAATATTTTGGGTCGCCGGTCATATTCGCTTCTTGCAATCTCTTTGATTCTGGCAGTTGTAGACCGTTTCTTAGGGCGTCCTTGAATATCTTGTGGACTTTGTCCCTTTTGAAGGAATAGACTTTATCCAGTTTCTCTTTCAGAGGCGATTCCCTTTCGGTGTATGTATCGAAGGGACTGGAGGCTGATCGTGGCCGTTTTTCGCGAAGGCGCTCCGCTCTTAGGTTGAAGGGGGTATCAGTTGGCTGCCTCTGGGTATCAATCCCTGGCTCATGAACCAAAATTTGATTCTGCTGTAATTGCAATCGGGCGACTTGGGTCGCGAGATCTGCCACGACATTTGCCAACTCTTCGACCTTAGACTGTACCTTGGCTAACTTCTCATCCCTGTCCTGAAGCTGCCTCTGAAGCCATCGGAATAATGCTTGTTCTGTAGTTCCGGTTATGACAACCGGATCATCCTTATTGCCTGAGCTCAATTCCGCAGGAACCCCAGGCTCTTTTGGCTTATTGGCCTGAGCGAGCTCTTCGTCATTTAGACTGAGTTGACGTTGGGTAGCGTCCACCGTATCATCACCCTGGCTGTGAAGCATAGAAGGGTCCGTTTCTTCATGCCCAACCATGTAGACAGTGTGGACCACATATCCAGCCGTCTCTTCATCTTTGGCGGGGTAACCCCGTTCTTGGAGCCTCATGAAGCTCAGCCTAGTATGAACCATAGCCCTTTTGTTAGCTCTTTATCTGAGCCTTTTCTTCCTTAGCTTCTTGATTTTGAGGGCTTGGCGGGCATCCGTTTTCTGTGAAGCCACCGTGAGTCGATTGATAGGGAGCTTAAAGAAGATACCCGATCGAGAAGTTTTCGGGGGTACCGCTGGAGCTTACCCGAGATGCCCCGTTGCTTCGTTGACGTTGATGGCCTTGCCCCCAGCCGAAGCGATGGAAGGTCGTTTGGAAACGGATTTGTGCTTGGGCAGAGGTGCCCTCGCAACCATGACATTCGGCCTTTTCCCTTTTGAGACCGGTTTGTCTGTTACCGGAGCTTGAGGAGCTAGGACGGAGTTAGCTGACACGAACATAATCGAGCCAAATGGTATCGGCGGCTCCTCCCATTGTTGCCTGAAACTGGCCGGGAGGACCGTCCTGGCATCCATACTCATCGTGTAGGAGATGGGAGCTGTGTCGAGAGCTGAGCTGATCCTTGGAGACATCTTTGCTGCGTCCGAAGATTGCAATTGGAGAACGTTAACCTGCACAAAAAAAAAAGATTTTAGTACAGGCAATTGATATGCATATTAATTGAGTTCGCATGAAAGCTTAATCCGAAATATAGGAGGAAAGATAGGTCCTACCGGGCGTGACAGAATCTGTAGGGTGTTTTTCGTCACCCCATAGAGATGGGATTTACGCGCGCGCTTGTCGGGTGCATTACAAATTCCCCCTGCCTAGGGTAGGCTGGGGTTTATTGATTGTAGGGATTCGAATCTCCGGCAGCCGCGGACTAAGCTGCCGTTAATTACCCCTTGCCTTCAGAGCGAGAGAACCTCCGATTAACGGGTCAAACTGGTCATGCGAACTCAATATGCAGTGTTGTGTTTTGAAGGGGTTTTGGATATATCAGGGAGCCCGCAGAGTTTTTATGGGGGTCCCGCTACCCGGATAGAGGGCTGGGGGTCAAGAGGGCTAGCAACCCCCTTGCGGAGTGCGGGACAGCGTCCCGTTAGAAATTTTTTCTAACGGGAACAGTGTGGTGGAATGTGTGTGTGTGTGTGTGTGTGTATAAAGGGAAAGGGCATCCAAAGGATGCGTGGGAGAAGGCGCCGGCACCACACGTGCCTGGCACGCGGACGCTAGGCGTCAGCAGCAGAAAGGGACCTGGACCCTGCACTGGGAGTTATGCTCCCGATTTGACTTGTGGAGTTGAACTCCAATGGATCTTGAATGGAGTTAGACTCTTAAAAATATTTAGAAATGATAAGAGGTGGCTTCTTTGTTTCTCCCTTTGGCTCTGGACCTTCCCAAGATGGGATTTTTGGAGATGAGTCTCTTCCTTCCTCCTATGTTGGCCGGATCTTGAAGAACAAGAAATATGAGATTTTTAAAAATCTCTTATTTTTAAGATCTGATGGGAGATCTAAGTTCCCCTTTGTGGGTTTTGTGGTGAAAAACTATTTAGTTTTGGGAAAAGGAAGAGTAAAACTCCTGATTTAATTGAAAAGGGGGAAGAAGGTTTAGAACCTTGAGGAAGGAGAAGGAGGCACAAAAAACCCTAAAGTTTTGAGGAGAAAGAAAAGTTGTCTTTATTCATCATCATGTTGCCTTATATAGGCTTACACATTTACATATAGCCCCTTGGGCTTTACAAAATGGCATTTTGCCCATCCCATATCTCATGTGCTATTTCTTTTTTGCACATAAGCGATGGGCTTTACAAAAATTTGGCTTTATGCCCATTCATGCATAAAAAATTACATTAAAATTATTTATTACATGATTACTATATTGGCATGGGGGAGGCCGGCCGCTTCATGTTCGGGCTCGACTTGGGCATGAGACCACTTGACCTGGGCTTGGGCCCATTTGGCTTGGGGTTGACTTTGACTTTGACTTGGTCAACCGGGATGCAATTTTCGACCCCAACACGGGTCATCCCGGTTATCGGTGCAGCGATACGAGAGAAATCCTGTACGAAACGACCATAATAACCGGCTAATCCCAAGAACCTGTCACCCCTCGCTTTCCGGTGTACGGATAAGGGGACGTGACTAGGCCCGCGGTGTATTTACTCAGAAGTAAACACGTTAAGCGTAAATAAGTAATATAATATAGATTTACACAAGAAAAACATGAGATGTAAATGAACAACAACTTTTTTGTTTATTAAATATTCTTTACAATACAACTGGAAAGTAAATACAATGTGGAAAGCAATGCCTAAACAATAGCATGAACTGAAAGTAAAAATATATACAAGTGACTAGAACTCCGGGTCCTCGATGAACTGCTTCGAGTCTTCTAAGCTGGGCTCGATCTCCAGAGAGTCAGGTCCTCCTGAAAACATTCCAAAAAAAGAATAGAAAAGGAATGTCGTCAGCGAAAAATCGCTCGGTAAGTCTCAAAGAGAGATAGAAATAGAATAGACAAATAAGATAATATACTGGTATAATATATGATTGTTATGTTAAAGTGGTTGTTTGTAGCTTAGTACAGAATATGCCAGTGTATACGAGAGGAGTCCAACTATTCCGTGGACTATGGTATACGGAGCACAATGACTCATCAAGCCACGGGACAACAGTAACGGATATTCAGGTTAGATGTATTAAAGTGACCATCATCGTGCCACCTTTAACACATTCCATACCAATCTACCCCTTTAAAACCCTGTAATGTTTATTGTATTTTTTATAGCTGAAAGACTTGCCGAAACCATGATATCAATTATTCATATAAACGGATAGTCCTGTAATCAAGTCAATGTATATCCATGGTTCGGTCAGTTCAAGTCATGTTGATATTTGATAGTATTCAGTATATATGGATTCATGATGTATTGGAGTTATATTTGAATTGTATATAGATTGGAATTGTATTCAGATTAGACTGAGACTCTATCTGAGTCAGACACTTAAACAGAATTGGATTCTTGAATTTGGTTTTTGGAGTTATCAGTAACTGCTGCACATGAACGGCAGGATTTGTGAATTTTTCTAAGCAAATTACCATTGATAACCCCGTTTTAGTTTCCTACCTTAAATAGGCAAGCACCCACTTTCTCCGGCTCCCTGAGGCTCAAGAGAATTGATCCCACTTAAACCTATATTTACTAGGGTTCTTATTGTAAATTAATAAACTTGAGGGTGTTTTATGAAATAGTTTTAGTATACTTTCAAAATAATTCTCAAGTATTTATTTATTGTATTTAGGTTTTTCATAGATGTATTTTTTAAAAGTGAAGTATTTTAATGATTATAAACCTAGATTGAATAGTATATGGTATTTTAGTGTAAAGTGACCTGTATGATTTCTTGATGGTATATTCATGAAATTTGTGATCTTGTGTTTAGAAAACATGGAATTTATTATAAATATAAAATAGATGTTTTGATAATATATATATATATATATATATATAAAATTATTAAAAATAGAATTTACTTATTAAATAGAAAATCGCATTATTCTTAAAAATTGTATTAAAAATTCTATCGAGATCGGATGCTCCGTGAGAAGGTCTGCATCTCACTATACTAGTCTTGAGGATGTGCGATAACCCGCACCATCCAAATCGGGTTCCCCAAAATGGGTTGCAGAAGCTTAATTGCAAGGAATTTAATTAAAATAATTTTTAAAATACGATTTTTAATAGTTTAGGGTATTTTAATGTAAAATTATATTAGCCACAAAAATATGGTTTTTAAGCAATCGTGCTATGTCATGATGTGTGTTGTGAGAGGTAGATCATTATCTCGTGAGGTTTTCTAAAGGTAATATGAGCAATTATAATAAAAGAATGTTTTAGGTAAATTTTGTGGTATTTACCTGTAAAAGTGTAATACAAGTTGCATAGCATGGTATTTTAAATTGAAAGTTGTTCTCAATATTGGTTTATGATTGCTAAACAATATATAAAGAAATGGTTGATTTGTTATTAAGAAAAGTTGGGTTTTTTAACGAATTTAGAATCGGATGATGTCGGATTAACTCCACTTCCGAAGAGTTTTGAAAAGAGAACTTTTTAGAATAGGTTGAGAGAAAAGGAGAGGGGACTTACAAGTTTAGGATAGAGAGGAGAGGTGGAGGAAGGTTTTGAGAGTTTCGTGGAGTCGAGGAATTGCCAGAATCTTCCTGAATCGTCGCCGGAACTTGACCTTGGCTAACTCCACTTGTACAACTTATTTGATTTGGAAAAATTTAAGAGTTCGACAATAGATTTCAGATTAGAGAGGGATAGGTATGGAGTGGTATTTATAGGATAGAATTGGAGTTTTGTGAATTGAAGAGAGTTAAAATGCATCAAAATCTTGGATTAATACCTCATTTTAATTCTCTGGATAATTGCAGAGAATTCAAACAGTACTGGAGTAATGGGGGTAGGGGAAGAGTCACTTGTGCAAAGTTTGGGGGTATTTGGTACGAGGGGCCCGGCGGCGCCGGTCCAGAGGCTTATCTCTCCGGCCATCTTGAAGAGGGTGGGGCTTGGATTGGTGCCACGTGTCTAGGTCAGTTCATATATCATTCAACACATGTTTGATTTAATCTGACTTTTCATTTTACGTGTATTGCATGTGTAAACTTTTGGGCTTCCAAAATGTTTAAAAGAAAAATCATTGAAAATAATATGTGACTGGGGGGATTTTAACACAGGGGCTACGTCACAGCAGTGCAAGGCTTTACCAATGAGCTGCAAGCGCTTTCTTACTGTTCTTAAACAAATTAAATACTTATAGCATACTTAGGGTTGCAAATACTCCATTTAGTACTTTAACTTTAAACAAATTTATGTATATTAAAAACAGAGTCGTTACAGAAGCTGTGAACCTTTGTCACTGAAACGGATCTGGTCCAATGCTGTACTGCCTCGATCTTCTTCGGGTCCACTCAGATACCATCTCTCGTAACCACATGACCCAAGACGTCAACACTGTCAAGCCAGAAAGCACACTTCGAGAATTTGGCAAACAGCTGGTACTCTCTCAATGTCTGCAATGTAATCCTCAAGTCTGCTCATGCTCCTCTCGACTCCTGGAGTAGACCAGAATGTCGTCTATGAATACAATGATAAACTGGTCGAGGAACGGCCTGAAGATTCTGTTCATCAAATCCATGAACGTTGCTGGGGCATTGGTGAGCCCGAACGACATCACCAAGAATTTGTAATGCCCGTAGCGCGTCCGAAAAGCAGTCTTCGGAATGTCATCATTCCGGACCCGCAACTGGTGATAATCTGACCGTAAATCAATCTTCGAAAAATATCCCGCACCCTGGAGCTGATCAAACAAATCATCAATACGAGGTAAAGGATACCTATTCTGCACCGTGACTCAATTTAGCTGACAATAGTCGATACACAATATCATACTGCCGTCCTTCTTCTTAACGAACAGGACAGGAGCTTCCCAAGGCGAGACACTCGGTCGAATAAGTCCCTTGTCAAGCAAATCATGCAACTGATCCTTAAGCTCCTTAAGCTCCGCTGGGGCCATCCGATAAGGCGGTATAGAAATAAGCCCATGCCGGGGATCAAGTCGATGCAGAACTCAATATCACGCTCTGGTGGCAAATCAGGTAACTCATCAGGAAATACATCGGGAAACTCTCTCACAATCGGAACCTGATCCAACGGAACCGCTGTGGCTCCAGTATCACAAATATAAGCTAAGAATCCGCGACATCCCTTCCTCAAAAGCCGACTAGCGCAAAGAGCAGAAATCAGACTGTGAGGGACGGCACTGCGGTCCCCCTGCACAATAAGAGCTGGCTCTCCCGGAAAAAAAAATCTGACTGCCTTCTCATGGTGGAAATGATTATGAGAAACCCCAAAAACCAAGCACAAGAAGGGGTCCCCGATGGTGGGTAGTACCCACGAAAAGAGGGGAGTGGCAAGCTATACGCCCCACGTCCCCAATCGTGGCCCACGTTCAATGCCACAATCCCAAAACGCCTACAAGGATATAAATGCTCATCTTTTACACTGAAGAAAGGGTTAAGCACTCATAATCATTTCGAAGCACTCGGAATCATTCTTGATCACTAAAAATCATCAACCACTGCCACCAGAGCCCTGAAGAACATCAAGAAAAGCTCAAGAGTCCAAATTTTGAAGAAGAAGAAGAGAAATGTTTAAATAAACGTAAGTATGGAATAGTGAACCTTCTCTTCTATGCAATTTCCCAAATTTTAGTGATACTATGAAATTTCTTGTGCGCCAATGATGCTCTATGTTTCAACTATTTCGAAAAACAAATGATTTATAAGATGCTCAAATAAAAGAGTTATCCCCAAAAATGCAAATAAAATGACCTTGCTGAGAACTGTTCAATGATATCATCCGATGAGCCTTATAACGGCTTTTAAGATCAAATTACAGGATGCTTGCAAAAGTATCCTCTCCCGGATACTCCTCAGAGTTATCCACATGTATACGGATGCTCGTTCGAGTATCTCTCATGTGACTGTCCTCATAATGGACTCTGTGAATGTATACATAGGTCGAAATGATGAACAAATGCACATATACATTGAATATGAAACCATGCGATAAGGATTTAGCTCCAAAAGAATGGCGGAGACCCACCAGCACTAAGAACTCCTGGCGGGGACCCCTCAAAAGGGTCCCCGCGAGAGGAAACCACCAATGGGTCCCATGTCCACCAAACGTTGGTGGCTACCCTATAGCCTCCTCAACTCTATCAAAGCCATAGTGGCTAACCCTATAGCCTCCTCAATTCCTTCAAACTCCATGACGGCTATCCCATAGTCTCCTCAATTCCTTTAAACTCCATGACGGCAACCCCAATAACCCACTCAACCCACTAAAACCATGTTGGGCACCTCAAATCCCCGTGCACTAATCATCCAACCTATTTCAATATCTTTCATATGAAACCATACGCCATGCCCTATGGCAGACTTACATTAATTTTCCATACACAACCTATGGGCAACCATCGTGGTATAGACGCCAACTATATGTGACACAGAAGTCAACCCCCATCCTTACCAAAATCAATAAAATTAATATCCCATGCCAAACATATGACCCCAATCCCCATGCCCTATGGCTAGCTGAAATTTAACTTCCATATACTACCATGGGCAACCATCGTGGCATAGAAACCAATCATATATGACATTGAAGTCAAGATACCAACTAATACCCACACACCAAATTGCCTTATGGCGAGTTAAATAACTTCTCATATACTATCAACGGGCTACCATCGTGGCGTAGAAGCCAACCATTATGACATTGAAGTCGAGATACCGACTAATACCAGTATATAACCCTGCCTTCTAGTGAGTTAAATAACTTCCTATATACTATCCAAGGGCTACTATCGTGGCATAGAAGTCAACCATCGTGACATTGAAGTCGAAAAATCCACATAAATCTTTCTGCCCTATGGCAAGTAAAATAACTTACCATATACAATCAATGGGAAACCATCGTGGTATAGAAGCCGATCTCATCGTGACATAAAAGTTAACAAACCTGTAAACCCCAAATGCCTGCAACATAATTCTGCCAAGTCCAAAACGACCTTAAACTACTGCCTGGTCCGAGATGACCCTAAATTACCGACCGGTCCGAGATGACCTTAAATTAATATCTACGTTCGAAATGACTTTAAACTAATGCATTGCTGTCCTGCATGGCATGACCAGCCCTATTATGAAGATTATATAAATTCCTCCAATTACCTAAAGCTGCCTTACGGCTAGATAATAGTATCTACCGTATGCAATCCACGGGCAACCCTTCGTGACATAAAAGTCAATCGTCCCACCAGACGTATATCCTGCAACGTACCGCGTGGTCGGATTCCCCTATTGTGACACAGAAATCAACCGTCCTGTCGAGTATGTCGGAGCTGCCCTACGGTCTGGATCATACAATCTATAAAACCGTATACAATTCAGGGGCGTAATCAGCAGCGAGAATGCACGTCTTCTCAACGGTGGAACCATACGCGACATGAGAAGTATTTTTGTAATGTACATAATATGAAAATGAACAATACGGCTGGATATGTATAAGTTGAGATGTACTGCATTATAAATGATAACCTGAAATAAATTCTATGATTGTTGCTCCTGTTTTATTTGTGTTGTTATTGCCATATAATGCTTTGCTTCTCTTTAGAAATAAACCACTCGTAGAAAGTTCTTTCTGTTCAATATGGAGAGGTAATTAACTACGGGGGTTTGCGCCTGTAGAAAATCTAGTCTTCACAATCAAAAAGCCCTTTTTGGAGGGTGGATATATGAAGTCACGCTATATCAGTCGCATCCGTTTGACTCCTGAATCGTACTCACGTGCATCCCGCATCGTGGCAACACGTCGCATTGAGAAACCAGACGGATATGCATCGATCTGATCTCTTAAGACCCCCAATGGGACTGAAAGTGCTCCAAGGGACCCTTTCAGAGGCGAACATATACGATAGCATATTTTCTGGACAATTTCCCATGCCCGTGCATGACACGAGGGCACTTGGTAGTGTGTGTGTGTGTGTGTCACAACTTGAATATTCAGGATTCGTATACGGTGTAACAATAGCATAAGACACGAAGCCTAAGTTGCTGATACAAATCATCAGGAAAAAAGGGTAGATAGCTGGGTTTAAAGGCATCTTTCTTAGAATAGCACTTTATACCTAGTTTTTTTTATGTTAGAAGGAACGAAAAAATAATACGATGGCGGCTTCATTTTCATATGGTTTGAATACCATAAGTCATTGTATAAGATGATTGCACAACCCACAATAGACACATTTCATAATGCTAAATGAATAGGCAAAATGTATTGAAACTACTGAAAATTAATGTATCAATAGTTTAGAATATGAAGATTGCTTAAAAGTTTTCATGGATAGGTGACTATTAAACCTGTCACTCTAGTATTACCTATCGTGATACTACAGGCTATTATTATGTGTTTTCATGGTGCCTTACGAACATAAAACTTCTTGGAAGAAGTGTCAAGTCTTACTTGAACTCGGTGCTCAAGGGCTTGTTTGATTTTGAAGGAAAAGCATGGAAATCAGGTATAAGTGGGCCCCAAACTATTGATTTCTTTTCACCATGATCCATTTCCTTACTTGTTCGTCACAAGTTAACATTGGAAATGAAGTTCGCTAAGTCAACAAAACATGGAAAAGCGTTTCAGAGGTTTTGATGCTGAGTTGCAAGGAAAAGACCGATCTTGGACTTAAAACCTGATGGAGCTTTGGATCTCTTTTAAATGTTACCTTTCGTTGATCTGCAGCGAGCGCTGATGGATGACTGAGATTGGATTTGAGGGTTGCCTCTCAATGCGTGTGGATCTCAGTGGGCTGGATATGGTTGAGGCCGAGCTACCTGCAAGTAAGTCCCGGGATGGTTGTGCCACCAAGGACCCTCCGACGATCAAGTTAGTCAAGATATTTTGGCAGAGCAACGGCCTATTGGGTTCAAGTTGGCTTACCTGAGTCGTCTGAGAGAGGGGTTTATATAGTGGCAGCCATCGGCAGGCGGGCGCGAGATTCAAGCCGGCCGCTGCGCCCCTGGCGTTACGCCCGCGTGAAAGGCGGGATTCCCCATTAATTATGAGATATGCTCGTTAATGGGGGAACGCGGTGATGTGGAACGCGGGATCGTGGACGGCGGATATCTCGTGTCTGGCGAGATTCGCGGAGCCATGGCGGAAACGCCTGTGATCAGTGTTGTGGGTCGGCCGATGAGACCAAGGAAGCTAAGCTCGGCTCGGTAACGAGCGGGAGGACGAGCGAGCTTGGTTATATGATAGCTCGGAAGCAAGCTGGGGGGGCAGAGAGAACTCAGCGCTCGGAGGCGAGCCGATGGTTGTTTGTAGGGCGAGCGTAGGAGTGGTCTGGAAGGCCATAAAAGGTCGGGAACATGCTCGGATCGGAGGCCCGGGGTATGCTTCCAATGTACCATTCTTGATCTCTTCTTGTAAGCTCTGGGACACGTTGCTTGCCACGTGTCATGATCTGTGAAAATACAACTTCTGAGCATCATCATTAGCCCCCCACTCTCGTTCCGACCTATTTATGGGTCGGGTCGAGAGTGGACTATACGGAGAATCTTCTGCTCGGTTTGGCACCAAGAATCATGATGTCGATTGCCCAGGAACGAATGGAGGCGTCGTTTCGTCTGTTAAGGCCGGCTATTGACCGAACTCAAGCTCTCCTATTTTTTTTACTTGAGCCATGTTAGGAGCTTGCCTTCTTCGGGTGCATGCGCCGGGCAGAGGCTTGCCAGCTGGTTCAATGTGAAGCTTAGGGATCCACCGTCGAGACCGAGCATGAAGATGTCTAGCGGCTTCGTGACGAGGGCTTTGATCCATATCTTTATAGGGCAGGAAACTGCCTGGAGTGGATGGACTGAGCAGGAGAATACCCGGTCGCCTTGTGTTGAGGACTTTTGATCCGCATTGTTGTGGGGCAGGAAGCTGCCCTCCAGGATGAACCAAGCATGAGGATGCCCGGTCGCCTCTTGAGGAGGGCTTTCAATCCTTGGCGTCGAGGGGCAGGTAGTTGCCCGCCAGGATGAACCGAGCATGAGGATGCACGGTCGCCTCGTGATGAGGGCTTCGATCCTTGGCGTCGTAGGGTAGGAAGCTACCCGCTAGGATGAACCGAGCATGAGGGTGCCCGGTCGCCTCTTTGAGGAGGGCTTTCGATCCTTGGCGTACGTAGGGTAAGAGATTACCAGCCAAGGATGGACCGAGCAGGAGGATGTCCGGTCGCCTCATGATGAGGGCTTTGATCCTTGGCATCGTGGGGCAGGAACTACCAGCCATAGATGAACCGAGCAGGGAAGCTACTCGCTGGCCTCTTAGTGAGGGCTTTGATCCTTGGCGTCGGAAGGTAGTGAACTACCAGCCATGGATGGACCGAGCAGGGAAGCTGCTCGGTGGCCTCTTGATGAGGGCTTCGATCCTTAGCACGGGAGGGAAAGGAGTTGCCTGCTAAAGATGGACCGAGCAGGATTGCTGCTCGATTGCCTCTTGATGAGGGCTTTGATCCTTGACGTCGTTGGGTAAGAGATTACCAGCCAAGGATGGACCGAGCAGGAAAGCTGCTCGGTGGCCTCTTGATGAGGGCTTGGATCCTTGGCGTCGGTGGGTAGCAAACTACTAGCCATGGATGGACCGAGCAGGGTAGCTGCTCGGTTGCCTCTTAGCGAGAGCTTTGATCCTTGGCATCGGTAGGTAGCGAACTACCAGCCATGGATGGACCGGGCAGAGAAGTTGCTCGGTGGGCTCTTAATGAGGGCTTCGATCCTTAGCGCGGAAAGGCAAGGAGTTGCCTGCTAAGGATGGACCGAGCAGGGTTATTGCTCGGTTGCCTCTTGATGAGGGTTTTGATCCTTAGCGTCATTGGGTAAGAGATTACCAGCTAAGGATGGACCGGGCAGGGAAGCTGCTCGGTGGCCTCTTGAGGAGGGCTTTGATCCTTGGTATCGGTGGGTAGCGAACTACCAGCCATGGATGGACCGGGCAGAGAAGCTGCTCGGAGGCCTCTTGATGAGGGCTTCGATTCTTGGCGTCGGTGGGTAGCGAACTACCAGCTATGGATGGACCGAGCAGGGTAGCTGCTCGATTGCCTCTTGGCGAGGGCTTTGATCCTTGGCGTCAGTGGGTAGCGAACTACCAGCCATGGATGGACCAAGCAAGGAAGCTGCTCGGTGGCCTCTTGATGAGGGCTTCGGTCTTTAGCGCGGGAGGGCAAGGAGTTGCCTGGTAAGGATGGACCGAGCAGGGTTGCTGCTCGGTTGCCTCTTGATGAGGGCTTTGATCCTTGGCGTCGTTGGGTAAGAGATTATCAGCCAAGGATGGACCGAGCAGGGAAGCTGCTCGGTTGCCTTATGATTTGTGGAAAGCGCAGTAGGGGCCCCGGGTACTCTTGGCCGCCCTATTCGAGACTGGGAGAAGTTTGAAGAAGCTCTCGCCCTTAGCCTCCTCCAACAGTACCGTCTGGGAGACGTTGAGCGGGGTGTACTCCTGAAACTTCAGGGAGTAGGGCTTTGGCCGCTCAATCTTCTTTTTCTCCTTCTTGGCCCTTTTCTTTTGATCGACTTACTCTGTCCGGGGTAGGTTGGCGTTCACCTCGGACTCAAACTGGATATCACGTTCGGTCCAGGCCTTTACCTCGGCCATGGTCTTAGGTTGCGCTAATGCAAAGGAGCGTAGCCACTCCTTGTGCCTAAGACCCGACCTAAAGGTTGTAATGACTGTCTCGTCCCGTTGCTTTGGGACTTCAAGGAGGGCGTTGTAGAAGCGCGTGACGTACTCTTTAGTGAAGGGCTTCGTGAGCGAGTCAGCGGCATATTTAGCCCCGTCGCTTGAAGGACGATTTTCCCGATGCATGCCTTCGATCTTCTTTTCGAGGGCGTCTAGTCGGCCGTGGTGTCCCGACGATTCGACATTCTCTGATTTATGGCCTTTGCTGCTGACGACCTGCGCCTGACCGCGGCTCCGATTCCGTTCGATGAGGTTCCTTAGGTCCCCTGGCGAGGTCGTCTTCGAGCCACCGTGGTGAGTCCCGTCCGCACGACCCTGTTGAGGGAGGGGGTGCCTGTCATGCCTAGGTGCAGACGAGCTGACCGACACCTCCTCGGGAGGGAAAGGGGCGTGATGGATCTCGGGGCGATGTGCTCTGGCGAGAGACCTCGGTGTTGAGCTGTGTGGCGCCCAGCGGGTCATCGAATTGGTCGCCACTGGGGATCTGCGTCCGCCGGAGACAGCGAGGAGGTGCTCAGTCGTGCCGTCGCGGGCAGCGTCTTCTCTCCCTCTGTAGGGGTCCCGGTCCCGATGTGGGGGAGCGGCGACCTGGGGAGTTTGCCGGGCCATTTGGACATGGACGAGCGCATCCACGACGAACGCGAGCCGATCTATCTGAGCAGATAAGGCGTGATTGGCGTTCGGGGGAAGAGGGGATCCATCCGCGCCTCCATTGTGGGGAAGGCGGCGGCTGGTGCTTGGATTGTCGCGGTGATCGCTCGCCATGAAGTTGAGATCGGAAGGTAAACTTTCGTTGAGTGGAACTAGCGCTTCCCACAGACGGCGCCAACTGATGGAACTCTGGATCTCCTTCAGATGTTACCTTTCGTTGATCTGCAGCGAGCGCTGATGGATGGCTGGGATTGGATTTGAGGGTTGCCTCTCAATGCGTGTGGATCTCAGTTGGCTGGATATGGTTGAGGCCGAGCTACCTGCAAGGAAGTCCCGGGGTGATTGTGCCACCGAGGACCCTTCGACGATCAAGTTGGTCGAGATATTTTGGCAGAGTAACGGTCTATTGGGGTCAAGTTGGCTTATCTGTGTCTTCTGAGAGAGGGGTTTATATAGTGGCAGCCATGGGCAGGCGAGCGCGAGATTCACGCCAGCCGCTGCGCCCCTGGCGTTACGCCCGCGTGAAAGGCGGGATTCCCCATTAATGACGAGATATGCTCGTTAATGGTGGAACGCGGTGGCATGGAACGCGGGATCGTGGGCGGCGGATATCTCGCGTCTGGCGAGATTCGCGGAGCCGTGGCGAAAACGCCTGTGATCAGTGTTGTGGATCGGCCAATGAGACCGAGGAAGCTAAGCTCGGCGGGAGGCTCGAGAACGAGCGGGAGGCCAAGCGAGCTTGGTTATGTGATAGCTCGGAAGCGAGCTTGGGGGACAGAGGGACTCAGCGCTCGGATGCGAGCCAATGGTTGTTTGTAGGACGAGCGTAGGAGTGGTCTGGAAGGCCATAGAAGGTCGGGAACATCTTCGGGTCGGAGGCCCGGGTTGCTTCTAATGAACCGTTCTTGATCCCTTCTTATAAGCTCTGGGACACGTCACTTGCCATGTGTCATGATCTAGGAAAAAACCACTTTTGAGCATCATCAAAACCATTAACACAAAAAGTAAGATGATCCAATCACGTTGTTTATCTCTCCTTACATTTACTTTCATTATCTTTCAACTATTCCTTTTCATGCAAAATAAACAAGAAAAGATGAACTTGATCATTTTTGGCTCACTTTTTCTATCTTTTTCTTTGTAACCAAACACCAAATCTCTATATGTTGAAATTGTTCCTGTAGAGTGTTTTTTGCGATCCTATTTAGATAGAAATGTGCACGCTTATCAGGCATATACAGATTTCTCTTGTTTAGGGTAGACCGGGATTTATTGATCATAAGGATCCTAATCTCCGACGGCCGCAGACAAAGTTGTCGTTAATCACCCCTTGCTCTGAAGCAAGAAACCTTCGATCAACGGGTCGTGCGAATCATGCGAGCTCAATGTGGAACGTTTGTGTCCGGAAATATGTATACGGACATATGTTCATTTCATTTTTATTGCTATCATTTATTTTTATATATATATATATATATATATATATATATATATATGATTTTTATTTTATTTTATGCCTCCATGTATTATTTTTTTATAGTTTAAAAAGGTTAAATAAAAAAAATTAAAGAGGGCATGGGAGTGGAACGGGAGCGAGGCTCCCAAAGCGGGAGGCTCCAAGAGAGCGAGAGACTCCAAATAAGAGAACGGAAGACTCCTCCAAACGGGAGGCTCAAAAGGAGAGTGGGAGCCTTCCATGAGCGGAAGGCTCCAAGGAGTATTAATTTTTTTTTAAAGAAGCGGGAACCCAAAGGGTCAAAAAAAAAGTCGGGCACTCTATTTGGGTTTTCTGAAAGGGCTAACAGTTGATGGGTTTTATTTGTTTTATTTCAAGTTTGATGAACAAAGTTAAGTGCACCAATTTGGACAAAATTTTGACAGACTGAACCACAAATTTGTCGATTTTATCGTGTCATATGGTGAAATACGGAAAATTCCGTACCCGCCAAAAGGGAAATACGAACTAAAATCCGCATTAAGGCTTTTTCATTTTGATGGAGTCACCGTCCTCCGGTTCTGATCAAATCCCAAGAAAAATATTTCCCGAATAGACAAGGCTCTGGATCTTCAATTAGAAGAGCTTCTAGATTTTTCTTCGTCTCGTCACAACGGGATTTTAGAGATGGGACATCCCTCAGCTTTCTTTTTACTCTTTTTTTAATTATTTGAATGAAAAGGGATTTTTTTTAGATCTTGATGAACAAAGGGTAAAGAGACAAGGAGATCCTTCTTTTGTATGGATTTTGAAGTTTGAGAGATGTTTGCAAGGGTGAACAAAAAATAGAGAGAAGGCTTGCTTAAAAAACTCAGATGAAGAAGAAGAAAAGAACCTACGTGAGAGGGGGGAAATATGAGGGCACAGACCTAGGCAGCCATTGAGAGAGAATTATATCCTTTGTTTCATTATGACTAGGATTTTTTAGGCTTTGCATTTTACGCCTGTACCCTTGCCTCTTTAACTTTAGCAATTTTGGATTTTCAATCCATTCTTTTACATTTATTTATAAAAAGTTACATATAAATATATTTACTGTATAATTCTTTTTCTCCAATTGGCATGGGGCCGGCTCCGTTTGAGCTCGAAGCAGTTTGGACGCGAGCCTGGTTGCTTGCGGTCAGACTCGGATTAGTCGGGCCCGGATCCACTTGGACGTTGATTTTGACTTTTTGACCCTTAATTTTTTATTTTTAAGTCTGACAAGAGAGACTAAATTTAAATTTGGTTTCCCTCTGACCAAATGGGGCCTTAAGACTTGACCCAATCCATCATATAAATCTCTAATCTTGATATTTTCAAAGGAAAAACAGTTATGTCCATTAGTCACAATTTGCAGGAGAAAATTTTCCATAAAATCAATGCAGCAAAAGAAGATTCTGGGATACCCTTATGCAATAAAAAAAAAAGCACCGAATCAAACCATATCGCAAAGATTTGATGAACATGTGAGGATAATTTGGCATCAAAATTTGCATGCAACTCTATTTCCAGGTAAGTAAGCTGCCGCCCCAAGATGGCAAGCTAATTTCCATGTATATTTGTGAGGTCTCATACACAAACTAATCGTTACAAGTTTTTCCCAGACATAAAAGGGAGGGGGGAGAATCAACCTTCTATTATTATTAAATAATATTAACCCTTGAACACGATTCCTTTTTCTTTAATCTCAAACGGTAATGTAATGTGATGTCAAATCTCAATCCAAATCTTACATACAAATACCAAAATGTATGAGGCCACAATCTAAATTTCTAGTCCAGTCTTCTAAGCAAGTATTCAACCTCCACCTCCTTTGTCAAAGGCATGATCCACTTGCCATAGAGATCAGCTACTAGCTTTGGCTTTATCTTATAACCTGCAGATGTCTCATGCTTGTTGTTGGGGCTCATCTCTTGGATCCCAATGGTCACCTCTTGGCCATACACTTTGGCCTTTGCTTCTACCCTCTGCTTGATTGCAGCTTCCACTGATTCATATGTCAGAAGCCTCATCAGCTGGTCACCATCCTTTAAAATATTCATATTTAAGATTAGCCATGAGAAAATAATAATATTACAACGATACGGAAAATGAAAGATCAAAGAGAAAAATGGGAGTATACTTGCGCTCTTATCGCAGGTTGGTAGGCATCAGGGGCCTCCTGAAACTTGACCTCAGCTACGAATTTGCCGTAATGAATTCTCTTAGAGAGAGCCTGTAACAAATTGTACCAACTTAGACGATCACCATTTCATGAAATATTTTATACAGCACCCACGAACCTGCGTGTGCGCACGCACATGTGTGTATGAAGGAATTAAGATGGGAGCTAAAGGCTGCCAGCACATGCAGCCATATACGATCTTATATACAAATCAAATTATGATCCTAACTTCAATTGAAATGTTGCGTATTAAGGTATTTGAACTAGTTATTGTTGACCCTTTTGGATAACATCTTCTTGGTTTTGATATTTGGACAGAACACTATTTAACTATTTTACGTACTGACGATACTTCTGGTTAAGTTTTATATTTTCAGTGTGAAGGACATAACAGGATTTACAATATTGATGAAGAAGAACAAGTATAGCGATATCGAAGAGCAAACGATGATATGAATATGAATTTTCAAGACGTATTGATGAAGGTATCAAAAGAACGAGCTCTAGTGCAAATAAAGTGAAAAAGGTCATAGCAACGATCATATATCAAGACGAAGAGTAAAACATCAAAGAGACATGAATTCAGAGATGAAGACTTAATGCGACTCCGAGAATGTGCTACGAAGATGTTAAATTTGTATTTCTCTTTTTATTGAGTCGTAAGTATCTCGTATGAGTCACACGATTTTAAAGTTTTAAAAATTACTCAAGTGTCTGAGATATCAGTTCTTGAGACGTCTCACATGTCCCTTGTCTCTTTCAATTCTGATATGTTGCTATGAGACGTCTCATGTCATGTTTAAGACGTCACAACACTTTCCTACACTTTATGTTTTTGATCTGTCTCTATAAGACGTCTCATGTCCTGTTTGAGATGTCTCAAAACTTGTCCGCATTTAACATTTCTGCTCTGTTGCTTTAAGACGTCTCATATCCTAGTTGAGACGTCTCAAATATATTCCCTATAACTCTTTTCTGTTTTATCTAAGACGTCTCACATTATCTTAACATGTCTCATAATGTGCTTGCAGGTTAAGTTTTTAATCTGTCTCTTTGATACGTCTCGGGTATTTACTGAGACGTCTCAACTGCTGACCATTTGAAATCCCTGAAATTCTTCTCCACCAATTTCTTTCCAGTTTTGTGAGATTCTTTCCCAGTTTTTTAAATATGGTCTTGGTCGAATTATTACATAACAATTCTACATATTAACTATTATCTCTCTTGTGATCATCTCTCTCAAGTTTTCGAAACCCTAGTCTTCATCGGGTTGGAAATTTGTTTGGGTTTTTCGAAAACTTTCGGTTTTTAATTTTTGCAAAGGCTTTTCTCAACTGGTCTTAAATCTATTTCCATTGCAAAAACATGGTCTCTATTTCAAACTCTTATATTCTTTTGAGATAAAAAAGGGCTTAAACTTGATTTTATCAAATATCCTAATTCTCCGGTTTTAAAATTTTGTTTGATTCATATACGAGATCAGAAGTTAGTTTGGGTTTCTTGTATTGTAATTGTGAGTTGTAAAGATTTGATCTGAGCCTGTTGAAAAGATTACCCGGTGAAGGTTGTCCATCTGTATGACTTGTAAAGGTTTTTTCAACTTAAGAAGATTTGAATAGTAGATGTTCCTAGGGGAGACCTAGGCGGAGACTAGATACCGCGGGTATTGAACTTCGTTACCAATCGCCGGTATCCTACCGAGTTTGCATTTTTTTATCCTTATTTATTCTATTGTTTGCATAATTTTATTATTTATATTATCTTTCTACAACATTTATTGTATTGAGCAATACAGTTTTAATTGTTAGCCATTTGTCCTATTCACCTCCCTCTAAGACACTTTTCAATTGATATCAAAGCGGTTAGCTCTCTTTGACCGAAAACTCTAAAGCTTAGATTCTGGCTAACAATAATAATATTACCCAAAACAATAGATCACTAGAAAGTCAAGCCACTAATCGGCCACCACTCTTTGATGGCACGAACTACAACTTCTGGAAAATCAAGATGCGAATTTTTCTCCAATGCATTGATCTTGATATTCTAGATATTGTAAAGGATAAATTTATCACACCGGCTAGACCTTATAATGATAATGATCGGAAAAATATGGGTTTGAATATAAAGATGACGAATGCATTACATTACTCTCGTTCATCTGACGAGTTCAACCGAGTCTCCATGTGTGCTACCGCACATAAGATCTGAAAGGCTCTCGAAACTTCTCACGAAGGGACGAGTCAAGTGAAAGAAAGTAAAATCAATCATCTCATGAGCGAGTACGAAAAATTCAAGATTAGTACTGATGAAACGATTAATGTAATGTATTCAAAATTTAACAAATCATTATTGAACTTTTCAACTATGGCAAAACTTTTACATAAAAGGAGAAGTGCTTGAAAATCTTGAGAATTCTCACGGATGAATGACAACTCAAAGTCACGGCTAATGAAGAAGCAAGCAACTTAGATAAACTGACTTTGGAGAACATTGTTGGGAAGCTCAAGACGCATAGGATGAAACTCTATGACTTTTAGGGCAAAGCAAAAAGATGAAGAACCTTTAAAGAAAAGAAGTCTAGCTCTAAAAGCGAAGAACGCTCCACTAGAAGAATCGGAAAACGAAAGCGACCAAAGTGAAAACGAAGATGACATGGCCACTCTTGCAAAGCAATTCATGAAATTCATCAAATTTCGAAACTTCAAGAAAAGAGGAAATTAAGGTAATAGACATTCAAGTTCTTCTACTAATCCCACTCGTTATGAATGCCACAAACAGGATCACATGAAGGCTGAATGTCCAACATTGAACAAAGGCAAGAACAAGTACAAGGATGGTAAGGACAAGTATGGAAAGAAAAGAGCATTCCAAGCGAAATGGGACGAATTAGATTCAAACGATTCGGACAACGATGAAAAGCTCGTTGCCAACATGTGTTTCATGGCACATGATGACAACGACGAGGTAAATGATGATGATCTTGATAGTTTAGATAAAGATGAACTGATCGATTTATATAATGAATTGCAAGAGAACTTTGAAAAATTATTTTCTAAGTACAAGAGTTTGAAAGGAAAACTTCTTCTATCTTTTGCAACTCTTGTACTATTCTTAAGAAAGAAAATGATGCTCTTAAAGATGATATCATTGATTTAAGTACTAAGCTTAAAACTATCAACGTTGAGCGTAACAATTTAGCATCTTCTCTTAAAAAATTTCAAAACTTAAATGCTAAATTGGAACACGAGCTCGTTAGCACCAAAACGAAGACTACGAAACTTGAAGAAGCTCTCGTTAAATTCACCTAAGACAAGAACAAGTTGGATATCGTACTTCGTGCATTTAGCGGAAATCAGAAATCTTATGGTCATAGTTTTAATCCTAACACCTCGGCTAGTACTTCAACCAATAGATTTCTTAGAGGGACTACTTATCGATATGGTCATAGACATGCTTAAAAAACTTATCGTTATTATCATACTCTCGGCCATACCATTAGATGTTGCCCTATAAAAAACAATTCAACATATAAATATCATTTTGTGCCTACAAATAGCGTTCTTAACCGTAATATTAAATCATCTACTTCTAGATCACAGATTTATGGTACTAACCCCCATGGATTTAAGATAATTTGGGTACCAAAGGTCAAAAATAAATATCCTATTTCAGGTACCCCAACCGCAACATAGAACCACATGGTACATTGATAGTAAGTGTTCGAGACACATGACCGGTGATATATCTAGTTTCGACTCACTATCAAAAGAGGAAGATGACAGCGTCACCTTCGAGGATAATAAGAAAAGTTATATAAAGAGTAAGGATAAAATCGTGGTAAACAGTTCTACCAATATTGATGACGTTTTGTATGTTGATAATTTGAAGCACAATTTACTTAGCTTCAGTCAATTTTACGATAAAGGATACACTACTGTTTTTGATAAAACGTGTTGCAAAATTTTTTAAGATGACAAGTGTATTCTTTCCGGCAAAACGCACTATAATACTTATATTGTTGATCCAAATGACTTTGCTAATGTTAAGCTTAGATGTTTAGTTGCAGACGATGCAGATTCATGGCTTTGGCATCGTAGGCTTGATCACGCATCAATAGACTTACTAAATAAAATCGCAAATGGTGACCATGTGAGGGGAATTCCAAAGTTGAAATTTGAAAAGAATAAGATGTGTGATACTTGTCAATTGGGTAAACAGGTAAAATTTTTATTCAAAATGAAGCGTGAGGTAATATCTTCTAAACCGCTTCAACTATTACATATGGATATATTAGTTCCATCTAGAACTTTGAGTCTAGATGGAAAATCATATATATATATATATATATAGTTGATGACTATTCACGTTTTTGTTGGATATTCTTCCTTGTTAATAAAAATGATGCGTTTACTGCTTTTAAAATCTTTTCAAAACGCTTTCAAAACAAAATGGATTTGAAATTTCCAAGATCCGTGGTGATCATAGAGGAGAATTTGAAAATGGCTTATTTAAAGAATTTTGCGAAGATGTTTGGTTTAAACGGAGTTTTTTGTCCATGGAAACCATAACAAAATGGTGTTGCAAAGAGAAAAAATCGTTATTTACAAGAAATGGCGAGAACCATGTTAAAAAAAATTCTTTACCGAAATATTTTTGGGCTGAAACAGTCAATACTGTTTGTTACATTTTGAATCGAATTTCGTTACGAATTTTTTTAAAGAAAACCTTTTGTGAGCTATATTATGGAAATAAGCCATCCATAAAACATTTTGAAGTATTTGGCTGCAAATGCTTTGTTTTAAATATTTTGGATAAATTGGGAAAATTCGATTCTAAAAGTGATGAAGACGTCTTTCCTGGTTATTCCTTAACTAACAAAGCGTATAGAATATTTAACAAAAGGACTCAAAGTATTGTAGAAAGTGTGTATGTAAATTTTGATGAGTCTAACATTCCTGCCGAGGAAGTTGCTAGTGTTGATGATGCAGATATTGAGGAAGATCTGCAATATATGAATATGAAGGATGATGCAAAGAAAAATCCAAAAGAAGACGAACCAAGCAGTGATAACAATCAATAGCTTTCTAAGGATTAGTGCTTCAATAAAGATCATCCGAAAGAGCAAGTGATAGGTAACATTAAACAGGAAGTAGTTACTAGATCGTCTTGTCAAGGTTTAGCTCTTATTTCAAAACTTTTGCTTCTATTCGAGGATCCATGAGTTTAATAGACATAGATGTATGATTTCATGATGTTTTTGGATTGATTTTGTGAGATTTGAATCTTGATTGATGGTTTGGAAAACGATTTTGTGAAATTTGAGAATATATATATATATATATATATATATATATATATATATATATATTCTTGGTATTCGATGTGTTTTAATATGACCTAAAGTAACTCCTCAATGCACTTTGCCGAATGGCATCTGCAACCCTTTTAGGGGAACTCAGTTGTGAATTTCATTATTCATAACGAATCCTATTCACGAGTCTAGTAAGGACATTTCAGAATCTGTAACGGGATATTCGATTCATCAAGTGAGAAATGAAGTTAAATGATCTATATCATGTTTTCTATGAGATTTGATGGTAAAATGGTTTTTAAAACTTAATACTATATTTTTATTAAGTCTCTAATACTGAAAAGTCGATAAACAAGTGAGTACGCATGTATCCCTTGATTTGTCATATCTAAGCTTTTAAGACATCTCAAAAACCCACCCCTCTTCAATTTTTTATGACATTTGAGCGTGTCTGTGTTTGAGCCGTTTCAAAATATGTTGAGACGTCTCAAAACTTGACTCCTCTTTTTTTGAGCTATGTTCGTTTAAGACGTCTCAAACTGACTCTTCAGCAGTTTTTCAATTCTATTTAAAATGGACCCACCTTGTTCTTCTCTCTCAAGCCGTCTCGACTATCTCTCCAGCAAAACCCTAAAACCTAAAATCATATTCCATCGATCAATTTCTTCTCGAGATTGGTTGATTTCGCTCGATCCCTTCACAAATCTCCATCGATTCTTCTTTCATATCACTCGATTCTCTGACCTCAACTAATCTCATGGCCCCTGGAACAAGAAATTCAATGGGAAAGCATAGAAATCCTTGATCCGACAAGAATCAGACTCCGATGCGGAATTGATCCCTCAACCTTCCAAGCATTCGAATCCTTCTTCTGGAACTAGTAGAGGACGTGTGAAAGTCTTAGCGAAAAGACCTCCAGGACCCAAACTCAGAGGTAATCCTCGGTCTTCATTATCCACTCCCTCTACTTCGACACCAAACCCTATACCCTGTACTCCTTCACTGTCTTATATCTTTCATACATCCGTTCGTACCTTTAGTTGTCGATATCACAATCGAGGCCATTTTGAACTTCTCAAATTGAATTTGACTCGCAAGGTTTTAAATGGATTGGTGATAAATCTCGATGGTTTGGACGATTGGCATATTAAATCCTTATTTCAGTTTCAGGGTTGGATGGATTTTCTATCACTCGATTGCACGACATGTCCTTACGTTGTTAGATGTGTCCTTGCTAACCTAACTAGTGATCCCCAATCGTTTGAAACTCTTAATTCCTACTTTTATCACAATTTCATGTTTAATCCCGAGATCTTGAGTACTATTTTGAATATCCCAAATTCTGGTCTTGATATATATGACTACTCTCTTTCCACTTTCCGCTCATCCCGCTACTACTTCTCTTTTGCTACATAACGTTACTCTTGTTGACTCCGAGCTTATGAAACATATGACTCATCATGCCCGCATTATCACTAGAATTCTTGGTATTTGCATACTTCCTAAAGGGGGAAGTCAATATAAATATACCGGTTGTTATAAGCTCCTTGTCTATTGCATTC
The DNA here is from genome assembly GCA_030015575.1 of Agapanthus africanus. Lineage (NCBI taxonomy): Eukaryota > Viridiplantae > Streptophyta > Magnoliopsida > Asparagales > Amaryllidaceae > Agapanthus > Agapanthus africanus. Next base: position 109,000,029 of record CM057337.1, read on the forward strand.
TGAAAAAGCTTCATGTTAATCTACCTCTGCATCTTTGCAAACATATGTTTTTCCTTGTTAATGCTCGCAACAATCTTGTTTTCAGTAAAATCATCACCAAGATTCTTGATCATTTTGATATTCACATTGAAAAATTCCCAACCCAAGTCCCCAACAAGCCCTTCACTTTTCGCAATGTGAAGTTTTTGTACATCACTCCTAATGATTTCGTCGCTCCTGATAATATTGATGATTCTCACTTCTCTCCTCTCGAGCCTAAGACCGCCCTTGAACCAGAACCGTCTTCACCTGCTCCGTCTCCTCGTACCAATGAGCCTATTCTGCAATCCAATCCTATTCCCGATGTGGTTCCTCCTCATGTCGATGAGCCTCCTTCACACACAGACCCTATTCATCATGCTCCTCCTTACACTACTACTCTTTCTGACTTTAAGCGACATCTTCTATCTCGGATTGACAGTCTTGAAGCTCGCCTTCTTGATAGACAAAATGAATTGAAAAATAGATTGGATGTTCTTGAAGTTTGTCTATCTAATAGGCAAATCTTTTCGGAGACCCGTATTGTGAAGTTCACTGCACGATACTTTGAAGTTCAACCTCCATATCATCCTCCTTTCTATCATCCTCCATACTTTGGCACTTCTCTTTCGACTGATCCAGCTGCTCCCGCACCGTAGTGCTTCAATATGATGACTTATTAGTATTTTAGTAGTCTATTTTTATTTTGTGTTTAAAAACAATGGGGTTATATTTTTTGGATGTGGTTTGAGAAACAATGGTTATGTTGGTTGTGATAATACTTTGGTGGTGATTATGTTTTGGGTTGTGATATTTTGGTAGATATGGATGAAGAATTTCTGGATATTATGGATATGAATATTTGGTCTATGGATTTATTTTGATTTTGTTTTGTTTGGATATAACTTGGATATCATTGTGTGCATTGAATATCGTTTGGATATTTGGATATGGATTGTTTTGGATATGCACATTTGGCTATGTTATTTTTGGTCGCTATCTATTTAGTATATATATTTATATATGGATATTAAATTCAGAGAGTCTTTAATATTTTTCTGTGTTCTTACATTTGGTTATGTCTTAATCTCATACTGTAAATAGGTTTTATCAAATATCAAAAAGAGGAAGATTGTTGGCCCTGTTAGATAACATCACCTTGGTTTTGATATTGGACAAAACATTATTTAACTATTTTACACACTGACGATGCTTCTGATTAAGTTTTATATTTTCAGTATGAAAAACATAACAGGATTTGCAATATTGATAAAAAAGAACAAGTATAATGATATCGAAAAGCAAACGATGATATGGATATGGATTTTCAAGACGTACAGATGAAGATATCAAAAGAACGAGCTCTAGTGCAAATGAAGTGAAAAGGGGACATAGCAACGATGATATATCAAGACGAAGAGTAAAGTATCAAAGGGACATGAATTCAGAGATGAAGACCCAAAGCGACTCGAAGAATGTGCTACAAAGGTGTTAAACTTGAATTTCTCTTTTTATTAAGTCGTAGGTATCTCATATGAGTTGCACGATTTTAAAGTTTTAAAAATTTCTAGTATCTAAAATATCAGTTCTTGAGACGTCTCAACTTTATTTGAGACGTCTCACATATCTCTTGGCTTTTTCATTTCTGATCCGTTTCTATGTGGCGTCTCATGTCATGTTTAAAACATCTCAACACTTACCTACACTTTATGTTTTTGATCCATCTCTGTAAGACGTCTCATGTCATGTTTGAGACGTCTCAAAACTTGCCTGCATTTAACATTTCTGCTTTGTTGCTTTAAGTCGTCTTATATCCTAGTTGAGACGTCTCTAATGTATTCTATATAACTCTTTTCTGCTTTGTCTAAGACATCTCACATTATCTTAAGACGTCTCATAATGCATGCAATTAATGTTTTTAATCCGTCTCTTTGAGACGTCTTTGACATTTATTAAAACGTCTCAACAGCTGACCGTTTAAAATCCCTGAAATTATTCTCGATCAATTTCTTTTCAGTTTTGTGGGATATTTTCCCAGTTCTTTAAATATGGTCTTGATCGAATTATTACATAACAATTCTACAAATTAATCACTATCTCTTGCTCTATTGTGATCATTATCTCTTTAAAGTTTTCGAAACCCTAGTCTTCATCAGGTTTGAAGTTCGTTTGGGTTTTTCGAAAGCTTTCGGTTTTTAATTCTTGCAAAGACTTTTCTCAACTGGTCTTAAATCTATTTCCTTTGCAAAATATTGATCTCTATTTCAAACTCTTTTATATTCTTTTGAGATCAAAAAGGACTAAAACTTGATTTTATCAAATACCCTAATTCTATGATTTTAAAATTGTGATTGATTCATATACGAGATTAGGAGTTAGTTTGAGATTCTTGTATTGTAATTGTGGGTTGTAAAGGTTTGACCTAGCATGTTGAAAAGATTACCCAGTGGAGGTTGTTCATCTCTGTGAGTTGTAAAAGTTTGATCTGAGCCTATTAAAAAGATTACCGGTAGAGGTGGTCCATCAGTTGTAAAGGTTTCTTACCTTAAGAAAATTTGAATAGTGGATGTTCCTAAAGGGAGACCTAGACGGAAACTAGATACCGCGGGTATTGAACTTCATTGCCAATCGCCGGTGTCCTACTGAGTTTGCATTTTCTGAACCTTATTTATTCTATTGTTTGCGTAATTTTATTATTTATATTATCTTTCCGCAACATTTATTGTATTGAGCAATAAAGTTTTAATTGTTAGCCATTTGTTCTATACAACCCCCTCTAGGACACTTTTCGGTTATAGCACGATACATTTCTGGGGTCACATAAAATTTTATAATTGAAAGATGCCCCCCCCCCTCCGGCTTGCATCAGGAGACAAAATCTCAGCTATAAATGTTTATTGTATATAATTATCTGATGTTTGCAGAAAAATTATTCACTCTCTCAAGCTTTCGCCTCGTAATTTATATGAGAAAGCGTCATATGATATATTATTATATCATAATGTTTGGCTCAATGAGTATTGCATCATTCTAAGATTAGAATAAAACCAGAGACAAATAATAGTACAAGGAGAAAATCGCTTGTTGGTTGAAAATAGTGGCACCTAAGGCCGCAAAAGCATAGTGACAATGAGCAGACTGAAAGAACAGCTTCCTTATGTTTGAATTTATCAAATAAAACTGAAAATGCAGTTACACTTTTATGCGACCAAACAAAGCGTAATCTCACAAAATGACATGGATTAATATTTATTTTAATTTGGGGTAAGTAAAAATAGAGCATACCAATTTGATAAAAATGAAAAGGGTTCAATAAGAGGAATTTAATATTTTTCAAGAGGTATTTAAACATATAAGCACTTGAATTAAGAGTCACGACCAATTAAAAGGAAGACTTGCATACCTGTAAGCATATTGTGTCACAAACAGCACAAGAACCACAGTTGCCGTCATCTCCTTCTTTAACTAACTTTGGTAGAAGCCTATCAAAATACATCTTCCATATCTTTTTGTTTAAATTTATTGAATCAGCTATCGGATGCAAAACCTAGCATCATATAGAAAAGATACTTCAATTCTCAATAACAACTGCAGCAATAGCAAAATATCACAAAAGTTACCAAGACCTAATAATTTAGTCAGATCAAAGCTTGGACCGTCATATCATCCTTATCTCAGGTGAAGCAGAAAAGTTGGGCTAAATTTCATTAACATGCAATGATTTTTGAGCTTATTTTACATAACATCATACATCTTGTAGATTGCAACCTGATGCCCTTAAATTAGTTATTTTCAAAATTACCATGACCTTGTCAGCATTTTATATCAGAAGTTGCTGCAGCGAGAATCTTGAGCCACTTCGATGCTGTCCCCCTTCAGAATAGTCGAAAACACACAGCAAAGGATGGGATCAGCAGGCTCACTTAACAACTTCATTATATCATTGACGTGAAGTCTTCAATTCAAAAACGTTTCAAGTGCATTTTCTTTTTTAATCACCAAACTTATGGGTATGATGCAATTTATAAAGTAATCCATAATTATCAGAACAACACTGAAAGGTCATGATATTTAAGAGATTTAGCCAAAAAGCTATGATGTATCTTTAGATATTCCAACTATAGTGAAGTTTACCCAACAAGATTCAAGAATAAATGAAAAGGTTAGTATGCAAAGTGTAAAAGGTTATCAATTCAAACCTTTGGATATTGTATTGGAGGTAGCATTTGCTCTGGGAGATCCTCAGGGAAAAAGGGATGCTCATCAGGGCTTTCGTATCTACCAACCTGAGGTAAAATATAAATACGCATATAGTCAATGAGAAAGATTAAAATATTTCAAATATCCTGATGTTTACACTTTAAGGTTTAATATACCTGTGCATGAAGCTTCTCAGTTTCCCTGACCATAAACTCAACCAATGAGCAATCCACGGTGAATACATTTTCCTCATAGGTATTTGCATTGTAACGGTATTGGGATCTCTCAAGAAGGCTATATATAATGCTATCTTCTTGGCGAATCAAAGAGTGCCTGATGCCGTCTAGTGTCAGAAATCGACTCTCGTCCACCCTCTCTAAGCTTACCAAAGAGATAAGAACAGAAAAATAATGTGGTGTCACAATTTAAAGCGGGTTGCAGGTAATTGCATATAAAGCAGCCGTAATTGCTTTGAATTTGTTAATTTATTGAGTGTCTAATCACATTCATGCATGTGGGTTTCCTGTCATTGTATGCATATATGGAGTAAGATATGGCATGCATATAATTTTCATAAAATGAAATTGCATTTACTGAGTATATCAAAGAGAAGAAAATATGTGTCGAATGCAAACTAGCAAACATCAATGTAAATTAATTAGAGAAACTGAATATAAAGAAAGTAAGAACATAATTACTAATTTCAAATATATTCCGAATGCAATACAAAAAAATAAAATAAATTTGAGTCATCTTTGCAGCATAATTAAATGTTATATTGCAGAAAATTGGTAAATAGAATAAAGGGGTCATGCCTCCAAAAGATATTTAAAATACTCGTTATTAGTACTACTGCTATATTTTTATTATATTACTAATATTATTATTTCTTTTCACAATCTAAACTTTCAACCTTTTTCAGTTATCTATCCTGAACTATTTTTGTTATTTGCAACTCAGCTGAACCTTGTCGGTGTAAATTAACCTACTAACAGCTTTAATAATTGTTGCAAATTGATAATTTATGTCCTTTTATATAAATACCTCACTGAAGTACTTTGAATTTTAAACTTGTTTCGGCAAAAGCAAGTTTTTCCTGAACTGTTCTTTTGTTATGTATTTAAAATGGTTTCTAAACTTTGTCTAATATAACCTAACACAAATTTTTCAAACTTTCCTTCCTCCTCTCCTTCCTCCATATTTTCCATTTTTAAAATTCTTAATTTTAATTTGTTTACCATTCCATAAACTAAAATGGATTTTAATTTTTTCCCTAGTATTTTCTTTTTTCAAACTTTCTTCTGCATCTTTTTCCCATATCGAATTTTCTCCGATCTATTTCTATTTCCTTCCATTTCATATCGAATTCCTTCTTCTACTTTTTTTCTTCTGGTTTTTTGGTTATTCATCCTTTTCATTTATTATTTTATTTTTTTGGCTACTAAATGCTTACTGTTATACAAAAACGAGAAGCAGATCATAAATAAACCGAACAAACATAGAAAAAAATTGCACATAATTCTTCAAGCTCCGCATAACTGTATGAATTCAACCATACACGCATCTAAAGCTTACCCAAAACAAGGAAATTGAAACTTACCCAAAAACGAGTCAATCCCCAAAAACCCCAAAAAAACAACCAAAAAAAAAAAGCAAAATCATTTAATGGGCAACTCAAAGATTCGATTTTTTTCGCATACCTCGGAGGAGAAATGGCGCTTCGGATTGAATGGAGCTTCCGCCCAACACCATGCCTTCTGATGGTTCGGATCGAAATAGAAGAAACGGGTCGTCTCGGACCCGATAAGAGACGAGAGTTGGGAATCAGAGATAGACCCGCTCTCGAGAGTTCAAGCTCCATTAGGGATTGAATTGAATTGAGAGAGAAATTTGTCAAGCTTCAAATATTTGAGAGATTCAGTGCATGCACAAAAAAAATTCAGAAAAAAGAGCCTGTTATGATAGGAACAAGTGTTGGCATCTGTTTTGTCAAAGGAGAAGGGATTTTTCTCATATGGGACCCCCAATGATTGACTATTTTGGCCAAAAGCCCCAAAGGTTTTTAATTATTAAAACAACCCCAGATATTCTTATTTAATTGAATACACCCTCTTTTACTTTAACCCAATTTGGGGCCTCTGTTAAGGCTGATTATGACTAAATGGAATATTAGGAGAACTTAAATGTACCAAATACCTCTATGGGTCTATCCTTATTCATTTTTCACCCACGATCCCATGCAAGATAACCCCAACTTGCTCGAACTCCAATCATCTCGAGCTTTCTTCCAGGGTTTCGGTTAGGCTTGGCAAATGAAACGACGTCTCGCCAAGAGACGAGTAGGCAAAGTGAAGGGGTTTGGAAAAAAATCTAATGTTGCCTCGCTGCGACTCATCTCGTTTTTCAGCTCGTCTCGTCTTGCCAACTAGCGAGTCAACTCGTTTAAGTAGCCGTTGGCGAGTTCCAACAGCTATAAACGAGCCATCTCGCCTCACCTTAATTTCCTACGCCGACGGTCAAATTTGCCTCGCCTCATCTAGTACCGTCTCGATATCCACAAAAAGCGGCTATAAATGGTCGGATCCCCATAAATTCACCCCGTAACGGTTATAAATTTTGAAAAGCCAATAAATACAACCTCCACTCACACCAAAACTCATCCATCTCTCTCTCTCTCTCTCAAATTTGAAAATTTTAATTTATATTTCATTTATTTCAATTTAATTTTTTTATATAAATTTTTTTGTCAAATTTTATTTTATTTTTTAAAAAATAAAAATCAGCCAGAAACCCGTCAGAATTGCCTCGGCTTGGTTCGTGAATCGTCCAGACAGGTCGGCGAGATGAGTGGGTTCGGGTTTTAGGCTCTGACAATTCATCCAACCTCGCCTCGCTTGTCCGGCGGGACGAGTCCAATTCGCCTCGCCTGATAAGCGAGTCAGGCCAGTCGCTAGACGAACCGGTCCAGCTCGCCTCATTTACTAGCCCTAGTTTCAACCTTGGAGAGGCTGCTTTTGCTACTTTTTTGCTTAAGCTAAGTGCATATTGATGAAATATTTTTAGTCTTTTTAACATCTACAATCCAATGGCTATTCTAACAGCGTAAGGAATAGGGATGTTAACGGATCAGATATGGAGCATATGTAGAACGGATATAGGTGTTACATATCTATAGCTAGTAGTATCGTAGACGGATGCAAATACAGATACAGATTGCTATCAAAAATGAAAATTACCATCCGTATTTAATATAAACGGTATACGATTTACCTCCCTGCTTAGGAACGGCAATCAACTACATGGCCTATTTTCGTTAGCTTAAAGACTCTAAGGTTGTTTTTATAATTAACAATCTATGACTTGTGGTTTTTGCAAAATAGCTAGTCTTTTGGGGTCCTATCTAGAAGAATTAAAACAAAAGAGAAAGCGCGAAGTAGGTGCAGATGATAGTATTTGCTGTTTCCCGTAGAATAGCAAACATAGGATTATATGGTTTTTCTGTTAATACTATACACGTGGGAGTATTTGGTTGGTTGGTTTAGTGTTTGCTGTTAGGGATGCATAGGGTGTTTCACTTAGGTTTGGGGGTTAGGTGAGATCCCAACTGGCGGGCTGTGCTTTGACGGGCCACAGCTTCAATAGTTGTGGGCTTTGTTTAGAGAGATTCGCGTCCAAATGCGATTGGTTGGGATCCATGATCGTCGGTGATGTTCTTTAATAATGATTTTTTCTTTTTCCAAAGATTTTTATCACTATCACTGCAACAATTTTTAGGTTATGTCACCTCCCTTCCACTGGTGCGATTATGTAGGAGTAAGAGCAATAGGACATTATTACCATTCCATTCCAGCTGGCTTACTTTCGACGAATCTCTTTCAAATAGCATCAAATATTTGAATCACTCCTTTGAGTCAATAGTGAGAGTACTTTCTCTCCTTTCACTCACGGATAGATGCGAGACCGCTTTCAGCAACGAGTTCTTTCTTTCAGATCAAGTCTTACTAAAGGCATCTAGGATAGGACGGTTATATTCAGGCAGAGCAAAAACTAATAGTCATTATGGCCTCAGCCCGGTCCCCGTATGAGGACATGGCCGCATTTGCTGTAACGTTTCAACTCATTGAGCGACTGATAATTATGGTTATGACTGTTTTATGGTTATGGTTACGGACTGTTTTTCTTCCATTTTGATTACTAACACTGTGCATTGGGCCATTGGCCCTATCCATTACTCACACTATAGCAATGGCTGTTTTCCATATCCAACCCGACTTGAATCAAAGTGTACATTCACATGCACAAAATTCCAAATGTTAAAATACAAACATTGCAGCATATCATATTCTTTTTGACTGATTCAATCTTTAAATTTACTTTGTAAATCTATAATATGCGCTTAAAGCATCTGGTCCCCATCCAGTCCATGGAGGAGGGCACTGCAGAGGGATGGCCTGCAGGGACGCTACAGCCTCTGTTTCCACCCATAATATATAATTTAATAGAGAAACACGTCTTAGATGTGATAAAAGTAAATTTTCTTCTGGGGACGGTCATAGAAGCCATCAACACAATGCATGTTGATCTTCATAGTCTTTCATAGTCTAAAGCCTAGACACACACAAAAATGCAGTGAAGTTGTTCATTCACAGATGTGGAGATGTATAATGTTCTGATGTACAAAAACCATTAATTCGATAACCATCCAATCCAATGAAAGCTAAAAAGCCATGTTAATCATAAGATATTTGAAATATATAGCTCTTAGACCGCTTAATTAAATCAACATCAATGATGCCGATTATCCATCTAAAAGGTGAAAAGCGGACTTTTAGGCCATCTAGGAAATTTTCTCATATGACCGCTGAGATTCCATTTCTTTAATTTAAAACAATCTTGTGTCTCTCTCTCTCTCTCTATCTATATATCTATATATATATTGAAACTGGCATCCGGTTATTTTATTTATGACTTCAAATTATAGCATGGGCCAAGCCCATGACAAAGAGCCCGCCTTCTTCTCTATATATACAAAGCAACCAAGTCCCAGGGTTTTCAAGTGCAAGAAAGGGCAGCTGCGAAAAAGGTCCTAGGAGGCTTTTTGCGTTAGGTGGCGGCAAAAGATACGCCCTCAGCCATTTTATTCGATGATCAGCACTTTCTAACTTGATCTCAATCCTCTAATTTGTCGATACACCACATTTCATATGATTACAACATCATTTCATCGTTGATTTAGCAATGTAAAATGCTCTATTGTCGGCAAACCGTTAATTTTGCATCCACTAAATCAATGGTGAAAAGATATTAGAATCACATGAAATTTGGTGTATCGACATATCGGATGATGAAAATCAAGATTGCCGGTGTTGATTGTCGAATAAAATGGAGAAAGAGATGTTTTGTGCCGCTACCTAACGCAAAAAAACCCCTACGCCTCTTTACTCCATTATTCTCTCTCTCTCTCTCTTTCTCTCTCTCTCTCTCTATATATATAAGGGTATTTATCAAAAACCCTCTTGTGGTTTGATTTTTTTTATGAGAAACCATCCTGTTGTTTTTCCGTCAGCGAAAAACCATGTCGTTAACAATGCATATTAACAGCGGATAATTCATGGTTTTTCGCTAAAACTACCGGACTACATAGTGATTTTCGGTGAACATAATCAATTCTTGAGTTGTTAAAAATAAAAGAAGGAAATTTCAGATATGCTTAACAACAAGGTAATTTTTCCGGTAATGGTGAATAATTCATGCTGGTTTCTCGTAGAAAAATTGCAAAACTGTTCCTCATAAAATGGTTTTTAGGTAAATTCCTTATAAGTATTTTTTAAAAAATCAATTTATGATGGTAACTACATCTCTCCCTCCCTCTCACTCGATTCTATCATCATCATCATCATCATCGCCCCTGGCTTCATCATCACTGCCCTTACCTCGCCCTTTCCCTCACCTCCCACCACCACCACCACCACCTCCAATGTCTCTCCGACCACCAAGATGGACCTCCTCCTCCTACCGCCACCTTCTCGACCAACGTCTCCACCACCTCCCTACCACCAACCACTCCACCTAAAGCTCATCCACTCCCACCTCTACCTCCACCCCTTCGTCGCTTCCGCCTACTCATTTTCCCGCCTCCCCCACCTCTCCCTCACCATTTTCTCCCAGCACCCCCTCCCTAACACCCCCTCTTCAACTCCCTCATCCGCGCCTTCGCCCACAACTTCCTATGATGGAGGTCGGTTTCTCCCTTATATATCGCCATCCGTCGATCTTGCTTCCAACTGTTTCCCTCCGAATGACGGCCTGGACTTTGCGTCTGGCCTGAGATTCGGGGCAGATGCTATATGGTTTTATCCGTCTACCTCTCCGAAGATGCCAAACTAATTTATGACACCGTGTATCGGAGGTCTAGACGGATTCGGCCGATGTAGCAGACTTCGTCAGATTCCCCCTCCGAGTGAGGGGTTTTTAATTGTGGGGACGCTCTTCCCTGCAGGCGCAAGCCCCTGCAGTTAATTACGCTACCGCATCGCGGTAACAACTTTCTCCTTCTCCAGAATTTCACTTCGTGTCGTATGTGTTTGTTTTGTTTGTGGTTGCCCGTGGATTGTATACGGAGACTGAGTAATGCCGTCGCCCGTAGGATGTGGATTAGTCCAAATCCGTATTTACTTAGATTTGGGTTTTTTTTTTTTTTTTTTAGTTTAAGGATGCATTAGTCGCGTTGCGGCCAAGATCAACTTAAACGTTTGTTAAGGATACGATAGTCCTGTTTAAGACTAAGATCAACTTAACGTGATAGTCCATTTAATATATGGCCGTCGGGACTCGCCACTTCTCTAACGTCGTTGAAGGATTACAACGATAAGTGTCAGAGGAGTTCGGAGATGTACCCTTGAACCAAAGTCGATTTGGAGTTTTATAATCCATTTGGATGTTTAAGGATACGTTAGCCGTGTTTGGGGCTAAGATCAACTTAAACGGGATCGTTTAGATCCGGCAAAAGAGCATTTGGAGGCTCTATTGTTCTAGTTTAGGGACGTGGTGGTCCATTGCCAGTTTAGGGATGTGGTGGTCCATTATTAGTTTAAGGACATCTCGATCCGATATTAGTTTAGGAACGTTCCGGTCCGATATTAGTTTAGGGACGTTTCGGTCCACGAGTTTAAGGATCCCGCAGTCCGTATTGATGTGTGGTCGTTGGGACCCGTCACCTCTTTGACGTCGCTGAGGAATTACAACGATGGATGTCAAAGGAGTTCGGAGATGTACCCTTGAACCGGATATAAATTGATTTGAGAAAGCATTTGTGCTCAGTTCAATTTAATTTAAGGACTTACGGCCAGAATTGGGCTAAGTCCAGTTGAAAATGTTCAACATTTTATTTATTTTTAGTCCATTAGACCTGTGCTAGAGCTTTGCCCACACTTAAATAATGCATTGCATTACTTCTATTTTCTTGTTTGGGCTCTGCCCATAAAAGATGCAGAGCATCAATTTATTTTGGGCTCTGCAAGGCATCTGCATAGCATTTTATTATTTTTGTTTGGGCTTTGCCCATTTATAAATGATGCAGAGCATCGATTTAATTAGGCCTGTTTGGTCTTTTAATTGGGCTTGGCCCTGCATTGCATTTGTTAGGCGCTTTGCGCCACTCACTGAGCGCAAGCGTTTGTGGTGAAGACACGTGTCATGCTCTGGTGAGCGCAAGCGCAACAGTGCAGTGCGCTGCGCTGCTGACACGTGGCGCGCTCTGGTGAGCGCAAGCGCAACAGTGCAGTGCGCTGCGCTGTTGCACTGCTGACACGTGGCGCGCTCTGGTGAGTTGCGCCAACTCCAGAGAGCAAAGCTCTTATTTCAAGAGCGCATAGCGCACGTGGCGCTCTCCCAAGAGCGCAACAGCGCAGTTTGCAAGTGCAAAGCACCAAGAATCTTTTAGATTTAAGAACAGAAGTGCAAAGCACTATTTTTGTTTTATTTTATTTTTATTAAAGATCATTGATCTTGTTTTTAGATCTATGATCTGTTCATAAGAGAACTCTCTCTTTTTTTCTAAAGGTTTTTTTTACCTTTTTTATTCTTGAGGAGTTTCTCAGAGTTCTCTTCTCTCCCTTTTTTTAGAAAGATATTGATGCCTTTTAATTAAGACCTAGGGTCCTTTTTATAGTGCCCATAAATTAGTTAAATTTGTTAAAGAGATCTTTCTCTGAGTGATTTGGGAAATTTTCCCCACCGTTGGATCTTTGATTCAAGGGCTTCTGCTTTGCAGAAGAAAAATCTTCTTGTTTTAACAAGAACAGAAAAGATTTCTAAAAATTTTAATTCTGTTTGGCGCAGATGCCCCAGCGCGTGACACGTGTCGCGCGGCACACAGCGCATCTGCGCTGACACGTGTCGCGCGGCGCACAGCGCCGCGCATCAGCGCTAGCGCATCTGCGCTGACCCTTGTCGCGCGGCGCAAAGCGCAGCGCAACTTGCGCTAGCGCATCTGCGCTGACCCTTGTCGCGCGGCGCGCAGCGCCTGCGCAACTAAAGCGTTGCTTCCTTTAATAGAGTTTTGCTCTAATTGGATGCGCCTTCTTGGGCGCTGCGCTGACGTATCAGCGCCTGACATGTGGCGCGTTGCGCCCGAGACTTGAAGCGTTGCTTCAGAATTTTTGAATTTTAAATTTTAACAGAGCTTTGCTCTGATTGGGCAAAACAAATGCCCCCCCACCGTTGTGCTCACGTGGCGCACACGTGAGTGGAGCGGTGGCAAACTCCTGATCGTTGGATTATGGGGTGAGCTCAAGGGGCGCAAGCGCCTTATAAATAGGACCTCTGGCCCTTAAAAAATCTTACCGTTTTAAGATTTTTGATTTCAACAGAGCTTTGCTCTTTCTTAAGAACTTCAGAGCTTTGCTCCTTCCCAAAGTTAGAAATTTTAGGTAAAAATTAACTTAAATCAATTTAAATTAATCTTAACCAAAGAGCTTTGCTCTCACAGATCTTTTGATCTAAAGAGACCCCCATTGGGGTTTCATAAACAGAGCTTTGCTCTCAAACACTTATAGATCTGCAGGGAATCTTGTTCAAGGGTTCTAACCCATGAACAGAGCTTTGCTCTTGGATCAAGTGTGGATCTTTTAGATCTGCAAAATGAAGAACTTATCATAAGTTTTCATGGATTTTTCAAGGTCCCAAAAATTTTAATTTTTTTTTTAAGTGTTAAAATTTTCTGATGGATCTTTTCCATTCCATTATTATCACAGAGCTATACTCTTTTAAGGAATTTTATTCCTTTGAAACCAGGATTTGACAAGTGTCATTCTGTGACAGAGCTTTGCTCTGAAAGAGGAGATTTTCTCCTTATCTCTAGGGATTCTTCCCCCCCTTTTTTTATAAATGGGAATGTTTTCCTGGGGACCAACTGACAATCTCATCCAATGATGAGATTGTCTTATTAACTGACGTACTGTCATCTAGATTTTGTGGGTCCCTCTTTGGTCTCCTGCTCACTGCACTGTTGTGTGGTGTAATTAATTAATTTTAATTTAATTTAATAAATGCATTTTCTTTTTTTTATACGCCAAACGTTGGAATTACAACGCTAACGGCTAAATTGTTCTTTTGCAGCGATTATGTCTCTAGACACTTCGTTCCCGTTCGTCCGCTCGGAGGAGGGATTTCCCGAGGCGCCCTTAGACCGTGAAGTCCTGACCATGATTAAGGAGTACGACCCGGAACACAAGAGTCTCCACCTTTGGGGGTCGTGGTATAATCAGATCATCATGGGCCGACGGAGCTTCACATGCGCGGTGCCGTCAGAACCCATAACGGCGATTCATTACGCCAGTCCACCCCCGGTGCAGTACGCCGTGGAGATGGTTGATTGGACATCAAAGGGCTTCCTACATCCCGCCATAGATGCGATTCCGGTTCAGCGTCCCATGGTTTTGGATATCCTGGGACGCCGCATCTGTCAAGGCGAGGCGCGACCTTGGGGGCAATCATATAATATCGGTTTGATCCCCCGTCACCCAATCGGCTATCTGCCGTGTGCTCGGTATATCCTGTCGACGAAGAAGTCACAGTTGATAAGATTAGGATTGTATACCGCAGTCTATGTTTTCCTTTTCCAGTATCCCATGCTTCCCACCTGGTGGTTCAAGGCCTTCCTGGAGCAGTGGAACATTCCTACCCACACTTTCCTTGCCATGGATCGGGAAGTGTCAATCTCTTTGGAAGAGTTTACGGAGGTATCCGGTCTACCGGTCATGGGGGAATGTTCCCCCAATCTGAGCAAGGCTCATTTGAATTTTGAAAATTCAAATTTTCTGAAGCAACGCTTCAAATTCCGTGCGTTGCGCAGTGCGCAAGCGGTCCACAGTGCGACACGTGTCTGCGCAGTTGCGCAAGCGCACCGCTGCGCGACACGTGTCTGTGCAGTTGCGCAAGCACTGTTGCGCAAGCGCACATCTGCGAGACACGTGTCTGCGCAGTTGCGCAAACACCGTTGCGCAAGCGCACATCTGCGAGACACGTGTCTGCGCAGTTGCGCAAGCACCGTTGCGCAAGCCTTCCACTGCGCGACACGTGTCATTCATTGGGGAGTTGCGCAGAAACAGAATGAAAATTTGATGAAATCTTTTCTGTTTTTTTTCAAAACCAGAAGATTTTCTTCTGCCTTTGGATCAAAGATCCAATGGTGGGAAAATTCCCAAAATCATTCAGGAAAGATTTTGTTAACAAATTCAACAAATTTGTAAGCACTATAAATAAGATCCCAGACCTCATTCAAAGGGCATCAAGAAGAAGAATCAACTTCTGGCAAAAAAAAAAAAGAAGAGAAAGAACTCTTGAAGATTAATCAAGAACACAAAAAAAAAGAAAAAGGTAGAAACTTCTTTTGAATAAGAGAAAAATCTCTGAAGAACAGAAGATTAAAAAAATGAATAATTCAATAAAAAGAAATAAATAGTGCCTTGCACTTGATATGAACCCTTGGTTCTGTGAAATCAAGGAAAACAAGAAGAAAAAAAAACTTGTTTTCCTTTGATCCAAATTTAAATCAAAAGGGCTATGCACTTTTGTTCTTAAATCTGGAAAATTCTTGAGTTTCTGCACAAGTGCAACTCATTATTTAAAAGGGCCTGGCCCAAATCAAATCACAAGAATAATAAAAGGGCAGAGCCCTGTTTGGAAAATTCTTGAGGGCCTGGCCCAAATCAAATTGCAAAAACAATAAAGGGGCAGAGCCCTGTTTGGATTGATTCTTTTAGTCAGGCAAAGCCTAAAATAAATTTAAAAAAATTGGACTTAACCCAATCCTGGCTGTAAGTCCTTAAAATTAAATTGATTGAGCAAAATGGCTCTCCTCAACCAATTCACGACCGGTTCGAGGGTACATCTCTGAACTCCTTTGACATCCCTCGTTGTAATTCCTCAACGACGTCAAAGAGGTGACGGGTCCCAACGACCACTTATCTAATATCGGACCGAAACGTCCCTAAACTAATGTCGGACCGAAACGTCCTTAAACTAATGATGGACCGAAACGTCCTTAAACTAATATCGGACCGAGACGTCCTTAAACTAATATGGGACCGAGACGTCCTGAAACTAACATGGACCACCACGTCCCTAAACTGGAACATGGACCGAAACGTCCTTAAACTAATGATGGACCACCACGTCCTTAAACTGGCGATGGACCACCACGTCCCTAAACTGGAACATGGACCACCACGTCCCTAAACTGGCGATGGACCACCACGTCCACAAACTGGAACAATAGAGTCTCCAAATTCTCTTTTGCCGGATCTAAACGGTCCCGTTTAAGTTGATCTTAGCCCTAAACACGGCTAACGTATCCTTAAACATTCAAATGGACCATAAAACCCTAAATCAGCTTTGGCTCAAGGGTACATCTTCGAACTCCTCTGACACCTATCGTTGTAATCCTTCAACGACGTCAGAGAGGTGACGAGTCCCGACGGCCATATATTAAATGGATCACCCCGTTAAGTTGATCTTAGTCTCAAACAGGACTAACGTATCCTTAACGAACGTTTAAGTTGATCTTAGCCTCAACGCGGCTAACGTATCCTTAAACTAAAACACCAAACCCAAATCTAAGTAAATACGGATTTGGACTAATTCATGTCCTACGGGCGACGGCATTACTCAGTCTCCGTATACAATCCACGGGCAACCACAAACAAAACAAACACACACGACACGAAGTGAAATTCTGGAGAAGGAGAAAGTGGCTACCGCGATGCGGTAGCGTAATTAACTGCAGGGGCTTGCGCCTGCAGGGAAGAGCGTCCCCACAATCAAAAACCCCTCAAGCGAGGGGGAATCTGACAAAGTCTGCTACATCGGCCGCATCCGTCTAAACCTTCGATACACGGTGCCATAAATTAACTTGGCATCTTCGGAGAGGTAGACGGATAAAACCAAATAGCATCTGCCCCGAATCTCAGGCACAGACTTCCTCACGTCGTCGCCGCCATTCGGAGAGGAACAGATTCTGGCACGCCCGGTGGGACCTTTTCCTCTTTCCACTCCACACTTCGTGTGTCGTCTTCGCGAACCAATCGCGGTTTGTTAAATGGTTGCCTACGGATTTCAAGTTGCTGAGATTTGGTCTTTTGTCTGGCGCAGAACTCAAGCATCCATGGATTCTCACTGCACCAAATGCGCGAAGCACCACTGCAACGGACGCTCCACCTCACCGAGAGGTGTAACATATGGGCCCCAAGCGGCCTCTTTCCTTGCACTGCCGGTAGAACAGGTGACCCAGGCCACCACCGGCCTGTTTTTCGGGACCATGGTCCCACCTACAAGCTTCTCTATGCCGATATCCGCACCGGAAGCGAACAAGAAGTCGGTGTTCGACCGGCTCACTGCTACCACCACCCCTGTCAACGGGTCGCCCGCTACTAAACCGACAGCCTCCGTTTTCTCCAGGCTAGGTCAGAACTATAAAGTGGCCGTCCCAAAGAGGGCAACGGCCGCTGCTTTGGAGGTCGTTAAAGCGGCTTCTCCCATCAGAGAGTCGGTCTTCACAAGAGTGACGGCTCCCAATCCTCCCCCAGCTGGTCAAAAGGCATCAGTCTTCGATAGGCTGACATCGGCAGTTACCCCACACTCAAACAGGGGGCAACAAGAAACCATCCCGATTTCCGAGCCAGTCCCAACGGCTCGTCGTGCGCGACGTCGCCATTGGCGACGAGTGAGAAAAGCAGGGGGCAACTCTCCCTCAGGGCTAACCCCACCTGCTCCAGTGGTGGAGGTCAACGCTGCTGTTCCAACTGGGAACAGCTTTGAATTGCTGAGGAAGGTGAGAAGGAACTCTCCAATTGCTACGTTGAAAAGATCTCCTCAACCTGCGGAGAGAGTTCCAGAAACAAAACAAGAACAGCCCCCTCAACGGCTATCCTCAAAAGTTTATAAAGTATGGCGGAGGGTTCAAGACTCCGTGATCGATCCAGACCACTTGCGTCACCAGAAAAAGGCGAAGGTGGAAAATAACAAAAACTGCCCCATTAAACAGCAGGGGGTGACAGTTGCTAGGATGCCCACTCCAACGGCTCCTTTAACCTCGATGGCCCACAAAAGAAGGAGGCCAGGGAAAGCTCCCGCGTCAGCGGCAAAGTTTGAAAGCGGTGAACCTAAACGCCCCAAGTCAGGGGGCATAATTGTTCATACTGTTTATATGGCTTCTGGAAAGGAAGAAAGCCGTACTTCTATGGGTCACCGACCGCTCACCTGATCAGTGACCAAAGCTCAAGAGCAGCAACAAAAGCTCCAGGAGATGATGACTACAATGGCTGCACTCACTGGGCCGAAAGAAACCCCGGAAACATCCTCAGAAGAACGCCAAGAACAAGAAACGGACGCCGAATTCCTTCGGCGCGTGCTAGAGAAGAAAGATAAAGAGGCTGCGGAACAGGCAGCCAACATAAAGAAAATGGCCCTCCTGTTCCAGGATATGGTGGGTATGATGATTCAACAAGATCCACCTGCTGGGGATCCCACGATCATTCTTGAAGATGATAGGGGAGAGACGTCGAATCCTCCACCGGCTCTATCCGCAGCTAAAGAGGATACCATATCAAAAGCTGATTTGGATGAATATATTGCCCAACAAATACGGGTGCATCAGGCGACTGAAGCAGCCGGTCAGATCGTGAAAACGGGGCGGCCATATCCGGGCTGGTATGACCAAATCAAGTACCCGCCAGGTTACACGATTCCCAAGTTTCATGTTTACAAAGGGACCGGCAATCCCCATCAACATGTTGCCCAGTTCAGGGCGCTTTGCGGTAATACCGGCGGCGACGACAAGCTTTTGCTTCGCCAGTTTGTTGGAAGCTTATCAGATACGGCGTTTGAATGGTATTCTGAGCTTCCCAACGACTCTATAAAAACCTTTGCGGAGATGGAGCTACTCTTCACCCAACGCTTTGCAAGTGCCAGTGAGCGTACCCCGATGACGGCACTGATCAATGCCAGGGTAAAACCCGGCGAGACATGGGTTCAGTACGCTATACGGTGGCGTAATCTATGGTCGAAGTGCGAACAGCGCATAGAAGAAGCCCCGGCGGTGGGAATATTTGTTGGAACCCTTGATCCACAGGCAACCATCTCACAGTTCATGATGTTCTTCAAGCCGACTTCCTTCCAGGCTTTGATCGACAAATTAGCGCAGATGGACCAGATGGGCCATAAACCCCCTCTCCCGAAACCAGACTCCCGAAACGATAAAGGAAAGGGAAAAGCGATCATTGTCGCTAATGCCCAACAACAACCGAGCGACTCGAAGCCGGTCGCTCGTCCAAACAATACACGCCCATACGTACCCCTTGAGGACAGGATGGGACGCCCTTACTCTTTCCCCCGTGATAAAACGAGGAGGCTATTCGAGCTGGCGCTGCGCAACAGACTCATAAATCTGCCAGATCCGAAACGTCCGTTGCAACCGAACGACGCCAACGAGCCCAATTACTGCCCTTATCATCGAGTGCTAGGCCATCCGATTGAGGATTGCTACGTTTTCAAGAATTGGCTTGAGAACCAGTATCGTCAGGGCAAATTTGCGCTATCTGACAAATGGAAGGTGAATCCTCCGCAGCCCCACACCTCTAAGGGGACGAATACGCCGGGGGCAACATGCTCCGTTATTGAAGAAACTCCCTGGGAGGTTGTATTATCAGCCAAAACGAGGAGAATGCTAAATGATCTTCAGACCTGTCCAGCGATCAAGTGGAAGAACCCCTTGGAACCGCAGGTTATTGAGAGGATGTTGAAGCCACGACCGACTCCGAAGACCGATGGTGGTAGTTCAAGCGCTCATAGTCAGCCGTCAAAATCTTCGAAAAAGAAGAAGAAGAAATCTAAGAAGCCCGTGAAGCCTGGCGACAAGCGCACGGACCTACAAAAGCAGATCGACGCGCTGGATGAATATAACCAAAAGGCGCGAACTCCCATTACGCTCCAAGATTTCCTTGATCACGGCTTTCAAAAGGAAGATGAGGGAGAGAGTTCATCGGACGAATCCGAGAAGTATGTGGCGAACTGTCATATGATCTCTCATTCGGTCACGAATGATGAAGAGACCTCTGGCACTGAAACGCCGGGGGCAAATGCCGAATCAGGAGCCCCAGGATTACCAGTTGAAATGATTAGCGCGTTTCTTAATGAAGCTCGGTTGAAAAGCAAAGCTGATCAAGAACGCGAGACGGCTATATTCGAAAGGGCCAAGCGCCAGCGACTTGAGGAAAGAGCTGAGGTGATCCCGCTGGAGCAAAATGCCTCCACCACTGACAAAGGCCAGTTCAAGATAAAAAAGAGGTTTGCTAAGGCCATATCGATGGGCATGAAGCTACCACCCTCTGAAGAAAAAGTTACTGGCGTGGTAGAAATGCACCCCTCTTATTGCTTATATCATCAGAAGGTCTCGCATCCCACCCAAGATTGCAAAGCTTTCGATAAGTGGTGGCAAGGATACGTCGCTAATCGACAACGCTTTAAACGGGAAAAGCGTAAAATTCGTCGGGAACAAAGAAACACGACCAAACAACTTGAAAAAACTGCCAACAATTGTCACATGATTAACACCGCCAGGTCACAAGTGCCTACATTTGGGAGCGATTCCGATGAGGAGCTAGAGCTTGGCCCCCTCTTCAAAGAATCCATTTCGGGAAAAGAAGAAGAACCGAAGGCTTGCGAAAATATACAGCTACGCAATCGGACGCTACCTGAAAAGAATCTCGGACCCTTAAACAAGAAAAACAAAGGGAAAGAGAAGGTCTCTGAAGACATCGCTTTGGATGACCAGGTCGCAGAAGAGTTAACCGCCAAGAATCCCCCAAAGAGGAATAAAGTAGATTACAATGTCTTGGAGCATCTGAGGAAGCTACCCTCACAACTCAGCATTCTCGATGCCCTATTGCTATCAAAAGAGGCGAGGGATTCTTTGATTAAGGCCCTACAAGATCCGGACCAGTTCCAAGCCTTCCTAGCCGAACAAAAGATGAAAGACGAATTGGAAGAGGTGCACACAGCCGACGTTGCTTTTGGTGATGAAGACCTTCTCCTCGGGACGTGTGAACACAATCGCCCCCTTTATGTCTCAGGATACTGCCATGACATAAAGATAGGAAAAATCTTGGTCGATAACGGATCGTCTGTCAATTTACTCAATGTGCGAGTGTTAAAGGAGATTTGCATGAGTGTCCAACACCTCGCCCGGGACAAAATCACCATCTCCGGTTTCGACTCTCAATCCTCAAAGACTCTTGGATCTGTGATATTGACGCTACGCTTCGGGTTGCTCGTCACAGACATCAAATTCCATGTTATAGACGCCAAGACGTGCTACAATGCTCTGCTCGGCCGACCATGGCTACACGAGTACAATATCATCCCTTCTACACAGCATCAGTGCATGAAGTATTCTAGGGATGGCCTCGAGTACACAGTGGCAGGAGAGTTGAATCCGTTTTCCGTAAACGAAGTTCGCAAGTATGAAGATGCCAAATACTTCTTATCGAGTTTCGAAGACACGGAAAGGTGTCACAAACCGGAGAACAAAACTAACGCAACCATCCCTGTCTTCGGCAGTGACACCGAGGAGGAGGAGGATATAATTTATTCAGGTCCATCCCAATCCACCAGGCCAGGACCATCCGTTCCTTCATTGATCTTCGGTAGTGATTCAGAGGATGAAGTTCATGCTGTATTCCCTGCTCGGCCTTCAATTCGAGTCTTCGCTGATGAAGAGCGAAGTCTACAGATAACCATGGTGCCGCTTGAACATTACAAAGAACTGGATGCACTCGACACCAACAGCGTAGAAGAATTGCAGATATTCTATATCCCTTCCAGACGAAAAGGCGAGAAGGCAATCCTATTCTACCGCTCTGAAGAAAACAAGGTGGAAAAAGAAATTTGGCATGGCGCAGATCCCACGCTCGACGGGCTTCAGCCTATCCGTCTTCCCAGATATTATACCGAAGGTTTGAAGAAACTGCTGAAACGCCAGGGGATGTCCTTCACACAGACCGTTAGAAAAACCAAATTCTATGACAAGGTCTGAAACGTTCCCGAGACTCAATGCAAACTGCCTAACGGGAGAACGGAAACAAAAGGGCTCGGGTATGTTCGCTCGAAGAAACGGGAGCTAATAAACAGCTGTTATGCCATGTATGACTTTGATGAAGAAGCGGACGCTCAATGGGAAGACGCTAATCCTGAATCAGCAAAAGTTCCTGATGCAAGACCTCCCAACCCATCGTCTGAAGACCAAATGAGCAAACTTACAAGGGATGCCAGTCAAAAAGCCCGAGATGATCACGATCGTGAAATGGCAATCTATGAGAAAACCAAGACACAGCGCCTCCTTCAACAGGCGGTGAAAGATGCTGCCCCACGTCAGCCTGCTACAAAAAGGGTTCGACGCGAAAGCAAAAACAGGTCGAATGGCCGAAAAGGTGCTCGACAACCACAAAGCAGAGCTAAGAAGCCACGCATCCGAGAGTCGAGCGTTATTGACCTAGCCCTCATGAAGAAAATGGGCCGAGCATACTCATTTCCTCGAAACAAAACAAGGAAAATACTTGATCTTGCTCTAAAACATCAAATGCTTACTCTGCCAGAGTCTAAACACCCTGAGCAAGCAGGCGAAGTCCCCAACCCAAAGTATTGCTTTTACCATCGAGTAGTAGGGCATCCGCTTGAAGATTGCTTCACCTTTAAGAATTGGGTTGAGGACCAATATCAGCTTGGCAAATTCGCGTTGTCTGACAGTTGGAAGGTAGCGCCGCCGTAAAAGCACGAACCCGAAAACACAAGGATAAAACCAACTCCGCATTGGGATTGGCAGAAAATTCGCACCTGCCATGTGATAACAATATTAAAAGAAGGGTTCGAGGACATGAACAACTTCCCTTGGTGCTTTGAAAGCGGCAGCGATGAGGTAATCTCAGAATTTCCCCCAGCTCCGAAAGAACTGGAGGATGGAATCCATACCACTGCAGATAATCTCAAGAAAATTGAGTTGGGGACGGCAAATGACCCGCGACCGACATTCATCAGCGAGCTGTTATCTGAAGAAAGGGTGGCTGCGTTAAAGGATGTGCTTCTACAGCACAAAGATTGCTTCGCGTGGAACTATTCCGAAATGCCGGGACTAGATCCAGAAATTGCTGTACACAAATTGGCGATATCCCCGGACATCAAGCCAGTCAAACAAGCGCCGAGAAGAATGCGACTCGAGCTTGAGATGAGCGTCAACGCCGAAGTCAAAAAGCTGATATACTCTGGCTTTATCCATGAAGTTCAATACCCTGAATGGATCGCTAACATCGTCCCAGTGATGAAGAAAAATGGGACAGTACGCATATGCGTAGACTTCCGGGATCTTAATAAAGCTTGCCCGAAGGATGATTTCCCAGTGCCAGTCACTGAATTAATGATAGACAATACATCCACTCATGAGGTTTTCTCCTTCATGGACGGCTCATCGGGGTATAATCAAATAAAAATGCATCCAGAAGACCAGAAGCACACAGCCTTCAGGACTTCTCTTGGTATATTTTGTTATAAAGTGATGCCCTTCGGTTTGAAGAACGCCGGTGCTACTTATCAGAGGGCCATGACGAAAATCTTCGACGAACTTATACACGAAATCGTCGAATGCTATATCGACGATCTCGTGGTTAAAAGCAAATCATACGAAGAACACCTCGAGCATCTGAAGACGGTATTTCAACGCCTTCGGCAATATAACTTGAAGATGAATCCTCTTAAATGTGCGTTCGGGGTTTCCTCGGGCAAATTCCTGGGATTCGTTGTTCGACACCGAGGTATTGAAATAGACCCGTCAAAGATTAGAGCGATCATGGAAATGCCTCCGCCGAGGACTCTCAAACAGCTGCGGTCTCTCCAAGGGAAACTCGCATACATACGACGATTCATAGTCAACCTTTCAGGAAAGTGCCGTCCTTATAGTCACCTGATGAAGAAGGGAACCCCATTCGTTTGGGATCAAAAATGCCAAGGCGCACTGGATGAGATCAAGCAATACCTGCAGAACCCGCCGGTGTTGGCTGCTCCGATTAAGGGGAAGCCTCTTATTCTTTATACAACCGCCCTCGAAGGTTCCTTAGGCGCATTATGGGCACAAGAGAACGATCAAGGGAAAGAAAGTGCACTCTACTACTTAAGTCGAGTTCTGCTGGGGGCAGAAAGCAACTACTCTCCCATTGAAAAACACTGCCTGGCGTTGATCTTCGCAATAACAAAGCTTAGGCACTATGCATTAGCGCACGAAGTCCGTCTCATTTCAAAGGTGGACCCTCTCAAATATTTAATGTCAAAGGCCATCTTGACGGGACGACTCGCTAAATGGGCTCTGCTCTTAATGGAGTTCTCGATAACATATCGACCCCTCAAGGCAGTGAAGGGTCAGGCCATAGCCGACTTCCTTGCTGAACACCCGATACCTGCCGATTCCCCTCTGAATTGCGATTTGCCAGACAAACATGCGTTTGACGCAATCGACGGTGGTGATACTCGTTGGGAACTTTATTTCGATGGAGCATCTTCCATGAAAAAACACAAGCAAAGTACGCCAATGATCAAATCGGGGGTAGGACTCATCTTTGTGACCCCACAAGGAGGAATAATGCGCTTCGCCTTCTCCTTAACAGAGCCGAGAACGAATAATGAAGCTGAATATGAGGCTTTGATAGCAGGCCTCGAGATCGCCATTGACATGGGAATTGAAGACCTCCTCATATATGGTGACTCCTAGCTAGTCGTCAGTCAAGTGAACGGCGATTACCAAACATGCAAACCGGAATTGGTAAAATACGGTGAAAAAGTGCAACAACTGCTAATCCAAATTCCCTCCTATACTTTGGAGAGTATACCGCGCGCGGAAAACAGCAAAGCGGACGCACTAGCCAAACTTGCTAAAGAACTGGCTGACGAGAACCTCGACGACGTTAGAATCGTGGTACAAAGCCGTCGAGTGCTTGCCCCAGCAGAAGTATCTCCGGAATCGTCTGAAGAAAAAGGAGCGAACGAGGAGGCAACCCTGCAAATAAAAGACTGGGAAAATACCGAGGACTGGAGAGAAGTCTTCATAGACTACTTCAAATTCCACCGAACTCCTGAAGAAGCGTCCACGAAACATCAGCTCATAAAACGAGCCCTGTCTTTCGCCTTCGTCAATGATACTCTATACAAGAGGTCATTCGATTCTCTGTGGCTGAGATGCCTAGGACCTGACGAAGCGAGAAGGGTCGTCCAAGAAGTTCACGACGGACTCTGCGGTTCCCACCAAGCAGGCCCTAAGATGAAGTTGAAGATAAAACGGATGGGCTACTACTGGCCCACGATGATGCAGGATTGCCTGGAATACGCGAGGCAATGTCATTCATGTCAAATTCATGGGGACTTCATCCATCAGCATCCCAATCCACTGCATCCAACAGTGGCTAGTTGGCCATTCGAAATGTGGGGAACTGACATAGTCGGCCCCATCGAACCAGCATCGTCAAAGGGACATCGTTTCATATTGGCGACGACTGATTACTTCTCCAAATGGGAAGAGGCGGTACCGTTGAGGGAAGTAAAGACGGAGAACATCCTCCATTTCTTCAAAACACATGTCATATACCGGTTTGGAACCCCGAGAAGAATCATCTCTGATAATGGGCCAGCCTACCGAAGTCATAAAATTAGCCGCTTCGCACAGCAGCACAATATAGACTGGAGATATTCCTCAGTTTATAATCCGCGAGCTAACGGTCTAGCTGAGGCCTTCAACAAGACCTTGACGAAGATCATGAAGAAAACAGTGTCACGAAATAAGAGAGATTGGCACGAAAGATTGCAAGAGGCTCTTTGGGCGTATCGAACTACATTTAAAACGGCCACGAACACAACGCCATACGCGTTGGTATTTGGGACGGAAGCAGTACTCCCCCTCGAGATAGAATTACCCTCGCTACGAGTGGCAGTCCACTACGAGCTGACAGACGAAGAAAATGCTCACCTTCGGTTTGAAGAGCTTGACGCCCTTGATGAAATCCGGCTTCTAGCACAGCAAAATCTGGAAGCCTATAAAGCAAAGATGACGCGCTCATATGAAAGATTGAGCCGGCCGAGGACATTCCACCAAGGCGAACTCGTGCTAGTGGTCAAAAGGCCCATGATCCCCAATCGCGCCAAGCGAGGAAAGTTTGAGCCAAACTATGAAGAACCGTACATCATTGATAAGGTCTACCAGGATGGGGCCTATCTACTCATGGACATGCACGGTGAAAGGCCTTTCAGGCCAATAAACGGTCGCTTCCTAAAGAAATACTACGCTTAATGAGCCACAGCCTAGGTCAATGGTAGATGACGACGACTATGTCTGCTCGCTATCTTCCTGAGCTCAAGCTTTATAAGCAGTAGCCGGCCTTCTCCATGTCGGACCGAAATGTCCTTAAACTAATATCAGACCGAGACGTCTTTAAAACTACTACCGCGGCATCTTTAGGCTGACGAGATATAAAAAAAAAACATAAAAAAAAAAATAATAAAAAACGGTATGTCCATAAGCAAAAATGGCACGGATGAAAACCCGAAAGGGCTCCGTGAGTAAAAATAGCAGGGCTACCGGCGAGTGTTCGTGAAAACCCGAAAGGGCGCGACCTCGTAAAAAAAAAGAGAAAAAGAAAATAAAAAGAATAAAAAAAAAACGGTATGTCCATAAGCAAGGTGGGCACGGATGAAAACCCGAAAGGGCTCCGTGAGTAAAAACAGCAGGACTACCGGCGAATGTTTGTGAAAACCCGAAAGGGCGCAACTTCGTTAAAGAACCCTTACAGGGTCCTCTCGACCCTGTAAGGAGAAACTACCTGCGTGAGATCCTTACGACTTACAAGGGAACAACACACTTAGGAATCCCCACGATTCCTAAGGAGAAAATACGCTTGCGAGATCCTCACGACTCGTAAGGAGAACTCTCTTATGGGACCCTCACGGCTCATAGGATTTGAAAGTCTTAAGTCACAGAGACCTAAACCTGTGCTTAAGCAAACCCCCACAAACTTCCAATGTTGCCCTACAAGTGGTTCAATATTGACCCTTGTATACAATCCACGGGCGCGAATAAACGTTTCCCTAACCAAGGCCCATCCGTGACTGGGAATATGTTCGCATAACCCTTGTAAGTCCTCTCGATTTACAAGAAGAAAACCCCCCTGTAGGATCCTTACGACTTACAGAGGAACAAAACACTTAGGAACCCTCACGATTCCTAAGGAGAAAATACATCTACAAGATCCTCACGACTTGTAGGGAGAAATACCTTTGTGAAACCCTTACGGCTCATGAAATCGAAAGCCTTAGTCGACAGGTCCCTAACCCTGATCGCTAAGCCTCCTTTGTTCGACAATGACGGAGACAAATGATGATCCGCTCCTGGCAATATCCCAGTTGCAGCGGTGCTGATGCCGAAATCGGTGTCCAATTTCAGGTTTACGGCGAAAACCAGTAGGCCGCTCATGCATACAAAATAGCCGAAATGATAGGGCATCTTGCAATAAAAAGCAGCAAGTAAAATGTATGCATGCAAAATAGCCGAAATGATTGGGCAACTCGTAATAAAAAGCGACGAGTAAAGATAAAATAAATAGCCGAAATGATTGGGCACTGCGAAAAATAGCCGAAATGATTTGGCAATCGCGACCTTTGCGATATAAAAGCTGAAATGATAGAGCATCGCAGAAATAAAATAAAATAAAAAGAAGAAATGACAAAACTTCGGCCCTACAGTTAAGATCACATCGATCCCTGTATACAATCCAAGGGCGTAAACAAAGAAGGAACCATACTTCCCCAGCGGGCTCCGTCAGACGACGAAGCCAAACCTCAACGGTTCATTTCAACCGAAGAAGCCAATGACTTCAACAAAAAAAAAAACTTCTCAACTCACGGATACAAACACTCCTTAACGAGAGCCTCCTGATCCGCGTCGACTCGCAGAGCCACCAGCGCCTCCGTGGGAACCCTCGACTCGTTTCAAACCCCAAGGACACAAATAATCCTTGGCGCTTGGGAAACAAATAATCCCTCGCAAAACTTCTCAACTCACGGATACAAACACTCCTTGACGAGAGCCTCCTGATCC
The DNA here is from genome assembly GCA_030015575.1 of Agapanthus africanus. Classification (NCBI taxonomy): domain Eukaryota; kingdom Viridiplantae; phylum Streptophyta; class Magnoliopsida; order Asparagales; family Amaryllidaceae; genus Agapanthus; species Agapanthus africanus. Next base: position 109,027,927 of record CM057337.1, read on the forward strand.
GCGTCGACTCGCAGAGCCACCAGCGCCTCCGTGGGAACCCTCGACTCGTTTCAAACCCCAAGGACACAAATAATCCTTGGCGCTTGGGAAACAAATAATCCCTCGCAAAACTTCTCAACTCACGGATACAAACACTCCTTGACGAGAGCCTCCTGATCCGCGTCGACTCGCAGAGCCATCAGCGCCTCCGTGGGAACCCTCGACTCGTTTCAAACCCCAAGGACACAAATAATCCTTGGCGCTTGGGAAACAAATAATCCCTCGCAAAACTTCTCAACTCACGGATACAAACACTCCTTGACGAGAGCCTCCTGATCCGCGTCGACTCGCAGAGCCACCAGCGCCTCCGTGGGAACCCTCGACTCGTTTCAAACCCCAAGGACACAAATAATCCTTGGCGCTTGGGAAACAAATAATCCCTCGCAAAACTTCTCAACTCACGGATACAAACACTCCTTGACGAGAGCCTTCTGATCCGCGTCGACTCGCAGAGCCACCAGCGCCTCCGCGGGAACCATCGATTCGTTTCAAACCCCAAGGACACAAATAATCCTTGGCGCTTGGGAAACAAATAATCCCTAGCAAAATACTCAACTCACGGATACAAACACTCCGTGACGAGAGCTTCTTTGACTCACCTCTCGGGCAGTAAGGATTCAAAAACTTACTTCCTGAACAATGGGACCCTGCAAGTCAATCCTAAATGGTCTCTTGCATACTATTCATGGGTCTCACTCTCTGAAGTCGATTCTCGACAAAGAGGGAAACAACCGCCTACGAGCCCTCTCGACTCGTAAGAGGGGCAATGGGATCCTGCAAGTCAATCCTAAATGGTCTCTTGCATACTATTCACGGGTCTCACTCTCTGAAGTCGATTCTCGACAAAGAGGGAAACAACCGCTTACGAGCCCTCTCGACTCGTAAGAGGGAGAAATTCTCTTATAGGATCCTTTCGACTTATGAGAGAAAACCACACTTGGGAATCCTCACGATTCCTAAGGAGAAAATCCACCTACGAGATCCTCTCGATCTGTAAGGAGAAAAGTCTCTATGAGACCCTCACGGCTCATAGAGTTGAAAAGTCTTAGGCAGCAGATCTGAACCTGCGGCCTAAGCCATCGCTATATCTCGAAGAAACCAAAATGCTTACTCTATTACCTGTCAATCATGTTTATCAAGACAGCATGCTGATAATAAGAGAAGGGAGAAAGCAAAGAAATGATACAAGACATTGCAAAAAATGTATATCTTTATTTATTAATTCAATCAAGTACATGGCGAATCGTACAAAAGAATAAAGAATGTATACATCTTGTTCGAAAAAGAAAATTACAAGTATATTGATACAAGGGTAGCTACTGGGAAGGAAGCGTCTTAAATAGCCCTATCAATTGCTCGCGTACTTCCTCCCACGCCTTCTCCTGATCAACTACCACTGCCAGTTCAGCCTCTACTTGAGCCCGCTGCTGCGTGAAGGATGCGAGCTCTTCCCCAACAACCTGCTGAGCTGCTTCTTGGCCTCGGGCATCGCGCTCGGCAGCATCAAGTTTTCGCTTCAGTGCTAGCCCATTAGATATACGCTTGAGAAGACCTTCAAAGACAGCTTTCACTTCAGCAGCATTCGTCCTAACTTCAGCACGAAGGCAGGCGGTCGCGTTTGAAGATTCCCGATGCGCCTTTAGCCGTAAAGCTGCCTCCTGCTCCAAATGGCGGAGATAGGAGGCGCTTTGCTCAAGCCAAGCTGTCCGTTCGGCGCTCGCGGCCAAAACCTCGGGAGAAGGGCGTGTCGACTCCAACCGATGCAGGCGAGCCTCGATCTCTCTGCAGTAGTTAACCCACGATTCGACGACGCTTTCGTTATGAAAAGTTACGAGCGCCGCCAGCATCGGGTTAACCTCCACAGCGAAATCTACGGCGGAGGGGAGAGCGTCCACGTTAAGCTCTTCAATATACCCACTCAGCATCCCCAAACTCATCACGGCACCTTTTGAAGACGGACGTTTCAAGAAAGGGCCCGCTGGTGAGAGAATGCGAGACTCAAAGGGGATCGGAGCTGGAACAATAGCTGCAAAACGAAACATGGTTAAACAATGATTCGAAAAAAAATGTTAAAGAATCATATAAAAAGGGGGTGGAATATACTGTACCAGCGGCAACAGACGGCAAAGCGGGAAGGGCCGGTGGCGTGGCAGTTCTTGCGTCCCCTCCTTCGATTTGTGGCACTGCAACAAGGAAGAGGAAAAGTCAGATACGATCCTATATTCCCTTAAAAGAGATCAAGACAGCACTTACCGGTACCACTAGAGGGAGAAGCAAGCTCGGATGGGAAGGAGAAGTGTGGGAGCAGCACTTGATACAGATGATCGAAGAACACTCCTGAAAAGAGCATAGTGGTATAACGTTAGTACATAGGCTACACGTTAAAAGATTAATGCATAAGTCGTAAATTCATACCTTCCGACATCCGCGATGGCACAAGGGAAGGCTGAGGAGCAACCACCGCCAAGGCAATGGTTGACGGTGTGCCTTCAGGCAATGGAGCATCGGCACTAGCCGCACCTGCGTTTAAAACAAAGACAAACCGGTTAAAAGAGATCGTGAGGTATATATAAATGAAGAGAATTGGCCATTTAAAATTTACCCGACAAACTGCCCGCAGAAACGGAGGCAATCCCTTCCTCCACTGACGGAAGGCCACCGCCTGTAGCTTCATCACCCGACTCGAGGGGAACCGTTATTATGCTCGCAAGCTCTACAGGCGGCGGGGGACCATAGGCAGGGAGGGCTATGATAGGGACATTACCAGATTCCTGAGAAGGAGCGCCTAGCCCATCTTCAGGAATCATGGCCGCCTCATCCGTTGCTCCCTCAGGATCGGCGGTCGCAGCTGCCTCGTCCATCGGCACCACGAGGTCCCCAGCCTCAAGCACCTCGCCCTCTACCGTCTTCGGCTCGGTTGAGACAACCATCTCATCTGCCGCCACTTCAGGGGCGACATCAATGGCCCTCTCCGCGGCAGGTCCCTCAATCTCGGCTCCAGGCCCCATGACCCCGACGACGTTGCTCACTGTCGGTTCGGGTTCAGCAAGTACCGCTTCCTCCGCTCCCCTGGGTTCGACGGTCGTCTCCGTCTCCCCCTCAGTTGGACTTGGCCCTGCAAGATGAAATACGTATGAGCCAATAGCTTTACAATTTGTACAACAAGGTTCTGAAAGGAGTACTACCTGAAGCAGATTTATCATTGGCGCTCCGAACCGCGCGCGCCACTTGCCGACGAGCAGTAGACAGGGCAACAGGGGGCTCTTCGGAAGGAGTACTGGCGCGAGGAATAGTGCTAGGGCCCGCTCCCGTGGCCAAAGCAGCTTTCCGCGCCTTTGCTTCACGTCTCAACCGCTTCCGCTCCTCCCGAGCTGTTGAGACGGATGCCACTAAGGCGGCCTTAATTGAAGCATCCTCATCCGTATAGAGGGATGCCTCCAAATCTTTCAGAGCATCCCTCGTCGTTGCGTCAAGCCGAGGCTCTTGCGGCAGCTTCGACGGAGCCGGGACTTCGGTGGCAAGCTCGGGAAGGATCCCCGCATCAACTGATTTAGCCCCTGTAAAGAAACAAAAGAAGGTTAAATTGACCACCAGAATAAATAACAAACTTTCCCTATAAAAAAAAAGAAAAGGGGGGAAGCATACCAACACCTGCCAGGGCACGCCTCTCCTCCTCTTCCTGGAAGGTTTTCAAGGAGGCAGCAATGGCCTCTTCGGTAGAAACACCTGTTGAAAAGGGAGCAAATATCAGTTAAAGGTAATGATAACAAATGCAATGAAATGACAAATATAGCGGCTGATGATTACCCGACTCAGCGAGTTTGCTTAACATCTCTTCAAGCCTCGCCGATCGCTCCGAAGCTGTGATGGCGGCAGCTAAATTGGTATCCTCAGGGTCCACCACAAAGCCCTCATTGCTGCCGTACTCGCATATGGCCTCGGCAGGAGAAACCGCAGGCTTTGAGCTGAGGATCGCATCGAGGGATAGGGTGGACTTCTTCTTCTTCTGTCCGCCAGCTTTGGATCCACTCGGAACAGCTTTGCGCTTGGCAGTTTTGGCAGTCACTTTCGGGCGGCGAGTCCCGATATCCGCTCCTGCGCCCGACTCCGGCGATACCGCTTTAACCGTCTTTGTCGGAGCACGGGGCGCCGTTGGTGCATCCACCGTAGTAGACAGTGGCAATCCCCGCGGAGGGCTCAACACGCGTGGTCGATCGACTCCAGCATCTTTTAGCGGAAGGACGACCGGGAGCCTTGGCTGCAAAGGGGCCTTACGATCACCGCCAGGAGGCGCACCCCTACGGTTAACCAGTAGGCGTTTCTCCATTAAAATGATTGGGCCCATAGCGTGCGCATACCAGGCCACATATGAATTAAGCATCTTAGGGGCACAGCTGGGTTCACTAATGAAGAAATAGGAACCCGTGTTAAGCCGTATAAAGTGATGCATCACATTCTTTACCCCCTCTGGGCCAACCACAGGCATTTCCAGGAAAGCTTCCATCGGGATCCCCTGGTTGTAGCTTGATTGCTGGGCAAATCGATGCGGATTATACCTCATAAACAAAGCCGTCTCATTCTGCCGAAACACTAGGTAGCCCGGCCGAATGGAGTAGAGATGGACGATTTCCTGAGCCTTCAGTACAGAAGCCCCGCCCTTAAACTCGTCACGTAGGGGCACCACCGACTTAGTAGTCTCCGAGCCTATGGTGATAACCTTATCCACGAAAGAAGTCGTCGCTCCGACCAAATGTGGGCGCAGGAGGAGTCCCCTAGAATCCCGCGGGGATGCAAACACAATTGAAGCCCCGATTAACCGTATGACTCTCGGGAGTCTATACTTCTCGAAGAATGGAGGAGTCTTGTGGGCGCCAAACACCCCTCGCACGTGCATCTCCATCCAAGAAACGAAGTAATGCATTGGGAAGTTAGCAGGCTGTGTCCCGGGATCATTGGCGTCCGCCGCTACGCTGAGTCCATGATAAAGATAAGCTAACCCAGCAATTCCTACCGATAACTGCAGACCGGCCACCATCCGATGTGCCGGGTAAAAGACAGAGGGCCGCATGAAGCGCGGGTGCATAGGGAGCGCAAAGTTGCATAACCACAAGCCCAGGAACCCAATAAAGAAAGTTTCCTCATCCATGCCGGGGACGGCGATTTCCGAGAAAGCGACGATGGCAGCATTGGGGAGATAGAAATCCCTCTGGTTATTCTCCGATACGGGTCGGCGATCCAAACCAAAGCCAAAGGGGTCGTCAAGATGAGCGAACTTCTCGCTCTGCTCTGATAAGAACTCCGGGCGGATAAAGCGAGCAATGAAAGCTGCGAAACTGACGCCCTTGTCTCCCGATTCCAAATGGAGTTCCTCATAGATCTCCAACACTTTCACCAAACCCGGATGCTGATGCTGAATGGCATTCTCCGGGGTTAAGTCAAATACCAGCTGCTTGGTGGCAAAGACATACTCATCAGGAGGAAGCAACTCCTCGTAGTGCTCTCCCCTCATTGGCAGACCTGAAATTTCGGCAAATTCCTCCAGAGAGATGGAGACTTCCCTATCCGCTGTCAGGAAGGTATGGGTGGGGATATTCTATTGTTCAACGAAGGCCTTTATCCACCACGTTGGAGGAGAGGGGTACTCAAAGAGCGAGACGAAGACGGCTGAGTATAGACCAATCTTCGTTAGGTGGGTCCTCTTCGCCGATAGAATATACCGGGCCCACTGCAAATATCCGGTGGGGGGTCGCGGGATCATTCCAATGTTATAAGCCTGTCCCCAAGGGCGTGCTTCGCCCTGACAGATTCGCCTCCCCAGAATATCTATCGCCGGCGGTGGCTGCACGGGGATGGCGCCGATTGCAGGTTGAAGGAGGTCATCAGAATTCCAATTCTTAACCTCCACGGCATACTTCACCGGGGGTTCATCCGCATAAGGGAGCGTGACTATGGGCTCAGAGGGCGCGGCGGAACTAAAACTGCGACGGCCTTGGATGATCTGGCTATACCACCTTCCCCACAGATGGAGCTTTTTGCACTCAGGATCGCGATCTTTAATAAGAGCGAATACCACCCGATCCACTGGCGCATGGGGGAACCCTCCTTCCGAGCGAACGAAGGGAAAAGACAAGTCGTCAGACATGTTCTGTGGAAAGACAAAGAAACATACATCTTTAGTGGCCTAACGCTTAGCATTTGAAAAAAATTTATATCTTGCTCCACACTGTGATGCAGTAGGTAGGGGACCAAAGGGGGACCCACAAAATCTGGATGATGTGCATCATTTAATAAGACAATCCCATCATTAGACGGGACTGTCAATTCATAAAAAATTCCCAATAGGATACACCCATTGATGGGGAGTCCCCAGAGACAAAGAGAAAATCTCCTCTTTTAGAGCAAAGCTCTGTCACAGAGTGACATTTGTCAAACTCTGGTCTCAGGGGAACAAGATTCCTTAAAAGAGCTTGGCTCTGTGATAATGATGGAAATATCCATCAAAAGAAAATTAATTTTTAAAATTAAATTAAAAAAATTAAAAAAAATTGGGATCTTAAAGATCCATGAAAACTCTTAAGAGTTCTTCATTTTTTTAGATCAAAAGATCTATGTTTTGCCAAAGAGCAAAGCTCTGTTCATGGGTTAAGAACCCTGAAACAGATTCTTGAGAGCAAGGCTCTGTTGGTGAAACCCCAAAGGGGTTTTCCTTAGATCAAAAGATCTATGAGAGCAAGGCTCTATTAATTAAAATTAATTTAATTTAAGATTAATCTTTACCTAAAGTTTTTCTAAAAAGTTCTAACTTTGGAAGCAAGAGCAAGGCTCTGAAGTTCTTGAAGGCAAGAGCAAGGCTCTGGAAATGAGAAATCTTGAAGATGGTGATCATCTGTTGAGGACCAAGAGTCCTATTTATAGGCGCTTGCGCCCCTTCAACTGACCTCCCCTGATCCAACGGCTAGGATCTGGCCACCGTTGCGCTTACGTCGCGCCACGTAAGCACAACGGTGGGGGGGCATTTGTTCCCCCAATCTGAGCAAGGCTCATTTGAATTTTGAAAATTCAAATTTTCTGAAGCAACGCTTCAAATTCCGTGCGTTGCGCAGTGCGCAAGCGGTCCACAGTGCGACACGTGTCTGCACCGTTGCGCAAGCGCACATCTGCGCGACACGTGTCTGCGCAGTTGCGCAAGCACCGTTGCGCAAGCCTTCCACTGCGCGACACGTGTCATTCATTGGGGAGTTGCGCAGAAACAGAATGAAAATTTGATGAAATCTTTTCTGTTTTTTTTTCAAAACCAGAAGATTTTCTTCTGCCTTTGGATCAAAGATCCAATGGTGGGAAAATTCCCAAAATCATTTAGGAAAGATTTTGTTAACAAATTCAACAAATTTGTAAGCACTATAAATAAGATCCCAGACCTCATTCAAAGGGCATCAAGAAGAAGAATCAACTTCTGGCCAAAAAAAAAAGAAGAGAAAGAACTCTTGAAGATTAATCAAGAACACAAAAAAAAGAAAAAGGTAGAAACTTCTTTTGAAGAAGAGAAAAATCTCTGAAAAACAGAAGATTAAAAAAATGAATAATTCAATAAAAAGAAATAAATAGTGCCTTGCACTTGATATGAACCCTTGGTTCTGTGAAATCAAGGAAAACAAGAAGAAAAAAAACTTGTTTTCCTTTGATCCAAATTTAAATCAAAAGGGCTATGCACTTTTGTTCTTAAATCTGGAAAATTCTTGAGTTTCTGCACAAGTGCAACTCATTATTTAAAAGGGCCTGGCTCAAATCAAATCACAAGAATAATAAAAGGGCAGAGCCCTGTTTGGAAAATTCTTGAGGGCCTGGCCCAAATCAAATTGCAAAAACAATAAAGGGGCAGAGCCCTGTTTGGATTGATTCTTTTAGTCAGGCAAAGCCTAAAATAAATATAAAAAAATTGGACTTAACCCAATCCTGGCTGTAAGTCCTTAAAATTAAATTGATTGAGCAAAATGGCTCTCCTCAACCAATTCACGACCGGTTCGAGGGTACATCTCCGAACTCCTTTGACATCCCTCGTTGTAATTCCTCAACGACGTCAAAGAGGTGACGGGTCCCAACGACCACTTATCTAAGAGGTGACGGGTCCCAACGACCACTAATATCGGACCGAAACGTCCCTAAACTAATATCGGACCGAAACGTCCCTAAACTAATGTCGGACCGAAACGTCCTTAAACTAATGATGGACCGAAACGTCCTTAAACTAATATCGGACCGAGACGTCCTTAAACTAATATGGGACCGAGACGTCCTGAAACTAACATGGACCACCACGTCCCTAAACTGGAACATGGACCGAAACGTCCTTAAACTAATGATGGACCACCACGTCCTTAAACTGGCGATGGACCACCACGTCCCTAAACTGGAACATGGACCACCACGTCCCTAAACTGGCGATGGACCACCACGTCCACAAACTGGAACAATAGAGTCTCCAAATGCTCTTTTGCCGGATCTAAACGGTCCCGTTTAAGTTGATCTTAGCCCTAAACACGGCTAACGTATCCTTAAACATTCAAATGGACCATAAAACCCTAAATCAGTTTTGGCTCAAGGGTACATCTTCGAACTCCTCTGACACCTATCGTTGTAATCCTTCAACGACGTCAGAGAGGTGACGAGTCCCGACGGCCATATATTAAATGGATCACCCCGTTAAGTTGATCTTAGTCTCAAACAGGACTAACGTATCCTTAACGAACGTTTAAGTTGATCTTAGCCTCAACGCGGCTAACGTATCCTTAAACTAAAACACCAAACCCAAATCTAAGTAAATACGGATTTGGACTAATCCACGTCCTACGGGCGACGGCATTACTCAGTCTCCGTATACAATCCACGGGCAACCACAAACAAAACAAACACACACGACACGAAGTGAAATTCTGGAGAAGGAGAAAGTGGCTACCGCGATGCGGTAGCGTAATTAACTGCAGGGGCTTGCGCCTGCAGGGAAGAGCGTCCCCACAATCAAAAACCCCTCAAGCGAGGGGGAATTTGACAAAGTCTGCTACATCGGCCGCATCCGTCTAAACCTTCGATACACGGTGCCATAAATCAACTTGGCATCTTCGGAGAGGTAGACGGATAAAACCAAATAGCATCTGCCCCGAATCTCAGGCACAGACTTCCTCACGTCGTCGCCGCCATTCGGAGAGGAACAGGGAACATTATGAAGAGTTGCTCCCGCCGGATGAGTACGTCTTTGGTGCTAAGCCGGTGATAAGAGGGCTCATGCCGGAGAACGCTGTTCAACATCAATTTCCAAGTCTGATCAAGGTGTTGAACATCTACGAGGCCCTTTTCATTGAGCGTGGGAGCCGCGGAGTTAATTTTGAGGATTTCATTGCTCGGTTCCTTCATCCAAACGTCCTCTCGGCGGAAGCTGCCAAGTTTGCCAACCTTGAGGACCCTTTTGGTTTAGATTTGGATAACCTGCCAGCGAAGGATATAGACCAAAAGAACTTTTTTCTTCCTAACTCCCCAACCATGTCTTTTGCAGAAGTCGCAGCCCCTGAGATGGACGAGGAGGCCTTCTTTTAGGATTTCTTGGGCTTTGGCTGAGTTGGTTTGCGCTCCCAATGATCTCTCACCGCATGCGGCCCTCTGTTTTTTACCCGGCCCACCGAATGACTATCGGGGTAAAGGTGGCCGTTGGGATCGCCGGTTTAGCGCACTTGTATCATGGCCTCAGTCGAGCAGCGGATGCTAATGAGCCTGGGGTGTTGCACGTGGTCTTCCCGATGCACTACTTTATGTCGTGGCTCGAGCTACATACAGCGGGTGTCTTCGGCATGCATAAAAGGCCCTCGTTCTACGAAAGGTGCAGTTTTCCTCGCATTCTACAGTTGATCGGCGCATCAATTGTAAATCCATCGCCACGAGATGCCAAGTGTTTACTCCTTCGCTCCCACACCGTTGGAACCGGTGTGTCTTTTATTGACAAAGTGTTGACTATTGGAAAAACGTCCACCACCGCAGTGCGACCATTGCAAGACACTTTCAAGGATGGAGCTTCAGTTTTAACGGCCCGGGAGACCCTTCACCTGTATTCCATCAGACCGGGCTTCTTGGTGTTTAGGCAGGATGGGGCAGCGATCTTCATGAGATATAACCCGCATAGTTTCGCTCAACAGCTGAGCTATAATCAAGGGGTACCGCTGGAGGCTTTTTTATCGGAACCTGCCGCGACTGAAGAAGGGATGGAGAGGGCACTGCATCACTTCATGCGTCTAAACACGGGCTCTCACTTCTTCATCAGTGAGCCGGCTTGCGCCCCCCGACTTCTTAGGGTGTACACAGAATGGTATAGTCATTCGACGGGAGCGGTCATAAAGGAGGAAAGGTGGTTGCTGATCGATCGTAAGGGTGCACCTCCAGGTAGCGATCGCAACGCTCCTCTGGTGCCAAGGACCCCGATGATCCCCCCTTTAAAAGATGCCAAAGCCGGACCCTCGCGTGCACAAAGTCCTCCACGTGAGTTGCCGCTCCCTGATATCACGAATGCACCTCCCGCACCCTGTGCTCCGGTGGAGACAATGGTTGTACCCTCGCCGGAGTCTGGCGTGGGTGCGGACATCGGGACCCGTCGTCCCAAAGTGGCTGCTAAACGGAAGTCAATCCCCCGTGAGCCTAGGGTCGGAGGGCAAAAGAAAAAGAAGTCGCTCTTCGCTGCGGACGTCGTGTTCGGTCAGGAACCCCATGCTCCCTATGCCGAGGGCCTGATCGAATACGGGACGAACGAAGGACTAGTGATGTCGCCGCCGGACGATACAGACTTGGAAGCCGCTCTCGAAACTTCGGCGTGGTTGGCAAAGCGTGACGCGTGGCTGGCCAAGCTTGCGCAATCAAGTAACTATTAGTCGCCTTTTCTTTATTGCAACATATCCTCTTCATTGCCTTTGACTAACGCTTTTCTTTCTTTCCTTTCGACAGGCATCACTGACGAAGAAGCTATTGCCGCTTCTCTGAAGACTTTCCAGGAGGAGGAACGTCTTAGAGCATCTATGAGCCTCAGTAAGTTTCGACTCATCAAGTTTTCATTTTCCTTGCGTTATGGTCGATCTAACCTTTCCCTTTTAATCACAGGAACCTCAATGCCGTTCCCTCCAAGTGACGCAGATGTTCTACCGGCTGCCGATGTTCCCGCTTCCTCTGGGCTACCGTAGGAGGTTCGTCTTGAAGAGCCGATGAGAGATGCCTTAAAGGCTCTGGAGGCATCCCTGAACGAGGATGACGACGCCTTGAAGGAGGCGTCGCAAAGGTCCATTGCGACAGCCCGGGATGAAAGGAAGCGGCTGAGGCGTGAGGCAAAGGCACGCAGGGCTGCCTTGGCTGCGGGAGCGGGTCCCAGCACTGCCCCTCGTGCTGATACTCCATCTGAAGAGGCCCCTGTCACCCTATCCACTGCCCGCAGAGAGGTGGCGTGCGCAGTTCAGAGCGCAAACGGTAAATCCACTTCAGGTAATGTTTCTCTCAGAGTTTTTGTTATAAGGATTTTTAATGTCATTGGTCCTTATATCCCTTATCTTGCAGGGCCGAGTCCGATCGAGGGGGAGGCGGAAACCGTTGATCCTAAAGAAACAGAGGAGGCGGTACCTGCCGAACTCGAGCCGGCGGTGGGCAACGTCGTTGTGGCTTTGGAGCTTGAGGTGGAGGTCGAGGGGCCTGCAGCCGAGAAGGTCATTGATGCCGAACCTGAAGCGGTGGCAGACGATATGATCATTATAACTGAACCGAGGGTGGTAGTGGACGAGGCGCTTGAGGCCGGCGACCTCGTGGTGACAGTGGATGAGCCGATGGAGACGGCGGAGCTCGAAGTAGTTGCGGGTGAGATGGATACGACTCTCGGGGAAGAGTCAGCCGCTTCCTTCCAAGAATCCGGCAACGCTCCAATCATTGCCCTCCCTGCTTACGATCTCCTGCCGTCTCCTGGTCGCGGTAGCACGACGACGGTCCCCATCGAGTCGGGTGATGAGGCTACGGGCGGTGGCCTCATGTCGATAGAGGAGGGAGTCGCTTCTGTTTCGGCCGGGAGCTCCTCAGGTAAACCTTAGGTTACTGTCTTTCTTATTTTACAATCCTTTCTAATAAGTTCACCTTTCTTGTAACGCAGATGCAGCCAGCGCCGATGCCCCACTGCTTGAAGGAGCGCCTTCAACGACTGCCTTGGCGGTAGTCACCTCTCAACCCTCTCTTATACCATCTACGATGTTGGAAGGTATTGGTTTGCAATTTATTAATCCTATACTTCAGACATATAATTCGTGTACTAAAGTCATATTGTCGTGTTTCTTCAGGAGTGCTCTTTGACCATGTATATCAGATGTTGCTCCCACACTTCTCCTTCCCATCCGAGCTCGCTTCTTCCTCTGGAGACGTTGGTGAGTATGATTTCCAATGATATCCTTCTTTTTTCATTGATGGGATTACTTCTAAACCCTTTTTTCTCATCTCGACTGCAGTGTTACAAATTGAAGGAGGGGATGAAAGACGGGCTATGCTGCCGACCCTTCCGGACCTGCCACCTGCCTCCGCTGGTACATCGACTATCACATTGATGAATCCACCCTTATTTATTTTCAGAACTGTTATCTGATCGTATCCTGTTTCTTTTCAGCTGTCGTTCCAGCCTCGGCGCCCTTCGAGCCTCGTATTACAATGCCGGCGGGTCCTTATCTGAGGAGTCTGTCTTCAAAAGGCGCCGCGAATAGTCTGCGCATGTTGAGTGACTACGTCGAGGAACTCGACGTCGAAACTCCTACATCTGCCGCAGACTTCGCTATGGTGGTTAACCCGATGCTAGCAATACTCATGAACTTTCATGATGAGGGCGTCATCGCATCCTGGGTTAACCATTGTAGGGAGATCGAGGGTCGCCTATATCAGTTGGAGTCGCTGCGTCCCGCTCCCGAGACCTTGGCTGCCAGTAATCAAAGAACAGCGTGGATTGAGCAAAGCGCTCCTTACTTCCGCCATCTCGAACAAGGAGTCATTTCAAGGCGTAAGGAGCGTGGTGAGACTTTGAGCAAGTCTGCCCAACTGCATGCTCGAGTGGAGGCCAACGCCGCACGGCTGAAGGTTGTCTTTGAGGGCCTTCTGGAATGTCTTTCCGAAGGGTTATCGTTGAGGCAATAACTTGACGTTGTCGAGCGAGATGCACCCATCCAGGAAGCAGCCCAGAAGGCGGCGGAGGAGCAACTTTCATCTTTCTTGCAGCAGCGAGACCGGGTGGAAGCGGAGGTGGCCGCGGCAGCCGCTCAGGAGGAGGCGCTGAAGGAAGTGCGAGAGCAACTTGTGGATTTACTAAAGACACTTCCTCCTCAATAGCTATCCTTCTTTGTATCGTTTGTAATTGTAGATAAGAGAATGTATATATATATATATATTTTTTTTTATTCTTTGACATAATGTATCCTGTACCCAATCAAGTTTATGAATAAAAGATACACCTCCTTTTTTTTGTAATGTGTCATTTTCTCCGTCTTTTCTTTCTTTTACTATCAGCATATCACTTTAGCAAACATGGTTGACGGATGATTAGAACGGGTATCCTGACTTTCTTAAGAAATAGCGATGGCTTAGGCCGCAGGTTCGGACCTGCTGCCTAAGACTTTTCAACTCTATAAGCCGTGAGGGTCTCATAGAGACTTTTCTCCCTACGGATCGAGAGGATCTCGTAGGTGGTTTTTCTCCTTAGGAATCGTGAGGATTCCTAAGTGTGGTTTTCTCTTATAAGTCGTAAGGATCCTATAAGAGAATTTTTCCCTCTTACGAGTCGAGAGGACCCACAAGCGGTTGTTTCCCTCCTCGTCGAAATTCGACTTTGGAGAGTGAGACCCATGAATAGTATGCAAGAGACCATTTTGGATTGACTTGCAGGGTCCCATTGTTCAGGAAGCAAGTTTTTTAGTCCCTGCTGCCTGAGGCTTCATTTGCATGTTGAGACGAATCGGGAATTTCCCGCGGAGACACTAGTTTCTCTGCGAGCCGACACGAATCAGGAGGCTCTCGTCAAGGAGTGTTTGTATCCATGAGTCGAGGAGTTTGCTAGGGATTATTTGTTTCCCAAGCGCCAAGGATTATTTTTTTCCTTTGGGGTTTGAAACGAGTCGAGAATTTCCCACGGAGGTACTGGTGGCTCTGCGAGTCGACGCGAATCAGGAGGCTCTCGTCAAGGAGTGTTTGTATCCGTGAGTCGAGGAGTTTGCTAGGGATTATTTGTTTCCCAAGCGCCAAGGATTATTTGTTTCCTTTGGGGTTTGAAACGAGTCGAGAATTTCCCACGGAGGCACAGGTGGCTCTGCGAGTCGACGCGAATCATGAGGCTCTCATCAAGGAGTGTTTGTATCCGTGAGTCGAGGAGTTTGCTAGGGATTATTTGTTTCCCAAGCGCCAAGGATTATTTGTTTCCTTGGGGTTTGAAACGAGTCGAAGATTTCCCACGGAGGCACTGGTGGCTCTGCGAGTCGACGCGGATCAGGAGGCTCTCGTTAAGGAGTGTTTGTATCCGTGAGTCGAGGAGTTTGCTAGGGATTATTTGTTTCCCAAGCGCCAAGGATTATTTGTTTCCTTGGGGTTTGAAACGAGTCGAGGATTTCCCACGGAGGCACTGGTGGCTCTACGAGTCGACGTGGATCAGGAGGCTCTCGTCAAGGAGTGTTTGTATCCGTGAGTCGAGAAATTTGCTAGGGATTATTTGTTTCCCAAGCGCCAAGGATTATTTGTTTCCTTGGGGTTTGAAACGAGTCGAGGATTTCCCACGGAGGCACTGGTGGCTCTGCGAGTCGACGCGAATCAGGAGGCTCTCGTCAAGGAGTGTTTGTATCCGTGAGTCGAGGAATTTGCTGAAGACACTGGTTTCTTCGGAGTTGGACCGAACCGTCTAGATTTGGCTTCGTCTTCTGGCGGAGCCTGTTGGAAAAGTATGGTTCCCTCTTTGTTTACGCCCTTGGATTGTATACAGGGATCAATGCGATCTTAACTGTAGGGCCAAAGTTTTATCATCATCCTCTTTTTTGTTTTATTTCCGCGATGCTCTATCATTTCAGCTTTTCTATCGCGAAAATCGCGATTGCCCAATCATTTCGGCTATTTTTCGCGGTGCCCAATCATTTGGGCTATTTATTTTATTTTTACTCGCTGCTTTTTATTGCGAGTTGCCCAATCATTTCGGCTATTTTGCATGCATACCTTTTTACTTGCTACTTTTTATTGCAAGTTGCCCAACCATTTCGGCTATTTTGCATGCATACATTTTTACTTGCTGCTTTTTATTGCAAGTTGCTCAATCATTTCGGCTATTTTGTACGCATGTGCGGCCTACTGGCTTTCCGCTGTAAACATGGAATTAGACACCGATTTCGGCATCAGCACCGCTACAACTGGGATATTGCCAGGAGTGAATCATCATCTGCCTCTGTCGATGTTGAACAAATGTGGCTTAGCGACCAGGGTTAGGGTCCTGTCGTCTAAGGCTTTTAACTTCATGAGCCGTAAGGGTCTCACAAAGGTATTTCTCCCTACAAGTCGTGAGGGTCTTGTAGGTGTATTTTCTCCTTAGGAATCGTGAGGATTCCTAAGTGTCTGTTCCTCTGTAAGTCATAAGGATCCTACAAGAGGGTTTTCTCCTTGTAAGTCGAGAGGACTTATAAGGGTTGTTCATCATGCGAACATATCCCCAGTCTCGGATGAGACTTGATTAGGGAAATGTTTATTCGCGCCCGTGGATTGTATACAAGAGCCCGTGTTGGACCACTTATAGGGCAATATCGAAAGTTGTGGGGGTTGCTTAAGCACAGGTTTAGGTTTATGTGACTTAAGACTTCCAACTCTTATGAGCCGTGAGGGTCCCATAAGAGAGTTCTCCTTACGAGTCGTGAGGATCTCGCAAGTGTATTTTCTCCTTAGGAATCGTGGGGATCCCTAAGCGTGTTGCTCCCTTGTGAGTCGTAAGGATCTCACGCGGGTGGTTTCTCCTTACAAGGTCGAGAGGATCTTGTAAGTGTTCTTTAACGAGGTTGCGCCTTTTCGGGTTTTCACAAACACTCGCCGGTTGCCCTGTTGTTTTTACTCACGGAGCCCTTTCGGGTTTTCATCCGTACCCATTTTGCTTATGGACGTACCGTTTTTTTTTATTCTTTTTATTTTTATATTCTTTTTTTTTACGAGGTCGTGCCCTTTCGGGTTTTCACGAACATTCGCCGGTAGCCCTGCTGTTTTTACTCACGGAGCCCTTTCGGGTTTTCATCCGTGCCCTTTTTGCTTATGGACATACCGTTTTTATTTTATTTTATTTTTATATGTTTTTTTTATCTTATCAGTCTAAAGATGCTGCGGTAGTAGTTTAAAGACGTTTCGGTCTGCTATTAGTTTAAGGACATTTCGGTCCATTATTGAAAGGCTGGCTACTGCTTATAAAGCTTGAGCTTAGGAAGATAGCGAGCGGACGTAGTCGTCGTCATCTATCATTGACCTAGGCTGTGGCTCATTAAGCGTAGTATTTCTTTAGGAAGCGACCATTTATCGGCCTGAAAGGCCTTTCACCGTGCATATCTATGAGTAGATAGGCCCCGCCCTGGTAGACCTTATCTATGATGTACGGGCCTTCATAGTTTGGCTCGAATTTTCCTCGCTTGGCGCGATTGGGGATCATAGGCCTTTTGACCACTAGCACGAGTTCGCCTTGGCGAAATGTCCTCGGTCGGGTCAGTCTTTCATATGAGCGCGTCATTTTTGCTTTATAGGCCTCTAGATTTTGTTGCGCTATGAGCCGGGTTTCATCAAGGGCGTCAAGCTCCTCAAGCCGAAGGTGAGCATTTTCTTCGTCCGTCAGCTCGTAGTGGACTGCCACTCGTATAGAGGGTAACTCTATCTCGAGGGGGAGTACTGCTTCCGTCCCAAATACCAACGCGTACGGCGTTGTGTTTGTGGCCGTCTTGAACGTAGTTTTAAACATTATCTCGAGGGTAACTCTATCTCGAGGCGTACGCAACTTAAGTAAGCCGAAACCCAGAAATCTAAACCACCCAAAACTGGATCACTGGAGAAAACAAAGTTTTAAACATTCAGAATTTTTCAAGTAAAAATCTTTAAGTTTAGTTTTCGTTCTTAAAAATTTCGGCAGCACCTCCTTTGTAAAAACTAACCCTGAAAACGGGTACAACATAGATAATAATAAAAGCATCCTAAACGGGAGCAAATCACGCCCAACGGCGGAGACAACCACCACAACATATATACGACGCCGAAGCGAAGAAATATAAAAGAAAACTGCATAAAGAAGTAAAACTTTTCAACAAAACCGGCTCCCACGAGCACGGCACCCAAAGTCACCACAAAATATAACACTGAATCCTCACAAGTCGTCTCTAAGTCATATACAATAGTGGTAGATGGAGAATACTAGATCCAACAAAAAAATATACAAGTACAAACAGATAACCGCAACCCACCTAAAAGCAAGGCCTCACAGCCAACCGTAGCGGTATCCGCAAAAGTAAAGATGATAAGATGCCCTGCCGCGACTACTCAGAGGGTATGTCCTGCACAACACTGTGGCACAACGGGGGTGAGTTGCCAACTCGTGAATAGTAAATAACACCATACAGTAATCGCAAGTATGCACGAACAGCGATCTATCTATCACAAGTAATCCGATAGCATAAGTATGATAAGTGAATATGCAACAATCATGTAAATGTACATCATCAGGGTACTACAACTACATGAAACAATGCATATCAACATAATCCTGAGTGTGGGATGATATAATATAAAATCTCATGCAAAAATCATCAGCATGGAAAAACACCAGTGTCCCTCACTGACACACCAAATCCCAAATCCTCAGGCACCGCATCCTCAGATCGGCCCTCACATCCTGTATGTCTCACGAAAACCTGAGTGTCAAACACCGACACTCGAAACATCATGAAACCCGTGTCTAGCATCGACACGTAAATCCTCATAACTCAGGCGTTGTCACCATGACTGGCCCTGACGATATGTCATACCTCACTCCGGTCGGTATCTCCATGATAACCGCCGAGTCCAAATACAATCACCGGTAGGTAGTGGTCCCACCGTCAGGCTTATCGTCTACACCACGAAATCACCACTCGCCCCGGGGTACCATACGCGGTCCACCATGTACCCGCAGACGGTGCGTCCCGCTCCTCGAATCGGGTATCACAAGCCAAATCTCAGAACCGAGAAATCACATGGTGGACGCATCAAATATCATATCAAGAGAAACCGGGTTTTCAAACAATACATAGTTTTCTTGAAAATATCCCCCACGGTTCTCAAATCCATAAATCATATGAAATCCATATCTCAATGCGTAAAATCCATATAAAACTGATATATGCAACATAAAACATCAATATGAGCATATAAAGGCAAAACCTCTCTTTAAATTGAATCTAGCTTTAAAACATATCATGTGGTTCCCAATTCCTTCGAAAATAAATGCAGTATCATATGAAGTGTACATGTAAGTGTAGCAAGGTTTAAGTATCTACATGTAATCAAGTACGAGGGTGTACATGTCAATATGTATGCATGATGTATAAGTAAATATAGCAAGATATAAGTGAAGTGGAATAAGGTTCACTACCTTAACTATTCCTGCCCAATGCAATATCACGTATGTATGTGTCCACAGTATTTCATATGCACAATAGAATAAGAGTTACTACTCCAATCATTCCTATCCACTACCATATCACATATGTAGGTGTTTGTGCGTGTCATGGCAATTACAGACGGTGTGGGTGTAGCATACAATTTAGTGCTCGTGCAACATGAACAGTCAGTAATGTGTTATATCTAAAGGTACGAGTCAAGTACAACAGATAATGCTATGCAATGACATTCATATGAAAGTAACTAATATGCAAATACATGCAGCTATCATATCATATTCGCCCCGACGCATAACGCCATACGGGCGATTTCCCCGTAGATGTTAAATCTACTCACCGATGATCTCGAGCTATGAAAATCCGACCATCTGCTTCCCCTTGTCCGCAGCACCCGAAGTCCCTGCTTACGAACCTAAAATTTCATAAATACAACACATAAGCTAAATATCCTATAATGACGAAAAGACAACGAAACGCGACGAAAACGCCCGGAAAATTACACTGCGCGCTTAGCGCATCTATCGCGCACGATACCGGCCAAAACCCTAATTGGGGTCGCTAAACTACAAAACACCAATTCCGGACCCCGATCGTCCCGATCGCGCAACACAACACAAAAATTATGAGAAATACACTAGATATAACCTCGCAATGACCAAATGAACCCTACGTCGGAAAACCCCCGAAATCTAGTAAGCAACCTATCGCAATATATCGCACTAGATTCAAGATAACGCATATCTAGCAATTACAAATACCTTAAAATAGCTTAACTAAACTATCTAAACCTTTTCTATATTTTTAACACTCGCTAATTATGTTTTAGCAAAAATCTAGTAAGCAATTTTGCTTGATTAAACAAAATGCTTATTAGCAAAAATTAACATTTTCTACTAGGTTAATCTTTTCCAAAACACAATTTAACACTTCAAATAAACACTAATCACTTAATCAAAATTTAACCCTAACATGAATCTATTAAACCAAATATAATGAATTAATCATGAATTAAAAGCTAAACTAAGCACATAAATAGCTAACTAAATTATAGCTAGTTTAAGATTAAAGCAATTAATATAAGGATTAAGATAAGAATTATACCTCCCCAAGAACACAAAATGGAACTTAATCTAACATCTTAGCATCAAAAATCAAGCTTTGTTGAAGATCCATGAAGGATTAGTGAAGGAAAAATGGTTTAATTTTTATATAGGAATTTTTGGATTTATTTTTGGAATTCTTTTTGTGTTTTTGATTGAAAAAGAGTGAGAAATGAGCTTGGAATTTTTTAGGACAGAAATGGGGGGGGGATGAGGCTCGGCCAAGGGGTGAGAGGGGGGGGGGGTTTGTGTAATTAAAATGAAGAAATTTCTAGTTTTAAGCAATAAATGCAACATTAAATGAAAAATGCCACCTTTACACTCTTTTCTTTTCTTTTTTTTAAAAGAAACCCTTAGTCACCAAAAAAAATCTAGATATTTAAAAAGAACCTTCTAAATTAATTCTAGTGACAAAATTAATTTATTCCCAAAAGAAAAATTTTCCCGATTTACGTATACAAAATACCGCTTAAAATAATATTTTATTTGGAAAAAAATCTATTTGAACCAAAACCTCCCAAATAATCCCAAAGTTCGCGCACAAGCTTTATTTTAGCCAAACTAGGTGTCGGTAAGCTTATACGGTCGTTTGATCAAAATCGGGTTAAAACGGGAAAAACCGACAATTTTGCCCTAAAATGGGAAAATTCGCAAAACGATTTCTAAAACGTTACAATCTCCCCTCCTTATAGAAATTCGGTCCCCGAATTAAAATTTCTTGCTAAGCGTACCTTCAAAAAGATGAGGGAATATCTTCCGCATCTCGCTCTCGGCCTCCCAAGTGATCTCCTCACTAGTCGGGCTACGCCAAAGAACCTTCACAGATGGCAAGACTTTTGACCGAAGTTTCTTCATCTGCCGATCCAAAATAACTACCGGCTGCTCGGTGAACGAAAGATCGCGCTCAAGCTGAACAGTCTCGTGCTGAATCGTGTGAGAAGGATCATGAAGGTATCTACGAAGTATCGACACATGAAAAACAGGGTGAACATCCGGAAAACTGGGCGGGAGCGCCAAACGATAAGCAACAGAACCCACTCGCTCAAGGATCTCGAAAGGACCTACAAATCTGGGACTGAGCTTCCCTCTTTTCCCAAATCGCATAACGCCCTTCATCGGAGAAATTCTCAGGAATACATGATCCTCCACTGCGAACTCACGTCTGCGACGACGACGGTCGGCATAAGACTTCTGCCTGCATTGGGCTGCTCTCATCCTATCCTGAATCAGCTGGATCTTCTCCGTGGTCTCCTGAACTAGCTGGGGTCCCAAAACCAAACTCTCACTAAGCTCGGTCCAACAGACTGGCGATCGACACTTCCTACCATATAAAGCCTCAAAAGGTGCCATCTGAATAGTCTCCTGAAAGTTGTTGTTGTAGGAGAACTCAATCAACAGCAAGTGACGATCCCAACTGCCACCAAAATCAAGCACACATGCACGGAGTATATCCTCCAGAGTCTGAATAGTCCGCTCCGACTGGCCATCGGTCTGTGGATGAAAAGCGGTACTAAAACTCAGCCGGGTACCCAAAGATTCCTGAAGCTTCTGCCAAAGACGGCTAGTAAACTGGGTGCCTCTGTCGGATACTATGCATGTGGGAACACCGTGCAAATGTACAATCTCATCTATGTATAACTGAGCATACTGAGCATAACCGAAAGTGGTCTTCACTGGAAGAAAGTGAGCCGCTTTCGTCAACCGGTCTACAATAACCCAAATGGAGTCATACCCCCGACTGGTCCTGGGTAGACCCACAATGAAGTCCATGGAAATCTGCTCCCATTTCCACTCCAGAACGGGTAAAGGCTGCAACTCTCCAGCCGGTCTCTGATGCTCAGCCTTGACTTGCTAACAAGTCAGGCACCTCGAAACGAAGTCCGATATATCACGCTTCATCCCTTCCCACCAGTAGAAGTTCCTCAAGTCACGGTACATCTTGGTGGAACCTGGATGAACGCTAAAGGCCGACTGATGTGCCTGCTCTAGGATCTCGCGTCTCAACCCATCAACATCTGGTACACACAAGCGAGTCCCGCATCTAGCACACCCTGGTCATCAATCATGAACTCCGAAACTCTTCCCTGCCGAACAAGCTCAAGAATCTCAATCAAACGGGCATCACTGGGCTGCGCCTCACGGATACGATCAAAAAGAAGTGGACGGGCGCGGACATGAGCAAACTGTCCCCCAGCGGAAGTGAACTCGAACTGCACTCTACTATCACACAAGAGCTGCCAATCTGCAGAAGACTGACACTGAACTGCACTTAACTGGGACAAGCTACCCACGGGCCTACGACTCAAAGTATCAGCTACCACATTCGCCTTGCCCGGGTGATAAAGGATCTCACAATCATAATCCTTCACTAGCTCCATCCATCGGCGCTGTCTCAGGTTCAGATCTCGCTGCTGGAAGATATACTTCAAACTTTTGTGATCCGTGAAGATCCGACACGACTCTCCGTACAAGTAGTGTCTCCAAATCTTCAACGCAAAGACTACCGCTGCCATCTCAAGATCGTGAGTGGGGTAATTCTGCTCGTGCTTCTTCAGCTGCCTAGAAGCATATGCAATCACCCTATCATGCTGCATCAAAACACAGCCGAGCCCCACTCGAGAAGCATCACAATAAACAACATAGCCGCCTGATCCAGAAGGTAAAGAAAGAACTGGTGCTGTCGTCAACCGAGTCTTCAACTGCTGAAAACTCTACTCGCACGCATTAGTCCAGAGAAAAGGAATTCCCTTCCGGGTCAGTCCAGTCAACGGTGCAGCGATACTCGAGAAATCCTGCACAAAACGGCGATAATAACCAGCTAAGCCCAAAAAGCTGCGGACCTCCGTCACTGATACAGGTCTGGGCCAAAGCTGTACAGCCTCGATCTTCCTCGGGTCCACAAGAATACCATCACCAGTCACCACATGACCCAGGAAGTCAACTCTATCAAGCCAAAATGCGCACTTTGAGAATTTAGCATACAGCCGGTGCTCTCTCAATATCTGCAAAGTAATCCTCAAGTGCTGCTCACGCTCCTCATGACTCCTAGAGTAGACCAGTATGTCATCAATAAACATTATAATGAACTGGTCGAGGAACGGCCTGAAAATCCGGTTCATCAGATCCATGAACGCTGCTGGCGCATTGGTGAGTCCGAACGACATCATCAAAAACTCATAATGCCTATAGCGCGTACGAAAAGCAGTTTTCGGAATGTCATCATTCCGAACCCGCAACTGATGATAACCCGAACGCAAATCAATCTTCAAAAAATGTTTCGCACCTTGGAGCTGATCAAATAAATCGTCAATGCGGGGTAAAGGATACATGTTCCGCACCGTAACTCGGTTCAACTGACGATAATCCACACATAGCCTCAAACTGCCGTCCTTCTTCTTGATGAACAGAACAGGAGCTCCCCAGGGCGAAACACTCGGACGCACAAGTCCCAAAACAAGCAACTCTTGCAATTGATCTTTAAGCTCTCTAAGCTCTGCCGGAGTCATCCGATAAGGCGGTATAGAAATAGGCTCCGTGTCAGGAATCAGATCAATGCAAAACTCAATATCGCGCTCTGGCGGCAACCCAGGTAACTCATCAGGAAAGGCATCGGGAAACTCTCGCACGGTAGAAACCTGGTCCAACGAATCCACCGTAGCTCCAGTATCATGAATGAAAGCCAAGAGTCCCCGACATCCCCTCCTCAAAAGCCGACTAGCGCACAGAACAGAAACCAAACTGTGAGGGGCGGCACCACGATCCCCCTGCACAACAAACACTGACTCGCCGGGAAAACAAAATCTAACTGTCTTCTCGCGGCAGTCCACGGACGCATAGTAAGTCGCTAGCCAGTCCATGCCCAACAGAACGTCGAAGTCCAACATCTCAAGAAGGATTAAGTCGACGGACAGATCTCTGTCTCCTAAACGGACAGCACATGATCGGAACACGTACCGCACAACAAACGACTCTCCCATAGGAGTAGTCACTACTAGCGGCTGATCCAGCAAACACGACTCTTGGCCTAACCTCGGCGCGAAGTGCGTAGAAACATACGAATGCGTAGATCCCGGATCGAAAAGAACATGTGCATCAAAAGAACATAAGGAAAGGGTACCTGAAACCACAGCATTGGACGCCTGAGCGTCCTGGTGAGTCAAGGCAAAAACCCGTGCCTGCCCTCTACCGGCTACTGGCTGTCCTCTGCCTCTGCCACCTCGTCCTCTCGGCACAAAACCACCGCGACCACGACCTCTCTTAGTAGGAGTCTGACGCGGCGCAACAACAGAAATAAGAGGCAACGCTCTCTGAGGCGGAGAAGGTGGTAAGGTAACCTGCGGTACTGCTGGCCCTCTCTGACGCACCACAGTACAATTCCGAACAAGATGATGCAAACTGCCACAACCGAAACATCCATAAGACGGTCGCTGGCCCTACTGGGAATAAGAACTGAATAACTGGCCACGTCCCACGTCTCTGCTACTCCCCGAGTCTGAAGGAACTCTGCCTCTGCGGACAAACCTCGGTCCCCGTGCTGGTTCATCCGTACGAATCCTCTTCGGTTCTGGAACAACCGATAACTCAGCTAGACGCTCTTCCACCAATAGGGCTACATCGACAGCTGCCGCATACATGTCGCAATGCTGAATGCTGATGGCTAGGAACAACTGGGTAAGCAGGTCTCGAACAAACCTCTTCACCCTCATCTCCTCAGTCGCTACCAGGTACGGAGCATACACCGATAGCTCAGTAAACAAAACATCATACTCCGACACCGTCATCCCCGGCGTCTGAAGTAATGACTCAAATCTGCGCGCTCGCGCATCCCTGACGCTCGGTGGAAGAAAACGGGCAAGAAACGACGTCACAAACTCAGCCCAGGTCATAGGAGCAAGACCAGCGGCTCTGCCCCTCTCCAACGACTCACACCACTTCTGGGCCATACCCTCCAGCCGAAAACTCGCAAACTCTACCCATCTCTCGTCGGAGCATCGGAGTGAGCGACAAATCCTGGCCATCCGGTCGATGAACGACTGCGGATCCTCAGTAACATCTGTGCCGGTAAACACCGGAGGCCTCAGCCTCATGAACTTCGTCAGTGACATGGTAATAACCTCTGGAGCTGCAACTATGACTGCCGGATCAGTAGGTACCATCGTGGTCCCTGCAACGGGTGGAACAACAGCCTGCCCCTGTGCTCGAATGGCCTCCACTAAAGTCCACACAATCTGGCGCAGGTCCTGCATACCAGCCCCAATCATAGCAATGTGCTCCGGTACCACAGGCGTATCGCCCTGGTCAACCCTCACCTCAGACGAGTCGACTCTGGCCTCGGCCCTCGCGGCCGCTCTCTGTGCCCTCGTAGTCTTCGGCGGCATAAAGGCTGGAAATTGAAACAAGATTCGATAAGGAAACGGAAATCGAATCACAAAGATGTATATCAATCACGGAAGGAATTTCAATCAATAAGTCCTAAGGTCACTTAGGCGGAGTACCGTATCGTAAGTATGCTGCGGAACATACACACGCTACGTCACTTTGCTTAAGCTACCTACTCCATCATACCAAGGTCATCCTACACTCCGAAAGGTAAAAAACTAGCGCTCTGATACCAACTTTCTCACGACCCAAATTTGGCCCGTAACCGGCACTTAAACTACGTAACGTCTAAAGGCGTACGCAACTTAAGTAAGCCGAAACCCAGAAATCTAAACCACCCAAAACTGGATCAATGGAGAAAACATAGTTTTAAACATTCGGAATTTTTCAAGTAAAAATCTTTAAGTTTAGTTTTAGTTCTTAAAGATTTCGGCAGCACCTCCTTTGTAAAAACTAACCCCGAAAACGGGTACAACATAGATAATAATAAAAGCATCCCAAACGGGAGCAAATCACGCCCAACGGCGGAGACAACCACCACAACATATATACGACGCCGAAGCGAAGAAATATAAAAGAAAACTGCATAAAGAAGTAAAACTTTTCAACAAAACCGGCTCCCACGAGCACGGCACCCAAAGTCACCACAAAATATAACACTGAATCCTCACAAGTCGTCTCTAAGTCATATACAATAGTGGTAGATGGAGAATACTAGATCCAACAAAAAAATATACAAGTACAAACAGATAACCGCAACCCACCTAAAAGCAAGGCCTCACAGCCAACCGTAGCGGTATCCGCAAAAGTAGAGATGATAAGATGCCCTGCCGCGACTACTCAGAGGGTATGTCCTGCACAACACTGTGGCACAACGGGGGTGAGTTGCCAACTCGTGAATAGTAAATAACATCATACAGTAATCGCAAGTATGCACGAACAGCGATCTATCTATCACAAGTAATCCGATAGCATAAGTATGATAAGTGAATATGCAACAATCATGTAAATGTACATCATCAGGGTACTACAACTACATGAAACAATGCATCTCGACATAATCCTGAGTGTGGGATGATATAATATAAAATCTCATGCAAAAATCATCAGCATGAAAAAACACCAGTGTCCCTCACTGACACACCAAATCCCAAATCCTCAGGCACCGCATCCTCAGATCGGCCCTCACATCCTGTATGTCTCACGAAAACCTGAGTGTCAAATACCGATACTCGAAACATCATGAAACCCGTGTCTAGCATCGACACGTAAATCCTCATAACTCAGGCGCTGTCACCATGACTGGCCCTGACGATATGTCATACCTCACTCCGGTCGGTATCTCCATGATAGCCGCCGAGTCCAAATACAATCACCGGTAGGTAGTGGTCCTACCGTCAGGCTTATCGTCTACACCACGAAATCACCACTCGCCCCGGGATACCATACCGGGTCCACCATGTACCCGCAGACGGTGCGTCCCGTTCCTCGAATCGGGTATCACAAGCCAAATCTCAGAACCGAGAAATCACATGGTGGACGCATCAAATATCATATCAAGAGAAACCGGGTTTTCAAACAATACATAGTTTTCTTGAAAATATCCCCCACGGTTCTCAAATCCATAAATCATATGAAATCCATATCTCAATGCGTAAAATCCATATAAAACTGATATATGCAACATAAAATATCAATATGAACATATAAAGGGAAAACCTCTCTTTAAATTGAATCTAGCTTTAAAACATATCATGTGGTTTCCAATTCCTTCGAAAATAAATGCAGTATCATATGAAGTGTACATGTAAGTGTAGCAAGGTTTAAGTATCTACATGTAATCAAGTACGAGGGTGTACATGTCAATATGTATGCATGATGTATAAGTAAATATAGCAAGATATAAGTGAAGTGGAATAAGGTTCACTACTTTAACTATTCATGCCCAATGCAATATCACGTATGTATGTGTCCACAGTATTTCATATGCACAATAGAATAAGAGTTACTACTCCAATCATTCCTATCCACTACCATATCACATATGTAGGTGTTTGTGCGTGTCATGGCAATTACAGACGGTATGGGTGTAGCATACAATTTAGTGCTCGTGTAACATGAACCGTCAGTAATGTGTTATATCTAAAGGTACGAGTCAAGTACAACAGATAATGCTATGCAATGACATTCATATGAAAGTAACTAATATGCAAATACATGTAGCTATCATATCATATTCGCCCCGACGCATAACGCCATACGGGCGATTTTCCCGTAGATATTAAATCTACTCACCGATGGTCTCGAGCTATGAAAATCCGACCACCTGCTTCCCCTTGTTCGCAGCACCCGAAGTACCTGCTTGCAAACCTAAAATTTCATAAATACAACACATAAGCTAAATATCCTATAATGACGAAAAGACAACGAAACGCGACGAAAACGCCCGGAAAATTACACTGCGCGCTTAGCGCATCTATCGCGCACGATACCGGCCAAAACCCTAATTGGGGTCGCTAAACTACAAAACACCAATTCCGGACCCCGATCATCCCGATCGCGCAACACAACACAAAAATTATGAGAAATACACTAGATATAACCTCGCAATGACCAAACGAACCCTACGTCGGAAAAACCCCGAAATCTAATAAGCAACCTATCGCAATATATCGCACTAGATTCAAGATAACGCATATCTAGCAATTACAAATACCTTAAAATAGCTTAACCAAACTATCTAAACCTTTCCTATATTTTTAACACTCGCTAATTATGTTTTAGCAAAAATCTAGTAAGCAACTTTGCTTGATTAAACAAAATGCTTATTAGCAAAAATTAACATTTTCTACTAGGTTAATCTTTTCCAAAACACAATTTAACACTTCAAATAAACACTAATCACTTAATCAAAATTTAACCCTAACATGAATCTATTAAACCAAATATAATGAATTAATCATGAATTAAAAGCTAAACTAAGCACATAAATAGCTAACTAAATTAGCTAGTTTAAGATTAAAGCAATTAATATAAGGATTAAGATAAGAATTATACCTCCCCAAGAACACAAAATGGAACTTAATCCAACATCTTAGCATCAAAAATCAAGCTTTGTTGAAGATCCATGAAGGATTAGTGAAGGAAAAATGGTTTAATTTTTATATAGGAATTTTTGGATTTATTTTTGGAATTCTTTTTGTGTTTTTGATTGAAAAAGAGTGAGAAATGAGCTTGGAATTTTTTAGGACAGAAATGGGAGGGGGATGAGGCTCGGCCAGGGGGTGAGAGGGGGGGGTTTGTGTAATTAAAATGAAGAAATTTCTAGTTTTAAGCAATAAATGCAACATTAAATGAAAAATGCCACCTTTACACTCTTTTCTTTTCTTTTTTTTAAAAGAAACCCTTAGTCACCAAAAAAAATCTAGATATTTAAAAAGAACCTTCTAAATTAATTCTAGTAACAAAATTAATTTATTCCCAAAAGAAAAATTTTCCCGATTTACGTGGACAAAATATCGCTTAAAATAATATTTTATTTGAAAAAAAATCTATCTGAACCAAAACCTCCCAAATACTTCCAAAGTTCGCGCACAAGCTTTATTTTAGCCAAACTAGGTGTCGGTAAGCTTATACGGTCGTTTGATCGAAATTGGGTTAAAACGGGAAAAACCGACAATTTTGCCCTAAAACGGGAAAATTCGCAAAACGATTTCTAAAACGTTACAGAAGACGTCGGAGTTGCTTCTGAGGAACTTGATCAGGTCATCCCGCTGAGTCCACGTCAGGAGCGACCCGACCTGGACGGTCTTTTCTTGGTCTCCTTCTGCTAGGGGCACCTCGGTCGGAGGTTCGACTAGCGCTCCACGGACCCCCTTCCGCCCGTCCCGGG
The DNA here is from genome assembly GCA_030015575.1 of Agapanthus africanus. NCBI lineage: Eukaryota > Viridiplantae > Streptophyta > Magnoliopsida > Asparagales > Amaryllidaceae > Agapanthus > Agapanthus africanus. The sequence continues at coordinate 109,057,029 of CM057337.1, forward strand.
ATCCTTTGATGTCGCCGCACGCCTCGGCGCTGTCAGCGTGCTGCTCGGGCGAGGACGTCTAGGTAAGGCCTATCCTCGCGACCCGCTAGCTCCCGTATGCCCGACCTATCCCCCCCCGATCGAGGGGGAATTTTATCGCCAGGTGGTATGTCGAGATCTGGGTCTGGAGGGAGTTCAGCGTCGGGCGGTCGAGGAGGACGTTGTAGGCCGACGGAACCTCCGCTACGATGAAGTCCACAGGAAATGTGTGCGTGCGGCCGGGCTCCCTGATCGTGAACTGCAGGGTGACCACCCCTTGTGCCGGGATGGAGTGGTTGGTGAACCCCGAGAGGACGTGGGAGGTCGGTCTCAGGTCTGCTGGGGCGAGCCCCATACGCAGGAAGCATTCATGGAAGAGGATGTCCGCCGAGCGGCCCGAATCGATGAGTATCTAGTGGACCTCGTACCGGTGAATTTGGGCTATGATCACCAGCGGGTCGCTATAGGGCACAGATATGCTGTGGAGATCCTCGTCGCCAAAGGTGATCGGCTCTCGGCCCCTAGCCCTTTTGCTCGGGCGGTCACCGAAGCCTGTGAAACGGCAGCCAGCGGGGAGGTCGACGACATTGGGTGAGGGTTCGTCTGCGCCTCCTTTGTGAGGGAGGCGACAGCAGGTGTTTGGATTTTCAAGGGGATCGGTGTCCATGTGGGCGAAGATCGGAAGGCCAACTTTCGTTTTTGTGGAGTTTTTGGTTCCCACAGACGGCGCCAACTGATGGAGGTCCTTTTCAGGTCTCCGTCAGATGTTGTCTTCCGTTGATCTCCCGGTGGATTTTGACGGTTATTTTCTGTTGCGTGTGGGTCTCAATGGGTTTTGGTGGAAGAGGTGGTATGAGGAGTTTGGTGTCGAGTACCTGCAAAGAAGTCCCGGGGTGGTTTGGTACCACCAAGGACCCTCCGACGATCAAGTTAGTGATGAGATCCGAGCAGAGTAACGGCTTAGAAGAGTAAAGAATGGCTTACTTGACCCCTCTGTGATGGGGATTTATATAGCGGTGGTGGCACACGGCAGCAGGCGCAAGAATTTCGCCGGCAGTTACGCTCCCGACGTCACGCCCACATAGAGAGCGGATCGCCCATTAATGGGGATCGTGATGGCGTGGAACGTGGGATGTTGTTGGCGTAGAATCTGCGCATGGCGAGATTCACAGAGCGGCGGTTACACCTGTGAGTGGTGGAGTTGGTCGGAAGGCCGAGGAAGACGGCCTCGGCCGGGAGCTCGGGGACGAGCGAGGAGGCCGAGGAGTCTTGGTCCTGTGGCAGCTCGGGACGAGCTGAGGGGCCGAGGAGGTTAATTTCCAGGGGGTCCCGAGAAGGGCCAGCTTGTGCTTGCAGATCGGGCACAGGATGGCCTGGCCGGCCCCTGTGGGCCCTTTCTTCCGAGTCTTAGGACACGTCATCTGCCACGTGTCCTGATCTTGGAGATCGCCAATATTGAGCATCATCACCTACCCTTTCCTCCTCAAGGCCTGCTACGGCCGCTCCACCTATCAAAACATACAAATGCTCCATGCCCATGTCATCAAATTAGGCTTCCTCCACACATCTTCATGCCTAATTCGCTCATTGACTCCTACTCCAAGGCCGACGGGTTTGGCATCGCAGCCGTCCGGAAAGTGTTTGATGGAATGCCATACCGGGACGTGGTCTCATGGAACTCAATGGTCGCCGGGCTGGTGAGGGTCGGGGAGAAGGGCCAAGCGAGGAGGATGTTCGACGAGATTCCCGAGAAGGACGTTGTGAGCTGGAACACGATGCTGGACGGGCACTCCAAGGCCAGGGAGATGGACAAGGCTTTCGACCTGTTTCAGAGGATGGGAAAGCGGAATGTGGTCTCATGGTCGGCTATGATACGCGGGTACTGTAAGACGAACGAGATGGACACAGCCGGGATGCTTTTCAATAAGATGCCGGTGAAGAATTTGGTCCCTTGGACCATCATTATATCCGGGTATGCCGAGAAAGGGCTCGCGAAAGAGCCTACGTTCATTATTAGATCAGATGGAAGAAGCCGGATTGAAGCCTGATGGCACGATGGTCGTAAGCATATTAGCCGCTTGCGCGGAGTCCGGCTTGCTGAATTTAGGCAAGAGAATTCATTCCTACATCGAAAAGTCTAACAAGTTGAGGTTCAAGATCGAAGTATGCAATCCATTGGTCGATATGTACTCAAAATGCGGGAACTTAGACACGGCATGGGATGTCTTTGGCATGATGCAATCAAAAGACTTAGTTTCTTGGAACTCCGTGCTTCATGGTTTAGCCAATCACCGGGCATGGAGAAAAAGCACCCGAGCTCTTCAATCAAATGACAAAAGAAGAAGGGATTAAGCCTGATGCTGTAACTTTTGTTGCAGTTCTTTGTGCTTGTACTCATATAGGACTAGTAGATGAGGCCGGCATGTACTTTTCAAGTATGCAGAAAGATTATGCCATAGTGCCTGAGATTGAGCATTACGGTATAATGATCGACATTTTAGGGCTTATCAGGCTCTTAAGTGAAGCGTTCTATCTCGCAAAGACGATGCCTCTAGAGCCCAATGCCATTATCTGGGGTGCACTCCCTGGTGCTTGCAGAGTCCATAACAACGTAGAATTAGCAGAGGAAGCAGTTGATAATTGATAACACTAGAACCATCTGATCATGGGAATTATGTGATTTTATTGAACATCTACGCAGCGGCGGGACGATGGGACGGTGTGGCTAAGACTAGGATCCAAATGAAGCACATTCAGAAGCCTGCAGGGTCGAGTTATATCGAGTTCGATGAGTCGGCGCATGAGTTTACTGTAGGCGATCGATCGCATCCTCAGTCTGCGAGAATCCTTAAGATGATTCGGAGATTAGGACAGCTTTTGAAACAAGTTGGCTATGCCCCAAGGGTCTGTTAGTGGATTGATTCTTCATTAATAAAAAAGTGAAGGATTTTTTGGCCATTATACGATAATATCTCATTCGGAAGAAGGATGAAGGTGACAAAGTAGTTCAGAAGAACAAGGATGAAGACACATTATGTGGTAAATATTTATACTTATTGATTCTGGGATGTAATTACATTTAGAGGAGAAATTATTTATATGGTTTCTTTATAAGATGGAACATGTAACACATTTATTGGCCCCAAGGTATATACTTTAGATAGCAAAGGAAGTTTTCTCGGAGTAAATCTAATTAATTTAATATTTACTAATAATGATATCCATTCTTTCCATTATACTAAGTTGCACAAAGCGATGGCAGTTGCACTTCAGTTCATTTTCGTTGACATGATTCAAATAGATGATTACTATATTTATTCTATTTATGTAATTGTTCAATAAATAAAAAAAAGAAGATCCTTTGTAGCTACATAATCGCAAACTTCAATTTTATTTACTTGTGATGATTTTACGGTTTCAGGTTTCAGGAGCCACAAGAATCCTGAAAGCAATTATCCTGAGTTGAAGCCTTATCTGAAAGCTGAAGGCATCCCAGTCGATGAGCGAAGGACCAAGGTAACTTAATGGTTCTTAGGTCGTATATAGAATCGTCGTCGAGAATCGCGTTATCCAAAAGCTTAAGCTGTTGGATTTGTAACTAGATAATGTATATCAAGCTTACGCACCACTTACGTACTTAAATATCAAAATATTCAGCAAAATGCAGCACTATAATAAGTATATAATTCTTTCTTTTGATTATTTTTGGTTTCATTCCTATACATTGAATCATTTTTCGCGGGCATTCAACATATTACTTCTCTACCCGAATTCGAGTTTGGAATCAAATATTCCTCGTGTCCTACAATAATATTCATTTCTCCGGGGTGTATTCTCTTCTTCACTAGTTGTGGGAAAGTTGCTTGTGATAAGAGATCTAAGGCCTAGTTAGGGATCAACATCTGACAGTGAACCTCAAAAGGCATGTCATGTGGTAATTGATGTTGCCATAATTTCAAAGTGGTGTCATCCACTTGTTTATAAAAGGAGCAAGGAGATATCTCAAAGAAAAAGCAAGAGCAAAGGAATGGATGCTGACCCTTGTAAGCTATGAAGTGCCTTGCAAGGATGATAGATGCCACTTAATTTGAAAATCTTTGACTAACAACTCTAGTAACCCCCCGCCCCCCCCCCCCCCGCCCCTCTATGGGGCAGGGAGCCTGTTATGCTGGTGGTGTTCTCTGCTAGTGAGCCTTTTGGAAATGTGTTGCTGCATAAGCACTGAAAGAAGATAGATCTCCCACACATACAAAAACTCAAGGAAAAATGGCTACTTAGACCAAAAGACGGTAGGCTTAGATCCCTGGGTTATTACCAGACAAAGATCTCGATGGCAAAGAATGTTATCTTAATTTGAAATGACTTAAAAGTTGAGCAAAAGTTCCTAATACATACTTTTTATGTTTTTTGGTCCTTAGCCTTTTTTAAGCCTTTGACTGATTTATTAAATACCCATTTTTCCAGTTAAGCGTTATAGGTAACTAATAGCATTATTGAAAAGAACAGAATATTCGGCCGCATATTCGGATTCGGTGGGAAAACAAACAAACACTGTAATATTCGGTCAAATATACTGGCAAGCTGAATATTTGGACAAATAAAGCGAATATTCGGCGGAATTGGCCCTTAAGGCCTCCAAAAAAAAACCACAACTTAAAAACAAGTGTGGAATCCACAACTTAATTTAAAAAACAAGTGGAACCTACATTTATTATTTCACAAACACTTTTTTCCTCATCTCTATATCTTAATTACTTCGGACGCCTTACCATTAGGCCACGGGTATATTAGTTTTCTATATATTTATTTTAAAAAAATAGATGTAATATTTATAATAAAATATAGATGGACACATAACCCAAATAATCCGAATATTCACCTAATAAACCAGATATTCTTTATCCGCCGGCCAACCGAACAAACTCTGAATCCGTTTTTTACAACATTAACTAATAGATTGATCAACAGCTAGGGACCTTCAAACATAAAAAAGTATGTATCAGGAATTTTTGCCCAACTTCTTAAAGATCTAAGCCAACCGCCTTTTTTGCCTAGGGGCATGGAATCATTTTTCCCAAAAATTAAACAAGATTCCAATTAAATCAAAAGAGGAATAATCAAAATAAGGAGGACATGTCATATGTGTTTCCTCATGATCATGATAAGTCGTATCTCATCTTCGTGAACATTACACATATGCATATCCGTAATTGCGACTCTTTATGACCGGATTCAAACTCCTTCGAGCTGTATTAACGTCTGGATCATTGGATCGAACTCTTTATGGACGACCCCCTCCACATTGGATCAAGCCTCTCATGACCGGATCTTATGAATCGTGGGATATATCGGGCCTTCGTTGTCTCAGAGCTGATCGCCACGTTGTCGGTTCAACCTCCTTATGGTCGGATCGGAACTCACATGGTCGAACCAGGCTCACTGACATATCCATATCAAATAATTGAATGTTACGTGTCTATAGACTGCTTTTTGTAAATCTTGAAGTACTCTGAAGATGCTTAGTTGTCTTTAGGACATTGACTAGATTCTCTTCTGTCTATAATTTTTTTGGCCAGTAAGAGTGATGACGTCTACATAGGATTCTACACGGACACGTGAAACATATCCCATGGATTTTATTTAATGACTGATTAATATTGCAACTATTAGTTAACTAATGGGTACTAATTATTATGCGGATCAAAATGTCAGTAATGTATCTCAACTGTTGCTTAGTATAAATATAATGAGAAAACATGGCCGGCGGTTTCAAATTGTAGTTGGCTTTTATATGGACCAGTGGGACCCAGAGCCTAACTGCAAAATAAACAGCGGGCTGCACCGGTCCATATGGGAGGCCGTTGCAGTTTGGGCATGCACCCTGTTTCCTCAAATATAATACCTAACAAAATATTGGATGTAATTAAAACTAAAAAAATCAGCTTCTTAATTGACGGTTGGGCCTTTTGTAAGGGATTCGGATTCTTGCTCTCTTTCTTTCTTGCATGCCACAACCGGCGGTCTATATTAGTATAAACATGGGGCTCATGGTTATGCTTTCGTGAGAGATTGTGGGTGGTATTTCATCATAGCCTCAAGCTCACAGAACCCTGGGTGCCATTTTGGCAAAGATCATATTCTAGCCTGGGTCCCTATAGAAAACGACTTTTTTGGCCTAGGTTGAGACATTTCGTATATAAGGGGCTGTTTGGTTGCAGGATATGTAATTTGGATTCCAAAAATAGTACGGTTGAAATTTCTGGATTTGGTAATTTGTTGTTTGGTTGGTTTTGGATTTGTAGATCTGGATTTGTAGATCCTTGTAATCTTTGTTTGGTTGTTGGAAAAAAAATAGGATTTGGATTTGAGGATTTTAGAGAGAGATAGAGAGAGAGAGGATTGTTAAATAAATAAAGTGCATGGGCCCCATCTAAAAGTACAATGAATAGTGCCAAATCCTTGAGAATCCATGAAAATTTTTAGGATTCATGAATCCTTCTTTTGTGGTGGGCCCCCCATATAAAACAAAGGAATCCTAGAAATCCTAATCCTACAACCAAACACAAAATTGTGGAATCCTAGGATTCCACAATCCAAAATCCTAATCCAAACCCATAATCCTGCAACCAAACAGCCCCGAACAGACGAAAGTTCAATTTTTTCCCAACTCATAAAGTGTTTCCATCAAATCAAAAATAAGGCAAGTTATGTTGACACTTCAATCTTAAAATTTTGTCAAAATTTCATTTTTCTATTTTAAAAAATAAATATTCAATTTCTAAAAGGAAGAGGATCAATCAAATAAGAAGGCAACACATGGCTATGCGTGCGCCCGCATACAGAAGGTCGTTGTCAGCTTTCGGAATACTGGTCACGTGATTTGATAGTGCGCCAGAAATCCACAACAGAGCATAAATATGAGCGTGGGAATGTCCACTACGAGACAAAACCCAGGGGCAATCACGTCATCCTCCTCTCGTAATTCATCCGAAACCGAGGGGCCGTTTCGTCCCTGGGAGTAAATCTAGGCGGCCCCAAGATTCACGGGAAGCGTACGGATGGGCGAGAATCCCATGACAAGAGGTCTGTTTACGAAAATACCCTTCTGCTGATGGGGGTTTAGGAAATGACCGAAATGGGGCTGGGGTCACAGGAAGCAGATTGGAGTTTGGGATTGGGGGAATGTGCTGGGCGTGGGCCCCACGAATCCTCATCTAATACCGGCCTGTTTGGATTTCAAAATAGTACGGTTGGAAATTTCTGGAGTTGGTAATTTGTTGTTTGGTAAGTTTTGGATTTCTAGTATAGGATTTGTAGATTCTTATAATCTTTGTTTGGTTGGTGAAAATAAAGTGGGATTTGGATTTGAGGGTTTTATAGAGAGATAAATAGAGAGAGAATTATTAAATAAATAAAATACACGGGTCCCATCTAAAAGTGCATAGCGTCAAATCCTTGAAAATCCTTAAAAGAATTTAGGATTCAGGAATCCATGTTTTGTGGTGGTCCCTCCATAATAAACAAAGGAATCTTAGAAATCCAAAATTTTCAACCAAACACAAAATTATGGAATCATAAGATTCCACAATCCAAATTCTAACAAATACTCAAACCAAACAGGCCCTAAGCATGTGCAAGTGCTCAAGTGTATGTTAGGATAAAAGAATGTACTGGCTAATCTTACCAACCTATATTTGTTTAACATAAAATAATTTATTTGATGATTACCTAATGCGCGCGCGCAAAAAAAAATGTATGCTTAAATATGTATAATTATTTTATTGTTTTTGGTGCGTGCATAATTATTTTTTTATTTTTGAAGTATATGAAGTCTGATTTCCATAAGAAATAAGCATGTTTGCATTTTTATGACCTTTTATGTTTCGGTAACCGTATCAAATATCTAAATTCACTGATTTGGTTTTTCAAAATTATTGTATTATATATAATAAAATGAAAAAGAAATGATGGAAATAAATATCTTTAGAAAAGTTTTATTATGATTGTAATTATATAAATACATAAATAATTGCATTCATAATAAATTTAGTTAAATATAAGATATTTTTAATACTTTTAAAAATTAATATATGATTCCTTTATAAGTTATGGAGAAAAATTTGTTAGTCGGTAGACATATTTAAACCATTTTTTTAAAATATGTTAATTATTAGGGTTTTTTGTGAAAAAAATAAAAATAATAAACCCACCTTAAGCAACCATTGTTGCAGATGAATGTTAAATGTGTGAAAAGGTAAATCTATAAGTTTGAATGAATGAGTTGGCATGCTTATAGTTAATATATAGATAATAGTAAAGATATTTTCAATTTCAACTCTAAAACTATGCAATCAAAACTCTCAAATTGTAAGTTAAAATAAATATTTTCATATATGATAAAGGTATGAGGATGAGGTTGAGCATCATTATCATGGTCAACATTTTGACTTTTGCGATCTTGTATTTTTTATAGTTTGCATTAGATAAACTTTAATTTGGATTTAAATGGCTCTGGTGGGATGTTAGTCTCAAATCTTTTTAGAATCGAAATCTGACATTACACTTGTTTTGTTAATTTCAGGTATGAAATTCACATTTAGTTAATAGTGTAAATCAGAACTAGCATTTTATAATAATGTGAGAGTTGAAATTTAATTGTTTTATCATTTTTTTTAGTTCCTTAAAAATGGGTTCGAGGAGGTAAAAAAAGTCAACCATGTTTTAAATTCCATGATTGACACCTGAGCTTCAAAACATAAAACTTATGCATGTAAAATTTCATGTGATTATCAGGCTCTTTGCTTATAGATCTACAGATGAGAAAGGTTCTACTTCAGAAAACCGTTAATTTTTCCATCATGCGAAAAATGTCAAAAAACACATTAGATTTTCGATATGTACATTTTAGGCTATATAGGATCAACATGGTCAAAATGGAAATTGGGTTTTTAAGCATTCCGTAAGAGGAATTTATTCCTACTTAGATGAAGATTCCTTTTCTTTTCAAATTATAGTACAAAAATGAAAAACATGTGACATCAAAATCACGGAATACACCTAGGATTTCTATAAGTCGGTAGTGTACAAACCTATGATCGGTTGCCTGCATGCCGTCATCGGCGGCGCCGTTTGATCCGTCGCCCAGTGCCTCCCACCTATTTCGTCCGTCACCGTCACCGTCACCTACCGACTGCTCCCTCCTGCAACTCTCCAGTTGGTCTTAGGGTTTGTCACTGCCGTCTCCACCAATGTAGCTCGCTGCCTACTCTGGAAGATCAAACACATCCTCTGATCTTGCCAATCGTTCCCTGTTGTCGACAGCCGCTGACCGGACACTACAATTCACGCCGGTCGACCGGTCCCCATAGCCGACGCTCGTCCATCTCTTTAACATTAATGTTATCTTCCAAATTGCAATGGATTTACAATCAGTGACAAGCATTTTGAATCCATTTTTTTAATCGAAATAAGGATAAATTAATTTTCGAGATTCGCTTGGGATTAACACCCCATAGGAGATAAAGAAAATAATTTGATATCAACATCAAGAAGAAGTCTTTATCTCAACTTTTGGGTTCATCAATATAAATAATTTTCTTGCATTCTACAATGTGAAGATCATCCTATTAATTAAATTAATAATAATTGCATCCTTGTTAGGTTGTTAACAATCTTCATCTTTGTTTGTTTGACCTACTTTTAATATCTCCATGTTCCATTAACAATACTATTCCAATGAGACATGAGTTAATAATTAGTGAATCAAACGGTTTGAAAGAACCATGATAAATGATCTTGAAACAAGACCTTGAGGAGAGGACCCTGGCTTGTTCTATATTGGATCAGAGCTGTGTAAATTGTTCATCTCATGTGACATCAATGCCCTTAAATAATTGGCCGCCTATTATTATATCGTGCCCTCATGCAGCATATAAATTTCTTCATTTTGATTTGTGGGTGATTTATTGCCTCCAACAACCTTCCCACTTTCTTTTATGCCAACCTTTCATCCATTGCCAATTGGGTGTAGTTCATGCGGTAATAGTTTTGTTTCCGAGGTGAGAAATCACTGGTTTGAATCCTGAAAAGAGCCGCATCCAAAAAGAAAAAAAAAAACCTTAACATCTATTACTTATTTATGCATCATGCCCTTAACGGTGATAGACTGATGGTTGAACCAAGAATGATTTTCGAACTAAAGTTCAAGTGGTCGTAGCCCCCTCAAGTTAGATTTATATAGTAATGATTGGACTAGAGAAAAGAGTCCTTCCTCTGGCAAACTCGAGCTAAACTCAACATGTTCGTGTTGAGTTCACTTTCTTATTTTATATATATATATATATATATATATATATATATATATATAAATGAGTAACCGTACATACTAAGAACTCAACAAACCCAGTGTGTGTGTGTGTATATATATATATATATATATATATATATATATATAAACCGTCCCTCAAGCTTTCAAGCTTGAATTCAAGCTTTGTTTCATAAATGGCCCATTGAATTTCCCTTAATGCCACTTATGTACTAATATGTTGTATTTCTCATGAAAAATTTGCTTCAGCCCTTCCATCTTAATAAAATTTGCATTTATCCCCTTCCTTCTAAAGAAATCTCATTGCATGGGCTGGAAAAATTAGACTTTACCCCTTACTTTTTATATGAAATTTATGTTTAGCTCCTTCATTTTCAATTAATGAAGATTGACGATGGGCTCGGGAAAAAAAATATGAAACACCCTATCTTAATGATAGCGGACAATAAATATCAGACCCCGGTCATATATTCATGACAATTCTTATAAAATTTGTACTAACTGAACATAATTACAAAGTAACTTCATTAAGAAGAGTATATTATAGATTTATGTCTCATCGTCAAATTTCTTTTTCCCACAATAAAAAGAAAAAAACACCCATTCTTTTTCTATAAAAATTTCATTCAACAAAGAAAATCTAATTGAACTTATTAATCCACATCAATAGCAAAGAAATTCTTATTTTATTGATTCTTATAAAATATTTTTTCCCTATATAAAAAATTAATATTGTGATTGCGAGCTGTATTTTGACAAGGGAAATCAAGAACAATGGAAACCTCTCCGCCATTATATGATTCTATTTCAATGTTTTGTGGAACTATTTATTTAAAATATTAGGTTATCTTTCTTTATTTAGTTTTCGCTTGAAACCTCTGTTTGAGGAGGCGACGTTTAATTTGGTTAATTTTTTTCTTCCATGTTTTCTTATTCTAGATTGGAATCGAGTTATGTTTAGACGTATGTATTAACTTATGTATAGTTTGTCAAAACAAGATAGGATAGACTTAGTTTAGATCTTGGGCTTTATCTTGAATACGTGCAGTGCACGTGTAGGATTTAAATTAAACATTAATTTAAATTCCGGCCTTATCTCTAACTTAATCTTTATCTCTAATTTTGACCCTAGCATGTAGATATTAATTAATTAGTGTGGTTGATTAATCAATCAACAGAGAAGAGGGGTGGAGGTCTGCAGCTTGAAGAATAAATTAATCCACGGAGCCTTTCTCTTTGGGTCTGCGGCCAGAGAATTAATTCCTCGTTGATTGATAAAAAGAAAGAATCTTCGGAGATCCTCATTAAAAAAGGCTGCAGCTATTTGATTGGAGCCGAGATAAGATTGAGAGATTTGTTGAGAGATCGTATTTTGTATACATTCTACAGGGCAGAAATTATCTCTTGGGTTTTATCTTAGGCTTTTGATTTCGGGATTCGAACTTGCAATCAATTTCAACAATGCTGACTCACATGCTTCCAACATATTCACCGCCAAATATGTAGTTAACTTGATCGTCCGATCATCGCATTTTTTAGATAAATATTATAGAAACTAAATACCAAAAACTTTCTTGGATGCAACAATTGAGAAAATCTTAGGTTTTTTCATTTTCATTTTACTTTTTATATAGCTTACAATTCATATGATGATAAAAAAAATGTAGTATTTATTTGCAAAAAATTTTAAAACCCATACTTTATGGTATTTTTTAACGTTGTGCTACATTTATGGTTTATATTTTCTGCACCATAGAGAAAAATGAAAGTTCATGATATTTATTTATCATAATTAAATTTCATGGTTAATAAATAATGATCCATGGTATTTATTGGAAAAACCTTAAAAGTTCATGGTATTTTATTTGAAAACCCTTGAAAGTTCATGGTTAATAAACAACGATCCATGGATTGCTATAATTGCCCTCAATATTAGGACACAACCACAAGTTTACCAATATAGCCCAAACCTCCACAATACTTAATGTGAAGGGCAAAAACGGGTATTCAAAAGTTTTGCCCATAACTAAATTCACATGTTTGCCCACACCACTAAACCATATTCACCAAAGTATCAACATAATCCAAATTTAATACAAGAAAGAGTAGTCAAAGTTAAGAGGAAAATCGGGAATCTCAAAATTTCACACTTTCATTCAACTTTTATGTAGTATAAAGATAAAGATGGTAATGTCTTCTCGATTTAAAAAAAAACCCTCCATGTCCACATCACCACAAATAAAATATCTTTCATTTGCCTATGTATTTAAATTTCAAATATATCATATAAAATCAATAAATTTGTATTAGATTTGGTTTTTGACATATGATACAAGTATTCCACGTACATCACACGTGCAAAAAAAAAACTAGTCGTAATATTTATACGATATTTTATCATCTTCATGTATTTCTGTCTTTCTCATGCATGATATTTTTCCCTTCCGAACGTTGTTCTTGGTATATAACCTCCCGGTTTTTTAGAAATGCATTTTTGAATTAGGGCACATCTTGCTATTTTACCTAAAGGTAAAAAAAGGATATATAGCTAACCGACATCTCAAAATGTAGTAGAGATCCAACAATTCCAATAAAAAATCTCATTGCTTCCCTTTCTCCAGTTAAGGATTCTAAAAAAATCAGTTTAATTAGCTTCTGATAGGTTGGCAACAAGTGGCACAAAAAGCTCCTATTGATTGGCCCTCTCAAATCCTCAGACACAAACACTTTTCTAAGTTGTTAAATATTTATCTCCTACTCCTTCACTATTTTATTCAATGATCCTGGTTGATTCATAGATTTCTCTCTTTGGATGCTTTTATATATGCCTTCATGCTTGCTTTTACTTCAAGACAACATGTAGTGCCCTGAGATATATATAAATATAAGATTAGAGTTGAACTCTCCCCTGTTGTGTTGTCAGCAACATGTGTGTGTGTGTGTGATAGAGAGAGAGAGAGAGAGGACTGGGCTAAAATTAGGTTGCTTTGAATACATCCTTGTAATCTACATGAGCATCAGGTACAATGGGATATCATAAATAAAAACTTTGGAAGGGGACCATGCTTTTCCAATGCATTGGTGATTCTTTTCATTATGCGACACATATGCAAACCTTGGCCAACCCCACTTTGGCTTTTCATTCAACCTCACCATCCAAAAATACATGTACATCATTTCAATAATTGATTTATAATTTCCATAATTAGCTTCACTAGTGGCAAAAAGGAAAAAAGCAAAAGAAAAAATAAGTAAAATATTCATAGCCATTAATAGCATTGTAACCTATATATATGTCTACGAGAATATCTGTCAATACCAACCCCTATACACGTTTTTCATTTTTAGATTAATATGCTTTTAGCATTAACTTTCTTAGTTAGTTATCTCATTTGATTAAATAATAGGATTATTTACCGAAAACTCCAAACAGTTTTGGGCCAGAATCAGAAAACTATCAATACCTTTGAAATGATAAAAATACTATCATAACTTGACGGTCAACGTTATTGTTCATATCAAATGATCATTTAGTCCTTTTCATAAATAATTAATTAACTATAAATTACATTTTAAATTATTTTAATAATCATTAAATATTAATTAAATAATTAAGGAGTTTTTTAGGAGGAGCTAGAGTTGGGGCTGGCGCCGGAGAAGGAGGAGTGATGGTGATGGGGAGCGTGGAGGGCAGGAGGCGACTAAAGGGGATAGAGAGGGGCTGGCGCAGGAAGGGAGAGGCTAGGGTTTGGAGAAAGAAGAGAAGGCGATTGGGGTTGGAGAGGATTGATGGGGAGCGGAGGTCTGACTATGACTAGACGTTGGCGGTGGCGTTGGTGGTGATGGAAGCGGTGGCCGTGGAGGATCGGATCATGAGGGAGCTGGAGTAAGAGAGGGAAGGGAGGACCGGGGTTAGGGAGACGCCGGCAAGGTTGCCGCCGATGGAAAGAGGCGAGGGCGGCACAGCGGGAGGAGGGTGTTTATCCTCTTTAGGATCTCTAACGAATAAATGTTGAAACGAAATGTGAGTTTAAACAAAACAAGTATTTTAGTGTTTTTAGAGTTGACCAGATAGTCCTGGTTCGAAACTTCCGATAGCGCAAGCGCATATCGTTAATTACACCATGTTTCCTTAGAGCACATTTAAGATGGGATACTATACTAGTTTACTTTAAATCGTATCATTTAGAGAGAGAGCGTATGTGTATAAAACATTTGCAAGTAGTAGACATAACAAAAGAATATATATATATATATATATATATATATATATATATATATATATATATATCTGCGCACGCGCGCGTGTGAATTGTGTGTGTGTGTGTGTGAATTACATCAACATTGCAAAAAATGTAAAATTACATGGATCTCTAATTTAAGAGTTAAACTTTCAGACTTGGAGGTATTTTAATGTCAACTTAGCAAAAGTTGATGGGCACTGCCTTAGGTAAGGGCCACATCACTTCATTTGAAGTGTACGTGGGACACCCTAGGTAGGGTTACCATAACTTCCTTTGAAGTGTAGGTGGGACGCCCTAGATGGGGTCCACACCAAGTAAGAAACAAAAATGCTTTTGTTTCGGGAGGGCAATTTTAGGACTTCCAGAAGGACCGGGATTAGTCTTGATGAGGCCGGGAGGCCTATTTTAGGCCTCCCGATGGCGGATTCAAAGTCATATTAGAAAACTCTGTTAGAGTTTTTCTTGATGAAACTCATGGAGTTGAGTTTCTTATATATATTGAGAATGTGGGGCTCCATTCTCAATAGTTTTGTGCAAATGAACATATGGATTTGTATTCAAGGGTAAAAATATGGTTTTGAGCCATGTTTCAACGATGAATGTGTATTCTTTGAAACAGATATGTTTTTCATATCTGATAAGTCAATAGGGTATTTCTATTCACAAATGGATTAAGAATATAAATTTTCTATTCATTTGTGTATTTCCATGAATGAACAGAGGAATCTCTGTTCTATGTTCTTCAAAAAATAAATTTCTATTTCTGATGATATGTAAGAAATATGATGGTCTATTTCCAATTATGCAGGATATGAGATGGTTCATGTCCTTGGTTCAATCCATGAGTATTAAGAACACTTTTGTGTTCTAAGTCTTCTGCTTTCTCTGGAAGCCATCGCCATGGCTTTTAAGCTCGTTGATTAAGAGCTAGAAACTTGTATAAGTTTTCTTCACCCACTTTCTGATCAGAAAGGGACATAGAAGAGGAGATAGGGAGAGATACAGAGATGTAGAGGGAGTGAAGAATGAAGGAATGGGGGTATCCCATTCCTAAGATCTCACATTTTTCGTCCTTCTTTTTCAGAACTTTAGCCACAATTCTATCTTTTCGAGTAAAAAAGATCTGATCCTTTTATCTGTTGCTTACACGGGGGCATTTATATCTCTCATGAGTAGGAAATAGTGTGTAACTACTCCCTATATATCAGGGGAGTAGGGGTGAAAATCCTCAAACTATCTTCTGAAGAATAGGTCAGACCTATTCTGGCAAGGGGTCCCGATACTATTTAGTGTCGCGACGCCTCATTTTTAGGCCTCCCGATATCGGGAGGGGGCATCCCAATAGGGATGCCTCAGGATAACTCATTTTTGAGTTGTTTCAAGGGGACTCCCTATAATAAAGGGGCCCTACTTATAATGAACAAGTCTTTGACTTGCTCCTCTTATCATGAGCCCCACTTTTTGGGCTTGATTGATCAAGTTTTCTTGATCATTGGGGACGTATACTTATGAGTATTTTAAATATCTTAGGAGTTAATATTTTAACTCCAACATAGAGGAGGTTGAAGTGTGTGTTTGTTGGGGGGAGGGGCTTGTAATTCGATGTCGCGCACCTCGCGGGTTCGCGGGGAGGCGTAATTTACAAAAAAACGATTTTTCTTACGTCGCAACACCGACTTTAACTCTAGGATCTTTATGAAAACCTTAACTAGCTATGCTACTTGGAGATTCTAACTACTATCATAAGTGTTTATACCTCCTTGACTTAGTCCTTCGGGTCTTCTTCTCCTGCTCTCCTTGAGCTCCTTGAAGATCCGGATCGCGCTTGATCGTCGGCCTCCTCGTGTCGAGGATGATCTATCCGAGAGTCTATATTTCAAGCTCTAACCTCTAAACCGAGGAAACTAAGATACCTAGTTCGCTAAGGTAGGTAGCTTAGAAGATGTAGAGTGTCTAATGGAGTATTTTATCTCAAGAGATCTAATGGCTTACAACACATGTGAAGCTTTTAGGTCTTGAGGAAGAAAGAGCAAAAAATTGAGAGAGAAAGTGAAACTACAAATGAGCTAGGGTTAAGACAAGTGAAGAATGGCTCCTACATCCATCTCACTCAAGCATGCAATATTTTCTAATTGAAAATATCAATCATGCTTGAATGGTGAGTCCAAACCAATAAAATAAACTATGAGCCATGCTTCACTCCATGCCACAAATATCTCCATTTTCCACCTCATTAATCTATTTCCATAAATAGATAAATCCAAATAATGAGGCGTTTCTTTCTAGAAATATTTCTTGTGAAATTACAAGAATGCCCTCATCGCATATACATACCCGTATTCGTATTCCGAAAAATACGAATACAATGAGATAATAATAATCCAATAATATAATATTAGAATCCAGTTTAAACCAAAGCCCACTAACATTATCCGTCCGAACAACATCCGTGCTGCCAGTATACGTATATGATCGGAACCCTGCTGTAAAACCGTACGGCCTCTATATCATTTCGCCCGAAGCAGGGAAACCCTCTGTGTGGGACTCTAAAAACTCGACAGTACGCTGACAGTGGATTTAACCACAAGTCCGTCAGCGGCACTAGCTGTGCGTAACGGCTACCCAGGTATCTGTCGATAAGAAGGACGATGAGCAAACTCATCTGAACTCCTACTGAGCCTATTTGTGACAATCTCCGTACAGTCCGGTATGTTCGTCTAAGATACTCGCATATTGGGCTTAGGGGGATGGTAACCGTCAGACCCCTAATAGCACAATAATTCATGCCGGGGTAGATCCTAATACACCATGATAAACTACTGGAGTACCTACCAGTAAATCTCGCTTGCCCTGCTTAGGGACTTTGTGTAATGGCTTTCCGAATACAGCGCGATACCAACTCCTAATACCGGGAGAGATGAATCTTATCTAACTGCTACTGCCTCTAAGTGGTTCGGGACTGCACCTAACCACTACCTGTTTGCACGACTCCTTTGAGCCGTGTTAGGGTAGTAATCTAAGTATAGTGGGAACACACTCGAGATGAATAGTGGTGTCAATCAACAGACTAACCTATACTTATGTCACCAGGAAACTGCTACCTGACGATAGGTATAATACCAACCGACAGTTCCCAATGAGTCCGTCCAGTGTAACTCATAACCCAATGAGCACCTGTATACTATTGTAGGGTGTTTTTCGTCACCCCAGTGAGATGGGAATACGCGCGCGCTTGTCAGGCGTATACTACAGATTCCCCCTGCCTAGGGTAGGCGGGGGTTTAATGATTGTGGGGATCCGAATCTCCGGCAGCCGCGGACTAAGCTGCCGTTAATTACCCCTCGCCTTTGGGGTGGGGGAACCTCCGATTAACGGGTTAAACTGGTCATGCGAACTCAATGTGCAGTGTACGCGAGTTTTGTTTTGAAAGGGGGGTTTTGGATATATCGGGAGCCACGCAGAGTTTTTACGGGGGTCCCGCTACCCGGATAGCGGGCTGGGGGTCAAGGGGGCTAGCAGCCCCCTTGCGGGGTTCGGGGCAGCGCCCCGGCCCGAAAATTTTTTGGAGGGGGAGAATGTTGCCGAGTATGTGTATGTGTACATTTGTATACAAATGTATATATATACATATATATATAAATAAAGGGGAAAAGGCATCCAAGGGATGCGTGGGGCCAGCGCCTTGAGCGCTGTGCGCTTAGGCGCAAGCGCGCCACGTGTCGGCACGTGGGCGCTTTGCGCAAGATAGCTGCACGCAGGTGCGCAAGCGCGCGCGCCACGTGTCGGCACGCGGGCGCTTTGCGCAAGGGCGCTGCGCGCAGGTGCGCAAGCGCGCGCGCATGTCGGCACGCGGGCGCTTTGCGCACTTGCGCAAGCGCGCAGATGCGCAAGCGCGCGCGCCACGTGTCGGCACGCGGGCGCTTTGCGTAAGGGCGCTGCGCGCAGGTGCGCAAGCGCGCCACGTGTCGGCACGCGGGCGCTTTGCGCACTTGCGCAAGCGCGCAGATGCGCAAGCGCGCGCGCCACGTGTCGGCACGCGGGCGCTTTGCGCACTTGCGCTGCGCGCAGGTGAGGATAAGAGGCTTTTAGTCTCTAAAAAAAGATTTCTCAAAAGAGAAATCAGAGAGGAGTCGGGCTCCTGAATGTGTTCTGGGTTTAATGGGAGTGGTTCTTCTTCTTCCTCCTGTTGCTTGCTGGATCTTGAAGATCAAGAGATGTGAAATCTCAAAATCTCTCCTTTTTAAGATCTGATGACAGATCCAAGTTCCCCTTTGTGGGTTTTGTGGTGGAAAACTATTTAGTTTTGAAAAAGGAAGAGTAAAACTCTTGATTTAGTTCAAAAGAAAGAGGAAGGTTTTTGGAACCTTGGAGAAGGAGCAGGAGGCACAAAGAACCCTAGTTTTTGGGGGAATGAAAAGTGTTACTTTATTCATCATCATGTTGCCTTTTATAGGCCTACATATTTGCATATAGCTCCTTGGGCTTTACAAAATGGCATTTTGCCTATTCCATGGCTCATGTGCCATTACATTTTTGCACATAAGCCATGGGCTTACAAAATATTGGCTTTATGCCCATTTTACATACATTCATGTATAAAAAATTACATAATAATTATTTATTACATGATTTTGTCGTTGCCATGGGGAGGCTGTCCGTGGGCTTGACTTGGGCATGGGTCCGCTTGACCTGGGCTTGGGCCCACCTAGCTTGGGGGTTGACCTTGACTTTGACTCGGTCAACCGGGGTGTAAATTTTTACCCCAACAAATTGCCCCCCATCAATAAATGCACACCACATATGTGAGTCGTGTGCATGAAATTGATGGATCTTCTTTCACGTGGAGGCGACTTGATTTGGTTCCCACTTTTTGGGATGCACTGCCCTTTTTACGACATGGACGGTCGACGCTCTGATCCGAAGCGATTTGGTAGACGTGTCCCCGGCACGGAGTGTCGCTGGTCGACGTTTCCTCGAGGCGGAGTGTCTGTTTTCGATGTGCCCCCGGCATGGAGTGTCTGCTTGACGTTTCCCCGAGGCGGAGTATCGGCTAGTTGACGTTTCCCTGATGCGGAGTGTCTGTGTTGGACGTTTCCCCGATGCAGAGTGTCGCTGGTTGACGTGTCCCCGGCACGGAGTGTCACTGATCGACTTTTTCCCCGGCGCGGAGTGTCGGGTTGACTTTTCCCCGGCACGGAGTGTCGCTGATCGACTTTTCCCCGGCGTGGAGTGTCGGGTTGACTTTTCCCCGGCACGGAGTGTCGCTGATGGACTTTTCCCCGGCGCGGAGTGTCGTGGGTTGACTTTTCCCCGGCATGGAGTGTCGCTGATGGACTTTTCCCCGGCGCGGAGTGTCGGGTTGACTTTTCCCCGGCACGGAGTGTCGCTGATGGACTTTTCCCCGGCGCGAAGTGTCGTGGGTTGACTTTTCCCCGGTACGGAGTGTCGCTGATGGACTTTTCCCCGGCGCGGAGTGTCGGGTTGATTTTTCCCCGGCACGGAGTGTCGCTGATGGACTTTTCCGCGGCGCGAAGTGTCGTGGGTTGACTTTTCCTTGGCACGGAGTGTCGCTGATCGACTTTTCCCCGGCGCGAAGTGTCGTGGGTTGACTTTTTCCCGGCACGGAGTGTCGCTGATCGACTTTTCCCCGGCGCGAAGTGTCGTGGGTTGACTTTTTCCCGGCACGGAGTGTCGCTGATCGACTTTTTCCCCGGCGCGGAGTGTCGTGGGTTGACTTTTCCCCGGCACGGAGTGTCGCTGATCGACTTTTCCCCGGCGCGGAGTGTCGTGGGTTGACTTTTCCCCGGCACGGAGTGTCGCTGATGGACTTTTCCCGGCACGGAGTGTCGGGTTGACTTTTCCCCGGCACGGAGTGTCGCTGATGGACTTTTCCCCGGCGCGAAGTGTCGTGGGTTGACTTTTCCCCGGCACGGAGTGTCGCTGATGGACTTTTCCCCGGCACGGAGTGTCGGGTTGATTTGATTCCAAGGCGGAGTATAATTCCGGCAAGGAGGTCGTTATCCCGAGGCGAAGCATGATTTCGACACGGAGTAAATTCTGGGACGAAGCATGATTCCGCCGCAGAGGTTGTTGGTTTGATTTGATTGACTTGAGTCGACATCAGCATCGCTATACTGGAATATGGTACCAGGAGCGAATCATCATTCGTCATAAGAGAATTTTGGGATTGGTATTTTTGTCGGCATCTGCATTGCTGCACTGGAATAATGCCAGGAGCAACTCATCATTTGCCCCGGGAGGATTTGGATTTGGTTTTTTTTCGTTTGGCATTTGCATTGCTGCACTGGAATAATGCCAGGAGCAACTCATCATGTGCCCCGAGAGGATTTGGATTTGGTTTGTTTCGTTTGGCATCTGCATTGCTGCACTGGAATAATGCCAGGAGCAACTCATCATGTGCCCCGGGAGGATTTGAATTTGGTTTTTTTTTTTCGTTTGGCATCAATATCGCTACACTGGAATATGGTACCAGGAGCGAATCATCATTTGCACCGAGAGGATTTGGGAATTGGTGGCTTAGGAGACAGGTTTAGATCCCTATCACCTAAGGCTTTTCAATTTTATGGGCCGTGAGGGTCCCATAAAAGCATTTTCTCCCTACGGGTCGTAAGGATCCCGCAGGTGTATTTTCTCCTTAGGAGTGTGGGGACTCCTAAGTGTGTTGCTCCTTTGTGAGTCGTAGGGATCTCACGCGGGAATTTTCTCCTCACAAAATCGAGAGGACTTTGCGAGTGCATTTCATTTCTTTTTTTTTTTACGAGTTTGCGCCCTTTCGGGTTTTCACAAACTCGCCGGCAGTCCTGCTGTTTTTACTCACGGAGCCCTTTCGGGTTTTCATCCGTGCCCGTTTTGCTTGTGGACATACCGTTCTTCTTTTTTTTCTTTTTCTTTTTTTTTTTGGAGAGATCGGGATTGTTTTACGCCCGTGGATTGTATACGGTTTTGCAGGATGTATGATCCAGACCGTAGGGCCAGAAACATTTCAGGACTTTGTTGGCGTCTGCATCGCTGCACTGGAATATGGTACCAGGAGAGACTCATCATTCGCCGTTGGGGTATGGGATTTGGAATTTGGTTGGCGTCTGCATCGCTATACTGGAATATGGTACCAGGAGCGACTCATCATTCGCCGTTGGGGATTGGGATTTGGAATTTGGTTGGCGTCTGCATCGTTGCACTGGAATATGGTACCAGGAGCGACTCATCATTCGCCACTTGGGGATTGGGAAGCGATGGCTTAGGAGACAGGTTTGGATCCCTATCACCTAAGACTTTTCAATTTTATGGGCCGTGAGGGTCCCATAAAAGCATTTTCTCTCTGCGAGTCGTAAGGATCCCGCAGGTGTATTTTCTCCTTAGGAGTCGTGAGGACTCCTAAGCGTGTTTTTCCTTTGTGAGTCGTAAGGATCCCACAAAGGTTTGTTCTCCTCATGTATCGTGAGGACACATGAGTGGATTTCTCTTGTTCCCAGTTTAATGACTTAGAGGTCGACTGTTTCCAGTTTAACGACTTAGAGGTCATCTGTTTCCAGTTTAAAGACTTAGAGGTCATCTGTTTCCAGTTTAACGACTTAGAGGTCTGCTTTTTCTAGTTTAACGACTTAGAGGTCAGCTGTTTCCAGTTTGACGACGTAGTGGTCATCTGTTTCCAGTTTAAAGACGTAGTGGTCATCTGTTTTCAGTTTAAAGACTTAGAGGTCTGTCTTTTTCCATTTTAACGACTTAATGGTCATCTGTTTCCAGTTTAGAGACTTAGAGGTCTTCTGTTTCCAGTTTAACGACATAGTGGTCATCTGTTTCCAGTTTAACGACTTAGAGGTCATCTGTTTCCAGTTTAACGACTTGGAGGTCATCTGTTTCCAGTTTAAAGACTTAGGGGTCTATTGATGGCGAGCTTGGAATTTTGGGGTAGGGGCCGGCATCAGCGTTGCTAACACTGAAGCAGAGGTGCTCGGAGCAATTCATCGTTTGCCTACTCTTGTTGGCGGAGCGATGGCTTAGGAGATGGGTTTAGGTCCCTATCGCCTAAGGCTTTTCAATTTTATGGACCATGAGGATCCCATAAAAGCATTTTCTCCCTGTGAGTCGTGAGGATCCCGCAGGTGTATTTTCTCCTTAGGAGTCGTGAGGACTCCTAAGTGTGTTTTTCCTTTGTGAGTCGTAAGGATCCCACAAAGGTTTGTTCTCCTCATGTATCGTGAGGACCCATGAGTGGGTCTTCTCAATGGAGCATAATTCTGAGGGCGGAGACCAACCGCTGGACTGGTGATTGCAGTGGGATATGGGGATGATGAGAATTATTTGAGCCCGTGGATTGTATACGGTAGTCAATTCGGGGACTGGCCGTAGGGCGGAAAGAATTTTGGGAAATTGGATTTTTGGTTGGCGTCTGCATTGCTGCACTGGAATAATGCCAGGAGCAACTCATCATCCGCCCTTGTTTTTTTTGTTTTTTTTTTGTTTTTTTTTTTTATTTTACCGCGATTGCTCTATCATTTCAGCTTCTCTTATCGCGAAGGTCACGATCGCCCTATCATTTCGGCTATTTATTCGCGGTTGCCCCATCATTTCGGCTTTTCTTTATTTTTCTTTTATTTACACATTTTTTTATTTACATTTTTTTTTGCATTCCCAGTTTAACGACTTAGAGGTCGATTGTTCCCAGTTTAATGACGTGGTGGTCAATTGTTCCCAGTTTAATGACGTGGTGGTCCTCTTTGCTTATCCCAGCTCCTTGAACTTTGATCTTGGCGGAGCTGTGTTGATGACCTAGCTCTGTGGCTTGCCGATACATCCGAGGAATATGAGGTTTTTCCAAGCTTATATTGGTCCTCTGCCCAATCTTTGAAAATATAGCAGTCTTCGATGGTATGACCCATCACTCTATGATATGGGCAGTATATGGGATTGCCGGTCATGTTCATTTCCTGTGGCCTCTTTGGAACAGGCAGTTGCAGGCCATTGTTCAAGGCGTCCACGAATATTTTGCGGACTTCATCCCTCCTGAAGGAGTATACCTTCTTCTTTCTCTCCATTGGAGTAGGTGCCTTTGCTGATGCTGGTCCTCGAGGCACATGTCTGGGAGGATTAGGTTCCCGAAAGGCTTCGGTCTCTATTTGCATGAAATCGGCGATCGTAGCTTGACTGTTTGCTAACACGCCTTTAGACAGTTCTATCTCTCCCATCCTGTATTGCCTTTCGACCCAATCTTTGAAGACGAAGCAGTCCTCAATGGCATGACCTATCACCCTGTGATAGGGGCAATATTTTGGGTCGTCGGTCATATTCTCTTCTTGCGGTCTCTTTGATTCTGGCAGTTGTAGACCGTTTCTTAGGGCGTCCCTGAATATCTTGTGGACCTTTTCCCTCTTGAAGGAATAGACCTTCTCCAGCTTCTCTTTTAGAGGCGATTCCCCTCCGGCGTATGTATCGGAAGGACTAAAGGCTGATTGCGGCCGTTTTTCGCGAAGGCGCTCCGCTTTTAGGTTGGAAGGGATATCAGTTGGCTGCCCCCGGGTATCAATCCCTGGCTCATGAGCCAAAATTTGACTCTGTTGTAATTGCAATCGGGCGACTTGGGTCGCGAGATCTGCCACGACGTTTGCCAGCTCGTCGACTTTGGAATAGACCTCGGCCATCTTCTCATCCCTGTCCTGAAATTGCCTTTGAAGCCATTGGAATAATGCTTGCTCTGTAGTTCCGGCTATGACAACCGGGTAATCTTTATTGCCTGAGCCCCATTCCGTAGGAACCACGGGCTCCTCTGGCTTATCGGCCTGAGCGGGCTCTTCATCATTTAGATCGAGCCGATGCTGGGTAGCGTCAACCATATCATCACCATGGCTGTGAAGAAGAGGAGGGTTCGTTTCTTCATGTCCGGCCATGTAGACGGTGTGGATAACACATTCAGCCATTCTTTCATCACTGGCAGCTGGTTTCGCGGAGCGGTCCGGGCTTTGGAAATTCATAAGTTTTGACATGGCCAGAGACCTAGCCCTTTTGTTGGCTCTATATCTGAGCCGCTTCTGCCTCAGCTTCTCGATTTTGAAGGCTTGGCGGGCATCCGTTACCCAGGAAGCCATTGTGAGTTGATCAGCGGGGAGCTTAAAGAAGACACCCGATCGAGCATTTGTCAGGGGCGCCGCTGGAGCTTGCTCGGGACGCGTTGTGGCTTTGTTGGTGTTGATGGCCTTGCCCCCAGCTGGGGCCAAGGAAAATCGTTCAGACACCGACTTGCGTTTGGGTTGGGACGCCCTTGAGATCACCACATTTGGTCTCCTGCCTTTCGAGACCGGTTTGTCTGCCACCGGGGCTTGAGGAGCTGGGATGGCGCCAACTGGCATGAACAGAATAGAGCCGAATGGTAGCAGCGGCTCCTCCCATTGTCGCCCGAGACTGGCCGGGAGGACCGTCCTGGAGTCTATCTTCATTGTGTAGGAGACGGGAGCTGAGTTCATCTTCGGAGACATTGTTGAAAGGTGATCGCTTGAAAATCCTGCATGAAAAAAAGCATTATTTTTAGTATAAATATAGGTACGTATATTGATTGAGTTCGCATGAACGCTTAACCCGAAATATGGGAGGAGAGATTGGTCCCACCGGGCGTGCCAGAATCTGTAGGGTGTTTTTCGTCACCCCAGTGAGATGGGAATACGCGCGCGCTTGTCAGGCGTATACTACAGATTCCCCCTGTCTAGGGTAGGCGGGGGTTTAATGATTGTGGGGATCCGAATCTCCGGCAGCCGCGGACTAAGCTGCCGTTAATTACCCCTCGCCTTTGGGGTGGGGAAACCTCCGATTAACGGGTTAAACTGGTCATGCGAACTCAATGTGCAGTGTACGTGTGTTTTGTTTTGAAAGGGTTTTTTTGGATATATCGGGAGCCACGCAGAGTTTTTACGGGGGTCCCGCTACCCGGATAGCGGGCTGGGGGTCAAGGGGGCTAGCAGCCCCCTTGCGGGGTTCGGGGCAGCGTCCCGGCCCGAAAATTTTTTGGAGGGGGAGAATGTTGCGGAGTATGTGTATGTGTACATTTGTATACAAATGTATATATATACATATATATATAAATAAAGGGGAAAAGGCATCCAAGGGATGCGTGGGGTCAGCGCCTTGAGCGCTGTGCGTTTAGGTGCTGTGCGCTTAGGCGCAAGCGCGCCACGTGTCCGCACGTGGGCGCTTTGAGCAAGATAGCTGCGCGCAGGTGCGCAAGCGCGCGCGCGCCACGTGTCGGCACGCGGGCGCTTTGCGCAAGGGCGCTGCGCGCAGGTGCGCAAGCGCGCGCGCGCGCCACGTGTCGGCACGCGGGCGCTTTGCGCAAGGGCGCTGCGCGCAGGTGCGCAAGCGCGCCACGTGTCGGCAGGCAGGCGCTTTGCGCACTTGCGCAAGCGCGCGCGCCACGTGTCGGCACGCGGGCGCTTTGCGCAAGGGCGCTGCGCGCAGGTGCGCAAGCGCGCCACGTGTCGGCACGCGGGCGCTTTGCGCACTTGCGCAAGCGCGCAGATGCGCAAGCGCGCGCGCCACGTGTCGGCACGCGGGCGCTTTGCGCACTTGCGCTGCGCAGGTGAGGATAAGAGGCTTTTAGTCTCGAAAAAAAGATTTCTCAAAAGAGAAATCAGAGAGGAGTCGGGCTCCTGAATGTGTTCTGGGTTTAATGGGAGTGGTTCTTCTTCTTCCTCCTGTTGCTTGCTGGATCTTGAAGATCAAGAGATGTGAAATCTTAAAATCTCTCCTTTTTAAGATCTGATGACAGATCCAAGTTCCCCTTTGTGGGTTTTGTGGTGGAAAACTATTTAGTTTTGAAAAAGGAAGAGTACAACTCTTGATTTAGTTCAAAAGAAAGAGGAAGGTTTTTGGAACCTTGGAGAAGGAGCAGGAGGCACAAAGAACCCTAGTTTTTGGGGGAATGAAAAGTGCTACTTTATTCATCATCATGTTGCCTTTTATAGGCTTACATATTTGCATATAGCTCCTTGGGCTTTACAAAATGGCATTTTGCCTATTCCATGGCTCATGTGCCATTACATTTTTGCACATAAGCCACGGGCTTACAAAATATTGGCTTTATGCCCATTTTACATACATTCATGTATAAAAAATTACATAATAATTATTTATTACATGATTTTGTCGTTGCCATGGGGAGGCTGTCCGTGGGCTTGACTTGGGCATGGGTCCGCTTGACCTGGGCTTGGGCCCACCTAGCTTGGGGGTTGACCTTGACTTTGACTCGGTCAACCGGGGTGTAAATTTTTACCCCAACAACTATCTCCGGTACAACATACCAATGGCCGTGGGACAGACCATCTCCCATGCTGGGATGAGAAGAGTATACATTAGTCTACTCTGGAGTATCGATATTCCGTCTCGATAATCCTACGACTAGAGACCTGTATAAGGATGTGCTTATAGACTACCCAGCCCCCACTAGTGTCACTGCCATCACAACGCTGGTAGTCAAGCAAAAATCCTAAGAGCTCTACCAATATGTATTAGCGATATGCTAAAAGAAATATATACATATATTGAGATAGAATCTAACCAAGTAGCAGACTACCATTTTGAGCAAGACTGTTATTATATCTGTGTATATCCCAAGCTTCCAAAATGTAATATACAAACCGGTACTATACAATAATGGCCTCTGGGGCATATATCACTAACAATCTCTCACTTGGACTAAGGCCATGTATTGGCATATCGCAGACCTATCATCTCGATCAGCCTCTCGAACTGTGTCTGAGGGATGGCCTTTGTGAGTGGATCTGCAGTATTGTTCTCTGTCTCTACTCTCCGCACCTCGATCTCTTGGCGATCAACGATCTCCCTGATCAGGTGGTACCGCCTCAAGATATGTCTGGACTTCTGATAGGACGTTGGTTCCTTCGCTAAAGCTATAGCCCCATTGTTGTCACAATACAAAGGTATTGGATCAACAATTGACGGAACCACCTGAAGTTCTGTTATGAACTTCTTCATCCAGACTTCTTCCTTCGCGGTGTCACATGCAACGATATACTCTGTTTTCATCATCGAGTCAGCAACGGTGTCTTGCTTGGAGCTCTTCCAACAGACCGCCCCTCCATTGAGGGTAAAGACATAACCTGACATGGACATGGAGTAATACCTGTCACTCTGGAAGCTGGAGTCGGCGAAGGCCTCGATCTGGAGGTCTTCACTGCCGTACACCAAGAACATCTCCTTAGTCCTTCTCAGGTACTTAAGAATGTTCTTAACTGCTGTCCAGTGCTTCTCCCCTGTGTTTGACTGATACCTTCTTACAACGCTCAGTGCGTAAGCTACATCTGGTCTGGTACACAATATCGCATACATTATAGAGCCTACCGCAGAAGCGTAGGGTATAATACTCATGCGATCCTTTTCCAAATCAGTCTTGGGAGACATCACTTTGGAGAGGGTGATTCCGTGACAAGCCGGTAGATTACCGCACTTTGAATCTTTCATACTAAATCTTTTCAGTATGGTGTCGATGTATCTTGACTGTGAAAGTCCCAATATCATTTTAGATCTATCACGATAGATCTGGATCCCCAGAATGTAGGAGGTATCACCCAGGTTCTTCGTGGAGAACCTTTGTGACAAGAATCCTTTGACTGATTATAGCATAGGAATGTCATCCACATACAAGACGAGAAATACCACAGTTCTTGGTACAATTTTACTATAAATGCATGGTTCATCTGGATTTTCGATAAAGTCGAATTCCTTGATCATCTCATCAAAACAGATGTTCCAACTCCGCGATTCCTGTTTTAATTCATAAATGGATTTAAGCAACTTGCACACTCTTCCGCTGCTCCCACTCTCTATGAAACCCTCCGGCTGATCCATATAAATACACTCTTCTAAATTTCCATTCAGAAAAGCGGTCTTTACGTTCATCTGCAAAATTTCATAACCGTGGAAGGCAGCAATGGCAAGAAAGATCCGAATGGATTTGAACATAGCCACTGGAGAAAAGGTTTTATCATAGTCTAAACCAGGTCTTTGACAAAAAACTTTTGCAACAAGTCTAGCCTTATAGGTTTCAACCTGTCCATCTACACCAATTTTCTTTCTGAAGATCCATTTGCAGCCTACGAGTTTTACCCTTCTGGAGCAATGTCCAAAGTCTATACTTTGTTGGTGTACATGGACTCCATTTCGATCCGCATTGCATCCAGCCATTTTACCGAGTCTCTGCTCCTAATGGCTTACTGGAAACTAGTTGGTTTATCATCGCCGATGATGCAATCCTCTCTATCCCCGTCTATGAGAAAACCGTAGTATCTCTCGGGCGGATGAGACTGTTTACTAGTCCTACGGAGTCGCGTGGGGATGTCCGGTTCTTTTGAAACTTCTGATTCCACCATGCTTTCAGTAATAGCTTGTGATTCTGGAATTTCTTCCAGTTCTATTGCACCCCCACTTATTTCTTTTTCAAGAAATTGAGTTTCCAAAAGGTGGGCATACCGAGAAACAAAGACCTTTTGTTCCTCCGCGTAATAGAAAAGATAACCTCTGGAGTTCTTTGGGCATCCCACAAACTTATACAGTACTGAGCGTGCCTCGAGCTTGTCCGCATAAAGCTTTTTTATAAAATCTGTACATCCCCATATCTTTAGATACTTAAGATAGGGTTTCTTCCCACTCCATATCTGATATGGTATGGTAGGCACTGACTTAGTAGGAATCTTGTTCAAAATATATGCTGCTGATTCTAGTGCATAACTCCAGAAGGATCGCGGTAACCCAGTGTTACTAATTATGGAACGTACCATATCCAATAAAGTTCAGTTCCGCCTTTCCGATACACCGTTGTGTTGAGGTGTGTATGGAGGAGTAAGCTGAGAGATAATTCCATTCTCTTTTAAGTAATCCAGGAACTCGGCACTTAAGTATTCACCACCTCGATTAGATCTAAGTGTCTTGATACTTTTGCCGGTTTGTTTTTCCACTTCATTCTTGTATTCCCGGAATTTCTCAAAGGCCTCGGATTTATGTTCATCAAGAATACGTGTCCATACCTTGAGAAATCATCCGTGTATACCGTGTTTTATTGATGTGACTTCGTCAACTGTGTTTTATTGATGTGACCCAGTTTACAATACCATAAGAAAGTCTGATTTAATTCTGGAGACTTTCTTTTAAGTGTGTTCTGAACATTGAAAACCCGAGCTTGATTTAATACGTATATACCGTTATCTAGTGTACCCAACCCAATCAAATCTTGATTTAATATATAAAATCACAACCTTCTTTAGATAGTAAAGATACAGAGATGATATTACATGCCAAATTAGGTACACCCAAACAGTTACGCAAAATCAAAATCTGCCCACTTATCAATCCTAGGTGATATTCCCCTACGGATACAGGATCTACGCTCATTCCGTTAGCAACCATGAGAGTCATATCATCAGCCTTGATAACTCTATGGTTTCTCAGAGCCTGTAATGAATTACAGATATGAGATCCTGATCCGGTATCTAATACCTAGGAAGTAGAGTTAATTGGCAGACAGTTTTCAATCATAACACCTGAAACCGAAGCCACAACGTGCTTCGAATCCTGGTTTCTGGCTTTCCAAGCCCTGCAGTTCTTCTTCCAATGCCCTTTCCCATGATAATAGAAACATTCCTTCTTCCCTACCGTCAGCCCCAAAACTTTTGCCTTGCCCTTTCCCTCTACGTTACTGACACCGCCTTTCGGCTTGGTGGAGGCCTTCTTCTTCTTCCCCTTGGCTTTCGCCTTGAATCTAGAAGAGGAAGATTCCCCAATAAGAAGAGCGGGTATCTTCCTGAATTTCTGCAGGGTGCCCTCAGCGCTCCTCAACATGTTGAGGAGTTCTGGAAGTGAAACTTCCTTCCCTTGGATGTTGAAATTCAAGATAAACTGGGTGTAGGTAGAAGAGAGGGACGGTAGAATCAAGTTAGTATATAACTCTGTACACCGCCGAAAATAGAGACGAACCGGGATAGATCGTCTTACCTGAGTTTGGGGGAAGATGCTATTTGGATTTATCCTTCCACCTCTCCGAAAATACCAAGTTGATTTATGGCACTGTATATCGGAGGTTTGGACGGACGCGACCGTTGTAGCAGACTTTATCAAATTCCCCCTCGTTTGCGAGGGGTTTTTGATTGTGGGGATGCTCTTCCCTGCAGGCGCAAGCCCCTGCAGTTAATTATGTTACCGCATCGCGATAACCACTTTCTCCTGCTCCGGAGGTTCACTTCGTGTCGTGTATATGTTTGTTTTTATTTTGGGTTGCCCGTGGATTGTATACGGAGACTAATTTATTTCGTTGCCCGTAGGGCGTCGATTAGTCCAAATCCGTGTATTTTTATATTTGGGTTAGGGTTAATTTAAGGACCGTTAATCTGGTTTGAGATTAAGATAGACTTAAACATATGAGCATTTGGGCTCGATTTTTTTAGTTTAAGGACATCACGGTCCATTATCGCCATGTTTGAGGTGAAGCTTTAGTTTATGGACGTTTCGGTCCATTATCGCCGTATTTGGAGGCGAATATTAGTTTAAGGACATTTCGGTCCGACATTCAACTTGCGCACACGTGTATTTGTTACGTGACGAAGTGAACGATGTTGATATAGAATGTGCCCAATTTGGGGCACAATCCGATTTGAGGTGTGCACGTCAATTTGGAAGTGCATCAATATGGGATGAAAGGAATTGTTGGTCGTCGGTACCCGCCACCTCTCTAAAGACGATGAAAAATTACGACATATATCAGAGGTGTGAAGAGATGTACCCTTGAACTAAATCCTGTATTTGAGGGAGAAAGGTAATGGTGGCCTTAAGAATTTTTGTTAAGGATACGTTAGTCCAATTTGAGACTAAGATCCACTTAACAACATTTCAGGATCTTCTTTATTCAAGACCCAGCAATAGAGCATTTGGACTCAGCTGCAAGATTTTAGCAACTTAGTCAATTTGGGCTTTAGTCTGCTTAGTCCCCCCCTCTTTTTTTTTGAAAAAAGTGCTAAGCACTTGTTTGGGCTCTGTTCAATCAGTCCTTTTTTTATGCAAAAAGTGCTGAGCACTTATATGAGTTCCGACGCCCATATATGATCCTGCGGAGCTTTCAGTCATGGGGATTGCTCAACAAGTGTTGAACACTTTACTCATTTTGTCTTTATATGGAGTACTAGGCACTCTTTATGGCATCCATGTGGAGAACACATGAGGTGCGGGGCGCTGCCTAATGAGTGTTGAACACTCAGCCATTTTAAGCTATTTATGGAGTGCTAAGCACTCTTTTCTTCTCTTTTGCGGCGCACATGTGGGAAGCACGTGCGGCGCTGGGCGCTACCTACTGAGTGCTATGCACTCTTCCCTTCTGTAGCGTCGACGTAAGGAACACGTGCGGCGCTGGGCACTACCTAGTGAGTGCTAAGCACTCTTCCCTTCTGTGGCGCCCACGTAAGGAATACGTGCGGCGCTGGGCACGGCCCAGAGAGTGATAAGCACTCCTTTCTGTGGCGCCCACGTGAGGAACACGTGCGGCACTGGGCGCTTCCTAATGAGTGCTAAGCACTCTTCTGTGGCGCCCACGTAAGAATACGTGCGGCGCTGGGCGTTTTTCTCCTCTGCTGATAGCATTTTTGCCCATTAATGATCGATAGGATCTTTGTTTTTTGCAGATCTAGGATCAAGCTTTCATTTTTAAGAACCAAGTTCTTTTACGAGAACTAGGCTTCTCCTATATGCTTTGTTTTGAGGAATTCAATTACTAATTCCT
The DNA here is from genome assembly GCA_030015575.1 of Agapanthus africanus. Lineage (NCBI taxonomy): Eukaryota > Viridiplantae > Streptophyta > Magnoliopsida > Asparagales > Amaryllidaceae > Agapanthus > Agapanthus africanus. Next base: position 109,089,400 of record CM057337.1, read on the forward strand.
TTCTGAATCTTTGATTCTCAAGAAAATGTTCCTCCCGATGAGAATTAAATTCTCAACTTGTGTGAGTCTTGCCTTATGGATCTTAGATCTAGAGAAAGAACTAAGTTCTTCGAGAAGGGTTAGACCCTTATATATGTAAATGAGATATTTTTATCTCTGTTTTTTTTGTTTACTTAGAGTTTTTAAGGAGAGAGATCTTCTTCCTTGAGAATTTAATTCTCTATTCCTTTTTGAAGCTTTCTGTTTTTGTTTTTAGAAGCTTAGGGGGGGGGGGTTCCTCTCTCTCAGACTTAAAGTTTTCGGTCCTTTATATAGTGGAGGCAAGTTTGTTAATTAGCTTTAAAGAAATATCTCATTAAGAGATCCCAATTGATTTGGGGAATTTTACCCACCATTGGATCTTTGATCCAAGTGTTTCTATTTTACAGAACATATTTTCTTGTTTCTAACAACATTGGGGAAATATTTTCCATATGCAGAGTTTTATTCCGTGAAATGGTGATTTTTAATCACCATTGGATTTTTAATCCAAGGGTTCTTTGCTTTACAGAGGGCAATTTTTCTTGTTTAGAAAAATTGAGCGAATATATCCCAAAAATAGAATTTTATTCTATGATCCAATTTGGGGAATGTTTTCTCCCGATAGAATTTAGTTCTGTATTTTTGATGATTTATCATCTTCGTTGGATCTTTGATCCAACGGCTCTGTTTAACAGAGAGTAGAATTTAATTCTACCTGGGCGCCGGCACTCACGTGTTGTGCACGTGAGACGCCACTTGAGAGTATTAACTCTTATAAATTCTTTTTGTGCTTTGCATACTGGCGCCTGTATGAGGAGCACGTGCGGTGCTATATGAGAGTTTTAACTCTTATTTAATCTAATAGATTCTTTTGTACTTTGCACACTGGCGCCCGTGTGAGGAGCACGTGTGGCGCTGTCTCGTTAATTTTGAACAGAGCTTTGCTCTTTTATTGGGGGAAACAAATGCCCCCCACCGTTGCGCTCACGTGGCTCACACGTGAGTGCAGCGGTGGCACCTTTTCCACCGTCCGATCTTCTGGAAAGTTGAACCGTCGTCACATGATTTATAAATAAGGCCTTTGGCCCTTGAGATGATTGTTGTTCATCTTCTTGAGTGTTCTTCCTTCCCTGATAATTTAATTCTCTTTTCAGAGCTCAGATCTCTGTTCAAAGAAACTCCTCTTAGAACTAAATTTTGTCAAAATTGGTAAGAGTCATGACCATGATTTAACTCTTGAATAAACTCTTGAAAGAATCTCTTTATGTTCTAGGATTTTTTAATCCATTAACAGAGCTTTGCTCTTCTCTGGTAATGATTTCTTAGAAATCTAAAACTTTTACTTGAATAGACCATAGGTCTTAAAGTTCTTTTAGGGTTTTACCCTGTTACTAACCTTGATTTTTGAAGGCTATTTGGAATTTAATTCCATGTCCCGAGCGGATTTATGGGATTTTATCCCATTTTTCTACAGAGCTTGGCTCTGAGAAAGTTTTCTTTTAAAGAAATTCTTTTGGGAATTTTATTCCCTTTCTTATTTTCCTTGCAGATTTGAAATCTGTTTGGAGAACACATTTCTCGAAGGAGTTTAATTCCATAGTTCTCAGAAAATGAGAATCCTTTTGGATTCTTTTAATGAGTGACCGCCTCATCATTGATGGGGTGTTACCTTAATTTTGTGGGGCCCTTGTCCCTTTCTCTTTGAACTATGATGCAGTACAATTCTAGGTGTAAAAGAATGTTAAAGTCTTGAGCATTGTGTCGATAATTAACCCCTCCCCTTTTTTTGTGCAGGTACTATGGCTTACGATTCCTCCTTCCCCTTCGTTCGCTCGGAGAGTGCTTTTGCCGACACATCCACATATCGGGAAGTCTTCGCACTTATTCAGGACTATGACCTAGAGCAAAAGTCTCTTTATCTGTGGGGGTCATGGTACAGTCAAATTATCCAGGATCGACGCAGTTTTACTTGCGCAGGGCCTTCGGAACCGATCCTCACGATCCATTACGCTGACCCACCTCAGGTAACTTACACAGTAGAAGAGGTCAACTGGACCTCGGAAGGTCGTTTTCAGCCTTCCGTGGTATCAATACCAGTGTAGCCGCTGATGGTTTTAGACATTTTAGGGCGACTGATATGCCAAGGAGAGTCGCGTCCTTGGGGGCAAGTTTACATGATAGGAATGACTCCCCGTCATTTGGCTGGCTATCTATAGTGGGCTCGATATATCCTGTCAGCCAAGAAATCGCTGCTATTGAAGATCGGGCTGTATCCTGCGATCTATGCGTCCCTCTTTCACTACCACACTCCTCATGTATGGAGGGTCAAATCTTTCCTGGAACAATGAAACATCCCGACCCACACCTTTCTCTTTTCAGATCGGGGGGTTTCAATCTCATTGGAGGAGTTTGCGGAGATATTCGGATTACCCCTCAGAGGGGAACATTATGAGGAGATACTTCCCCCCGACGAGTATATCTTTGCCACCAAATCAGTGGTAATGGGTCTTACTCCGGAGAATACCGTTCAACATCAGTTCCCAAGCTTGATTAAGGTGTTGAACATGTATGAGAGCTTATTCCTAGAGTCTGGTGGGCACGGAGTTAGCTTCGCAGATTTTATCGCCCACTTTCTTCGTCCAGAGGCTCTATCTAAACAAGTTGCGAAGTTTGCCAAAATCAACGACCCGTTCGGATTTAGTTCGGACAACTTACCGACCGCGGAGGCAGATCTGAAGAACTTCTTTATTCCGGACACTCCAGTCGTCCCCTTCACAGAGATTGCCGCTCTGGACATTGACGAGGAGACATTCTTCATTGGGTTTATCAGCTTGTGGCTGAGTTGGTTTGCGCTTCCGATGCACCCCCGCTATATGAGACCCTCTGTCTTTTATCCAGCTCATCGCATCGCCGCGGGGATACACATGGCTATTGGGGTCATGGGACTGGCTCATTTATATCACGGCCCGAGCTTAGCAGCCGCCACTACTCAGCCGAAAGTAAAGCCCGTAAATCTCCTATTGCACTACTTCACCTCATGGATCGAGATGCACGTGCTGGGTGCTTTCGGTGTTCATAAACGACCCTGATTTTATGAAGGCTACAATTTTCCCGAGTTATGCGCCTAGTTGACGCTTCTGCTCCAGACCCAACACAGCGGGAGGCTCGGCGATTACTCCTTCGCCCACGCATGGTTGGAGACAGCATGGCCTTTGTTGATAAAGTCATGACCATCGGCCAAGAATCTTCCAAAGTGATCCAACTGTTGCATGATGTTTTCAAGGATGGGGCTTTTGTGTTCAGGGCTCGAGAGGTTGTACACCTGCATTCTATTAGGCCAGATTTTCTGGTAATTAGACATAACGCCTCGGTGCTGTTTATGAGGTATAACCCATATCGCTTTGCCCAGCAATCGGGTTACAACCAAGGCGTTTCTCTCGAGGCGTTCCCGATTGATCCGGTTGCTACGGAAGAGGGCATTCGCAATGCGGTGCATCATTTCATGCGGTTAAATATGGGGTCACATATCCTCATTAGCGATCCAAGTTATATTCCAAAGGATTCGAATGCTTATGTTGCTTGGTACTAGCATGCAATGGGTGCTGTCATCAAGGAGGAGAGGCGACTGCTGCTTGACCATAAGGATGCTGTCCCAGCCAGTAATCCAGCGGTCCCACTGAAGCGACGGGCAGCCGTGCTCCCTTCTTTGAGAGAGATCGCCATGGTTATATTCCCACGTGCTTTTCCTAGTAAGACTCGACCAGATGTTCCTGCGACAGCGGTAACCGTAGTGTCTCCAGAATCGGGCATTGGTTTGGAGATTGGGACCCGCCATCCGAAGAAGCGTGTTAAGCGAAAGCTTTTATCATCGGCTGTTGGTGTCATTTCGCTTCAGAAAAAGAAATCGTTATTTTTTGCTGACGTCGTATTCGGCCAGGAGCCCCATGCCCCCTATAGAAAGGGTTTGTGCGAGTATGGCTGGTCGATGCACCTGTGACTGATATCGATCTTCAGGCTGCCATTGAAGCTTCCAAATGACTGGCCCGTGAACAGGCGACGTTAGCCTCAATTGCGGAGTCCGGTATACTTCATTTATACTCTCCTATATATATACCCTCCCCCCTTTTTTAATTTATTATGCTTTAATTATGCTCTCTTCTTTAATAGGTATTTCTGTTGAAGAGGCTCTCTAGGCTTCCTTCAAGATGTTTGAGGAGGAGGAGAGGCTCTGTGCCTTCTTGGGCCTTGGTATGATTCGTTTCACTACACCTTTATATTTTTAATTCATGATCTGAACCTTTTCTTTATCCTATTACAGGAACCACCACAACCCAGGTTGTTCCGAATGTAATGCGAACCCTGGGTGGTAATGCAGAAAAGCCTTCAGAGCCACCGACTATGGCTGAGGCCTTCCCAAGGCCACTGCAGGAGGCGTTGCTGAAGTAGCCGATGATGGACGCCACAAGGAATCCGGAGGCCGAGCTCGATTTAGACAATGATGTCCCCTTATCAGAAGTTTTGAGGCGATCGGTTCATACAGCCCAGGCTGAGAGGAAGTGTAGAAAGCACGCTGCGAGGGAACGTCAGGCTCTCTTGGCTGCAGGTGCGGGTTCGAGTAATACTTAACTCTCTGACATTCCTATGGTGGACGTTCTTTCTGCTCCGTCTACCATCTATAGACAGATTGCGCGTGCGGCCCGAGAAGAGATTGAACGACTACTTCAAGGTAGAACAACGCACGGTTCTTAGTAACAGTCTTTTTCTTACATCATAACACACGCATTATTTAACAGGGCCAAGTTTAGGTGATGGCGTGGCAGGTGATGTGCCGGCGACTAAAGAGCCTGAAGTGACCAACCTTTTTCTGGAATTTGGGATCGTTTCGACTGCCGCTTCTTCCCCCCTGGATCCCTGATATCGGCGGGTGATGTAAGCATTACGACGGCCCTTATTGAGTCAGGGGATGAAGGTGTGGATGCTGAATCTACTTTCCCAATGGAAACCGAGGGAGCCGTCACAACTGGTGACGCTTTGGGCACTGTCTCGGTTTCTGACCTATCATGTACTTTTTGGGTTATTATCTTTGAGTTTTAATCCCGCTAGACATCTCTAATGATATCTCCTTTATTCTGAGAATAGGCGCGGTAAACCCTGATGCTGTACTGACTGAAGATTATCGCCGGTCATTGCCCTGACTGTCAGGGTTCCTCCCCTCTCTTCTGCGTCTCCCCGAATTTTGGAAGATAAAGATTTCTCATTTATTTTCTTCACTGTATATACCATTTTCTTGCATTAACCATATATTATTGCAATTCTGCAGGAGTTCTCTTTGATCACTTACACCAAGTGTTAAGCCTGCATTTTGGCTTTCAATCGGAATCCGTTCCCCTTTCCAGCATTGGTTAGTATATTGTTGCTTAGTGTCTCTTCTTTCCATGAGTAAGTTTTCTATTGCTAAGTTTTCCCCGTATTGAACACAGTATCACGGCTCGAGGGAGGGAGCGAAGGAATAGCCGAGCCTCATGTGCTCCCAGTCTTTCCATTTTCAACAGCTAGTACGGTAGATCTCATTCATCAGCTTTCTTCTTTATCTTTCAAGTTGAAATCCCACCCTTATTCATGCGTGATTTGTTTTGCAGCAACTATACCGACTTCGGTCCCTTTTGAGTCTCGCATTCCCATGCCTACGGGGCCTTTTGCTAAGCGTCAATCTTCTAGGGGCGCGGTGCCTAGCAGGCGGATGTTAAGTGAATTTATCGAAGATCTTGATACCGAGGCTCTCACCTCTGCTGCGGATTTCACTGACGAAGTCAATCCTATACTGGCGACGCTTGTGAATTTCCATAACGAAGATTTCGTTGGCTTTTGGGTCGACTATTGTAAGAGGATCGAGGCTTGTCTGCATGAGATCGAGTTCAAGCGTCTCGCTCCTGAAGTATTAACCTTGAAGACTCAGCGGGTCGCGTGGATCAAGAAAAGTGCCGATTTCATTCAATATTTTGAGCAAAAGTTGACCCTGGAGCGAAAGGAGCATAAGACGCCTTCTGGCGAATCCATCCAATTGCGCGCCCAGATCGAAGCGAATGCCGCGCAGCTGAAAGTTATTTTCGAAAACCTCCAACAATGTATTTCGGTTGGGCTGGCGCTGAGGTAGAAGCTCGACTTTACCGAGCGGGGCATGCAAGATTACGAAGTTGCCAAGCAGGAAATCGCTGAGAAGTGTTCATAGCAGAATACTGCATTTTATACCGCCCATTCTTATGCTCGTGTGTTTATAGGTAGGTGCTTTTAATCCGTGTTTGTTACATATTTACAGAGTACAGGTTTCCAGTACAAATATTGTAAATCAAGACAAAATCTCCACAGTTACGCCAAATACAGAACATCTGTTGACAGCAGATAAAAGCCGGGTTCCGGTCATCCATATCCATCCAGTGCCGAGTACCAGTTCCAGAGACAAGACATATGACAGTGGTCATTCGTGTCTCGGACAAGCACAGAGCACGAGGGGGGCTGCACAAGAATCAATGGGTGCGCGGAGCTCGAGAGAGATAGAAGTCAAAAGTGAAGAAAATAATGCAATCTTGGACTAAGAAATCTGAAGATATTCTGGAAGATTTTGTGCAGTTTAAAGTTGGCAAACACAAGTAAAAAGGAAACCAGGGGATACGACAAAAGCACATGACCTAACTCCCCTATACGGCCGCGGTTCCGCGGCCTAAGCAGGCTTAGGCCGCGGAACCGCGGCCATTTGGTCTCCTTGCTTTATCGTTTTTTGTGGGCAGTTGGGTAATTTTATGTAGGGGCAGATTCTTGCCCTAGGTTTCCAGTTCCCTGCCTATAAATATCCCAGAACTTGCTAAGCTTTTGGTGTTCATTCTCATGCCCTCTTTTTTGTTAGTTTTAGTTTTCTTCTTCTTCTTCTTCTTCATTCTTCCTCCATGAAAATGTAGTTAGAGCATTGAGTGGATGTTAATGAAGATGAGGGTTTTTGTATCATTCTTGTTTGTTTAGCTTCCCCTTGAGATTTTTGCTTCCTCTTGATCTTTCAACCTCTTCATTGAGCTTGAAAGGTTAAGGGTTAGTTATTGATCTCAAGGGTTGTATTTTCTTATGGAATTAGTGTTTCATTTCACATGCGTTCTTTACCCTTCTCTTGATCTTGCAACCTCTTGATTGAGTTTGCAAGTTTAAGGGTTGGCTATTGATCCCATGCTTGTCTTGAGTTCTAGTTTCTAGTTTTCTTTCTCGCTTTTTATTACTTGCTTTTTATTATCTTGCTTTACTTACTTGCAATTTAATTCATGCACTTACTTACTTGTAATCTTTTCTTTTCTTTGTTCTTTTTTGTTCTCTCTTTTTGGTTCTTTTTGTGAATGATTGTAATTATCGTTGTTAAGAATAAATACGGTATTGTAAGTTAATGTTTCTTTGATCATTTCCTTTTCCCGTTATTTTCCATTGAACTCTGCCCAAACGTTACGCAAGCGCTCCGTTAGGCACCCTACCCTACCAAGGTAACGGTGATTCCTAACCGCGACTGGTTGCGTTCGGTTTGGCCAGAGGCGAAAGCAAGAGACAAGAACGGAAGGACAAGGGTAAATAAGCCGGATTCCACGAATACCGTGCTTAAATCCCCTAATCCACGTTGTTGCCGATTGCTCTAGCTTCAATTGGTCAAGACTCGGCTCAAAGGTTTTGAGTACGGATTTCTTTAGCTTACAATTTCGTATCTTTTTCTTAACAACTTCATACTTGCATATAAAACACATAGGTTAGTTTGAACAAACATATACTCATTCTTTATTAACTCGTCTAAAACAAGAAAGGACATACAACCATCTCCCTGTGGATCGACCCGTGCTCAACCGGCTAGCTGCATAGCGACACCGTCCTGATCGCGGTTATACTTTAGAATTTTGAACATCCGACACGCCGAAAGGTGTGCGACCAAATGGCACCGTTGCCGGGGAGACGGTAGCGTATTTTCTTTCTTGTTATTCGGGTTAATATTCTTTTTGTATATATTTATAAATAAAAATAAAATCTTTTTGTTTTTTGTTTTGATAATTTTTGTGAGCAAGTCTGCAGATTTTTGCGGATTTGCAAACGGCGATTGTGGGGAGCAAAGTGTACGTTCAAGGCTAAGGTGATTACGAAGTACAGTGCCAAAGATCCGGGTAGTTTGACCCGCGCAAGCGAACTTTTTCAAGCTTACCGGATTTGATTCAACGGGGGTTTCCTAACCCAAAATCTTAACGGTACGTACTTTACTAACACCTTCTTCTCAAATCCGACGCATCCAATATACTATTCTTTGCAGGATTCTTTGCAAGTTCGCGAGCAAACGCTAAAAAATTGACTAACCCGTATTTGTTGCAGTGCCGTGCTTAAAATAAAAAACAATTGTTTGATTCTTTATAGAATTTTTATTGAATTGCGCATTGCATACATTAATACGGACTTAAGGGCAAGCGAACCCCACAACATACGGTAAAGGATTTCATCACCTTTTCCGTGGCCCACAAATCACGAACTTGAGCATAACGTTTACCCGCACAAAAATTTAAAAGAAACTAGACTTTAAGCCTTAAGGACTTCGCGCTCACTAGGAGAAGTTAACTGTGTTTAGAACCTCGCTTAACGGTATATTGTTTACGGGGTGTCTAGGAAAGTGTTAACGGCGAAACCGCCAAAAGAGAAAGGGTTATTAAATTAAGGAACTTCGCGAAAGCGTTGGAAAACCTCCCCTTATCTCTGCACTTACCTGGCCTCGTGATCAGTGTATCTTGAGCCCGTTTCTCGACACAGTTTTACTTCGACAATCAAGTTCTGGAGCAGGTCTAGTTGACCTAGGTGAACCCTAGAACGATTAGGTGTGTGGTATTTTTGTGTCGTGATTGTTTTTTTTCCATATTCTTTTTGTGTGTATATTTCATTCTTTTGTTAATAACTAACTAAAAAAAAAAAATCACATTCTTTTTCCCTCCTTTTCTCTTCCTTTCTTTCCTTTTCTCATCATATCATGGGTACCGCACCTCGTAAAACTCTTGCCGAACTTTGGTACCCGCAACCAGACATTACTTCTTACGGTTCTTGCTTTGGCCGAACTTCGAACGATCCATCCATGCCAAAAATTTCTTTGAAAGATTGGATAGACGCGTCTAGGACGAACAACTGGACCCCGCAATCCACTTCGTATCAACCATTTCAAACATTCACCCCTTCTTGCGTTGATACACCTTTTGAAAATCCAGTTGTAGCCCCAAGACCAATGTCTCTTGCTGAACGAATTGAACTATCCCATAGCCGATCTTTCACTCCTTTCACCGCTTCAAATTCTTGGGATCAACAATTCCATTCACCTTCCTATCCAAATGTTGATCCTGCTCCTGTCCAGCCATTCAATTCCTACCAATCCTACCCTACTTTTGCACCTTCCCTAGACATTGCATCAGAACCGCCATTTGGGAGTTTTCAGTATCCAAACAACTTTGAATCTTTTACTGAAACCCCTTCACAACCAATGTCTAGTCTAGAACAGTCGTTGGAAGACTTTAGGGTAGCGTCAAGCCAACAAATGATGGATTTGAATGTGTCCATGGCCTCCCTCATACAACCTAGTGACCCGGTAGCTAGTTTTCAACTAGCTCCAAATTTTTCAATGTATGAAGAGGCGGTAGGACAGGCTGAGAATTTGAGTGGAGAGAGTGAGATGTACCCCCTTTCGAATCAAGCCTACCCAATTCTGCTTGACTCCCACAATTCCGGTTTTGAATGTCTATCTAGTGTTCCAACCGATTCATTGATTACAGATAGAACAGATAATGAGTTGTGTGACTTCGTAGTGTTTGATTTACCCGATTGTGAAGGGACCTTGCCAAGTGAAACCACACCCAATCCTTTTGACCTCTACACCTCTATCTTAGAACCAGAATCGATTGAAATCCATGCTTTTGATGAGGTGTCTGAGAATTTTGATTTTCACTTGATTGAGGATATTGACGCTGGGGACATTTTGGATGATGAACCCACAGATTTGGCTGAGTTTTTCTCTTCAATTCATCATCCCGAGTCATTAAATATTTTTCCCGAACCCCATATGCGTCTGGATTTTGAAGAGAAATGCATGGATGTGCTAAATTTTGAGAAGAATTTTAAGGATAGCTTTGAGGATGAACCAGTTTTAATTGATGAGTCGGATTTTCCAATTCATCCTGTTTCTTTCATTGACTGTGTACACCCTCCTGAACCTTTAACCGATAACCTTCCTCAATCACCTACCTGTAGGGTTCCTAGGCACACTAATGAGGTCTCACAAGGCATCAACCATGCCAATTTCATAGTTTACAAGTGCCGAGAAACCCTAATACGGATCGTTAACTAGATATTTAGGCGAAAAGAGAAACTAGTTAACAACTTAACTAAAAGAACGGAAATACAACCTTTATAGATCTGGTTCTCCACCTCCATAGCTCTATGATGAAGTCCCCTTGCTGTCCAAATCAAATCCCGGGCTCTAGCGTCGGCTTCATCGGAGAAATGGGCGGGCTAGGTCATCGACTACGATACCGAAGATGATCTACGTTGAGGCATCACAAGTTCAAGCTCCCACTTCACCAAGTCATAAAACTTGTGAAGAAAACACCCTATACTACTTGGCAAGAGATAGAGGATGAAGAAATAGGAAGTGGGTTCACTTTAGAATTGGATTTCTCACTCATTTTCTCAAGTTGCTATTGATGGAGGCAAGCTTCTTCTTGAAGAAGAAGAAGAAGATGAAGTATATTATGATAAGTATTTTTCAAAAAGGAAAATAAAAAGAATACTTATCATAAACCAACCATGGTCAAGTGTAGAGAATGAACTAGGGTTAAGTGGAATGGTTAGGGTTAAGCATGAGACAAAATGGTGACTTAGTCAAAGCTTCATGAAGCTTCAATATCAAACAAAGAAAGCCACCATTTTTTCTTTATCATTTTCTTTTGCCAAAATGAACAAAATAAATAAATAAATGAATAAGTAGATAAACAAAACCCTAACCACTCATATAACCATGGTTTAATCTTTACACAAACTCAAGTTAACATGTATCATCAAACATGATACAATCAAGTGCACAAAAGTATATCACATATACAACTTGTGAACTTCAAGTGAGAAAATCTATTTAAAGTGAGCCAATACTAGTTAATGCAACGTAATATATCTAATATATAATTATGCATTAAATCATCAAATCAACACTTGATTTAACGATCCGGTCATATCGCATATGACCGACTAATATCCAATGTATCGATTTATCGAATCAATCCTTGATTCGATAACTAGGTTATATCGCATACAACCATTCGATACATTCATCGCGAGAATAGAATGCGGTATCACATACACGCATTATTCTCGGTCCCGCACATATCTCATATGCGCTCCTATTTCGTTTCGCTTGAGCCAGGAAACCTCTGTGTAGGACTCTAAAGACTCGTCAATACGCCGGCAGCAGGTGATGATCATATCAAACACCCACAAGCCGCAAGCAGTCTGCTAAACATAACGGCCACCTGGGTATTGAGCGATCAGAAGATCGACGAGCAAGCCTGCTCACACTCCTGTGAATCCAACCAGTAACACTTACCGTACAGTCCGGTCTCGTCGTCTGATATGTCGCATATCTTGCCTAGGGGTGGTAAACGTCAGACCCCAGTAGCTCGATAAGTCATGTCGATATGTGGTCTATAACAGTTCGAGAAACTACAGGTAACACTTACCAGTAAATCTCAGCAACCCTGGCCAGGGATTTCCGGTTATAGCCAATCGAACACAGCGCAACATCAACTCCCTATACCGGGAGAGACGAATTCCCTCCTATCGCTCATTGCCTCCATGTGATTCGGGACTGTACCCAAAAACCACCGTTTTGCATGCCCTCTTGGACGTGGTAAGATGGAAATCAAAGCACAGTGGGAACCACACAAGACTCTATGACGATCTCGGGTCAACAGACTACTCTGTACCAGTGTCACCAGAGAACTGCCATCTGACGTAAGGTATAATACCATCTGGGAGTTCTCGGCGAGTCCGTCCAGTGTACCCAGTCTCCACTGAGCACCCGTATATCATCTCTGATGTCAAACACCAATGGATATGGGATCATCCATCGCCCATCTGTATGGGTCGAGAAGGTATACGCTAGTCTACTCTGGTATATTGATGCCCTGTCTTGATATACCCACGACTAGGGACCTTGAAGGATGTACTTATGGACTACCATGTCCCCACTAGTATGATCCGCATCACAGTCCAGGTAGTCAAGTACACATCCTAAGGGCTTTACCAATATGTAACAGAGAGACAATCAGTATACACGCTAAGGTAAAGAGTAACCAGATAGCATACTATCATGTCGAGCAAGAAAGTCCTCCCTATATATGTCCAAGCATCCACTACAATATACATCCTATGTATAGTAATGGCTTCTAGGGCATACATATAACTAACAATCTCCCACTTGCACTAGGGCCATCAGATAGCAGTGGTTGTAGTATCTCATACTCAACCATCCCATAAAAGTCTCTCTCTGGGAAAAGGCCTTTGTGAGTGGATCCGCCGTGTTGTCCTCTGCGTCTACTCTCCTAACCTCGATCCCTTGGAGATCAACTATCTCCATGATCAGGTGATATTGCCTTAGAATATGTCTGGATCACTGATGGGACGGACGTTCCTTGGCATAAGCCACAACTCCATTGTCATACAATGGGAGGAACTAAGTTCATCTCATGAACAAATATACATCCAGATTTTTTCTTTGGTAGCATCTTAAGTAGCGATGTATCGAGCCTTTATCGTCTAGTATGCCACGGTATCTAGCTTGGAACTCTTCCAACATACCGTCCCTTTACTGAGGGTAAAGACAATGCCTGTGACTGACTTTCAGTCGTCCTTATCACCCTGGAACCCTTCCAGTGATTCTCCCCAGGATCGATTGATACCATCTTACTACAACTAGTGAGAATCCTAACATCCAATTAGATCTATCTCATAGATCCAAAACCCAGGATTTAGGAGGTATCACTTTGATCCTATATGGAGAATCATTGTGATAAGCGGAGATTGATCGAGCGTAGCATAGGAAACTCCTTCCCTATCAAGAGTATGTCATCTACGTACTCTACGAGGATCATCACCATACTCCCTACTACCTTTTTGTATATACAAGGTTCATCTACCATTTTGATGATGTCAAACTCTTTGGCTAACACATCAAAACAGATGTTCCAACTCCACGATACCTGCTTTATCCTATAAAGCATCTTGTACACGTTTCCGCTGCTCCCACTGTCTACGAAGCCCTCTGGCTGTGTACTTATAGACGTTCTCTTCTAAAACATCATTTAGAAAAGCAGTCATGGCACCCAACCGCCAGATATCGTAGTCATGGTATGTAGCCGTGGCAAGTAGGATTTGGATGGACTTAAGCATAGCCACTTGAAAAGGTTTCATCATTATCCACGCCTGGTCGATGACGAAAAGCTTTAACAAGTCTAGCTTTGAAAGTCTCAACTTTTCCATCTACACCAAGTAATCTTCTCAAGATATACTTGCTCCTGATGGGGATTTAACCCTTCAGATATAGCAACCAAAGTCCATACTTTGTTGGTGTACATGGATTCCATCTCAGATCGCTAAGCATCCAGCCATTCTTACAGAGTCCCACTCCTGATGGCCAGCTCGAAACTAGTTGGGTCATCATCTCATGATGCAATCCTCGCTCCCACTGTCATAGAGTAACCGAAGTATCTCTCAGGCGGGTGAGGAACCTTACTAGATCGGCGGAGAGGCTGAGGTTCGTTGGTAACTATTGAATCCTTTGGTTCTTTCAAATCATCAGTCGTAGTTTGTATAGCTGGAACATTTCCAGTTCTACATAACAGATCTTGCCTCGAGCTTGTCCGGATTATGCTTTTAGACATAGCCCGGACAACCCCAAATCTTAACCAAATTAAGATATGGGCTCTTCCGTTTCCATATCACATATGAAGTGGTAGGCAACTGATTTGATCGGAACCCTATTCAATAGGTATGCAGCTTCTCAAGTGCATAACTCCCAAAAGGAAATAGGAAACTCAGTAGTACTCACCATAGAGCACACCATATCACATAGGGTGCTATTGCTCCGCCCCGATATACCATCGTGCTATGGTGTTTACGGAGGAGTAATGCTGAGAGAGAATCTCATTCTCCTTTAGAATAGTCCAGGATTTCCGTGCTCAAGTATTCTCCTCCTCGATCACATCAAAGGACATAATACTTATACCCTCTATTGGTTCTCTACTTCTAACTTATATTCTGTGAATATCTCAGAAGGTTCGGACTTGTGTTTCAACAGGAACATATGTCTGAATCTTGAGAGATCATCAGAGAATGTAATGAAGTACAAAGAACCGGTCTTGGTATGTGTAGACAGGGGACCTTCATACATCAACATGTATCATCCCAAGAGTTCACCAACTCTTTCTCTGTTTCCAATAAACAGAGCTATGGTCATCTTATCTTTGTGACATGACTGGCAAGTTTCACAAGATGTAAATTCAAACTGATTTAAATATGCATCTAAAATGTAACTTCAGCCAGTCGGATCGCATTAATATGACCTAGTCTACAATGCCTCAAGAAGGATTCGTTCATTTCTGAACTCTTCCTCTTGTGTGTGTTCCGTATACTAAGAACTGTAGTTTGATTTAGAACATCAATGCTTTTAGATAACGTGCCTGAACCGATCAACTTTTGATATAGAAAATGTTCAAAACATTATCCATCAATACAAAATTATATCCTTTCTTTACTAATAAAGAGATAGATATGATTTTGTATATCAGGTTCGGTATCTAATAACATTCGTTCAGAATCAATGTATTTGGAATACAGGGTGACAGTGACCAACAGACTTGGCTGCAACACTTGCCCCATTTTCTGCCTTTTGAAACTTATCACCCGTTCTCAGTTTTTCTACCTTTTTGCAGCCCTATGTAACAGATTACATATCTGGGATCCTGATCCGGTATCATATACCCAGGATGCGGAAGATACAGAGAAACAGTTCTTTGTAACGAACACACCCGAAGATGATGCATCAGCATGCACTCTCTTCGTTTGGGCGGCACGGGAATTCTGGTAATCCCCAATTTCCTGTTCTGTCTTATAACAATTATAAGTTGGAGCGGGACCAACGTTCCCCAGCTCAGTATAACAAGCGGGTTCGGTCAATATTCCGTATTATTATCTTGATAAGGCGTGATATGGTCGCTACCTGGAGAGAGAGAGAAGAAAACACTCAGCGTGCGCTCTTTCAAGAATAGATTGGTTATTATTTTATCTAATCAGGATGGCTCCCACTGTTTTTATCAAATCTTCCTTCAAACCCTAAAAGGAAAGACTAGCTGGGATTAATTACACACTACAAGTTCGCCAATCTTTCAGCCAGGCCAGTGTCGGTACTTTGAGGGAGGTCCCCCGTGCTTTCGCACGAACCTAATTAATGTAAACCTCGTTTTCCCAGAGGCGTAACCTCGTTAACACCTTTCTAGACACCTACTTGATCGGCTAATTGTAATGTATAAAACTCTCCCAGGAGTAACTCTTACTCGCAGTGGGTATCGGGATCCAACTATCTCATAGAAGGTATGCAATCTCATTGCAAATTTCAACACTTGAAATTCCCGATAATATTTTGCCCCTAACGTGCTATGACCTTGACGAAAGCCAACAAACCATAGCCCGCTAGTCAAGTTCAACCCGTACATTTCTTGATTGAATTAAACCCACCCGCATGACCCTTGACGAAAGCCAACAAAGCCGCACGACTACCCTAATCCAATCGCATCGTATGCAGCAGATAAGCAGCATATAGCTACCGCACACTGCACCTTGACGAAAGCCAACAAATACAGCACGAATACTATATACAACTTATCTGAAATGACGGAGGAATACGACAGGTTTTTCTGAAAACCTATTGCGTAATGAACTTGATATCGTTGTAGGATCGAATGAATTTTGAAATGGAGTGTTTTTGAGGCTTTTCTAGTTTTGCTAAAGGAGTCACTCCCGGTGAAGGGATCGTCGGTCCTTTCCTCGTCGAATGAGGTGCGGGATATATCATATATATCACTGTGCAAAGCAAAACACTTAAAAGCAATCAGAAGACAAACCGAGTGTGTAGCATCTGCCAGTTATTGCTAAAGGAGTCACTCCCGGTGAACGGATCTCGGTCCTTTCCTTATCGAATAAGGTGCAGGATATATCACATATACCGCTGTGCAAAGCAAGAACTGTAGCTACCTGTTTTATTTTTGAAATTCGATTCTACAACATCTTTAGGTTTCTTTTATTTCATTAATCATATTAATGAAGTCCCATCATTTAATCACCTAAACATCACAGATAAATACGACGTACACTTATGCCATCCGCATTCGCCTCGATGTCCCCTCGTGCACCGTTAGGTTAGGTAACTAACGGCAGAGCGGGGCAGGGCTAGCGCGGGTGTAAAACATAAGTAACGTCTATATAATATATCATATATACTATATACTGTATCCATCACAGAACATATCACATGATCACATCACAGATATCGCAGCAGAAGAATCATATGAAATATTGGATATACTAGGACGTCCGTGTTTTCAATACGAGCCAGTATAAAACACGGATTTCACGGTCGTGATGAATAGCCAATCCCACACCCCTAGACCCCTACGAGAGCGGCAAGCAACCCTACCAATTCTAGAGTTAGGAGACCAGGACTCGACTCCTCGAGTTGGTCTCCCACTGGACTCCAGAACCCGGTTACTTGTGCCCTCCTCCTTGGGTCTATCCTAGTGTGAAAAAGTAAATAATATACAAAGGGTGACAGTTTCCGCAACCTGGAAGTGCCCCAATAAAAGAATATTACATACAAGTTTTCACATGAATGAAAATGAAAAACACTCATCTTACATAAAAACCCCCGGCTATTCAAACACGACGATCCAATATAACATATCCAGCAACACATAACATCACATGTCATCAACGTAAGTAAATATGCGCATCCCAATTGTCGTTGACATATAGCAACGAAACCGGCGATATCACATATTACACTTACGGTCACAGAAAAGAAAGTGTAAAACTATAACAGTTGGAATCCGCAACCTGCATAGACATCGCATGCCTAATCAAATGAATTCCTTAGACATCGCATGCCTAACAATTATAAACCCCGCATTTTAGTCTCATTATCGAAAACTCTTTTCAATATCAAGTCGGGCAATTCAACAAGATTCCCGACATCCTGATCGAATGCTCGTCGCAAACTTTAGTAGGCGGCCGCACCCCCAACGCCGTCGACGAAGTGCACCAAGGCGGAACACCGCTACCTCGAGTACCCGGACGGATGCTTTCGGCGACGGGGTTCTCCTACAGTCACTTGGTCGGGGCTATGGAGTGAGGCTGTCTATTAAGTATACCCAGCGAGTATCCGCGTACACTACGTGATTGCGACGGACTTTTGATTGCATCAAAATTCCGTGGCAACCGATCAAGTGAGACTAAACTACTAGATTTATAACATTCATTCAGTTATCTCATAACTACTTGTGAATTCCAATTATTGTATCCCATTCCAGATAAATAGAAAATGTTAAACTTTCCGATCGAACATTCAAACACCCAAGTTTTCCCGAAACAGATCAACACATGAAATAAGTCTAAAAACATTCAGTTCATGCCTCAGTACCAACGGTCCAGCCGTAGAAGGGTCAAGCCAACACCTCACATATGGCACGCCGTACTGCCCCAAACCCGAAGGTTCAAAGGGCAGTTCAAGACGGTCACATAATTGAGTTAAGGTTTGTTTTCTTCTAGAGGGACCATCGCGTTACTTGCACTACTCAGAACGTCTTTAAACCACAGAAAAATCCAACACTTGGAAATTTTCCGGCAGGGGAAAAGTTGGGTATTTATATCCGGTCGAACTTTTTAACATATTCGAAAATTATCCGGAAAAACCACATAGACAAAACTTGATAATCCGATCGAAACGACGATTTTTCAATGCAACCCCAGAACACTCAACTCTTGAGTCAAATTAAAAATTCCCAGAAAACTCAGCATAATAAAATAGGAATTACTGTGCAAATTTGGAAGCCTGACGTTAGAAGATGGCCGCGGAACAGCCGCAGAAGCTAGGCTTCTGCCGCGGTTCCGCCGCACTTTAGACTCTTCGTTTGGAAAATTTTGCACCATAATTCTTAGATTTCCCTGCTGAATTTTTTAAGCATTTTTAATATGGAAAAAACCCAGTTTTTAGAAAAAGTCCAGAGAGCACTTAGGTTTTTAGGGTTTCGGTTCGATCGGGTTTCAAACGTCGTCTACACTTCGCCTAAGGCTCTAGCTAGGCTCTGATACCACTGTAGGGTTCCTAGGCACACTAATGAGGTCTCACAAGGCATCAACCATGCCAATTTCATAGTTTACAAGTGCCGAGAAACCCTAATACGGATCGTTAACTAGATATTTAGGCGAAAAGAGAAACTAGTTAACAACTTAACTAAAAGAACGGAAATACAACCTTTGTAGATCCGGTTCTCCACCTCCATAGCTCCATGATGAAGTCCCCTTACTGTCCAAATCAAATCCCGGGCTCTAGCGTCGGCTTCATCGGAGAAATGGGCGGGCTAGGTCATCGACTACGATGCCGAAGATGATCTACGTCGAGGCATCACAAGTTCAAGCTCCCACTTCACCAAGTCATAAAACTTGTGAAGAAAACACCCTATACTACTTGGCAAGAGGTAGATGATGAAGAAATAGGAAGTGGGTTCACTTTAGAATTGGATTTCTCACTCATTTTCTCAAGTTGCCATTGTTGGAGGCAAGCTTCTTCTTGAAGAAGAAGAAGAAGAAGATGAAGTATATTATGATAAGTATTTTTCAAAAAGGAAAATAAAAAGAATACTTATCATAAACCAACCATGGTCAAGTGTAGAGAATGAACTAGGGTTAAGAGGAATGGTTAGGGTTAAGCATGAGACAAAATGGTGACTTAGTCAAAACTTCATGAAGCTTCAATATCAAACAAAGAAAGCCACCATTTTCTCTTTATCATTTTCTTTTGCCAAAATGAACAAAATAAATAAATAAATGAATAAGTAGATAAACAAAACCCTAAACACTCATATAACCATGGTTTAATCTTTACACAAACTCAAGTTAACATGTATCATCAAACATGATACAATCAAGTGCACAAAAGTATATCACATATACAACTTGTGAACTTCAAGTGAGAAAATCTATTTAAAGTGAACCAATACTAGTTAATGCAAAGTAATATATCTAATATATAATTATGCATTAAATCATCAAATCAACACTTGATTTAACGATCCGGTCATATCGCATATGACCGACTAATATCCAATGTATCGATTTATCGAATCAATCCTTGATTCGATAACTAGGTTATATCGCATACAACCATTCGATACATTCATCGCGAGAATAGAATGCGGTATCACATACACGCATTATTCTCGGTCCCGCACATATCTCATATGCGCTCCTATTTCGTTTCGCTTGAGCCAGGAAACCTCTGTGTAGGACTCTAAAGACTCGTCAATACGCCGGCAGCAGGTGATGATCATATCAAACACCTACAAGTCGCAAGCGGTCTGCTAAACGTAACGGCCACCCGGGTATTGAGCGATCAGAAGATTGAAGAGCAAGCCCGCTCACACTTCTGTGAATCCAACCAGTAACACTTACCGTACAGTCCGGTCTCGTCGTCTGATATATCGCATATCTTGCCTAGGGGTGGTAAACGTCAGATCCCAGTAGCTCGATAAGTCGTGTCGATATGAGGTCTATAACAGTTCCAGAAACTACAGGTAACACTTACCAGTAAATCTCAGCAACCCTGGCCAGGGATTTCCGGTTATAGCCAATCGAACACAGCGCAACATCAACTCCCTATACCGGGAGAGACGAATCCCCTCCTATCGCTCATTGCCTCCATGTGATTCGGGACTGTACCCAAAAACCACCATTTTGCACGCCCTCTTGGACGTGGTAAGGTGGAAATCAAAGCACAGTGGGAACCACACAAGACTCTATGACGATCTCGGGTCAACAGACTACTCTGTACCAGTGTCACCAGAGAACTGCCATCTGACATAAGGTATAATACCATCTGGGAGTTCTCGGCGAGTCCGTCCAGTGTACCCAGTCTCCACTGAGCACCCGTATATCATCTCTGATGTCAAACACCAATGGATATGGGATCATCCATCGCCCATCTGTATGGGTCGAGAAGGTATACGCTAGTCTACTCTGGTATATTGATGCCCTGTCTCGATATACCCACGACTAGGGACCTTGAAGGATGTACTTATGGACTACCATGTCCCCACTAGTATGATCCGCATCACAGTCCAGGTAGTCAAGTACACATCCTAAGGGCTTTACCAACATGTAACAGAGAGACAATCAGTATACACGTTAAGGTAAAGAGTAACCAGATACCATACTATCATGTCAAGCAAGAAAGTCCTCCCTATATATGTCCAAGCATCCACTACAATATACATCCTATATATAGTAATGGCCTCTAGGGCATACATATAACTAACACTACCTCCATCCTTTACATCGTTCCGACTTTGCAAGAACCCGTCTCACTTTCATTTCATATGTCTGGTTTACCAAGTTCGGCATACCCATGGTTTCTCACGAATCTTGAGGGATTTGACCCCATTTCTCGACGGGTTAATAGATTAGCACAATCGCTTTTTACACATCGCTCATCATAAATTGTGCTAATCTATTCACTCCATTTGCACCCTCAAGTTCGTACTCCACTTCTTTTTCCCTTCCGCCATTCTTCTTCTCATATACCGAGATCGTATCTCGCTTCTATCTCCATACGGTCTCGCATATTCTCCATCTCTTTTCTCTACGCCTTCTTTCATCAACCACTGCTTTATCACGATAAGATTTTTGAATGGTTGGTGTTAACTTTTGGCCTTAGTAAGGCCTTGTATAGCTTAATACTATTCTCTTTCCCCCCTAATCCTGAACTTCAACGCTTAACAGTGGAAACACTGTTTTACTTAAGTTTGGGGGGGACTTCTTTTTTGTATATATTTTTTGTTTTCCTTTTTGTTTGTATATAATTTGTTTCTAGGGAGCGCCGACAATTTTGACCCTCTTGGTGTAACCTGACAGTGGGCACTGTCAAGTTTAAGTTTGGGGGTGTGCTCGGTAAGCTGTCTTCCTTCGCATTCATTTGTATATTTTGCATTTGCATACCTTATTAAAAACCCACAAAAATCGAAAATTTTCCAAAAAAAATATATAAAAACTTTGTCGTCAAGTTAGTTAATAGGGTAACTTAGATCTTTATTCCGAAAGTTTAGTTGATATGATAGAAATAACTAAATTCTCGGCTTAGGAATTGAAAACCCTAAAAATAACCCTCATTCTGTCTAACTTTGGTAAGTATACGTCCTTACAGTTTTTTTTAGAAATAGGTAATCTTGAGTTCAGTTCTTGAGTTAAGTCAAGATGAAGGGAAAGTATTGAAGCTTTACTGGAGGATAAGTCTGAAAAATAGTTTCTTTTCTTGAGTTCAAATTTAGAAAGTATATACCCTACAAACTGCACTTACACGCACCTTGAAACTTGGGATAGTAGAAGATACCTAGAAATACTCTTCCCTGAAAGCCTAGTATGAAAGAAAAAACAGTATTTAAAGCTAAACACCAAAAGAGCATGTGAAAAATATATCCGGTCTTGAAAAAGAAAAAGAAAAAAATAGAATAAAGTCAAGACCTGGAAACTGCTATTTACGCTTTAAAGTTCACACATTCAGTAATCGGCCGTTAGTGCCTCAAGAAGCATTAATAGTCGCATGAAAGGTGTGTGAGCAAATTCGTCCATCCTTAATGAAAAGAAGTAGTATTAGGTATTAGGGCAAGGGTATTATAGCTTGAATTGAATTCTCAAGTGTAGGGGTGCAAAGATACACACACGTAGGGGTATACAATCGATGTTTGGATAAAAGATAGAAATAAAGAATAAGACTTGTGTTTTTTGTAAAGTTGATAAAAATCCCTGATTTAAGGCCACACTTTAGAAGGAAAACTCAGGAGAACCAATATCTTTTTAAACTTTTTTGGAACGTATAGGATCTAAAGTTAAACAGATAGGAGGTGTGAAACATAAGGGTTAGATATTTCTAACTTAGGATGATAGAGTTTCTAACGTAAATACTAAACTGTAGGAGTAGAATCGATGTTAACTTATGACACTAGCTTGACGGGATTTTGTGGGTGTAATCCGCTGAAAACCCTCAGGAGACAACACTCCTCCTTCTAGGGACACCTAGAGATTTAACGGCTTGTTGCACGCGCTCAGTGCAATCGCGTTCCCTGCGAAAGTGCGGTTAGGATTTCATTTTTGTGAATAATTGGTTTTGCTCGGGACGAGCAAAAGTTAAGTTTGGGGGTATTTGTTCATAGCAGAATACTGCATTTTATACCACCCATTCTTATGCTCGTGTGTTTATAGGTAGGTGCTTTTAATCCGTGTTTGTTACATATTTACAGAGTACAGGTTTCCAGTACAAATATTGTAAATCAAGACAAAATCTCCACAGTTACGCCAAATACAGAACATCTGTTGACAGCAGATAAAAGCCGGGTTCCGGTCATCCATATCCGTCCAGTGCCGAGTACCAGTTCCAGAGATAAGACATATGACAGTGGTCATTCGTGTCTCGGACAAGCACAGAGCACGAGGGGGGCTGCACAAGAATCAATGGGTGCGCGGAGCTCGAGAGAGATAGAAGTCAAAAGTGAAGAAAATAATGCAATCTTGGACTAAGAAATCTGAAGATATTCTGGAAGATTTTGTGCAGTTTAAAGTTGGCAAACACAAGTAAAAAGGAAACCACGGGATACGACAAAAGCACATGACCTAACTCCCCTATACGGCCGCGGTTCCGCGGCCTAAGCAGGCTTAGGCCGCGGAACCGCGGCCATTTGGTCTCCTTGCTTTATCGTTTTTTGTGGGCAGTTGGGTAATTTTATGTAGGGGCAGATTCTTGCCCTAGGTTTCCAGTTCTCTGCCTATAAATATCCCAGAACTTGCCAAGCTTTTGGTGTTCATTCTCATGCCCTCTTTTTTGTTAGTTTTAGTTTTCTTCTTCTTCTTCTTCTTCTTCATTCTTCCTCCATGAAAATGTAGTGAGAGCATTGAGTGGATGTTAATGAAGATGAGAGTTTTTGTATCATTCTTGTTTGTTTAGCTTCCCCTTGAGATTTTTGCTTCCTCTTGATCTTTCAACCTCTTCATTGAGCTTGAAAGGTTAAGGGTTAGTTATTGATCTCAAGGGTTGTATTTTCTTATGGAATTAGTGTTTCATTTCACATGCGTTCTTTACCCTTCTCATGATCTTGCAACCTCTTGATTGAGCTTGCAAGTTTAAGGGTTGGCTATTGATCCCATGCTTGTCTTGAGTTCTAGTTTCTAGTTTTCTTTCTCGCTTTTTATTACTTGCTTTTTATTATCTTGCTTTACTTACTTGCAATTTAATTCATGCACTTACTTACTTGTAATCTTTTCTTTTCTTTGTTCTTTTTTGTTCTCTCTTTTTGGTTCTTTTTGTGAATGATTATAATTATCGTTGTTAAGAATAAATACGGTATTGTAAGTTAATGTTTCTTTGATCATTTCCTTTTCCCGTTATTTTCCATTGAACTCTGCCCAAACGTTACGCAAGCGCTCCGTTAGGCACCCTACCCTACCAAGGTAACGGTGATTCCTAACCGCGACTGGTTGCGTTCGGTTTGGCCGGAGGCGAAAGCAAGAGACAAGAACGGAAGGACAAGGGTAAATAAGCCGGATTCCACGAATACCGTGCTTAAATCCCCTAATCCACGTTGTTGCCGATTGCTCTAGCTTCAATTGGTCAAGACTCGGCTCAAAGGTTTTGAGTACGGATTTCTTTAGCTTACAATTTCGTATCTTTTTCTTAACAACTTCATACTTGCATATAAAACACATAGGTTAGTTTGAACAAACATATACTCATTCTTTATTAACTCGTCTAAAACAAGAAAGGACATACAACCATCTCCCTGTGGATCGACCCGTGCTCAACCGGCTAGCTGCATAGCGACACCGTCCTGATCGCGGTTATACTTTAGAACTTTGAACATCCGACACGCCGAAAGGTGTGCGACCAAGAAGCTCTCATCATTCTTGCAACAGCGGACTCAAATTGAAGGGGGGTTAGCCGCAGTAGAAGCATGCGAGGAGGAGCTGCGTGGTGCGCGTGAGTGGGTTGCCAATTTGTTGAAATCCCCACCTTCTTAACAATTGTAATTGTATTCCCCCTTTTTTATTAATTATATCTCTTAAACACTTTGATTCGTGAATAAGAATATACACTTTTTTGCATGCGCTTATCTGTGTTTTGATGTCTTAATGCGGCGCTAATTAGTTTTCTTACTCGTTTCGGAGTCCGTAGTTTATTCACTCGTTTCGGAGTCTCTAGTTTATGTACTCATTTCGGAGTTTCTAGTTTATGGACTCATTTCGGAGTTTGTTTAGTTTATTCACTCGTTTCAGAGTTTCTAGTTTATGGACTCATTTCGGAGTTTGTTTAATTTATGGACTCATTTTGGAGTTCATTTAGTTTACCTCCCTTGGGTTTACAAGCAAACTTGTCCTAACGTTGTATATAGATAACCTCCATTCTTTACGATAGAGGTTTGTTAGGTTTGTGGTACTGGGGTTTTATTCCGTGGTACCATCGCATTGGCTGATGTATTCCTCGACATGCGGTCTTTAAGCTGCTGTTCGAGTAACCCCGCGACTGTCGTGTCTCTGATCCCTTCGGGGGCTGGACAAGACGTCTTCAAGTAATCTCCTTAGGCTATATTACCGTTGGAAGAGCAAGCGTTAGGAATTTGCCATGTCGCTTTTTACTTGAAATTAGGCTCATTTTGGAGACTCGATGAGTCATAACCACTCCGCACTGGTGTGGGATGATCTCCGATAGTCTTTTAGCCTTTATATGAGTTGCCGTCGAAACCCGATTTTTGTTTTGACGATGCCATACCGTTTCTTTGCTGAAGTATGGTAGACATCTGTAGGACCTCTATGCTGTATGTATTGCAGTTGAAGTCCAAAGCTAGGAATATGCCTTTGCTCTAATTTGATTTGGCTCATTGGAGCTTTTGTTGACATCGCGTCTGCACCCTGATGGAATGAGAGGGAACTCCGAGGTAGTCTTTAGGTTGTATATGAACCATCAAGACTTGGAGCTAGGAGTTTGCCGTTGCTCCATTTTGATTTAGCTCGTTGGAGCTTTTGTTGACGTTGCGTCTGCACCTTGATGGAATAAGAAGGAACACTGGAGTAGTCTTTAGGTTATATATGAACCGTCAAGACTTAGAGCTAGGAGTTTGCCATTGCTCCATTTTGATTTGGTTCGTTGGAGCGTTTATTGACGTCGCGTCTGCACCCTGATGGGATGAGAGGGAACGTCAGAGTGATCTTTAGGTTGTAAATGCACCGTCAAGACTTAGAGCTAGGAATTTGCCATGGCTTCATTTTTGTTCGGCCCTTGGGTCTTTGTTGACGTTGCGTCTGCACTGAGAAGGAATGTCAGGCTGATCTCTAGGCTGTAGATGTCGCTATCAAGATCTGGCTCTCCCTTTGACGGAGCCTGGTGGGAAAACATGGTTTCCTTTTTCATTTGTGCCCATGGATTGTATACAGGGGTCAGTGTATACTCACTTGCAGGGCAGAAAAGTTTCATTTTCATTTTTTTTATTTTCCGCGATACTCTATCTTTTCAGCTTTTATGTCGCGAAAGTCACGATTGCCCAATCATTTCAGCTATTTTTTGCGGTGCCCAATCATTTCGGCTGTTTTTATATTTTTTCGCGCTATTTTTTATTGCGAGTTGCTCAAACATTTGGGCTGTTTTTATATGCATATTTTTTGCTCGCTGATTTTTATTGCGAATTTCCCCATCATTTTGGCTATTTTTATATGCATATTTTTTGCTCGCTGATTTTTATTGCGAGTTGCCCCATCATTTCGGCTATTTTTATATGCATATTTTTTGTTTGTCGATTTTTATTGCGAGTTTGAAATCTGATACCAACCTTAGAATCAGTATCGCTATGACTGGAATATTGTTAGGACAGAATCATCATTTGCCGTGAAAGGACTTGGAGTTTGACGCCTGTTTAGGCATCAATATCGCTACAGCAGGGATATTACTGTTTACCGCTGAAAACGGGAGACGGATCCGGGATGGATCGTCTTGCCTGAATTTGGGGGCATATGCTTTTTTGATTTATCCGTTCACCTCTCCGAAGATGTCAAGTTGATTTATGGCACCGTGTATTGGAGGTTTGGACAGATACTGCCGTTGTAGTAGACTTCGTCTGATTCCCCCTCATTTCTGAGGTTTTTTTTGATTGTGGGGACGCTCTTCCCTGCAGGCATAAGCCCCTGCAGTTAATTACGTTACCGCGTAGCGATAACCACTTTCTCCTCCTCTATAAGGTCACTTCATGTCGTGTTTGTTTGTTTTATTTTTGGTTGCCCGTGGATTATATACGGAGACTAATTTATGTTGTCGCCCGTATGGCGTGGAATAGTTCAAATCCGTATATTCTTAGATTTGGGTTTGAGTTGATTTAAGGATCGCTAATCTCGTTTGAGATTAAGATCAACTTAAACGTTTTGCTGAGAATACGTTAGTCTAATTTTAAACTAAGATCTACTCAACAGGATTTTGGGATCATTCAGACCCAACAAAAGAGCATTTGAGCTCCATTGTTTTAGTTTAAGGACGTTACAGTCCGTTGTTAGTTTAAGGACATTACGGTCCATAGCTAGTTTAAGGACTGTTCCCCTCCGAAAGACGGCGCGACGCAGGGACGTCTTGCCTGAGATTCGGGGCAGATGCTAATTGGTGCTATCCGTCCACCTCTCCGAAAATGCCAAGTTGATTTATGGCACTGTGTATCGGAGGTTTAGACGGATGCGTCCGATGTAGCAGACTTCGTCAGATTCCCCCTCGCTTAAGGGGTTTTTGATTGTGGGGACGCTCTTCCCTGCAGTCGCAAGCCCCTGCATTTAATTACGCTATCGCATTGTGGTAATACCTTTCTCCTTCTCCATGTGGTCACTTCGTGTCGTGTGTGTTTGTTTTGTGTTTGGTTGCCCGTGGATTGTATACGGAGACTGAGTTATGTCGTCACCCATAGGGCGTGGACTAGTCCAAATCCGTATTATCTTAGATTTGGGTTTGGGGGTTTGGGTTTAAGGATACGTTAGCCTCATTTGAGACTAAGATCAACTTAAACGTTTGTTAAGGATACGTTAGTCTAGTTTTTAGACTAAGATCAACTTAACGGGATCGTTTAGATCCAACAAGAGAGCAATTAAGGGAGCCCTGTTGTTTAGTTTAGTGACATTGCGGTCAATAGGTAGTTTAAGTATATTGCGGTCCAATGTTAGTTTTAAGACATTGCGGTCAAGGTTAAGGACGTCATAGTCCGTTGTTAGTTTTAAGACATCCTGGTCAAGGTTAAAGGACATCATAGTCCGAGGATTTAAGGACTCCACAGTCCGGCGTTAGTTTTAAGACATTACGGTCAAGGTTAGGACATCATAGTCCATGAGTTTAAGGACCCCACAGTCCGTATCAATGTGTGGTTGTCGGGACCCGTCACCTCTTTGAAGACGTTGAGGAATTACAACGTCAAGTATCAAAGGAGTGAAGAGATGTACCCTTGAACCAAAATAGATTAAGTGATCTGTAGTCCAATTTGGAACCAAGACCAATTTATTAGGTTATGAGCACATTGGCTCAGTTGAGTCTGGATTGAGGACTTATGGCCTTCTTGGGCTAAGTCCAATCATATTTGGAATATTGGCCCTCTGTTGGTCCATTGAAGAAGAGGCTTTGCCTCTGAAAAATCAGCCAACTTGGCTAAGAGTAGTGTTAAACACTAAAGATCAAAAGTGTTAAACACTAGAGATAGATTTCTTAAACTAGTGTTAGACACTAAGAGTACAATCAGTGTTAAACACTGGAAATATAGTTCTTGATGTAGTGTCAAACATCAGAAGGTAATAGTGTTAAACACTGCAAATAGGTTTTTCAAATTAGTGTTAATCACTAAGAAAATCAGTGTTAAACGCTGGAAACAGGGTTTTCAAATTAGTGTTAAACACTAAGAAAATCAGTGTTAAACACTGGAAACAGAGTTTTCAAATTAGTGTTAAACACTAAGAAAATCAGTGTTAAACACCGGAAACAGAGATCTCAAATTAGTGTTAAACACTAAAGAAAGAGGGGTCACGTGTGGACACGTGAGAGCGCCCTGATTCCCTTTATTTTGTTCTGCCAAAAGTATTGAATACTTTGGAGCATCACGTGCTGTCACGTGGTGGGAATTTGGGTATTTGTCTGCTAAAGCTTTTGCCAAGGGGTCACGTGGTAGCACGTGAGAGCGCCCATAGCTTCTATTTCTTTTGCTTTTTCTTTGTGTGAGGCGTTGCCTCAAACTTCTATTCTGTGAATCTTTACAGGGGTCATGTGGTAGCACGTGACCCTGGTTCTTTGCTTTTTTAAAGATCTATTCATCTTTTAAGAATTAAATTCTTCACAGGGTTAAACCCTAGTAATAACTTTAAAGGAATTAAATTCCTATTTTCTTTTGAAGAGTTATATTCTATTCTTAGATAGGGTTAAACCCTACTTTCTTTTCTGTAGGAATTAAATTCCCCATATATGTAAAGAATTAAATTCTGGTATAGGGTGAAACCCTAATTTTTTAAGGGAATTAAATTCCTGTGAGTTTGAGAGAATTAAGTTCTCAATTAGGGTTAAACCCTAGTTCTGTCCATTTTGAAGGAATTAAATTCCTATAATATAGGGTTAAACCCTAATTTATCTCAAAGGAATTAAATTCCTATAACTCTGTGAGAATTAAATTCAAAAACTCAATTCCTCCTTTATGTTTTAGATTTGCATGGCAGGATCTCAACCCAATGAGAATTAAATTCTCAATTTATGGGGAGATGTGCACTTTGTAGATCTTCAACCAGAGAAAGAACTAAGTTCTTTTCTTTTATAAGAGTTAAACTCTTGGATTGAGAATTAAATTCTCTTTTTGAAGCTTTTACCCTCTTTCTTTTCTTACCTAGGGTTTTTCTTTGTAGAGAATCAAATTCTTCTTTCTTTTCTCTCTGAATTTTCAAAATTCCAAGGCTCTACCTCTCTCTGTCTTCATTTCTCTATCCCTCTTGGCTCCTATTTATAGGAGAGGGAAAAGAATCAATCTGTTTAGTAAATCTCTCATTGAGAGATCTGATTTACTTTCATCATTGATCTGGGCCTTTAGATTATAAGGTGAATTTTATTCATCGTTGGATTTTAAATCCAAAGATATTTGTTTGTTATTCCGGTGAGATTTAGGGGAAATCTTTCCATGTCCAAGATTTTTCCATAAATTGGTGATATTTAATCACTCTCGGATTCTTAATCCAACGGTTTTATATAATTCTTCTCCATTTTGGAAAGATTTAAATAATCTTACCCAGAATTTAATTCTGTTGAACAGCAGGGTTTTTAAAGCCAGTCACATGCGGCCACGTGACCCCTGGTCACGTGTGAGCACGTGACCCCCTGAACTTTTTCTCCTCTTCTTTGCTCTGTTCTTTGCCGCTGCTTAACCATCACGTGCCAACACGTGACCACTGGTCACGTGTGAGCACGTGATGCCTCTTCTGAAGCCTTTCCTGATTTTTAATCAGGGAACAAATGCCCCCACAGTGTTGTTCTCACGTGTCTGCACGTGAGTGCAACGCTGTCACTTTTGTGACCGTCGGATCTACCCTGGGAGTAGGGTAGATGAAACGTTTTCCATCCCATCCTATAAATGCCAACGTCCTTTCAGAAGAGCCTCCACTTTGCTTCATCTTCCTCCTTGCATACTTTCTTCTTTTTGAGAATTTAATTCTCTTTTTCCAGAGCTTAGACCTCTACTTCAAACTTTTTCCAGAGTTTAACTCTGTTCCAAGAAGATCCTTTCTTCAGGTAATGACCTTTGAACGATCGGAGAACTTTCCCAGCAATCACCACGGGATTTTAAATCCAGATCAAGGGTTTTTTTTCTTTGATAAGAACACACATTTCTTTTTATTTTAAGTTCTTCCACAAGAACAGAAAACCATCCAATCCTCAAACTGTAGACCTCCTAGGGTTTCTTTAACCCTTAGGGAAACGATGATGTTGGTTGTTTTCCCTGGAATTTAATTCCATCCCCAAGGAGCTCTGGCTCTGGAACCACATTTTCTGGGAATTTAATTCCCTTTTTCAAAAAGAAATTTAATTCCTATGAAGAACTAAGTTCTTCCTAGAGACTTTCATGAGTTTTCTTGCCCTGAGTCATCTTCTTCACAATTCAGAAGAAGTTTGTACTGTTGGTCTTTGGGAATTTAATTCCCTTGATTCTGTTTGATTCATCACAGAGTCCAAGATGGATTTGTCTTTTAGGGGAATGTGTAGGGTCACTTGAAACCCACTGCCTATTTGATGAGAATATTCTCTTTGTCTCATTATAATTGCTGTTCCTCATCATTAGCCAGCCGCCATCTTGATTTCGTGGGACCCACATGTTTTGTAACTAATGGTCCTACCAAACAAGTCCTCTGTCGCTTTCTTCAACTGTCTTTATATATTTATGCTCATATATATATATATATTGCTGGCTTCACTTTTGACAGTTTTCCTTTACTTTGTTTCAGGTGCGATGGCTTCTGTTCCGTACTTTCCTTTCACTCGCTCGGAGGCCGCTTTTCCTCAGTCACCATCTGATGAGGAAGCGATGGCGATGATCAGGGCTCATGACCCGAACTGCACTAGCTTACTTCTATGGGGAACTTGGTACGGCCATATCATCCGAGGTCACCGGAGTTTCCTCTGCGAAGTGCCGACAGAGCCCACTTTCCCGTTCTTGCAGATAGACCCTCCGAGGACGGTTTTCGCTGTGGAGATGACAAATTGGACTCCAGCGGGGCGGCTCGAGCCTTCGACAACCGGTATCCCAAACCATCCGATCCCAGCTATAGATATCCTGGGACGACGTATTTGCCAGGGTGAGGCCCATCCATGGGGACAGATATACAAGATAGGGCTCACCCCTCGACACCCTACGGGCTACCTCCTCTGGGCTCGTTACATCCTTTCTGCTCATCGCGCGTGGCTGCAGAAGGTCGGGCTTTACCAGGCGATAAATGCGTCGCTCTTCCACTACCAATCTCCGCATGTATGATGGGTTAAAGCGTTTTTGAACCAGTGGAACCTCCCCACCAACACTTTTCTTCTGGGGGACCGAGAGGTTTCGATCTCTTTGGAGGAATTTTATGAGATCTCGGGGCTACCAATTCGAGGGACACTTTATGAGGAGTTGCTGCCTTCTGATGAATACGTCTTTGAACCCGTGCCCGCACCGCTTGACGGCTTGTCTGCTGAGAACGCCATCCGCCACAAGCGTCCCAGCTTGATCAAGGCGCTAGGTATCTTTGACCGATTGTCCACCGAATCTGAGGAGCAGGGCGTTACTTTTAAGAGCTTCATTGCCTGCTTCCTTCGCGAGGGCGTCCTGTCGAAGACAGCTCCGAAGTTCGCAAATATCAAAGACCCCTTTGGGTTTGGTCCGAAGAAGCTGCCGACCAATGAATTGGATCTACCGCAGTACTACATCCCCATAATGTCGCCAATGTCTTTCGAATCTATTGTAGCTCCCGGCATGGATGAGGAGACGTTCTTCGTGGG
This sequence comes from Agapanthus africanus, assembly GCA_030015575.1. Taxonomy (NCBI): domain Eukaryota; kingdom Viridiplantae; phylum Streptophyta; class Magnoliopsida; order Asparagales; family Amaryllidaceae; genus Agapanthus; species Agapanthus africanus. The sequence goes on from CM057337.1 coordinate 109,121,339, forward strand.
GTTTGTCAGTGTCTGGCTCAGCTGGTTTGTCATCCCCATGCATCGCCGCTTCATGAGAGCCTCCGTTATTTATTCGTCTTATCGTATAGCTGAGGGGACGCGGCTGGCCATTGGCATCCCGGCATTGGCGCATCTTTATCACGGGTTGGACGCTGCAGCTAATACTTCCACCCCTGGCGTAGATGTGGTAAACTTTTCGCTTCACTACTTCACGTCTTGGATCGAAATGCACATCTTGGGTGCTTTCGCTATGCATCAGAGGCCTGCATTTTATGATGCTTACACCTTTCCGCGACTTATGCGATTGGTGGATGCTTCTGCCGCTGACCCGACTCAATTCGGGGCTATTCGGGCGTTGATTTCTCCTTATGCTACTGCTGGCGGGTTGGTATTTACTGATCAGGTCTTATCTTCTTCCTCGGGTTCAGCTCAGGCTCTTTGGGACCGGTCAAAAGATAACGTGCCCTCTTTGAGGCCCCGGGAGGCCGCGCACTTATACGCAATCAGACCGGGCTACCTGGTATTCCGTCAGGATAGCGCGGCCCTTTTCATGCGGTACAATTCGCATAGCTTTGCCTGACAGCTTGGCTACGATCAGGGCGTCCCGTTTGAGGCTTTCATAGTCGTGCCGGTTCCTTCGCTCGAGGCCGTTCGAGATGCCGCCCATCATTTTGTGAGGCTGAACACCGGTTCCCAGTTCATGATCCCCGATGCTGATTACATGTCCCGATGCGTAGGGTCATTCACGGGCTGGTATCTCCATCGGGTCAACCCGATTATTATTGAAGAAAGAAGGGTACTTCTTGGCCACGGTGCCCCTACTCAGGTTCCGGCCACAGGAGCTACGCTGCGACCGCACGTCCCGGTCCGCTTTCCTCTGAGGGATACCGACATTGCGCTTATTCCGGGAGAGTCGGGGGTGGATCTTACCCCAACAGCTGGTATGCCCCTGGGTACCCGGTCGCGGGGTAAACGGGCTCCGGTAGCAGCACCACCACCCGCTGCAGCACCGCCCCCCGTGGCATCGACAATGGCGGTGTCATCCTCGGTTGTGGCACCGTATGAGGGTGACAGGGATGAGGGCGTTGAGGGTGACGTGGGCCGGCGCCGCACTAAGGCTCCGCGGGGAAGGAAGCGGTCGTCCTCGGCGACCGGCTCTGGGTCCAAGCGTCGAAGGAAAGTGGCTACTAACTTGCTCGACTCTTTAATAGAGTCTGAGCCCATCCTTGAGGATGAACCGGTGGCCCTGCAGGAATCAGATACTGGACTACTTTTCCCGGGTTCGGCCGGCCGCACAGTTGGCTGAGGCTATAAGATGTTCCAAAGATGCGTCTCAGAACGTCAGGGTTCCGAAGAAGCCCTATCCTACTGTAATCTTTTACGAAGACCCCTCGTGGATCCGGCGGCAGCTTATAGGCCCTTTGGAGGAATGGGGAGAAAGGGCCCTGAAGCAGGCTGCTTCGGAGGATGTGGCGGATGCGCTTTCCTTGTGGATTGGCGGCTACGAGTCCACCCTCGAACCTCGGCGGGCACGCCTCCTTGAAAAGGAGCATCGGCTTGAAGAAGCCATATTGAAGGCCTCCCTACCATTGGTATGTTTTTGTACTTCTTTGTAGCTTTTCAGATTGTTTACGCCTGTATGTATGTATCCTTATTCTTGTGTGAATTGTGCAGAATCTTCGACGATGGGGGAGGTCCCTACGGGCTTATTGAAGCTAAAGCCTGTCGACATTCCCGATGAAGCATTGCTCGATGTGGAGGGGGTTGACGAGGCTGCGCCTCTTACAATAGAGCCTCCAGTGGCAGTTCTTGATCACGGAGCACTCGCTCCTTTGGTGGAGGCTCCTTTGGTGGTCGCCGCCCCAACGACTCTTCCTGAGGGCGGCCCAGAGGCTGGAAGAGAGGTAGTCGGGACTACCCTCCCTTTGTTGGAGCCGGAGATCATGGCGGAGGCCGTTGAAGCCGCCATCCCCCCGACTCAGAATGCGAGGAGTGTTGAAGGTAACCTTTTACATTTTAAATTAGCAATCTTTCTATTGTCAGAACTTTTTTGTTTTCTCAGAATTGCGCGAGCTGGCGGCCTCTATTGCTGATTTGTCTCCCAGGCAATCGTTTCAGCGTCTGTTGGAGATGCCAGCTCCACAGGCGATATCCCCTCAACGCATCGTCCTCTCATCTGGGCAAGGTTAGTGTCGTTCTCCATTTCTTATAGCATCGTTGTTATTTTGTGTATTGACATTGATGTTCTCTACAGTTTTGGAGGCCGATGACGAGGTTGAGGTCCTCGAAGGGCCAGGGGAACCTTCAGCTCCTACTTGCATGGCCGTAGGTAAGTGACATTTCAATATAGTCCCACTTGTTCCTTTGCTTAAGAGTATTACTGACATTTTTCAAATCTGAACAGCCTTGCCAGCCCCCATAGCGCTGGAATCGCGTATCGCCATGCCGCCCGGCCCTTATGCTTTGCGAGCCTCAGAGTGCCTGGCCCAGTTAAGCTTTGTCTCCCTGTCATCTTTGATCGAGGAGCTTCATGCTGGCAGCGCAACCACAGCTGAAGCATTTGCTGCCGAGGCTAACGGTTCTCTTCCTTTTCTTGCCACCTACCATAGTGAAGAGGTGGTGCGAGTCTGGGTGGAGTTCTGTCGGCTGGTGGAGGCTTGCTTGCACGCACTTGAGTGTTCCCGCCTTTCCTCGGAGGCCGTGGCTGCAAAGGCGGACTTGCGGGGGCTGATAGCGCGGTGCGCGGCAAATATGGTATCATGCGAGAAGAGGCTCGGCCGCAAATTCTCAGAAAGGGAGCTGGCCTCTAAGGCATTGAGCGAGCTTCAAACCAGCCTTACAGCCAAAACCAATAAAGCGTATGAACTCTGGCGAGTGCTTCAAGAGTCTATCAAAGAGATGGTGGCTCTTGATAAAGCTGCCGTGTTCACCCGCGAAAAGGTTGAGACTCATAAGGCTACCGAGAAAGAGCTCGAAGGTCGGCTTGCCTTGTATCAGGCCTAGCAGGCTCAGGCGGAGGCCCGTCTTCTGGCGATCCTGAATCATGAAGCCATGACTCAGCAAAAGAAGGATGAGCTAGTAAAATTGGTAAATCGCTCGCCGGCTTGAAGACTTGTATCTTTTCCTTTCTTTTTTGTACATACTCCTAGATGAGAGTATATTCTTTTTGCCTTTTCATGAATTGTACTTTGTATCCATTTTGGTTTATGAATAAAAGACATATTTTTCTTCTCAATGGTGTGTCTCTTTTTATTGAATGTGTTCTGCGGACAATTTATCTTGGTCTCCTTGCAAGGTAGAGATGGCTTAGGATTCAGGGTTAAGATCTGCCTCCTAAGACTTTTGAGCTTTATGAGCCGTGAGGGTCTCATAAAGAGTTTTTCTCCCTACAGGTCGAGAAGATCATGTAGGTGTAAGCTCTCCTTAAGAATCGTGAGGATTCTTAAGCGGGTTTTCCCTTGGGAGTCGTAAGGATCTCACAAGAGAGTTTTCTTCCCTACAGGTCGTGAGGACCCGCAAGTGCTGGGTGCGGTCGCCCTTATCCGTATCTCACGGGGTCAGGGGTTGCTTTGGGATGTTTTCCCGGGTACTGTAATTTAAAGACATCGCGATCAAGGTTAAGGACCTCATAGTCCATGGGTTTAAGGACTCCACAGTCCGATGTTAGTTTTAAGACATCACGGTCAAGGTTAATGACATCATAGTTCGTGGGTTTAAGGACTCCACAGTCCAATGCTAGTTTTAAGACATCACGGTCAAGGTTAAGGACATCATAGTCCGTGGATTTAAGGACTCCACAGTCCGATGTTAGTTTTAAGACATCACGGTCAAGGTTAAGGACATCATAGTCCGTGGATTTAAGGACTCCACAGTCCGATGTTAGTTTTAAGACATCACGGTCAAGGTTAAGGACATCATAGTCCGTGGATTTAAGGACTCCACAGTCCGATATTAGTTTTAAGATATCACGGTCAAGGTTAAGGACATCATAGTCCGTGGAGACTCCACAGTCCGATGTTAGTTTTAAGACATTACGGTCAAGGTTAAGGACATCATAGTCCGTGGATTTAAGGACTCCACAGTCCGATGTGTGGTTACCGGGACCTGTCACCTCTTTGAAGACGTTGAGGAATTACAACGACAAATATCAAAGGAGTGAAGAGATGTACCCTTGAACCAAGGTAAAACCAGTCTGGAATCATTATGGTTGATCGTTAGTTTTAAGACATTGCGGTCGAGGTTAAGGACATCATAGTCCGTGGATTTAAGGACCCCACAGTCCGATATTTGCTCTGGATGCTTCACACGAGTTCACTGCCGTGCTCTGCAAGGACTAGGCTCCGCTCTGGACGTTTTCCGTGGGGTCAAAGAGTGACGTTATCCGCGTTCCACGTGACCAGGAATTTTGCTCTGGATGCTTCCCACGGGTTCACTGCCGTGTTCCGCGAGGACCAGGCTCCGCTCTAGATGCTTCACACGGGTTCACTGCCGTGCTCTGCGAGGACCAGGATCCGCTTTGGACGTTTTCCACGGGGTCAAAGAGTGACGTTATCCGCGTTCCATGTGACCAGGAATTTTGCTCTGGGTACTTCCCACGGGTTCACTGCTGTGTTCGTCGAGGACCAGGCTCCGCTCTGGACGTTTTCCGTGGGGTCAAAGAGTGACGTTGTCCGCGTTCCACGTGACCAGGAATTTTGCTCTGGATGCTTCCCACGGGTTCACTGCCGTGTTTGGCGAGGACCAGGCTCCGCTTTGGATGCTTCACACGGGTTTACTGCCGTGCTCTGCGAGGACCAGGATCCGCTCTGGATGTTTTCCACGGGGTCAAAGAGTGACGTTATCCGCGTTCTACGTGACCAGGAATTTTGCTCTGGATGCTTCCCACAGGTTCACTGCCATGTTTGGCGAGGACCAGGCTCCGCTCTGGATGCTTCACACAGGTTCACTGCCGTGCTCTGCGAGGACCAGGATCCGCTCTGGACGTTTCCCACGGGGTCAAAGAGTGACGTTATCCGCGTTCCACGTGACCAGGAATTTTGCTCTGGATGCTTCCCACAGGTTCACTGCCGTATTCTGCGAGGACCAGGCTCCACTCTGGACGTTTTCTACGGGGTCAAAGAGTGACGTTATCCGCGTTCCACGTGACCGGGAATTTTGCACTAGATGCTTCACATGGGTTCACTGCCGTGTTCGGCGAGGACTAGGCTCCGCTCTGGATGCTTCACATGGGTTCACTGCCGTGCTCTGCGAGGACCAGGATCCGCTCTGGACGTTTTCCACGGGGTCAAAGAGTGACGTTATCTGTGTTCCACGTGACCAGGAATTTTGCTCTTGATGCTTTCCACGGGTTCACTGCCGTGTTCTGCGAGGACCAGGCTCCGCTCTGGACGTTTTCCATAGGGTCAAAGAGTGACGTTATCCGCGTTCCACATGCCCAGGAATTTTGCACGAGATGCTTCACACGGGTTCACTGCCGTGTTCGGCGAGGACTAGGCCCCGCTCTGGATGCTTCACACGGGTTCACTGCCGTGCTCTGCGAGGACCAGGATCCGCTCTGGATGTTTTCCACGGGGTCAAAGAGTGACGTTATCCGCGTTCCACGTGACCAGGAATTTTGCTCTGGATGCTTCCCACGGGTTCACTGCTGTGTTCTGCGAGGACCAGGCTCCGCTCTGGACGTTTTCCACGGGGTTAAAGAGTGACGTTATCCGCGTTCCACGTGACCAGGAATTTTGCACTAGATGCTTCACACGGGTTCACTGCTGTGTTCGGCGAGGACTAGGCTCCGCTCTGGATGCTTCACACGGGGTCAAAGAGTGACGTTATCCGCATTCCACGTGACCAGGAATTTTGCACGCGATGCTTCACACGGGTTCACTGCTATGTTCGGCGAGGACTAGGCTCTGCTCTGGACGTTTTCCGCGGGGTCAAAGAGTGACGTTATCCACGTTCCACGTGACCATGAATTTTGCACTAGATGCTTCACACGGGTTCACTGCCGTGTTCGGCGAGGACTAGGCTCCGCTCTGGATGCTTCACACGGGTTCACTGCCATGCTCTGCGAGGACCAGGATCCACTCTGGACGTTTCCCACGGGGTCAAAGAGTGACGTTATCCGCGTTCCACGTGACCAAGAATTTTGCTCTGGATGCTTCCCACGGGTTCACTGTCGTGTTCGGCGAGGACCAGGCTCCGCTCTGGACGTTTTCCACGGGGCCAAAGAGTGACGTTATCCGCGTTCCACGTGACCAGGAATTTTGTTGATTATATCCGCATTTCACGGGGTTGGGATTTGACTTTCGGTGATCTGTACAGCGCCGAGTTATAGAACTGGGAGCTGCCGCTGTTCCGCTTTGCTCGAGGTCGTATTTGCCGCAATGAGACGAATGTTGAGACGATCTTTGTGGCTCGTCGAGATTTGGCTTCTTCTTATGATGAAACCTGGGGGAGGAGTATGACCCCTTCTTTGTTTGCGCCCCTGGATTGTATACAGGGATTGATATAATATCTCCTGTAGGGCAAAAATTTCATTTTTATTTTATTTCTTTTTCCACGATGCTCTATCATTTCAGCTTTTATATCGCGAAGGTCGCGATTGCCCCATCATTTCGGCTATTTTTTCGCGGTGCCCAATCATTTCGGCTATTTATATTATTATTATATAATTTTTTTACTCGCTGTTTTTTTATTGCGAGTTGCCCCATCATTTCGGCTATTTTTCATGCATACATTTTTACTTGCTGATTTTGTCGCAAGTTGCCCCATCATTTCGGCTATTTTTCATATGCATTTTTAGCTCTCTGATTTTTATCGCGAGTGTAGAGCTTGGAATCTGGTGCCAATCTCAGCATCAGCATCGCTACAACTGGAATATTGCCAGGAGCGAATCATCATTTGCCATGAAAGGACTCGGAATTTGATACTGTTTTAGGCATCAACATCGCTACAACTGGGATATTACTAGGAGCGAATCATCATTTGCCTCTGTCGATGTCGAACAAAGGTGGCTTAGTAAACAGGGTTAGGGTCCTGTCGACTAAGGCTTTTGACTTCATGAGCCGTAAGGGTCTCACAAAGGTATTTCTCCCTACAAGTCGCGAGGATCTCATAGGTGTGTTTTCTCCTTGGGAATCGTGAGGATTCCTAAGTGCGTGTTCCCCTGTAAGTCGTAAGGATCTTACAAAAGGATTTTCCCCTTATAAGTCGAGAGGACTCGTAAGGGTTGTTCGCCGTGCGAACATATCCCCAGTCACGGATGGGACTCGGTTAGGGAAATGTTTATTCGCGCCCGTGGATTGTATACAAGGGTCAGTATGAGCCGCTTGTAGGGCAATATTGAAGTTTGTGGGGGTTGCTTAAGAACAGGTTCAGGTCTTTGTAACTTAAGACTTTCAAATCTTATGAGCCGTGGGGGTCCTATAAGAGAGTTCTCCTTACGAGTCGTGAGGATCTCGCAAGTGTAATTTCTCCTTAGGAATCGTGAGGATCCCTAAGTGTGTTGCTTCCTTGTGAGTCGTAAGGATCTCACGCGGGTGGTTTCTCCTTACAAGGTCGAGAGGACCTTGTAAGTGTCTTTTAACGAGGTTGTGCCCTTTCGGGTTTTCACAAATACTCGCCGGTAGTCCTGCTATTTTTACTCACGGAGCCCTTTCGGGTTTTCATCCGTACCCATTTTGCTTATGGACATACCGTTTTTATTTTTATTATTTTTTAAATATTTTTTTGTATCGGCTTTGAGATGCTGCAATCCACCGTAGTTTATCGACATCTCGGTCAACAGAGACGGACTTCATGCGCCAACGCATAGTGCCTGAGCTTTGTTATTGCGAAGATCAATGCCAGGCAGTGTTTTTCGATGGGGGAATAGTTGCTTTCTGCCTCCAGCAAAACTCGACTCAAATAGTAGGGTGCTCTTTCTTTCCCTTGGTCGTTCTCTTGTGCCCATAATGCGCCTAAGGAACCTTCGAGGGCTGTGGTATAAAGAATAAGAGGCTTTCCCTTGACTGGAGCAGTTAACACCGGCGGGTTCTGTAGTTATTGATTGATCTCGTCCAGTGCGCCTTGGCATTTGTGATCCCAGACGAACGGGGTTCCCTTCTTCATCAGGTGACTGTAAGGGCGGCACTTGCCTAAGAGATTGGCTATAAATCACCGGATGTACGCAAGCTTTCCTTGGAGAGACTGTAATTGTTTGAGAGTCTTTGGTGGTGGCATTTCCATGATCGCCTTGATCTTCGACGGATCTATCTTAATGCCTCGGTGCCGGACAATGAATCCTAGGAATTTGCCTGAGGACACCCCGAACGCGCATTTGAGAGGGTTCATCTTCAAGTTGTATTGCCGAAGACGTTGAAATACGATCCTCAGATGCTCGAGATGTTCCTCATACGATTTGCTTTTCACCACGAGGTCGTCGATATAGCATTCGACGATTTCATGTATGAGGTCATCGAAGATCTTCGTCATGGCCCTCTGATAGGTGGCACCGGCGTTCTTTAAACCGAAGGGCTTAACTTTGTAGCAGAATATACCCAGAGGAGTCCGGAAAGCGGTGTGCTTCTGGTCTTCGGGATGCATCTTTATCTGATTGTATTCTGATGAGCCGTCCATGAAGGAGAAAACCTCGTGAGTGGATGTGTTATTTATCATCAGCTCGGTGACCGGTACTGGGAAATCGTCTTTCGGGCAAGCTTTATTAAGATCCCGGAAGTCCACGCATATGCGCACTGTCCCATTTTTCTTCATTACCAGGACGATGTTAGCGATCCAATCAGGGTACTGAACCTCTTGGATAAACCCAGAGTCGATCAGCTTCTTGACTTCGGCGTTGATGCTCATCTCAAGCTCGAGCCGCATTCTTCTCGGCGCTTGTTTGACTGGCTTGATGTCCGGGGATATTGCCAATTTATGGACAACTATTTCTGGATCTAGTCCTGGCATTAAGGAATAGTTCCATGTGAAGCAATCTCTATGCCGCATAAGCACGTCTTTTAACACAGCCACCCTTTCTTCAGATAGCAATTCGCTGACAAATGTTGGTCGCGGGTCGTTTGTCGTCCCCAACTCAATCTTCTTGAGCTTATCTGCAGTAGTATGTATGCCATCTTCCAGCTCTTTCGGCGCTGGTGGAAATTCTGAGATTACCTCGTCGTCATTGTTTTCGAAGCACTAAGGAAGGTCATCCATATTCTCGGGCTCTCCTTTTGATATTGTTATTATATGATAAGTACGAACTCGCTTCCAAGACCGATGTGGATCTGGATCTGCTCTTGTGGCCTTGGGTTCGTGCTTTTGCGGCGGCGTTACCCTCCAGCTGCTGGATAGAGCAAACCTGCCTTGCTGGTACTGGTCTTCGACCCAGTTCTTAAAGGTGAAGCAGTCTTCGATAGGGTGTCCTATGGCTCGGTGATAAGAGTAATAGCCCGGATGAGAGACCTCGTTAGCTTGCTCAGAGTGCTTAGACTCCGGAAGTGTAATCATTCGATGTTTTAAAGCGAGATCAAGTATCTTCTTCGTCTTGTCTTGAGGGAAAGAATACGCTCGACTCATCTTCTTCATGAGGGACAAATCCGAACCGTGCAATTCCCGATCACATGACTCTTTGATCCCACGTTGTCATTGTCGAATCCCTTTTCCGCTCTTTGACTTATTTCTGCCTCTGCGTCGGGCCTTTTGCACAGCAGGTTGACAGGGAGGAGCATTTTCGTCTTTTGCATCCTGTTGAAGAAGACGTTGCGTCCTAGCTTTCTCGTAGATGGCCATTTCGCGATTATGGTCGTCCCGAGCTTTTTGACCCGCTTTCCTGATAAGCTTGTCCATTCGTTCTTCAAATGACGGACTCGGCACTTTGATTGCGGGATCTAGTTTTGATATGGGGTCGGCGTTTTCTGACAGGGCATCCTCTTCTTCATCGAAGTTATATATGGCGTAGCTACCGTGGACTCGTTCCCGTTTCCCGGATCTCATATATCCAAGCCCAAGCGTTTCTATTCTCCCGTTGGGCAACTTACGCTGAGTCCCAGGGACATCCTAAATCCTGTTGTAGAACTGAGCTTGTCGAATAGTCTGTTTTAAGGGTACCCCTTGGCGCTTCAATAGCCTTTTTAGTCTGTTCGTATAATATCTGGGCAAATGGATGGGTTGGAGCTTGTCGAGTGTAGAATCCGCGCCATGCCAGATTTCTTTCTCCACTCTTATTTCCGTGGATCGGTAGAATAAGATCGCCTTTTCACCTCTTCGCCTGGGAGGGACGTAAAACGTCTGCAGGTCTTGCACATTGTAAGCTTCAAGTGCGTCAAGATCTTTGTAGTGCTCCCGCGGAATCATGGTAATTTGCAAACTCTGATCACCACCAGGGAATTCTCGTATTGACGGCCGACTGGAGAACACAGCATTAACCTCATCTTCCGAGTCACTTCCGAAGATCAATATGGGGGCGGACGGTCCCGGGTTGTTGCATCGAGACGGCCCAGCGTAAACTATCTCTTCTTCTTCTTCGGTATCACTCCCGAAAACAGGAATGGCGGCGGTGGCTTTGTTTTCCGGTTTGCGACACCTCTCTGTGTCCTCGAAATCTGGCAAAAAGTATTTTGCATCTTCGTACTTGCAGACTTCGTTCACGGAGAACGGGTTCAGTTCACCTGTTACGGTATACTCGAGACCATCTTTGAAATACTTCATACACTGATGCTGCGTAGAAGGGATGATGTTGTACTCGTGTAACCAGGGACGACCGAGCAGAGCGTTGTAGCAGGTCTTAGCATCAATGACGTGAAACTTGATGTCCGTGACGAGTAGTCCGAAGTGTAATGTTAGTATTACAGATCTGAGAGTTCGTGACGACTGGTAGTCGAAACCGGAGATGGTAATTTTATCACGAGCGAGGTGCTGAACGCTCATGCAGATTTCCTTCAACACCCGAACATTAAGGAGATTGACGGAGGATCCATTATCAACCAGAATTTTGCCTATCTTGATATCATGGCAGTATCCGGAGACGTACAGGAGACGGTTGTGGTCGCATGTACTAAGGAGAAGGTCTTCATCACCAAACGTGACATCGGCCGTGTGCACTTCTTTCAGTTCATCCTTCATCCTTTCTTCGGCGAGGAAGGCTTGGAATTGCTCGGGCTCTTGTAGCCCTTGATTAATCAATCTCTCACTTCTTTTGATAATAAGAGGGCGTCAAGAATGCTGAGCTGCGAGGGTAGCTTCCTCAGGAGCGCTAGGATGTTATAGTCCACCTTACTCCTCTTGGGCGGGTCCTTGGCAGTTAGCTCTTTCATGACTTGGTCATCTAAGGCGATATCCTCAGCGACCTTTTCCTTTCCCTTATCTTTTCTAGTTGCGGGTCCGAGATTCTTTTCCGGGAGCGTGCGATTGCGCAGCTGAATATTTTCGCAGGCCTCTGGTTCTTCCTCTTTCCCTAAGATGGATTCTTTAAAGAGAGGGCCCAGAGCCATTTCCTCATCAGAGTCGCTCCCAAAGGTGAGAACTTGTGATGCTCCGGCGTTGACCGTGTAACAGTTACCGGTAGTTCTTTTGTGCCCTTCGGTCGTACTTCTCTACTCCCGACGAGTTCTGCGTTTCATTCGCTTAAAATGTTGCCGGTGAGCAACATATCTCTGCCACCATCTCTTAAAAGCGTCGCACTCCTCAGTAGGGTGTGAAATCTTCCGATGATATGAGCAGTAATCAGGATGCATTTCTGCTCCACCGAGCGTGTTTTCTTCCGAGGGTGGTAGCTCCATTCCCATTGATATGGCTTTGGCAAACCTTTTCCTCGTCTTGAATATATTTTTATCTGTATCAGATGTCTTTTGATATGGCGGGAGTGCTTCGACTCTTTCGTTTAGTCGCCTGCGTTTGGCTCCTTCTGGTGCGGCCATCTCACGCTCCCGATCGGCTTTACTTTTCAGATGAATCTCATCCAGAAAAGCGTCGATCATTTCGTCTGAAGGCCATACGAATTCCGACTCAGGCTCTGCCCCCAGTTTCTCAGTGCAAGGAGTTTTTTCATCGTCCGTAGACGAGTGGGAGATCACATGACAACTCGCCACGTATCCCTCGGATTCATCCGACGAGCTTTCTCCATCATCTTCCTCCTGAAAGACGTGGTTGAGGAACTCTTGGAGTGTGATGGGAGTCCGTACCTTTTGATTGTACTCTTCCAGCGCGTCAATTTGTTTCTGTAAGTCCGTGCGCTTGTCGCCAGGCTTCACGGGCTTTTTGGACCTCTTCTTCTTCTTCTTTGAAGATTTCGACGGCTGGGTGTGAGTACTTGGGCCATCACCACCGATCTTTGGAGTTGGGCGCGGCTTCAGCATCCCTTCAATGATTTGGGGTTCCAGCGGGTTCTTCCACCTGATCGCCGGGCATATCTGGAGCTCATTCAACATTCTTTTGGTCTTTGCTGAAAGCACGATTTCCTACGGAGCTTCTTCAATGAAAGAACAAGTTGCCCCCGGTGTGTCCGTCTTCTTAGGAGTGTGTGGTTGTGGCGGGTTCACCTTCCACTTCTCGGACAGCTCAAACTTGCCCTGTAGGTATTGATCTTCAATCCATCCTTCGAAGCAATCCTCAATCGGGTGGCTTACCGTTTGATGGTAAGGGCAGTAATTGGGGTTATTCACCTCACTGGGTTGCGGCGGTCGCCTTGGATTTGGCAAGTTGATAAGCCTGTTGCGTACCACCAGCTTGAATAGCCTCTTCGTCTTATCCCACGGGAATGAGTAGGAGCGCTTCATTTTCTCATTATAATACCGGCGTCTTTCTTCCAGTTGATCCACTAGCTTTGAGGCACTGGGTTGCTGCTGAGCGTTCGCGATGAAAGTTGTCTTCCCTTTACCCTTGTCATTCCGGGGCTCCGGCTTCGGGCGAGGCGGTCTATGACCCATCTGGTCCATCTGGACCAGCTTGTCAATTAAATCCTGGAATGTGGTCGGTTTGAAGAACATCATGAACTATGAAATAGTTGCATGAGGGTCTAGAGTGCCCACGAACATGCCTACCGCTGGCGCTTCTTCGATGCGCTGTTCGTACTTCGACCACAGGTTTCACCAGCGTATAGCGTACTGGACCCACGTCTCGCCTGGTTTCACCCTGGCATTAATCAACGCCGTTATCGGGGTGCGTTCGCTGGCGCTCGCGAATCGCTGAGTGAATAGCAACTCTATTTCAGCGAACGTCTTGACGGAATCGTTCGGGAGTTCAGAATACCATTCGAACGCTGTTTCTGACAAGCTGCCAACGAATTGGCGAAGCAAGAGCTTATCATCGCCGCCAGTGTTGCCATAAAGCGCCCTGAACTGGGCCACTTGTTGATGGGGATTGCCTGTCCCCTTGTAGACATGGAACTTCGGGATCGTATAGCCCGGCGGGTACTTTATCTGACGTACCAGCTCGGATATGGTTGCCCCGTCTTGACAACTTGGCCGGCTGCCTCAGTTGCCTGGTGAACCCTTATCTGCTGGGCTATGTAGTCATTCAAGGCAGCTTTAGAGATCGTTTCCTCTCTGGCTGTTGAAAGAGCCGGAGGTGGATTTGATGTCTCCCCTTTATCGTCTTCAACAATGATCGGAGGATCTTCAGCTGGAGGATCTTGTTGGATCATCATACCGACCATGTCCTGGAACAGAAGGGCTATTCGCTTTATATTGGCTGTTTGTTCCGCAGCCTCTTTATCCTTCTTTTCCAGTATCCTGCGAAGGAATTCAGCGTCAGTTTCCTGCTCCTGGCGTTGATCCGAGGATGCTTCGGGGCTTTCTTTCGGCCCAGTGAGTGCGGCCATCGCATTCATCATTTCTTAGAGCTTCTACTGCTGCTCCTGAGCTTTACTCACCGATCGCGTGAGCGGTCGATGACCCGTAGATGTACGGCTATCTTCCTTTCCGGACGCCATGTAAACGGTATGCACCACTATGCCCCCAGTCTTAGGGCGTTTAAGCTTACTGTCTTTGACATTTGCTGCAGGCGTGGGGACTTTCTCCGGCCTTCTTCTCTTTTGAGTAGTCGACGTGGAGGGAGCCGTTGCAGCGGGCACCCAAGTGTTTGTCGTCCTTTGTTGTTTGACAGGACGCTTCTTTTCTTCTTGAACCTTCACCCTCTTCTGCCGGCGAGCGTGATCTTGGTCGATTACTGAGTCCTGAACCCGTCGCCAGACCTTGTAAATTTTGGAGGACAGCTGTTGAGGAGGCTGCTCCGGCTTTGCTTCTGTAACACTCTCCGCAGGTGGAGGAGATCTTTTCAACGTGGCAATCGGAGAGCTCTTACGTACCCTCCTTAGCGGTTCAAAGCTGTTCCTAGTTGGAACAACAGTATTAACTTCCACCATTGGAGCCGGTGGAGTTATCCCTGAGGGGGAGTTGCCCTCGGCCTTCCTTACTCGGCGCCAGTGGCGACGTCGAGTTGTTGGGGCTGGCTTAGCGATAGGGTTGGTTTTGTCTTACCCCCTGTCTGGATGAGACGCCGCTGGTGCCAGCCTCTTGAAGACTGATGTCTTTTGAGTGGCGGTGTCCAATCTGTCAAAGACAGACCCTCGAGCAGGAACGGGAGCCAGAATAGTCGGCCTTGAAAAGACCGACTCTTTAGAAGGAGAAGCCGTGTTGACGACTTCAGGAATAAAGACGGCTGTCTTCTTTGCGATGGACACGTTAGGGGTCATGGGCTTCTTGGCAGGCCCATCAGAGTTCAGGTTCAGCCTGGTAAAGACCGAGGCTGCCGGCTTGACATTGGACGAGCCGTTGAGAAGGGCCGTGGTAGTAGTGAGCCGATCGAAGACCGACTTCTTTTGTGCTTCCGGTACGGGCACTGGAATGGTGAAGCTTGTTGGCGGGAGCATGGTCCCGAAGAACAGACCGGTAGTAGCTTGAGTCACTTGTTCCACCGGCATAGCAAGGATGGAGGCCGCTTGAGGCCCATAGGCTATACCTCCAGGTGAGGCGGAGCGTCGGTTGCATTTGCATTTGGAGCAGCTCGAGCAGTTGGATGCCATTGATGCTTGATTTCTGCGCCAGGCAAAAGACCAAATCTTAGTAACTTGAAATCCAAAGGCAACCATTAACAAACCGCGATTCGTTCGCGAAAACGACACACGAAGTGTGGAGTGGAAAGAGGAAAAGGTCCCACCGGGCATGCCAGAATTTGTTCCCCTCCGAATGACGGCGCGATGCAGGGACGTCTTGCCTGAGATTCGGGGTAGATGCTAATTGGTGCTATCCGTCCACCTCTCCGAAAATGCCAAGTTGATTTATGGCACCGTGTATCGGAGGTTTAGACGGATGCGTCTGATATAGCAGACTTCGTCAGATTCCCCCTCGATTGAGGGGTTTTTGATTGTGGGGACGCTCTTCCCTGTAGGCGCAAGCTCCTGCAGTTAATTACGCTACCGCATCGCGGTAACAACTTTCTCCTTCTCCATGTGGTCACTTCGTGTCATGTGTATTTGTTTTGTGTTTGGTTGCCCGTGGATTGTATACGGAGACTGAGTTATGTCGTCGCCTGTAGGGCGTGGACTAGTCCAAATCCGTATTATCTTAGATTTAGGTTTGGGGGTTTGGGTTTAAGGATACGTTAGCCTCATTTGAGACTAAGATCAACTTAAACGTTTGTTAAGGATACGTTATGTTCCCCTCCGAATGGCGGCGCGCAAGACTGCGATGTCTTGGCACTGAGACTCGGGGCAGATGCTAATTGGTGCTATCCGTCCACCTCTCCGAAGATGCCAAGTTGATTTATGGCACCATGTATCGAAGGTTTAGACGGATGCGTCCGATGCAGCAGATTTCGTCAGATTCCCCCTCGTTTGAGGGGTTTTTGATTGTGGGGACGCTCTTCCCTGCAGGCGCAAGCCCCTGCAGTTAATTACGCTACCGCATTGCGGTAACAACTTTCTCCTTCTCCAGATGGTCACTTCGTGTCGTGGGTGTTTGTTTTGTGTTTTGTTGCCCGTGGATTGTTTACGGAGACCGAGTTATGTCGTCGCCCGTAGGGCGTGGACTAGTCCAAATCCGTATTATCTTAGATTTGGGTTTGGGGGTTTGGTTTGAGGATACGTTAGCCATACTTGAGGCTAAGATCAACTCAAACGTTTGTTAAGGATACGTTAGTCTAACTTGAGGCTAAGATCAACTTAACGGGATCGTTTAGATCCAACAAAAGAGCATGCGGGGCTCTATTGTTCCAGTTTAGGGACATAGTGGTCCATCGTATGTATGGCTGTCGGGACCCGTCACCTCTCTGACGACGTTGAAGAATTACAACGACGGATGTCAGAGGAGTTCAGAGATGTACCCTCGAGCCAGAGTTAATTGGGGGGATTTATAGTCCACTCTGTTTGGAGGTTTAAGGATACGTTAGCCATCTTTGAGGCTAAGATCAACTTAAACGGGATCGTTTAGATCCAACAAAAGAGCATGCGGGGCTCTATTGTTCCAGTTTAGGGACATAGTGGTCCATGGGTAGTTTAAGGACATTACGGTCCATGGGTAGTTTAAGGACATTGCGGTCCATTGTTAGTTTTAAGACATCTCGGTCAAGGTTAAGGACGTCGTAGTCCATGGGTTTAAGGACCCCACAGTCCACTGTTAGTTTAAAGACATCTCGGTCGAGGTTAAGGACGTCGTAGTCCATGGGTTTAAGGACCCCACAGTCCATTGTTAGTTTAAAGACATCTCGGTCGAGGTTAAGGACGTCGTAGTCCATGGGTTTAAGGACCCCACAGTCCATATCAATGTGTGGTCGTCGGGACCCGTCATCTCTTTGAAGACATTGAGGGATTACAATGCCAAGTATCAAAGGAGTGAAGAGATGTACCCTAGAACCGGAATGGCTTAAATAGTCCTTGACCCAATTTGGGATCAAGACCGATTAATTATGTTATGAGCCCATTAGCCCAGTTAATTACGAATTGAAGACTCATGGCCCAGCTTGGGCTAAGTCCGATCATGTATGGAATATTGGCTTCTTGTTGGTCCATTGAAGGAGAGGCTTTGCCTCTATCCATTTAGCCAATTGGGCCAAAGCCTAGTGTTAAACACTACAGAGCAATCAGTGTTGAACACTGGGAATGAGGTTGACAAGTTAGTGTTTAACACTAAAAGATAATTGGTGTTAAACACCAGCAACAAGGCTTTCAAATTATCATAAACACTAAAACAGATCAGTGTTGAACACTGGCAATGGAGATCTCAGATTAGTGTTAAATACTAAGGTAATCAGTGTTGAACACTGCGAATAAAGTTCTTTGATTAGTGTTGAACACTAGGGCCCAACAGTGTTTCAATACTGGATTCGAGAGTTCCAATTTAGTGTTGAACACTAAGGCAAGAGGGGTCACGTGGCAACACGTGAGAGCGCCCTCCCTTCATTTATTCTGCTGAGATTATCGCATCTTTCAGAGCATCACGTGCCATCACGTGACGGGCCTTCAAATGCTTGTGTGTTAAAGCTTCTGTCGAGGGTCACGTGGGTCACGTGGGGTGCTGCCTCAAAGGGGATTTCTGTAGATCTCTTGGGGGGGGTCACGTGGTGACACGTGACCCTGCCTCTATGTATGTTGTTTAGAGGATCTGTTAATCTTTTCCAGGAATTAAATTCCTCGTAGGGTTAAACCCTGACAGTAATTTCAGAGGAATTAAATTCCTACTTCATTTTGAAGATTTATATTCTGAATAGAGTTGGACCCTGAATTTTCCGTAAGAATTAAATTCTTCATATATGTGAAGAACTGAATAGGGTTAAACCCTAATAAAAGCTTTTAAGGAATTAAATTCCCACTCTCTGTTAAATTATGATCAAGGGAATTAAATCCCCGCTGTTCCAACAGAACTAGGTTCTTAATTAGGGTTAAACCCTGTTTCTTTTTGTTCTGAAGGAATTAAATTCCCATAACACAGGATCAAGCCCTAGTTTTATTTTAAAGGAATTAAATTCCTATAGTTCTGTGAGAATTAAATTCTCGTGCTTCCATTCCCTCTCTATGTTTTGGATCTGCATGGCAGGATCTCAACCCATTGAGAATTAAATTCTCAGATTCAAGGGGAGATGTGCACTTTGCAGA
This sequence comes from Agapanthus africanus, assembly GCA_030015575.1. Lineage (NCBI taxonomy): Eukaryota > Viridiplantae > Streptophyta > Magnoliopsida > Asparagales > Amaryllidaceae > Agapanthus > Agapanthus africanus. The sequence continues at coordinate 109,139,397 of CM057337.1, forward strand.
TCCTCTATCAAAGAGAGAAGAAATATATTCTTCCGTTTTATATATCAGAGTTAAACTCTGTTGAGAATTAAATTCTCCTTTCTTTCAAGGAGCCTTCCCTTTCTTACCTAGGGTTTTCTTTTGCAGAAGATCCAAGTTCCTCGAAGTATCAAGGCTCTCTCTCCCTTTCTTCCCTCTGCGTATCTATATATTTTTTGTGTCTCTTGGCTCCTATTTATAGGAGAAGCAGCCGAGTCAATTAGTTTTTTGACGAATCTTCCTTGAGATATTTGATTTGCATCCATTATTTGTTCTGGACCTTTGGATTGTTAGGTGAATTTTATTCACCATTGGATTTCAAATCCAGTGATTCTCCTTTGTGATTTCTGTTAGATTTAAAGGGGAAATCTTTCCAAGTTCGGGATTTTCCCATAGATAGATGATATTCAATCAGCTTTAAATCTTTAATTTGATTGGTTCCAGATAATCGCTTTCCTTTGGAAAGATTCGAATCTCTTTCAGAATTTAATTCTGTCAACGAAATGGGCTTTGAAAGCCGGTCACGTGTGACCACGTGACCCATGGTCACGTGTGGGCACGTGACCCCCTTGGAACGAGCCTTCTTCTTTCTTTCTGCGCTCTGCCTTCTGGTTGCTGTTTAGCTGTCACGTGCCACCACGTGACCCCTGGTCACGTGTAAGCACGTGACCCTCGTCTGGAGTCTTTTTCTTGCTTTAACCGGAGACTGAGTCTGATGTTTTGATCGTCACGTGCCAACACGTGACCCTGGTCACGTGGGAGCACGTGACCTCTTCTGAAGCTTTTTCCTTGATTTGATCAGGAAGCGTTGGGTCTTTGCTGCTGCTTTTAAATGTCACGTGCCGACACGTGACCCAGGTCACGTAGGAGCACGTGACCCTTACTGAAGCCCCTCTCTTTGATGTAGTTGGGAAACTGAACTTGCCTTGATGATGCTTTTAGATGTCACGTGCCAACACGTGACTGCTGGTCACGTGTAAGCACGTGACCCTTTTCTGAAGCTTTTCCCATAAGCTTTTCTGATTTTAAATCAGGAAACAAATGCCCCCACAGCGTTGTTCTCACGTGTCAGCACGTGAGTGCAACGCTGTCACCTTTTGTGACCGTTGGATTCCTTTAGGGATTTGGGGAGATGAAGCGTTTCCATCGCCTTCTATAAATACCGCCGTCTCTTCCGAGAAGCCTTCACTTTGCTCATCTTCTTCTTCTGGGAACTTTTTCCTTGAGAATTTAATTCTCGCTTCCAGAGCTTAGTTCTCTGTCTTGAAACAATCTTCAGAGTTTAACTCTGTTCGAAAAGAATTCTTTTCCTCAGGTAATGTTCTTGGACAAACGATGGACCTTCACATTCCTCTGGATTTTAAATCCAAAACAAGGGTTTTTACCCCTTTTTCTTCATGTTTTTCCATAAGAACATGAAACCGCTTAACCTTCAAACTGTAGATCTTTTAGGGTTTAGATGATCTTTGGGGAGATGATGATGGCGTTTCAACTCCATGGAATCCAAAAATGTTTTTGGGAATTTAATTCCCTTTTCTTAATAAGGAATTTTAATTCCAATGAAGGACTTGATTTCTTCACGCGGAGGCTTCCTGGGGTCTCTTGGCCCGAGGTTGTTCTTCTGCAATTAATGAAATGGGGGTTTTGTAATGATGTCTTCTGTGGGAATTTAATTCCTTTGATCTTGTTGGATTCATTGTAGAGCCCGAGACAGATCCTGTTGGGGGAATGTGCATGGTCATCATTCCTTATTAAATGAGGATATTCCCTTTGTTTTATTGTAACTATTTGGTCTCATTATTAATGAGCCGTCATCCGGATTCTGTGGGGCCCATGTGTTTTGTAGCCAATGGTCCCAGGAAACTCTGCTGTTGCTTTCTTCAACTAGTCTTCATGTTCATGCATGAATATATATTGCTAACTTTTCTTTTAACGGTTCCTTTATTGGATTTCAGGTGCGATGGCTTCTGTTCCACGCTTTCCCTTTTCTCGCTCGGAGGCTGCTTTTCCTCAGTCACCATCTGATGAGGAAGCGATGGCGATGATTCGGGCCCATGACCCGAACTGCACCAATCTTCTTCAATGGGGATCTTGGTATAGTCAGATTATTCAGGGTCGCCGGAGTTTTCTTTGCGCGGTGCCGACGGAGCCCACTTTCCCGTTCTTACTGATGGACCCTCCGAGGACGGTTTCTGCTGTGGAAATGCCCAACTGGACTCCAACGGGGAGGCTGGAGCCTTCGACGACCGGAATTCCGAACCATCCGATCCCGGCCATAGATATCTTGGGACGGCGTATCTGCCAGGGTGAGGCCCACCCGTGGAGGCAAATTTATATGATAGGGCTCACTCCTAGGCATCCTACGGGCTATCTTCTCTGGGCTCGCTACATCCTTGCCACCCATCGTGCGCGGCTGCAGAAGGTCGGGCTTTATCAGGCAATATACGCGTCACTCTTCCATTATAAGTCCCCGCATGTCTGGTGGGTTAAGGCGTTTTTGAACCAATGGAATCTTCCCACCAACACTTTCATTCTAGGAGATCGTGAGGTCTCGATCTCTCTTGCAGAATTTTATGAAATCTCGGGATTGCTAATCAGGGGTGCATTGTATGAGGAGTTGTTGCCTCCTGACGAGTATGTCTTTGAACCCGAGTCTGCACCGGCTGACGGCTTGTCTGTTGAGAACGCCGTTCGCCACAAGCGCCCCAGTTTGATCAAGGCGCTGGGTATTTTTGATCGATTGTTCACTGAATCTGAGGAGCAGGGTGTTACTTTTAAAAGCTTCATTTCCTGCTTCCTTCGTGAGGACGTCATATCGAAGACTGCTCCGAAGTTTGCTAACATCAAAGACCCCTTTGGGTTTGGTCCGAAGAAGCTACCGACCGCTGAATCGGACCTGCCACAATATTATATTCCCATCGTGTCGCCGATGTCTTTTGAGTCCGTTGCAGCACCCGGTATGGATGAGGAAACATTCTTCGTGGGGTTTGTCAGTGTTTGGCTTAGTTGGTTCGTTATCCCCATGCATCGCCGCTTCATGAGAGCCTCGGTCATCTACCCGGCTCATCATATTGCTGAGGGGGCGCGGTTGGCCATCGGCATCCCGGCCTTGGCGCACCTCTATAATGGATTGGGCACCGCAGCTAATACCTCTACGCCTGGCGTGGATGTGGTAAACTTTTCGCTTCATTATTTCACGTCCTGGGTCGAAATGCACGTATTGGGGGCTTTTGCCATGCATCAGAGGCCCTCATTTTATGATGCCTACCCCTTTCCACGACTTATGCGATTAGTGGATGCTTCTGCCGCCGACCCGACTCAATTCGGGGCTATTCGGGTGCTGATTTCTCCTTACGCTGCCGCTGGCGGGATGGTTTTTAATGATCGGGTCTTGTCTACTCCCTCAGGTCCAATTCAACAACTCTGGGATTTGTCAAAAGACAACGCACCTTCCTTGAAGCCCCAGGAGGCTGCGCACTTATATACAATTAGACCGGGCTACTTGGTATTTCGCCAGGACAGTGCAGCTCTTTTCATGCGGTACAATCCGCATCGATTTGCCCGACAACTTGGATACGACCAGGGTGTTCCCTTCGAGGCTTTTCTAGTCGCCCCAATCCCTTCGCTCGATGCCGTTCGCGATGCAGCTCATCATTTCATGAGGCTAAACACCGGCTCCCACTTCAGTGTACCTGAAGCTGAATACCTGCCCCGATGCGTGGGCGCGTTTACGGGTTGGTATCTTCATCGGGTCAGCCCAATCATTCTTGAGGAAAGAAGGATGCTTCTCGGCCACGATGCCCCTCCTCTGGTTCCAGGAGCTAAGCTGCGACCGAGGGCTCCGGTCCGCTTCCCTCTAAGGGATACCGGCACTGCGCTCATCCCAGGAGAATCGGAGGTAAACCTTACTCCAACGGCCGGTATGCCCTTGGGTTCCCGCTCGCGAGGTGGAAGGGCCCCAGTAGTAGCACCACCGCCTGTGGCAGCACCGCCCCCCGTGGCATTGACAATGACGGTGTCATCCTCGGCCGTAGCACCAGGCGAGGGTAATAGAGATGAGGGCGTCGTAGGCGATGTGGGTCAGCGTCGCCCTAAGGCTTCGCGGGGGAGGAAACGGTCATCCTCGGCGACCGGCTCTGGGTCTAAGCGTCGAAGGAAGGTGGCCACCAATTCGCTTGATTCTTTGGCAGAGTCTGAGCCTACTCTTGAAGACGAGCCGTTGGCCCTGCAAGAGTCAGACGCTGGACTTCCTTTCCCGAGTTCAGCCGATGAGGAGGCCGCACAGTTGGCTGAGGCCATACGGCGTTCCAAAGACGTGTCTCATAATGCCAGGGTTCCGAAGAAGTCCTATCCCGCTGTAATCTTTTACGAAGATCCTTCGTGGATTCGGCGGCGATTTATCGGTCCTTTGGAGGAATGGGGGGAGAGGGCTTTGAAGCAGGCCGCTTCAGAAGATGCAGCTGACGCACTTTCTTTATGGACCGGCGGCCATGAGTCCACTCTCGAACCCCGGCGAGCCCACCTCCTTGAGAAGGAGCAGCGGCTTGAAGAAGCCATATTGAGGGCTTCTTTGCGCATCGGTACGTTGTGGTTCTTTTCATAGTCTTTCCGATCATTTATGCTCGTGGGTATGTATCATTATTCTTATTTGCATCGTGCAGAATCTTCGACGCTGGGGGAGCTCCCTACTGGCCCATTAAAGCTAAAGCCCGCCGAAATTCTCAATGAAGCCTTGCTGGATGTGGAGGGGGCTGACGAGGCTGCTCCTCTCATGGTAGAACTTCCAACGGCGGTTCTTGATCAGGGAGTGCTTGCCCGTTTGGGGGAGGCTCCTTTGGAGGCCGCCGCCCCAATGACTCTTACTGAGGGCGGCCCAAAGGCTGGAAGCGAGGTAGTCGGGACTACTCTCCCTTTGTTGGAGCTTGAGGTCACGGCGGAGACCGTTGAAGCTGCTATCCCCCCGGCTCAGAACGGGAGGAGTGTTGAAGGTATCCCTCTGCGTTTTAATTTAGCAACCCCTTCATAGTCTGAACTCTTTTATCTTTCCCAGAATTACGCGGTTTGGCGGCCACGATCGCGGATCTGTCGCTTCGACAGTCATTTCAGCGTTTATTGGAGATGGCAGCTCCGCAGGCGATCTCCCCTCAGCGTATTGTCCTTTCCTCTGGGCAAGGTTAGTGTCATTCGCCCCCTTTTTTTTTACCATAGCATTGTTACTATTTTGCGAAATGACGTTGATGTCTCTTATAGTTTTGGAAGCCGACGATGAGGTCGAGGTCGTTGAAGGGCCAGGGGAACCTTCAGCTCCTACTTGCATGACTGTCGGTGAGTGACATTTTATTATAGTCCCGTTCGTTCTGCGTTTAAGAGTTTTACTAACATTTGCCAAATTTGAACAGCCCTGCCAGTCTCCATGGCTTTGGAATCACGCATTGTGATGCCGCCCGGCCCCTACGCTCTGCGGGCTTCAGAACGCTTGGCCCAATTGAGCCTTGTCTCCCTATCCTCTTTCGTCGAGGAGCTCCGTGCTGGTAGTGCGACCACAGCCGAAGCGTTTGCCGCTGAAGCTAACGGCTTCCTTCCTTTTCTCGCCACCTATCACAGCGAGGAGGTGGTGCGGGTCTGGGTGGAGTTCTGTAGGAAGGTGGAGGCTTGTTTGTACGCTCTCGAGTGTTCTCGCCTTTCCTCGGAGGCCGTGGCTGCAAAGGCGGAGTTACGGGGGCTGATAGCACGGTACGCGGCAAACATGACGTCATGTGAGAAGAGGCTTGGTCGCAAGTTCTCGGAGAGGGAGCTAGCCTCCAAGGCGCTGGGCGAGCTTCAAGCCAATCTCACAGCCAAGGTCAACAAAGCGTATGAACTCTGGCGGGTGCTTCAGGAGTCCATCAAAGAGGTGGTGGCTCTCGATAAAGCTGCCACGTTTACTCGTGAGAGGGTCGAGGCTCATAAAGCCACCGAGAAAGAGCTCGAAGCTCGGCTCGCTTCGTATCAGGCTCAGCAAGCTCAAGCGGAGTCTCGTCTTCTGGAGATCTTGCGTCATGAAGCCGTGGCTCAGCAACAGAATGACGAGCTGGTAAAATTATTGCACCGCCCGCCGGCTTGAGGACTTGTATCTTTTTTCCCCTTTTTTTGTACATACTCATGGATGAGAGTGTCTTTTTTTTTGTTTCTTTCATGAATTGTACTTTGTATCCATTTTGGTTTATGAATAAAAGATACATTTTTCTTCTCAATGGTGTGTCCCCCTTTTTATTGAATGTATTCTGCGGATATTCTACCTCGATCTCCTTGCAGGACAGTGATGGCTTAGGATTCAGGGTTAAGATCTGCTTCCTAAGACTTTTGCATTTTACGAGCCACGAGGGTCTCATAAAGAGTTTTTCTCCCTACAGGTCGAGAGGATCCCATAGGTGTGAGTTCTTCTTAAAGATCGTGAGGATCCTTAAGCGGGTTTTCCCTTGAGAGTCGTAAGGATCTCACAAGAGAGTTTTTCTTCCTTACAGGTCGTAAGGACCTGCAAGTGTCGGATGTGATCATCCTTATCCGTGTTTCACGGAGTCAGGGGTTTCTCCAGGTATTGTAGTTTAAAGACGTCGCGGTCAAGGTTAAGGACCTCATAGTCCATGGATTTAGGGACTCCACAGTCCGATGTTAGTTTTAAGACATCACGGTCAATGTTAAGGACCTCATAGTCCGTGGGTTTAGGGACTCCACAGTCCGCTGTTAGTTTTAAGACATCACGGTCAAGGTTAAGGACCTCATAGTCCGTGGATTTAGGGACTCCACAGTCCGATGTTAGTTTTAAGACATCACGGTCAAGGTTAAGGACCTCATAGTCCGTGGATTTAGGGACTCCACAGTCCGATGTGTGGTTGCAGGGACCCGTCACCTCTTTGAAGACGTTGAGGAATTACAACGCCAGGCATCAAAGGAGTGAAGAGATGTACCCTTAAACCAAGGCAAAATCTATAAGGAATCGGGGTGGTTGATCGTTAGTTTTAAGACATCACGGTCGAGGTTAAGGACGTCATAGTCCATGGATTTTAAGGACTCCACAGTCCGGTATTTGCTTTGGATGCTTCACACGGGTTCACTGCCGTGCTTGGCGAGGACCAGGCTCCGCTCTGGACGTTTTCCACGGGGTCAAAGAGTGACATTATCCGCGTTCCACGTAACCAGGAATTTTGCACTAGATGCTTCACACGGGTTCACTGCCGTGCTCGGCGAGGACTAGGCTCCGCTCTGGACGTTTTCCACGGGGTCAAAGAGTGACATTATCCGCGTTCCACGTGACCAGGAATTTTGCACTAGATGCTTCACACGGGTTCACTGCCGTGCTCGGCGAGGACTAGGCTCCGCTCTGGACGTTTTCCACGGGGTCAAAGAGTGACATTATCCGCGTTCCACGTGACCAGGAATTTTGCACTAGATGCTTCACACGGGTTCACTGCCGCGCTCGGCGAGGACTAGGCTCCGCTCTGGACGTTTTCCACGGGGTCAAAGAGTGACATTATCCGCGTTCTACGTGACCAGGAATTTTGCACTAGATGCTTCACACGGGTTCACTGCCGCGTTCAGCGAGGACTAGGCTCCGCTCTGGATGCTTCACACGGGTTCACTGCCATGCTCTGCGAGGACCAGGATCCGCTCTGGACGTTTTCCACGGGGTCAAAGAGTGACATTATCCGCGTTCCACGTAACCAGGAATTTTGCACTAGATGCTTCACACGGGTTCACTGCCGTGCTCGGCGAGGACTAGGCTCCGCTCTGGATGCTTCACACGGGTTCACTGCCGTGCTCTACGAGGACCAGGATCCGCTCTGGACGTTTTCCACGGGGTCAAAGAGTGACATTATCCGCGTTCTATGTAACCAGGAATTTTGCACTAGATGCTTCACACGGGTTCACTGCCGTTCTCGGCGAGGACTAGGCTCCGCTCTGGACGTTTTCCACGGGGTCAAAGAGTGACATTATCCGCGTTCCACGTGACCAGGAATTTTGCACTAGATGCTTCACACGGGTTCACTGCCGCGCTCGGCGAGGACTAGGCTCCGCTCTGGATGCTTCACACGGGTTCACTGCCTGCTCTGCGAGGACCAGGATCCGCTCTGGACGTTTTCCACGGGGTCAAAGAGTGACATTATCCGCGTTCCGCGTAACCAGGAATTTTGCTGATTGTATCCGCATTTCACGGGATGGAGGTTTGACTGTTGGCGATATGTATACCACCGAGCCATGGAACTGGGAGTTGCCGCTGTTCCGCTTAGCTTGAAGTTGTGTCCGTTGTTACGAGACGAGTGTTGGGATGATCTCTAGGTCGCTTGTGGCCCGTCGAGATTTAGCTTCTTTCTTTGGTGAAACCTGGGGGAGGGAGGTATGTTCCCTTTTTGTTTATGCCATTGGATTGTATACAGGGTGTGATGGAACATCACCTGTAAGGCTTACATTTTATTTTTATTTTATTTCTTTTTCCGCGATGCTCTATCGTTTCAGCTTTTATATCGCGAAGGTCGCGATTGCCCCATCATTTCGGCTATTTTTCGCGGTGCCCAATCATTTCGGCTATTTATTTATTTTGTACTCGCTGCTTTTTTATTGCGAGTTGCCCCATCGTTTCGGCTATTTTTCATGCATACATTTTTACTTGCTGCTTTTTATTGCAAGTTGCCCCATCATTTCGGCTATTTCGTAGGCATGTGTGGCTTGCTAGCTTTTTCGCCGCAAGCTTGGATTTTAGACACCGATTTTGGCATCAGCACCGCTGCAACTGGGATGTTGCCAGGAGCGAATCATCATTTGCCTCTGTCGATATTGAACAAAGGTGGCTTAGTAAACAGGGTTAAGGGTCCTGTCGGCCAAGGCTTTTGACTTCATGAGCCGTAAGGGTCTCACAAAGGTATTTCTCCCTACAAGTCGTGAGGATCTTGTAGGTGTATTTTCTCCTTAGGGATCGTGAGGATTCCTAAGTGTATGTTCCTCTTCAAGTCGTAAGGATCCTACAAGAGGGCTTTCTCCTTATGGGTCGAGAGGATCTACAAGGGTTGCTCATCATATGGGCATATCCCTAGTCACGGGTGGGACTTTGCTGGGGAAATGTTTTTTCGTGCCCGTGGATTGTATACACGGGTCAGTATTGAGCCTCTTGTAGGGCAATATCGAAGGTTGTGGAGGATTTGCTTAAGAACAGGTTTATGTTTCTGTAACTTAAGACTTTCAAATCTCATGAGCCGTGAGGGTCCCATAAGAGAATTCTCCTTACGAGTCGTGAGGATCTCGTAAGTGTATTTTCTTCTTAGGAATCGTGAGGTTCATAAGTGTGTTGCTCCTTCGTGAGTCGTAAGGATCTCACGCAGGTGGTTTCTCCTTACAAGGTCGAGAGGACCCTACAAGTGTCTTTTAACGAGGTTGCGCCCTTTCGGGTTTTCACAAACACTTGCCGGTAGTCCTGCTGTTTTTACTCACGGAGCTCTTTCGGGTTTTCATCCGTGCCCATTTTGCTTATGGACATACCGTTTTTTTTATTCTTTTTCACTTTTTTTTACAAGGTCGCGCCCTTTCAGGTTTTCACGAACACTTGCCGGCAGCCCTGCTGTTTTTACTCACGGAGCCCTTTCGGGTTTTCATCCGTGCCCATTTTGCTTATGGACATACCGTTTTTTTTTATTCTTTTTCATATATTTTTTTTTCTTTCTCTCTCCTTTTTTTTATCTCGTCAGCCTAAAGATACTGCGGTAGTAGTTTCAGGGACGTTTCGGTCCGTCGTTAGTTTAAAGACGTTTCGGTCCGTCGATAGTTTACGGACATTTCGGTCCGTCGTTAGTTTAAGGACGTTTCGGTCCATCGTTAGTTTAAGGACGTTTCGGTCCGTCGCTATGGGAAGGCCGGCTGCTGCTTGTAAAGTCTGAGCCTAGGAAGATAGTGAGCGGACATAGTCGTCATCATCTATCATTGACCCAGGCTGTGGCTTATTAAGCGTAGTATTTCTTTAAGAAGCGGCCGTTTATTGGCCTGAAAGGCCTTTCACCGTGCATGTCCATGAGTAGGTAGGCTCCACCTTGGTAGACCTTGTCTATGATGTAAGGGCCTTCATAGTTTGGCTCAAATTTTCCTCGCTTGGCACGATTGGGGATCATAGGTCTTTTGACCACTAGTACGAGTTCGCCTTGGCGGAATGTCCTCGGCCTGGTCAATCTTTCGTATGATCGCGTCATCTTTGCTTTGTAGGCCTCTAGATGTTGTTGCGCTATGAGCCGGGTTTCGTCGAGGGCATCAAGCTCCTCAAGCCGAAGGTGAGCATTTTCTTCGTTCGTCAGCTCGTGGTGGACTGCTACTCGTAGAGAGGGTAACTCTATCTCGAGGGGGAGCACTGCTTCCGTCCCAAATACCAACGCGTACGGCGTTGTGTTCGTGGCCGTCTTGAATGTAGTTCGATAAGCCCAAAGGGCTTCTTGCAGCCTTTCGTGCCAGTCTCTCTTATTCCTGGAAACGGTCTTTTTTATGATCTTCGTCAAGGTCTTATTGAAGGCCTCGGCCAGACCGTTAGCTCGTGGATTGTAAACCGAAGAATATCTCCAGTCTATATTGTGCTGTTGTGCGAAGCGGCTAATCTTATGGCTTCGGTAGGCCGGCCCATTATCGGAGATAATCCGCCGTTGAGTTCCGAACCGATAGATGACGTGCGTCTTGAAGAAATGGAGGATATTCTCCGTCTTCACTTCCCTCAGTGGTACTGCTTCTGCCCATTTGGAGAAGTAATCAGTTGTCGCCAGGATAAAACGGTGTCCCCGGGATGATGCTGGCTCAATGGGGCCGACTATGTCAGTCCCCCACATTTCGAACGGCCAGCTAGCCACCGTTGGGTGCAGTGGATTCGGATGTTGGTGGATGAAGTCTCCATGAATCTGGCATGAGTGGCATTGCTTCGCATACTCGAGACAGTCCTGGATCATCGTGGGCCAGTAGTAACCCATCCGTTTAATTTTTAACTTCATCTTTGGGCCTGCTTGGTGTGAACCGCAAATTCCGTCGTGAACTTCCTGAACGACTCTTTCTGCTTCGCCAGGTCCTAAGCATCTCAGCCATAGAGAATCAAACGATCTCTTGTATAGAGTATCGTTGACGAAAGCGAAAGATAGAGCTCGTTTCATGAGCTGATATCTTGAGGACGCTTCTTTGGGCATTCGGTGGGACTTAAAGTAGTCTATGAAGACTTCCCTCCAGTCTTCGGCCTTCTCATGGTCTTTTATTTGTAGGGTCGTCTGCTCAGTCGCTCCCTTCTCCTTATATAATTCCGGAGGTATTTCCGCCGGGGCGAGCACTCGACGGCTTTGTACCACGATTCTGACGTCATCGAGGTTCTCGTCAGCCAGTTCTTTAGCAAGTTTAGCCAACGCGTCTGCTTTGCTATTTTCCGCGCGCGGTATGTTCTCCAAAGTATAGGAGGGAATTTGGGTCAATAGTTGTTGCACCTTTTCGCCGTACTTCACCAACTCCGGTTTGCACGTCTGGTAGTCACCTTTTACTTGACTAACGACCAGTTGAGAATCCCCGTATATAAGGAGGTCTTCAATTCCCAGGTCGATGGCGATTTCGAGGCCTGCTATCAGAGCTTCGTATTCAGCTTCATTGTTTGTCCTCGGCTCTGTTAAGAAGAAGGCGAAGCGCATTATCCCTCCTTGTGGAGTTGCAAAGACGAGGCCTATCCCCGATTTGATCATTGGGGTACCTTGTTTCTGTTTCTTTACGGAGGACGCTCCATCGAAATAGAGTTCCCATCGGGTGCTTCCGCCGCTAATCGCATCAAATGCATGCTCTTCCGGCAAATCACAGTTCAGAGAAGAATCGGCTGGTATCGGGTGCTCAACGAGGAAATCGGCAATGGCCTGGCCTTTCATTGCCTTGAGAGGTTGATACGTTATCGAGAACTCCATCAAGAGCAGGGCCCACTTAGCGAGTCGTCCCGACAATATGGCTTTCGACATCAAGTATTTAAGGGGATCCACCTTTGAAATGAGACGGACTTCATGTGCCAACGCATAGTGCCTGAGCTTTGTTATCGCGAAGATTAACGCCAAGCAATGTTTTTCAATGGGAGAGTAGTTGCTTTCTGCCCCCAGTAAAACTCGACTTAAGTAGTAGAGTGCTCTCTCTTTCCCCTGATCGTTCTCTTGTGCCCATAATGCGCCCAAGGAACCTTCGAGTGCGGTCGTATAAAGAATGAGGGGTTTTCCCTTGACCGGCGCAGCCAACACTGGAGGGTTCTGCAGGTACTGCTTAATCTCGTCTAGTGCGCTCTGGCACTTTTGGTTCCAGACGAACGGGGTTCCCTTCTTCATCAGGTGACTGTAAGGACGGCACTTGCCTGACAGGTTGGCGATAAACCGCCGGATATACGCGAGCTTCCCCTGGAGAGACCGCAGCTGTTTGAGAGTCCTTGGGGGTGGCATTTCCATGATCGCCTTGATCTTTGACGGATCTATTTCAATACCTCGGTGTCGAACGATGAATCCCAGAAATTTGCCCGAGGAGACTCCAAACGCGCATTTGAGGGGATTCATTTTCAAATTATATTGCCGAAGGCGTCGAAATACAGTCTCCAGATGCTTTAAATGATCTTCGTATGACATGCTCTTTACTACGAGGTCATCGATATAGCACTCGACGACGTCGTGTATGAGGTCATCAAAGATCTTTGTCATGGCCCTTTGATAGGTAGCGCCAGCGTTCTTTAGACCAAAGGGCATAACCCTGTAGCAGAATATACCCAAAGGGGTGCGGAAAGCGGTGTGCTTCTGGTCTTCGGGATGCATCTTTATCTGATTGTATCCTGATGAACCGTCCATAAAGGAGAAAACCTCGTGAGTGGACGTGTTATTTATCATTAGCTCGGTTACTGGTACTGGGAAATCGTCCTTTGGACAGGCTTTATTGAGATCCCTGAAATCCACGCATATGCGTATCGTCCCATTCTTCTTCATTACCGGGATGATATTGGCGATCCAGTCGGGATATTGGACTTCTTGGATAAATCCAGAATCGATCAGCTTCTTGACTTCGGCGTTGATGCTCATTTCAAGCTCGAGTCGCATCCTCCTCGGCGCCTGCTTGACTGGCTTGATATCTGGGGATATTGCTAATTTATGCACAGCAATCTCCGGATCTAATCCTGGCATCTCGGAGTAGTTCCACGCGAAGCAGTCTTTATGCCGTAGAAGCACGTTCTTTAACGCAACCACCCTTTCTTCGGATAGCAGCTCGCTGACAAATGTCGGTCGCGGGTCGTCTGCCGATCCCAACTCAATCTTCTTGAGGTTATCTGCAGTAGTATGTATACTATCTTCCAGTTCTTTCGGAGCGGGCGGAAATTCTGAGATCACCTCATCATCGCTGTTCTCAAAGCACCGGGGAAGGTCATCTACGTTCTCGGGCTCTTCTCTTAATATCGTAATAGTATAACAGGTGCGAACCCGCTTCCAGGACTGAGGTGGATCTGGTTTTGCTTTTGCGGCTTTGGGTTCGTGCTTTTGTGGCGGCGTTACCCTCCAGCCGTCGGATAAAGCGAATCTGCCCTGTTGGTACTGGTCCTCGACCCAGTTCTTGAAGGTGAAGCAGTCTTCGGTAGGATGTCCTATGGCTTGGTGATAAGAGCAATAGCTCAGATGAGAAGCCCATGGTCACGTGTGGGCAAGTGACCCCCTTGGAACGATCCTTCTTCTTTCTTTCTGCGCTCTGCCTTCTGGTTGCTGTTTAGCTGTCACGTGCCACCACGTGACCCCTGGTCACGTGTAAGCACGTGACCCTCGTCTGGAGTCTTTTTCTTGCTTTAACCGGAGAATGAGTCTGATGTTTTGATCGTCACGTGCCAACACGTGACCCTGGTCACGTGGGAGCACGTGACCTCTTCTGAAGCTTTTTCCTTGATTTGATCAGGAAGCGTTGGGTCTTTGCTGCTGCTTTTAAATGTCACGTGCCGACACGTGACCCAGGTCACATGGGAGCACGTGACCCTTACTGAAGCCCCTCTCTTTGATGTAGTTGGGAAACTGAACTTTCCTTGATGATGCTTTTAGATGTCACGTGCCAACACGTGACTGCTGGTCACGTGTAAGCACGTGACCCTTTTCTGAAGCTTTTCCCATAAGCTTTTCTGATTTTAAATCAGGAAACACGTTAGTCTAGTTTTTAGACTAAAATCAACTTAACGGGATCGTTTAGATCCAACAAGAGAGCAATTAATGGAGCCCTGTTGTTTAGTTTAGTGACATTGCGGTCAATAGGTAGTTTAAGGACATTGCAGTCCAATGTTAGTTTTAAGACATTGCGGTCAAGGTTAAGGACGTCATAGTCCGTTGTTAGTTTTAAGACATCCCGGTCAAGGTTAAGGACATCATAGTCCGAGGATTTAAGGACTCCACAGTCCGGCGTTAGTTTTAAGACATTACGGTCACGGTTAAGGACATCATAGTCCATGAGTTTAAGGACCCCACAGTCCGTATCAATGTGTGGTTGTCGGGACCCGTCACCTCTTTGAAAACGTTGAGGAATTACAACGACAAGTATCAAAGGAGTGAAGAGATGTACCCTTGAACCAAAGTAGATTAAGTGATCTGTAGTCCAATTTGGAACCAAGACCAATTTATTAGATTATGAGCATATTGGCTCAGTTGAGTCTGGATTGAGGACTTATGGCCTTCTTGGGCTAAGTCCAATCATGTTTGGTATATTGGCCCTCTATTGGTCCATTGAAGAAGAGGCCTTGCCTCTGAAAAATCAGCCAACTTGGTTAAGAGTAGTGTTAAACACTAAAGATCAAAAGTGTTAAACACTAGAGATAGATTTCTTAAACTAGTGTTAGACACTAAGAGTACAATCAGTGTTAAACACTGGAAATATAGTTCTTGATGTAGTGTCAAACATCAGAAGGTAATAGTGTTAAACACTGCAAATAGGTTTTTCAAATTAGTGTTAATCACTAAGAAAATCAGTGTTAAACACTGGAAACAGGGTTTTCAAATTAGTGTTAAACACTAAGAAAATCAGTGTTAAACACTGGAAACAGAGTTTTCAAATTAGTGTTAAACACTAAGAAAATCAGTGTTAAACACTGGAAACAGAGATCTCAAATTAGTGTTAAACACTAAAGAAAGAGGGGTCACGTGTGGACACGTGAGAGCGCCCTGATTCCCTTTATTTTGTTCTGCCAAAAGTATTGAATACTTTGGAGTATCACGTGCTGTCACGTGGTGGGAATTTGGGTATTTGTCTGCTAAAGCTTTTGCCAAGGGGTCACGTGGTAGCACGTGAGAGCGCCCATAGCTTCTATTTCTTTTCCTTTTTCTTTATGTGAGGCGTTGCCTCAAAGTTCTTTTATATGGATCTTTACAGGGGTCACGTGGTAGCACGTGACCCTGGTTCTTTGCTTTTTTAAAGATCTGTTCATCTTTTAAGAATTAAATTTTTCATAGGGTTAAACCCTAGCAATAACTTTAAAGGAATTAAATTCCTATTTTCTTTTGAAGAGTTATATTCTATTCTTAGATAGGGTTAAACCCTACTTTCTTTTCTATAGGAATTAAATTCCCTATATATGTAAAGAATTAAATTCTGGTATAGGGTGAAACCCTAATTTTTTAAGGGAATTAAATTCCTGTGAGTTTGAGAGAATTAAGTTCTCAATTAGGGTTAAACCCCAGTTCTGTCCATTTTGAAGGAATTAAATTCCTATAATATAGGGTTAAACCCTAATTTTATCTCAAAGGAATTAAATTCCTATAACTCTGTGAGAATTAAATTCTTTAAACTCAATTCCTCCTCTATATTTTAGATCTGCATGGCAGGATCTCAACCCAATAAGAATTAAATTCTTAATTTATGGGAAGATATGCACTTTGCAGATCTTCAACCAGAGAAAGAACTAAGTTCTTTTCTTTTATAAGAGTTAAACTCTTGGATTGAGAATTAAATTCTCTTTTTGAAGCTTTTACCCCCTTTCTTTTCTTACCTAGGGTTTTTCTTTGTAGAGAATCAAATTCTTCTTTCTTTTCTCTCCGATTCCAAGCCTCTACCTCTCTCTGTCTTCATTTCTCTATCCCTCTTGGCTCCTATTTATAGGAGAGGGAAAATAATCAATCTGTTTAGTAAATCTCTTATTGAGAGATCTGATTTACTTTCATCACTGATCTGGGCCTTTAGATTATTAGGTGAATTTTATTCATCGTTGGATTTTAAATCCAAAGATATTTCTTTGTTATTCCGGTGAGATTTAGAGAAAATCTTTCCATGTCCAAGATTTTTCCATAATTTGGTGATATTTAATCACCCTCGGATTCTTAATCCAACGGTTTTATATAATTCTTCTCCATTTTGGAAAGATTTAAATAATCTTACTCAGAATTTAATTCTGTTGAACAGCAGGGTTTTTAATGCCAGTCACGTGCGGCCACGTGACCTTTGGTCACGTGTGAGCACGTGAGCCCTAGTCACGTGTGAGAACGTGACCCACGGTCATGTGTAAGCCCGTGACCCCCTGAACATTTTCTCCTCTTCTTTGCTCTGTTCTTTGCCGCTGCTTAACCATCACGTGCCAACACATGATCACTGGTCACGTGTGAGCACGTGATGCCTCTTCTGAAACCTTTCCTGATTTTTAATTAGGGAACAAGGACGTTGCGGTCCGTAGCTAGTTTAAGGACGTTGCGTTTTATTGGGATGTGCTCATGGGTTTGGGAGTGCACCAAAGATTTGTTGGTTGTCGGGATCCTCCACCTCTTTGAAGATGTTGAAGAATTACAACGACATGTATCAGAGGTATGGAGAGATGTACCTTTGAGCCGAATTCCAGATTGAAGGGAGAGATCATGGTGGAATGAACATCATTTTAGATACCATATATTAGGAGATCATTAGTCACCTTTGGAATTAAGATCGATTTTGGGAGACCTGAGCAAAGGAGGGCTCGGTTGATTGGTGATCAAAAGGGTTTTGGTCTCGGGAGACTTGGCTAGTTTGGGCTAAGGTTGGCCTTTCATAGTGTTAAACACTAATATCTGCTCGGCGCTCACGTGCTCCCACATGAGGCTCTAAAGTAGTGTTAAACATAGTAATTTAGGGCACTCACGTGTGGCACGTGAGGTGCCTGAAAGTTGGTGCTGTGCCCTTGGGTTCAAATCCCCATCTATATATACAAGTGTTAAATACTTAATTCTTGTGGTCCTCACGTGTGAGCACGTGAGGCGCCCCAAAGTTGGGCACTGCCTCTTTGGAATTATTCCCTCTTCCCTTTATAAGTGCTAAGCACTTAGCTCATATAATGCTCACGTGCGAACACGTGAGGTGCTCAAAATGTGATCGCTGTCTTTGGAATTTTCCCCTTTTCCATATAAGTGTTAAGCAACTGTTTGGGGCTTACGTGGGACCATGTGAGGCGCCCTTTTCTTTTTATAAGTGCTAAGCACTATTGGGGGTCACGTGGGAACACGTGAGGCGCCCTAAAACGGGAACTGTCTTTAGGTTTATTCCCTTTTTCATGTAATTGCCGAGCACTCATTTTAAGGGGTCATGTGGGAACACGTGATTCAATCTCAGTCCTTTTTTGTTCATCAAAGGTGCCCACGTGGGAACACGTGAGCTTTTGTTATATAGCGTTGAACGCTAATGAATCACTAGTCTGCATGGAGATTTTAATCCGAGTTTTGAGAATTTTAGGTCTCTTGTTTTATAAGAATTAAATTCTTTTGCTGGGTTAAACCCTAGTTTTATCAGAGGAATTAAATTCCTATATACTTTTGGAAGAATTAAATTCTTTGGAATTAGTTCTTTCCCCTAAGTTTTAAATCTGCATAACAGAATCTCCCCGATGAGAATTAAATTCTCAACTTGTGGGGGGATCTGCTTCTGCAGATCTTAACCAGAGGAAGAACTAAGTTTTTTGAGAAGTGTTAAACTCTTGGTTTGAGAATTAAATTCTCTTTTGTTTTGTGGGAGCTTTTGGGAGGCTTCTGTATTTTTTTAGACGATTATGGGGTGGTCTCCTCCTTTTAGAGAATTAAATTCTCTCTCTATTTTTCTTTCCCTCACCCTCTATGTGTATATGTTTTTTCTCTCCTCTACTTGCTCCTATTTATATGAGAAGAAAAAGAACCAATTTGTTAAGAAAATTCCTCATTGAGAGATCATGATTGATTTCATGATCTTTTAGATCAATCGGTGAATTTTATTCATCGTTGATTTTTAATCGAAAGGCTCTCTGTTTAACAGAGAAGGTTTCTTGTTTGTTTAGCAAGATTATGAATATCTTGTTAGTTTTAACAAGATCAGAATTTTATTCTATCATATCTTTTAGTTTAACAAGATCAGAAATATATTTTCTTAATATAGAATTTAATTTTATCATATAGATATCTCGTTAGTTTAACATATAATTTTATTCTTATCTATAAATATCTTGTTAGTTTAATAAGATTAGGAAAATATTTTCCTATGATAGAACTTTATTCTACCAGATGATCACCGTTGGATTTTTGATCCAAAGGTTCTCTGTTTAACAGATAAGATCTTTTTAGTTTGAGGAAGATCAGGAAAATATTTCCCAAATAGAATTTAATTCTAAAATTTGACAGGTGCATTTTAAATTGGGGGCGCTCACATGCTTTGCATGTGAGTAGCAAGAGAACTCACGTGTTTAACACGTGACCCCTAGTTTGGGTTTTAGCCTGTTTATTTTCAGCGCTCATATGCTTTACATATGAGCGCTCACGTGTTTAGCACATGAGGCATGTTTGGCCATTAGTTGCTTGTTTTCAGCGCTCATATGCTTTGCATATGAGCGCCCACGTGTTTAACACATGAGGCCAAATTTTGAGGACTCTCCCCCTTTTTTATAAGGGAACAAGTAGCTCTTGGCCGAAAATTTTGGCGGGAACAAATCCCCCCACTACTTTGCCCACGTAAGTATGTACGTGGGTGAAGTAGTGCAGAGTCATGCATGGCTATAGAATTGATGGCTTAGGAGACAAGTTTAGGGTCGTTTTAGCCTAAGACTTTTTTCATGAGCCGTAAGTTCTCGCAGGAACATTGTTTTCCCTACGAGTCAAGACGAGTTGAGGAGTTCTCGCAGGAACATTGTTTTCCCTACGAGTCGAGACGAATCGAGAAGTTCTTGCTGGAACATTGTTTTCCCTACGAGTCGAGACGAATCGAGAAGTTCTCGCAAGGACATTATTTTCCCTACGAGTCGAGACGAATCGAGAACTTCTCGCAAGAACATTGTTTTCCCTACGAGTCGAGAAGACTCGTAGGGAAAACAATATTCTTTCTTTCCGCGATGCTCTATCATTTCAGCTTTTTATATCGCGAAAGTCGCGATTGCCCAATCATTTCGGCTGTTTTATCGCGGCGCCCAATCATTTTGGCTGTTTCATATGCATATATTTTGTTCGCTGATTTTTATTACGATTTCCCCATCATTTCGGCTATTTCATATGCATTTTCTTTGCTCGCTGATTTTTGTGAGTATGGAACTTGAAATCCGATACCAATCTTAGCATCAGCATCGCTGCGACTGGAATATGGCCAGGAGCGAATCATCATTTGCCTTGAAAGGACTTGGAATTTGATACCGATTTAGGCATCAGTATCGCTACAACTGGAGTATTGCCAGGAGCGAATCATCATTTGCCTTGAAAGGACTTGGAATTTAATACCGATTTAGGCATCAACATCGCTACAACTGGAATATTGTCAGGAGCGAATCATCATTTGCCTTTGTTGATTTAAACAAAGGTGGCTTAGCAAACAGGGTTAGGATCCTGTTGACTAAGGCTTTTTGACTTTACGAGCCGTAAGGGTGTTATAAAGGTATTTCTCCCTACGAGTCGAGAGGATCCCGTAGGTGTAGGTTCTCCCTAGATGTCGTGAGAACTCCCAAGTGATATTTTCTCTTGCAAGTCGTAAGGATCTTATAAGAGTGTTTTCTCCTTACAAGTCGAGAGGACTTATAAGTGAAAGATTTACGAGATTGCACCCTTTCGGGTTTCCACAAGCTCGCCGGTAGCCCTGCTGTTTTTACTCACGGCGCCCTTTCGGGTTTTCATCTGTGCCCATTTCGCTTGTGGACGTACCGTTATTTATTTATTTTTTAAGTCTTCACCGTAGGAGCTTTGATTGCAACACAGACTCCAGAAAAAGATATCGCCATGTTTGGGGTGGAGAGTACTAGTTTATAGACATTTTGGTCCATGCATCTTCGTGGGGAAGTTTTGCCGGATACTGCTTATAGAGTTTGGACTCAGGAAGATAGCGAGTGGACATGAGCGTTGTCATCTATCATTAACCTGAGCCGTGACCTGTCAAGTGTAGTATTTCTTAAGGAACCAGCTGTTTATTGGCCGGAAGGGTCTTTCGCCTTGCATATCCATGAGCAAGTAGGCCCCACCTTGGTAGACCTTGTCTATGATGTACGAACCTTCATAGTTTGGCTCAAATTTCCCTCGCTTTGCACGGTTGGGGATCATAGGTCTTTTTACGACTAGCACGAGTTCGCCTTGGTGGAATATTCTCGGCCTGATTAGTCTTTTGTATGAGCGCGTCATCCTTACTTTGTAAGCTTCCAGGTTTTGCTGCGCCATGAGACGAGTTTCATCGAGGGCATCGAGCTCCTCAAGCCGAAGATGGGCATTTTCTTCATCCGTCAGCTCGTATCGAACTGCAACTCGTAGCGAGGGTAGCTCTATTTCAAGGGAAGCACCGCTTCCGTGCCGAATACCAATGCGAATGGCGTTGTATTCATGGCCGTTTTGAACGTGGTTCGATACGCCCAGAGAGCTTCATGCAGTTTCTCCTGCCAGTCCTTTTTGTTTCTGGACACTCTTTTCTTTATGATCTTCGTTAAGGTTTTCTTGAAAGCCTCAGCTAGACCGTTAGCTCGGGGATTATAGACTGAAGAATATCTCCAATCTATTTTATGCTGTTGTGTGAAGCGACTGATTTTATGGCTTCTGTAGGCTGGCCCGTTATCAGAGATAATCCGTCGTGGAGTGCCGAACCGGTAGATGACGTGTGTCCTGAAGAAATGGAGTATGTTCTCCGTCTTCACTTCCTTTAGCGGTACTACTTCTGCCCACTTGGAGAAGTAATTGGTCGTTGCCAATATGAATCAATGTCCTTTAGATGACGCTGGTTCGATAGGCCCGATTATATCGGTTTCCCACATTTCGAACGGCCAACTGGCCAACGTCGGGTGTAGCGGATTTGGATGCTGGTGGATGAAGTCCCATGAATTTGGCACGAGTGACACTGCTTCATATATTTGAGACAATCCTGAATCATCGTGGGCTAATAGTAACCCATTCTCTTGATCTTCAGCTTCATCTTGGGCCTAGCTTGATGGGAACCACAGAGTCCGTCGTGGGTTTCTTGGACGACCCTTTTTTCTTCTTCTGGTCCCAGGCATCTCAGCCACAGACAGTCGAATGATCTCTTATAAAGAGTATCATTGACGAAGGTGAAAGACAGGGCTCGCTTCATGAGCTGATGTCTCGACGACGTGTTTTCGGGTGTTCAATGGGATTTGAAGTAGTTTATGAAGACTTTTCTCCAATCCTTAGCATGTTTTTCGTCCTCTATTTAGAAAGCCGCTTGTTTGATCGCTTCCTCTTCTTCAGATGTCTCTGGAGGTATTTCTGCCGGCGTGAGAATCCGGCGGCTTTGTACAATGATCCTTACGTCATCGAGGTTTTCATCGGCCAGTTCCTTAGCAAGCTTGGCTAATGCATCCGCCTTGCTATTTTTCGCCCGCAGTATGCTTTCCAGGATGTAGGAGGGAATCCGAATCAGCAGTTGCTGTACTCTTTCGCCATACTTTACCAACTCTTGTTTGCATGTCTGATAGTCGCCATTTACTTGGCTAATGACTAGCTAGGAGTCTCCATATATATGGAGGCTTTCGATGCCCATGTCAACAACAATCTCAAAACCTGCTATCAAAGCTTCATATTCCGCTTTGTTTGTTTGTTCTTGGCTCCGTTAAGGAAAGGGCAAAACGCATTATCTCTCCTTATGGAGTCACAAAGATAAGGCCTACCCCAGCTTTGATTATGGGGGTGTTTTGATTTTGCTTTTTCATAGAAGATGCTCCATCGAAGTAGAGTTCCCATCGGGCATTATTTCCTTCATCCTCCCCATCGATTGCATCAAACACGTGTTCATCTGGCAATTCGCAATTTAAGGGAGAGTCGGCTGGTATTAGATATTCAACAAGAAAGTCAGCAATGGCCTGTCCTTTCACTGCCCTGAGAGGTCGATATGTTATCGAGAACTCCATTAAGAGGAGGGCCCATTTGGCAAACCTTCCTGTTAGTATGACTCTTGACATCAAGCACTTGAGAGGATCCACCTTTGATATGAGATGAACCTCATGTGCCAATGCATAATGCCTGAGCTTCGTTATCGTGAAGATTAGTGCCAGGCAATGCTTTTCAATGGGGGAGTAGTTGTTTTCTGCCCCCAGAAGAACTCGACTCAAATAGTAGAGAGCTCTTTCCTTCCCTTGGTCGTTCTCTTATGCCTATAGCGCGCCTAAAGAACCCTTAAGGGTTGTTGTGTATAGGATTAGGGGCTTTTCTTTAACCGGGGCGGTCAGTACCAGCAGATTCTGCAGGTATTGCTTGATTTTGTCCCGTGCACTCTGGCATTTATGATCCCAGACGAACGGGGTCCCCTTCTTCATTAGATGGTTGTAGGGACGGCATTTGCCGAGGAGGTTGACTTTAGAGTTTGACACCTGTTTAAGTATCTGTATCTCTACAACTGGCATATTACCAGGAGCGATTCATCATTTGCCTTGTGAGGACTCAGAATTTGATACTGATTAAAGCATCAGTATCGCTACAACTGGAATAGTGCCAGGAGCGAATCATCATTTTCCCCTGTCGATTTGGACAAAGGTGGCTTAGTAGACAGGGTTAGGATTCTGTTGTCTAAGACTTTTGACTTTATGAGCCGTAAGGGTCTCATAAAGGGTTTTCTCCCTATGAGTCATAAGGATCGTAGCCGTATTTTCTCCTTAAGAATCGTGGGGATTCCTAAGTGATGTCTTCTCTTGTAAGTCGTAAGGATCTTCCAAGAGTGTTTTCTCCTTATAAGTCGAGAGGACTACAAGTGTTATTCACCATATGGGGACATTTCTTGCCATTTGTAGAACTAGGCAAATAAATATTTATTCGTGCCCATAGATTGCATACAAGGGTCAATATGGACCGCCTGCAGGGTAATTTGAGAGATATGACGGCTTAAGAACAGGTCTAGATCCCTGTAACTTAAGGCTTTTGAATCCTATGAGCCGCGAGGGTCTCACAGGGGGGATTCTCCTCACGAGTCATGATGATCTCGTAAGTGTATTTATTTTAACAAGGTTGCGCCCTTCTGGGTTTTCCCAAGCTCGTCGGCAGTCATGCTGTTTTTACTCACGGTGCCCTTTCGGGTTTTCATCCGTGCCCATCTTGCTTGTGGACGTACCATTTTTTTAACGAGATTGCGCCCTTCCGGGTTTTCACAAGCTCGCCGACAGTCCTGCTTTTTTTACTCACGGCGCCCTTTTGGGTTTTTATCCGTGCCCATTTTTCTTGTGGACGTATCGTTTTTTTAGCAGAGTATTCCACTAGATTGTAGGATCTGTTTGTAGGCCCCTTAATATCCTTCCTTTTCTTTGAAAAGAAAAGACCAATCTACATAGAGATTCTTCCGCCAGTGAGAAATATGCCCCTTGTGTATATTTCGGGGGGAACGAGTACCCATGCCGTCGCTGTTTTGGTGACAGGTTTCTTCAGAGCCGCTTATTTTTGTTGAGCGTAGGTGACAAACACCATCTTGCCTCCACTTTTCACTCTTCATCATCGGATGAGAAAGTGTCTTGACCCATTTGATCCAATCGAGCCATTTTATCCATGAGTTCTTGGAAGGTCGGGAATGCCTTTGAATTTGGGTCAAGTATGGCTATGAGCATTCCCATGGCTGCAACTTCATCGATGCGTTGCTCGCAATTGACCTGAGATTTCGCCATCGGGTAACATATTGAACCCAAGTCTCGTTCGGTCTAACCCTTTAGTTGACCAGTGCCGTCACGGTAGTATGTTCGTTCTCATTAGCGAATCCCTGACAGAAGAGCATATCCATTTCGTCGGAGCTCTTCACGAAATCATTTGGGAGTTCCGCATACCATTCGAAGGTGATGCCCGCCAGACCGCTGACAAACTTTCAGAGGAGTAGTATGTCATTTCCTCCAGTATTTCTGCACATGAATTTAAATCGCGCAATGTGCTGGCGAGGATTCCCGGTTCCTTTATACATGTGGAACGTTGGAAGTGTGTACTCTGGCGGGTACTGTATTTGATCGTACCACATCGGATACGGTCGACCAGTCTTGATTGATCTATTTGCGGCTTCACTGGCGTAGTGAGCTTCGATTCGCTGAGCGATATATGTGTCCAGCTTTTCTTTTAGAAATCATTTCCTCCTCAGCCGTTGATGAGATTTGCAGAGGATTTGAAATGTCATCCTTATCTTTAAGACCGACTACCGGCGGTTCATTTGTCAGTGGTTCCGATTGAAACATCATTCAAGCCATATTCTGAATCAGAAGGGCCATCTGGTTCATTTTTGTGGACATTTCTGCCGCTTCTTCATCTCTCTTTTTCAGAGCGCGGTTTAGGAAATCAATATCCGACTTCTTCTCTACTCTTTCTTCGGGTGCATCCTCGGAATTTTTCTTAGGCGATGGATTAGCGTTTGCTGCCGCCTGAGCGAGCATCTTCTGCAACTTTTCACGTTGCAGTTGAACTTTTATCAGGGACTGAGCTTGAGGTCGGTGACTAGTAGTAGCTCGAACTTCGTCTTTGGAATTCACCACATAGACTATGTGAACTACCATGCCCCTAGGCTTGGGGTGCTTGGAGTTTTGGCCTTTGGAGTTTGCTTCGGGCACTTGAGCTTTATTAGGCCTCTCTCTTTTTTTGTGAAAAGATGCTTTGGTTTTGGGAGGAACCGCTGTATCAGGATCCGTATTGGGATGAGCCCCCTGTATTTGAAAGGGGATTTGTCAGAATTTGGCTGACGTCTAGGGGAAGAGCTGCGGTTAACGATAGAGACCTTCACCTGCTTCCACATCTTATATATAGATGAGGAAAGTTGTCTTAGGGAGCAAAATGGTTTCTGCTCTCGTGGGATCTCCATGGGCTATGGAGACTTCTTCAATATTGCGGTGGGTGAATTTTGTTTGACCCTTCGCAACAGTTTGAAGCTGTTCTCGGTTGGAACAACAACATTCACCAAAACAGGACCATACGGAGAACTGCCCCCAGCTTATTTTGTACGATGTCGATATCGACGTCGACCGTTTCTTGTGGCCGTGATTTGATTAGCCTCAGGATTTTTCCGAGCCTGCTCTCTGTTTCCTTTGAGAGCTTAATATTCTACCCCCTGTGTTGACCTTGGTCCTTGGCAGGTGTCAGTTGTTTGAGGACTGATTCTGTCGGCAAAGTTACAGCTTGGGGAATCAACCTGTGGAAGACAGACTTCCTCTGGGCTTCCTCCATCGGCGTTGAGGCATTGAGGGTGGGAGGTGGGAGCATCGACCCAAAGAGAAACCCGTTGATTTCTTGAAGAGCCGGATTATAGATATTTGAGGCTGCAAGTGGCCCATACTTGACTCCACCATATATGACAAAGCCTGAGTTGCTAGGGTGGAAGCAAACGCCATTCTTCATAAGGACGAAACGCTGGCTTCAGTATCTCATCCTCCAAGGTCAACCACAAACATATACACCACGATTATCTGATCACAGGTGTTCCCCGCCGAAATACGGAGATGCGACCGCGTAGGTCCGTCTTGCCTGAATTTCGGGGCAGATGCTAATTGGTGCTATCCGTCCACCTCTCCGAAGATGCCAAGTTTATTTATGACACCGTGTATCGAAAGTTTAAACGGATGCGGCCGATGTAGCAGACTTCGTCAGATCCCCCCTCACTTGAGGGGTTTTTGATTGTGGGGACGCTCTTTCCTGCAGGCGCAAGCCCCTGCAGTTAATTACGCCATCGCATCCCGGTAACCACTTTCTCCTTCTCCAGATGGTCAGTTCATGTTGTGTGTATTTCTTTTGTTTTTGGTTGCCCGTAGATTGTATACGGAGACTAATTTATGTTATCGCCCGTAGGGCGTGGATTAGTCCAAATCCGTATTTTCTTAGATTTGGGTTTGGGGGTTGGGTTTAAGGATACGTTAGTCTCATTTGAGACTAAGATCAACTTAAACGTTTGTTAAGGATACGTTAGTCTCATTTGAGACTAAGATCAACTTAAACATTAGTTAAGGATACGTTAGTCTAATTTTAGACTAAGATCAACTTAACGGGATCATTTAGATCCAACAAAACAACATTTGGACTCTATCGTTTAGTTTAGGGACATTGCGGTCGATTAGTTTAAGGACATTACGGTCCAAGGTTAAGGACATCATAGTCCATAGGTTTAAAGGGACCCCACAGTCCGAGGTTAAGGACATCATAGTCCGTGGGTTTAAAGGGACCCCACAGTCCGAGGTTAAGGACATCATAGTCCATGGGCTTAAGGACCCCACAGTCCGAGGTTAAGGATATCATAGTCCATGAGTTTAAGGACCCCATAGTCCGAGGTTAAGGACATCATAGTCCATGGGTTTAAGGACCCCACAGTTCGTAAAGTGTTTAGTTGTCGGGACCCGTCACCTCTCTGAAGACGTTGAAGGATTACAACGACAAATATCAGAGGAGTGAAGAGATGTACCCTTGAAACAATTTTGGTTGGGAGATCTATAATTGGATTGATTTAAGGATCGTTAATCTCATTTGAGATTAGTATCAACTTAAATGTTTGTTAAGGATACGTTAGTCTAATTTTAGACTAAGATCTACTTAACAGGATCATTTAGATCCAACAAAAGAGCATTTGGGCTCTATTGCAGTCCGAGTTCAGATGCAAACATGGATTTGAAAATGCACCAGATAGTTATTGGCCATTGGGACCCACCACCTCTCTGAAAACGTTAAAGAATTACAACGACATGCATCAGAGGTATGAAGAGATGTACCCTTGAACTAATTTTGGTTGAAAGGCTCTGGGTTCTACTTTGAATGTCATATGAGATGACCAATTTTGGAAGACAAAAGTGTGTTTGAGGTTCAGTCAAAAGAGGGTACCGCCTCTGAAAAACTTGGCTAGTTCAAGCTAAGATTGGCTTCGATATAGTGTTAAACACTAGAGTGCACTCGGCTATCACGTGCTCCCACGTGATGCGCTCAGAATAGTGCTGAACACTAGGGATACAGCGCCCAAAATAGTGTTAAACACTAAAAAAGGAAGCGCTCACGTGGGGTCACATGAGGCGGTTGAGTGTTCAGCCCAAACTTCCCTTATCTTATTCTCAGAGTATTTAAATAAGTGTTAAAACACTTTTAGTCTTCACGGCCATCACGTGTGGGCACGTGATGGGTATCCATGCACTTATATTAAAAGGATTTGCTAGGGGTCACGTGGGGACACGTGAGGGTGCCCATGCATTGGATTTTAATCCTTCAATTCTTTCCATCTTCTCTTTTTTAAAGAGGTGTTTTATCAGGGGTCACGTGGGGACACGTGAGGCATTGCCTCCAAGCTTGTTCTTCCTCATTTTGAGGAGTTTGTTTAAGGGTCACATGGGGACACGTGAGGCACCCAAAATATATTCTGCCCTTCTTTATTTTGAGAAGTCTGTTTAAGGGTCACATGGGGACACGTGACCTAGTCTTGTTCGTTCTCTTTCTACTCATTGAGGATGAAGGTCACGTGTTACCACGTGATCAGGTTTACGTGCTACCACGTGATCAGGTTTACGTGCATGGAGAGTTTAAGTCCTTGTTTAAGAATTAAATTCTTTGGTTGGGTTAAACCCTAATTCTGTTTTGAGGAATTAAATTCCTATGCATATGGAAGAATTAAATTCTTATGTAGAGTTAAACCCTAGTTACATTTGGAGGAATTAAATTCCTATGAATTTGGAAGAATTAAATTCTTATGTAGGGTTAAACCCTAGTTTCATTTGGAGGAATTAAATTCCTATGAATTTGGGGGAATTAAATTCCTTAAACTTAATTCTCCCTCTAAGTTTTGG
Organism: Agapanthus africanus; assembly: GCA_030015575.1. NCBI lineage: Eukaryota > Viridiplantae > Streptophyta > Magnoliopsida > Asparagales > Amaryllidaceae > Agapanthus > Agapanthus africanus. Next base: position 109,167,589 of record CM057337.1, read on the forward strand.
ATCTGCATGGCAGAATCTTCCCGATGACAATTAAATTCTCAAATTGTGGGGAGATCTGCTTCTGCAGATCTTCAACCAAAGGAAGAACTAAGTTCTTATTCAGAAGAGTTAAACTCTTAAATTGAGAATTAAATTCTCTTTGTTTTATGGAGCTTAGATCTCTTTCCCCTTTCTCACCTAGGGTTTCTTTCTCTTCTGAAGAAATCTTCTTTTCTCTCTGTTGTTGTATCTCTCTTTAAAAAAATTCCAAGCATCCTTCTCTTCTCTTCTTGGCTCCTATTTATAGGAGAAAGAAAAGAATCAGTTTGTTTAGTCAATCTTTCATTAATAGATTTTAATTGATTTTGTAACCAACATGATCTTTTAGATCACTCAGTGAATTTTATTCACCATTGGATTTTTAATCCAAAAGATCTTTTATCTGTTATTCCTAGCAAATTTCAGGGAAATCTTTTCTTGTATATAATCTTTCTATAAATTGGTGATTTTTAATCACCATTGGATTTTTAATCCAACGGTGCTCCACTTTACAGAGCACAATCTTTTTGTTTGGATAGATCTAGAGAAATATTTTTCCAACTAGGATTTTTGATTTCCCTTAATTAGAATTTAATTCTGTTAGTTTAGAAGGTTTAAGAGCCTATCACGTGTTAGCACGTGACCCCACTAATTGACCAATTTATTAGAATTTAATTCTATTGGTTTAGAGGGCTCAGGAACCCATCACTGATTAATTATTTAATTAGAATTTAATTCTATTGTTTCAGAGGGTTTAAGAGCCTATCACGTGTTGGCACATGACTCCACTGATTAATTATTTCCAATTATTTATTTTATTCAGTGCCTACAGGTTTTGCCTGTAAATGGTCCCGTGTCTGCACGTGACGCCCGGTCACGTGTGGGCACGTGATGCCTGGTCACGTATGGGCACGTGATACCTCATAACTTTTGATCCCGGATGAATTATGAGGCCCATAATATATCAAATCGAAGGATTTTTTGAGACTCTTTCGATGCCATCAGAATTTAGTTATTTCTCATTCAGGAGTTTGTCAAAATGCAGCCCGGAAAATACTGGTTCGCATTTTCTTCCTTAGATTACACGTGCATAGCATATTTGCTCATAACTTTTGATCCCGGGTGAATTATGAAGCCCATAATATATCAAATCGAAGTCTTCTTCGAGACGCTTTCTATACAATTAGAATTTAGCTGTTTCACATTCAGAAGTTTGTCAAAATACAGCCCGAAAAATACTGGTTCACATTTTCTTAAACGGATCGCTGCCATTTGATACCTTGGGCTCTTTTACGCAGAAATTTTTTGGCGGGAATAAAGGGAAAAACACGACACACGAAGTGTGGAGTGGAAAGAGAAAGAGGTCCCACCGGGCGTACAAGAATCTGTTTACCGCCGAAAACGGAAGACGGATCCGAGATGGATCGTTTTGCCTGAATTTATGGGCAGATGCTATTTGGATTTATCCGTCCACCTCTCTGAAGATGCCACCAAGTTGGATTTATCGGAGGTTTGGACAGATGCGGCCGTTGTAGCAGACTTCGTCAGATTCCCCCTCATTTCTGAGGGATTTTTTTATTGTGGGGACGCTCTTCCCTGCAGGCGCAAACCCCTGTTGTTAATTATGTTACCGCGTAGCGATAACCACTTTCTCCTGCTCCAGAAGGTAACATCATGTCGTGTGTGTTTGTTTTATTTTTTGTTGCATTTTTTGTTGCTCGTAGATTGTAGACGGAGACTAATTTATGTTGTCGCCCATAGGGCGTGGATTAGTCCAAATCCGTATATTCTTAGATTTGGGTTTGGGTTGATTTAAGGATCGCTAATCTCGTTTGAGATTAATATCAACTTAAACGTTTTGTTGAGGATACGCTAGTCTAATTTTAAACTAAGCTCTACTCAACAGGATTTTGGGATTATTCAGACAAAAAAAGTGCATTTGGGCTCCATTGTTTTAGTTTAAGGACGTTACGGTTCGGTGTTAGTTTAAGGACATTACGGTCCATAACTAGTTTAAAGACGTTGCGGTCCATAGCTAGTTTAAGGACATTGCGGTCCATTGGGATCTGCTCATGGGTTTGGGAGTGCACCAAAGAGCTGTTGGTTGTCGGGACCCTCCACCTCTCTGAAGACGTTGAAGAATTACAACGACATATATCAGAGGTATGGAAAGATGTACCCTTGAACCGAATTCCAGATTGAAGGGAGAGATCATGGTGGAATGAACATCATTTTAAATACCATCTGTTAGGAGATCATTAGTCATCTCTGAAAGTCCATGCCACGCACCGCACGGGATCGCGGGGAGGCGGAATTTTTAAAAAACTATTTTCAAAAGCTTTGTGACATAGACTATACGCCAAGATCGTTGCTAAACCTTTACTAACAACAAGATCAAGAGATCTAACTACATGTACATAAGTTACACCTCACGTTCATGTCCTTCAGGTCTTCATTCCTCGATGTCCTCCACCTCGTCGTCGACTCCATGGATGGTATCGGATCGCCACCTCCTCGTCGGCCTTCTCAAATCAAAGATGATCCACCCGAAAGAATGTGCATCAAGCTCCTACCTCAACCGAAGCTACTAGGGCATCATGTTCGCTACACAAGATGTCGTAGAAGATGTAGAGTATGAAGATAGATTGGGATGTCTCTTTTCATCCTAAGTTACTCAACACCTGAGTGTTCTAGGGTATGAGGAAGAAGATGATAGGTTTTTGGAAAAGCTAGTGAAGTTTTTGCATAAGAATGAGAATGGCTTTCTTGTTGTGATGTGAACTGAACCAAAACCTTTTTCCTTGTGAATAATTCATTTAGGAAAATGAATTAAGGTTCAAATTCAATCAAGTGACTCATAGGATGAAAACCCTACAAGTGGCACTGTAAGCCATGTCCAATTCTATGCAAAAATTCACCTCATTTCCAATATGCATAATTCAATAAACATTTAATCTAAAATGTTAATACAAATTATGATGTGTCATCTTCTAGAAGCATCTTTGAATAAATTACAAAAATTCCCCTCGTCCGTATATACATACCTGTATCCGTATTTAGAAAAATACGAATACAAAAGAGACGGAAAACTATCCATCAATATAATAGTAGGATCCGGCTTAAACCAAAGCCCACTTGTATTGTTCGTCCGTATCATCATCCGTATACAAGTACACGTACGTGACCGAACCCTGTCGTAAAACCATACGACCTCTACATCTTTTGCCCGATGCAGGGAAACCCTCTGTGTGGGACTGTAAAGACTCGACACTACGCTGGCAGTGGGTTTAACCACAGGCCGCAAGTGGCACTAGCTGTACGTAACGGCCCCCGCTGTACGTAACGGCCCCCAAGTATATGTCGATGAGAAAGCCGATGAGAATAACTCATCCGAACTCCAACTGAGCCTATCTGTGACAATCTCCGTACAGTCCGATCTGTTCGTCTAAGTGTATCGCATATCGGTCCTAGGGGCGGCAAGCGTCAGACCCCTAATAGTGCAATAAGTCGTGTCGGATGGGCTCTGACACGCTCCGACAGTCCGTGGGTTTAAAGGGACCCCACAGTCCGAGGTTAAGGACATCATAGTCCATGGGCTTAAGGACCCCACAGTCCGAGGTTAAGGATATCATAGTCCATGAGTTTAAGGACCCCATAGTCCGAGGTTAAGGACATCATAGTCCATGGGTTTAAGGACCCCACAGTTCGTAAAGTGTTTAGTTGTCGGGACCCGTCACCTCTCTGAAGACGTTGAAGGATTACAACGACAAATATCAGAGGAGTGAAGAGATGTACCCTTGAAACAATTTTGGTTGGGAGATCTATAATTGGATTGATTTAAGGATCGTTAATCTCATTTGAGATTAGTATCAACTTAAATGTTTGTTAAGGATACGTTAGTCTAATTTTAGACTAAGATCTACTTAACAGGATCATTTAGATCCAACAAAAGAGCATTTGGGCTCTATTGCAGTCCGAGTTCAGATGCAAACATGGATTTGAAAATGCACCAGATAGTTATTGGCCATTGGGACCCACCACCTCTCTGAAAACGTTAAAGAATTACAACGACATGCATCAGAGGTATGAAGAGATGTACCCTTGAACTAATTTTGGTTGAAAGGCTCTGGGTTCTACTTTGAATGTCATATGAGATGACCAATTTTGGAAGACAAAAGTGTGTTTGAGGTTCAGTCAAAAGAGGGTACCGCCTCTGAAAAACTTGGCTAGTTCAAGCTAAGATTGGCTTCGATATAGTGTTAAACACTAGAGTGCACTCGGCTATCACGTGCTCCCACGTGATGCGCTCAGAATAGTGCTGAACACTAGGGATACAGCGCCCAAAATAGTGTTAAACACTAAAAAAGGAAGCGCTCACGTGGGGTCACATGAGGCGGTTGAGTGTTCAGCCCAAACTTCCCTTATCTTATTCTCAGAGTATTTAAATAAGTGTTAAAACACTTTTAGTCTTCACGGCCATCACGTGTGGGCACGTGATGGGTATCCATGCACTTATATTAAAAGGATTTGCTAGGGGTCACGTGGGGACACGTGAGGGTGCCCATGCATTGGATTTTAATCCTTCAATTCTTTCCATCTTCTCTTTTTTAAAGAGGTGTTTTATCAGGGGTCACGTGGGGACACGTGAGGCATTGCCTCCAAGCTTGTTCTTCCTCATTTTGAGGAGTTTGTTTAAGGGTCACATGGGGACACGTGAGGCACCCAAAATATATTCTGCCCTTCTTTATTTTGAGAAGTCTGTTTAAGGGTCACATGGGGACACGTGACCTAGTCTTGTTCGTTCTCTTTCTACTCATTGAGGATGAAGGTCACGTGTTACCACGTGATCAGGTTTACGTGCTACCACGTGATCAGGTTTACGTGCATGGAGAGTTTAAGTCCTTGTTTAAGAATTAAATTCTTTGGTTGGGTTAAACCCTAATTCTGTTTTGAGGAATTAAATTCCTATGCATATGGAAGAATTAAATTCTTATGTAGAGTTAAACCCTAGTTACATTTGGAGGAATTAAATTCCTATGAATTTGGAAGAATTAAATTCTTATGTAGGGTTAAACCCTAGTTTCATTTGGAGGAATTAAATTCCTATGAATTTGGGGGAATTAAATTCCTTAAACTTAATTCTCCCTCTAAGTTTTGGATCTGCATGGCAGAATCTTCCCGATGACAATTAAATTCTCAAATTGTGGGGAGATCTGCTTCTGCAGATCTTCAACCAAAGGAAGAACTAAGTTCTTATTCAGAAGAGTTAAACTCTTAAATTGAGAATTAAATTCTCTTTGTTTTATGGAGCTTAGATCTCTTTCCCCTTTCTCACCTAGGGTTTCTTTCTCTTCTGAAGAAATCTTCTTTTCTCTCTGTTGTTGTATCTCTCTTTAAAAAAATTCCAAGCATCCTTCTCTTCTCTTCTTGGCTCCTATTTATAGGAGAAAGAAAAGAATCAGTTTGTTTAGTCAATCTTTCATTAATAGATTTTAATTGATTTTGTAACCAACATGATCTTTTAGATCACTCAGTGAATTTTATTCACCATTGGATTTTTAATCCAAAAGATCTTTTATCTGTTATTCCTAGCAAATTTCAGGGAAATCTTTTCTTGTATATAATCTTTCTATAAATTGGTGATTTTTAATCACCATTGGATTTTTAATCCAACGGTGCTCCACTTTACAGAGCACAATCTTTTTGTTTGGATAGATCTAGAGAAATATTTTTCCAACTAGGATTTTTGATTTCCCTTAATTAGAATTTAATTCTGTTAGTTTAGAAGGTTTAAGAGCCTATCACGTGTTAGCACGTGACCCCACTAATTGACCAATTTATTAGAATTTAATTCTATTGGTTTAGAGGGCTCAGGAACCCATCACTGATTAATTATTTAATTAGAATTTAATTCTATTGTTTCAGAGGGTTTAAGAGCCTATCACGTGTTGGCACATGACTCCACTGATTAATTATTTCCAATTATTTATTTTATTCAGTGCCTACAGGTTTTGCCTGTAAATGGTCCCGTGTCTGCACGTGACGCCCGGTCACGTGTGGGCACGTGATGCCTGGTCACGTATGGGCACGTGATACCTCATAACTTTTGATCCCGGATGAATTATGAGGCCCATAATATATCAAATCGAAGGATTTTTTGAGACTCTTTCGATGCCATCAGAATTTAGTTATTTCTCATTCAGGAGTTTGTCAAAATGCAGCCCGGAAAATACTGGTTCGCATTTTCTTCCTTAGATTACACGTGCATAGCATATTTGCTCATAACTTTTGATCCCGGGTGAATTATGAAGCCCATAATATATCAAATCGAAGTCTTCTTCGAGACGCTTTCTATACAATTAGAATTTAGCTGTTTCACATTCAGAAGTTTGTCAAAATACAGCCCGAAAAATACTGGTTCACATTTTCTTAAACGGATCGCTGCCATTTGATACCTTGGGCTCTTTTACGCAGAAATTTTTTGGCGGGAATAAAGGGAAAAACACGACACACGAAGTGTGGAGTGGAAAGAGAAAGAGGTCCCACCGGGCGTACAAGAATCTGTTTACCGCCGAAAACGGAAGACGGATCCGAGATGGATCGTTTTGCCTGAATTTATGGGCAGATGCTATTTGGATTTATCCGTCCACCTCTCTGAAGATGCCACCAAGTTGGATTTATCGGAGGTTTGGACAGATGCGGCCGTTGTAGCAGACTTCGTCAGATTCCCCCTCATTTCTGAGGGATTTTTTTATTGTGGGGACGCTCTTCCCTGCAGGCGCAAACCCCTGTTGTTAATTATGTTACCGCGTAGCGATAACCACTTTCTCCTGCTCCAGAAGGTAACATCATGTCGTGTGTGTTTGTTTTATTTTTTGTTGCATTTTTTGTTGCTCGTAGATTGTAGACGGAGACTAATTTATGTTGTCGCCCATAGGGCGTGGATTAGTCCAAATCCGTATATTCTTAGATTTGGGTTTGGGTTGATTTAAGGATCGCTAATCTCGTTTGAGATTAATATCAACTTAAACGTTTTGTTGAGGATACGCTAGTCTAATTTTAAACTAAGCTCTACTCAACAGGATTTTGGGATTATTCAGACAAAAAAAGTGCATTTGGGCTCCATTGTTTTAGTTTAAGGACGTTACGGTTCGGTGTTAGTTTAAGGACATTACGGTCCATAACTAGTTTAAAGACGTTGCGGTCCATAGCTAGTTTAAGGACATTGCGGTCCATTGGGATCTGCTCATGGGTTTGGGAGTGCACCAAAGAGCTGTTGGTTGTCGGGACCCTCCACCTCTCTGAAGACGTTGAAGAATTACAACGACATATATCAGAGGTATGGAAAGATGTACCCTTGAACCGAATTCCAGATTGAAGGGAGAGATCATGGTGGAATGAACATCATTTTAAATACCATCTGTTAGGAGATCATTAGTCATCTCTGAAAGTCCATGCCACGCACCGCACGGGATCGCGGGGAGGCGGAATTTTTAAAAAACTATTTTCAAAAGCTTTGTGACATAGACTATACGCCAAGATCGTTGCTAAACCTTTACTAACAACAAGATCAAGAGATCTAACTACATGTACATAAGTTACACCTCACGTTCATGTCCTTCAGGTCTTCATTCCTCGATGTCCTCCACCTCGTCGTCGACTCCATGGATGGTATCGGATCGCCACCTCCTCGTCGGCCTTCTCAAATCAAAGATGATCCACCCGAAAGAATGTGCATCAAGCTCCTACCTCAACCGAAGCTACTAGGGCATCATGTTCGCTACACAAGATGTCGTAGAAGATGTAGAGTATGAAGATAGATTGGGATGTCTCTTTTCATCCTAAGTTACTCAACACCTGAGTGTTCTAGGGTATGAGGAAGAAGATGATAGGTTTTTGGAAAAGCTAGTGAAGTTTTTGCATAAGAATGAGAATGGCTTTCTTGTTGTGATGTGAACTGAACCAAAACCTTTTTCCTTGTGAATAATTCATTTAGGAAAATGAATTAAGGTTCAAATTCAATCAAGTGACTCATAGGATGAAAACCCTACAAGTGGCACTGTAAGCCATGTCCAATTCTATGCAAAAATTCACCTCATTTCCAATATGCATAATTCAATAAACATTTAATCTAAAATGTTAATACAAATTATGATGTGTCATCTTCTAGAAGCATCTTTGAATAAATTACAAAAATTCCCCTCGTCCGTATATACATACCTGTATCCGTATTTAGAAAAATACGAATACAAAAGAGACGGAAAACTATCCATCAATATAATAGTAGGATCCGGCTTAAACCAAAGCCCACTTGTATTGTTCGTCCGTATCATCATCCGTATACAAGTACACGTACGTGACCGAACCCTGTCGTAAAACCATACGACCTCTACATCTTTTGCCCGATGCAGGGAAACCCTCTGTGTGGGACTGTAAAGACTCGACACTACGCTGGCAGTGGGTTTAACCACAGGCCGCAAGTGGCACTAGCTGTACGTAACGGCCCCCGCTGTACGTAACGGCCCCCAAGTATATGTCGATGAGAAAGCCGATGAGAATAACTCATCCGAACTCCAACTGAGCCTATCTGTGACAATCTCCGTACAGTCCGATCTGTTCGTCTAAGTGTATCGCATATCGGTCCTAGGGGCGGCAAGCGTCAGACCCCTAATAGTGCAATAAGTCGTGTCGGAGCGTGTCAGAGCCCATTACACCCCGAGAAACTACTGGAGTACCTATCAGTAAATCTCGCTTGCTCTGGTCAGGGACTTTGTGTAATGGCTCTCCAAACACAGCGCGATATCAACCCCTAATACCGGGAGAGACGAATCCTATCTAACCGCTACTGCCTCCAAGTGCTTCGGGACTGCACCCAACTATTACCTGTTTGCACAACTCCTTTGAGCGTGGTAAGGTAATAATCAAAGTACAGTGGGAACACACTCAAGGCGAAGCGGCAGTGTTAAGTCGACGGACTAAGCTGTAATCATGTCACCTGAGAACTGCTACCCGACGATAGGTATAATACCAACCAACAGTTCCCGACGAGTCCTGTCCGGTGTACTCATAACCCAATGAGCACCTGCATACTATTTCCAGTATGACGTACTAATGGCTGTGGGACAGACCATCTCCCCTGCTGGGATGAGCAGCGTATACACTAGTCTACTCTGGAGTATCGATACCCTGTCACGATAATTCTATGACTATGGACCTGTATAAGGATGTGCTTACAGCCTACCCATCCCCCACTAATGTGACTGCCATCACAACGCTGGTAATCAAGCAAAAGATCCAAAGGGCTCTACTAATATGTATAAGCTATATGCTAAAAGAAACACATGAACATATTGAAATAGAAACAAACCAAGTAGCAAACTACTATTTTGAGCAAGACAGTTAATACAACTGTGAATATCCCAAAGCTTCCATTAAGTAATATACAAATCAGTATGATACAATAATGGCCTATAGGGCATATACACTAACAATCTTTGGAACTAAGATCGATTTGGGGAGACCTGAGCATAGGAGGGCTCGGTGGATTGGTGATCAAAAGGGTTTTGGCCTTGGGAGACTTGGCTAGTTTGGGCTAAGGTTGGCTTCTCATAGTGTTAAACACTAATATCTGCTCCGCGCTCACGTGCTCCCATGTAAGGCTCTAGAGTAGTGTTAAACACTGAAATTTGGGGCGCTCACGTGTGGCACGTGAGATGCCTGAAAGTTGGTGCTGTGCCCTTGGGTTCAAATCCCCGTCTATATATACAAGTGTTAAACACTTAATTACTGTGGCCTTCACGTGTGAGCACGTGAGGCGCCCCAATGTTTGGCACCACCTCTTTGGATTTATTCCCTCTTCCCTTTATAAGTGCTAAGCACTTAGCTCATAAAATGCTCACGTGCGAACACATGAGGTGCTTAAAATATGATCGTTGTCTTTGGAATTTTCCCCTTTCCATATAAGTGTTAAGCAACTATTTGGGGGTCATGTGAGGCACCCTTTTCCTTTATAAGTGCTAAGCACTATTGGGGGTCACGAGGGAACACGCGTGTCAAGCCCCGTTTCCCAGTGTACGGGCAGAGGATGCGACGGGGCTGCTACGTATTTACTCAGAAGTAAACACGCTAAGCGTATCTAAGCAATATAAAATAAAATGTACACAAGAGACAAGATGTAAATGAACATCAACTTTATTATTAAACATTCTTTTTACAATACAACTGAAATGAAAATATATGGAATGAAAGTAATGCCTAAACAATGGCATAACAGAAATTTAAAGGAAATGTAATGTACAAGTGAATCTAAAACTCTGGGTCTTCAGTAAACTGATCCAAGTTTTCGCTGCTGGGCTCAATCTCCAGTGAGTCCGAATCACCTGACGACATTCCAAAGAAGAAGAAAGATAATATCATCAGCGAACAAATCGCTCGGTAAGTCCCGTAAATAGACAAGAATGAAATAGACAGAATAGAGAGTATATTGTTATAATGTTGTATTTAGTATTAACGCTGTTGTTTGTAGCTTGGTACAGAAGAATGCCAGTGTATACGAGAGGAGTCCCACTATTCCGGAGACTAAGGTATACGGAGCACAAGGAACCGTTCAGCCACGGTACAACGACAATGGATATTCAGGTTAGGTGTGTTATGGTTACAGTCTCGTGCTACTTCTAACACCTTCCGTACCATTCTAACCCTTATAATCCCGTGATGTCTCGATTGTATTGTATTATAAATTGTATAGATGGATGACTTGCCGAAACCATGATATCACTAATGGAACGGATATAATGGATGAACATGTAGATGGAATATATCCATGGTTCGGTTCAGTCAAGTTGTATAGATTGAATAGATTGAATATATGGATTCATGGATTCATGTTGAATATATACTTGAATCATATTCAAGTCAGTTTGATTATATCGAGACTCAGTCTGAGTCAGACACTTTTAAAAGAACTTGAAATCCTGATTGTTTTAGTGTTATCGGTAACTGCTGCACATGGACGGCAGGATTTGTGTCTTTTTCAAAGACAATTACCGTGTTGATAACACCGTTTCTTAGATTGTCTACCTTAAATAGGCAAGCACCCATATCTCCGGCTCCCTGAGGCTCAAGAGACTGGTTCCGTTTAAACCTATGTTTACTAGGGTCCTTATTGTAATTTAGTATAACTTGAGGGGTTTTATGAAAAAATAGTTTTGTTATACTTTCAAAATATACCTCAAGTATTTAATTATCGTCTTTAGAGTTTTCATAGATGTTTTTTTTATTCAATGTGAAATTTCTAGTGAATATAACCTAATTTCATAATATAAGGTATTTATTTGAAATATTGGAATTGCATGGTATTTTCTTCTAAATGAGATGTTTTTCTTGAATTTTGGAAATGTGGAATATTATAAATATTAAAAATAGATATTTTGATATTAATTACATATATATATTTATTAAAAATATAAGTTTTATTTATAATAGAAATCACATTTTCTAAAGAAAAAATGATTAAAAATATTTTGAGATCGTATACTCCTTGCGGAGGTCTGCATCTCACTCTACTAAGTCCGAAGATGTGCGATTATCCGCACCATCCTTAACGGGTTTCCCCAAATGGGTTGTAGATGTGCAATTGCAAAGATTTGTTAAATACACTTTTTATAGAAAAAGGTTTTATAAGTTGAAGGTAGTTATATGTAAAGTCGTATTTTCCCAAATCTATATTCCCAAATTCCATCGTACTATGTTAGATATGTGTGTTGTGAGGAGGTAGGTCATTACCTCGTGAACTATCTATATGTATAATAAGGAATTATGATGGTTTATGTCGAAACTAAACTATACGGTATTTTTTTCTGAAAAAGTATAATAAAAGTTACAAAAATGATTAGTTTGATATGCAATTTGTTTTATTAAGTTTGTTAATGTTTATTAATCAACATATAAGAATATGGTTTTATTTTGTTAAAGAAAAATATAGTTTTTAAAGAAAACCGAATCGGAAGTCGGACTAACTCCGCTTCCGTCGGGTTTTAGTTTTGAAAGTTTTTAGAATATAGAAGAGAAGAGAAATAGGGACTTACTGGTTTGTTAGACTAGAGGAGGGAAAGAAGAAGAGGTGGGAGGTGCCGGTGTATCGTTTCGTCGTCGGAAACTCTTTGGATCATCGCCGGAAGTTCGTCGAAGTTTCACCCTTTGTTAACTCCACTTGCACACAAATAGAACTTGGAATTTTTTGGTAGAGTTTTTGTAGGAAATTTCAGTGTGAAGGGGTGTAAAAATAGAGTGGGTATTTATAAGGAAAATTAGGGTTAGGGTGTGATAAATTTGAGAATTAAAATACATTAAAACATGGAGTAATGCAAAGTTGTAATTCTCTAGAAAATGCAGGAAAACAAACAGTCAGGGGTTAACAGGGGGAGCCCAAGTGGTATGGAGTAAAATTTTTGTGGCATTTGCCACGGCTAGGACCGGCGGCGCCGGCCCCAAGAGGATCTTGGCCGGTCGGTTTGGGGAGGTGGGGGCTTGGATTGGGGCCACGTGTCCCTGACAGTCTGAATACTAATTTGCACATGTTTGTTTAGGCTGTGTCTCTTCAGTTTACGTGTAGTGCACGTGCAGTCTCTTGGGCTTCTAAAAGTTTAAAATAATTTTAAATAAAAAGAATATGTGGTGGATGGGATTTGAACTCTGGTGCTATGAATCACCAGTGCAAGGTCTTACCAATGAGCTACAAGCTCCTTCTTGCTGTTCTAAATCAAAACAAATACTTATAGTACTCACAGGAAATGTAAATACCCCAATTGTACATTAAATTTAAATGAATTTTATGTACACTAAAATTGGAGTTGTTACAGTCTACCATCCTTACAAAAATTTCGTCCTCGAAATTTACAATTTATTTTAAGGACTAGTTTACAAATAAGTGGGGATATCTTGCACGCATCTCATATTCCCTTTCCCATGTCGATTATCCTGGAGTGTCTTTTCTCCACATCACTCGAACCAAGTTGACTTCCTTGTTCCGAAATGACTTCACTTTCCTGTCTAGGATCTCAACAGGTTGCTGCTCACAAGATAAGTCGGGCTGTACAGTGAGCTCGGAACGATCGAGAATATGGCTGGGGTCACTCATATACCTTCTGAGTTGGGATATATGGAACACGTTGTGCACTCCTTCCAATGAAGGTAGAAGTGCCAAGCGATAAGCCACTTCACCGACTCGTTCGAGTATGTCGAACGGTCCAATATATTTCGGACTTAGCTTATCCCTTCTTCCAAATCGGATCACTCTGCGGTTTGGAGATATCTTCATAAATACATGATCTCCCGGCTGGAACTCCAAGTGACTGCGCTTTGCATCAGCCCAGTGCTTCTGTTAATCTTGGGCTATACGCATTCTTTCCCTGATAGTACGAACTACGTTAAACGTTGCTACTATCATCTCAGGTCTAAGGAGCTCTCTATCTCCGATGTCGTCCCAACTTAATAGCTATCGACACTTCCTTCCATTAAGTACTGCAAAGGGTGACATTCCTATGCTTGCTTGGTAGCTATTGTTGTTTGAAAACACCATAAGATGTAGCAGATCTTTCCCACGATCCTCCGAAATCTAACATACACGCTCTGAGCATATCTTCCAAGATCTGAATAGTTCGCTCAGACTGACCATCTGTTTATGGATGATAAGCTATGCTGAAGTTCAGATTTGTTCCCAATCTCGCTTGCAGACTCTGCCAATATTGTGATTGGAACCTGGTGTCACGATCGGAGACAATGCAGACCGGTACTCCATGAAGTCTCACAATTTCCTGTATGAGTTCATGGGTATCAAAGATAGTACATTTTGAAGAGTTTAAATCCTTCTTAGATTCTTACCTCCATGTACTTCTTTGCTAATGTCTCAGTAGATTGGCCAACTCGAAATGGGATGAAGTGAGCCGACTTCGTGAGTCGATCCACAATAACTCATACCGCATCGTTACCCTTTGTGCTGCGAGGAAGTGCAGTCACAAAATCCATCGTGATGTGTTGCCATTTCCATTCTGGGATAGGTAACGGTTGAAGTAATCCAGCAGTCCTGTGATGTTCAGCCTTTACTTGCTGACACACTAAGCATTTAGCGACGCTTCTGGATACTTCACGCTTCATTCCATGCCACCAGTAATTTTGACGCAGATCTTTATACATATTTGTACCTCCAGGGTGTACTGAGTTGGGAGAGCTGTGAGCTTCTTTCATTAACTCGTCCCGCACAGAACCTTTTCGTACACACAATCTGCTGTCGTATCTGTAAGATCCGACTTCATGGATGATGAAGTCTGTTCTGAGTCTTCTCCACTTGTTCTTTGATCTTTTCCAACTTAGCATCACTTGCTTGAGTTGCTTTGATCTGATTGACAATAGTAGATTGAACTTGTAAATTCATCAAACTTGAAGCATTACCTGGCATGATCACTTCAATCTCCATCTGATGCAAGTCTTGTTGAAGCTTCCACTGAGCGGTGAGATTCAATGCTAATGGTTGGCGACTAAGGGCATCAGGTACCACATTCACCTTCCCTGCGTGATATTGCAGGTTGATGTCAAAATCCACCATGAGTTCTAACCATCGTCTTTGCCGCATATTAAGCTCTTTCTGAGTAAACACATATTTCAGACTCTTGTGATCTGTGTATATGTTCACTCGCTCACCAAGAAGATAATGGCACCAAATCTTAAGAGCAAAGATTACGGCCGCCAACTCCAAATTATGCGTCGGGTAATTGCGCTAATGTATCTTCAGTTGTCTTGAAGCATAAGCCACAACCTTACCGTATTGATGTAGAACATATCTTAATCCCTTACCGGATGTATTGCAATGCACTTCAAAACCTCCAGATTGGTCTGGTATAACGAGAATATGAGCTGATGTCAACCTTGACTTGAGTTCTATGAAAACTTATTCGCATACTTCTGACCACTCGAATTCTTCATCTTTACGTGTGAGCTTGGTCAGGGGTGTTGCTATCTTCGAAAATCCTTCAATGAACCTTCTGTAATATCTAGTTAGACCTAAGAAACTTCGAATGTGCTTCACTGACTTTGGTGTTGGCCATTCGCTTACTGCTGAAACTTTCGCTGAATCCACAGAGATTCCTTCACCTGATACAATATGTCCGAGGAAACTAACTTGATCTAGCCAAAACTCGCATTTGCTATACTTGGCATAGAGTTGATGTTGTCGTAAAGTTTCCAGGACAATTCATAGGCGTTCGGCGTGGTCTTTCCGACTCTTAGAATACACCAGGATATCGTCGATGATGATGACAACAAATCTGTTTAAGTACTCCCGGAAAACTTGATTCATTAGGATCATGAATATTTCTGGTGCGTTGGTCACTCCAAATGGCATTATAAGAAATTCGTAATGACCATAACGAGTTCTGAATGCCGTTTTGTGGATATCAGATTCCTTGACCTTCACCTGATGATAACACGTACGAAGATCTAACTTGAAGAAAACATAAGATCCACTTAGCTGATCGAATAAATCGTTGATGCGCGGTAGTGGATACTTGTTCTTTATCGTTACTTCATTCAAGGCTCTATAATTAATGCACATTCTGTATGAACCTTCTTTCTTCTTCACAAGCAGTACATGTGATCCCCAACTTGAAGTGCTAGGACGAATCCATCCTTTCGCCAATAATTCGTCCAACTGAGTTCGGACTTCCTTCAAACCTTCCGAACTTAATCGATACGGTGCTTTGATCACCGGTTGTGCTCCTGGTATTAAATCAATGCTGAATTCAAGAGCTCAATCGGGAGGCAAACCTGATATATCGTCAGAAAACACATCGTCGAACGCTCGAACCACTTCTGGCTTTGATGCATCCTCCGCTTGAATTGCTGCAATCACTGCCTTATTTGGTTTTGCCTTGTAAGTACTTGGCTCCAGGGTACGGTTTCCACTTTTGAAATAGAAAATCGGATGCTTTGGAATCTCGAATACTACCCTCCTTTGATGACAGTCAATGATAGCATAGAATGTTTCGAGCCAATCCATACCCAAGACGACGTCGAAATTCGGTATGTCCGGCACCTTGAAGTCAGCATAGAATTCTCTGCTGCAGACGACTGCTAGATACAAGCTGTATCCCATTGTTGCCTTCAGAACGCCGTTCCCTGAACTGACATTCCAGCTAGATACAAGCGGTGTGACTGGAATCGCATGAGTTCGGACAAACCGTTGCGACATAAAGCAATGAGATGCTTCAGTATCGAATAGTGCGAGTGCAGGAAGTGAGACTACTAAGATTGTACCTAAGGTATGTGGGATGGGTTTTAGGTATAGGAAAAATATGTAGGTAGGTGTTAAGACTGAAAGAAAATCTTGAGAAGAAAGGGTTACCAGTGATGACTTGGCCAGTGGCCTCAACTTCTTCCACGGTCATCGTGAAAGCCTGTCGCCGTGGTATATTCCTCCTGGCCGGAGGAGCATTCCTCTGAAAATCTTTGAGCTTGATGGAACTGACGAGGAGGAGGTGCAGTCAGTGGTCCTCTAGGTGGTGGAGCAGGGAGAGCGAGCCTTGGAGTAGGTGCCTGAAGGGCTGGTCTCTGCGGGTAATTGATTGCTGGCCTGGGTGCAATAATTGGGTTGTGTCTTCGGGGACAAGACCCAATATCATGAGTAGCTGAGCCACAGACTAAGCAAAGACGGTTGGCTCGCCGGCAGTCTTTCGCAAAATGTCCATCTCTCCTGCAGCAGGTACAAAAGGCTGGGCTGGGCCGGTTGATTAGTACTCTCGGTCTCCTTGGCACAAAAGGTGGCCTTGAAGAGGCTCCTCCTGTAATCTGGTTGGCAGGGCGCTTAACTCCAGCAGATTGACATCTGCCCCTCATCTTTACCACTGCCTCATAACGGCGGGCAGCTTTCAGAGCCGATTCATGAGTCGGGAAATCCCCTGTGGCTAATGCAGCCTAGATCTCCGAATCTAACCCTTATTGAAATCGACGGGCTCTGATCTCATCCGTCGGTATCAGGTGTGCCGCAAATCTGTTAAGGTATTGTGTTAGCTATATAATATGTGATATTTTAAAATCAAAATATTGAGACGTATCTTACCGACTGAGCATGGTGAATTCAGCGTAATATTCATCTACTGACTTGGTCCATATTGAACCTTGTTGCAGATAGATGAACTGCTGTTCCATATGAAAGCGGGATGTCTCAGGGAAGTATTTTGCATCAAACATGTCACGGAAAGTCTTCCATTCGATGGGTTGGTCAAGACGGCTTTCTTCTGCCTTCAACCAAACCCGTGCATTGTCCATGAGCTGCAACTTCGCAACATGAACCCAAGCTACCTCTGGCACTTGTGCCGCTGCCAGGTCATCTTCAATGCTTTAATCCCATTCCTCAGCTTCTAGAGGGCTCTCTTTTCCTGAGAATTGCTTGGGGTGCAAAGCTTGGAATTGCTTTACCCCAGATGCTTCTGTCTCGGGACGGTTCATTAGAATAACAGTCTGCTGCTGCTGTCCTTCCAGGAGGCTGCGGATTGCCTCAAGCAGAACCGTCTACTCATTGATTGGAGCAGTGACGGCAGGTGTGAGTGGTAGTGGTGTAACAACTCCATTTTTAGTGTACAAAAATTTGCTTTAAATTTGAAGTATACTTGGAGTATTTAATGTTACCGTTACCACTTTAAGTATTTATTTCACACCATAATTAAAAGAAGGAGCTTGTCGCTCATTTGTAATACCTTCCACTGCCGAACCAAGCTACCTGAGTTCAAATCCCATACCCCACATTATTTTTAATATTGATTTTTTTTAAACCTTTAGAATACCAAGAGTTTACACGTGCATATCTCACAAAAACCCCACTACACCCAAAAATGTAACATTGCCAGGGGTTAGATGAACCGTCGGGGGGTATCCCGGCAGCCTGACTGGCCGGGAATCGGCCAAATCGGCCTCGACTCGGCCGACTTAGTCCTCTGACCGAGTCACGGCCGAGTCGGCCGATTCCGGCGACGACCCCAACATGAAAGTTGTGTCTTTTCACATTCCCAATGCACCTGCAAAATTTTAGCCTCAGACCATTTCCAGAGCTTATTTAAAATCCCAATTACTCCACTTTTAATACATTTTTAATACATTTTATCACATTTTTCATTTTAACCTTTCATCTACCCTAACCCTAGCCTAACCCTATAAATACCACCCCTACCCTCTACCCTCTCACCCCTAACTCTGAGCCAACTCTCTAAAAAATTTCCAAGAATCTTGTGCACTTTGAAAACGAGCTCGAGGCGAAGCTCCGACGAATTCCCGGCGGAACTTCCGGCGATCGTTCTAAGAACTCCCGGCGTCGACGCAACACATCAGTGATTTCACTACTTCCCTCTCACCCTCTTGTGTGTCCTAAAACCGTAAGTCCCAATTTGTACCTATCTTTTCTATCTAAAAAAATACGGATTTACAAAACCCGATGGAATCGGAACAAATCCGATTTCCGATTCAGTTTCTTATAAAACTTCCCTTCTTGTTAATACAATTATGCTTAAACTCTCTCATGTTGACTATTAAACACTAATCAACCAAATTGATCAAGTTTCATTACATGAAATGATGGCTATTTCAATTTATCGTATTTTTCACTTAAATACCATATTATTTCAATTCTACATTTAACCCCATTGAACTTGCTATACCCTTAAAGTAGACCACGAGGTAACGACCTACCTCCTCACACACTCATATACAACCTAACACGATACCCTCGAGAACTCAGAATACGGGAAAACGAACATTTGCATTTAAATACCCTTTACTAAATAAAGCCATTTCGAAAAGATTTAGTATTGATACACTTTTTAAATAAATACCACTTATTATGAAATAGGATAAGATTGTGGACATCAGTCGTTTATCTAAACCTGACTTTGTGGTGTCTAGACTAGGCAAGTGTGAAAGGTAACTTTAAAAGGCCCGTCTCACGGTGATTCGTGAGCGGATCTCTCCTTTCTTCACTTGTACTTACCTGACCACAATTGGCGGTGAAGAGGCGATTTGAGATATCTCACAACTTATCGCTTTGGACCAACTAGGAATAGTCTAGTTGGCTTAGGAAACCCTAGAACATAGAATATGGAAAATTGAAATTTTTACAAATAAATACCATTTACTTAATAAAACCGTTTTTTAAAGGATTTAGTATTTATACAATCTTTGCAAAGCGCCGCTACAACCCATTTTGGGGAACCCGTTCGGGATGGTGCGGATTATCGCACATTCTCGGGCTTAGTAGTGCGAGATTCAGACCTCCGCAAGAAGCATTCGGTCTCGAAAGATTTAAAATACGACATCTTAAGAAAATGAGATTTTTAGAAAAAAATATATATTAAAATTATTTTTTTATAAATATATGTATATTTATCATTAAAATACCTATTTTGTCATGATATAAATATTCCACTTTTTTTCTAAAAATCACAAGAATCAATTTTACACTAAAATACTATAAATTCCACACAAATCAATATTATAAATAAATACCTTTATTTCTGAATTTATGATATTTTCACTAGAAATATCACAATATAAAATCCACATTCATTACAACTCTAAAGACGAATAATAAATGCTTGGGGTGTATTTTGAAAAGTATATAAAAGTATTCTTACATAAAACCCTCTCAAGTTCTATAATTTACCCTAAGGACCCTAGTAAACATAGATTTAAGCGGAACCAATCGCTTGAGCCTCAGGGAGCCGGAGAAGTGGGTGCTTGTCTATCTAAAGTAGACATTTAATAAAAACAATCAGGACTTTAATTTACTTTGCTAATTGTCTGACTCAGTTTGAGTCTCAGTATAATCTGACTTGAATATGATTCAGGTACAATCTACAATCTACAATCTTCAATATTACAATTCAATATGAATCCATGAATCCAATCATCAATCTATACAACTTGACCGAACCGAACCAAGGATATACATTCTATTTACACGGTTCTCCAGTTACCCCATTTACATGATTCTACGGTTACATCCGTTTACTGATATCATGGTTTCGGTCAATCTTTCAATTATACACTCAATACAATTTACAGTACAATACAAACAAGACACTACGGGGTTTAAGGGGTAGATTGGTATGGAAGGTGTTAAAAGTGGCACGAGACGGTAAGATTAAGACACATAAACTATATTCCGTTGCTGTTGTACCGTGGCTTAACGGTTCCTTATACATTCCGTTTGCCCTGGTCTCTAGCATATAGAGACCCCTCTCGTATTCACTGGTATCCTTCTGTACCAAGCTACAAACAACAGCGTTAACACAACATTACAACAATATAACACAACTTTAAAAGATACCTTCGTATTCTGTCTATTCTACTTTCCTCTTATCTTTGGGACTTACCGAGCGACCGGTTCGCTGACGACATTCTATTTCTTTCTTCTTTGAATGTCGTCAGGTGATTTGGACCCGTCAGAGATCGAGCCAACTGCAGAAGATTTGGATCAGTACAGCGAAGACCCTGAGCTCTAGACATTGTACATTTTCTATTCAGTACCTTTAAATTCCTGTCATGCCATTATTTAGGCATCGCTTTTATTTCAGTTGTATTTCCTTTTCATGTATTGTACAAAAGAATGTTAATAAATAAAATTGTTGTTTTTATCTTGTCTCTTGTGTATTTACTTTTATATTGCTTAGTTACGCTTAGCGTATTTGCTTCTGAGTAATTACGTAGCGGACCAGTCCTGTCCCCTTCGCCGTATCCCGGAAAGCGGGGTGTGACAGGTTTTGTTGGTGGCCCATGCAGGTCCGAGCTGTATAGAACTATACTATGCAGTTCTGTTCTGCGTGAACAACCTAAGCAATATAACACAAGAACCAGCAACTAAAATATTCTTTACACTTCATGTTCCTTGAATCTTACATTTTATATTCCTTAAATCCTATCATTTTATGTACTTGAATCTGTCCCAACCCAAATTTTTCTTCAAGGTTAGGGATTCCCCGAACAACACCAGCACCAATGTCAACAACACACCTCCACCACTACCTCTCACACCTGCTGTTCCTGCGCCACCTACCGAGCAAATGGTGCTACTTGAGGCGATCCGCAGCCTTCTTGATGGACATCAACAACTCCTGAACCGTCCCGAGACTGACGCACCTGGGGTAAAGCAATTCGGGGCTTTACATCCCAAGCAGTTCTCCGGAAAGGGAAGCCCACTTGAAGCTAAGGAATAGGCACAAAGTATAGAGGATGATCTGGCGGCAGCTCAAGTGCCAGACAGAGCTTGGGTCCGTGTGGCGAAACTGCAGTTCACGGACAATGCTCGTAACTGATGGAAGGCGGAAGAAAGCCGTCTTGTACAACCTATTGAATGGAAGACTTTTCGCGATAAGTTCGATGCAAAGTACTTTCCTGTGACTGCCAGGTTTGCCATAGAACAACAGTTCATTCATCTACAACAAGGTTCGATGTGGGACAAGTCAGTAAATGAATATGACGCTGAATTCACCATGCTAAGTCGGTAAGATATGTCACAATAGTTCAATTTTTAAAAATATCGCATACTACACAGCTAACACAATCCTTTAAACAGATTCGCGGCATATTTGATACCGACGGACGAGATCAGAGCCCGTCGCTTTCAACAAGGCTTGGACACGGAAATTCAAGTTGCTCTAGCTACGGGAAAATTTCGAACTCATGAGGATGCTCTGGAAGCTTCTCGCAGTTATGAGGCAGTGATAAAAGTAAGGGGCAGACCTCAGTTTGCAGGAGTTAAGCGCCCTGCCAACCAGATGGCAGGAGGAGCCTCGTCCAGGCCACCTTTTGTGCCAAGGCGACCCAGAGTACCGAACCATCGTCCCAGCCCAGCCTTTTGTACCTACTGCAAGAGAACTGGACATATGATGAAAGACTGCCGGCGAGCCAACCGTCTTTGCTTAGTCTGCAGCTCAGCTACTCATGATATTGGGTCTTGTCCCCAAAGGCAAAACCCAGTTGCTGCACCCAGGCCAGCAATTACCTATCCGTAGCGACCAGCTCTTCAGGCACCTGCTCCAAGACTTGCACTACCTGCACCACCTAGAGGACTACAAGCTGCACCACCTCCTTTTCAGTTCCATCAAGCTCAAAGGAACGTTCTGAGGAATGCTCCTCAGGCCAAGAGGAATGTACTAAGGCGCCAGGCTTTCACGATGACCGTGAAAGAAGCTGAGGCCACTGGCCAAGTTATCACTGGTAAACTTTTCTTCTCAAACCTTTCTTTTCAATCTTGCTACTTATTTACATACTTTTCCCTATACCTAAAACATATCCCACACACCTTAGGTACAATCTTAGTAGCCTCACTACCTGCACTAGCACTGTTTGATACCGGCGAATCTCACTGCTTTATGTCGCAACGGTTCGTCCGAACCCATGCGATTCCAGTCTCACCGCTTGTATCTAGCTGGTATGTCAGTTCAGGAAATGGCGTTCTAAAGGCAACCATGGGATACAGCTTGTGTCCGGTCGTTGTCTGCAGCAGAGACTTTTATGCTGACTTCAAAGTGCTGGACATACCGAACTTCGATGTAGTTCTAGGTATGGATTGGCTTGGAACTTTTTATGCTACCATCGACCGTCGTCAAAGGAGGGTAGTATTCGAGATTCCAGACCTTTTGGTCTTCTATTTCAGAAGCGGAGACCGTACCCTGGAGCCAAGTACCTATAAAGCGAAGCCAAGAGAAGCACTAGTTGCAGCAGCTCAAGCGGAGGAAGAATCAAGACCAGAGGTAGTTCGAGAGTTCGACGATGTATTTCCTGACGATATATCAGGTTTGCCTCCCGATTGAGCTCTTGAATTCAGTATTGATTTAGTACCAGGAGCACAACCGGTGATCAAAGCACCTTATAGATTAAGTCCGGAAGGTTTGAAGGAAGTCCGAACACAGTTGGATGAATTATTGGCGAAAGGATGGATTCGTCCCAGCACTTCAAGTTGGGGAGCACCTGTACTAATTTTGAAGAAGAAGGAAGGTTCATACAGAATGTGCATCGATTATAGAGCCTTGAACGAAGTCACTATAAAGAACAAGTATCCACTCCCGTGCATCGATGATTTATTCGATCAGCTAAGTGGATCTTGTGTGTTCTCTAAATTGGATCTTCGTTCAGGTTATCATCAGGTGAAGGTCAAGGAAGCTGATATTCACAAAACAACTTTCAGAACTCATTATGGACATTACGAATTTCTAGTGATGCTATTTGGAGTGACCAATGCACTAGCAATATTCATGAACCTAATGAATCAAATTTTTCGGGAGTACTTAGACAGGTTTGTTGTCATCTTCATCGACGACATCCTGGTGTATTCTAAGAGCCAGAAAGAGTCCTGGAAACTCTTCAACAACATCAGCTTTATGCCAAGTACAGTAAGCGTGAGTTTTGGCTAAAGCAAGTTGGTTTTCTTGGACATATCGTATCAGAAGAAGGAATCTCTGTGGATCCAGCGAAGGTTTCAGCAGTCAGCGAATGGCCTACACCAAAGTCAGTGAAGGACATTCGAAGTTTCTTGGGTTTAGCTGGATATTACAGAAGGTTCATTGAAGGATTTTCGAAGATAGCAACACCCCTGACCAAGCTCACACGTAAAGATGAAGAATTTGTGTGGTCAGAAGCATGCAAACAAGCTTTCGTAGAACTCAAGTCAAGGTTGACATCAGCACCTATTCTCGTAATACCGGATTAATCTAGAGGATTCGAAGTGCATTGTTATGCATCCGGTAAGGGATTAGGATGTGTTCTACATCAGCACGGTAAGTTTGTGGCTTATGCTTCAAGACAACTGAAGACTCATGAGCGCAATTATCCGACGCATGACCTGGAGTTGGCAACCGTCATCTTTGCTCTCAAGATTTGGCGCCATTATCTACTTGGTGAACGAGTGAACATCTACAAAGATCATAAAAGTCTAAAGTACGTGTTTACTCAAAAGGAGTTGAATATGCGGCAGAGAAGATAATTAGAACTCATGGCGGACTTTGACATCAACTTATAATATCACCCAGGGAAGGTGAATGTAGTACCTGATGCACTTAGTCGCCAACCATTAGCAATGAATATCACCGCTCAGTGGAAGCTTCAACAAGACTTGCATCAGATGGAGATTGAGGTAGTCATGCCAGGTAACGCTTCAAGTTTGATGAATTTACAAGTTTAATCAACCATTGTCAATCAGATCAAAGCAGCTCAAGCAAGTGATGCTAAGTTGCAAAAGATCAGAGAACAAGTGGAGAATGGACTCAGAACAGACTTCATCATCCATGAAGACGGATCTTTGAGATACGGCAGCAGATTGTGTATACCAAAAGGTCCTGTACGGGAAGAGTTAATGAAAGAAGCTCACAACTCTCCCTACTCAGTACATCCTGGAGGTACCAAAATGTACAAAGATCTACGTCAGAATTATTGGTGGCATGGAATGAAGCGTGAAGTAGCCAGAAGCATCGCAACATGTTTGGTTTGTCAGCAAGTAAAGGCTGAATATCACAGGACAGCTGGACTACTTCAACCGTTACCAATCCCAGAATGGAAGTGGCAACACCACGATGGATTTTGTGACAACTCTTTCTCGCAGCACAAAGGGTAACGATGCCATATGGGTCATTATGGATCGACTCACAAAGTTGGCTCACTTCATCTCATTTCGAGTTGGCGAATCAACTGAGACACTAGCAAAGAAGTACATGGAGGTAATAATCTACTTAAAGATTTAAACTCTTCATAATGTACTATCTCTGATACCCATGAACTTATACAGGAAATCGTGAGACTTCATGGAGTACGAGTCTGCATTGTCTCCGATCGTGACACCAGGATCCGATCGCAATTTTGGCAGAGTCTGCAAGTAAGCTTGGGAACAAGTCTGAACTTCAGCACGACTTATCATCCACAAACAGATGGTCAGTCTGAGCGAACTATTCAGATCTTGAAGGATATGCTCAGAGCGTGTATGTTAGACTTCAAAGGATCGTGGGAAGATCACCTGCATCTTGTGGAGTTCGCGTACAATAACAGCTACCAAGCAAGCATAGGAATGGCACCTTTTGCAGTATTGTATGGAAGGAAGTGTCGATCGCCATTAAGTTGGGACGACATCGGCGATAGGGAACTTCTTGGACCAGAGATGATAGTAGCGACTGTTAATGTGGTTCGTACTATTAGGGAAAGGATGCGCATAGCCCAAGATCGACAGAAACACTGGGCTGATGCAAAGAGACGACACTTGGAGTTCCAACCAGGAGACCACGTGTCACGCCCCGCTTCCCAGAGTACGCTAGATTGGGCACATGACATAGCCAACCATGCTACCTGTGGGTAGGAAGTATCCATCCACAGTCACATTACGGCTGTAGAGATATCAAGAACAAGATAAAACTATCTAAAACATGTCCATAATCCAGAATAACAGGAGTCAATAATAATTAAATGCGGAAGCAAATGATCCAATACAAATAACTGAAAAGTGTGTCCCATAATGTGGGCTCACATTAGGAAATAAATGCAGGAAATAAAACTAACTACTACTGAACTCACAGCTCAGCCTGCTGGCTGAAGTACTCCTGCTCGGACTGCAACAGCGGTACGAAATCTGGGCCATGCAAAACCCAGACGTCAACGCGTTATGTCATCAAGTAATATAATATGAACAGTGTAGCAGGCAATATAATATAAACATGAATACAGCAAGAATAACAATAATATGAATCATACCAGTACAGGGTAACGTGCAGTGGGTAAACTAAACTGTTCTATCAGGTTTTCTATTCTAAAGTCTTTGAAATCAATTGATGAATCATCGATGTAACTCAATAGTATCCCGTACATACCCGGGACCACGGCCACAATATTCTCGGCTGCAGCCGAGACATACCGCTAGGCACAAAACAGGAATGTGTACACTCGATAGTATCCCGTACATACCCGGGTCCACGGCCACAATATTCTCGGTTGAAACCGAGACATGCCGCTAGGCACAAAACAGGAATGTGTACACTCAATACAGGTAGTGAACTGTCGAGTTACAAGTCAGATTTCACCTTTGATTTCCCCATACCCCCAAGTTATATGTGTATGTCAAGTCAGGTATCCAGTAATCAAGAAACTAATGCCAACACAGGATCAGGTAAACAGGTTTGTCTGGATAGACAACAGGAACGGTCCATGAGGACTACATGTTATGTTTGTTGGCATTAGACACAAGATCAGGTAACAGGTAAAGCCATGGTACATCAGGTCAAGCCAGGTAATGTATAAAGGTGTCATGTCATGTCAAGAGTGTACGGTACCATGTCATGTCAAGTAGGAAGTGTAACAGGTCATGTCAGGAAGCACAAGATGTCATGTGGGTGCTCATAATCAAACTAACATAAGCATGTGTATAAATAAACAAGCATGAGTACTATCAGACCAATAAACTGGAACATGTAATATGATATGCAAATAGATATAATTTCAAGGAAATGGATGCACGGTTATCGATTAGGGTTACATTTATAGTTCCAATATTAATTAGGATGCAATTTATTAAACATGGAGTGTTAATATCACGTTATTATGTAGTAATGTGATCTATGGATGCAATTATATGTATCTTAAATGCGATGGATGCAAACGGGTATCCGAAAAGTTATAAAACTATAAAATGGTAATGTGGGATGTAGAACTAAGCAATATGTGATATAAATTTTGATATAATAATATTAATATGGATAGCATATTCAAAGCGATTAATAACTATAAAAGTGGTATTGATTAGCCATGCACAAGAAAGTTCCGTTCAGAAATTCAGCGTCACCCTAATTTGTAAAATAGCTTAAAAATAACAAACGTTCTCCAAAAGGGACGGGTCTTATACCAAAACAAAGACAATTCAATAAGGTTTTCAGTTTTATAAGTATAAGCATCTCAGGTTGTCCCTACAAAAAGTTATAAACATTCGAAATTGAAAGTTTGCTGCTGGAATTTCCCTGGACAGCAGTTTGGAGACAT
Source organism: Agapanthus africanus (assembly GCA_030015575.1). NCBI lineage: Eukaryota > Viridiplantae > Streptophyta > Magnoliopsida > Asparagales > Amaryllidaceae > Agapanthus > Agapanthus africanus. Next base: position 109,194,658 of record CM057337.1, read on the forward strand.
TTTCATTTGCATTTTACGTTATTTAAACAATTTATTTTGCAAGTAAACATTTCATAGAGTTATAGTATTCTGAGTTAGTTTCGTAACGAACTAAAGAACGTATAGTAATGATTTATAATGAATTTTATAAGATAAGGTGTACAGTAAATTTCAGATTTGTCATATCCGATTTTTCAACGACGTTTCATGTGTAAACTATAAGATTTTCAAATGTATAATATTATAAAATGAAGATTATAAACTAATTAAAGATAATAATAATAAATATTACGACGATATATATTTTAAATGATATGGTTGCAGTATAATGTAATCTAGTATGTCACAAGATAAGTTTTCATGATCTAGATTTAATATGATATAAACGGATGCAAACGGAATATCGAAACGTTATAAAATTAAACATGGGGCTCTAGATTTAAACTATAGGTATGGTATTTATTTAAATAGGTATAAAATGAATTATATAGCATGTAGCAAGATTAACTTGTCTCGATAGGTCACGAATCGGGAAAACGGAACGTCAACCGTCGGCGGGGAAAACTCGCGACGGGCGCATGGTTCACGGAATGAACCCAAACGATGAACAAAGGAACCACACGGGTCGGGGTACCTCGCTGGAACGTCGAGAGGCGTCATCGGCACGACGGAATTCCGGCAACAAAAGAACAGTTAAAAAAATTGAGAAACGAGACATGAAGCAAGAAGAGAAAGAATGATAACGAGAAGTACAAGAGAATATATGAGAGAGAGAAAAAGTAGAGAGAGAGAGAGAGAAGTGAAAGAGAGAGAGAGAGAGAGAGAGAGCTGCAGGTGAGGGCCCACGGAATTAAAAGGAACGCGATTGGCTAAAGGAGAATCGTTAGTTAGGGATAAATATTAATTAAAAATTCAAAACATTTTAAGGAACAGTAGGATATATATAGGTTAATTTAAAGATTTAAAAGATAGGTAATGAACAGTAAGATATCAGGTTAGTTAGAAAAATATATGCGATGGTTTTAATAATATTAAAATTTGGGATTTTGGCGCCAAATAAAACATTTCCAAATCGCGCCCGGGTCGGGTCCAAAAATTTGAAATTGAAATAATAGGATTTTAAGCGGGATCCAAATTTTAAAATTAAGTGTTTTATGATCAGAAAGCATACCCCCAAAACGGACACACGTACGTGCACGTAGCCGTCCAAACTCGCCCGTTTCACTGAACGGGACGAGAACACAATGCACAGACGCTACCACGAGGCTAGGGGTGTCAAGTAGGCCAAGATGAATATTTTCAATTTTATTTTAGATGCCAAAATTTGTTATATGTAGAAATGACTTTGCCGGGTAAATTTTACAATAAGCAACAAACAAGCAAGTTAAATGAAATGAGTACCACATTATGCTCAAACAGTAACTGAAAATAGTAGCATTGGGCTCGGGTGTCACATTATACCCAACTACAAAAAGAATTTCGTCCTCGAAATTCCAAGAATACAAAGATAGATAACTACAAGAAAAGGTGAGGAAACTTCTGCCGGATTTCATCTTCTCGTTCCCAAGTGGACTCTCCATGCGAGCGATTACCCCAAGAAACAAGCATAAGGGGGATAACCTTATTCTTAAGAACCTTTTCCCCTCGATCCACGATTTCCATCGGTCGCTCCTCAAAAGTCAAGTCTTCTCGTACTGTTAGCTCCGAATGATCCAAAACGTATGTTTCATCTCGAACATACTTACGGAGTTGAGATACGTGAAACACATCGTGCACATTTTCCAAGGACTGCGGTAACGCCAAACGATACGCTACCTCACCAACACGCTCCACGATCTCAAGGGTCCAACGAATCGAGGACTAAGCTTTCCTCGACTTCCAAAACGAATCACCCATCTAGTCGGTGATATCTTCAAGAATACCAAAACACCCACGGTGAACTCTAGTGGTCTTCTTGACGTATCTGCCCAACTCTTCTGTCGGTCCTGTGCTGCCTTCATATGATTTCTGATAGGGTTAACCTTCTCAACTGTCTGTACAACCAAATCTGGTCCCAATAATCTTCGTTCACCGACATCGTCCCAACAAACAGGTGAACGGCATTTACGACCATACAAAGCTTCAAATGGAGCCATCTGAATAGTTGCCTGAAAACTGTTGTTGTAAGCCAACTCCACCAAAAGTAGATGATCCTCCCAAGACCCCTTGAAGTCCAACATGCATCCTCTCAACATATCCTCAAGAGTTTGGATCGTTCTCTCCGACTGACCATCAGTTTGAGGATGATAAGCTGTGCTAAACTTCAATCGAGTCCCCAAACTTTCCTCTAAACTTTTCTAGAAGTGTGATAAGAACCGAGTGTCCCGATCGGACACGATGCTCACCTTACTCCATGCAATCTTACAATCTCCTGCATGTACCGCTCTGCCAAAGTCTCTGTTGATTGACCAAGCCGAAAAGGAATAAAGTGAGCTGCCTTGGTCAGTCGGTCAACAATTACCCATACTGCATTGTTGCCTTTTGGACTCCGCGGTAAAGCCGTCACGAAATCCATGGTTATATGTTCCCACTTCCACTGAGGAATCGGAAGTGGTTGCAATAAACCAGCAACCCTTTGATGTTCAGCCTTAACTTGCTGACACACCAAGCACTTCGCCACAAAGCGAGCAATCTCCCGCTTCATGCCCTCCTACCAGAAATGCTGTCGAATAACTCGGTACATCTTTATGCCTCCTGGATGTACAGAATAAGCTGAACTGTGTGCCTCCTTCATAAGCTCTTCACGAACAACACCCTTTGGCACACACAAACGGTTGCCATACCTCAACGAACCATCTTCGTGGATCAATAAATCTGTTCGTAGCCCGGCTTCAACCTGCTCTCGAAACTTTTGCAGTCTAGGATCCTGCGATTGAGCTGCTTTAATATTCTCGATCAAAGACGAATGTATTTGCAGCTGCAACAACTGTCCCGTAGAACGCGGTAGCACAACCTCCAAGTCAAATCTTCGAAAATCTGCGACGATCTCCTTCTGCGTAGTTAACACCTGAATTACTGGTAACCGACTAAGCGCATCCGGCACAACATTAACCTTCCCCGGATGGTACTTAAGATCAAGATCGTAGTCAGCCATCAGCTCCAACCATCTATGCTGCCTCATGTTAAGCTCCTTCTGTGTGAACACATACTTCAAGCTCTTATGATCTGTAAAAACTTCGACTCTTTCGCCCAAAAGGTAGTGTCTCCAAATCTTCAAAGCGAAAATCACAGCCGCAAGCTTCAAGTCATGAGTTGGATAATTCTTCTCATGGGTCTTCAACTGTCTCGATGCGTATGCTACAACCTTCCCATGCTGCATCAAAACACATCCCAATCCTTTCCCAGATGCGTCGCTGTGAATCACCAATCCTCCGGAATTGTCTGGCACGGTCAGAATATGGGCGGTTATCAACTTCTGCTTCAACGTCTCGAAAGCTAACGCACACTTATCCGCCCATACAAAAGGTACCTCCTTGGGCGTAAGCTTGGTCAACGGCTCTGCCAGATGAGCAAAGTTCTCCACAAATCTCCTGTAGTATCCGGCTAATCCAAGGAAACTTCTTATCTCAGCAACATTCTTTGGAATAGGCCAATCTCGAACTGCTGCAATCTTTTCTGGATCGACGGCAATGCCATCGCCAGACACAACATGCCCCAAAAACCTTACTTCCCCCAGCCAAAACTCGCACTTACTCATCTTCGCATACAATTTCTCCTGTCTCAACGTCTGCAGTGCGATCTTCAAATGCTCAGCATGCTCTTCAAAACTCTTCGAGTAAACCAGAATATCGTCAATGAATACCACAATGAACTGATCCAAGAACGGTGAAAAGATTCGGTTCATCAAGTCCATGAATACTGCCGGCGCATTCGTTACTCTGAAGGGCATCACTAAGTACTCGTAATGTCCATACCGAGTTCGGAACGCCGTCTTGCAAATATCTTCTGTTTTCACTCGGACCTGATGATATCCGGATCGTAAATCCAACTTCGAGAATACCCTCGCGCCACTAAGCTGCTCAAAAAGTAATCCAATGCGAGGGATCGGGTACTTGTTCTTGATAGCCACCCGGTTTAATTCTCGATAGTCGATGCACATCCTTCTTGTGCCATCCTTCTTCTTTACTAGAAGAACTGGAGCTTCCCAAGACGAGTTACTGTTTTGAATCCAACCCTTTTCAAGCAATTCAGCAACCTGTTTCTTTACTTCTTCCAACTCTACTGGCGCCATTGGATGATACGCTTTAGATACTGGCGCTGCACCAGGAATAAGATCAATTGCGAACTCCACGTCTCTCCTCGGCGGTAAACCCGATATATCTTCAAACACGTCCATAGAATCACGAACAACAGCCGGCTCTTTACTTTCATCACTTCCATTGATGCAAGAATATTGTTTGTCGGCCTAGCCCTAAACTCGACCGGCCCGACCGAACTGCTTCCTTAATGCAACTGCTGTCTGCTGCAAACTCCCTTTCATCCCAGATAAACTCTGTTGTTCTTGGCTGCTGCAAGTATTTGTGAGAAAGTGGTTAAACCCAGGGAGACAATCTGCCTCTGGATGTCCACGTCCATTCTGCGCATGAACCTCCGTGCCCTGTCTGCATCGTTGGCAACTAAAGGTCCAGCGAAACTACTGAGTCTCGTCCATTCTGCTACATGCACATCTACGGGTGCTCCCTTCTGCTTTAGTCCGATGAACTTCTCTTCCATTTCCTCCCGTGCAGTCCGCGGGAAGAACTTCTCCAGGAAACTCTTAGAAAAAATCCGCCCACTTGATCGGTTTGGGCAAGCGGGTCTCCTCAACAAGCCACCATTCTCGGGCTTAGTCCACTAGCTGAATGCGTACCACAACAACTTTTTTGTCATCTGGAATCTGTGCCGCAAAAAGCAAGTTCTCTGTGTCAACTAGCCACTGCTCCACTGGCAACGGCTCCTTTAAACCAGTAAATGTAGACGGACCCAATCACCTGAAATCTGCTACGGTCCCTACTCGGTCAACTGGTCTAGCTCCAACATTGTTCACAGACTGCTGAACGGTCTGCAAACCTTCCCGAAACGAGTCCGCTTGCTGCTGGATCAGCTCGATCTGTTTCTTTGATTCTCCAGCATTCCTCTTATCACTCCAAGCATGGCGGCTTCGTCCACACGCCTCTGGTATGTCTTCAATTTCTTACCGGCCATAATCCTGAACTCAAAATATCTAACATTAGCATGATGATAGATTTTGAATATAGATCAAGGCTAGAACTCCAAGATACTTAAATAGAGTACCGCATTGTAACTATGCCGCGGTATCATAGCCACAATTACATAACTCCATCCAAGTCGCCTAAGTCCTAGAGATAACAAGGAATCAGGTTTTCGAATCGATATGCAAAGGAAGTTTGCACATCGTAAAAGATATAATCAGGAAGAATGTGATTCAAGAATGGTAAAACGGTCAAGGTGGCAGGACATGTTTCCTAAACACGGGTATTCTGATTCGTGTATTGGGTACAATACCCAACTACAAAAGAATCAACCCGACTATCTTATCTCTCTGATACCAAAAGAACCATGTCACGCCCCCGCTTCCCAGAGTACGCTAGATTGGGTACGTGACATAGCCAACCATGCTACCTGTGGGTAGGAAGTATCCATCCACAGTCACATTACGGCTGTAGAGATATCAAGAACAAGATAAAACTATCTAAAACATGTCCATAATCCAGAATAACAGGAGTCAATAATAATTAAATGCGGAAGCAAATGATCCAATACAAATAACTGAAAAGTGTGTCCCATAATGCGGGCTCACATCAGGAAATAAATGCAGGAAATAAAACTAACTACTACTGAACTCACAGCTCAGCCTGCTGGCTGAAGTACTCCTGCTCGGACTGCAACAGCGGTACGAAATCTGGGCCATGCAAAACCCAGACGTCAGCGCGTCATGTCATCAAGTAATTTAATATGAACAGTGTAGCAGGCAATATAATATAAATATGAATACAGCAAGAATAACAATAATATGAATCATACCAGTACAAGGTAACGTGCAGTGGGTAAACTAAACTGTTCTATCAGGTTTTCTATTCTAAAGTCTTTGAAATCAATTAATGAATCATCGATGTAACTCAATAGTATCCCGTACATACCCGGGACCACGGCCACAATATTCTCGGCTGCAGCCGAGACATGCCGCTAGGCACAAAACAGGAATGTGTACACTCGATAGTATCCCGTACATACCCGGGTCCACGGCCACAATATTCTCGGTTGAAACCGAGACATGCCGCTAGGCACAAAATAGGAATGTGTACACTCAATACAGGCAGTGAACTGTCGAGTTACAAGTCAGATTTCACCTTTGATTTCCCCATACCCCCAAGTTATATGTGTATGTCAAGTCAGGTATCCAGTAATCAAGAAACTAATGCCAACACAGGATCAGGTAAACAGGTTTGTCTGGATAGACAACAGGAACGGTCCATGAGGACTACATGTTATGTTTGTTGGCATTAGACACAAAATCAGGTAACAGGTAAAGCCATGGTATATCAGGTCAAGCCAGGTAATGTATAAAGGTGTCATGTCATGTCAAGAGTGTACGGTACCATGTCATGTCAAGTAGGAAGTGTAACAGGTCATGTCAGGAAGCACAAGATGTCATGTGGGTGCTCATAATCAAACTAACATAAGCATGTGTATAAATAAACAAGCATGAGTACTATCAGACCAATAAACTGAAACATGTAATATGATATGCAAATAGATATAATTTCAAGGATATGGATGCACGGTTATCGATTAGGGTTATATTTATAGTTCCAATATTAATTAGGATGCAATTTATTAAATATGGAGTGTTAATATCACATTATTATGTAGTAATGTGATCTATGGATGCAATTATATGTATCTTAAATGCGATGGATGCAAACGGGTATCCGAAAAGTTATAAAACTATAAAATGGTAATGTGGGATGTACAACTAAGCAATATGTGATATAAATATTGATATAATAATATTAATATGGATAGCATATTCAAAGCTATTAATAACTATAAAAGTGGTATTGATTAACCATGCACAAGAAAGTTCCGTTCAGAAATTCAGCGTCACCCTAATTTGTAAAATAGCTTAAAAATAACAAACGTTCTCCAAAAGGGACGGATCTTATACCAAAACAAAGACAATTCAATAAGGTTTTCAGTTTTATAAGTATAAGCATCTCAGGTTGTCCCTACAAAAAGTTATAAACATTCGAAGTTGAAAGTTTGCTGCTGGAATTTCCCTAGACAGCAGTTTGGAGACATTTTCATTTGCATTTTACGTTATTTAAACAATTTATTTTGCAAGTAAACATTTCATAGAGTTATAGTATTCTGAGTTAGTTTCGTAACGAACTAAAGAACGTATAGTAATGATTTTTCTATGATTTATAATGAATTTTATAATATAAGGTGTACAGTAAATTTCAGATTTGTCATGTCCGATTTTTCAACGACGTTTCATGTTTAAACTATAAGATTTTCAAATGTATAACATTATAAAATGAAGATTATAAACTAATTAAAGATAATAATAATAAATATTACGACGATATATATTTTAAAAAATATGGTTGCAGTATAATGTAATCTAGTATGTCTCAAGATAAGTTTTCATGATCTATATTTAATATGATATAAACGGATGCAAACGGAACATCGAAACATTATAAAATTAAACATGGGGCACTAGATTTAAACTATAGGTATGGTATTTATTTAAATAGGTATAAAATGAATTATATAGCATGTAGCAAGATTAACTTGCCTCGATAGGTCGCGAATCGGGAAAACGGAACGTTAACCGTCGGCGGGGAAAACTCGCGACGGGCGCACGGTTCACGGAATGAACCCAAACGACGAACAAAGGAACCACACGGGTCGGGGTACCTCGCTGGAACGTCGAGAGGCGTCACCGGCACGACGGAATTCCGGCAACAAAAGAACAGTTAAAAAAATTGAGAAACGAGACATGAAGCAAGAAGAGAAAGAATGATAAAGAGAAGTACGAGAGAATATATGAGAGAGAGAGAGAAAAAGAAGAGAGAGAGAGAGAGAGAAGTGAAAGAGAGAGAGAGAGAGAGAGAGAGAGAGCTGCAGGTGGGGGCCCACGGAATTAAAAGGAACGCGATTGGCTAAAGGAGAATCGTTAGTTAGGGATAAATATTAATTAAAAATTCAAAACATTTTAAGGAATAGTAGGATATATATATAGGTTAATTTAAAGATTTAAAAGATAGGTAATGAACAGTAAGATATCAGGTTAGTTAGAAAAATATATGCGATGGTTTAAATAATATTAAAATTTGGGATTTTGGCGCCAAATAAAACATTTCCAAATCGCGCCCGGGTCGGGTCCAAAAATTTGAAATTGAAATAATAGGATTTTAAGCGGGATCCAAATTTTAAAATTAAGTGTTTTATGATCAAAAAGCATACCCCCAAAACGGACACACGTACGTGCACGTAGCCGTCCAAACTCGCCCGTTTCACTGAACGGGACGAGAACACAATACACAGACGCTACCACCAGGCTAGGGGTGTCAAGTAGGCCAAGATGAATATTTTCAATTTTATTTTAGATGCCAAAATTTATTATATGTAGAAATGACTTTGCCGGGTAAATTTTACAGTAAGGAACAAACAAGCAAGTTAAATGAAATGAGTACCACATTATGCTCAAACAGTAACTGAAAATAGTAGCATTGTGCTCGGGTGTTACACCACGTATTCTTGAAAATATCTCCGAACCGCGAAGTGATCCAATTTGGAAGACAGGGTAAATTAAGTCCGAGATACATTGGACCGTTCGACATACTCGAACGAGTCGGTGAAGTGGCATACCGCTTAACGCTTCCACCCTCATTGGAAGGAGTGTATAATGTGTTCCACATATCCCAACTCAGAAGGTATGTGAGTGACCCCAGCCATGTACTTGATCATTCCGAGCTCACTATACAGCCCGACTTGTCTTGTGAGCAACAGCCTGTGGAGATCCTGGACAGGAAAGTGAAGACACTTCGGAACAAGGAAGTTAACTTGGTCCGAGTGATGTGGAGGAAAGACACTCCAGGAGAGTCTACTTGGGAAAGGGAAGATGAAATGCGTGCAAGATATCCTCACCTCTTTGTAAACTAGTCCTCAAATAAAAGTTGTAAATTTCGAGGACGAAATTTTTGTAAGGAGGGTAGACTGTAACAACTCCATTTTTAGTGTACAAAAATTTGCTTTAAATTTGAAGTATACTTGGAGTATTTAACGTTACTGTTACCACTTTAGATATTTATTTCACACCATAATTACAAGAAGGAGCTTGTAGCTCATTGGTAATACCTTGCATTGCTGAAGCAAACCACCAGAGTTCAAATACCATGCCCCACATTATTTTTAATATTAATTTTTTTAAACCTTTAGAATACCAAGGGTTTACACGTGCATATCTCACAAAAACTCTCACTACACCTAAAAATGTAACATTGCCCGGGGTTAGATGAACCGTCGGGGGTGGGGGGGGGATCCTGGCCGCATGACTCGGCCGGGAATCGGCCAAATCGGCCTCGACTCGGCCGACTCAGTCCTCCGACCGAGTCACGGCCGAGTTACGGCCGAGTCGGCCGATTCCGGTGACGACCCCAACATGAAAGTTGTGTCTTTTTATATTACCTATGCACCTGCAAAATTTTAGCCTCAGACCAGTTTCAGAGCTCTTTTAAAACCCCAATTACTCCACTTTTAATACATTTTTAATACATTTTATCACATTTTTCATTTCAACCTTTCATCTACCCTAACCTTAGCCTAACCCTACAAATACCATCCCTACCCTCTACCCTCTCACCCTTAACTCTGAGCCAACTCTCTAAAAAATTTCCAAGAATCTTGTGCACTTTGAAAACGAGCTCGAGGTGAAACTCCGACGAATTCCCGGCGGAGCTTTCGGCGATCGTTCTAAGAACTCCCGGCGACGACGCAACACATCGGTGATTCCACTACTTCCCTTTCACCCTCTTGTGTGTCCTAAAACCGTAAGTCCCAATTTCTACCTATCTCTTCTATCTAAAAAAATACGGATTTACAAAACCCGACGGAATCGGAACAAATCCGATTTCCAATTCGGTTTCTTATAAAACTTCACTTCTCGTTAATAAAATTATGCTTAAACTCTCTCATGTTGACTATTAAATACTAATCAACCAAATTGATCAAGTTTCATTACATGAAATGATGGCTATTTCAATTTGTCGTATTTTTCACTTAAATACCACATTGTTTCAATTCTACATTTAACCCCATTAAACTTGCTATACCTTTAAAGTAGATCACGAGGTAACGACCTACCTCCTCACACACTCATATACAACCTAACACGATACCCTCGAGAACTCAGAATACGGGAAAACGAACATTTGCATTTAAATACCCTTTACTAAATAAAGCCATTTCGAAAAGATTTAGTATTGATACACTTTTTAAATAAATACCACTTATTATGAAAATAGGATAAGATTGTGGACATCAGTCGTTTATCTAAACCTGACTTTGTGGTGTCTAGGCTAGGCAAGTGAGAAAGGTAATTTTAAAAGGCCCGTCTCACGGTGATTCGTGAGCGGATCCCTCCTTTCTTCACTTGTACGTACCTGGCCATAATTGGCGGTGAAGAAGCGATTTGAGGTATCTCACAACTTGTCGTTTTGGACCAGTTAGGAATAGTCTAGTTGACTTAGGAGACCCTAGAATATAGAATATGGAAAATTGATATTTTTACAAATAAATACCATTTACTTAATAAAACCGTTTTCTAAAGAATTTAGTATTTATACAATCTTTGCAAAGTGCCGCTACAACCCATTTTGGGGTACCCGTTTGGGATGGTGCGGATTATCGCACATCCTCTGGCTTAGTAGTGCGAGATTCAGACATCCGAAAGGAGCATTCGGTCTCGAAAGATTTAAAATACGACATCTTAAGAAAATGATATTTTTAGGAAAAAAAAAATATATTAAAATTATTTTTGTATAAATATATGTATATTTATCATTAAAATACCTATTTTGTTATGATATAAATATTCCACTTTTTTTCTAAAAATCACAAGAATCAATTTTACACTAAAATACTATAAATTCCACACAAATCAATATTATAAATAAATACCTTTATTTCTGAATTTAGGATATTTTCACTAGAAATATCACAATATAAAATCCACATTCATTACAACTCTAAAGACGAATAATAAATGCTTGGGGTGTATTTTGAAAAGTATATAAAAGTGTTTTTACATAATACCCCCTCAAGTTCTATAATTTACCCTAAGGACCTAGTAAACATAGGTTTAAGCGGAACCAATCTCTTGAGCCTCAGGGAGCCGGAGAAGTGGGTGCTTGCCTATCTAAGATAGACGATTTAATAAAAACAATCAGGATTTCAATTTTCTTTGCTAATTGTCTGACTTAGTTTGAGTCTCAGTATAATCTGACTTGAATATGATTCAAGTACAATCTACAATGTTCAATATTACAATTCAATATGAATACATGAATCCAATCATCATTCTATACAACTTGATTGAACCGAACCGTGGATATACATTCCATTTACACGGTTCTCCAGTTACCCCATTTACATGATTCTACGGTCACATCCGTTTACTGATATCATGGTTTCGGTCAGTCTTTCAATTATACACTCAATATAATTTACAGTACAATACAATACAAACAAGACACGACGGGGTTTAAAGGGTCGATTGGTACGGAAGTTGTTAAAAGTGGCATGAGACGGTAAGATTAATACACCTAACCTATATTCCGTTGCTGTTATACCGTGGCTTAACGGTTCCTTGTACATTCCGTTTGCCCTGGTCTCTAGCATATAGAGACCCCGTTCGTATACACTGGCATCCTTCTGTACCAAACTACAAACAACAGCGTTAACACAACATTACAACAATATAACACAACTTTAAAAGATACCTTCTTATTCTGTCTATTCTATTTTCCTCTTATCTTTGGGACTTACCGAGCGACCGGTTGAAGACATTCTATTTCTTTCTTCTTTGAATGTCGTCAGGTGATTTGGACCTGTCAGAGATCGAGCCAATTGCAGAAGATTTGGATCAGTACAGCGAAGACCCTGAGCTCTAGACATTGTACATTCTCTATTCAGTACCTTTAAATTCTTGTCATGCCATTGTTTAGGCATCGCTTTTATTTCTGTTGTAATTCCTTTTCATGCATTGTACAAAAGAATGTTAATAAATAAAATTGCTGTTTTTATCTTGTCTCTTGTGTATTTATTTTTATATTGCTTAATTACGCTTAGCGTATTTGTTTCTGAGTAATTACGTAGCGGACCAGTCCCGTCCCCTTCGCCGTATCCCGGGAAGCGGGGCGTGACAAGTGGTGGGGGAGTGTTGTTGACATTCGTGCTAGTGTTGTTTGGGAATCCATAACCTTGAAAGAAAAGTCTGAGTTAGGACAGATTCAAAATATATGAAATGATAAAATTCAAGGAATATGAATTGTAAAGAATGTTTTCAGTTGCTGGTTTGTTGAAGTCAAAAATTGCATCCCGGTTGACCAAGTCAAAGTCAAAGTCAACCCCAAGCCAAGTAGGCCCATGCCCAGGTCGAGTCCGAACATGAAGCGGCCGCCCCCATGCCAAAATGAAATCATGTAATAAATAATTTTTATGTAATTTTTAATGCATAAATGAGCATAAAGCCAAATTTTTGTAAGCCCATGGCTTATGTGCAAAAAGAAATAGCACATGAGAAATGGGATGGGCAAAATGCCATTTTGTAAAGCCCAAGAGCCTATATGTAAATATGTAAGCCTATATAAGACAACATGATGAAAATATCTGATATACTTTTCATTCCCCAAAAATTTGGGCTTGTGCCTCTTTCTCCTTTCTCAAGGTTCTTAAAACCTTCTTCTTTCTTTTGAATTAAATTAAGAGTTTTACTCTTCCTTTTCCAAAACTAAATAGTTTTTCACCACAAAACCCACAAAGGGAAACTTGGATCTTCCATTAGATCTCAAAAAGGGGAGATTTTTAAGTCTCACCCCCTTTTTCCAAGATCCGGCCAAACGACAGGAAGAAGAAGGAGACCCATCTTCAGAAACCCCATTTTGGGGAAGATCCAGGGCTCAAGGGGAGAAGCTCCTTCATCAGCCTCAAAATATCCTAGGAGTTTAACTCCTCACACACACACACACACACAAAATAATAAGTGTTTCTTTCTGGGAGTACAACTCCCATTGCAGGGACTAAGTCCCTTTTGCCTCCCAAAGCGCTAGCGTCCTTGCGCTCAGAGCGCTAGCGCCCAAAACGCTAGCGCCCGACCGCCCACGTGCCTGGCACGTGGGGCGCTGGTGCTCAAAGCGCTAGCGCTCTTGCGCTCAAAGCGTTAGCGCCCGAGTGCCCACGTGCCTGGCATGTGGGGCGCTAGCGTCCTTGCGCTCAAAGCGCTAGCGCCCCAAGCGCTAACACCCGAGCACCCACGTGCCTGGCACATAAGGCGCTAGCGCCCAAAGCGCTAGCGCCCGAGCGCTTTCTCCCACGCATTCTTTGGATGCCCTTTTCCCTTATATGTGTGTGTGTGTACACACACACACACATACTCCACACTAAAAATACCCCCCCCCCCCGTTAAAAAAAATTTCTAACGAGGCGCTGTCCCGCAACCCGCAAGGGGGCTGCTAGCCCCCATGAGCCCCAGTCCGCTATCCGGGTAGCGGGACCCCCGTAAAAAACTCTGTGAAGCCCCCGATATATCCAAAAATCCTTCAAAACACAACACTGCACATTGAGTTCGCATGACCAGTTTAACTCGTCAATCGGAGGTTCTCTCGCTCCAAAGGCGAGATGTAATTAACGGCTGCTTAGTCCGTGGCTGCCGGAGATTCGGATTCCCATAATCAATAAACCCCAGCCTACCCTAGACAGGGAGAATCTGTAATGCGCCTGACAAGCGCGCGCGTATTCCCATCTCAATAGGGTGACAAAAAACACCCTACATGGTTCTTGTGTTATATTGCTTAGGTTGTCCACGCAGAACCGACCTGCATGGACCACCAACAAAACCTGTCACGCCCCGCTTCCCAGTGTACGGGCAGAGGCCGCGACGAGGACGCTACGTATTTACTCAGAAATAAACACGCTAAACGTATCTAAGCAATATAAAATAAAATGTACACAAGAGACAAGATGTAAATGAACAACAACTTTATTTATTAAACATTCTTTTTACAATACAACTGAAATGAAAATACATGGAATGAAAGCAATACCTAAACAATGGCATAACAGAAATGTAAAGGAAATGTAATGTACAAGTGAATCTAAAACTCTGGTTCTCCAGTAAAATGATCTAAGTCTTCGCTGCTGGGCTTGAGAATAGAATAGACAGAATAGAGAGTATATTGTTATAATGTTGTATTTAATATTAACGCTGTTGTTTGCAGCTTGGTACAGAAGAATGCCAGTGTATACAAGAGGAGTCCTACTATTCCGGAGACTAAAGTATACGGAGCACAAGAAACCGTTCAGCCACGGTACAACGGCAATATATATTCAGGTTAGGTGTGTTATGGTTACAGTCTCGTGCCATTTCTAACACCTTCCATACCAATTTACCCCTTATAAACCCCGCGATATCTCGATTGTATTGTATTATAAATTGTATAGATGGATGACTTGCCGAAACCATGATATCAGTAATGGAACGGATATAATGGATGAACATTTAGATGGAATATATCTATGGTTCGGTTCGGTCAAGTTGTATAGATTGAATAGATTGAATATATGGATTCATGGATTCATGTTGAATATATACTTGAATCATATTCAAGTCAGTTTGATTATATCGAGACTCAGTCTGAGTCAGACACTTTTAAAAGAACTTGAAATCCTGATTGTTTTGGTGTTATCGGTAACTGCTGCACATGGAAGACATGATTTGTGTCTTTTTCAAAGACAATTACCGTGTTGATAACACCGTTTCTTAGATTGTCTACCTTAAATAGGCAAGCACCCATATCTCTGTCTCCCTGAGGCTCAAGAGATTGGTTCCGCTTAAACCTATGTTTACTAGGGTTCTTATTGTAATTTAGTATAACTTGAGGGGTTTTATGTAAAAATAGTTTTGTTATACTTTCTAAATATAGCTCAAGTATTTAATTATCGTATTTAGAGTTTTCATAGATGTTTTTTTATTCAATATGAAATTTCTAGTGAATATAACCTAATTTCATAATATAAGGTATTTATTTGAAATATTGGAATTGTATGGTATTTTCTTGTAAATGAGATGTTTTTCTTGAATTTTGGAAATGTGGGATATTATAAATATTAAAAATAGATATTTTGATATTAGTTACATATATATATATTTATTAAAAATATAAGTTTTATTTATAATAGAAATCACATTTTCTATAGAAAAAATATATTAAAATTTTTTCGAGATCGTATGCTCCTTGCGGAGGTCTGCATTTCACTCTACTAAGCCCGAGAATATGCGATAATTCGCACCATCCTGAACAGGTTCCCCAAAATGGGTTGTAGATGCGCAATTGCAAAGATTTGTTAAATACACTTCTTATAGAAAAAGATTTTATAAGTTGAAGGTAGTTATATATAAAGTTGTATTTTCCCAAATCTATGTTCCCAAATTCTATCGTGCTATATTAGATATGTGTGTTGTGAGGAGGTTGGTCATTATCTCGTGAATTATGTATAGGTATAACAAGAAATTATGATGGTTTATGTCGAAACTAACTATACGGTATTTTTTTCCTGAAAAAGTATAATAAAAGTTACAAAAATTATTAGTTTGATGTGCAACTTGTTTTATTAAGTTTGTTAATGTTTATTAATCAACATATAAGAATATGGTTTTATTTCGTTAAAGAAAAGTGTAGTTTTTAAAGAAAACCGAATCGGAAATCGGACTAACTCCGCTTCCGTCGGGTTTTAGTTTTGAAAGTTTTTAGAATATAGAAGAGAAGAGAAATAGGGACTTACTAGTTTGTTGGACTAGAGGAGGGAAAAAGGAAGAGGTGGGAGATGCCGGTGTGTCGTTTCGTCGTCGGAAACTCCTTGGATCGTCGCCGGAACTTCATCGGAGCTTCGCCCTTTGTTAACTCCACTTGCACACAAATAGAACTTGGAATTTTTTTGTAGAGTTTTTGTAGGAAATTTCAGTGTGAAGGGGTGTAAAAATAGAGTGGGTATTTATAAGGAAAATTAGGGTTAGGGTGTGATAAATTTGAGAGTTAAAATATATTAAAATATGGAGTAATGCAAAGTTTTAATTTTCTGGAAAATACAGAAAAACAAACAGTCAGGGGTTAACAGGGGGTGTCCATGGGGTATGGGGTAAAATTTTTATGGCATTTGCCACGGTTGGGACCGGCGGCGCCGGCCCCAAGAGGATCTTGGCCGGTCGGTTTGTGGAGGTGGGAGCTCGGATTGGGGCCACGTGTCCCTGACGGTCTGAATAATAATTTGCACATGTTTGTTTAGGCCGTGTCTCTTCAGTTTACGTATAGTGCACATGTAGTCTCTTGGGCTTCTAAAAGTTTAAAAGAATTTTAAATAAAAAGAATGTGTGGTTGATAGGATTTGAACTCTGGTGCTATATATCAGCAGTGCAAGATTTTACCAATGAGCTACAAGCTCCTTCTTACTGTTCTAAATCAAAACAAATATTTATAGTACTCGCAGTAAATATAAATACCCTAATTGTACATTAACTTTAATCGATTTTATGTACAATAAAATTAGAGCTGTTACAACGTGAGGCGACCTAAAATGGGAACTGTCTTTGGGCTTATTCCCTTTTTCATGTAATTGCTGAGCACTCGTTTTAAGGGGTCACGTGGGAACACGTGATTCAATCTCAGTCATTTTTTGCTCATCAAAGGTGCTCACGTGGGAACACGTGAGCTTTTGTTATATAGCGTTGAACGTTAATGAATCACCAGTCTGCATGGAGATTTTAATCTGAGTTTTGAGAATTTTAGGTCCCTTGTTTTCTAAGAATTAATTTCTTTTGCAAGGTTAAACCCTAGTTTTATTAGAGAAATTAAATTCCTATATACTTTTGGAAGAATTAAATTCTTTGGACTTAGTTATTTCCCTTAAGTTTTAAATCTGCATAACAAAATCTCCCCGATGAGAATTAAATTCTCAACTTGTGGGGGGATCTGCTTCTGCAGATCTCAACCAGAGGAAGAACTAAGTTCTTTGAAAAGAGTTAAACTCTTGGTTTGAGAATTAAATTGTCTTTTGTTTTGTGGGAGCTTTCGGGAGGCTCATGTATTTTTTTAGAAGATTATGGGGTGGTCTCCTCCTTTTAGAGAATTAAATTCTCTTTCTATTTTTCTTCCCCTCCCCCTCTATGTGTATATGTTTTTTCTCTCTTCCCCTTACTCTTATTTATAGGAGAAGAAAATGATTCAATTTGTTAAGAAAATCTCTTATTGATAGATCATGATTGATTCCATGATCTTTTAGATCAATCGGTGAATTTTATTCACCGTTGGATTTTTAATCCAAAGGTTCTCTATTTAACAGAGAAGATTTCTTGTTCGTTTAGCAAGATTATGAATATCTTGTTAGTTTTAACAAGATCAGAATTTTATTCTATCATATCTTTTAGTTTAACAAGATCAGAAATATATTTTCTTAATATAGAATTTAATTCTATTATATGGATATCTCGTTAGTTTAACATAGAATTTTATTCTTATCATATGAATATTTTGTTAGTTTAATAAGATTAGAAAAATATTTTCCTATGATAGAACTTTATACTACCAGATGATCACCATTGGATTTTTGATCCAAAGGTTCTCTGTTTAATAGAGAAGATCTTTCTAGTTTGAGAAAGATCAGGAAAATATTTCCTAAATAGAATTTAATTCTAGAATTTGACATGAGCATTTTAAATTGGGGCGCTCACATGCTTTGCATGTAAGTAGCAAGAGAACTCACGTGTTTAACACGTGACCCCTAGTGTGGGTTTTAGCCTGTTTATTTTCAGCGCTCATATGCTTTACATATGAGCGCTTACGTGTTTAGCACATGAGGCCTGTTTGGCCATTAGTTGTTTTTTTCAGCGCTCATATGCTTTGCATATGAGTGCCCACATGTTTAGCACGTGAGGCCAAATTTTAAGGACTCCCCCCTTTTTTATAAGGGAACAAGTAGCTCTTGACCGAAAATTTTGGCGGGAACAATTGCCAGGAGCGAATCACCATGTGCCTTTTTTGATTTGAACAAAGATGGCTTAGTAAACAGGGTCAGGATCCTGTCGACTAAGAATTTTTGACTTTATGAGCTGTAAGAGTCTCATAAAGTTATTTCTCTCTACGAGTCATGAGGATCTCGTAAGTGTATTTTCTCCTTAGGAATCGTGGGGATTCTTAAGTGTGTGTTCTCCCTTGTAAGTCGTAAGGATCTTACAAGAGTGTTTTTTCCTTATAAGTCGAGAGGACTTACAAGTGTCGTTCACCATATGGGGACATTTCACGCTATCGTTGAAACTAGGTGAGGGCTGTATTTATTTGTGCCCGTGAATTGTATATAAGGGCCAATATTGGACCACCTGTTGGACAACTTGGGGGATATGACAGCTTAAGAACGGGTTTAGATCCCTGTAACCTAAAACTTTCGAATTTTATGAGCCGTGATGGTCTCATAGGGGGAGTTCTCCTTGCGAGTCGAGAGGATCTCGTAAGTGAAAATTTTACGAGATTGTACCATTCCGGGTTTTCACAAGCTCGCCAGTATCCTGCTGTTTTTGCTCACGGCGCCCTTTCGGGTTTTTGTCCGTACCCATTTTGCTTGCGGGCGTACCCTTTTTTACGAGATTGCGGCCTTTCGGGTTTTCACAAACTCGCTGGCAGTCCTGCTATTTTTACTCACTGTGCCCTCTCGAGTTTTCAACCGTGCCCATTTTTCTTGTGGACATACCATTTTTTTTGACCCATTTGTTTGTCAGCGGAACTTGGGGGTGACTTTACTGCTGAAGTAGCGGTGTAGCCGATAGGACTTGAGTTGCAACCCTCGCCGTTGAGACTTCGATTGCAATATAGATCTCAAAGGTGGAAATTGCTGTTTTGGAGACGACATGCTAGTTTAGGGACATTCTGGTCCATTATTGCCATTTTAGGGACGAAGTTCTAGTTTAAGGACCTCTTGGTCCGATGTCGCCGTATTTAAGGTGAGGTTCTAGTTCAAGGACATCTCGGTCCGGTATCGCCTTTTTTTTAAGACGAAGTTTTAGTTTAAGGACATCTCGGGTCCAATATCGCCATGTTTGAGGTGAATTTCTAGTTTAAAGACATCACGGTCACGGTCCTTTGTCGCCATGTTTGAGGAGAATTTCTAGTTTAAGGACATCTCGGTCCTGTGTCGCCACGTTTGAAGCAAATTTTTAGTTTAAGAACATCTCGGTCCGTTGTTACCATACTTGAGGCGAATTTCTAGTTTAAGGACATCTCAGTCCTTTGTCGCTGTGTTTGAGGCGAATTTCTAGTTGAAGGACATCTCGGTCCTTTATCTCCATTTGGGGCGACAGAGTTTCTTTACATACTACTCTCAGAGGTTTGACTCAGGAAGATAGCGAGCGGACATGTTACGCCCCGTTTCCCGGTGTACAGTAAGGAGACGCGATGAGGCACGCAACGTATTTACTCAGAAGTAAATACGTTAAGCATAATTAAGCAATATAATAAATGTATACAAGAAAGACATGAGATGTAACTGAACAACAATTTTTTATTGATTAAACATTTTTTACAATACAACTGTGAAGTAAATATAATACTGGAAAGCGATGCCTAAACAAGGGCATGAACTGAAAGTAAAAGTATATACAAGTGAACTAGAGCTCGGGGTCCTCGATGAACTGCTCCAAGTCTTCTGAGATGGGCTCGATCTCCAGAGAGTCGGGTCCTCCTGACAACATTCCAAAGAAAGAATAGAAAAGGAATGTCGTCAACGAACAATCACTCGGTAAGTCCCAAAGAGAGATAGAAATAGAATCGACAGATAAGAGAGAATACAACCGGTATAATGTTTGATAGTTATGCTAACGCTGTTGTTTGTGGCTTGATACATAAGGTATTAGTGTTTACGAGAGGAGTCCAACTATCCCTTGGACCAAGGTAACTCGTAGTACAAGGCTCCGTCAAACCCCACGGAACAACGGCAATGGATGTTTAGTTATGTCTTTTAATGACCATCTCGTGCCACTTTTAACACATTCTGTACCGGTCTACCCATTTAAAACCCCGTAATGTTTTATTGTGTTGTTTTGTAGTGTTTTGTAGATGTAATACTTGCTGAAACCATGATATCAGTTGTTCATGTAAACGGATAAGGATATAAATGGATAGTCATGTAGACAAATCAATGTATGTCCATGGTTCGGTCAAATCAAGTCATATTGATATAGATAGATTCATGTTGTAATGGAATTATATCAAGTATGGATTGTATTCAGATTAAACTGAGACTCTGTCTGAGTCAGACACTTAAATAGAATTGAAGTCCTGAATGTTTTTGGTGTTATCGGTAACTGCTGCACATGGACGGTAGGATTTGTGTCTTTTTCCAAGACAATTACCGTATTGATAACCCCGTTTTAGTTGTCTACCTTAAATAGGAAAGCACCCACATTCTCCGTCTCCCTGAGGCTTAAAAAAATTGGTCCCGCTTAAACCTATATTTACTAGGGTCCTTATTGTAAATTAATATAACTTGATGGGGTTTTATGAAATATAGTTTTGATATATTTTCAAAATAAATCTCAAGTATTTATTTATCGTCTTTAGGGTTTTCATAGATGTAATTTTTCTTATAAGATGAGATATTCTAGTGGATATAAATCTAAATTGAATAATATATGGTATTTTCATGTAAATTGACTTGTATTGATTTCTGATGGTAGTTTCATGAAATTTGGGATTCCATTGTTTATAAAATAAGGATATTTTTATGTATATTTAAAATAGATAGGTCGATAATATTATATATAATTGTTAGAAAATAAATTTATTTATTAAATAGAAATCATGTTTTCTTAAAAATTGCGATATAAATTCCATCGAGATCGTATGCTTCGTGAGGAGGTCTGCATCTCGCCATACTAGTCCGATGGATATGCGATAACCCGCACCAACCAAATCGGATTTTCCAAAATGGGTTGTAAGGACATAATTGTATGGAATTTGATTAAAACAATTATAAGAAATACGGTTTTGATAGTTTATAGTATTTAACCGTAAAATTCGCCTTAGCCACAAAAATATTGTTTTCAAGCCATCGTGCTATGTCATGATGAGTGTTGTGATGAGGTAGGTCATTAGCTCGTGAGTTTTCTAAAGTTAATATGATCAATATGATGAAGTAAAGTCGTAGGTAAACTTTGTGGTATTTAACCGTAAAAGTGAAATAAAAGTTGTGTAACATTGTATTTTGAATTGAAACCTGTTCTAAATATTGTTTTATGGTTGCTAAAAAATATATAAAGAGATGGTTGATTTGTTGTTAAGAAAAGTTAGGTTTTAACGAAATTATAATCGAAAGTCGGAATAATTTCGCTTCCGATGAGTTTCAATAAGAGATCGTTTTAGAATAGAAAGAGATGAGAGGAGAGGGGACTTATGGGTTTGGAGAAGAGAGAAGAGATATAGAAACAAGTTGTGAACTTCGTGGAGTCATGGTGTCGCCGGATTTGTCACGAATCATCGCCGGAATTTGACCTTGGGCTAACTCCACTTGTATAACCTTTTGGACTTGGAAAATTTTGAGAGTTTTGACAATGGATTTCAGAATAGAGAGGGATAGGGTGTAGGGTGGTATTTATAGGATAGAATTAGAGTTTAGGATATTAAAATGAGAATTAAAATGCATTAAAATTTGTTTTTAAAGCTCGTTTTAATTCTCTGTTAATGTGTAGGAAATCAAACAGAAGAGGAGTGGTGGGGGGTGGCCAAAGGGTGTTAGGGTGAAAAATTGGAGCATTTCCTACGGGGGTCCCGGCGGCGCCGGCTTAGAGCCTTATCTCGTCAGTCAAAGTGTGGGGTCGGGGTGTGGGATTGATGCCACGTGCCATGGTCTGTTCAAATAGCATTTTCCATATGTTTGATTTTAGTGACTTTTCATTTTACGTGTATTGCACGTGTAAACTTTTGGGCTTCTAAAAAGTTTAAAAGAAAAATCATTTAAAAATAATATGTGGCTGAGGAGATTTGAATAGAGGGGCTATGACATAGAAGTACAAGGCTTTACCAATGAGCGACAAGTGTTTTCTTGTTGTTCTAAAACAAGAAATACTTTTAAGTTGTGCTTAGGCTAAGGTACTCCTTTCTGTACTTTACAAAAATTTTATACAGAAAGTTTAGGGTTGTTACATTCTACCCTCCTTATAAAAATTTCGTCCTCGAAATTTATAGAAAGAAGTTGTAACATATTCAAGAAAAATTTGTTGACAGTGGTGGTGCAAAGAGCTACTGAAAGTGCATGAAAAATATGTTTGGAAGAAAGAAAGGATGTAAGTGTTTTGAAAAGATTGAAAGGAATTACCAGTGTTACCTTGGTTTATAGCCTCAGCTTCTACTGCCGCTAATGTGTAAGCCTGGCGACGGAGTACGTTCCTCCTAGCTGTAAGCACATTCCTCCATCCTTGGGGCATGTTCCTCTGCCCTCGAGGCATGTTCCCCAATACCTGATGGAATTGGCGATTAGGCTGTGCAGGAGGTCCACGTAGAGGTGGAGCTGAGAAAGCAAGACGAGGTGCAGGTTCCTAAATAGTTAGCCGCTGCTGATAGTTGATGTATGTTGGAACTGGGTTGCGTCTATGAGGACATGTTCCAATACCATGAGTGGATGCGCCACAAATTAAGCACAGGCCTTTTGCGTGCCTGCAGTCCTTCAGCAGATGTCCATCTCTCCTACAGTAGTAGTAAAAGTCTGGACTGGGCTGGTTAGATGTTACTTCCAGTCTCCTGGGTGAAAAAGTTTGTATAGGAAGGTCTCCTCCTGCCATCTGGGTAGCGGGGTGCTTCACACCGGCAGATTGAGGTATGCCTTCTTCTTCACCACCGCCTCATATCCTCGGGCAGCTTTCAGAGCTAAGTCATGGGTTGGGAAATCCCCTGTAGCTAGAGCAGCTTGGATCTCCGGGTCCAACCCCTTCTGAAATCGTTTGCCCCAAATCTCAGCAGTCGATATGAGGTGTGCCGCGAACCTGCTCAACATAGTGAACTCGGCATCATACTCATCCACAGATTTGGTCCATATCGAATCTTGTTATAAGTGGATGAATTACTGTTCTATATCAAAGCGGGCAGTCTCGAAAAAATATTTCGCGTCGAACATCTCACGAAAAATCCTCCATTCGATCGGTTGAGTAAGATGGATTTTTTCCGCCTTCCACCATACTCGGGCGTTATCAGTAAGTTGCGGTGTCGCAACCCTTACCCAAGCAGTGTCTGGCACTTGTGCTGCTACCAGATCATCCTCAGTTGATTGAGCCCATTCTTCAGC
Source organism: Agapanthus africanus (assembly GCA_030015575.1). Lineage (NCBI taxonomy): Eukaryota > Viridiplantae > Streptophyta > Magnoliopsida > Asparagales > Amaryllidaceae > Agapanthus > Agapanthus africanus. Next base: position 109,218,283 of record CM057337.1, read on the forward strand.
TTCCAAAGGGCTCTCTTTTACAGAAAATTGCTTCGGATGCAGTGTCTGGAATTTCTTCACTCTTGGTGCTTCCGCTTTTGGGCGGTTCATTAGTATGGCAGTCTGTTGCTGTTGTTCTTCCAGGAGGCTCTTAATTGCCTCAAGCAGTACCGTCTGCTCGTTGATCGGAGCTACAAGGCTTTACCAATGCTACAACTGGGAAGTAAATACAATACTTAAAAGCGATGCCTAAACAATGGCATGAACTGAAAGTAAAAGTATATACAAGTGAACTAGAGCTCGGGTACCTCGATGAACTACTCCAAGTCTTCTGAGATGGGCTCGATCTCCAGAGAGTCAGTTCCTCCTAAAAATATTCCAAAGAAAAAATAGAAAAGGAATGTCGTCAGCGAACAATCGATCGGTAAGTCCCAAAAGAGATAGAAATAGAATCGACTGATAAGAGAGAATACAACCGGTATAATGTTTGATAGTTATGCTAACGCCGTTGTTTGTAGCTTGGTACAGAAGGTATTAGTGTTTACGAGAGGAGTCTAACTATCCTGTGGACTAAGGTAACCCGTAGTATAAGGCTCCGTAAAACCCCACGGAACAACGGTAATGGATGTTTAGTTACGTCTTTTAATGACCATCTCGTGCCTCACTTTTAACACATTCCGTACCAGTCTACCCCTTTAAAACCCCGTAATGTTTTATTCTATTGTTTTGTAGTGATTTGTAAATGTAAGACTTTCCGAAACCATGATATCAGTTTTTCATGTAAGCAGATAAGGATATAAACGGATAGTCATGTAGACAAGTCAATGTATATCCATGGTTCGGTCAAATCAAGTCATGTTGATATAGATGGATTCATGTTGTAATGGAATTATATCGAGTATGGATTGTATTCGGATTAAACTGAGACTCTGTCTGAGTCAGATACTTAAACAGAATTGAAGTCCTGAATTAGGTTTTTGGAGTTATCGGTAACTGCTGCACATGGACGACATGATTTGTATCTTTTTCCCAGACAATTACCGTATTGATAACCCCGTTTTAGTTGTCAACCTTAAATAGGCAAACATCCACATTCTCCGGCTCCCTGAGGCTCAAGAGAATTGGTCCCGCTTAAACCTATATTTACTAGAGTCCTTATTGTAAATTAATATAACTTGAGGGGGTTTTATGAAAAATAGTTTTGATATATTTTCAAAATAAATCTCAAGTATTTATTTATCGTCTTTAAGGTTTTCAAAGATGTAATTTTTTATAAGATGAGATATTCTAGTGGATATAAACCTAAATTGAATAGTATATGGTATTTTCATGTAAATTGACTTGTATTGATTTCTGATGGCAGTTTAATGAAATTTGGGATTACTTTGTTTAGAAAATATGGATATTTTTATGTGTATTTAAAATAGATAGGTTGATAATATTATATATAATTATTAGAAAATAAATTTATTTATTAAATAGAAATCACGTTTTCTTAAAAATTGTAATAAAAATTGTAATTTATTTGTTACAGGACACGAGCATCGTCATCTATCATTGACCTTGGTTATGACTCGTCAAGCATAGTATTTTTTGAGGAACCGACTGTTTATTGGCTGGAAGGGTCTTTTGCCATGCATATCCATGAGCAGGTAGCTCCACCTTGGTAAACTTTGTCAATGATATACGGGCCTTCATAGTTTGGCTTTAATTTTTCCCGTTTTGCACGATTGGGGATCATCGGTCTTTTGACGACTAGCTCGAGCTCGCCTCGGCGGAATGTTCTTGGCCTAGTCAGTCTTTCGTATGACCGTGTCATCCTTTCCTTATAAGCCTCCAGATTTTGCTGTGCTATAAGGCGAGTTTCGTCGAGGGCAATTTCCTCAGGGATTTTTTATTTCCCTTTGTCTTTTTTGCTTGAACCCTTATTTGTAGGTCCGAGATTCTTTTCAGGCAGCGTGCGGCTACACAGCTGAATGTTCTCACAGTTCTTCTACCTCTCTTCTTTTTCGGAGGTGGAGTCTTTGAAGAGAGGGCTGGGGGGTATTTCATCCTCAGAATTGCTCCCGAAAGTAAGAACTTGGGGCTTTTCGCCTTCCGAACTGATATCAACCATTTGACAATTGCCAGTCGATTTTTCACGCGCAGCCGTCGCACTCTTTTACTGTCGACGAACTTCGCGCTTCATCCTCTTGAAGTGTTTTTGATGGGCAACATATCCTTACCACCACTTTTTGAAGGTACTGCATTCTTTGGTAGGGTGGGTGACCCTCCGGTGATGGGCAGTAATTTGGATGTGAATCCTCTCCGTCGAGGCATATAACTCCGGGAGTGTTTCTTACGAGAGGTGGCAGCTTCATTCTCATTGACAGGGCTTTAGTGAATCCCTTCTCTGCTTTGATCCTGCTCTTATTTGTCGCAGGTATGCCTTGGTTTGGTTGGAGTACTTTACGACTCCATCTTGCCGCAGATTCTTCATCCTGTCGCTGACGCTTAGCCTTTTCGTATATGGCTGTTTCGCATTCTCGGTCAGCTTTGTTTTTTCGAAAGGCTTCGTTTAACAGCCTATCGATCGGGCCTTTTGGTAGTTCCGGGGATTTTAGCGCCGATTCTGCCCTCAGTTCCTCTGCGTTGTTTTCTAACGCTGAGGGGGCTTCTTCATTATTTAACGACGAATGGGAAACCATGTCGCAACTTACTACATAGTCTTCGGTTGCTGATGAGTCATTTTCCTCATCATTGTAACTCTCTTCGTTCTCAAGAATATGCTTGAGGAACTCTTCGAAGGTGATCGGTGTCCGCGCCTTCTGGTTGTACTCCTCCAGCACGTCAATGTACCTTTGTAGATCTGTGCATTTGTCGTCATACTCGGCAGGTTGCACAGGCTTCTTGGTCCTCTTCTTTTTCTTCGAAGACTTTGAAGGCCCGACTTGGGGATTTTGCCCTTTGTCGACAGTTTTCAGTACGGGACGCGGTTTCGGCATCTGATTGCCGGTTCAAATAGGCTTCTCCATCTGATTGCCGGACATGTCTGGAGATCTTTCAGCATTCTTTTGGTTTTAGCTGAAAGAGCGACTTCCCATGGAGCTTCTTCTACGAGCGAGCATGATACCCCCGGCATATCCACCTTTTTGAGAGCGTGCTTCTGTGGCGGGTTTACCCTCCAGTTCTCAGAAAGTGCGAACTTCCTCTGTTAATACCGATCCTCGACCCAGTTCTTAAAGACATAGCAATGCTCAATTGGGTGGCTCACCATTCTATGATAGGAGCAGTAGTTGGGGTTGTTGTTATCGCTGGGTTATGGTGGACATCGTGGGTCTGGCAATGTGATGAGTTTGTTGCGCACTGCCAGCTCGAACAGTCTCCTCGTCTTGTCACGGGGAAACAAGTAAGCGCGTCCTAGCCTTTCTTCCAGGGATAGGCGCGGACGCATGTTGTTTTGGCGAGCAACCGGTTTCGGGTCACTCGGTTGCTGTTGAGCGTTAGCAAGGAAGGCCGCTTTCCCTTTACCCTTGGCATTTCGAGGGTCCATTTTTTAGGAGGCAGGCCCATGGCCTATCTGGTCCATTTAGGCCAATTTATCGATCAGAGCCTGGAAGGTGGTCGGCTTGAAGAACGTCATGAACTGGGACACAGTCGTTTGAAGATCAAGGGTCTCGATGAACATGCCCACGGCGGGAGATTCTTCGATGTGTTGTTCGCATTTTGACTATTGGTTCCGCCACCGGATCGCGTATTGGACTCAGGTTTCTCCTGAATTCACCCTGGCATTGATTAATGTTGTGATCGGGGTGCGCTCACTTGAGCTAGCTAACCGCTGTGTGAATAGCAGTTCCATCTCTGTAAACGTTTTGACGAAGTCATTTACGAGCTCCGAGTACCATTCAAATGCGGTCTCTGACAAGCTGCCAACGAACTAGCGAAGCAACAATTTGTCGTCGCCTCCAGTGTTGCCGCACAAAGCTCTGAACTGCGCTACATGCTGGTGTGGATTGCCTGTCCCCTTATACATATGGAACTTGGGGATCGTATATCCTGGCGGGTACTTGATTTGATCATACCAGCCTGGATACGGTCGCCCTGTTCTGACGATTTGGCCAGCCGCTTCATTCGCTTGATGAGCTCGTATTTGTTGAGCTATATAGTCATCAAGAGCAGCCTTGGATATTGTTCCCTCCTTAGCTGTTGATAAATCCGGAAGAGCATTTGATGTTTCCCCTCTATCATCCTCTATAACTATCGGCGGATCCTCGGCTGGAGGTTCTGGCTGGATCATCATCCCAACCATATCCTGAAACAAAAGAGACATCTACTTTATGTTGGCACCTGCTCAACAGCTTCCTTGTCCTTTCTTCCAAGCACCCTTCGCAGGAACTCTGTATCGGTCTCCTGCTCTTAGTGTTGTTCAGATACTGGTTTCAAATTTTTTTTCTGTCCGGTGAGTGCTGCCATCTTGGTCAGCATCTCTTGGAGCTTTTTTTGTTGCTCTTGAGCTTTTGTTAGCAACCGAGTTTGCGGTCGATGAGCCACAGAAGCACGACTTTCCTCTTTCCCGGAAGCCATGTAAACCGTGTATACGATCATGCCCCCAGACTTGGGCCATTTGGGTTTAGCGCCTTTGGAATTTGCCGCAGGCAGTGAGATGTTCTCCAGCCTTACCCTTTTATGGGAGGTTGAAGTTGAAGGAGCCGTTATGATAGGCACCTCTGTAGAAGAAGTCCCTCGATGTATGACCGAGGGATGTTCTTTCTTTTGCCGAGCTTTCGATTTCTTCGGTTGGCGGGAGTAGTTTTCGTCGATCACAAAGTCCTGGACTTTTTGCCAGACTCTGTGAATTTGCGAGGAGAGCCACTGATGGGGCAGCTCCTGTTTTTCCTGTATAGGGACCTCAGCAGGAGGAGGTGATTTCTTCAGTATCTCTATGGGGGAGTTTTTGCGCACCCTCTTCAGCGGTTCAAATCTGTTCCCGGTTGGAAAAACAACATCAACTTCCACCATTGGAGCTTGTGGGGTAAGTCTAGAGAGGGAGTTGCCCCCAGCTTTTCTTACTCAGCGCCAGTGGCGATGTCGAGCATGCCTTGCTGAAAGGACCGTCTTGGTTTCGAAAGCGGTTGCAGCTTGCCCCTGGTTTTGTTGAGGAGCTCCAGCAGTTTCCAGCCCGTTAAAGACCGACGTCCTTGGCAAGATTTGATTGGAGATGGTCTGCCTCTTGAAGACCGATCACCTGATTTGTGAAGCACTTTTGACGGCTTCATTTGCTGCAGGAATTGGGAGGGCTATCCTTTTTAGGGTAGCCTGTTCCCCTCCGAACGGCGGCCAGGGCTGACGTCTCGCCTGAGGTTCGGGGCAGATGCTAATTGGTGCTATCCGTCCACCTCTCCGAAGATGCCAAGTTGATTTATGGCACCGTGTATCGAAGGTTTAAACGGATGCGTCCGATGTAGCAGACTTCGTCAGATTCCCCCTCACTTGAGGGGTTTTTGATTGTGGGGATGCTCTTCCCTGCAGGCGCAAGCCCCTGCAGTTAATTACGCTACCGCATCACGGTAACCACTTTCTCCTTCTCCAGATGGTCACTTCGTATCGTGTGTGTTTATTTTATGTTTAGTTGCCCGTGGATTGTATACGGAGACTGAGTTATGTCGTCGCCCGTAGGGCGTGGACTAGTCCAAATCCGCATTATCTTAGATTTGGGTTTGGGGGTTTGGGTTTAAGGATACGTTAGCCTCATTTGAGACTAAGATCGACTTAAACGTTTGTTAAGGATACGTTGGTCTAGTTTTTAGACAAAGATCAACTTAACGGGATCGTTTAGATCCAACAAGAGAGCAATAAAAGGGAGGGCTCTGTTGTTTAGTTTAGTGACATTACGGTCGATAGGTAGTTTAAGGACATTGCGGTCCATGGGTAGTTTAAGGACATTGCGGTCAAGGTTAAGGACGTCATTGTCCATGGGTTTAAGGACCCCACAGTCTGTTGAAAGTTTTAAGACATCTCGGTCAAGGTTAAGGACCTCATAGTCTATGAGTTTAAGGACTTCACAGTCCGTTGTTAGTTTTTAAGACATCTCGGTCAAGGTTAAGGACCTCATAGTCCATGAGTTTAAGGACCCCACAGTCCGTGTCAATGTGTGGTCATCGGGACCCGTCACCTCTTTGAAGACGTTGAGGAATTACAACGCCAAGTATCAAAGGAGTGAAGAGATGTACCCTTGAACCAGGGTGGATTAAATAGTCTTTGACCCAATTTGGGATCAAGACCAATTAATTATGTTATGAGCCTATTAGCCCAGTTAAGTCTGAATTGAGGACTTATGGCCATCTTTGGCTAAGTCCAATCATGTTTGGAAAGTTGGCTTCCTATTGGTCTATTGAAGGAGAGGCTTTGCCTCTGGCCATTTAGCCAATTGGGCTAACGTTAATTCAACAGTATTGAACACTGGGATCAAGTTAATGTTTTAACACTAAAAGACAGTTGGTGTTAAACACCGGCAACAGGGGGTTCAAATTAGTGTTAAACACTAGAGCAAATCAGTGTCAAACACTAGCAGCAGAGGCTTCAAATTAGTGTTAAACACTAAGAAATTCAGTGTTAAACACTGCAAATAAAGTTTTTTGATTAGTGTTGAACACTAAGGCAAAACAGTGCTTAACACTGGGCTCAGGGGTTCCAATTTAGTGTTAAACACTAAGGCAAGAGGGGTCACGTGGTAACACGTGAGGGCGCCCTCCCTTCATTTGTTCTGCTGAGAATATCGTATCTTTTGGAGCATCACGTGCCATCACGTGACGGGCATTGAAATGCTTGTATGTTAAAGCCTCTGCCAAGGGTCACATGGGTCACGTGAGGCACTGCCTCAAAGGGCCTTTTCTGTGGATCTTTTCGGGGGTCACGTGGTGGCACGTGACCCTGTCTCTATGTATGTTTTTTAGAAGATCTGTTAATCCCTTTCAAGAATTAAATTCCTCGTAGGGTTGAACCCTAACAATAATTTTAGAGGAATTAAACTCCTATTTCCTTTTGAAGATTTATATTCTGGGATTAAATTCCTCATATATGTGAAGAACTGCGTTCTATCATAGGGTTAAACCCTAATAACAGCTTTAAGGAATTAAATTCCCACTCTCTTTTAGAGAATTATTCTGAGGAATGAGATTCTGTCATAGGGTGAAACCCTAATTTCTTCTCTCTTAAGGGAATTAAATTCCTGTTATTTTAACAGAACTAAATTCTCAACTAGGGTTAAACCCTGATTCTGTTCATTCTGAAGGAATTAAACTCCTATAAAATAGGGTTAAACCCTAATTTTATTTTAAAGGAATTAAGTTCCTATAGTTCTGTGAGAATTAAATTCTCAAGCTTCCATTCCCTCGCTGTGCTTTGGATCTGCATGGCAGGATCTCAACCTAATGAGAATTAAATTCTCAGTTCAAGGAGAGACGTGCACTTTACAGATCTTTCACCAAAGAGAGAACTATGTTCTTCTGTTTTATATCAGAGTTAAACTCTGTTGAGAATTAAATTCTCTATTTCTTTCAAAAAGCCTTCCCTTTCTTACCTAGGGTTTTCTTTTGCAGAAGATCCAAATTCCTCCAAAGTATTAAGGCTCTCTCTTTTTTTTTTATGTATCGATCCTCTCTGCATCTATCTCTCTGTGTGTCTCTTGGCTCCTATTTATAGGAGAAGCAGCAAAATCAATTAGTTTTTTGATGAATCTTTCATTGAGAGATTTGATTTGTATTCATCATTCATTTGGACCTTTGGATTATTGGGTGAATTTTATTCACCATTGGATTTTAAATCCAGAGATTTTCCTTTGTTATTTCGGTTAGATTTTAAGGGGAAATCTTTCCAAATTCAAGATTTTTCCATAGATAGATGATATTTAATCACCTTTAAATTTTTAATTCAATCGGTTCCTTTGGAATGATTTGAGAGGTCTTTTCTCAGAATTTAATTCTGTTAACAGATGGGCTTTGAAAACTGGTCACGTGTGGCCACGTGACCCCTGGTCACGTATGGGCACATGACCCCTGGTCACGTGTGGGCACGTGACCCCCTTGGAACAAGCCCTCTTCTTCTTTTTACGCTCTGCCTTCTGGCCGCTGCTTAGCCGTCACGTGCCACCACGTGACCCCTGGTCATGTGTGAGCACGTGACCCTCGTCTGGAGCATTTTTCTTGATTTAACCGGAGAATGAGTCTGCTGCTCTTAAATGTCACGTGCCAACACGTGACCCCTGGTCACGTGTGAGCACGTGACCTCTTCTGAAGCCTTTTCCTTGATTTGATCAGGGAACTGATGTGCCTTTGAAGCCGTTTTTAAATGTCACGTGCCAACACGTGACCCTGGTCACGTGGGAGCACGTGACCCTTTCTGAAGCCCCTTCCTTTGATATAGTCGGGAAACTGAATCTGCCTTGCCGATACTTTTAGATGTCACGTGCCAATACGTGACTGCTGGTCACGTGTGAGCACGTGACCCTTTTCTGAAGCCTCTTCCGTAAGCTTTCTTGATTTTAAATCAGGAAACAAATGCCCCCACAGCGTTGTTCTCACGTGTCTGCACGTGAGTGCAACGCTGTCACCTTTTGTGACCGTTGGATTCCTCTAGGGATTTGGGGAGATGAAACGTTTCCATCACCTCCTATAAATATTATGGTCATTTCAGAAGAGCCTCCACTTTGCTCATCTTCCTCCTTTGAGAACTTTCTTCTTTTGAGAATTTAATTCTCTTTTCCCAGAGCTTAGTTCTCTGCCTTGAAAATCTTCCAGAGTTTAACTCTTGTTCGAAGAGACTTTTCTCTTTAGGTAATGCTCTCGAATGAACGATGAACTCTCACATTCCTCTGGATTTTAAATCCAAAACAAGGGTCTTTACCCTTTTTAACAAAGAACCCATTTTTCTTCAAGTTTCTTAACCAAAATACGAAACCATTTAACCTCCAACAGTAGATTTCTTAGGGTTCATATGATGATCCATGGAGTTTAACTCTGTTCACAGAAAAGGCTTTTTGGGGAATTTAATTCCCTTTTCTTAATAAGGAATTTAATTCCTGAGAAGAACTCGGTTTCTTCCTATGGGGGCTCCTTAGGGTCTCCTTACCCTAGGTTGTCATTCTGTAATTAATGAAACATGAACTTTGTAATGATGCCTTCTGTGGGAATTTAATTCCTTTGATCCTGTTGGATCTGTTGTAGAGCCCGAGACAGATTTGTCTTCTAGGGGGAATATGTAGGGTTACTTGAAACACGTTCTTCATTTAATGGGGATATTCCCTTTGTTTTGTTATAACTACTTGGTCTCATTATTAATGAGCCGTCATCCTGATTCTGTGGGGCCCATGTTGTTCTGTAGCCAATGGCCCCATAAAAGAGTCTGCTGTTGCTTTCTTCAGCTAGTCTTCATGTTCATGCATGTATATATATTGCTAGCTTGGTTTTTGACAGCCTTCTTTTATTGGATTTCAGGTGCGATGGCTTCTGTTCCATGCTTTCCTTTCATTCGCTCGGAGGCCGCTTTTCCTCAGTCACCGTCCGATGAGGAAGCGATGGCGATGATCCGGGCTCATGATCTGAACTGTACCAACTTGCTTCTATGGGGAACTTGGTATAGCCATATTATCCGGGGTCGCCGGAGTTTCCTCTGTGCAGTACCGACAGAGCCTACTTTCCCATTCTTGCCGATGGACCCTCCGAGAACGGTTTTTGCTGTGGAAATGCCCAACTGGACTCCAACGGGGAGTCTCGAGCCTTCAACGACCGGTATTCCAAACCATCCGATCCCGGCCATAGATATCTTGGGGCGGCGTATTTGCCAGTGTGAGGCCCACTCGTGGGGGCAGATTTATAAGATAGGGCTCACTCCGCGACACCCTACGGGCTACCTTCTCTGGGCTCGCTACATCCTTTCTGTCCATCGTGCGCGGCTGCAGAAGGTCGGGCTTTATCAGGCAATATACGCGTCACTCTTTCATTATAAGTCCCCGCATGTCTGGTGGGTTAAGGCGTTTTTGAACCAATGGAATCTTTCCACCAATACTTTCATTCTAGGAGATCGCGAGGTCTCGATCTCTCTGGCAGAATTCTATGACATCTCGGGGTTGCCAATCAGGGGTAGTCTGTATGAGGAGCTGCTGCCTTCTGACGAGTACATCTTTGAGCCCGAGCCCGCCCCGGTTGACGGCCTGTCTGCTGAGAATGCCGTCCGCCACAAGCGTCCCGGTTTAATCAAGGCGCTAGGCATCTTCGACCGATTATTCACCGAATCCGAAGAGCAGGGTGTTACTTTCAAGAGCTTCATTGCTCGTTTCCTTCGCGAGGACGCCTTATCGAAGACAGCCCCGAAGTTTTCAAACATCAAAGACCCCTTTGGGTTTGGCCCGAAGAAACTACCGACTAAGAAATCGGATCTGCCGCAATACTACATTCCCATAATGTCGCCAACGTCTTTTGAATCCATCGCAGCTCCCGGCATGGATGAGGAGACATTCTTCGTTGGGTTCATTAGTGTTTGGCTCAGCTGGTTCGTTATCCCTATGCATCGCCGCTTTATGAGAGCTTCGGTCATCTATCCGGCTCACCGTATAGCTGAGGGAATGCGCCTCGCCATTGGCATCCCAGCATTGGCGCATCTCTATCATGGGCTAGGCGCCGCAGCTAACACTTCCACTCCTGGCGTAGATGTGGTAAATTTTTTGCTTCATTACTTCACATCTTGGATCGAAATGCACGTGTTGGGGGCTTTCGCTATGCATCAGAGGCCCGCATTCTACGACGCCTATACTTTCCCTCGGCTTATGCGATTGGTGGATGCTTCTGCCGTTGACTCAACTCAATTCGGGGCTATTCGGGCGTTGATTTCTCCTTACGCTACTGCCGGCGGATTAATATTTAATGATCGGGTCTTATCTTCTTCCACGGGTTCGGCCCAGCCGCTTTGGGACCGTTCGAAAGATGACGCGCCCACTTTGAAGCCCCGGGAAGCCGCGTGCTTATATGCAATCAGACCGGGTTACCTGGTGTTTCGTCAGGACAGTGTGGCTCTCTTTATGCGGTACAATCCGCATCGCTTTGCCTGGCAGTTCGGCTATGATCAGGGCGTCCCGTTTGAAGCTTTCATAATCGCGCCGGTTCCTTCGCACGAGGCCGTCCGGGATGCCGCCCACCACTTTGTGAGGCTGAACACCGGTTCTCAGTTCATGATCCCCGATGGTGACTACATTCCCCGATGCGTGGGGTTGTTCACGGGCTGGTATCTCCATCGGGTGAACCCAATTATTATTGAGGAGAGAAGGGTGCTTCTTGGTCATGGCGCCCCTATTCAGGTTCCGGCCCCGGGAGCCATGCTGTGACTACGTGCCCCAGTCCGCTTTCCCCTGAGGGATATCGGCACTGCGATTATTCCTGGAGAGTCGGGAGTAGATCTTATTCCAATAGTTGGTATGCCCTGGGTACTCGGTCGCGGGGCAAACGGGCTCCGGTAACAGTACCTCCACCTGAGGCAGCACCACCCTCCGTGTCATCGACGATGGCAGTGTTATCTCCAGTTGTGGCCCGGGGAGAGGGTGTTGAGGGCGACGTGGGCCAACGCCGCACTAAGGCTTCGAAGGGAAAGAGACGGTCGTCCTCGGCGACTGGTTCTGGGTCCAAGCGTCGAAGGAAGGTGGCTACTAATTTGCTCGACTCTTTAACGGAGTCTGAGCCCATCCTTGAAGATGAGCCGTTGGCCTTACCGGAATCAAATGCTGAACTACTTTTTCCCAGTTCAGCAGCCGAGGAAGCTGCGCAGTTGGCTGAGGCTATAAGGCGTTCCAAAGACGCGTCTCAGAACGCCAGGGTTCCGAAGAAGCCCTATCCTGCGGTAATCTTTTACGAAGACCCTTCGTGGATTCAGCGGCGATTTATAGGCCCTTTGGAGGAATGGGGGGAAAGGGCCTTGAAGCAGGCTGTTTCAGAGGACGCGGCAGACGCACTCTCTTTATGGACTGGCGGCCATGAGTCTAATCTTGAACCCCGGCGAGCACGCCTCCTTGAGAAGGTGCAGCGGCTTGAAGAAGCCATATTGAGGGCTTCTTTGTGCATCGGTACGTTGCGGTTCTTTTTTTTTTGTAGTTTTTCCAGATTATTCACGCCTGTATATATGCATCCTTATTCTTATGTGAATCGTGCAGAATCTTCGACGCTGGGGGAGCTCCCTACGGGCTCGTTGAAGCTAAAGCCTGTCGAAATTCCCGATGAAGCGTTGCTCGATGTGGAGGGGGATGATGAGGCTGCTCTTCTTGCAATAGAGCCTCCAGTGGCAGTTCCTGATCATGAAGCGCTTGCTCCTTTGGTGGTTGCCGCCCCAATGACTCTTCCAGAGGGTGGCCCAGAGGCTGAGAGAGAGGTAATCAGGACTACCCTCCCTTTGTTGGAGCCCGACGTCACGGCGGAGGCCGTAGAAGCTGCAATCCCCCTGGCTCAGAATGGGAGGAGTGTTGTAGGTAACCTTTTGAATTTTAAATTAGCAACCTTTCCGTTGTCTGAACTCTTTTGCCTTTTCAGAATTGCGTAGACTGGCGGCCTCCATTGTCGATCTGTCTCCTCGGCAGTCCTTCCGGCGTCTTTTGGAAATGGCCGCTCCGCAGGCGATATCTCCTCAGCGCATCGTCCTCTCGGCTGGACAAGGTGAGTGTTGTTCATCACTTCTCATAGCATCGTTGTTATCTTGCGTATTGACATTGATGTTCTCTACAGTTTTGGAGGCCGATGATGAGGTCGAGGTTCTCGAAGGGCCAGGGGAACTCACGGCTCCTACTTGCATGACCGTAGGTAAGTGACATTCCGGCATATCCTTACTTGTTCCTTTGCTTAAGGGTCTTCCTAATATTTTTTCAACTCTGAACAGCCTTGCCAGCTCCAATAGTGTTGGAATCACGTGTCGTCATGCCGCCTGGCCCATATGCTTTGCGAGCTTCAGAACGCTTGGCCCAATTGAGCCTCGTCTCCCTGTCGTCTTTAATTGAGGAGCTCCGTGCTGGTAGCGCGACTACATCCGAAGCGTTTGCCGCCGAAGCTAACGGCTCTCTCCCTTTTCTTGCCACCTATCATAGTGAAGATGGAGTTCTGTAGGAAGGTGGAGGCTTGTTTGCATGCCCTTAAATGTTCCTACCTTTCCTCGGAAGCCGTGGCTGCAAAGGCGGAGTTACGGGGGCTGATAGCACGGTACGCGGCGAACATGACGTCGTGCGAGAAGAGGCTCGGTCGCAAGTTCTCGGAGAGGGAGCTAGCTTCCAAGGCGCTGAGCGAGCTTCAAGCCAATCTTACCGCCAAGGCCAACAAAGCATATGAACTCTGGCGGGTGCTTCAGGAGTCCATCAAAGAGGTGGTGGCTCTCGATAAAGCTGCCACGTTCACTTGTGAAAGGGTCGAGGCTCATAAAGCCACCGAGAAAGAGCTTGAAGCTCGGCTTGCTTCGTATCAGGCTCAGCAAGCTCAGGCTGAGGCTCGTCTTCTGGAGATCTTGAATCATGAAGCCGTGACTCAGCAACAGAAAGATGAGCTGGTAAAATTGCTACATCACCCGCCGGCTTGAAGACTTGTATCTTTCCCCCTTATTTTGTACATACTCATGGATGAGAGTATCTTCTTTTTATTTCTTTCATGAATTGTACTTTGTACCCATTTTGGTTTATGAATGAAAGATACATTTTTCTTCTCAATGATGCGTCTCCTTTTTGTTGAATGTGTTTTGCGGACAATTTATCTTGATCTCCTTGCAGGGTAGCGATAGCTCAGGATTCAGGGTTAAGATCTGCTTCCTAAGGCTTTTGCACTTTACGAGTCACGAGGGTCTCATAAAGAGTTTTTTCTCCCTATGGGTCGAGAGGACCCTATAGGTGTAAGTTCCTCTTAAGAATCGTGAGGATTCTTAAGCGATTTGTCCCTTGAGAGTCGTAAGGATCTCACAAGAGAGTTTTTCTTCCTTACAGGTCGTGAGGACCTGCAAGTGCTGGATGTGGTCATCCTTACTCGTGTTTCACGGAGTCAGGGGTTTCTCGGGACATCGTAGTTTAAAGACGTCGTGGTCAAGGTTAAGGACCTCATAGTCCGTGGGTTTAAAAACTCCACAGTCCGATGTTAGTTTTAAGACATCACGGTCAAGGTTAAGGACCTCATAGTCCGCGGATTTAAAGACTCCACAGTCCGATGGTAGTTTTAAGACATCACGGTCAAGGTTAAGGACCTCATAGTCCGTGGATTTAAGGACTCCATAGTCCGATGTTAGTTTTAAGACATCATGGTCAAGGTTAAGGACCTCATAGTCCGTGGATTTAGGGACTCCATAGTCCGATGTTAGTTTTAAGACATCACGGTCAAGGTTAAGGACCTCATAGTCCGTAGATTTAGGGACTCCACAGTCCGATGTTAGTTTTAAGACATCACGGTCAAGGTTAAGGACCTTATAGTCCGTGGATTTAGGGACTCCACAGTCCGATGTTAGTTTTAAGACATCACGGTCAAGGTTAAGGACCTCATAGTCCGTGGATTTAAGGACTCCATAGTCCGATGTTTGGTTGCAGGGACCCGTCACCTCTTTAAAGACGTTGAGGAATTACAACGCCAGGTATCAAAGGAGTGAAGAGATGTACCCTCAAACCAAGGCAGAATCCGTAGGGAATCGGGGTGGTTGATTGTTAGTTTTAAGACATTACGGTCGAGGTTAAGGACATCATAGTCCGTGGATTTTAGGGACTCCACAGTCCGGTGTTTGCTCTGGATGCTTCACACGGGTTCACTGTTGTGCTTGGCGAGGACCAGGCTTCGCTCTGGATGCTTCACACGGGTTCACTGCCGTGCTCCGCGAGGACCAGGATCCGCTCTGGACGTTTTCCACGGGGTCAAAGAGTGATGTTATCCGCGTTCCACGTAACCAGGAATTTTGCACTAGATGCTTCACACGGGTCACTGCCATGCTCAGCGAGGACTAGGCTCCGCTCTGGATGTTTTCCACGGGGTCAAAAAGTGACGTTATCCGCGTTCCACGTAACCAGGAATTTTGCACTAGATGCTTCACACGGGTTCACTGCCGTGCTCAGCGAGGACTAGGCTCCGCTCTGGATGCTTCACACGGGTTCACTGCCGTGCTCCGCGAGGACCAGGATCCGCTCTGGACGTTTTCCACGGGGTCAAAGAGTGACGTTATCCGCGTTCCACGTAACCAGGAATTTTGCACTAGATGCTTCACACGGGTTCACTGCCGTGCTCGGCGAGGACTAGGCTCCGCTCTGGATGCTTCACACGGGTTCACTGCCGTGCTCCGCGAGGACCAGGATCCGCTCTGGACGTTTTCCACGGGGTCAAAGAGTGACGTTATCCGCGTTCCACGTAACCAGGAATTTTGCTGATTGTATCCGCATTTCACGGGATGGAGGTTTGACTGTTGGCGATATGTATACCACCGAGCCATGGAACTGGGAGTTGCCGCTGTTCCGCTTAGCTTAGAGTTGTGTCCGTTGTTACGAGACAAGTGTTGAAACGATCTCCAGGTCTCCTTTGGCCCGTCGAGATTTGGTTTCTTCTTCCGATGAAACCTGGGGGAGAAGTATGATCCCTTTTTTGTTTACGCCCTTGGATTGTGTACAGGGTGTGATGGGACATCACCTGTAGGGCATAAATTGAAACTTTTTTTTTTATATTTTATTTCTTTTTCCGCGATGCTCTATCATTTCAGCTTTTATATCGCGGAGGTCGCGATTGCCCTATCATTTCGGCTATTTTCGCGGTGCCCAATCATTTCGGCTATTTATTTTATTTTTACTCGCTGCTTTTTATTGCGAGTTGCCCCATCATTTCGGCTATTTTGCGTGCATACGTTTTTACCTGCTGCTTTTTATTGCAGGTTGCCCCATCATTTCGGCTATCTCGTATGCACGTGCGGCCTACTGGCTTTTCGCCATAAACATGAAAATAGACACAGATTTTGGCATCAGCACCGCTACAACTGGGATATGGCCAGGAGCGAAACATCATCTGTCTCTGTCAATGTTGAACAAAGATGGCTTAGCAAACAGGGTTAGGGTCCCGTCGACTAAGGCTTTTGACTTCATGAGCCGTAAGGGTCTCACGAAGGTATTTCTCCCTACAAGTCGTAAGGATCTCGTAGGTGTATTTTCTCCCTAGGAATCGTGAGGATTCCTAAGTGTATGTTCCTCTGCAAGTCGTAAGGATCCTACAAGCGGGCTTTCTCCTTATAGGTCGAGAGGACCTACAAGGGTTGTGTTCACCATATGGACATATCCCTAGTCACGGATGGGACTTTGTTAGGGAAATATTTGTTCGTGCCCGTGGATTGTATACAAGGGTCAATATGAGCCGCTTGTAGGGCAGTGTCGAAGGGTATAGGGGATTTTGCTTAAGCACAGGTTTAGGTCTCTGTGACTTAAGACTTTCAAATCTTATGAGCTGTGAGGGTCCCATAAGAGAGTTCTCCTTACGAGTCGTGAGGATCTCGCAAGTGTATTTTCTCCTTAGGAATCGTGGGGACTCCTAAGTGTGTTGCTCCCTTGTGAGTCGTAAGGATCTCATGCGGGTGGTTTCTCCTTGCAAGGTCGTGAGGATCCCGCAAGTGTCCTTTAACGAGGTTGCGCCCTTTCGGGTTTTCACAAACACACGCCGGTTGCCCTGCTGTTTTTACTCATGGAGCCCTTTCGGGTTTTCATCCGTGCCCTTCTTGCTTATGGACATACCGTTTTTTTTTATTCCTTTCTTATTATTTTTTTACGAGGTCGCGCCCTTTCGGGTTTTCACGAACACTCGCCGGTAGCCCTGCTGTTTTTACTCACGGAGGCCTTTCGGGTTTTTATCCGTGCCCATTTTGCTTATGGACGTACCGTTTTTATTTTTTTATATATATTTTTTATTTATATATTTTTTTCTTTTTCTCTTTTTTTTATTCATCTCGTCAGCCTAAGGATGCTGCGGTAGTAGTTTAGGGACGTTTCGGTCCGTCGTTAGTTTAAGGACGTTTCGGTCCGTTATTAGTTTAAGGACATTTCGGTCCGTCATTAGTTTAAGGAAGTTTCGGTCCGTCATTAGTTTAAGGACGTTTCGGTCCGTCATTAGTTTAAGGACGTTTCGGTCCATTCAGGGGAAGGCCGGCTACTGCTTATAAAGTCTGAGTTTAGGAAGATAGCGAGCGGGCATAGTCGTCGTCATCTATCATTGACCTAGGCTGTGGCTCATTAAGCGTAGTATTTCTTTAGGAAGCGGCCGTTTATTGGCCTGAAAGGCCTTTCACCGTGCATGTCCATGAGTAGATAGGCTCTACCCTGGCAGACCTTGTCTATGATGTACGGGCCTTCATAGTTTGGCTCAAATTTTCCCCGCTTGGCACGATTGGGGATCATAGGTCTTTTGACCACCAGTACGAGTTCGCCTTGGCAGAATGTCCTCGGCCTAGTCAATCTTTCGTACGAGCGCGTCATCTTTGCTTTGTAGGCCTCCAGATTTTGTTGCGCTATGAGCCGGGTTTCTTCGAGGGCATCAAGCTCCTCAAGCCGAAGGTGAGCATTTTCTTCGTCCGTCAGCTCGTAGTGGACTGTCACTCGTAGAGAGGGTAACTCTATCTCGAGGGGGAGTACTGCTTCCGTCCCGAATACCAACGCGTACGGCGTTGTGTTCGTGGCCGTCTTGAACGTAGTTCAATAGGCCCAAAGGGCCTCTTGCAGCATCTCGTGCCAGTCTTTCTTATTTCGGGACACCGTCTTTTTCATGATTTTTGTCAAGGTCTTATTGAAAGCCTCGGCTAGACCATTAGCTCGCGGATTGTAAACTGAAGAATATCTCCAGTCTATATTGTGCTGCTGCGCGAAGCGGCTAATCTTATGGCTTCTGTAGGCTGGCCCGTTATCGGAGATAATCCGCCGTGGAGTTCCACACCGATAGATGACATGCGTCTTGAAGAAGTGGAGGATATTCTCCGTCTTCACTTCCCTCAGCGGTACTGCTTCTGCCCATTTAGAGAAATAATCAGTTATCGCCAGGATGAAACGATGTCCCCGGGACGATGCTGGTTCGATGGGGCCGACTATGTCAGCCCCCCACATTTCGAATGGCCAGCTAGCCACCGTCGGATGTAGTGGATTCGGATGCTGGTGGATGCAATCCCCGTGGATTTGGCACGAGTGGTATTGCTTCGCATATTCGAGGCAGTCCTGGATCATCGTGGGCCAGTAGTAACCCATCCGTTTAATTTTTAACTTCATCTTCGGGCCTACTTGATGAGAACCACAGATTCCGTCATGAACCTCTTGAACGACTCTTTCTGCTTCGTCAGGTCCTAAACATCTCAGCCACAGAGAATCAAACGACCTCTTATACAGAGTATCATTGACGAAAGCGAAAGATAGAGCTTGTTTCATGAGCTGATGTCTTGAGGACGCTTCTTCGGGCATTCGGTGGGACTTAAAGTAGTCTATAAAGACTTCCCTCCAGTCCTCAGCCTTCTCACGGTCTTTTATTTGTAGAGTCGTCTGCTCAATCGCTTCCTTCTCTTCGGGTGATTCCAGAGATATCTCCGCTGGGGCAAGCACCCGACGGCTTTGTACCACGATTCTTACATCATCGAGGTTTTCGTCAGCCAACTCTTTAGCAAGTTTGGCCAACGCGTCTGCTTTGCTGTTTTCCGCGCGCGGTATGTTCTCCAAAGTATAGGAGGGAATTTGGGTCAACAGTTGTCGCACCTTTTCACCGTATTTCACCAACTCCGGTTTGCACGTTTGGTAGTCGCCGTTTACTTGACTGACGACCAGTTGAGAATCTCCGTATATGAGGAGGTTTTCAATTCCCATGTCGATGGCGATCTCGAGACCTGCAATCAAGGCTTCATATTCGGCTTCATTATTCTTCCTTGGTTCCGTTAAGGAGAAAGCAAAGCGCATTATCCCTCCTTATGGAGTTACGAAGATGAGGCCTACCCCCGATTTGATCATTGGGATACCTTGTTTGCGCTTCTTTACGGAGGACGCTCCATCAAAATAGAGTTCCCATCGGATATCACCACCGTCGATCGCGTCAAATGCATGTTCGTCCGGCAAATCGCAGTTTAGAGGTGAACCGGCAGGTACTGGATGCTCAGCAAGGAAGTCGGCGATGGCTTGGCCTTTCACCGCCTTGAGAGGCTGATAGGTTATTGAAAACTCCATCAAGAGTAGAGCCCATTTAGCGAGTCGACCCGTCAATATAGGCTTTGACATCAAATATTTAAGAGGGTCCACCTTCGAGATGAGACGGACTTCGTGCGCCAACGCATAGTGCCTGAGCTTTGTTATCGCGAAGATCAATGCCAAGCAGTGTTTTTCAATGGGAGAGTAGTTGCTTTCTGCCCCCAGCAGAACTCGACTTAAGTAGTAGAGTGCTCTCTCTTTTCCTTGATCGTTCTCTTGTGCCCATAATGCGCCTAAGGAACCTTCGAGGGCGGTTGTATAAAGAATGAGGGGTTTTCCCTTGACCGGCGCAGCCAACACCGGAGGGTTCTGCAGGTACTGCTTGATCTCGTCTAGTGCACCTTGGCATTTGTGATCCCAAACGAATGGAGTTCCCTTCTTCATCAGGTGGCTGTAAGGACGGTACTTGCCTGAAAGATTGGCGATAAACCGCCGGATGTATGCGAGCCTCCCTTGGAGAGACCGCAACTGTTTGAGGGTTCTCGGCGGAGGCATTTCCATGATCGCCTTGATCTTAGATGGATCTATTTCGATACCTCGGTGTCGGACGATGAATCCCAGGAATTTGCCCGATGAAACTCTGAATGCACACTTGAGAGGGTTCATCTTCAAGTTGTATTGCCGAAGGCGTTGAAATACAGTCTTCAGATGCTTTAAATGCTCTTCGTATGACATGCACTTCACTACGAGGTCATCAATATAACACTTGACGATGTCGTGTATGAGATCACCGAAGATCTTTGTCATGGCCCTTTGATAGGTAGCACCGGCGTTCTTTAGACCAAAGAGCATAACCTTGTAGCAGAATATACCCAAAGGGGTCCGGAAAGCGGTGTGCTTCTGGTCTTCGGGGTGCATCTTTATCTGATTGTACCCTGATGAACTGTCCATAAAGGAGAAAACCTCGTGAGTGGACGTGTTATCTATCATTATCTCGGTTACCGGTACTGGGAAATCATCCTTCGGGCAGGCTTTATTGAGATCCCGGAAGTCCACGCATATGCGCACTGTCCCATTTTTATTCATTACCGGGACGATGTTGGCGATCCAATCAGGGTACTGGACCTCCTGGATAAACCCAGAGTCGATCAGCTTCTTGACTTCGGCGTTGATGCTCATCTCAAGCTCGAGCCGCATCCTTCTCAGCGCCTGCTTGATTGGCTTGATATCCGAGGATATTGCTAATTTATGCACAGCAATCTATGGATCTAATCCCGGCATCTCGGAATAGTTCCACGCGAAGCAATCTTTATGCTGTAGAAGCACGTCCTTTAATGCAGCCATCCTTTCTTCAGATAGCCGCTCACTGACGAATGTCGGTCGTGGATCGTCCGCCGATCCCAACTCAATCTTCTTAAGGTTATCTGCAGTAGTATGTATGCCATCTTCCAGTTCTTTCGGAGCGGTGGGAATTCTGAGATTACCTCATTGTCCTTGTTTTTGAAGCACCAAGGGAGCTCATCTATGTCTTCGGGCTCTTCTTTTAATATTGTAATCATGTGACAACAGC
Source organism: Agapanthus africanus (assembly GCA_030015575.1). Lineage (NCBI taxonomy): Eukaryota > Viridiplantae > Streptophyta > Magnoliopsida > Asparagales > Amaryllidaceae > Agapanthus > Agapanthus africanus. The sequence goes on from CM057337.1 coordinate 109,238,979, forward strand.
GAATCCGCTTCCAAGAACGATGTGGATCTGGCTCTGCTCTCGCGGCTTTAGGTTCGTGCTTTTGTGGCGGCGTTACCCTCCAGCTGCTGGATAAAGCAAATCTGCCTCGTTGGTACTGGTCTTCGACCCAGTTCTTGAAGGTGAAGCAGTCTTCGATAGGGTGTCCTATGGCTCGGTGAAAAGAGCAATAGCCCGGATAAGAAACCTCGTTAACTTGCTCAGGGTGCTTAGATTCTGGAAGTGCGATCATTTGATGTTTTATAGCGAGCTCGAGTAGCTTCTTCGTCTTGTCTCGAGGGAAGGAATACGCTCGACCCATCTTCTTCATGAGGCACAAATCCGGACCGCGCGATGCCCGATCACACGACTCTCTAATCTTGCGTCGTTGTTGTCGGCTCTTCTTTCCGCTTCTTGATTTATTTCTGCCTCTGCGTCGGGCCTTTTGTACAACGGGTTGACAGGGAGGAGCATCTTTGTCTTTTGCAGCCTGTTGAAACAGACGTTGCGTCCTGGCCTTCTCGTAGATGGCCATCTCGCGGTTGTGGTCTTCCCGAGCCTTTTGACCTGCTTTCCTGATAAGCTTGTCCACTTGTTCTTCAAATGATTGACTCGGCACTTCACTCGCGGGATCCAATTTTGATGAAGGGTTGGCATTGCTGGACAGGGCGTTTTCCTCATCATCGAAGTTATATACGGCGTAGCTGCCGTGGGCTCACTCCCGTTTCTCGGATCTCACATATCCAAGCCCAAGCGTTTCCATTCTCCCGTTGGGCAGTTTGCGCTGAGTTCCAGGGACATTCCAAATCTTGTTGTAGAACCGAGCTTGTCGAACAGTCTGTTTTAAGGGTACTCCTTGGCGCTTCAATAGCCTCTTTAGTCCATTTGTGTAATATCAGGGCAAACGGATGGGTTGGAGCCTGTCAAGTGTAGCGTCCGCACCATGCCATATCTCTTTCTCCACTCTCGTCTCTGTGGATTGGTAGAATAGGATCACCTTTTCACCCTTTCGCCTGGGAGGGACGTAAAACGTCTGCAGGTCCTTCATATTGTGAGCTTGAAGTGCGTCAAGATCCTTATAGTGTTTCCGCGGCACCATGGTGATTTGCAAACTCTGATCATCACTAGGGGATGCCTGTATTGACGACCGACTGGAGAACACGGCATTAACTTCATCTTCCGAGTCACTTCCGAAGATCAACATGGGGGCGGGCTTTCCCGGATTGTTGCGCCGGGATGGACCAGCGTAGACTATCTCTTCCTCTTCTTCGGTATCGCTCCCGAAAACAGGGACGGTGGCGGCGGCTTTGTTCTCCGGCTTGCGACACTTTTCTGTATCCTCGAAGTCTGGTAAAATGTACTTCGCATCTTCATACTTGCGGACTTCGTTCATGGAGAACGGGTTCAGCTCGCCTGTTACGGTATATTCGAAGCCATCCTTGAAGTACTTCATACACTGATGCTGTGTAAAAGGGATGATGTTGTATTCATGTAACCAAGGACGACCGAGCAAGGCGTTGTAGCAGGTCTTGGCGTCAATGACGTGAAACTTGATGTCCGTGACGAGCAGTCCGAAGCGTAATGTTAATATTACGGATCTGAGAGTCTGTGACGATTGGGAGTTGAAACCAGAGATGGTAATTTTGTCACGAGCGAGGTGTTGCACGCTCATGCAAATTTCCTTTAACACCCGAACGTTAAGGAGATTGACGGAGGATCCATTATCTACCAGGATCTTGCCTATCTTGATATCATGGCAGTATCCAGAGACATACAGGGGATGATTGTGGTCGCATGTCCCGAGGAGGAGGTCTTCGTCACCGAAAGTGATGTCGGCCGTGTGCACTTCTTCCAGTTCATCCTTCATCCTTTCCGCAGCAAGGAAGGCTTGGAATTGCTCGGGTTCTCGTAACGCCTTGATTAGTGAATCTCGCGCTTCTTTTGATAATAGGAGGGCATCGAGAATGCTGAGTTGAGAAGGTAGCTTCCTTAGGTGCGCTAGGATGTTGTAGTCCACCTTACCCTTCCTGGGAGGGTCCTTGGTAGTCAGCTCTTTCATGACTTGGTCATCTAAGGTGATATCCTCAGCGACCTTTTCCTTTCCCTTATCTTTTCTATTTGCGGGCCCGAGATTTTTTTCCGGAAGCGTACGATTGCGCAGCTAAATGTTTTCGCAGGCCTCTGGTTCTTCCTCTTTCCCAAAAACGAATTCTTTAAAGAGAGGGCCCAGAGCTATTTCTTCATCAGAGTCGCTCCCAAAGGTGAGAACTTGTGACCCTCCGGCGTTAACCATGTAACAGTTGCCAGTAGTTCTGTTGTGCCCGTCGGCAGTACTTCTTCGTTCCCGACGAGTCTTGCGTTTCATGCGCTTGAAATATTGCCGATGAGCAACATATCCCTGCCACCATATCCTAAAGGCGTCGCACTCCTCCGTAGGGTGTGAAATTTTCCGATGATATGCGCAATAATTAGGGTGCCTCTCCGCCCCATTGAGCGTGTTTTCTTCCGAGGGTGGTAGCTTCATTCCTATTGACATGGCTTTGGCAAACCTTTTCCTCGTCTTGAATATCTTTTTGTCTGCCTCAGATGCCTTTCGATCTGGCGGGAGTACTTCAACTCTTTCGTTTAGTCGCCTGCGTTTGGCTCCTTCCGATGCGGCCATCTCACGCTCCTGATCCGCTTTACTCTTCAGACGAATCTTGTTTAGAAAGGCGTCGATCATTTCATCTGTTGGCCACACACGCTCTGGTTCAGGCTCTGTCCCCAGTTTCTTAGTGCCAGGAGTTTTTTCATCGTCGGTAAACGAGTGGGAGATTACGTTACAACTCGCAACATATCCCTCGGATTCATCCGACGAGCTCTCTCCATCATCTTCCACCTGAAAGATGTGGTTGAGGAACTCTTGCAGCGTGACAGGAGTTCGCGCCTTTTGATTGTACTCTTCCAGTGCGTCGATTTGCTTCTGTAAGTTCGTGCGCTTGTCTCCAGGCTTCACGGGCTTCTTAGATTTCTTCTTCTTTTTCTTCGAAGATTTTGACGGTAGGGCATGAGTACTTGGGCCATCACCACCGCTCTTTGTAGTTGGGCGCGGCCTCAGCATTCCTTCAATGATCTGGGGTCCCAGCGGGTCCTTCCATTCGACTGTCGGGCACGCATGAAGGTCCTTCAGCATTCTTTTGGTTTTAGTTGACAGCACGAACTCCCATGGAGCTTCCTCAATAAAGGAACATGTTGCCCCCGGTGTATCTGCTTTCTTAGGAGTATGCGGCTGTGGCGGGTTCACCTTCCATTTTTCGGATAGTGCGAACTTCCCCTGGAGGTATTGATCTTCAATCCATCCTTTGAAAACGAAGCAATCCTCGATCGGATGACTCACCATTTGATGGTAAGGGCAATAGTTGGGGTTATTCACCTTAGTGGGTTGTGGCGGTCGCCTTGGATTTGGCAGGTTTATAAGTCTGTTGCGTACTGCCAGCTCGAATAACCGTTTCGTCTTGTCCCGTGGGAACGAGTAGGGACGCTTCATTTTCTCATTATAATACCGGCGCCTTTCTTCCAGTTGATCCGTCAGCTTTGGGGCATTGGGTTGCTGCTGGGCATTTGCGACGAAGGTTGCTTTTCCTTTACCCTTGTCACTCCGAGGCTCGAGCTTCGGGGGAGACGGTCTATGACCCATCTGGTCCATCTGGGCCAACTTGTCGATTAGAGCCTGGAATGTGGTTGGCTTAAGAACATCATAAACTGGGAGATAGTTGCGTGAGGGTCTAGGGTTCCCACGAACATGCCCACCGCGGGCGCTTCCTCAATGCGTTGCTCGCATTTCGACCACAAATTTCGCCAGCGTATAGCATACTGGACCTATGTTTCGCCTGGTTTCACCCTGGCATTAATTAATGCCGTTATTGGAGTGCGTTCGCTGGCGCTCGCAAATCGCTGAGTGAATAGCAACTCCATTTCAACGAACGTTTTGATAGAATCGTTCGGGAGTTCCGAATACCATTCGAACGCTGTTTCTGATAAGCTGCCCACGAACTGGCGAAGCAGCAGTTTATCATCACCGCCGGTGTTACCGCAAAGGGCCCTGAACTGGGCAACATGTTGATGGGGATTGCCGGTCCCCTTATACACGTGGAATTTTGGTATTGTATAACCCGGCGGGTATTTGATTTGGTCGTACCAGCTTGGGTACGGCCGCCCCGTTTTTATGACTTGACCAGCTGCCTCAGTCGCATGATGAACCTGGATTTGCTGGGCTATATAGTCGTCCAAGTCAGCCTTAGAGATTGTCTCCTCCTTGGCCGTTGAGAGGGCCGGCGGAGGATTCGACGTTGATCCCCTATCGTCTTCAAGTATGGTTGGGGGATCTTCAGTGGGAGGATCTTGTTGGATCATCATTCCCACCATGTCTTGAAATAAGTGGGCTATCTGCTTTATATTGGCCGCTTGTTCCGCAGCCTCTTTATCCTTCTTTTCCAACATCCTCCGGAGGAACTCGACGTCGGTTTCCTGTTCTTGTTGCTGATCCGAGGAAGCCTCGGGGCTTTCTTTCGGCCCAGTAAGCGCGGCCATTGCAATCATCATTTCCTGGAGCTTTTGCTGTTACTCCTGAGCTTTGGTTACTGACCGTGTAAGCGGTCTATGGCCTGTAGACGCACGGCTGTCTTCCTTCCCCGAAGCCATGTATACAGTGTGGACCATCCTGCCCCCAGTCTTAGGGCGTCTGGGTTTAGCGCTTTTAGCTCTCGTTGCAGGCCCGGGGATCTTCTGTGGCCTCCTCTTTTTATGAGCAGTGGAAGTTGAGGGGGGCATTGAGGTGGGCTCCCAGACAGCTTTTCGTGGCTTAGCGTGATGACTGATTTCCTGTTGGATTTTCAGCTTCTTGTGCTGGCGGGAGAAATTTGGGTCGATCATCGAGTCTCGGGCCTGCCGCCAGACTTTATAGATTCGGGAGGATAGCCGTTGAGGAGATTGGGGCTGTTCTGTTTTTACTTCTACAGCCTTTTTCAGCGGAGGGGGAGACCTCTTTAGCACCGCGGTAGGAGAATTCCTACGTACCTTATTTAGCATCTCAAAGCTGTTCCCAGTCGGAACAGCAGCATTAACTTTTACCATCGGGGCTGGTGGAGTTAGCCCAGAAGGGGAGTTGCCCCCAGCCTTCCTTACTCGGCGCCAGTGGCGACGTCGAGCGTGTCGAGCGGACGGCGTTGGTTCAGCGGTGAGGATGGCTTCGTCTTGCCCCCTGTGTAGGTGGGGGGGTCGCTGCTGGTGTTAGCCTGTCAAAGACCGATGTCCTTTGGGTAGCAGGAGCGGGAGCTGGAGCCGTCAATCTTGTAAAGACCAACTTTTTGGCAGGGGAAGCCGTCTTAACGACTTCAGGAGCAGGACTGGTCACTTTCTTAGCAGCAGCCTTCTCTGGGATTGCAGGCCCCATTGCGGGTCCACAGGAGTTCTGGCCCAATCTAGAGAAGACCGAGGCGCTGGCGTTGGGCGACCCATTGAGAGGGGCCGCGGCAGGGGTAAGAAGATCAAAGACCGACTTCTCGGGAGCCTCCTTTGTCAGCACCGGAGCGGTGAAGCTTGTCGGCGGGAGCATGGTCCCAAAAAACAATCCTGTGGTGGCTCGAGTGACCTGTTCCACGGGCATTGTGAATAGCGAAGCAGCTTGGGGTCCGTAGGCTATACCTCTTGGCGAGGCAGAGCGTTGGTTGCAATTGCAGTCCGAGCAGTTGGAGCATTTCACACAAGTAGAAGCCATCGATTCTTTGCTTTCTGCAATAAGCAAGATGCCAAGTCTTAGTATCTTGAAACCCAAGGGCAACCATTAGCGAACCGCGATTGGTTCGCGAATCACGACACATGAAGTGTGGAGTGGAAAGAGGAAAAAGGTCCCACCAGGCGTGCCAGAATCTGTTCCGCTCCGAACGGCGGCCAGGACTGACGTCTCGCCTGAGGTTCGGGGCAGATGCTAATTGGTGCTATCCGTCCACCTCTCTGAAGATGCCAAGTTGATTTATGGCACCGTGTATCGAAGGTTTAAACGGATGCGTCCGATGTAGCAGACTTCGTCAGATTCCCCCTCACTTGAGGGGTTTTTGATTGTGGGGACGCTCTTCCCTGCAGGCGCAAGCCTCTGCAGTTAATTACGCTGCCGCATCGTGGTAACCACTTTCTCCTTCTCCAGATGGTCACTTCGTGTCGTGTGTGTTTATTTTATGTTTAGTTGCCCGTGGATTGTATACGGAGACTGAGTTATGTCATCGCCCGTAGGGCGTGGACTAGTCCAAATCCGCATTATCTTAGATTTGGGTTTGGGGGTTTGGGGTTTAAGGATACGTTAGCCTCATTTGAGACTAAGATCGACTTAAACATTTGTTAAGGATACGTTAGTCTAGTTTTTAGACTAAGATCAACTTAACGGGATCGTTTAGATCCAACAAGAGTGCAATAAAAAGGAGGGCTCTGTTGTTTAGTTTAGTGACATTACGGTCGATAGGTAGTTTAAGGACATTGCGGTCCATGGGTAGTTTAAGGACATTGCGGTCCATGGGTAGTTTAAGGACGTCATAGTCCATGGGTTTAAGGACCCCACAGTCCGTTGTTAGTTTTAAGACATCTCGGTCAAGGTTAAGGACCTCATAGTCTATGAGTTTAAGGACCCCACAGTCCGTTGTTAGTTTTAAGACATCTCGGTCAAGATTAAGGACCTCATAGTCTATGAGTTTAAGGACCCCACAGTCCATGTCAATGTGTGGTCATCGGGACCCGTCATCTCTTTGAAGACGTTGAGGAATTACAACGCCAAGTATCAAAGGAGTGAAGAGATGTACCCTTGAACCAGGGTGGATTAAATAGTCTTTGACCCAATTTGGGATCAAGACCAATTAATTATGTTATGAGCCCATTAGCCCAGTTAAGTCTGAATTGAGGACTTATGGCCATCTTGGGCTAAGTCCAATCATGTTTGGAAAGTTGGCTTCCTGTTGGTCCATTGAAGGAGAGGCTTTGCCTCTGGCCATTTAGCCAATTGGGCTAACGTTAATTCAACAGTGTTGAACACTGGGATCAAGTTAATGTTTTAACACTAAAAGACAGTTGGTGTTAAACACCGGCAATAGGGGGTTCAAATTAGTGTTAAACACTAGAGTAAATCAGTGTCAAACACTAGCAGCAGAGGCTTCAAATTAGTGTTAAACACTAAGAAATTCAGTGTTAAACACTGCAAATAAAGTTCTTTGATTAGTGTTGAACACTAAGGCAAAACAGTGCTTAACACTGGGCTCAGGGGTTCCAATTTAGTGTTAAACACTAAGGCAAGAGGGGTCACGTGGTAACACGTGAGGGCGCCCTCCCTTCATTTGTTATGCTGAGAATATCGTATCTTTTGGAGCATCACGTGCCATCACGTGACGGGCATTGAAATGCTTGTATGTTAAAGCCTCTGCCAAGGGTCACGTGGGTCACGTGAGGCACTGCCTCAAAGGGCCTTTTCTGTGGATCTTTTCGGGGGTCACGTGGTGGCACGTGACCCTGTCTCTATGTATGTTTTTTAGAAGATCTGTTAATCCCTTTCAAGAATTAAATTCCTCGTAGGGTTGAACCCTAACAATAATTTTAGAGGAATTAAATTCCTATTTCCTTTTGAAGATTTATATTCTGGGATTAAATTCCTCATATATGTGAAGAACTGCGTTCTATCATAGGGTTAAACCCTAATAACAGCTTTAAGGAATTAAATTCCCACTCTCTTTTAGAGAATTATTCTGAGGAATGAGATTCTGTCATAGGGTGAAACCCTAATTTCTTCTTTCTTAAGGGAATTAAATTCCTGTTATTTTAACAGAACTAAGTTCTCAACTAGGGTTAAACCCTGATTCTGTTCATTCTGAAGGAATTAAACTCCCATAAAATAGGGTTAAACCCTAATTTTATTTTAAAGGAATTAAGTTCCTATAGTTCTGTGAGAATTAAATTCTCAAGCTTCCATTCCCTCGCTGTGCTTTGGATCTGCATGGCAGGATCTCAACCCAATGAGAATTAAATTCTCAGTTCAAGGGGAGACATGCACTTTACAGATCTTTCACCAAAGAGAGAACTATGTTCTTCTGTTTTATATCAGAGTTAAACTCTGTTGACAATTAAATTCTCTTTTTCTTTCAAAAAGCCTTCCCTTTCTTACCTAGGGTTTTCTTTTGCAGAAGATCCAAATTCCTCCAAAGTATCAAGGCTCTCTTTTTTTTATTTTTATGTATCGATCCTCTCTGCATCTATCTCTCTATGTGCCTCTTGGCTCCTATTTATAGGAGAAGCAGCAAAATCAATTAGTTTTTTGATGAATCTTTCATTGAGAGATTTGATTTGTATTCATCATTCATTTGGACCTTTGGATTATTGGGTGAATTTTATTCACCATTGGATTTTAAATCCAGAGATTTTCCTTTGTTATTTCGGTTAGATTTTAAGGGGAAATCTTTCCAAATTCAAGATTTTTCCATAGATAGATGATATTTAATCACCTTTAAATTTTTAATTCAATCGGTTCCTTTGGAAAGATTTGAGAGGTCTTTTCTCAGAATTTAATTCTGTTAACAGAGTGGCTTTGAAAGCCGGTCACGTGTGGGCACGTGACCCCTAGTCACGTGTGGGCACGTGACCCCCTTGGAACGAGCCCTCTTCTTCTTTTTGCGCTCTACCTTCTGGCCGCTGCTTAGCCGTCGCGTGCCACCACGTGACCCCTGGTCACGTGTGAGCATGTGACCCTCGTCTGGAGCCTTTTTCTTGATTTAACCGGAAAATGAGTCTGCTGCTCTTAAATGTCACGTGCCAACACGTGACCCCTGGTCACGTATGAGCACATGACCTCTTCTGAAGCCTTTTCCTTGATTTGATCAGGGAACTGATGTGCCTTTGAAGCCGTTTTTAAATGTCACGTGCCAACACGTGACCCTGGTCACGTGGGAGCACGTGACCCTTTCTGAAGCCCCTTCCTTTGATGTAGTCGGGAAACTGAATCTGCCTTGCCGATACTTTTAGATGTCACGTGCCAACACGTGACTGCTGGTCACGTGTGAGCACGTGATCCTTTTCTGAAGCCTCTTCCGTAGGCTTTCCTGATTTTAAATCAGGAAACATAGCCCTTTCCTGAATCATGGGCTTCTTTGCGGGCCGGCTTTGGTTCTGGCTCAGCCTGTTGAAGACTGAGACCCCCTTTTTAGATGGCTCGTTGAGAGGAGCAGTTGCGGTCGTCAGTCGGTGGAAGACCGACTTCTTGGGAACATCGGGTTATGGTGTTAAGGTACCGACGCTAATTGGTAGGAGCATGGTCCCGAAGAACAATCCAGTAGTGGCTTCTGTTACATGTCCCACCGGAATTGAAAAAATGGAGGCCGCGTTGGGATCGTAAGTCACTCCTCTAGTTGGGACGGAGTGGGAGTTGCTGTTGCAAGTTGTGCAGCTGGAAGCCATTGATATTTTTCTTCTTCTTCTAGCATCGGAACAAGACACCAAATCTTAGTATCGAATCCAAGGGCAACCATAGCGAACCGCGATTTTATTCGCGAAACACAACACACGAAGTGTGGAGTGGAAAGAGGAAAATGTCCCACCGGGCGTGCCAGAATCTATACATCACCAAAAACAGAGACGAACCAGGATAGATCATCTTGCCTGAGTTTGGGGGCATATGCTATTTAGATTTTTCCGTCCACCTCTCTGAAAATGCCAAGTTGATTTATGGCACTGTATATCGGAGGTTTGGATGGACGTGACCGTTGTAGCAGACTTAATCAGATTCCCCCTCATTTGCGAGGGGTTTTTGATTATGGAGACGCTCTTCCTTGCAAACGCAAGCCCCTGCAGTTAATTACGTTACCGCATCGCGATAACCACTTTCTCCTGCTCCGGAGGTTCACTTCGTGTCATGTGTATGTTTGTTTTTATTTTGGGTTGCCCAAGGATTGTATACGGAGAATAATTTATGTCGTCGCCCGTAGGGCGTGGATTAGTCCAAATCCGTATACTTTTAGATTTGGGTTTGGGTTGATTTAAGGACCGTTAATCTGGTTTGAGATTAAGATAGACTTAAAGGGCTCGATTTTTTTTAGTTTAAGGACATCACGGTCGATTATCTCTATGTTTGAGGCGAAGTTTTAGTTTAGGGACATTTCGGTCCATTATCACGTATTTGGGGGCGAATATTAGTTTAAGGACATTTCGGTCCGACATTCAACTTGCGCGCACGTGTATTTATTACATGACGAAGTGAACGATATTGATATGGAATGTGTCCAATTTGGGGCATGATCCGATTTGAGGTGTGCACATCAATTTGGAAGTGCATCAATATGGGATGAAAGGAGTTTTTGGTCGTCGGGACCCGTCACCTCTCTGAAAACGTTGAAGAATTACAACGACATATATCAGAGGTGTGAAGAGATGTACTCATGAACCAAATCCCGTATTTGAGGGAGAAGGGTTATGGTGGCCTTAAGAATTTTTGGTAAGGATATGTTAGTCCAATTTGAGACTCAGATCCACTTAACAATATTTCAGGATCTTTCTTATTCAAGACCCAGTGACAGAGCATTTGGACTCAATTGCAAGACTTTAGCAACTTAGCCAATTTGGGCTTTAGTCTGCTTAGTCTCCACTCTTTTTTTTTGAAAAAAGTGCTAAGCACTTGTTTGGGCTATGTTTAATCAGTCATTTTTTATGCAAAAAGTGCTGAGTACTTATATGAGTTCTGACGCTCACATATGATCCTGTGGAGATTTCAGTTATGGGGATTGCCCAACAAGTGTTGAACACTTCACTCATTTTGTCTTTATATGTAGTACTAGGCACTCTTTATGGCGTCCATGTGGGGAACACGTGAGCCGCTGGGCGCTGCCCAATGAGTGTTGAACACTCAGCCGTTTTGGGCTATTTATGGAGTGCTAAGCACTCTTTTCTTCTCTTTTGCGGCGCACACGTGGGGAGCATGTGCGGCGCCGGGCGCTACCTAGTGAGTGCTAAGTACTCTTCCTTTCTGTGGCGCCCACGTGAGGAACACATGCGACGCTAGGCACTGCCTAGTGAGTGCTAAGCACTCTTTCCTTCTGTGGCGCCCACGTGAGGAACACGTGCGGCGCTGGGCGTAGCCCAGTGAGTGTTAAGCACTCCTCTCTGTGGAGCCCACGCGAGGAACACGTGCGGCACTGGGCGCTACCTAGTGAGGGCTAAGCACTCTTCTGTGGCGTGCACGTGAGGAACACATGCGGCGCTGGGCGCTTTTCTCCTCTGCTGATAGCATTTTTGCCCATTAATGATCGATAGGATCTTTGTTTTGCAGATTTAGGATCAAACTTTTATTTTTAAGAACCAAGTTCTTTTACGAGAACTAAGTTTCTCTTATATGCTTTGTTTTGAGAAATTCAATTCTTACTTCCTTTCTGAATTTTTGATTCTCAAGAACAAGTTTCTCCCGATGAGAATTAAATTCTCAACTTGTGTGAGACTTGTCTTGTGGATCTCACATCCAGAAAAAGAACTAAGTTCTTCAAGAAGGGTTATACTCTTAGATATGTAAATGAGATGTTTTTATCTTTGGTTTTTTTTCTTTACCTAAAGTTTTTAAGGCGGGAGATCTTCTTCTTTGAGAATTTAATTCTCTATTCCTTTTTGAAGCTTTATGTTTTTGTTTTTAGAAGCTTATGGGGGGTTCCTCTCTCTCAGACTTAAAGTCTTCGGTCCTTTATATAGTGGAGGCAAGTTTGTTAATTAGTTTTGAAGAAATCTCTCATTAAGAGATCCCAATTGATTTGGGGAATTTTACTCACCATTGGATCTTTGATCCAAGGGTTTCTGTTTTACAGAACATATTTTCTTGTTTCTAACAAGATTGGGGAAATATTTTCCATATGAATAGTTTTATTCTGTGAAATGGTGATTTTTAATGACCATTGGATTTTTAATCCAAGAGTTCTCTGCTTTACAGAGGGCAATCTTTCTTGTTTAGCAAGATTGAGCGAATATATCCCAAAAATAGAATTTTATTCTATGATCCAATTTGGAGAATGTTTTTTCCCGACAGAATTTAGTTCTGCATTTTTTATGATTTATCATCTCCGTTGGATTTTTGATCCAACTGCTCTGTTTAACAGAGAGTAGAATTTAATTCTATCTGGGCGCAGGCGCTCACGTGTTGTGCACGTGAGGCACCACTTGAGAGTTTTAACTCTTATAAATTCTTTTTATGCTTTGCAAACTAGCGCCCGCGTGAGGAGCACGTGCGGCGTTATATGAGAGTTTTAACTCTTATTTAATCTAATAGATTCTTTTTTGCTTTACACACTGGCACCCGCATGAGGAGCATGTGAGGCGCTGACTCATTAATTTTGAACAGAGCTTTGCTCTTTTATTGGGGGAACAAACTCGTTCTCTAACGTGGTTCCAAGGTCCGCGAGCTCTTCAATAAAGCTGATCATCTTAAGGACGTGGTCCCCTACAGATGACCCGACAGCCAATCTCGCCTGAAATAATTTATTCAAGGTCTCATATCTTGCGATACGAGATTGCTGTCCATATAAATCCTTGGTATGGAAGAAGATGGAAGCTAAATCTATCTTCTCGTACCGCCTCTAGTGTTTATTATCCATTGAGTCCAACACGAGACACTTGGCTCTCACACTGTCTATTTTCCATATCTTACGGATTTCAATATCTGCGACGGTGGAATCTGGACCTGGGACGGCGGGGGATTTGGTAGTAAGGAAGTAGCCCAGCTTGTCATAGGTAATGGCCATTTGGACATTCCTTAGCCAATCTTTATAGTTTGGCCCAGTCAATTTATTATTATCTAACAGTAACTTAAGCCCGGTCATTTTGTTTGCTACTGTTAGGAGAGAGATAAGAAACACTTAGCATGATACTCTTGCAAGTTTAGATTGGTTATTAGTTTTTCTAAACAGGATGGCTCCCACTGTTTCTCAAATCCTCCTTCAAACCATAAAAGAAGAATTAGTCAGGATTAATCTCACCCTATAATTCTTGCTTAACCTTTCGGCCATGCTAGTGTTGGTACTTTGAGAGAGGTTTTCCAACGCTTTCGTGAACTTCCTTAATTACATAACCACTTTTTCCTATAGGCGTAGCCCCGCTAACACGGTTCTAGGAACCTACTTGGTTTATATCATCGATTGTTTAGTGAAAAATCTCCCGAAGAGTAGCGGATACCCACAGTAGGATCGGGATCAAAATATCATCGTGTGACAATCTTGAAGGAATCCTACCAAAATCATCACACTCCAAATGGTATGCAACACTAGCAAGTTTCATTTTCCTTTGAAACTCCCGATGTGGATTTTTGCCCCGGGAGCTTATGACCTTGACAAAGGCTAACATATCATAAAACGCAAGTCAAGTTCTACCCGTCATTATCCAGGTTAATTTGAACCCATCGGTATAAACCCTTGACGATGGCCAAAATAGCTGTATGACTGTCCCAAATCAACCCATCTATCTATACTTCAGATAAATACCCAGCAGCTACCAATCACTATGCCTTGGCGAAGGTCAAAATACATAGCTTGAATACTACTGAATACCCATCTGAAATGACGGAGGGCTATGGATGGTTTTGGCGAAACCGTGAACGTAATGAACTTGATATAGTCGAAGGAACCATGATAGCTTTTAAAAGGAGTGGTTTAGGTTCCGCATTTAAAAGTTGTTTTTCAAGAAAACCGAGTGGTTTTGAAATTGTTCCAACGATTAAAACTTTGGTTTGTTTTCCTTGCATTAATTAATATTAATGCGGTCCCATCATTTAGCTCTATCATTGCAGAAAAGAAACGAAAATAGAACGCACGCTTATGCCATCCGCATTCGCCACGGGGCCCTGCCATGCACCGTTAGGTTACTTAACTAATGGTAGAGCGGGGGCTGGACTAGAGCGGGTGCAAAACATAAGCAACGTTTACTATATATAATATATATAGCCATTTGTCTCATGCAATAATAGGCATTCCAGATCACAAATCACAGATGAATATATTGGATATACTAGGAATTCCATGTTTCGTTTTATCCTAGAACGAAAGACGGATTCCTCAGTCATGATGAGTAGCCAAACCCCACCCTAGACCCCTATGGGTGCGGCAAACTACCCGCCAAATTCCCTAAGTGAAGCAACCTCCTTTAATAAAATGAGTAGACCACTCGACACTTCAAGAACCCGGTAGTTTGTGCACCCCATCTTGGGTCTATCCTAGATACAAGAAAAAGTAAATGAAATAATACAACGATGGCTACAAGCTCAACCCAGATATGCCCCGCAAAAATAATATTACATCAATTTACAAATTTACATGAATAAAAGAAAAGAAAACACTCTTCTCACATCCCTCGGCTATTCATCCACGACGATCCAATACTTCATATACACAAACCATCACAATACAGATATGTGCAACCCCCACTAATCGACATATAGCGATTAGCAGACGTTTAGCAACACATATATAAACACAGAAACATAGATTAGCCAAGAACTTAGAATTTCAATCGATAATACTTCTCCGTGTTTACCCCATGCACAAACCAGTACACTAACAAATCTGGGTAGAATACACATATGCCAAAAATCATAATTCCAAACACTAGAACACCATGAAAAATTATGGGTGAATCGGCCCCAACTCGAAGGCGGATCCGCGACCAAATGACATGTATGGCCGCGGTTCCGCAGCCAAATGACATGTTTGGCCGCGGTTCAGCGGTCTAGTTGAGAGATTACTTTCCCAAAAATTTTCCCTGTTCATACAAATGCCTGCATGTATTTTTTAGGTCACCGAAAAGATTTTTCGAGCTGTTTTGAAAATCGACAGCAAGCATGGTTTTGGTATTTGATTTTAGGCAATTTTTTGTCGATTGAAGTTCTAATCACTTGCTAATAAACTAGTTAAGGTTTAGTAGGCTCTAATACCACTGTAAGTTGATATCGCGCACCCCGCGGGTTCGCGGGAGGCGGAATTTACAAAACAACGATTTTTTTTTACTTCGCAACACCGAATTTAACCTCAGGATCTTTACCGAAACCTTAACTATCTATACTACTTGGAGATTCTAACTACTATGATATGTGTTTATACCTCCTTGATTTTAGTCCTTCGGGTCTTCTTCTCCTTCTCTCCTTGAGCTCTTCGAAAATCCGGATCACGCTTGATCGTCGGCCTCCTTGTGTCGAAAATGATCCACCCGAGAGTCTTTACTTCAAGCTCCAACCTATAAACCGAGGCAACTAAGGTACCTAGTTCGCTAAGCTAGGTAGCTTAGAATATGTAGAGTGTCTAATGGAGTATTTTATCTCAAGAGATCTAATGGCTCACAACACATGTGAAGCTTTTAGGTCTTGAGGAAGAAGGAAAGAAAAATGGAGAGAGAAAGTGAAACTACAAATGAGTTTGGTTTAAGGCAAGTGAAGAATGGCTCTTACACTCATCTCAATCAAACATGCAATATTTTCTTATTGAAAATATCATCCATACTTGAATAGTGAGTCCAAACCAATAAAAGAAACCATGAGCCATGCTTCACT
The DNA here is from genome assembly GCA_030015575.1 of Agapanthus africanus. Taxonomy (NCBI): domain Eukaryota; kingdom Viridiplantae; phylum Streptophyta; class Magnoliopsida; order Asparagales; family Amaryllidaceae; genus Agapanthus; species Agapanthus africanus. Next base: position 109,254,547 of record CM057337.1, read on the forward strand.
CCATGCCATAAATATCTCTATTTTCCACCTTATTAATCTATTTCCATAAATAGATAAATCCAAATAATGAGGTGTCTCCTTCTAGAAGTATCTCTTGTGAAATTACAAGAATACCCTCATCGTATATACATACCCGTATTCATATTCCGAAAAATACGAATACAATGCGATAATAATAATCCAATAATATAATACTAGAATCCGGCTTAAACCAAGCCCACTAATATTATCCGTCCGAACAACATCCATGTAGCCAGTACACGTATATGATCGAAACCCCTATGTGAGACTATAAAGACTCGACAATACGCTGGCAGTAGGTTTAACCACAAGTCTGTCAGTGGCACTAGCTATGCGTAACGGCTACCCAGGTATTTCTCGATAAGAAGGCCGATGAGCAAACTCATCCGAACTCCTACGGAGCCTATCTGTGACAATCTCCGTACAGTCTGGTCTATTCGTCTAAGATACTCGCATATCGGGCGTATGGGGATAGTAACCGTCAGATCCCTAATAGCGCAATAAGTCGTGCCGGGGTAGAGCCCAATACACCCTAAGAAACTACTGGAGTACCTACCAGTAAATCTCGATTGCCCTGGCCAGGGACTTTGTGTAATGGCTTTCCGAATACAGCGCGATATCAACTCCCAATACCGGGAGAGACGAGAATCCTATCTAACCGCTACTGCCTCTAAGTGCTTCGGGACTGCACACAACTACTACCTGTTTGCACGACTCTTTTGAGCCGTGGTAGGGTAGTAATCTAAGTACAGTGGGAACACACTCAAGACGAATAGTGATGTCAAGTCAACGGACTGACCTGTACTCATGCCATCCGGGAACTGCTACCTGACGATAGGTATAATACCAACCAGCAGTTCCCAACGAGTCCGTCCAGTGTACCTCATAACCCAATGAGCACCTGTATACTATCTCCGGTACAACATACCAATGGCTGTGGGACAGACCATCTCCCCTGCTTGAATGAGAAGCATATACACTAGTCTACTCTGGGGTATCGATGCCCCGTCTCAATAATCCTATGACTAGGGACCTGTATAAGGATGTGTTTATAGACTACCCAGCCTCCACTAGTATGACTGCCATCACAACGCTGGTAGTCAAGCAAAGATCCTAATGGCTCTACCAATATGTATTAGCGATATGCTAAAAGAAACATATACACATATTGAGGTAGAATCAAACCAAGTAGCATACTACCATTTTGAGAAAGACTGTTATTATATCTGTGTATATCCTAAGCTTCCAAAATTTAATATATAAACCAGTACTATACAATAATGGCCTCTAATGCATATATCACTAATAGGGAAGGGGCGGCGTCAACAGGAAGAAGAAGAAGAAGGCGATGATGATGTTGATGCGGGGTATGGTTAGAATTAATGTTAGGGTTTAGGTTAGGGTTAGGATTAAGATTAGGTTAATTAAGAAAAGGGTAATTTTAGGAATTTTATGTTTTTTGCTGACGCGGCAACTTGGTTGATGTGGCGCTGAGGTGGCACAGATGGTACTGACGTGTTACCATTAAGTTTAGTAGTTTTTTTTTATCATTTCAAAGGTATTGGTAGTTTTCTGATTCTGGCCCAAATCTGTTGGGATTTTTCAGTAAATAAGCCTGAATCATAATCGTAACTAAATTATACAGCATATCATACCAGCCGTTAATCATATAGGTAAATTTAGATAGTGCTGTGTGTTTTAAGTACTACTGTAAAATTTATACTTTTGTTTGAGATGTAGTATCACTAGTATAAAAAAAATGCAATAGCACAGGAAAACATTTGCGGCGAACAAATTTCTCTCGGCCATGTGTATACTACCAAGTGAATTTTCCCTTTTGCTTATATTCTTTCGGCAATTATCTATTTCTAAAGATGAAAGAATAAACTACATGTCACGATCCAGAAATGGCACATGACCAACACTTAGATCATATGAAGTCTATAGGACCCCACTGTAATCTAAATAAACCGAAAACCCAGAAATCTAAAACTTTTTAGGTTAATGTTGTGGAGGTGAAGTTTAAAAATAGGGGTATAAAGGAAATCAAGTTCTTTCTTTTAAATAGTAATTAAAGTTTATAGAAATACAAGTAGACCATATACTATGGTTTGAATTCGTCATTTGAAATTTGGGCAGTACCTCCTTTGTAAATTTTGATCCAAAATCAGTACATATCAAGAATAATATAGGCATCCCCAAGCGGGAGCTAGCTCTTCACCAATTGGTTGAAACACAACCACACAAGTAAAATATATAACGCCCAAGACGAAGATCAACACAGAAAAAGAATAAAGAAACCCAAAACATTATCAAATCCAATATAATAATATACAAGTCTCGACTCTAAATCCAAAGAATATACAAACTGGTCTCTAAGTCTACCAAATATACATACTCTGATTGATAGAGCTTTTAACTAGATACAATAAATATAAAAGTATACAACGGTGGTTACGCTCTGTACTGTAACTCATCTATCAATACAAATCACCCAAAGAAGCAATGTGCCAGCAAGCTGCTACTGATCCGAGCGGTTGATCATGTAAGAAAACTATGGCAAAACGGGGGTGAGTTTCCAACTCGTGAGTAGAAGACATTATCAAATAGAAATGAATGTATAATAATCTCCTAGATCATACTGTAATATAATATTATCATGTCATGTGGTAACGAAGGTGATCGTGTATACATAAGTATAATAATATGATAATATCGTGCCTGTGTCAATATATGATACCATGTCATCTGTGTCATATATATGTATATATATATGTATCATCCAATGTATGTCCATCAACGACATATCAAATCATCATAAAATCCTGAGTGCCCAGTATCGACACTCGAAATTATCATAAATCCCGTGTCCAGCATCAACACGTAAATCCCCATATCTCAGGCGTTGTCTCATCGGATCGGCTCTCATATCTCAGGCACCGTCTTATCAGATCGGTCCTCACATCCATCTGTCTTATATCACTCTGGTCAGTATCCTCCGGATATCCGCCGAATTCAATACTGTCTCTGGTAGCTAGTGTTCTCCTTCCAGGCTCAACGACTTTCTATACGATCTTCTTGTCCCAGGGTACTATATCGGGTTCATCATTTATTCGCAATTGGTCTTTCTCCCTCTGCCTCGATTCGGATAATCATCATAGTTCAGAACCGAGAAATCTCATGGAGGACGCCGAAATATCATATCAAGAGAAAACCGCATTTTTAAAACAATCATAAGTTTTTAAATAATATCTGCGATTTCTCAAATCCAGAAATCTCATGAAAACAGAATCTCATAAGCATGTAGCAATGATGAAACAATATGTACAGGTACAGAACAATACTGTAATGCATAGCAAGTGTGTTCATATGAGCGTGTCATATAATAATGTAAATAAAGTGCAATATCTGTAATAACATGCAGCACTAATCAGTAACTAAAATACTAACAGGTTATAAGGTGATACGGTGATATAGCAAGTACTAATGTGTACGTGGCATGGCAATTACCGATGATGTGTGTGTGTGAGCCGGTAAGTAATGTGTACATGCAACATGTGCATCATCGGTAATGGTGCGTGTGTCCTAATGAACGAAGTCACGTAAAGATAAAGGTATGAAACGTAGTATAAATATCGTAAACAAAAATAATGCGACGTATGCAGAAATAAGAAATCTTAACGTAAGCGTAAACAGAATAGAGAAATCATAAACGTGAACAGTATAAAAATACGCAACTACGTATGAGCCATACAGTTGTAGTTTAAATAGTACGAATCGTTGTTTTCAGAAAATAGGGGGCTATGATATTTTTGAAAAAGATACCATTTGAAAAGGTGTAGCGTCCCCTTGAACTTATCATTTAAAAGTGCGTAACGATTCTTTAGTTTTGAAAATAGTTATGGCTCTAAACATATCATAATATTTATTTAAGTGATTTAAAAGCAATATTTCTCAAGTTGAAATAATATCGGTTGTTCCGCTAATATTTAAACATATTAAAAGAGCTAAGCTCTGTTAAATTATAATGAGGCAGCTCCCCACGTGCTCCCCACGAGGGCGCCAGCACCAGCACCAACCTTGTAGGATTAAATTCTATGGTGGCGTCGCACGTGAAGCTTACGTGGGCGCCAATGAGCAAAGCACAGAAACACATATTATGTATCAGAATTAAATTCTTAAGTGGCGCCCACATGAATGACTTGTGAGCTCCGACGCCCAAGTTAAAATCAGTAGAATTAAATTCTACATGAGAATATTTCTCTGAGAACTAGGATACTCTCTGTTAAACGGAGTCGTTGGATCAAAAATCCAATGGAAATGATAAATTATCAAAATACAGAATTAAATTCTATTAGGAGAAAATATCTCCTAAATCTTTCTAAGTGAGAAAGATACTCTCGGTTGGATAAAAAATCCAATAATAGAATAAAATTCTATTTTGGGCATATATTTTCTCAATCTTTACAAACAAAAAAGATTGCTCTCTGTAAAACAGGGAGCCCTTGAATTAAAAATCCAATGGTGATTAAAAATCACTGTTTTACAGAATAAAATGCTGTACATGGGAAAATATTTCCCCAATTTTGTTAAAAACAAGAAAACATATTCTGTAAAACAGAAATCCTTGGATAAAAGATCTAACGGTGGATAAAATTTCTTAAGTAATTTTTGAGATCAATTAAATCAATTAGAATCTCTCAATAAGAGATTTTCTCAAATTAATTAACAAACTTGACTCTCCTATATAAAGGATCCGAGGCTTCAAGTCTCCATATAGAGGGAACCCCCATAAGCTTCTGAAAAAAATACAGAAGGCTCTAAAAAACTGTTAGTGCATGTTGCATGCTCCCATAACTCTTGTGAGGTGGCGGAAGCGGTAAACGAAAATTTTCTTTGCATACAACACACACTTTTCATAAGATCTTGTCTAAACCATAACTAGAAAAAACTAACTAGAGATCTTATCTATTATGTTAGGAATTATACCTGAATGATACGGTCCTTCGGGTCTTCTATTTGGTGCAACTCCTTTGCTCCTTGCCACTCCTTAGCTCCTTTGGATCATACCGATGTTCTCGATCTCCGGCCACCCCAAGACCTAGATGATCCACGCTAGAGTTGTCGTGCAAGCTAGAAACTCTTCATAAGAGCTTAACCTAAAGACCAAATTTGCTAGAAGAGGTCACTAGGATCATGTAGAGATTAGGGTATTGGATTATCTTTAATCCTAAACTTTTGTTTCACAACACATGTGAAGGGTAAAGCTTAGGATGAAGGAGGAGAAGAGAAGAAGGAGAGAGAAAGTGTTTGTGATAATGAGAGAGTTCAAGCATGAGAAAATGATATATTGCAATTAAAATAATTGAAGCATATAATATAAAATTAGCACCATGCTTCAATAGTAATTCCAAAACAATATAAAATTAAATAACCTATTCTTGCAACCATGCTTGGAATTTCTTATTTCCACCTCATTTATTTATTTTCATAAAATAAATAATGTCATTATGAGGTGGCACCTTCTAGAAGGTATTCTTGTAACAATTACAAGAATACCCCTCCTCCGTATACCGTATACCCGTATCCGAATTCCGAAAAATATGAATACCATTAATCCAATAATATAATACCAGTATCCGGCTTAAACCAAAGCCTACCAGTATTATTGTTCTGATTATTATTCCTATAACAATTACACGAACATAATCAAAACCCTGTCGTAACACCTAACGGCTGCCGTAACAACTTACAGCCTCTACATCTTTCGCTTGAATGAGAGAACCCTCTGTGTGGGACTCTAAAGACTCGACAGTACGCCGGCAGTGAGTTTAACTACAAGCGCGTCAGCGGCACTACCTGTGCGTAACGGATACCCAGGTACATGACGAAAAAGTGGCCGACGAGCGAACTCATCACAACCCCAACGAGCCTGCAAGCAACACTTACCATACAGTCCGGTCTCTTCGTATGATACGTCGCATATGAAGTCTAGGGGTGGTAAATGTCAGATCCCAGTAACTTTATAAGTCATGCTGATTTACGGCCCATAACGGTTCGAGAAACTACTGATAACACTTATCAGTATATCTCGAGAACCCTGGCCAGGGATTTGATGTTATGGCCGATCAAGCATAGCGCGACACCAACTCCCTATACCGGGAGAGACGAAACCCCTCCTATCGCTCACTGTCTCCATGCGATTCGGGACTGTACCCAAAATCCACCTGTTTGCACGACTCGGCAGAGCCGCGGTAAGGAGGAAATCAAAGCACAGTGGGAATCACACAAGACACTATGACGATCTCGGGTCTACAGACTAACCTGCACAAGTGTCGCCAGAGAACTGCTATCCGACAATTGGTATATATACCATCTAGGAGTTCTCGGCGAGTCCTGTTCGGTGTACCCATTCTCCAATGAGCACCTGTGTACAATCTTTGATGTCAAACACCAATGGTTGTGGAATCAACCATCGCCCCCCAGGATCAGGAAACGTACACACTAGTCTAACTTGGTAATACCGATGCCCAGTCTCGATATACCCTCGACTAGGAACTATTAAAGGATATGCTTATAATATCCAGGCCCCACTAGTATGATCTCATCATAATCCTGGTATTCAAGCATAATCCTAAGGGCTTCATCAACATGCATATAAAGATATGAAATATAACACAAGTTAAGATGAAGATAAACCAGATAGCATACTATCATTTTGAGCAAAGATTGTTTCTGCACATATACATGCCTAGCATCCTATACAATACAGGCCTCTAGGGCATACATATCTAACAATCTCCCACTTGCACTAAAACCTGTAGTTGATGCAATAAGTACCAACTGTCTGTACTTGAACCAGTTGCCTGCGTACCGCATGCCCAACAGCTCGAACAGTTTCTCAAACTGGACTTGAGGGATGGCCTTGGTGAATGGATCTACTGTATTGTCCTTCGTGTCTACTCTCCGTACCTCAATGTCCTGGTGATCTACTATCTCCCTGATGAGGTGATACCGCCTCAAGATATTTCTGGATTTCTGATCGGACCTCGGTTCCTTTGCCAAAGCCATGGCTCCATTGTTATCGCAATATAGAGGTATTAGATTAGCAATGGATGGAACCACTTGAAGTTCGAAAATGAACTTCCTCATCCAGACTGCCTCTTTTGCGGCATCATTAGCAGCAATATACTCAGCTTCCATCGTGGAGTCAGCGACGGTATCTTGTTTGGAACTTTTCCAACATACCGCCCCTCCGTTTAGTGTAAATACAAACCCTGAGATGGACTTACTATCATCCTTGTCGCTCTGGAAGCTGGAGTCGGTAAATCCCTCCATTTGGAGATCTCCGTTACCATACACCAAGAACATTTCTTTAGTTCTTCTCAAATACTTTAGAATGTTCTTCACAGCAGTCCAGTGTTTCTCCCCGAGGTTGGATTGATACCCGCTTACTGCATTCAGTGCATAAGCTAGATCTGGGCGAGTACACAACATCGCATACATTATAGATCCTACTGCTGAAGCGTAGGGAATAATGCTCATGCGAGCCCTCTTTTCATCAGTCTTTGGAGACAACTCTTTGGAAAGGGTGATCCCATGACAAGCGAGTAAATTACCTCTCTTGGAATCTTCCATACTAAACCTCTTTAGTATGGTGTCAATGTATCTCGATTGGGACAATCTCAATAATTTCTTAGATCTATCTCTATAGAACTTAATCCCCAGAATGTATGAGGCATCGCCCAGGTCTTTCATGGAGAACCTTTGTGATAAGAATAGTTTGACCGATTGTAGCATATGAATATCATTTCCTATTAAGAGAATGTCGTCCACGTACAATATGAGGAATGTAACAGTACTCTCTACAATCCTTTTATAAATGGATGGTTCATCTACATTTTTGATAAAACCAAACTCTTTGATTGTATCATCAAAGCAGATGTTCCAACTCCGTGATGCCTGCTTTAATCCATAGATGGATTTAAGCAGCCTGCATGCTTTTCCGCTGCTCCCACTATCAATGAAGCTTTCTGGCTGATCCATAAAAACGCATTCTTCTAAATCACCATTTAGGAATGCCGTTTTAACATCCATCTGCCAGATCTTATAATCATAGTGAGCAGCTATACCAAGCAGGATCCGAATGGATTTGAGTATCGCGACTGGTGAAAAGGTTTCATCATAGTCCAGTCCTGGTCTTTGACGAAATCCTTTTGCTACCAGCCTAGCTTTATAGGTCTCCACCTGACCATCCACACCGATCTTTCTTTTAAAGATCCATTTGCACCCTATGGGTTTTACTTCAGAAGGTGAAGTCCATACTTTGTTGGTGTGCATGGATTCCATTTCGGATCTCATGGCATCCAGCCACTTCACTGAGTCACCGCTCGTGATAGCTTGCTGAAAACTAGTAGGGTCATCATCATCCATGATGCAATCTTCTCTATCACCATCAATTAGAAAACCATAGTATCTATCAGGTGGGCGAGAAGACCTACTAAATCTACGGAGTGGCTGAGCTTCATCAGGTTCTATTGAAATCTCAGGTTCAACCAAATCATCGGTAATTGTTTGTGTATCTAGAATTTCTTCCAGTTCTACCGCATTGCCAACAGTATCATTTGCAAAAAATCATTTTCTAAAAATGTGGCATACTGAGAAACAAACACTCTTTGTTCCTCCTTGTGGTAGAAGAGATATCCATACGAGTGTTTTGGATATCCCACAAATCTACACAAAACCGATCGTGTCTCGAGTTTGTCTGGATTCTGCTTTTTCACATAAGCCGGACAACCCCATATCCTAAATCTTTTAAGAGATGGTCTCTTCCCATACCATATCTCATATGGAGTGGTAGACACGGTTTTGGTCGACACCCTGTTCAAAAGATGAATCGCAGTCTCTAATGCGTGCCCCCAGAATGATATTGGTAACTCAGCATCACTCATCATAGATCGTACCATATCTAATAGGGTGCGATTCCTCCTTTCCGATACTCCATTGTGCTGTGGTGTATATGGAGAAGTGAGCTGAGAGAGAATTCCATTCTCGTTAGGAAATCTAGAAACTCTGAGCTTAGATACTCACCTCTTCGATCTGATCGAAGTTTCTTGATACTTAGGCCTGTTTGTTTTTCTACTTCAGATTTATACTCCTTGAACTTTTCGAAGGCTTTAGACTTATGTTTCATCAAGAACACATGTCCAAATCTTGAGAAGTCATCAGTAAAGGTTATGAAGTATGAAAAATCACCTCTTGCATGTGTAGACATTAGTCCACATACATCACTATGTATGAGGCCTAAGAGTTCAGTAGCTCTCTCTCCGTGTCTAGTAAACGGAGTTTTGGTCATCTTACCTTTGATGCAAGACTGGCAAGTCGCATAAGATTTATATTCAAATGAATTTAAATATCCATCTTTATGTAACTTGGTTAGTCTTGTTTCGTTAATATGACCAAATCTATAATGCCAAATGAAAGCTTCATTTATGTCAGAAACCTTTCTTTTGTTTGTGTATTGTACGTTAAAAACTGTATGTTGGTTTAGGACGTATATCCCGTTATTTAATGTACCAGACCCAATCAACTCTTGATTAAGGTTAATGTTCATAACATTAGATTGCAATACAAAATTATATCCTGCATTGTCCAACACCGATACAGATATAATATTACATAACATAGAGGGTACAAAATAACATGGGTTCAAAACCAATATACAACTCGACGGCAAACCAAGGTGATACTCTCCCACTGCTGTAGCATGTACTGAGGAACCATTCACAACCCGGAGAGTGTGATCGCCTTTCTTCAAAAACTTGCTATTTCTCAGCCCTTGCAGACAATTGCAGATGTGAGATCCTGACCCAGTATCTAATACCCAGGAAGCAGAGTTAATTGAAAAACAGTTTTCTATTACAAACACACCTGAAGTGGAAGCTTCACCCTGCTTCTTTTTCTTGAGGTCAGCCAAGTATCCAACGCAGTTTCTCTTCCAGTGCCCAGTCTGGTGGCAGTGGAAACATTCCCCTCGTCCCGTCATAGCAGCCCCTTTCTTGTCCCTTCCCTGTGCCTTTTTCACTCCGCCTCTCTGCTTGATGGGATTCTTCTTCTTCTTTCCCTTTCCCTTGGATTTGGCTTTTGGGACGGAGGAAGAAGATGGCCCAGCAATAAGAGCGGGAGTTTTCGCTACCTTTAGTGTGCTATCTGCACTTCTCAACATATTGAGGAGTTCAGGCAAAAACTTCTCCATGTTGTGCATGTTGAAGTTTACAATGAATTGAGCAAAGGCAGGGGAAAGGGACTGTAAAACAATATCAACATACTGCTCGTTCTCCATGGTCCAACCCAGGTCCTCAAGTTCTTCGATAAGTCCAATCAGCTTCAATACATGGTCACTTACAGACATGCCAGCAGCCATTCGCATCTGAAACAACTTTCGAGATGTCTCGTATCGGAGAGTACGAAATTGCTCTCTATACAACTCCTTTGTATAGAGAAAGATGGATTGAACATCCATCTTCTCGTGCTGCTTCTGATGTTCATTGTTCATAGAAGCAAGCGCGATGCACTTAGCTGTGGCGCGGTCTATATCCCATGTCTTGCGGGTTTCTTTATCCGCAACTGAAGAATCAGGGCCTGGGATAGGAGATCTGGAGTAGTCAGGACGTATCCGACCTTATCATAGGTCAGGGCAATATTCACGTTCCTTAGCTAATCTTTGTAATTCGGTCCCGTGAGTTTATTTTTGTCTAATAAAAGCTTAAGTCCCGTCATAGGTATCTGCCATTAGGAGAGAGAAAAGAAGACACTCAGCGATTGCCCTTGCATAATTAGATAGGTTATTAATCTTATCTAACTGATGTCTCCCACTGCTTTTTATTAAATTTTTCTTCAAACCTTTCAAAAAGAAAATTAGCCAGGATTAATTGCAATCTGCAAGTTCGCTAACCGGTCAGCCAGGCCAGTGTCAGTATTTTGAGGGAGGTTCCCCGTGCTTTCACACGGGCCTAATTAAAGTAAACCTCATTTTTCTAGAGGCGTAACCCCATTGACACCTTTCTAGACACCTACTGGATTAGCTAATTGTAAAGTGCAAAACTCACTTGGGAGTAACTTTTACTTACAGTGGGATCGGGATCCAACCATCAAATAGAAGGTATGCAATCTCATTGCAAATTTCAACTCTTGAAATTCCCGATTTGATTTTTACCCCTAGTGTCTTATGACCTTAACTATGGTCAACAAATCATAAGCACTAGTCAAGTTCTAGGAATTGATTTAGACCCACCCGCAAGTCCCTTAACTATGGTCAACAAAGTCATGCGAATGCCCTAATCGATTGGATCAAATGCTTTGTAAAAAGACATCACTTAGCTACCGTACACCACGCCTTAACTATAGTCAACAAACGTGGCACGAATACTAAGTACTCTGCTTCCTAAAATGGCGGAGGGCAATGGATGGTTTTTGTGAAAACATTTGACGTTTTGAACATGATATCGTTGTAGAATCGAGTGAAAAGAGTGGTTTAAATTCCATTTTTAAAAATCGAATGGTTTTGTAGTGTCTTTCTAATTTTGCTAAAGAGGTCACTCCCGGTGAAGGGATCTCGGTTCTTTCCTAATCGAATGAGGTGCAGGATATTGATGAATACCACGATGCAAAACAAAAGTTAGATCAACTATAAAAACAATCGAGTTCTTTGTAACATTTGCTAGTTTCGCTAAAGGGGTCACTCCCGGTGAAGGGATCTCGGCCCTTTCCTCATCAAATGAGGTGCAGGATATTCAAGAATACCATTATGCAAAGCAAGAACTAGAGTTACCCATTTTAAAAAGTTTGATTCTACAACATCTTCAGGTTTATTTTTCTTCACATTAATCACATTAATGTTGTCCCATCATTTACGTTTCCTAAACATCACAGAAAAGAAACGAAAATAGAGCGTACGCTTATGCCATCCGCATTTGCCACTGGGCCTCGTCATGCACCGTTAGGTTACTTAACTAACGGCAGAGCGGGGGCTGGACTAGCGTGGGTGCAAAACATAAGCAACATTTATTATATATCTCATATATAAATTTAGCCATTACAGATCACAAATGAATACATTGGATATACTAGGAATTCCGCATTACATTCAAGCCTTAATGAAAGACGGGTTCCATGGTCGTGATGAATAGCCAAAACCCCACCTTAGACCCTTACGGGTGCGGCAAACTACCCGCCAAATTCCCGAAGTGGAGCAACCTCTCTCAACAAAGTGAGCAGGCCACTCGGCACTTCGAAAACCCGGTAGTTTGTGTACCCCACCTTGGGTCTATCCTAAGAGCAAAAACAGTAAAAAGAAATTATACAACGGTGGCTACAACCTCAACCCGGATGTGCCTCGCAAAATAATATTATATTGCTTTTTACAAATTACATTGAATGAAAGAAAAGAAAAACGCTCTTCTCATATCCCCCGGCCATTCATCACGACGATCCAACATATTCATATACACATACCATCTCATGATATCATTACAGAAGCGTGCAACCCCGACTAATCGACTTATAGCAATTTATCGACGTTTCAAACACACATATCATTAACCAAGAAGACCCAATTAGCCAAGCACTTTAGAATTTCAATCGATAATTTTAAACCATGCCAACACTTGTCACAATCCAGAGCACAAACAAATTTGTGTAAATTCCAGATCTCCCAGAAACACAATTTTCTTAATCTAAACAAACTGCTGAAAAACGAGTCAACTAGGCCATGACTCGGCCGCGGATCGGCGGCTAAACACTGAGTTTGGCCGCGGATCCGCGACGTTCCTGGCGAGTTAGAGTCTCGTTTTTTTACAGTGTGCTTAGAAAACCCTGCATGTATTTTTAAGGCCACTGAATTGATTTTTTGAACACTTTAAAAATCGATAGAAAACGGGGACAGAAAATGTGTTTTTCCGGGAAAAATTCATCGATCGAAGTTCTAACTTTTGGCTAATAATCTAATTATGGTTTAGCGAGGCTCTGATACCATGTTAGTGCATGTTGCATGCTCCCACAACTCTTGTGAGGCGGCGGAAGCGGCAAACGAAAATTTTCTTTGCATACAACACGCACTTTTCATAAGATCTTGTCTAAACCATAACTAGAAAAAACTAACTAGAGATCTTATCTACTATGTTAGGGATTATACCTGAATGATACGGTCGTTCGGGTCTTCTCTTTGGTGCAACTCCTTTGCTCCTTGCCACTCCTTAGCTCCTTTGGATGTTGCCGATGTTCTCGATCTCCGGCCACCCCAAGAACTAGATGATCCACGCGAGAGTTGTCGTGCAAGCTAGAAACCCTTCATAAGAGCTTAACCTAGAGACCAAATTTACTAGAAGAGGTCACTGGGATCATGTAGAGATTAGGGTATTGGATTATCTTTAATCCTAAACTTTTGTTTCACAACACATGTGAAGGGTAAAACTTAGGATGAAGGAGGAGAAGAGAAGAAGGAGAGAGAAAGTGTTTGTGATAATGAGAGAGTTCAAGCATGAGAAAATGATTTATTGCAAATGAAATAATTGAAGCATATAATATAAAATTAGCACCATGCTTCAATAGTAATTCCAAAACAATATAAAATTAAATAACACATTCTTTCTTATTTCCACCTTATTTATTTATTTTCATAAAATAAATAATGTCATTATGAGGTGGCACGTTCTAGAAGGTATTCTTATAACAATTATAAGAATACCCCTCCTCCGTATACCGTATACCGTATACCCGTATCCGAATTCCGAAAAATACGAATACCATTAATCCAATAATATAATACGGGTATCCGGCTTAAACCAAAGCCTACCAGTATTATTGTTCCGATTATTATTCCTGTAACAATTACACGAACATAATCGAAACCCTGTCGTAACACTTTACGGCTGCCGTAACAACTTACGGCATCTACATCTTTCGCCTGAACGAGAGAACCCTCTGTGTGGGATTCTAAAATCTCGACAGTACGCTGGCAGTGGGTTTAACCACAAGCGTGTCAGCGGCACTACCTGTGCGTAACGGCTACCCAGGTACATGACGAAAAAGTAGCCGACGAGCGAACTCATCACAACCCCAACGAGCCTGCAAGCAATACTTACCGTACAGTCCGGTCTCTTCGTCTGATACGTCGCATATGAAGTCTAGGGGTGGTAAATGTCAGACCTCAGTAACTTTATAAGTCATGCTGATTTACGGCCCATAACGGTTCGAGAAACTACTGATAACACTTATCAGTAAATCTCGAGAACCCTGGCCAGGGATTTGATGTTATGGCCGATCAAGCATAGCGCGACACCAACTCTCAATACCGGGAGAGACGAAACCCCTCCTATTGCTTACTGTCTCTATGCTATTCGGGACTGTACCCAAAATCCACCTGTTTGCACGACTCGGCAGAGCCGCGGTAGGGAGAAAATCAAAGTACAGTGGGAATCATACAAGACACTGTGACGATATCGGGTTTACAGACTAACCTGTACAAGTGTCGCCCGAGAACTGCTATCTGACAATTGGTATATATACCATCTAGGAGTTCTCGGCGAGTCCTGTTCGGTGTACCCATTCTCCAATGAGCACCTGTGTACAATCTTTGATGTCAAACACCAATGGTTGTGGAATCAACCATCGCCCCCCAGGGTCAGGAAACATACACACTAGTCTAACTTGGTAATACCGATGCCCTGTCTCGATATACTCTCGACTAAGAACTATTAAAGGATATGCTTATAGACTATCCAGGCCCCACTAGTATGATCTCATCATAATCCTGGTAGTCAAGCATAATCCTAAGGGCTTCATCAACATGCATATAAAGATATGAAATATAACACAAGTTAAGATGAAGATAAACCAAATAGCATACTATCATTTCGAGCAAAGATTGTTTTTGCACATATACATGCCTAGCATTCTATACAATACAGGCCTCTAGGGCATACATATCTAACAAAAACAACAAAGAATTTAACTCTCTATAAAGAAGAAGATCTTTTTTCTCTCAAACCCTAGGTAAAGAAACCACAGAGATCAAAATATCTCCTTTACCTATCATAGCATATCCAAGGTTTTAACCCTTCTCAAGAACATAGTTCTTTCTCTGGATATGAGATCCACAAGATAAATCTCCCACAAGTTGATAATTTAATTTTCATCGGGAAGAATCTTGTTCTTGAGAATCAAAAATTCAGAAAAGAACTAGGTTAGAAAAAAAAAGAAAAAAGGAAAAGAATCTATCCTATGGGAATTTAATTCCTCAGAAAATAGGGTTTAACCCTAAAAGAAACTTATTTCTTATAAAAGAACTTGGTTCTTAAAGAAAACCTGATCCCAGATCTTCAAAACAAAGATCTTGGTGATCATTAATGGTTAAAATGCCATTAACAGAGATTCAATTTTTAAAAAAGAAAAGAACTTAGCGCCTCATGTGTTTCCCACGTGGGCGCCCTCCCAATAGTGCCCAGCGTCTCACGTGAAAAACACACGGGCGCCCAAAGCAAAAGGCCAGTGCCTCACGTGAAATACACGTGAGCGCTGAATAAAAGTGCTTAGCACTTCATATACAGCCAAAATGGCCGAGTGCTTAGCACTGATTGGGCAGCGCCCAGCACCTCACGTGCTCCTCAGGTGGACGCCATACAAAAGTGCTTAGCACTTCATATACAGCCAAAACGGCCGAGTGCTTAGCACTGATTGGGCAGCGCCCAGCGCCGCACATGCTCATCATGTGGACATCATTTAATAAAAGTGCTTAGCACTATATATATAACTGAGTGTTTAGCACCGTTTGGGCAGCACCCATAACTGAAGGCTTCACATGATACCCATGTGAGCGTTATAGCGTCAAACAAGTGCTTAGCACTTTTGCATAAAAAAGGGGGGTTGAACAAACAGAACCCAAAAAAGTGTTTAGCACTTTTGAACAATAAAAAAGGACTGAGCAGACTAAGCCCAAATTGGCTAAGTCTGTTGCAGTTGAACCCAAATGCTCTGTTGTTGGACCTTAATAAAATTTAAGGATCCTTAAAATATTGCTAAATTGTTCTTAGTCTCAAATTGGACTAATGTATCCTTAGTTAAAAATAAATTGGGCCCAAATGTTCATATATTCAACTTGATCTTAATCTCAAACTAGATTAACGGTTCTTAACCCAAACGAAATGTTTTTGAACTAAAGGAAAATATAACTTAAGTTCAAAATCCCAAATCTAAAACATACGGATTTGGGCTGATCCGCACCCTACGGGCGATGACATAAAATAGACTCCGTATACAATCCACGTGCAACTAAAACAAACAAAATAACACACGACACGAAGTGAACCACTGGAGCAGGAGAAAATGGTTATCGAAATACGATAACGTAATTAACTGTAGGGCCTTGCTCCTGCAGCGAAGAGCGTCCCCAGAATCAAAAACCCCTCACAAATGAGGGGAATATGATAAAGTCTGCTACAACGGTCGCATCTGTCCGAATCTCCGTTATATGGTGCCATAAATCAACTTGGTATCTTCGGAGAGGTGGATGGAGAAGTCCAAATAGCATATGCCCCCAAATTCAGGCAAGACGTTCAACACCAGTTTGTCTCTATTTTCGGCGGTGAACATCGGCGATCCATCTTCATCATATCACATACGGAATATCCATCGTACGGTATCATCAAATCAAATAGTACGGATCTATAGTCACGTACATGTCATGTCATACCATATCATATATCACCTCGTATCATCATATCGACTCATATTATCCTCATGTCATATCGATTCATATCATCATCATATCATAATTATCCTCATATCATATATTGGCGTGTATATAATTATAGCCTAATGGCAAGAAAATAGAAATAGGGAAATCTTCTACTAACTATACTACTATGGTATGGTATTCTAGACACCTTACTAGCTAAGTGTATATACCTACACACACACATCCTAATTCTACGGTTGCAGGGGTGTTATATGTCATCCATCCGATTTTCCCCGTAGATATAAATCTACTCACCTAATTACGCCTCGCTATAGCTGATTCCGACGGATGCCTTGTCCTCATTCGTCGTCACGGAAGTCCACGCGAATGTACCTACAATCGAAATCCATAACCACAATCTAATGAAAATCCGAATCGAATTTCATAGAAATTCATATCCAAAAACCGATATGACAAGCGAAAGTCACAAAGATTAGAATCTATGGTCAACGCGTGCTAAAACAACAAAACAACCCCTGACGTCGACGTACGAACGTGAAACGACCGAGTCAAAACACAACTACAAAAAATTAAGTTTTCAAATATCGCAAAACATTGCTAAAACCAACTCAAAATGCTCTCAGATTTAGGCACAGGTAGTAATGGGAAAAAATTAACAATACAGTGGCTAAGTTATAAAGAGTGTGAGCAACAGACCAAACCCCGACACCCAATTCAAAAATTGGGCCGCCAGAATGTGCTATAATAACAGCCGCTGGCGGTTGAATTTTTGATTTAGGGTCTCGTGCTTCTGTGGTGGTCTTCTAGTGGTCTAACTAAGTTAGGGTAGTTGTTTGTTTATCTTGCAAAGACCCCAAGTTGCTCCAGATTCCATTTGAATACCAAAATCTCCACAAAACCGACATCGAAAAATTCTAAACTCCATTACATCAAGGATTCTATCATTAATAGGGTTGTAAACACTCTCTAAACCCTCTACTACACTTCTACTCCAAGCTCTACTCACTAAATCTCACTTTAAAATTTTCCAAGTTCACAAAACATAAACTTTTTAACTCTAAACTAATACATGAGGTTAGAAAACTTAAGACTTGTTCAAAGGTGAGTGTTTTACCTTAAAGGAGCAATTCAAGAAAATTCCTAGATGACTAAAGCTCATCAAAATGAAATCTTGATCATGTCATGTTGCTTAGGTTGATCTTGGGAACATTTTTTGTGAAGATTTAGCGATATTTTAAGATGGTTTTGAGTGTAGTACATGATGATAAAGTGTGGTGGAGTTGAAGAAGAAGGTGGAGATGGAGAAAATGAATAAGAGAAGGCAACACAAAGGAATGGTGTGTGTGGGGGGGAGGGGAGGGGGTTGACCATGGCTTCCCTATCTCTCTCATTCTCACACTCTCTCTCTCACACACACCCCCATACCCCTCATAACTCATTGTCCCTTCTATGTCTCCTCTCTTTTCTTTTCTCTTTTAAAACAAAATCAAAACCATAATTAAAAAATAAATAAAAGTGCTAACATGCACTCAATATATCATGCACACAAAACATAATTTAACAAAATGAAGCTAGGTTTAGTGCATAATTAGTAAAATACTAATCAAGTTTAACATAAACTTAGATGTAAATAGTTGTATATAAATTTATAAAGGCCCAAACTAATTTAAATGTTTTATAAATAATAATTTATTTTAATTCCCAATTATTTTCCAAAATATAGGAATATAATCATACCAATCTACGAGTGCTCAAATCTATATTCGTATAATATCCGTGAAATTTATTATTTTAATATTTAAATTCCAAAAATATTATTTTCTATTTTCTAAAATATTACACTACAGAATGAAAGTATAAAAAGCGTAAATTTAATTGGGCCAAAACGTAGCGAGGGAAACATTCCCGAGGGGTATATCTCTTGGCAATAGTCGCATTAGCGAGAAATGTCAAGGGAACATTGCTGAGGGAACATGATTCATCGACAATGTTCCCTTGGCATTTCTTTTATCACTAATATGACTATTGCCAAGAGATATAACTCTCGGCAACATTTTCCTTGCAATGTTTTGGTCCAATTAAATTTGCACTTTTTATATTTTCCTTCGGTAGTTTATTCTTTCACCCTTAGAAATAGTTAATTGCTTAGAGAATATTAGTAAGAGGGGAAATTCGCTTAGTAGTGTACACATTGCCGAGAGAAGTTTCTCTCTCGTAAATGTTTTTCCCCGCTATTACATTTTTTTGTACTAGTGTATGCTCAGGAGTCTGATCTGTCTATTTCATAAGAGGGGATAAAATAAAAGGTTAATTTTGATATATATATATATATATATATATATATATATATATATATAGAGAGAGAGAGAGAGAGAGAGGTGATGGGAGGGAATTTCTTCTTATGGCGTCGAAAAAGTACATCCTCCACGATTTTTTTCGACGATCAGACTTCCATCATCATCATCTTTATCATGTTAGATGTGGATACACCAAATTTCATGTGATTCCATCACTTTTCCACCATTGTTTTAGTAGGTGCAAAATTAACGGTTTACGGACAATAGATCTTTTTACATTGATAATTCAATGGTGAAAATGTGGTGGAATCACATGAAATTTGGTGTATCCACGTCTTAAATGATAAAGATGACGATGATGGGTTCCGATCGTCGAATAAAATGGTGGAGGGTATAGATTTTTTGACGCCACCTGACGAAAATTCCTCCTATAGTCTCTTATATATATATATATATATATATATATATATATAAATATAATATGAAACAAAGCATTCAGAACATGAGCTATCAATTACCCTACATTGGCTTGTGAATAATCATGAAACAAACCCAAAAGTATTTGAGTCCCAATTTTAGAAGCACTTGATTGACACGAAAGAGTGTGTTTGTAGTTTAACCGCAATCAATAACGGTGTCGCGTATAGCTAGACCGAGATGAGTACGGGTCGTCCTCTGGGAAACGTGGAACCTTTTACTTTTACTTTAGATGTGTTGAGAAAGAGAGGAGGGATAAAGAATTTTATAGAATGGTTTCTAGATCTACGTTAAACAAGAATGTAAAATATAGATTTAGATTATTTTAAAGATATAGTAAATATAATAAGAAGGCTTGTAGGGTTCGTTAGGATTTAGTAGTTAAGGACGATTAATTAAAAGTTACCCTTTTTATCCATTAATAGATTTAGAACTAGAACGACGGTGATGCGTGTAAATTAGGGTTTCTGGAGGGAAAAGGAATCCCACTCTTAACCCTTATCTCGACACGGAACTCCGTTCATATCTAGCCTTTACCAAAACAATCATTAATCTAATCTCTAATCGCGGTCGGAACTAGCAAAGAATTGCTAGCGCGCCCGATTAGGATGTTAATGATTCTTTTGATAAAGTTCCTAAACTTTATAAGACTTAAAAAGAGTTTAATTATTTTCATCGTCCATTAGCCTACCCTAATCCTACGAACCCTAACAAGCGGAGAATTACTCGCGCATGTTGGGAGAAGAAGATGAAAAGACAGAGAGGGAAAACATAATGTAAAATGCAAAAACAATTAAAAAGAACTACCTTTATTAATCGACATGAACAAACTACACTTTAATCCGTAGAAAATGATTACAAAACTAGTTGCTTCTCGATCTTTCCTAAGGAGGTAGTCGAACAGTCGATGATCAGCCTGGATGCGTGAGCGTCGGGAGCTTCGTGATCTCTTCGGCTTGATGATTCTTCCAAGAGGCTCTCGGTACTCTTTTATAGTGCAAAGCCAGAATTTTATTGTTGAAAACTTGGAAAAATATAGATTTGATTCACCCCAAAAAATCTTGTGCTTTAACTCCCTAGACTTGCGGCGGATCCACGGCCCAAGGGTGGGTTTGGCCGCGGATCCGTGCTCAAAGGTGGGGATCTCTCGATCAAATTTCTTGGGCTTTCTTCTCGTGACATGTGGCAATCCTAGGCACCTTTAGAATTCAGAAATCTTCTCTCGGTTGCTTCCAGACTTGGTCTCCAAGTTTTGCTTCTTAATTTGGAAAGTTTTCTTCAACAAATTGATTTGTTTGATAAATTCTTCATAACAACTTGGAAATATTCTGCACAACAACTCAAATAAGATTTTAGTAAAATTTGTTCTACTAGGATTAGGTCAATAATATTTGCATACATTTTCCTACCAAATGATAATTAAAATATATTAACACATGGAAAATAATGTTTTTACACATAAACCCTCATATGTATAATATATTATAATAAAGTCCCTTTTTAATATGAAAATGGTAGGAAAAATGTAATACAAATGTGCAGTTTTATCAACTGAACAGCACTGTTTAGGAATAATAACCAGGGCAATGCATTACTATAAATAGAAAATGATACTGGTGGATTTAACCAATATTGGTGATAGACCCAAGGCTTAGTTCATTTTTCATTTACTTACATAAATGTTACTTTAGGAAAAGAAAATCTCCCTCACTATTTTCATTTTCTATAGTTCTCTTAGGAAAAAGGCTAAAAGCATCTGTTTTATAAAATATGATATCCAATTATTTTAACCCAAACACCCATTTTCAAACCAGAAGAAAATAAGTTAAAGGGATTAACAAAAATTTCCCTATATTTTAGCATTTCATTTTTCTCAGTTTCTCACTAGTTGATATAAAAGAAAAGAAGCTAATCTTTCTGACAACTGCATCAAAACTTTTTTGACCATTTGGGCATAGTTCATATGATAACTGATGATGCTCAATATTGGCGGTCTCCAAGATCAGGACACGTGGCAGATGACGTGTCCTGAACTCAGAAGAAAGGGCCGCATGGGCCGATCAGACTACCCTTATACCCGATCTGCAAGCACAAGCTGGCTCACCTCAGAGCCCCCTGAAATTTGGCCTCCTCGGCCTCTCAGCTCACCATGAGCTGCCCCAGGACTAAGACTCCTCGGCCCTCTCACTCGTTCTCGAGCCCCCCCAGCTGAGGCCATCTTCCTCGGTCCTTCAACCGACCAACTCCACCACTCACAGGCGTAACCGCCGCTCCGCAAATCTCGCCATGTGCAGATTCTCCGCCAACAACATCCCACGTTCCATGCCACCACGATCCCCATTAATGGGCGATCTGCCCTTTACGCGGGCATGACGTCGGGAGCGTAACTGCCGGCGAGATTCTCACGCCTGCTGCTGCGTGCTGCCGCCACTATATAAACCCCCCATCACAGAGGGGTCAAGTAAGCCATTTTTAATTCCACTTAGCCGTTACTCTGCTCAGATCTCGTACTAACTTGATCGTCGGAGGGTCCTCGGTGGTACCAAACCACCCCGAGACTTCTTTCCAGGTACTCGGCGTTAAACTCCTCAAATCACCAATCTTCTCAAAACCCATTAAGACCCGCACGCAACAGGAGATCACCTTCCAAATCCACCGGGAGATCGACGGAAGACAACATCTGAGGGAGACCCGAAAAGGAACTCCATCAATTGGCACCGTCTGTGGGAACATCTCCATAAAAAACTTAGTTGGCCTTCCGATCTCCATCCACGTGGCGAGCGACCACCCTGAAGATCTAGGTACCAGCCACCGCCTCCTCCTCACCGGAGACGCGGATGAACCTCCCCTGGCGACCATCATCAATGCCCCTGCCAGCCGAATAGATCGGCTACAGTCCCTCGTGGAGGCGCTCGTTCGTGTCCAGACGGCCGGGTCAGGGCCCCAGATCGCCGCTCCTCCGCCTCCAGAAGGCTCTGCCCTCGTCGGCACAGCTGACCATTGGCAGGCTACGACCCCTGGCCACAGATCTCACGGGCCGATACTCCCAGAGGCCCGCTAGGCGCCCCATGGCTCCACACCAAGATCCGTCGCCAGAGCACCTCGCCTCGAGCCTCCTCACGACCCTTACCCCCCTGAGGAGATGTCGGTCACCTCGCCTGTCGACAAGCACGATCGACAGCCCCTCCCTCGACGGGGTCTCACAGAAGGGGTTCGCCACGACCGCTCGAGGGCCGCCTCGCCCGGGGATCTGAGGGACCTTATCGAGAGGAACCGGGGTCGCTCCCAGACCCAGGTCTCCGACAGCAGAGGCCAAGGATCACAAGGCGCCGAATTCTCGGGGTACCACGGCTGACTCGACGCCCTCGAAAAGAAGATCGAGGGCATGCGCCGGGAAGGTAACCTCTCGGGCGACGGGGCTAAGTACGCCGCTGACTCGCTCACCAAGTCGTTTACCGAGGGACTGCTCGCTGTCCACGTCTCCTCGCGCAACAAGCCCCCGAAGGTCTCACTGTTCGACGGTAAAACCGACCCCAAAGACTATTTGGATGCTTTCATCATGGGGATGAGCTTGCAGGACCATTCCAACGCAGCCCAGTGCAGAGCCTTCCCAACCACCCTCATCCGCTCTGGTCGGGACTGGTTCCGAGGACTCGAGCCTCGCTCAATCTTGACCTTCGACGAGCTGGATACTCAGTTCCTTGTCTACTTCGTTGGGAACCGTCGGCATAAGCGCACGGTCGACTACCTCTTCACAATTAAGAGCGGGGACAAAGAGACGTTCAAGGCTTACGTCACCCACTTCTACAATGCCCTTCTCGAGGTCCCCGAGCACCAGGACGAGACCGTCATCACTGCGCTCAGATCTGGTCTGAGGTACAAGGAGTGGCTGAGCTCCTTTGCGTTGACACAGCCTAAGACCATGGCCGAGGTCAAGGCGTGGACCGAGCGTGAAGTTCAGTTGGAGTCCGAGGTGAACGCGAACCTCCCCCGGGCAGAACGGTCCGACCAGAAGAAGAGGGCTCGGGAGGAGAGGCCGGAGCGTCAACAGCCCTATCACCCGAAGTTCCAGGAGTACACCCCGCTCAACGTCTCTCTTGCGGTGTTACTACAGGAGGCCCATGGCGAGGGGTTCTTCAAGTTCCCTCCAATCCCGCGTCAGGCCTCGGAGCGAACCCGGGGCCCTTACTGCGCCTTCTACCGGACGCTGGGCCACGCCACGGAGGATTGTAAGCAACTCCGAGACTACATCGAGAAGCTCATCCGATCGGGGCACCTCGCCACCTACTTGAGGGACAAACGGCAGGCCGACCATGAGCAGGAGCAGCGTCCCCCTCCTGCCGAGCTGCCCATCAGCCAGATCATACTCGTTTCGGCAGATAACCAGTCCGGCGCTCAGGGAGCCCCGTACCCGGTGCCGAGCATGGAGACCAACGCTAATAAGGTCATCTATTAGCATGTACTTTTCTTTTAGGGTAATGTAAACTCTTCTTTTTGTTGTTAATTTAATAAAGATCAATGGAACATTGCGAAAAAGAGGGAAAGATCTCATTTATTCAGAAAAAGGTATTATGGGCTCCTTAGCCTTACAAACAAAAGGAAAAAGAAAATTATAACAGCGGGGGAAGGGGGTGCAGAGAGCACTGCTCATGATACTAGGTAAAGATCTCCGCCAGCCGAGGCCTCGCGAGATCCAACCTCTGCCCTCGGTTCCCCCCGCGTGTGTTGACCCCGAGCCTCAGCTCGTAGCACTCGCGGACGAGGGCCTCTTCGCGGAGATCAGGCCGAAACGCCTCGCAGACCGCAGCTTGCCCACGGCCTCGTCATAAAGTTGTTCGGACAGGGGGTTGTAAAGCCCCGGCGACGCCCTCTAGATGGAGTGCATCAACAACTGCAACAGGGAGGAGCATCGGGGGAGCAGCCGGCCGAAGTGGTCCTCGATACTCCCGTAGACCAACTGCACCGTGTCCTCGGTGCAGTTCTGGTCATAGAGGTATACGTCTTCGAAATGGATGATCTCGGGGATGGTAAAGGGGAAGTTTTGCATTTTCAACGATCTGTTTACGAAGAAAGGAAGGACCAGTGCTTCTTCAACCTTATATAGCCCACTGCACCCCAACAGAACTCAACAGTCGCCCGCCTTTGCCCAAAAATTCGCTGCCACACGGCGATCAATGAGCTTCCCTGGCGGAATTGAAACGATGCGACCCTGGCGCTTCCCCTCCCTCCACATTCAATGCGCATGCTGCGCGTGCATTCGCCGCGACCGTTCCTGTTCCCCATACCTGCGACTGGATGGTCGGGCGAAACCTTATGAAGAATCAGCCAAGCAGCTACCCTACTCGGTCATCCCTTGCCGTTAGCTCCCCTACTCGCAACACCAGGGATCGAAGCCCTCGGCTAGAGGCGACCGCGCAGCTTCACTGCCCGGTTATCCTTAGCCGGCCTCCTAAGGCCCCTCCAACGCTAAGGATCAAAGTCCCCCTTGGAGGCAGCCGAGAGGCTCCCCTGCTCGGCTATCCCTGGCCGGTAGCTTCCCTACTCGCAACGCCAGGGATCAAAGCCCTCGCCAAGAGGCAACCGCACAGCTTCACTACCCGGTTATCCTTAGCAGGCCTCATATGGCCCCTCCAACGCTAAGGATCAAAGTCCTCCTTAGAGGCAGCTCAGCAGCTACCCTGCTCGGCTATCCCCGGCTGGTAACTTCCTACCACAACCGACAGGGATCAAAAGCCCTCCCAGAGGCAGTTGAGCCCGAGAATCCCTCGCTCGGCTATCCTTCAGGACAAAAGCCCTCACTAAGAGGCACCGGGCGGTAACCCCGCCCGGCCAAGGGTCTTTGGTAGGCTTCTTACAGCCCCTCCCGCGCTAAGGACCAAAGTCCTCCCAGAGGCAGTCGAGTCCTTGCTCGGCTATCCCCGGCTGGTAGCTTCCTACCACAACAGACAGGGATCAAAGTCCTCGCTAAGAGGCACTCGGCAGTAACCCTGCTCGGTCCCCGTCCTAAAGGATCAAAGCCCTCGCAAGAGGCAACCGAGCGGCTGCCCTGCTCGGTCAACTCCGGCTGGTAGCTCCCTACCCACAACGCCAGGGATCGAAGCCCTCGCAAGAGGCATCCGAGCGGCTACCCCGCTCGGTCGTCCCAGGCTGGTAGTTGCCTACCCACGACACCAAAGATCAAATCCCTCGCCAAGAGGCAGCCACGCAGCTTCACTGCCCGGTCATCCTTAGTGGGCTTCTTACAGCCCCTCCAACGCTAAGGATCAAAGCCCTCGCAAGAGGCAACCGAGCGGCTGCCTTGCTCGGTCCACTCCAGATGGTAGCTCCCTACCCATGACGCCAGGGATCGAAGCCCTCAAAAGAGGTATCCGAGTGGCTACCCCGCTTGGTCATCCCAGGCTGGTATCTTCCTACCCACGACGCCAGAGATCAAAGCCCTCGCCAAGAGGCAACCATGCAGCTTCTCTGCCCGGACATTCTTAGTGGGCTTCTTATAGCCTCTCCAACGCTAAGGACCCAAAGTCCTCCCAGAGGCAGTCGAGCCTGACCCTCGCTCGACCATCCCCAGCTAGTGGTCGTTGCTCCCAGCGCCAGAAATCAGAAGCCCTCAGCACATCACATGCAGAGGATCCGAGCCACCAATAAGGGGCATCAGGTCTATCCGAGTCTCGAGCGATCCCCCCTCGACTTTAGGGCCCATGGAGACACTTCCTTCTCAGCAGCGCTTGGCACGCTTGGCGAGTAATCGAAATCAACTCGACGAACGATCGCTAGAAAAATAGCCGACCTGACATGGAAGCCCAACGGTGCAAGAAGAGAAATTTTGCGAGCATTTTTCACGAGCAGAAGATAAAGTACAAACCAAAGAAAGAAAAAAGTTTTATTACCGAAGGCAAAGTCTTTACAAAGGGAACTTTGGGCTCCCCAGCCTTACAAACTGCCCGGAGGCGTACAAAAATGGTGAAAGCAACAAAATAAAAGAAGGAGGAAGACGGGGACTTTAGGCCTCGGGGCCGGGCGCGACCTCAGGGTCCTCGATATTCAACACGGGACGAGCAGGGTTCTCGGTGACTTCCTTGTCAGGAATCTCTTTCCCCTGCTCCTCGGCGTCCACGAGGGGGTACTCGGCCCAGAGCTCTTCGTCGGCGAACTCCAGCATCCGGGCCTTAACGGCGTCGAGGGCCTCATGCCAGATGAGGGTTGTGGCCACGGCCAGGTCATCATAGAAGTCCTTCGACTTCTTATAGCCCTCCACCGCCTTCGCCGCTCTCAGGTCAGCCGACTTCGCCGACTCGGCCGCTGCCCCCAGCTCCTTCTGGAGGGTCTTCATCGTCTTCTTCAGGTTGCCGGCAAGCACCTGAGCATCTTCAAGCTTAGCCTCGGCAGCCATGGAGGCCTAGCGGTATCGGGCAACCTCCCGTTTCCCGGCCTCCACCTCGCCCTCCAGGGCAGCAACCCTCGACATCACCGCCTCCAGCTCCCGCTTGGAGCTCTCTTCTGTAAGTGTACGGTAGCACCCCGGCCATCTTTCCGAGGCTAAAATGCGGAAACGAAACTTTTTCTCAACTTGTAAACCGGCGCTACCGCATACTAAAAACCCGGATCAGACCATTAACCTATTACTAGCAAACAGGAGAAAGGGTAGAAAGCTATACCGAGCGACCCGTGTCCTTCGGTCTTCGGCCACCATCCCGATCTCCTCGCGGAATCTCCGGTCTCAATCTCCTCGTCGGAAAGGGCACCACATCACCGAGTCTTTTTATGGGCTCCTACCTCTGAACCGAGGCAACTCGGACACGAAGTTGGTAAGCCGACGTGTCCAAGATTACAGTAGGCTGAGTGTAGAATGGTTTGTCTTAAGGGGTTAATGAAGTTGCCATTTGTAGTCAGGAGAAGAAGATGTGAACCTTTTGTGATGGCTAAGGAATTTTTGTGGCAAGCAAGAAATGAGAAGAATGATGTTTTTCCTACCCATTCCCCCACACTAGAAGTGGCCGGCCCCTTTATGAGAGGAGAGAGAGATGAGGGTATCTTGTAAAAGGAAATGTGTGATCACAAGAAACATATGTCACACCAAGGTCTTATACAAATCCAATCTCATAAAGCAAGTCATGATGAGGAAAAAAGAATTAAAAGATGCTAGAAGACTCATGAACCCTCCACCACAAATAACACCCTCCATTTTGCTAATTTGCACATTTGCAAATAAGCCCTTCCCATCAAAGGAATTTCAGCCAAGAATGGAAGAAAGAAAATGGCCGAAACGGAATGCAAACTGGCAACTTCAAAAAGCGACCCCGTAATGAATTACAGGAAAACCCCGCGACTGTATATACATACCCGCATTTGTATTCCGACCGAATACAAATGCAATGAGACAAAATCTACACTGTACAATACTAGGATCCGGCTTAAACCAAAGCCCGCTAGTATTATCCGTCCGATCATGATTCGTGCAATACCGCACGTATATGATCGAACCCTGCCATATATCATAGGGCCTCTACAACGTTTCGCCCGAAACTTGAGAAACTGTCTGTGGGGGCCTCTAAAGACTCGTCAATACTTTGGCTGTGGATTTAACCACTAGCACGTCAGAGGTATTAGCCGTACGTAACGAGCTATCAGGTATTGACCAAAAGGGAGGTCGATGAGCGAACTCATCCTGACACCCTACTGAGCCTGTCAGTGACAATATCCGTACAGTCTGGTCGGTTCGTCTATGAGCATCGCAAGTCAGGCCTAGAGGATTGGTAAAAGTCAGACCCCCAAAAACGGTACAAGTCGTGTCGGAGTGTAGCCCAGAACACCCTGAGTTATTACTGGAATACCTACCAGTAAATCTCCTGCCTTGTCCAAGAACTTCATGTAATGGCTCTCCTAGACACAGCGCGACCTCACCCCCATTACCGAGAGAGACGAACCCCTGCTGATCCGCTCACTGCCTCCATGTGGTTCAGGACTGTACCCAACTAAAACCTGTTTGCACGACTCCTTTGAGCCGTGGTAGGGTAGTAATCAAAGCACAGTGGGAACTCACACGAGAAAAATGACGATCTCAGGTCGATGAACTAACCTGTACACATGTCACCAGGGAACTGCTATCTGACGCTAAGTATAATACCAACTAGCATATTCCCGGCGAGTCCTGTCCAGTGTACTCATAACCCAATGAGCACCTGTATACATCTTAGGTGAACCAACTGACACTAATGGCTTGTGAGACCGGCCACCGCCCCTCGTCGGGGCCTCGACTGTATACACTAGTCTACTCCGGAGTATCGATGCCCAGTCTCGAAACTCCCACGACTAGGGACCTTTTAAGGATATACTTATAGACCCCAGCTCTCACGTATATGATCGCCATCATACTGTCGGCCGTCAAGCAAGAATCCTAAGGGCTCTATCAACGCGCAATAGTGACCTGTAAGGTCATCTGAAGCAGTACACGATGATAAAGATAAACCAGATAGCATACTATCATCTTAAGTAAGACTGTCCTACCGGTATAGGTCCTCCCTCAATCATTGCAATCACGTGCCTGTGATCCAATAATTGACTCTGAGGGCACTATATCCAACAATCTCCCACTTGCACTCAAGGCTAATTATTGCGATGTCGCATACTCACAGCCCATGTGATACCGAACACCCACTCCTCTACTAATCAGTCTCACAAAGCCCGTTTGCGAAACTATTGTGTTCGAGGAATAGCCTCAGTGAGTGGATCCGCCCTGATGTTTCTTTCTATGTCTCTCTTTATCTCAAGTTCGCGGAGAAAACCATCTCCCAAAATGAGCAATACCTGTCTTAGAATATGTCTGGATATCTGATAGGACCTAGTTCATAAATGAACTCCAAATCCAAACTTCTTAGACTGTATCGTCAGCTGAACTTAATCAGTATCCTGCGCTATGCTTCCCTCAGTATCCGCTTTGACCACCTGTCCAAAATACTGCCCCTCGTCAGAGGGAAAACTATAACTCTGACAACCACTCTGTCATCCAGGTCACCTTGGAAGCCTGGAATGATAACCGTCTCCTAAAGGAGGCTGTTGTTATCATATCCCTAGAACATCCATTTATGTTCTAAAACTGTTTCCGAATGTTTCTCCAGGATAGGATCAATATCAACTTATTGCATCTATTGCAAAAACAACATCTGGTGTGGTACTTGACATCTCATGATTGACTCAATTTCCTAAACAAGTGATCTGCCAATCATGCACATCCCTCTCCCCTTTAGTCTGTAAACACCTTTAGAGAGGGTGACTCCATTACCTGTAGGTATACTACCGTGCCAGGAGTCGTGCATTCTAAAACACCTTTAGAATGCTGTCTAAGTACCTAAATTGGGAAACTACCCAAATCTAGATCTAAAACCATAGATCTAGTAACCAGAATGTCTGATATAATATCCAAGTCCCATGTGGAGAAACCACTGTGTGACAACCAAAGTATAACCGATCGTAGTATAGGAACTTCACTTCCTACTCTGTGTATGTCATCCAAATACCAGGACATCACACCCTACTACCTTCTTAACAGATCCATCTCCTATTCTGATGAAGTCAAACCTATGACTGTCACATCAGAAATAGATGATCTATCTCCGCTATCTCTGCTTTAGTCTATAAATAGATATAAACCACTTGTCCACTATGCTTCCGCTGCTCCCACTGACTATGACAACCCTCTGGCAGAGTCATATAGACGCACATTTCTAAAGCTTGTTTAGAACGACGCTATATTCATCCTCCTGCCGGGCCTCATAGTCTGGAACAACAGAAATGGCAAGTCTGGGTAAACAAGAACCTCTCTGCCACCGTCCTTGAGGCTACCGGAGTACCTCTCGGGTGCCTGAGGTTACCCACCTTATCTGCGGAGTGGCCAATGGAATGTCAAGTCAGATCGAATCTTTAGGTTCTTATCAAATTTTCAGTAATCGTTTGCGGTTCTGGAATCACTTCCAGTTCTACCATACACCCACTACTGTTTTCTGAAAAAATCCATTTTTATTAAAACTGTGGCGAGTCAAAAACAATATCACTATTATTCCTCCAAATGGTAGAAAGTCAACCATCGTCATAGCCCGGGTCAACCCACAAACAGCCATTACAGAAACGTGCCTTGAGTTATCCAGAGTCTGGTTTTAAGTATAAGCCGGACAACTCCCCGTACCTTAACAATGTTAAGATATGAACTGTTCTATATCCAATACAGAAACAGAGGCACTGATTTAATTGAACCAGATTCAAATCATGCAGCTGTCTCCAGTGCATGTCAACTAAATGGAGAGAGGCCGATCAGCATTACTCAACTTAGGAGTGCTTCCAATTATGAGTAACCTAAAAGAAAAGCAAGTTCTCTTAATCATTACTATCAACTGAATACCATACACAAGTATCTACATCTTCGATCACCTTGAAGAATCCTGATACTTGCAATACCTGGTTCTTTACTTTATTCTTATACCTATAACTTCTCAAAACTTAGACCTTGTATTTCTACGAAATACATGTCTAAGAACTAGAGAAGTCACAAGTAAACAGAATATAGTACAAGGACCAACCCCTCTGTCCTCATGGACACTGGACAATATACAATACTCTGTATAAGTCCCCTGAGTCTAATAACTCATTCCCTGTGTGTCGTAGGTTGAAAACTGTACTTATGGTTAAGAAGAATTACACCATTGTTTAATACTCCTTACCTAACCATCAACTGATATAGGTAAATGTCATAGACATAATTTCAAAAGGGTATATCTCACTCTATAAAAATAGACGTACAGATATATCAATTTGAAATTGGTGCACAACAATAGATATTCAAAACCAAATATTTGCCGTCCAGCAAACAACCCAGGCGACTTCCTCAAATATCACCAATTACAACGAATCCCGATATAATGAGGATGATCACCCAATTCCTAATAACTTACTCCCACTCATCATCTGTAAAACCATACAGATGTAAGAATCATTCCTGGTAAATACATACCTTGGAGCAAGGGCTAATTGGGAAATCAGTTTTCTTTTAACAATACACAGTGAAACTGAAACATATAAATGTTTCGAAGGGGTATCCGGGTATTCCTAGTAATGCCTCTTCCATTATCAGATTCATAACTGTAACCGTATATTTCTTTGCCATCTCTCCAAATCCCTTCATATGTCTTTAGTCATTACCTTCTGTACACCCTCTTAGGCTATATGGTTTTCTTCCTTCCCTATCTTTCGGCACCAGCCTATGGTTTGGAAGAAGACTATCCAATAAGCATAATGAGTGTACTGTCCTAATCCTAGGAGCACTCGCAACCCGAGAGAAGGTGAAGATAAAAGACAACTGAATAAAACCTTATTCCTATTTCTCCTGAACTAGAATCCATCCCCGAACTGGAACAAGTTCCTTCGAGTTCGTATATAACCATACGATGGAGTATCCAATAAACTGTGGATCTTTGTAGTGATACGGAGTGTTCTGGAGAAATACAAACGTGATATATGATTGGCGAAGAAATACTTGGTTTGGTCGTGAATAGCAGTCGCAATTTACTTTGCCCTCTTACTAATCCCTTTATTTGTCTTTACTTAATACCTTCTGTACACCTTTTAGGCTAAATAGTTTTCTTCATTCCTTACCGTTCGGCACCTGCCTATGGTTTGGAAGAAGACTATCCAATTAGCGTAATAGGTGTACTGTCCTAATCCAAGGAGCACTCGGAACCTGAGAGAAGGTAAAAGGAAAAGACAACTGAATAGTCCTATTCGTTTTCTCCAGAACCGGAAACCATCCTCGAATAAGTTCCTTCGAGTTCGTATATAACCATACGATGGTTTTATCCAATGGAAGTGGACGTTCGTAGTAATACGGGGTGTTCTGGAGAAAAGGGTAAAAGTTGGAGTGGCAATGAGGTATGCAACTCTGACAATCCAAAAGCCAGTGTTTAAGAAGGTTCGGTCAACTTGGTCACTGAGTCATAGTCAAGGGTCGGGTCATGGTCGCTGCCAAAGAGAGAGAGAAAAGAAACACTCAGCATGCACTCTAACCTAGATCAGAATGGTTATCATTTTATCTAATCAGGAAACCTCCCACTGTAACCTCAAATTCTCCTCCAAACCTAAAAGAAGAATTAGTCGGGATCACCCGAGGAGTAAACCAACTCATCAGTGGGAATCGGGATCCAACTATCATCGCATGATAATGTGATGGAATCCACTCACGTTATCACACTCCAGAAAGTATGCGCATATCTGGCAAGTTTCAGTTTCTTTAGAAACTCCTGATGTGATTTTTACCCCATGCTCTTATGACCTTGACTTTGGCCAACAAATCATAAGTCACATGTCAAGTTCTACCCGTCATTATCCAGGTTAATTTGAACTCACCTGTACCAACCCTTGACTTTGGCCAATAAGGCAGTACGACTGTCCCAAACCAACGCATCTATTTATGCAACAGAAAAGTAACAAATAGCTACCATACACTATGCCTTGATTTTGGCCAACAAACATAGCATGAATACTAAGTGCTACCCGTCTGAAATGACGGAGGGCTACGAATGGTTTTTGGCAAAAAACCTTTAACATAATGAACTTGATATCGTTGAAGGATCCGGATAGCTTTTATAAAAATATAGTGGCGAAAACCTTTACTAAAGAGGTCACTCCCGGTGAAGGGATCTCAGCTCTTTCCCTGTAGAATGAGGTGCAGGATATTCCAACTGAATACCATGATGCAAAGCAAAAGTAATCGACTATAGTGAAGTCATTTCCCTGACGCAAACTTCTGTCCAAGGGGTCACTCCCGGTGAAGGGATCTCGGCCCTTACCTCGTCGACTGAGGTGCTGGATATTCCTAACCGAATACCACTGTGCAAAACAAAAGAGAACGTCCTTGCAATAACAGCTTTTTTTTCAAAAATGTTCCAACAACATCAGAATAGGTTTGTTTAGTTTGCATTGATCCGAATCAATGCAGTCCCATCAATTGATCACACCAATAAAGAACGAAAATAATGATGTACGTATATGCCATCCACATTCGCCACTGGGTCCCATCATCATCCGTTAGGTTACTTAACTAACGACAGAGCGGGGACTGGACTAGCGCGGATGCAAAACATATACAACATCTACTAGTATATATATCAATATATAATAATCGCTCAAGGCGTGATAAAAGCAACATCACAGAAATGTAATAAGTATCACAGAACAATACAGATAATCTGGGATCTCCGGGTTTCATAGAGCCGCTACTGAAACCCGACGTTCCCCTGGTCGTGTGGATAGCCTGTGCAATGAAATCCTAGACCCCTACGGGCGCGGCAAATTACCCGCCAAAACCTGAAGCGAGGCAGCCCCCTTCAACAACGTGAATTGACCACCCAGCACTTCACGGAATCCGGTAACTTGAGCACCCCTCCTTGGGTCAACCTATACCCCCTACGAGTGCGGCAAATTGCCCGCCAATTCTAAAGTGAAGCCCCTTCCGTCTCAAAGCCATGAGAAGCGGGCTCGTTGCCCTCTAGAACCCGGCTATCCGTGCACCCCTCCGTGGGGTAATCCTAGTACAGAAAGTAAAATATATACAACGGGTATATCGACCTCAGCCCGGTCGTGCCCCAAAAGAATAATATACAAACAGGCAGTGACGGCAGTCCATATGTCGGACGCTCGCCCCGTAATATCAAATGTACAAATACAACCAAACTGTACTAATATTGCATCCAGGCTATCCACCACGACAAATCCGCAACATCACAGCACAACACAGAATATCAACGTGAATGTCACGTTCGCAAATCCGTCTAAAAGAACTATAGCAGTTAGACAAGATTTATCGATCAAATGACATTCACGGTCGCAGATATAATATAAATACTGCGAACTAACATATTTAAAATTTTCGATCGACAAAATTCCCGAAGTGGGCCCCAAGCACAACTGTAGCACTCAAAATAAATCTGGGCCCAAACAGAATATACCAAAAACCCCATTTCCAAGTCAGAGAGCACTGTAGGAAAAATGGAGCAATGAAGCTACTGTTAGGGGGCGGAACCGCAGCCAAAATGGGGTTAGGGCCGCGGTTCCGCGGCGCTACAGTAGAATCAGGGTACCAAATTTTTACAGTGTTCTCTGAAAACCCTGCACATATTTCTGCAATACACCAAATATTTTTTCGAGCAGAAAACAAAATCGACAGAAAGTGCACTTTTGAAATCGGGTTTTCGGAATTTTTGTTCGATCGAAGTTCTAAACACGTTAGAGTAAGCTTGTAAAGGTTAATGGCGTGGCTCTAATACCATGTAAATGTACGGTAGCGCCCCGGCCGTATTTCCGAGGCCAAAATGCGGAAACGAAACTTTTTCTCAACTTGTAAACCGGCGCTACCGCATACTAAAAACCCAGATCGGACCATTAACCTACTACTAGCAAACAGGAGAAAGGGTAGAAAGCTATACCGAGCGATCCGTGTCCTTCGGTCTTCAGCTACTATCCTGATCTCCTCGCGGAATCTCCAGTCTCGATCTCCTCGTCGGAAAGGGCACCACATCACCGAGTCTTTTTACGGGCTCCCACCTCTGAACCGAGGCAATTCGGACACGAAGTT
The DNA here is from genome assembly GCA_030015575.1 of Agapanthus africanus. Taxonomy (NCBI): domain Eukaryota; kingdom Viridiplantae; phylum Streptophyta; class Magnoliopsida; order Asparagales; family Amaryllidaceae; genus Agapanthus; species Agapanthus africanus. The sequence goes on from CM057337.1 coordinate 109,289,711, forward strand.
GGCAAGCCGACGTGTCCAAGATTGCTGTAGACTGAGTGCAGAACGGTTTGTCTCAAGGGGTTAATGAAGTTTCCATTTTTAGTGTGGTGAAGAAGATGTGAACCTTTTGTGATGGTTAAGGAATTTTTGTGGCAAGAAAGAAATGAGAATAATGATGTTTTTCCTACCCATTCCCCCACACTAGAAGTGGCCAGCCCCTTTATGAGAGGAGAGAGAGATGAGGGTATCTTGCAAAAGAAAATGTGTGATCACAAGAAACATATGTCACACCAAGGTCTTATACAAATCCAATCCCATAAAGCAAGTCATGATGAGGAAAAAAGAATCAAAAGATGCTAGAAGACTCATGAACCCTCCACCACAAATAACACCCTCCATTTTGCTAATTTGCACATTTGCAAATAAGCCCCTCCCATCAAAGGAATTTCAACCAAGAATGGAAGAAAGAAAAATGGCCGAACGGAATGCAAACTGGCAACTTCAAAAAGCGATCCCGTAATAAATTACAGGAAAACCCCGCGACTGTATATACATACCCGCATTTGTATTCCGACCGAATACAAATGCAATGAGACAAAATCTACACTGTACAATACTAGGATCCGGCTTAAACTAAAATCCGCTAGTATTATCCGTCCGATCATGATCCGTGCAATACCACACGTATATGATCGAACCCTGCCATATATCATATGGCATCTCCAACGTTTCGCCCGAAACTTGAGAAACTATCTGTGGGGGACTCTAAAGACTCGTCAATATTTTGGCTGTGGATTTAACCACTAGCACGTCAGAGGTATTAGCCGTACGTAACGAGCTACCAGGTATTGACCAAAAGGGAGGTCGATGAGCGAACTCATCTTGACACACTACTGAGCCTGTCAGTGACAATATCCGTACAGTCCGATCGGTTCGTCTATGAGCATCGCATGTCGGGCCTAGAGGGTTGGTAAAAGTCAGACCCCCAAAAGCGGTACAAGTCGTGTCGGAGTGTAGCCCAGAACACCCTGAGATACTACTGGAATACCTACCAGTAAATCTCCTGCATTGGCCAAGGACTTCGTGTGATGGCTCTCCTAGACACAGCGCGACCTCACCCCCAATACCGGGAGAGACGAACCCCTGCCGATCCGCTCACTGCCTCCATGTGGCTCGGGACTGTACCCAACTAAAACCTGTTTGCACGACTCCTTTGAGCCGTGGTAGGGTAGTAATCAAAGCACAGTGGGAACTCACACAAGATAAATGAAGATCTCAGGTCGATGAACTAACCTTTACACATGTCACCAGGGAACTGCTATCTGACGTTAGGTATAATACCAACTAGCATGTTCCCGGCGAGTCCTATCTGGTGTACACATAACCCAATGAGTACCTGTATACATCTTAGGTGAACCAACTGATACCAATGGCTTGTGAGACCGGCCACCGCCCCTCGTCGGGGCCTCGACTGTATACACCAATCTACTCCGGAGTATCGATTCCCAGTCTTGAAACTCCCACGACTAGGGACCTTTTAAGGATATGCTTATAGACCCCAGCTCTCACGTATATGATCGCCATCATACTGCTGGCCGTCAAGTAAGAATCCTAAGGGCTCTATCAACGCGCAATAGTGACCTGTAAGGTCACTTGAAGCAGTACACGATGATAAAGATAAACCAGATAGCATACTATCATCTTGAGTAAGACTGTCCTACCGGTATAGGTCATCCCTCAATCATTGCAATCACATGCCTGTGATCCAATAATTGACTCTGAGGGCACTATATCCAACATCTTCCAGCGAGGCGAGCTGGCCCGCAGCCTTCATCGCCAGGGCTATCACCTCGGCCTCCATGCGTAGGGTGAGGGCAACGTGCTGGAGAACCTGAAAGATAGGAAAGAGGTCAGAAAAATGAAGGAGGCGCCGAATTTCATAAACAACCGAGCACTAACCTGCACGAACTCCAGGGCGATGGTCGCCATCTAAGCCCTGAAGATTCCCCCGGGGATCCTACTCCCTGCCGTCTTCTCTATGTCGTGCAGTAGGCTATCCGCGACTGATAGCCCCGAGGGCACCGCGAACTGGAGGCCCCCCTCCTCCACCATGATCGGTGAGGGCGAGCCCTGGGAAGACCTCCAGGAAGACCTCTTAAGCGGCTCCGATGGGGAGACGATCTCCTCCTCCGAGGCCGGGTCTTCCAGAATTCGAGCCCGCTTTCGGCCCGGCGCTCTGCTCGGCCCCGGGGCGGGATCCGCCCCCAAACGCTTACGGGCCGCAGCCACCAGAAGAGAGGGAGCCGGGCAGGCTTCTCACAAGAAGAGCTGGCACCCCCAGCCTTCGTGACCTTCCTCGGCTGGCGCATGGAAGCTCGAAGCTCGTCCATATCCATTGGTCCTACACAAACCAAATGCAAAGAGGTCAGCGGCCCGTCGAATCGGGGGATGGGCTCCCACGATGCAACTCTCACCGCGGCGGGGTCATCGGACTAGTTTCCCGGCAAGCATTTCTCCCTCGACCACTTTGTAGGCACGGGCCAGTCCTCGCCCTCAGGAGGGGAAATGAAGAAGAACTTCTTCTTCCAGTCGTGAATGGAAGAAGGTAAGGCCACAACCCCTGTCCCGACAGCGCCCCCTGTCGCTTTCTGAAAGAGAGGTAGACCCGCCTCGGGTCTCCTGCTCGACCACCAGGGTGATTTTTGAAGACGAGGGAAGAATCATGGCGGGAGAGGCTGAAGGGAACCGCCTGTAACTTCAGGCGAATCAGGAACCCGAGGATAATCCTCTACGAGTTCGGCACCAACTGGCCAGAGGCTAAACCGAAAAAGTTCAGCGCTTCGACAACCTCGGGAGAGAAGGGCAGGCGCATTCCACCCCAAAAATCTTCCAAATACAGGGCGATCTCCCTGCCCCGTACTTGGTCTGCCCTCTCTCTCCTTGGCCAGAAGAAGCGTATAACGTTAGGGGATGTGGAAGCGAGCCCGAGCATTGGCGAGCTCGTCCTCATGCCTCACCCAACACGAGGCGCCGGGGGCAGCATCTATCGCCTCCTCCCTGGGGGCTGCCCCTGCCGCATGATCCCGGGGAGAGGATCCGACCCCTGCTTCTCGGGAGGACTCAGGCTCAACTAAAGGGTCCCTAGAACCTACTCCTACGACACTTACTGACTCTATAAAGGAAGACATCTAACCTTGAGAATAGGATTCGTCGGGAAATGAAAGCGGAAGAGAGAAGATGAGCGCCGAGCTACAAGGACTTAGAACGGGGAAATATGAAGGAGTAGGGGTCCCGGAACGGGTCCCACCCCTATTTATCACTGCAAGCAACCTCATCCAACGGCGCTCTTCATCTCCCGCCAAAGCGCCTCCTCGCATCCAATGGCTTCGATTGCTCCACTTGTCGTTCCCACACTGGACCGCACCCAGTCAGACGCCGCAGGTCTGCACACGTCGCGTCGGCCAACCGACGCTTGACATGTGGACCATCGCTTCAGTGGCAGGATGCACGAACCGGCGCACCTTCCTTTGCAGAGATCTCGCTCTGATCCGCTGGCAGAAAAGACAGCTGACAAACCGGGGACGTGTCCCGACGAAACCTTAGGAGGGAGCTCACATCGGGCGGCCCGGCTGTCCACTCCTGACCCGACCCGCTCTCTGGTCAGGACAAGAGTGGTGGGCTAATGATGATGCTCAATATTGGTGGTCTCCAAGATTAGGACACGTGGCAGATGACGTGTCCTGAACTCAGAAGAAAGGGCCGCATGGGCCGACCAGACCACCCCTGTACCCGACCTGCAAGCACAAGCTGGCTCACCTCAGAGCCCCCTGAAATTTGGCCTCCTCGGCCTCTCAGCTCACCCCGAGCTGCCCCAGGACAAGGACTCCTCAGCCCCCTCACTCGTTCCCGAGCCCCCAGCCGAGGCCATCTTCCTCGGTCCTCCGACCGACTAACTCCACCACTCACAGGCATAACCGCCGCTCCGCAAATCTTGCCATGTGCAGATTCTCTGCCAGCAACATCCCACGTTCCACGCCACTACGATCCCCATTAATGGTCGATCCGCCCTTTACGCGGGCGTGACGTTGGGAGCGTAACTGCTGGCGAGATTCTCGTGCCTGCTGCTGCGTGCTGTCGCCACTATATAAACCCCCAATCTCAAAGGGGTCAAGTAAGCCATTTTTAATTCCACTTAGCCATTACTCTGCTCGGATCTCGTATTGACTTGATCGTCGGAGGGTCCTCGGTGGTACCAAACCACCCCGGGACTTCTTTGCAGGTACTCGGCGTTAAACTCCTCAAATCACCAATCTCTTCAAAACCCAATGAGACCCGCACGCAACAGGAGATCACCTTCCAAATCCACCGGGAGATCTACAGAAGACAACATCTGAGGGAGACCCGTAAAGGACCTCCTTCAATAACCAAAATGAGAAGCTTTGAAGAAAAGCATCAAAACTTAATGATAGAAAGTGTTTACCATATTTTTTGAGGAATAATATATTGGAACCGGATGGAAACAACATTTGAAACTTATTTTATGCTTGGTATATGGAATAGAAGATTACCGAAAATCATCGTATTCTCAAGAATATAATGACCGACATCTAGTTCTAAGGAATCTTTCATTAACGTGCTAGATATATTTTAATTATCCTGGAATATATGTATTTACAACCATCGACCTGCGGCGAACGGATGGCCAACGATGAAGGGGCGGACATCCGGGCAGCGACGGCGAGCATCGAGGCGGTGGCCAACCAATGAAGAACAGCTTGCCAGCGATGGATGGGAAGACGGCCGACCGAAGGCGGGGCAAACGGCCGACCGAAGGCGAACAGCAGGCCGGGCTGCGGTGGAACCGTACGTTGGCGAATGGCGGATGATCATGCCATATCTTGTGTTAGGTGGGAATATTTCATACTAATCTACGAAACACATCGGTTTTGGGAGGAATAAGATTCCAATGAAATGATGTCATTTGATTACCATGGTGGTTTTATATTCCCGAAAATAATTTTTACTCTTAAACAAGTATGGTAATATTTCATGGAAATCTAGAATTACCAAAATGATTATATCCTACCAATCGTACCTGGAGATCACTTGGTAGGCTAGAATAAGTTCATCATTATGCAATAGTGTGATATGCAATTGAATCATTGTGATAATTTTTTTAGCTTTGAGTTAGAGTAGGACACTATCAATATGATTCATAACAAATCTTAACAATTTTTTAACCTTTAGATTTGTTTTGGGATGTACCCTATCAACTCTTTCAAATATTTACAAATCCTAATAGGCTATCATAAGTTTAGCACAAATCAAAAGCCCGAAATAGTGGTAGTGGTAGGATTTGTTTACAAATCTTATTGATAGATCCTAATTTAACTCTTTTATCTTTATAATATTTATAATCCGGGGCATTCGTCTTTTCTAAAAATCCATGAAACTCTACATAAATCTTCATCACCCGTGTGTTGGAAAGGAATGACTCCGTCATTCTCTTTAAAAGTTAGAATAAAAATTAGAATAGAATAGATTTCCGTATCATGCAAATATGAAAATTACATAGGTTGGGAGCTTGCCTTTTCTAAAAGAAATAAGAAGATTGTATTTTTGAATGCCATTAATATCGAAGTTTCATGGGTTGGTACTTCGTCTTTTTGTTCAAAAAATAAGAATAATCCATATTTTTGTAAGTCATAAATATCAAAATCACATCTACTCGGACAGATCTCAAAATGACCATTACTTCTTCTACCCATTTTATTCTAACCCACGTTATCCAACAAACATACAACCATGTGCCCTGCGTGCGCGCACACACACGGGGCGGAACAATATCGAACGTTGGATAAAATCGACTTATCCAACAAATTTGACCCGTTAATTAGAACCGCTACTTTAACTGGCGGTTAAAATCGAACGGTTCAGATTAAACCGCTAGTTAAAATAGTGGTTATTTTTAAATAAAAAGAGTCATCGCTTGAACAGCTTTAGCACTGTTTCAGCGGTTAAAGGGTTAGGGATCTGTGATCTCAACTGCGATCTTGCTGGAAATCTTGTCATTGGTGTGTCGATCTTATCAGGTAATTAATTTACTTTAATTAGCATAGGATTTCTCAATATTTGTTAGGCTCCTCAGATATAACTTGGGGCTTTTTCTGTGGATAAAATTATGTTTATTGGATCGATTTTGGAACCCTAACTTGTCATGTATTATCCTATGTTCATTATTGATTATGCAAATGGTTGTTAAGTGCTTCTCTGTTACTTTTGATTATAATAAGGTATTTTGGATTTTTGACTTATTATATAGTTATAATGGCCGCTAAACGCAAATATATACCCAAGAGACCTACATCGAAAAAACCTACACAAAAGAGGACTAAACAGATTCTTCCTCCGCCAAAAAATATTCGTAAAGAACTTTTTGAAGAACGTAGCAAAAGAAGAAAAATCCAGTCAAAAGAAAATGTACTCAATCCTACACAGCCATTCGTATCACAGACATCATCAAATCATTATGACCCTGGCCCCGTGGATAATGTTTTCTTGTATAATAAAAAAAATCACATCTCCGAAACTATTTGGAGTGGTAAAGATAGAAGACCTCTTATTGTGCTCGAATCGACGAGCATATCTGTGCAATGGCATCAGATTAAGTAGCAGATCGAAATATTTAGCGATTGGGTTTTGGTGTGTATCGTAAAGTTGGTCATCAACAACATGACCTACAGTTGATATCTGCTTTAGTTGAGAGATGGCGACCCGAGACGGACAGTTTTCATTTACCCATTGGAAAGGTGTCTATCACTCTTGAAGACGTTTTATGGATTCTTGGTCTCCAGGTCACAGGTTCTCCGATTGTTTATGAAGGATTCATGACTTCCTTCTTACATTTTAACGCCGTATTAGGAGTTGAAACCACAAAGGAGAAGAGTAAAGACGGCGCCGTACTTACTACGTGGATGTACAAGACTTTCGGTACTCTCTGGACTAATGCCGCATACGAGAAAATTGTTCGATGTACAAAAGCTTATATTTTGTACAACATTTGCATGGCATTATTTCCTACACGCTCTAAGAACCCAGTTCATCCTAAATGGATTGGATTTTTTACGGATAGGGAACGCATCTCCGGCTATTTTTGGGGTGTGGGGATTTTGGCGTATTTGATAAACGGTTTGAATGAAGCGGCCATGACACATGCGATAGCTATAACCGTTTTACAGGTATCATATTAGTTTTTAAATCGTTTTCTTTTATTGTAAAGATAATTGTAGCGAATCTGACAATTAATTTTTATTTAGTGCTGGGCATATACTAAAATCTCGGTCATTCGACCGATGCCTGATGCTAGCATCAAGAAGATTATACCCTTTTCTAGGCAATAGGGTGTACACATACATCGAGCTTCCCATCATCATAAAACTTTTTACCGAGGAAGGCTTGATAATTTGGAGGAGCTACAGATAATTACTATTCCATTATCTAATTTAACGATTTTTTTTATTTCTTTATGATCAATGTTAAATATTTTCAACTGTTTCTTTAATGACAGTTCATATGGATCCATATATTGAGTATGGTAATATTCCCTAACAATTTTTCGAGCATAGTAGGCACGCTGGACAGTTACGCGTTCCTCTCATATTTTTCGATATTGTCCAGTGACAATATCTCGATAGGATAATCCGACAATTCGGCGGTATTGAGAGGGTACCAGTTGACGTTCATCGTATACAAGCTAAGAAAGAGAAACCAACCAAGAAGAGACCAGTATACGATGTGGTTTCAGATTATATCATGATGTAGGACATAATCCAAAATGATATCGCCACATGGGGAGTTGTACCTAGGCCTCCTACGTGGAAGGTGAGGATGTGGCGGATGACTACATGGCTTGGTACACTGGTATTATTAGGAAGGTAATACACCCCCAGTCAACCAACTAAGATCTACGAGCCTAATATCGAGATTAACCATCAGTTACTTTTGAATTATGTAAATATTGTTTATGTTTTGTTTTGTTTTATACCACTTATATCATATTCAATCCAATTATTGATATTTATTACATATTATTTGTAGCTGAACGAGATTGAAGGCAAGATATTTTAGGATGACAACAAGCTTAATAGATTACACGAACAGATCAAAAGAGTGCTAAAGAATGAGATTGATGAGAAAGGGGAATGAAGCCTCAGAAATGGATGAAAATACCACGAATAATCTTCCCATTGTTGGAAATGAGTGCGATGCGGCCGATGATGCAAATGCGGGGGAGAAGACTGTCATAGAGGAACCCACCTTGAAGAAGCCAAGTAAGGCAAATGCGGGGGAGAAGAACGTCGTGGAAGAGGCCGTCGGGAATTTACCAAGCGAGGAAAATATTGATGTAGCCGATGAGAGAAATATTGGGGAGACTGTTAATCAAAATGCGGGGTAAACGACCTTGGTTAGTCGGACAAACGGCGCAGAAGTAGTGGAAGATGCTGATTATACTGAACGTGTCCGTGCAATAGGTGTAGATCTAACCAGCGAACTGGGGCAAGATCTTTTAAGAAAGGAAATTGCAAACGCGAAGAGAGAAAAGAAACTAAATTCTTTCTTCATCTCGCCGTACACAAATCCAGACGAGAAGAAAAAAAATTTATGAAGCCCGTACAAGGAATAAAACATCACATATCGGAATTGAAAAAAAAGCACGTGGAGGCACAACTTTGGATCGAACACAAAGACGAGAAAGGGAACCCAAGATTTGCATAATTCTAATGAATTAATTATAATTTTATATTCAAAAGTTAAGTATTAAATATTCATGTTTTGATAACCTCCAGAGAAGTTGAATGTGTTCATATAAGCGAACCAGATACAAGCGAAACAGAGACAACTGTATATTATTCTGACTTTCTCTCGATGCAAATTGGGGAGTATATTAGAGGAGAAATGATAACCTCTTACATCAAAAGGTTACGCATACGCGAATCTTCCGCCAATAGCTTCTTCTCTTATTCTGACTTTTTTGTAACTCATTGTTATTAACTTTCGTTTTGTACGTTAGCTAAATAATATTCATTATTGTATTGTTTATTCTACTTTTTATTTTCTAGATTTTGCTCCGTTATTGTTTTAACGAATACAAAGCGGAGAAACCAAAGAGGAAGGACCACAAGTGCAAAGGTAGCTTACTGGATGGGTCAAATCGAAAAATCCTTTCAGAAGTCTATACTAAAGCGTGACACGGTAAGTTTGTACTTTAATTATCTCATTTTCTTTTTATTTGCAACAAATACGATTTATAATAATGAATTAAAATTTTAATCCCAGATTTATATTCCTATGCATCATAAAAAACATTGGATTTTGTGTGTCTGGCATATTGTAGAAAGAAAGTTTGTGCTGTATGATCCAATGTACGAAAAAGTGAGTCGTTTATATAAGGATGAATGTGTCGCAGTGGTTAGTCCAATTTTATAACGATTATTATTTTCATTTGCTTATAATCTGTAATAACTTGTTTAACTTATTAATTATTTTGCAACAAAATTATTTTGTTAAGTATATTCTGGAGAAGGTACCCAATCCCGGCAAAATTGATTTAGAAAAGGGTTTGGATTGGATTGAGAATAAGGAACATCCGAGACAAGAAAACGGATCAGTTGATTGCGGTATACTTGTAATGAAATACATGGATTGCTTGTCGCGAGGAATTGCACTGAACGACGAAAAATGATACACAAATACCGTAAACAATTTTAGATATAGGATTTGTTATAAGGTAGCTAATCAGAAACTACACAAATGATGTAATAAATTATAGATTTCGTTTTAAATGTCTATATAGGATGTGTGTTGATGTCTTGTTGATGTGTGCTGAAATTTGCATATATGATGCGTGGTGATGTTTCTATCTGATCTCTAATATTTGTTTGTTGTACATGATGCAAATTTGTGAGAAAGTCATGTACATTTGGCCGTAAATGATCTATATTTGTGTGTAATTGATGTACATTTATGTATATGAACTCCGATATAAGATTTCTGACGTATATTTTTTTGGTTCTACTCAAAATTCAACCGCTACTTAATGTAGCGGTTATATTTTGAGCAATCTTCAGGTACAGAAAGCATACTATATAACCCCTACTTTAAATAGAGGTTATATTCTTTAAGAAAATATAACCACAACTTAAAATAGCGGTTATAATTTGTGCAGACTTACATGAATAGAGAGCAAACTATTTAACCTCTACTTTAAGTAGTGGTTATATTTTGTGCAGACATAACCGCTACTAAATGAATAGAGAGCAGACTATTTAACCTCTCTTTTAAGTAGATATTATATTATTTAAGAAAAAAATAACCGCTACTTTAACTAGCGGTTAAAATTTGAGTAGATTATTTAAACTGCAGGTATACATATCAAACTATGTAACCGCTAATTTAAGAAGCGGTTTGTTGGGGTTAAAAATTACACCCCGGTTGACTAAGTCAAAGTCAACCCCAACCCAAGTTGGCTAGAGCCCAAGCAAGCGGGCCCAAACCCAAACCAAGTAGGCCCAAGCCTAAGTCAAGACCGGGCATGGAAGGGACCGGCCCCATAACAAAAGAATGAAACCATAAATTAGTTTAATGCAATTTTTAGAAATAAATGTATGAAAAATAGGAAAAAACCCAAAATTTTGTAAACCCCATGATTTATGTGCAAAAAGAAATAAGCACATAAGGTATGGGGAGGCACAAGTGCGATTTGGAAAAGCCCAATGGGCTATATATAAAATGTGTAGCTTATAAAAGGCCAATATGATGAGAAAATCAACAACTTTCATTCTCTTAAAAATTCTAGGGTTATGCCTCCATCTTCTCTCTCTCATGTTTTTTTCTTCCTCTTTATTTCCAATTAAATCAAGAGCTTAACTCTCTTTTTCTCAAAACTAAATAAAGTTTCACCATAAAACCCTCGAAGGAGAGTTCAGATCTCCCATCAAATCTCTAAAAAGAAGATTTTTAATCTCACCTCCCTTTTCCCCCAAGGTTTAGCAAAAAGAGAGAAGGAGGAAGAAGAACAACCTCCAAAAATCCCACTTTGGAAGGATCCAAGGTTCAAGGGAGAAGAAAGGGTCCCCTTTGATCATTTTCGAAGATTTTTGAGGAGTTCAACTTCAAGATCCAAATTCTCAAAGAATTTTAACTCCAAATCCTTTAACTCCAAATCCATACCCAATTCCTTTTTTGGAGTTTAACTCCAAGCCCAAGGGATTAGCCCCTTCGTCCGCTGGTGTTTCCAACGGTCGCATGTCGCACACATGATCTGCTGGAGCCCAGCGGCCACTTGCCGCTCACGCGTTCCGCTGGCGTCCAGCGGCCACACATCACTCACATGACCCGCAGCCGCCCACGCGCATGGTACGTGACCCGCAGGCGTATAGCGCCCACGCGCAGGACACGTGACCCGCTGGCGTCCAGCGGCCACGCGCCACGCACGTGACCGGCACGCACGTGACCCGCTAGCGCCCTGCGGTTACGTGTTGTTTCACGCATTCTTAGGATGCTCCTCCCCCCTCTTTTTCTCACACGCTCCACATTCAAAACACATCCCCCATTAAAAAAAATTTCTAACGGGGCATTGCCCCGCACCCTGTAAGAGGGCCGCTGGCTTTCTTAACCCCCAGCCCGCTATCCAGGTAGCGAGACCCCTGTAAACTCTTCGAGGCCCTAGATACGTCTAAAACACAACATACGCACATCGCATATTGAGTTCACATGACCTGTTTTACCTGTCAATCGGAGATTCCCTTGCTCCAAAAGTGAGGGGTAATTAACAGCAGCTTAGTCCGCGGCTGCCGGAGATTCGGATCCCCACAATCAATAAACCCCGGCTTACGCTAGGCAGGGGAATGTGTAATATGCCTCATAAACGATGCGTATTCTTATTTCAATTGGGTGACGAAAAACACTCTACACGGTTATATTCTTTAAAAAAACCTAATCGCTACTTAAAATAGCTGTTATATTTTGTGTAAATTTTAAACAGAGAGAAATCTATTTAACATCTACTTTAAATAGCGGTTATATTCTTTAAGAAAAAACTAACCGTTATTTTAAGCAGCAGTTAAAATTTAAGAAGATAACTGTATGTACAGAGAGCAAACTATGTAACCGCTAGGTTAATAAGCGGTTCTATTTCGAGCAGATTATTTAACCGCTAGTTTAAGTAGGGGTTATATTTTGAGCTAGTTAAATTTTAATAGGAGGGTTCGGTTCAGCGCTGGAGTTATTTGATTGAATTTGTGTCCTCATGCGGTTCAATTCCTCGTCTTTCTCTTGTATGGACTTTTGGAGTTCGACAATTGTTCTTCTAGGGATGTTTCATTGGTGGCTAATACTTGTTCCGTTTGAGGAGTGAAATTTTCTTCGTTTATATTATTTGTGTTATAAGGCGAAGAAAAATACACAGAACTAGATTCATTATTGATAACAATACTGTTTGATACAGATAATGATCTAGACCTACTCCCAGTTACAGGACCACAACTCAATGAAACATTAATGGGCCTCTCTTTAGTGGGTTCATCGTTCAGTTCCTCGATGCCAATAAGGAATGCCGTTAGGATATGCGTAGTAACTTCTTCCATTTCTTCGCTGAGCCGCTGCAAAGTTCTTTTTTCTTGAGGGGATAACTGAAATCCTGCCATATTCTGCATCATGATTCTATATTTCCGAGCGGTGAGGGGTGGAAACAGAGTAAGCCTAGGCTCGATATTGTCTCATGAACAGTTGCTTGCAATCTTTTGAGGGGACGGTGGGTATCTTGCGTAGTCCTCGTAGCGCCATTCCATAGGAACATAACTTGGACGAGGCGGATATTGAACTTTTGCTTGCTTTTGAGGGGGTAAGGCTAATTCACTCATATTGCTATCTCCCGTAGAGTTGGTGGGGGAACTTGGAACGGTGATTGGCACCCTCTTTTTGATAGTGATGGGCGACGGGTTAGTCTTCACAGCCACCGGCCTTTTCTTTGGAGAGAACAGTGAGGGAAAAGATTCTATCATGGACTGGAGAGGAAGGAAATCTTCGTCGGAGAACGGATGGAAACTGCATTGCGAGAGCAACCTTCTTGCAGATCATAGGTTGTGGGGGAGTACAAATCTTTTACTACCCCCTTTCCTTTATTGCGGAAGATTTGAGTGGATGTTGAGAATTCCTTGCGATTTATGTTGTTGCGATGGAACGTTTGTTTCTGGACGTTCTTTGAAATGGAAGAAGTGGCTTTGGCCCTTTTCGTAGTAAATTTTGAGATGACCAGGATGAAGCCATTCTTACAATTCTGCGCAGCATCCCGACAGGGTACTTACGCGGGTATGACCGGAGTCGGAATTGGAGTAGGACTCGCGATCTCGTCTTTGAATCGCCACAGCCGCGTTATCAAATGAAATATGAATTGCTATGGAACCAATTTCAATGGTGATAAAAACCTTTAGAACATCATTTCCATTGCAGTTCACGGTATTTGTTATTACATGTTTTATAGAAAAGATGAAAAATAAAAAAGGGCAAAAACTGTGAAATACAACTCCTAATTACACACACACACACACACACACACATATAATAATCCTTTTCAAAGATGGGGAAAAATTCTCTCCCACTGTTGTCGCCAAATTCTGTTTTAGTGGCGAACCGGCGCCTTTCGATGGTCAGTTGTCGCGAGATCGTGCTGTGTATGATTTGAATGTGCTTAAACCATTACTAAAATAGAGAAATAATTTTTATCTTGTTTATTAACGACCCAAACAACCCAAGACCTTAGTCCTTTTTAATTTATTAAATGAAAATCATACGGAATGAATATAATTGATTCAATACGCAAAAAATTCAAAACCATGCTTGGTTTTCTTTATTTGATATTGAACCTATTAACCCAAATTCATGAAAAAATTATAATAAAATCAAAGAGAAAAGAAATAACGGTAAAATGCAATAAGATACCAATTTTTAACGGTGTTAACCGATAAAATAAGGCTATGAGAATTAAATAGACAATCTCTACAATGTAGAGTAGGGCCTTTAATATGGTTACGTAAAACCGTATTTTTAGCGAAGCTGCATAAAACTGTATTTTTGTATGAAACTAAGAAAAAAAGTTTGGGTTAAGTATTTCCAAAACAAGATGTAAATTATATATATTTGCGAACTTGTTTTGTCAATTATATCTGTTTTAAGAACAGCCCCGATTAAGAAATGGAAAAAATAAAATATAAATTAAGGCAAGGAAATAATATTCTAAGGAATTTCATTATTAACAAAAAAATGTGTCCATTATTTTTTAGTGTTCCATTTGATTACGCATAAGGCATAGAGACCGAGAAATTTACAAAATAAAAGAAACAAAAAAGAGAGAAGGGGATAGAATGGTCGGGAGTCACCCCGCCATCCTAACTCTTCTAAAAGAAAATAAAAGAAATCAAAACCATAATTAAAATAACACACTTTCTCCTTTATTTCTTCACAAAATGAATGAGTACAAGAGTGGGAACGAGAAGTGTGAAGTTTGTAGAAGGAATTGTGTTTAGAATGTGTATGTAAAATTAAGGCATCCATCCTTCTTTTATAGAACAAAGGTGTGGTACAATTGTAAATAAAAGAAGAGAGAAAAGTCCCCTGTTGAATTTAAAAAATAGTAACAACTTTCTCCAAGACAATTGGAGGTGGTAATTTGTAAAATAAAATGTACAAGTGCAAGTGTCAACCATGTCAGAATATTTTTTTGGTCCAACTTGCACCAAATCAGTCCCGGAAGGGCCGATGGCACCAAGCCACCCCACTAAAGAGCTGGACCACCAAGCCACCCTACTAGAGGGCCGGACCACCAATCCGGCCTCCACTAAAGGGGCCAGACCACCGAGCCGGCCCTACTAGTGGCCCAATTCACCAAGCTGGCCCAGATGGGGGGCCTGTTCACCATTGTGGCTTGTTACCATGGGGGTCCGGGCTTCACTCAATCGAAGTTTAAGGGGTCCGAGATTCTTGGTCAGATTTTAAGGGGTCTAGGAATTACTTGATCGGATTTTAAGGGGTCCAAGCTTCTTGGTTGACCGTGTTGGATGTATATGCCCTAGAGACCATTATTGAATACTACATGATTGTATATTACATATAGATGTTTGGGATATATATGTACATGTTAGTCTTGCTCGATATGATAGTATGCTATCTAGTTTGTCTTTACCTCAACATGTATATATGTTCTATTTATATTACGTATCTTGAATATATGTTGATAAAGCCCGTCGGATCTTTGCTTGACTACTAAAGTTATGATGGCGATCATACTCGTAAGGTCTAGATAGTTTATAAGCACATCCTTAAATTGTCCCTAGTCGTTAGAGTTTTAAGATGGGGCATCGATACTCCGGAGTAGACTAGTGTATACGTTTTTTTATTCCCGTGAGGGAAGGTGGCATGTCCCACAACCATTGGTGTACAACACCAAAGATAGTATATATATGCTCATTAGGTTATGAGTTACACTAGAGAAACTCGCTGAGAACTTCTAGATGGTAATATACATATCATCAGATAGTAGTTTTCTGGTGACATAGATACAGGTTAGTCTTTAGACCTGACATCGTCATTTGTCTCGAGTGTGTTCCCGCTGTACTTAGATTACTACCCTACCACGGCTTTAAAGAGTCGTGCAAACAGGTTTTATTTAGGTACAGTCCCGAAGCGCTTGGGGGCAGTGAGCGATAGAAAGGGATTCATCTCTCCCGGTATAGAGAGTCGAAGTCACGCTGTATTCGATTGGTCATCACCATAAGATCTTGGCCAAGGCAGTTGAGATTTATTGATTATGGAATCAATAGTTTTTCTGGATGGTTTTGGGTCACATAGATACGACTTATTGGGTTATTAGGGGTCTGACGTTTTCCACCCCCTAGATCCAGTATGCGATGCTCTCAGACGAAGAGACCAGATTGTACGAAGATTGTCACTTTCAAGCTCAGTAGGGATACAGACGAGTTTGCTTGTCGGCCTTCCTTTCGTTCAATACCTGGGTAGCCGTTACGTACAGCTAATGCCACTGACGTGCTTTTGGTTAAACCCACTGCCAGCGCATTGTCGAGTCTTTAGAGTCCTACACAGAGGGTTTCTTAGTTTAGGCGAAACGATATAGTGTACGTATTTTGATACGTACTTATATTTGATTAAATACGTGTTTTTGTACACGTACTTTTAATCGGACATTTTGTTAATACTAGCCGATTTGAAAGATAGGCAGATTATCACATTTGGATAAAATGTGAGATGGTATTCTATCTCTCTCTTTAGTATCTCTCTTTTCGGTATTCGTATTTTGACAGAATACAGTATTTATACGAATACGAGTATTTGTATAAATACATGTATTTTTTCTTGATACGAATATGGGTATTCGTATCATAATATGAATACAGGTGTACGTATTTATAGTATATACTTATATTAGTGTATTTGTATATATATTTATATATATATATATACATATACATATGTATATGTGTACATGTGAAGTAGCTCTCTCTTCTTTTCTCATCTCTTCTTGATCATATGAGAATGGTGTGGGCTTGTGACTCACTGTTTCCTCCAATCAAAGCAAATCTCTGTTTTGAAATTCAAAATTCAAAAATTGAAGCAACGCTTCAGATCCAGCGCAAAGCGCGCTGCGCGCCACGTGTCAAACACGGATGCGCTAGCGCTAGGTGCGCTGCGCCCTAGGCAGTGCACCATGTGTGCGCTAGCGCTAGGCGTGCTGCATGCCACGTGTCAAACACGGGCGCGCTAGCACAGGCTGCGCTGCGCTCTGAGCAGCGCACCACGTGTCAAACACAGGTGCGCGAGCGCAAAGTGTGCTGCGCTCTGAGCAGCGCACCACATGCAAAGCACGGGTGCGCCAGCACTGGAATTATAAAATTCCCCACCGTTAGATCAAAAGATCTAAAAATAATGATAAATCATTAATTAATCAGAATTAAAATTTTGTTATGGAAAGATTTTCCGATCTTGTTAAAAACAAGAAGATTGCCTTCTGTAAAACAGAAGCCCTAGGATCAAAGATCCAACGGTGGGAAACATCCCCAAATCAATCAGAGAAAGACCTCTTTAACTGATTTAACAAATCAACTTGCCCTATATAAAGGCCCCAAGACTTCAAGTCTGATATTGAGAAACCCCCCATAAACTTTGAAAAATTCAAAGAAAGAGAGCAAGCTCTTGAAAGAAGATTATTTCTAAAAGGTAAAGATGATGAATGATGAACACATAGATGAAATCATCTCATAAAAAGAAGAATTATCTTCTTAAAAGATCATAGATCTACAAAGACCAAGGTCTTTCATTAAAAAAATCAAAAGATTTCATCACATAATAAAAGAAGAACATATTCTTCACACAGATCATTGATCTATAAAGGCAAAGCCCTTTCAAAAACAAGAACTGTTGTTCTTGAATCTTGAGACAAAGTCTCTTTTAAAAGAAGATAAATTTGTTCACAGATCATAAAAATTGATCAAATGCGCTTTGCGCTATTGAAATGCGCTTTGCTCTATTGAAATGCACCTTGCGCTATTAAACAACGCTTCGGCACTCTTTGGACCGGTGCTCAAAACCAAAATGTGCCACGTGTCAACCACGTATGCAACTTGTGCTTTGCGCTTCTGAAATAGCTCACTGCGCTCATGGGCTGGCGCTCAGCGCCAAGCGCACCACGTGTTACTCACGTGTGCACCACTAAATTGAAAGCGCAATACGCTCATAAATTAGCGCTTAGCACTCATAAACTGGCGCAATGCGCCCATCATCTGGCGCTTAGTGCCAAGCGCGACACGTGTCCTTCACATATGTGCTACTTGGCAGAATCGCACTGCACTCTTTGACTGGTGCAAAGCGTCTGGTGCGCCACGTGTTGCGCTGTCAGAATATAAATTGTTCTGATGAATGCTCTGCATTCAATACAAGACAAAAAAATGTCAAGATCTAATGCTCAGCATTGATTAAAAGGGCCAAGCCCAAATGAAGGCTCAATAGCCCAGAACAATGAAATGTTAAATATTCTTTGGACTTAGCCCAATATTGGCCATAAGTGCTCAACTTATATTTAATTGAGCCCATCTGCTCACGAATATTTAACAGATCTTAGTCACAAATTGTACTACAGATCTTTCAACCAACTCACACCGGTTTGATAGTACATCTCTTTACTCCTCTGATATCTGTCGTTGTAATCCTTCAACGTCTTCAGAGAGGGGACGGGTCCCGACAACCACATATTTCACGGACTGTGGGGTCCTTAAACTCGTGGACTATGATGTCCTTAAACTTTATATACTATGACGTCTTTAAACTACAGACTGTGGAGTCCTTAAACTCATGGACTACGATATCCCTAATCTCGGACTGTGGGTTCCCTTTAAACCCATGGACTACGATGTCCTTAATCTGGACCGAGATGTCCTTAAACTAACACTGGACCGAAACGTCCTTAAACTAACGTTGGGCCGTAATGTCCTTAAACTAATCGACCGCAATGTCCCAAAACTAAACAATAGAGTCCAAATGATTTTTTGTTGGATCTAAATGATCCCGTTAAGTTGATCTTAGTCTCAAATGAGGCTAACGTATTCTTAAACCCAACCCCTAAACCCAAATCTAAGAAGATACGGATTTGGACTAATCCACGCTCTACGGGCGACAACATAAATTAGTCTCCATATACAATCCACGGAAAACCAAAAACAAAACAAACACCCACGACACGAAGTGACCATCTGGAGAAGGAGAAAGTGGTTACCGCGATACGGTAGTGTAATTAACTGCAGGGGCTTGCGCCTGCAGGGAAGAGCGTCCCCACAATGAAAAAGCCCCTCGAACGAGGGGGAATCTGACGAAGTCTGCTATATCGGCTGCATCCGTTTGAACCTTTGATACATGGTGCTATAAATCAACTTGGCATCTTCGGAGAGGTGGACGGATAGCACCAATTAGCATCTGCCCCGAAATTCAGGTGAGACGTCCGCCGCGTCTTCACGCGTCTTTCGGCGGGGAATAGATTCCGGCACGCCCGGTGGGACCTTTTCCTCTTTCCACTCCACACTTCGTGTGTCGTGTTCATGAATGAATCGCGGTTTGATATGGTTGCCCTTGGGTTCGAGGTACTAAGATTTGGTGTCTTACTCCGTGCAGAAAACAGAAAATCAATGGGCCCCAAGCGGCTGCAACTGCAACTCTCGCCCCGTACCGTCCGGAGGAGTGACTTATGGGCCCCAAGCCGCCTCCATCTTCGCTATGCCGGTGGAACAGGTCACTCAGGCCACCACTGGATTGTTCTTCGGGACCATGCTCCCGCCAATGAGCTTCAGTGCTCCTGTACCAACACAAGAAGCTCAGAAGAAGTCGGTCTTTGATCGGCTTACAACTACTGCGGCCCCTCTCAATGGGCCGCCCAGCTCCAATGCCTCAGTCTTTGAAAGACTAGGCCAAAGCTCAGTTGGGCCCATGAAGAAGCCCGCAATACCAGAAAGGGTTGTCCCAAAAAGGATAGCCATCCCTGCTCCCGAAGTCGTTAAGGAGGCTTCTCCTGCCAAAGGGTCGATCTTCAAGACTGACTATTTCAGCTCCTGTTCCAGGCGAAATAGTCAAGGTCGTTTCCCCTGCTCAGAGGTCTGTCTTTGACAGATTGGACGTTGCGTCTCAACGGACGTCGGTCTTCAAGAGGCTGGTATCAGCAGCGCCTCACCAGAACAGGGGGCATGACGAAGCCATAGCTGAACCAATCCCAACGGCTCGACACGCTCGACGTCGCCATTGGCGCCGAGTAAGGAAGGCTGGGGGCAACTCCCCCTCTGGGCTAACTCCACCAGCCCCAACGGTGGAAGTCAATGCTGTTGTTCCAACTCGGAACAGCTTCGAGCTGCTTAACAGGGTGCGTAGGAATTCACCCACCACCGTACTGAAAAGATCTCCTCCATCTATGAAGAATGCTCCGTAGAAGAAGCCAGAGCAGCCCCCTCAGCGGCTGTCCTCCAAAATTTATAAAGTCTGGCGACAGGTTCAGGACTCAGTAATTGATCAAGATTACTCTCGCCGACAGAAAAAAGTGAAAGTTCAGCAAGAAAAGAACCGTCCTGTCAAGCCACAAAAGGCGACAGCTGTTTGGATGCCCGCTACAACGGCCCCCTCGACTTCAACTGCTCAAAAGAGGAGGAGGCTAGAGAAAGCCCCTGTGACTACGGCAGACCACAAAGATGCTGAGCCCAAATTCCCCAAGTTTGGGGGCATAATGGTGCATACTGTTTATATGGCTTCCGGAAAGGAGGAAAGTCGCGCTTCGACGGGTCACCAACCGCTCACCCAATCCGTGACAAAAGCCCAGGAGCAGCAACAGAAGCTTCAGGAAATGCTAACGCAAATGGCCGCACTTACCAGGCCAAAAGAAAGCTCGGAGGCGTCATCAGAGCAGCGCATGAACAAGAAACCGATGCTGGCTTCCTCCGCAGAGTCCTCGAAAAGAAGGACAGAGAAGCAGCAGAACAAGCGGCTAATATAAAACGAATGGCGCTTCTCTTCCAATACATGGTCGGGATGATGATACAACCAGAACCTCCAGCTGAAGACCCTCCTATCATCATTGAAGACGACAGAGAGGAGACATCGAACCCTCCTCCGGCTCTTTCAGCAGCTAAAGAGGAAACCATTTCCAAGGCCGCTCTGGACGACTACATTGCTCAGCAAATACAAGCTCACCAGACGAATGAAGCAGCCGGCCAGGTTGTTAAAACTGGGCGACCATATCCAGGCTGGTATGACCAAATAAAGTACCCGCCGGGATATACGATCCCTAAATTTCATGTATACAAGGGGACGGGCAATCCCTACCAGCATGTTGCCCAGTTCAGGGATCTATGTGGCAACACTGGAGGTGATGATAAATTTCTACTTCGCCAATTCGTCGGCAGCTTGTCGTAGACGACATTCGAGTGGTATTCTGAACTTCCAAACGACTCCGTCAAGACTTTCGCAGAAATGGAGCTATTATTCACCCAGCGATTCACGATTGCTAGTGAACGCACCCCAATAACGGCATTGATCAATGCCAGGGTGAAGCCGGGTGAAGCCAGGTGAAACGTGGGTTCAATATGCAATACAATGGTGGAATCTGTGGTCAAAATACAAACAGCGCATCGAAGAAGCACCGGCGGTGGGCATATTCGTGGCACTCTGGACCTTCATGCAACCATTTCCCAATTCATGATGTTCTTCAAGCCGACCACGTTCCAAGCCTTGATCAACAAACTGTCCCAAATGGACTAGATGGGTCATAGACCGTCTCCTCCAAAGCCGGAGCCGCGGAACGAGAAGGGAAAGGGGAAAGCGACCGTCGTCGCTAATGCTCAACAGCAGCCCAGTGGTCTAAGACCAGTTGATCGCCAAAATAATAGAACTCGATCTCTCGAAGATAAAATGAGACGCCCTTACTCGTTCCCTCGAGACAAGACGAAAAGGTTATTCGAGCTTGCACTGCGCAACAGGCCCATCACTCTGCCAGAGCCAAGACGCCTAGCGCAACCAGGCGACATTAGCAATCCTAACTATTGCCCTTATCACCGAATGTTGGGCCATCCGATCAAGGATTGTTACATCTTCAAAAGCTGGATAGAAGATCAGTACCAGCAGGGCAAATTCGTATTATCCGAGAATTGGAAGGTGAACCCACCTCATCCACACGCTCTCAAGAAGATGGATACATCGGGGGCATCGTGTTCTTTCGTAGAAGAAGCTCCATGGGAGGTCGCTCTTTCATCTAAAACTAAAAGAATGCTGAAGGATCTCCACACATGCCCGGCAATCAAGTGGAAGAATCCACTGGAACCTGAGATCATCGAGGGAATGCTGAAACCGCGCCCGACTCCAAAGATTGGTAGTGATAGCCAAAGCGCTCACATCCAGCCGTCAAAGTCTTCGAAGAAAAAGAAGAAGACCAAAAAGCCCGTGAAGCCTGGTGACAAGCGCACGGACCTGCAAAAACAGATTGACGCGTTGGAAGAATATAATCAAAAAACGCGGATTCCAGTCACACTCCAAGAATTTCTCAGCCACGTCTTTAAGGACGGAGATGATGACAATGGAGAAGACTCGTCGGATGAATCTGAAGGTTGTGTAGTAAGCTGCCATGTGATCTCTCACTCATCGATAGACGATGAAGAAGCTCCTTGCACAAAGAAACTAGGGGCAAATCCTGAACCAGAACTTCTAGGTCCATCAGACGAAATGATTGATGCATTCCTGAACGAAGCACTTTCGAAAAGCAAGGCTGATCGAGAGCGCGAGATGGTCATATTTGAAAAAGCCAAACGCCGGCGACTGGACGAAAGAGTTGAAACACTCCTGCCAGATCAAAGTACATCCGTCACAAATAAAAACAGGTTCAAGACAAGGAAAAGGTTCGCTAAAGCCATATCGATGGGAATGAAGCTGCCACCCTTCAAAGAAAACATTCTTGGTGAAGCGGAAACACATCCTAGCTACTGCTTATATCATCGAAAAATTGTGCACCGCACCAAGGAGTGCAACGCTTTTAAAAGATGGTGGCAGGGATATGTTGCTCACCGGCTGTAAGTCGATGTACAACACCCCACGACTTGCGGGGAGGCGGAAATATGAAAAACGATCTTGTTTATATGCTAAACATCGACTAACCGCATGAATCGAAGCTAAACGATAACTAACAAGAAACATAGAAGTTCTATACTACTATGTTTAGGGATTATACCTAACGAATCGTGTCCTTCGTCTTTGCGAACTCCACCTCCTCCTCGGCCTTCTCGAAGTAGTAGACAATCCACCCGAGAGCTTTACTCCAAGCTTAGCCTTTAAACTTGAGGCAACTAACTTTCTTCAAGTGCTAATCAAAGAAGCTAGGTGATATAGAGTGAGGGTTATGGTTTAATTAGTCTAACTAATCCTTGTACTCAACACATGAGAGGGGAGGATTAGGGTTTGAAGAGGGAGAGCTTGAGGAGAGAGAAGGTGAAGATAATAATGAAGTGAGAATAATGAGTTATGATAATATATATCAAGCATTTCTTTTTATCAAGAAAAGAAAAGAAAATGATTTACAACCATACTTGATAAATATCTTGTGGTTATTCATCTCCATGAGTCATTAAGCAATTATGAAGCATTAATGACATGGATGAATCATCCATATGACTCACTAATCTCATTCAATGTATATGCCACCTAAACCTCCTTAGTCACCATCTTCTAGAAGCTTCTCGCGCAATTACGAGAACGCCCCTCCTTTCCGCAAAAATACGGAAAAACTTTAGACTGTATAAATCCAATAACCGGATACCAGTAACTGGCTTAAACCAAAGCCGACTGGTAAAAACTGTCTGAAAGTCGTACGTGCGTAAACACACGTATGCGTCCGAACCCTTGTCGTAAAACCATACAACCTCTATATCGTTTCGCCTGGAGTAGGGAAACTCTCTGTGTGGGACTCTAGAGACTCGACTACTACGCTGGCAGTGGGTTTAACCACAGACCGCAAGCGGCACTAGCTGTACGTAACGGTCCCCAGGTAGATGTCGATAAGAAGGCCGATGAGGAAACCCATCCGAACTCCTACTGAGTCTGATGTGACAATCTCCATACAGTCCGGTCCGTTCTTCTAAGACTATCGCATATCGGGCCTAGGGGGCGGCAAGCGTCAGTCCCCTAATAGCGGTATAAGTCGTGTCGGAGGGAAGCCCATTACACCCTGAGAAACTACTGGAACCTACCAGCAAATCTCGCTTGCCCTGGCCAGGGACTTTGCGTAATGGCTCTCTGACACAGCGCGATATCAACTCCCAATACCAGGAGAGACGAATCCTGTCTAACCGCCACTGCCTCCAAGTGCTCGGGACTGCACCCAACTGCTACCTGTTTGCACCACTCCTTTGAGCCGTGGTAGGGTAGCAATCTAAGAACAGTGGGACACACTCGAGGCGAAGTAGCAGTGTCAAGTCTGCGGACTATGCTGTACTCATGTCACCTGGGAACTGTTCACTGACGACTGGTATAAAACCAACCAACAGTTCCCTGTGAGTCCTGTCCGGTGTACCCGTAACCTAATGAGCACCTGCATACTATCTCCAGTACGACGTACTGACGGCTGTGGGACAGACCATCTCCCCAACTGGGATGAGAAGCGTACACACTAGTCTACTCCGGAGTATCGATGCCCTGTCTCGATAATCCAACGACTAGGGACCTGAATAAGGATGTGCTTGTAGACTACCCAGCCCCCACTAGTGCGACTGCCATCACAACGCTGGTAGTCAAGCAAGATCCTAAGAGCTCTATCAATACGTATACTCACATATTAAGATAGAAAAACCAAGTAGCATACTACCATGTTTAGCAAGACTGTTATATACATGTGAATATCCCAAGCTTCCATTAAGTAATAAACAAACTAGTATGATACAATAATGGCCCCTAGGGCATATACACTAACAATCTCCCACTTGCACTAGGGCCATGTATTGGCATATCGAAGACCGATGATCTCGAGTAGCCTCTCGAACTGAATCTGAGGTAGGGCCTTTGTGAATGGATCAGCAATGTTCTCTTCAGAAGCAACTCTCCGAACCTCGATCTTCTGACGATCAATGATCTCCCTGATTAGGTGATACCGCCTTAAGATGTGTCTGGACTTCTGATGGGACCTTGGTTCCTTCGCTAAAGCTATAGCTCCGTTGTTGTCGCAATACAGAGGTATTGGATCAACTATGGTAGGAACCACCTGAAGTTCTGTTAGGAACTTCTTCATCCAGACTGCTTCTTTTGCGGCATCGCAAGCAGCTATATACTCCGCTTCCATCGTCGAGTCAGCAACGGTGTCCTGCTTGGAGCTCTTCCAGCACACCGCCCCTCCATTGAGGGTAAAGACATAACCCGACATGGACTTGGAATCGTCCTTATCACTCTGAAAGCCGGAATCAGCAAAGGCCTCCAACCTGAGGTCTTTTCCGCCGTAAACCAAGAACATCTCCTTAGTCCTCCTTAGGTACTTGAGAATGTTCTTTACTGCTATCCAGTGCTTCTCCCCTAGGTCTGATTGATACCGGCTTACCACGCTCAGTGCGTAAGCTACATCTGGTCTGGTGCACAACATCGCATACATTATAGAGCCTACCGCAGAAGCGTAGGGTATAATAGACATGCGTTCCCTTTCCAAATCAGTCTTGGGAGACATCTCTTTGGAAAGGGTCATTCCGTGACAAGCCGGTAGATTACCGCGCTTAGAATCTTCCATACTAAATCTTTTCAGTATAGTGTCGATATACCTGGACTGCGAAAGTCCCAACACCCTCTTGGATCTATCACGATAGATCCGGATCCCCAGAATGTAAGAGGCATCACCCAGGTCTTTCATGGAGAACTTGTGTGACAAGAATCCTTTGACAGATTGTAGCATAGGAATGTCATTTTCTATCAATAGAATGTCATCCACGTACAAGACGAGGAATACGACACTTCTGGCTACAACTTTACTATATATGCACGGTTCATCTGGATTTTTGATAAAGTCATATTCCTTGACTGTCTCATCAAAACAGATGTTCCAACTCCGCGATGCCTGCTTTAGTCCATAGATGGACTTAAACAGCTTGCACACTTTCCCGCTGCTCCCACTCTGATTGAAACCCTCTGGCTGATCCATATAGACGCATTCTTCTAAATTTCCATTCAGAAAAGCCGTCTTTACGTCCATCTGCCAGATTTCATAATCATGGAAGGCAGCAATAGCAAGAAGGATCCGAATGGATTTGAGCATAGCCACTGGAGAAAAAGTTTCGTCATAGTCCAAACCAGGTCTTTGACGAAAACCCTTTGCAACAAGTCTAGCCTTATAGGTTTCCACCTGTCCATCTACACCAATCTTTTTCTTGAAGATCCATTTGCATCCTATGGGTTTTACCCCATCTGGAGCAAAGTCCAAAGTCCATACTTTGTTGGTGTACATGGACTCCATTTCGGTTCGCATTGCATCTAGCCATCGTACCGAGTCGCCGCTCTGGATGGCCTGCTGGAAGTCAGTAGGTTCATCATCATCTATGACGCAATCCTCTCTATCCCCATCTATGAGAAAACCGTAGTATCTCTCAGGCGGATGAGACGGCCTACTACTCCTGCGGAGGGGTGCGGGAATGTCCTGTTCTTCTTGAACTACCGGTTTTACCAAACTTTCAGTATTAGTTTGTGGTTCTGGAATTTCTTCCAGTTCTATTTCGCTCCCACTTGATTCCTTTTCTAAAAACTGATGTTCTAGAAAATGGGCATTACGAGAAACAAATACCTTTTGTTCCTCTGCGTAATAGAATAGATATCCCCTGGAGTTCTTTGGATATCCCACAAACTTACACTTTACTGATCGTGCCTCGAGCTTGTCCACATGCTGCTTTTTAACAAAAGCTGGACATCCCCAAATCTTTATATACTGTAGATGGGGTTTCTTCCCGCTCCACATCTGATATGGAGTGGTAGGCACAGTCTTGGTAGGAACCATGTTCAAAAGATATGCTGCTGATTCTAGCGCATAACCCCAAAAAGATCGCGGTAACTCAGCATTACTCATCATGGATCGTACCATATCCAATAGGGTTCGATTCCGTCTCTCCGATACACCGTTGTGCTGTGGAGTGTATGAAGGAGTAAGCTGAGAGAGAATTCCTTTCTCTTTTAGGTAATCTAGGAACTCGGCACTTAAGTATTCACCATCTCGATCAGATCTAAGTGTCTTGATACTTTTGCCGGTTTGGTTTTCTACTTCATTCTTATACTCTTGGAATTTCACAAAAGCCTCGAATTTATGTTTCATCAGATAAATGAATCCGTATCTTGAGTAATCATCCGTGAAAGTAATGAAATAGGAAAAACCACCTCTAGCATGCGTAGACATTGGACCACATACATCACTGTATATGAGTCCTAAAAGCTCGCTCGCTCTTACTCCTTGTCCAGTGAATGGAGTCTTTGTCATCTTTCCTTTGAGACAAGATTGACAAGTGTCATAAGTTTGATATTCGAACGAGTCCAAATATCCTTCTCTATGCAACTTAGTCAGCCTTCTCTCATTGATATGACCCAGTCTACAATGCCATAAGAAAGCTTTATTTAAATCTGGAGACTTTCTTTTAAGTGTGTTCTGGACATTGAAAATTTGGAGTTGGTTTAAAACATATATACCGTTATTTAGTGTACCGGACCCAATCAAACCATGATTAAGGTGGATGTTAACAACATCTCTTACAAACGTGAAATCATAACCTTTATTTGATAACAAGGAAACTGATATGATATTACACGTTAAGCTTGGTACAAAAAAACAGTTATGTAAAACCAAAATGTGTC
Source organism: Agapanthus africanus (assembly GCA_030015575.1). Classification (NCBI taxonomy): domain Eukaryota; kingdom Viridiplantae; phylum Streptophyta; class Magnoliopsida; order Asparagales; family Amaryllidaceae; genus Agapanthus; species Agapanthus africanus. Next base: position 109,317,140 of record CM057337.1, read on the forward strand.
CACTTGTCAATCCTAGGTGATAATCCCCGACGGACGCAGCTCCCACGCTAGCTCTGTTAGCAACCTTTAGGGTCATATCACCTTCCTTCAGCACTCTACGGTTTCTCAGTGCCTGCAATGAATTGCAAATATGAGATCCTGATCCGGTATCCAATACCCAGGAAGTAGAGTTGATCGACAGACAATTCTCAATTACAAACACACCTGAAGTCGAAGCCACAGCTTGCTTCGGTTCCTGGTTCTTGGTGTTCCACGCCTTGCAATCCTTCTTCCAGTGCCCTTTCCTGTGACAATGGAAGCACTCATCCTGGCCAACTACCGGTTCCGCAAACTTCTTCTTTCCCTTCCCTCCCACCTTACTAACACCTCCTCTTGGTTTGGTGGCGGCCTTCTTCTTCCTTCCTTTGGCCCTAGCCTTGGACCCGGAAGAAGATGCACCGCTAACAAACATAGCGGGTGTTTCCCTTGCTTTCTGCAAGGTGCCCTCTGCACTCCTTAACATGTTCAGGAGTTCCGGAAGTTCAACTTCTTTTCTTTGAAGTTTGAAGTTCAGGATAAACTGGGCGTAGGTGTGAGGAAGAGACTGGAGAATAAGGTCTGTATAGAGCTCATTATCCAAAGTCGTCCCAAGGTCTGCGAGCTCTTCAATATAGCCGATCATCTTTAGGACATGTTTTCCTACCGATGACCCGACAGCCAACCTCGCTCGAAACAAGTTTTTAGAGGTCTCGCATCTTTCTATACGAGATTGCTCTCCATAAAGTTCCTTTGTATGGAGAAATATGCCATCTAGGTTCATATCCTCGTGCCTCCTCTGATGTTCATTGTTCATTGAGGCAAGCACGATGCACTTGGCTTTCGCGCAATCTAAATCCCAGGTTTTGCGGATTTCCTTATCCGCATTGCTGGATTTGGGACCAGGGACAGCAGGTGCCGTAGCGGTGAGGACGTACCCCAGTTTGTCATAGGTCAAAGCTATTTTGACATTCCGCAGCCAATCTTTATAGTTTGGCCCTGTCAGTATATTTTTCTCTAAAAGTAACTTAAGTCCAGTCATTTTCAGGGTCGCTGCAATTAGAAGAGAGAGAAGAAAACTCTTTAGCATGATGCTCTTGCAAGTTTAGAGTGGTTTTTAATTTATCTAAACTGGATGGCTCCCACTATTTCTCGAATCCTTCCTCAAACCATAAAAGAAGAATTAGCCAGGACTATTCTCATTGTACAATACTTGCTTAACCGTTCAGCCAGGCTAGTGTCGATACTTCGAGGGAGGTTTTCCAACGCTTTCGCGAAGTTCCTTAATTAAATAACCTCTTTTCTCTGGGGGCGTAACCCCGCTGACACCTTTCTTGACACCTACTTGGTTTATAGCATTGATCGTTAAGTGACGAATCTCCTGATAAGTAGCATATACTCACAGTAGGATCGGGATCCAAATATCATTGTATGATAATGTTGAAGGAATCCTACCAACATTCATCAAACTCCAAATGGTATGCAACTCTTTGCAAATTTCAGTTTCTTTAGAAATTCCCGATATGTATTTTTCTGCCCCATGCTCTTATGACCTTGGCGTTAGGTCAAAATGTCATAAGTCACATGTCAAGTTCTACCCATCATTATCTTTTCAATTTGAACCCATCCGTATATATCCTTGACGTTCGGCCAAAATGATAATACGACTGTCCCAAACTAACTCATCTATCTATGCAACAAATGAATACCCAGTAGCTACCAAACACTATGCCTTGGCGTTAGGTCAAAATACATAGCTTGAATACTACTGAACACCCAGATGAAATGACGGAGGGCTACGAATGGTTTTGGCGAAACCGTGAACGTAGTGAACTTGATATAACCGAAGGAACCTGATAGCTTTTAAAAAGGAGTGGTTAAAGCTCCGTATTTAAAAATATCTGTTTTTAAAATTAACTGAGTGGTTTCTTTTAAATTGTTCCAACGATTAAACTTTTTGGTTTATTTTTTTTGCATTATAAATAATGCGTCCCATCATTAACCTATCATTGCAGAAAACAACGAAAATACAACGTCCTCTTATGCCATCCGCATTCGCCACGGGGTCCCGTCATCACCCGTTAGGTTACTTAACTAACGACAGAGTGGGAGCTGGGCTAGCACGGGTGTAAAACATAAGTGATGTCTAAATAGCTATCATATATAGATATTGTACATTCGTCAGACGCAATAATAGACATTCCAGATCACAGATGAACTTTATTGGATTTGCAAGCAATCCGTGTTTGTTTTGAGCCTGCAACAAAAGACGGATTACACAGTTGTGATGAATAGCCATTACCGCACCCAAGACCACAACGGGTACGGCAAACTACCCACCCGGCAGTTTGTGCACCCCACCTTGGGTCTGTCCTAGGAGCAAAAACAGTAAAATGAAATAATACAACGGTGGCTACAACCGCAACCTGGATGTGCCCCGCAAAATAATATTACAACAAATTACATTTACATCAAATGAATTAAATAACAACTCATCACATAACCCCGGCTATACATCACAACAGTCCAACACAGTTCATATCCACAAACAGTAAAAACCATTACAGAAATGTGCAACCCCCTGCCAACCGACATACTAGCAGTTAGGGGAGGTTTACGAACACATTATACAAACACAGATATAATCCAACAAGCAAATTCTGTATAATTTCGATCGATTAAACACTTTTAATTTTGCTCCAATACTTCTCTGTAAATATGAAACCTGAGCAAAAATAAAAACTTCCAGAAAATACCAAATATCACAGAGAAGCAACACAGGAAAATTGGGTTCCTGAATCGCCAACTCGGCGGCGGAAGCGCGGCGGATCGGTGTGATCCGCCGCGGTTCCGCGACGCTTTAGGCGATTCAGGGGCCCAAATTTCTTGGGTGTTCTTCTACTGTCTTTTTAAGCTTTCTGAACCTCCCTGAAAAATTTTAGGACTTCATTTAAAATTCGACAGAAAACCATGATTTCGGGCTTTTCCGGTTTCGTTTTTTCCGTTCGAAATTCATACAAATTTGCAAGTAAGTTATTTATTGTTTAGCGAGGCTCTGATACCACTGTAAGTCGATGTACAACACCCCACGACTTGCGGGGAGGCGGAAATATGAAAAACGATCTTGTTTATATGCTAAACATCGACTAACCGCATGAATCGAAGCTAAACGATAACTAACAAGAAACATAGAAGTTCTATACTACTATGTTTAGGGATTATACCTAACGAATCGTGTCCTTCGTCTTTGCGAACTCGACCTCCTCCTCGTCCTTCTCGAAGTAGTAGACGATCCACCCGAGAGCTTTACTCCAAGCTTAGCCTCTAAACTTGAGGCAACTAACTTTCTTCAAGTGCTAATCAAAGAAGCTAGGTGATATAGAGTGAGGGTTATGGTTTAATTAGTCTAACTAATCCTTGTACTCAACACATGAGAGGGGAGGATTAGGGTTTGAAGAGGGAGAGCTTGAGGAGAGAGAAGGTGAAGATAATAATGAAGTGAGAATAATGAGTTATGATAATATATATCAAGCATTTCTTTTTATCAAGAAAAGAAAAGAAAATGATTTACAACCATGCTTGATAAATATCTTGTGGTGATTCATCTCCATGAGTCATTAAGCAATTATGAAACATTAATGACATGGATGAATCATCCATATGACTCACTAATCTTATTCAATGTATATGCCACCTAAACCTCCTTAGTCACCATCTTCTAGAAGCTTCTCGCGCAATTACGAGAACGCCCCTCCTTTCCGCAAAAATACGGAAAAACTTTAGACTGTATAAATCCAATAACCGGATACCAGTAACTGGCTTAAACCAAAGCCGACTGGTAAAAACTGTGCGAAAGTCGTACGTGCGTAAACACACGTATGCGTCCGAACCCTTGTCGTAAAACCATACGACCTCTATATCGTTTCGCCTGGAGTAGGGAAACTCTCTGTGTGGGACTCTAGAGACTCGACTACTACGCTGGCAGTGGGTTTAACCACAGACCGCAAGCGGCACTAGCTGTACGTAACGGTCCCCAGGTAGATGTCGATAAGAAGGCCGATGAGGAAACCCATCCGAACTCCTACTGAGTCTGATGTGACAATCTCCATACAGTCCGGTCCGTTCGTCTAAGACTATCGCATATCGGGCCTAGGGGGCGGCAAGCGTCAATCCCCTAATAGCGGTATAAGTCGTGTCGGAGGGAAGCCCATTACACCCTGAGAAACTACTGGAACCTACCAGCAAATCTCGCTTGCCCTGGCCAGGGACTTTGCGTAATGGCTCTCTGACACAGCGCGATATCAACTCCCAATACCGGGAGAGACGAATCCTGTCTAACCGCCACTGCCTCCAAATGCTCGGGACTGCACCCAACTGCTACCTGTTTGCACGACTCCTTTGAGCCGTAGTAGGGTAGCAATCTAAGAACAGTGGGACACACTCGAGGCGAAGTAGCAGTGTCAAGTCTGCGGACTATGCTGTACTCATGTCACCTGGGAACTGTTCACTGACGACTGGTATAAAACCAACCAACAGTTCCCTGTGAGTCCTGTCCGGTGTACCCGTAACCTAACGAGCACCTGCATACTATCTCCAGTACGACGTACTGACGGCTGTGGGACAGACCATCTCCCCAACTGGGATGAGAAGCGTACACACTAGTCTACTCCGGAGTATCGATGCCCTGTCTCGATAATCCAACGACTAGGGACCTGAATAAGGATGTGCTTGTAGACTATCCAGCCCCCACTAGTGTAACTGCCATCACAACGCTGGTAGTCAAGCAAGATCCTAAGAGCTCTATCAATACGTATACTCACATATTAAGATAGAAAAACCAAGTAGCATACTACCATATTTAGCAAGACTGTTATATACATGTGAATATCCCAAGCTTCCATTAAGTAATATACAAACTAGTATGATACAATAATGGCCCCTAGGGCATATACACTAACACCGGCAACATTTCAAGCGGATGAAATGCAAAGCTCGTCGGCAGCGAAGAGATACGACCGAGGCGCACAAAAGAACTGCCGACAACTGCCACATGGTTAACTATGGGGGACCACAAGTTCTCACCTTTGGGAGCAATTCTGATGAAGAAATAGCTCTTGGCCCTCTCTTCAAAGAATCCACCTCGGGAAAAGCGGAAGAACTGAAGAACTGCGAGAACATTCAGCTGCGTAATCGTACGCTGCCCGAAAAGAATCTTGGGCCCTCGAACAGTGGGTCAAATAGAAAAGATAAGGGAAAAGAAAAGGTCCTTGAGGATATCATCCTTGATGACCAAGCCGTCGAAAAGCTGACAGCCAAGGACCCGCCAAAGAAAAGTAAGATGGATTACAACGTTCTGGCACATTTGAGAAAGCTACCTTGGCAATTAAACATTCTCGACGCCTTTCTGTTATCCAAAGAAGCAAGAGATTCTTTGATCAAGGCATTACAAGAGCCCGAGCAATTCCAAGCTTTCCTCGCCGAAGAAAAGATGAAGGACGAGCTGGAAGAAGTACACACAGCCGATATCACCTTCGGCGACGAAGATCTCCTCCTTGGGAGCTGCGAGCACAACCGTCCCCTATATGTCTCCGGATACTGTCATGACATCAAGATAGGTAAAATCCTGGTCGACAATGGGTCCTCCGTCAACCTCCTTAACGTAAGGGTGCTAAAGGAAATCTGCATGAGCGTCCAACATCTCGCTCGTGATAAAATCACCATCTCCTGATTTGACTCCCAGTCATCACGGACGCTTGGGTCTTTAATATTGATACTACGCTTTGGGCCGCTTATCACGGACATTAAGTTTCACGTCATTGACGCCAAGACATGCTACAATGCTTTGCTCGGCCGGCCCTGGTTACACGAGTACAACATCATTCCTTCTATACAACATCAGTATATGAAGTATTTCAAGGATGGTCTCGAGTATACCGTAACAGGAGAGCTGAATCCATTCTCCATGAATGAAGTCCGCAAGTACGAAGATGTAAAATACTTCCTGCCAGATATCGAAGACACAGAAAGATGTCGAAAACCGGAGGACAAGAACAAAGCTATCACCACTATTCCGGTCTTCGGGAGTGACACCGAGGAGGAAGAAGAAATAGTTTATTCAGGGCCACCCCAATGCATCATGCCAGTACCGTCCACTCCTATGTTGATCTTCGGCAGCAACTCGGAAGATGAGGTCAATGTCATATTTTCTGCTCGGCCATCAATACAAACCTTCGCCGATGAAGATCAAATTTTGCAAGTTGCCATGGTTCCGCCCAAATATCATAAAGAACTAGATGTGCTTGATACCTATAGTGTGGAAGAACTGCAGACATTCTACGTCCCTCCCACGCGAAAAGGTGAAAAGGCGATCTTATTCTACCGATCCGGGGAAACCAAAGTGGAGAAAGAAATCGGGCATAGCGCGGATTCTGCACTTGACAGGCTCCAGCCCATCCGTTTGCTCATATATTACACAGACGGACTAAATAAACTCTTGAGACGCCAAGGTGTACCCCTTAAGCAAACTGCGTGACAAGCACGGTTCTATAACAGGATCTGGAACGTTCCCGGAACTCAACGAAAGTTGCCCAACGGGAGAATGGAAACGACCGGGCTTGGATATGTTCAATCCAAGAAACGGGAGCTACTCCGCGACTGCTACGTCATACATGACTTTGATGAGGAAGGAGACGCTCTGTGGGAAGATGCTAACCCTGAAACAGAAAGAGCTCCCGCCACGAAAATGCCCAGTCCATCGTTCGAAGAACAAATGGACAAGCTTATAAGGGAAGCGGGACAAAAGGTTCGAGACGACCATAATCGCGAAATGTCCATCTATGAGAAAACTAGGACGCGGCGCCTCCTTCAACAGGCTACGAAAAATGAAAATACTCCTCCTTGTCAGCCCGTTGTACAAAAGGCCCGACGCAGAGGCAGAAATAAACTAAAGAATAGGAAAGGCGTTCGACAGCGACAAAGCGGATCCAAGAAGCCACGCGATCAGGAATCGAGCAGTCCGGATTCGTCTCTTATAGAAAAGATGGGTCGAGCATATTCTTTTCCCCAAAACACGACAAGAAAGATATTCGATCTTATCATAAAACATCAGATGATGACACTCCCGGAGTCCAAGCACCCCGAGCAAGCAGGCGAAGTCTCTCACTCGGACTATTGCTCCTATCACAGGGCAATAGGACATCCTCTCGAAGACTGCTTCACATTTAAAGACTGGGTATCAGTTAGGTAGGTTCGCTCTATCCAGCAGCTGGAGGGTAACCCTGCCACAGAAGCATGAACCCAAAGCCACGAGAGTAGAACCAGATTAACATCGGTCTTGGAAGCGATCTCGTACTTGTCATATGATAATGTTGTCAGAAGAAGAGCCCGAAAATGTGGATGACCTCTCCTGGTGCTTCGAAAACGATGACGGCGAGGTAATCTCAGAATTTCCACCGGCACCAAAAGAGCTGGAAGATGGAATACATACTACTGCAGATAACCTCAAGAAAATTGATTTGGGGACGGCAAGTAACCCACGGCCGACATTCGTTAGTGAGCTGTTGTCTGAAGAAAGGGTGGCCACGCTAAAGGACGTGCTCATGCAGCATAAAGATTGCTTTGCATAGAACTATTCCGAGATGCCAGGATTAGATCCAGAGATTGTTGTGCACAAATTGGCGATATCTCCGGACGTCAAGCCGATCAAACAAGCGCCGAGAAGAATGCGGCTTGAGCTTGAGATGAGCATCAACGCCGAGGTCAAGAAGCTAATCGACTCCAGCTTTATCCAAGAGGTTCAATATCCTGACTGGATCGCCAACATCGTCCCAATGATGAAGAAGAATGGGACGGTGCGCATATGTATGGACTTTTGGGATCTCAATAAAGCCTGCCCGAAGGACGACTTCCCAGTACCGGTCACCGAGCTGATGATAGACAATACGTGCACTCATGAAGTTTTCTCCTTCATGGACAGATCATTAGGATACAATTAGATAAATATGCATCCCGAGGACCAGAAGCATACCGCCTTCCGGACTCCTTTGGGTATATTCTACTACAAGGTGATGCCTTTCGGTCTAAAGAACGCCGGTGCCACCTATCAGAGAGCCATGACGAAGATTTTCGATGACCTCATACATGAAATCGTCGAATGTTATGTCGACGACCTCGTAGTTAAAAGCAAATCATACGAGGAACATTTAAAACATCTGAAGATCGTGTTTCAGCGCCTTCGGAAATACAACTTGAAGATGAACCCTCTCAAATGCGCGTTTGGAGTTTCCTCGGGCAAGTTCCTTGGATTCATCGTCCGACACTGAGGCATCGAGATAGATCCGTCGAAGATCAAGGCGATTATGGAAATGCCCCCGCCAAAAACTCTCAAGCAACTGCGATCTCTCTAAGGAAAGCTCGCATATATCCGGCGATTCATAGCCAATCTTTCCAGCAAGTGACGTCCTTACAGTCACCTAATGAAGAAGGGAACCCCATTCGTCTGGGATCACAAATGTTAAAGCGCACTGGAGGAAATCAAGCAATACCTACAGAATCCGCCAGTGCTGGCCGCTCCCGTCAAGGGAAAACCTCTCGTCCTGTACACAACAGCCCTTGAAGGTTCTTTAGGCGCACTGTGGGCACAAGAAAACGACCAAGGGAAAGAAAGAGCTCTCTACTATCTGAGTCGAGTTCTCCTGGGGGAAGAAAGCAACTACTCCCCTATCGAAAAACACTGCCTAGCATTGATCTTCGCGGTAACGAAGCTCAGACGCTACGCGTTGGCGCATGAGGTCCATCTCATATCAAAAGTGGATCCTCTCAAGTATTTAATGCCAAAAGCCATATTAACAGGGCAGCTCGCTAAATGGGCCCTACTCTTGATGGAATTCTCTATAACTTATCGGCCTCTTAAGGCAGTGAAAGGCCAGGCTATCGCCGACTTCCTCGCTGAGCACCCGATACCCGCCGATTCTCCTTTGAACTGCGAATTGCCAGATGAACATGCGTTTGACACGATCGACGGGAATGATACCCGGTGGGAACTCTATTTTGATGGAGCGTCCTCTATGAATAAGCGCAAACAAAGCACCCCCATAATCAAATCAGGGGTAGGCCTCATCTTCATGACTCCACAGGGAGGGATAATGCGCTTCGCCTTCTCCTTAACAGAGCCGATAATGAACAATGAGGCCGAATATGAACTTTTGATAGCAGGTCTCGAGATCGCTATCGACATGGGAATTGAAAACCTCCTCATATACGGAGACTCCCAACTGGTTGTTAGTCAAGTAAACGACGACTATCAAACGTGCCAACCAGAGTTGGTGAAGTACGACGGGAGAGTACAGCAACTGCTGACTCAAATTCCTTCCTACACGCTGGAAATTATACCGCGTGCGGAAAATAGTAAGGCGGATGCACTAGCTAAGCTTGCTAAAGAGTTGGCCGACGAGAACCTCGATGACGTGAGGATCATTGTGCAAAGCCGTCGGGTTCTCGCACCAGCAGAAATATTTCCGGAATAGTCCGAAGAAAAAGGAGCGACCGAGCAAACGGCCCTATAAATAAGAGACCAAGAAAAGGCTGAGGATTGGAGGGAAGTCTTTATAGACTACTTCAAATCCCGTGGAATACCTAAAAATGCGTCCTCAAGACATCAGCTTATGAAACGAGCTCTGTCTTTTGCTTTCATCAATGATACCCTGTATAAGAGATCATTTGATTCTCTATGGCTAAGATGTCTGGGACCTGAAGAGGCAAGAAGAGTCGTCCAAGAAACTCACGACGGACTCTGCGGTTCTCAGCAAGCCGGGCCGAAGATGAAACTGAAGATTAAACGGATGGGTTATTATTGGCCGACGATGATCCAAGACTGCCTCGAATACGCGAAGCAGTACCATTCGTGCCAGTTTCATGGGGACTTTATCCATCAACATCCAAATCCACAGCATCCAACAGTGGCTAGCTGGCCGTTCGAAATGTGGGGAACTGATATAATCGGCCCCATCGAACCAGCATCGTCCAGAGGACATCGATTCATTTTTGTGACAACTGATTACTTCTCCAAATGGGCAGAAGCAGTACCGCTAAGGGAAGTGAAAACGGAGAATATCCTCCATTTCTTCAAGACACATGTCATTTATCGATTTGGAACTCCACGACGGATTATCTCCGATAATGGGCCAGCCTATAGAAGCCACAAGATCAGCCGCTTCGCACAACATCATAACATAAACTGGAGATACTCCTCAGTCTATAATCCCCGAGCTAACGATCTAGCTGAGGCTTTTAACAAGACCTTAACGAAGATCATGAAAAAGACGGTGTCCCGAAATAAAAAGGACTGGCACGAGAGACTGCATGAAGCTCTCTGGACGTATCGAACTACGTTCAAAACGGCCACGAACACAACGCCGTACGCATTGGTATTCGGTACAGAGGCGGTACTCCCCCTCGAGATAGAGCTACCCTCTCTACGAGTGGCAGTTCACTACGAGCTAACGAACGAAGAGAATGCTCACCTTCGGCTTGAGGAGCTCGATGCCCTTGATGAAACTCGGCTTATGGCGCAACAAAATCTGGAGGCTTATAAAGCAAAGATGACGCGCTCATACGAAAAATTGACTAGGCCGAGAACATTCCGCCAAGGCGAACTCGTACTAGTGGTCAAAAGACCTATGATTCCCAATCGTGCCAAACGGGGGAAATTTGAGCCGAACTATGAAGGCCCGTATATCATAGATAAGGTCTACCAGGGTGGGACCTATCTACTCAAGGACATGCATGGTGAAAGACCTTTCAGGCCAATAAATGGTCACTTCCTAAAAAGGTACTGCGCTTGACGAGTCACGGCCTAGGTTAATGATAGATGACGATGATTATGTCCACTCGCTATCTTCCTAAGCCCAAACTCTATAAGTAGTAGCCGGCTAACAGATCGAAACGTCTTTAAACTGACAACGGACCGAAACGTTTTTAAACTAATAACGGACCGAAACGTCCTTAAACTAACGATGGACCACTATGTCCTAAAACTAGCTGTTGACCGAGACGTCAATAAACTACTGTGGACTGCAACATCTCAAGGCTGACACAAAAAAAAGAGAAAAGAATAAAAAAAAAAGAGAATAAAAAAACGGTATGTCCATAAGCAAAAAGGGCACAGATGAAAACCCGAAAGGGCTCCGTGAGTAAAAACAGCAGGGCTGCCAGCGAGTTTTATGAAAACCCGAAAGGGCGCAATCTCGTTAAAAGACACTTGCAAGGTCCTCTCGACCTTGTGAGGAGAAACCACCTGCGTGAGATCCTTACGACTCACAAGGGAGCAATACACTTAGGGATCCCCACGATTCCTAAGGAGAAATTACACTTGCGAGATCCTCACGACTCGTAAGGAGAACCCTCTTATGAGATCCTCACGGCTCATAAGATTCAAAAGTCTTAAACTACAAGGATCTGAACCTGTTCTTAAGCGACCACCACAACCTCCAATGCTGCCCTACAAGTGGCTCAATGCTGACCCTTGTATACAATCCACGGGCGTGAATAAACATTTCCCTAACAAAGTCATATCCGTGACTAGGGATATGTTTGCACAGTGAACAGTCCTTGTAAGTCCTCTCGACTTATAAGGAGAAAATACTCTTGTAAGATCCTTATGACTTACGAGAAGCCATACACTTAGGGGTCCTTACGACTCCTAAGGAGAAAACACACCTACGAGATCCTCACGACTCGCAGGGAGAAATACCTTTATGAGACCCTTACGGCTCATGAAGTCAAAAGCCTTAGTCGACAGGATCTTAACCCTGTTTGCTAAGCCACCTTTGTTCGAAATTGACAAAGGCAAATGATGATTCGCTCTTGGAAATATCCCAGTTGTAGCGGTGCTGATGCCGAAATCGGTGTCTAATTCCAAGCTTGCAGCGAAAAGCCAGCAAGCCATACATGCATACGAAATAGCCGAAATGATGGGGCAACTTGCAAATAAAGAACAGCAAGTAAAAAAATATATGCATGCAAAATAGCCGAAATGATTGGGCAACTCGCAATAAAAAGCAGCAAGTAAAAATAAAACAAACAGCCGAAATGATTGGGCACCGAGAAAAATAGCCGAAATGATTGGGCAATCGCAACTTTTGCGATATAAAAGCTGAAATGATAGAGCATCGCGGAAAGAAATAAAAAAAATGAAATGAAATTTCTGCCCTACAGGTGATATCACGCCAATCTCTGTATACAATTCAGGGGCGCAAACAAAGAAGGTATCACACCTTCCCTCCCCAGGCTCCATCAGAAAACGAAGCCAAATCTCGACGGTTCAGCGATAGCCTAGAGATCATCAACAGCGTTCCTCCCCATTCTAGCAGGATTCAGACGCTGCAATTAGCCCTGGAGCTACGGCAAAACCCCTACTCCAAATCTCAACGGTTCACAGACAACCTGGAGACCACTTCGATATTCGTTTCATTACAACAGACGATACGTCATCCAAATGACCCCGTTTCGGAAATATGTCATCTACATGACCCCATCGCGGAAATACGTCATCCACATGACCCCGTCTCTGAAATACGTTATCCACATGACCCATCGCTGAAATACGTCATCCAAATGACCCCGTCTCGGAAATACGTCATCCACATGACCCCGTCGCGGAAATACGTCATCCAAATGACCCCGTCTCGGAAATACGTCTTCCAAATGACCCCGTTTCGGAAATACGTCATCTACATGACCCCGTCGCAGAAATACGTCATCCACATGACCCCGTCTCGGAAATACGTCATCCACATGACCCCGTCGCGGAAATACGTCATCCAAATGACTCCGACGTGGAAATACGTCATCCACATGACCCCGTCTCGGAAATACGTCATCCACATGACCCGGTCTTGGAAATACGTCATCCACATGACCCCGTCGCGGAAATACGTCATCCACATGACCCCGTTTTGGAAATACGTCATCCACATGACCCTGTCTCGGAAATATGTCATCCACATGACCCCGTCTCGGAAATACGTCATCCACATGACCTCGTTTCGGAAATACGTCATCTACATGACCCCGTCTCGGAAATACGTCATCCACATGACCCCGTCTCGGAAATACGTCATCCAAATGACCCCGTCTCGGAAATACGTCATCCACATGACCCCGTCGCGGAAATACGTCATCCAAATGACCCCGTTTCGGAAATACGTCATCTACATGACCCCGTCGCGGAAATACGTCATCCACATGACCCCGTCTCGGAAATACGTCATCCACATGACCCCGTCGCAGAAATACGTCATCCAAATGACCCCGTCTCGGAAATACGTCATCCACATGACCCCGTCGCTGAAATACGTCATCCAAATGACCCCGTCTCAGAAATACGTCATCCACATGACCCCGTCTTGGAAATACGTCATCTACATGACCCCGTCATGGAAATACGTCATCCAAATGACCCCATCTCGAAAATACGTCATCCACATGACCCCGTCGTGGAAATACGTCATCCACATGACCCCGTCTCGGAAATACGTCATACACATGACCTCGTCGCGGAAATACGTCATCCACATGACCCCGTCTCGGAAATATGTCATCCACATGACCCCGTCTCGGAAATACGTCATCCACATGACCCCGTCGCGGAAATACGTCATCCAAATGACCCCGTCTCGGAAATACGTCATCCACACGACCCCGTCTCGGAAATACGTCATCCACATGATCCCATCTCGGAAATACGTCATCCACATGACCTCGTCTCGGAAATACGTCATCCAGATGATCCCGTTTCGGAAATACGTCATCTACATGACCCCGCCTCGGAAATACGTCATCCACATGACCCCGTCTCGGAAATACGTCATCCACATGACCCCGTCTCGGAAATACGTCATCCACATGACCCCGTCGTGGAAATACTTCATCCACATGACCCCGTTTCGGAAATACGTCATCTACATGACCCCGCCTCGGAAATACGTCACCCAAAGACTCCATGGAACACGGCCAAAGTTAACCTTGACCCCGTGGGAAACACCCGGAGCAACTTCTGACGCCGTGAAATGTGGATAACGTCAATCTCATTAAACACTTACGGGTCCTCTCGACTCATAAGGAAGAAAACTCTTTTATAAGATCCTTACGACTTATAAGGGAAAACACGCTTAGGAATCCTCACAATTCCTAAGGAGAAAATACACCTACGAGATCCTCTCGACTCGTAGGGAGAAAAGTCTTTATGGGACCCTCACGGCTCATGAAGTTGAAAAGTCTTAGGTAGCATATCTGAACCTGCTTCCTAAGCCATCACTACCTCTCGGAGAGTTCAAGATGAAATGTTCTTTATTATCTACAGGCCACACTTGCCAGAGTAACATACCAACAACACAGCAAAGAGAATAAAAGAACAGTGGGAGATAAGAAAAACGTTTCTTTATACATGAACTCAATTGAATACAAGTTACATCATATAAAAGAATAAAAAATGGATACATGTCAAAGATTACAAGTGTTTAATTGAAACAAGGCAGCTACTGAGAAGGAGGCGTTTTCAATAAGTCAGCCAGTTGCTCGCGCACTCCTCTCAACTCCTTTTCAAGGTCAGCCGCCGCGACCAGCTCCGCTTTAATTCAAGCCCTTTGCTACAAGCATGATGAAATCTTCTCATCGATTTCCCGTTGGGCAGCTGCGCGACTCTGCGTAACCCACTCGATAGAGTCGAGCTTCCGCCTCAACACAAGCCCGTCCGAGATACATTGCTGCAAGGTGTTAAAAACAGCTCTTAGTTGCGTGGCGTTCGCTTCGACCTGGGCACGCAATTGGACGGACTCAGCAGAAATCGCCTCACATTCCTTTCGCTTGATCCTCGCTTGTGGATCGCCTCTTGCTCGAAATGATGAAGGAAATGGGCACTTTGCTCAACCCACGCAGCCTGCTGGGAGTTCACGGCCAGAATTTCAGGAGCTGGATGCCTAAGCTTAAGCTCACGCAGGCAGGCTTCAATCTTCCTGCAGTGATCAACCCAAGACTCAACGACGCCCTCACTATGAAAGTTCATGAGCGTCGCCAGTATAGGGTTAACCTCTGCGGCAAAATCCGCAGCGAATGTGGGAGTCTCCGCGTCAAGCTCCTCAATGTAGTCGCTCAACATGCGCAAACTATCCGCGGCGCCTTTCGAGGATGTACGTCGAGAAAAGGGGCCTACTGGCATTGTGATGCGAGACTCGAACGGGGCTGGAGTCGACGTGATTGCTGCAAAATAAATCATAGTCAGATGTCGGCTCAAGAAATAAAGAAAATACACGAACAATAGAGTCTACTATACCGGCTGCAGTAAGGGGCAGAGCTGGGAGTACTGGTGGCGCAACAATACCCTCGTCCCCTCCTTCAATTTGTAAGGCTACCAGCAATGCAAAGAAGAATTAGCAATAATGTGACTACCCGTTAAAGAAAGGACGTCGGTTAGAAAAGATACTCACAGACACCAGCGGGCGGACTAATCTCTGACTGGAAAGAGAAGTGTGGGTGCAGCACCTGATACAGGTGATCAAAAAGGACTCCTACAAGGACGCAGTAATGCAACATCAGTACATAAGTTATACAGCCTAGAAATAAGACTGATGGGTCACAAATCCGCACCTTCCAACATCTGAGATGGTACGAGACAAGGTAGAGGAGTGGTCACCGTCAAAGCGGTAACTGATGGCACTGCCTCAGGTAGTGCAATCTCAATGCTTGCCATGCCTGCATTAGAAACGAGATAAATATCGTTAGGAAAAATTGAAAGGGATTGCAGAATAAAAAAAAGCAATAACCCAAAATCTACCTGGTGAGTCGCCGGTCAGAACCACAACAAGGGCGTCACTTGATATAGCGACTGCTTCACCCTCTTCCGGCAAGATGGTCTCACCTCCCGTCGCCTCATCCCCTGACTCTACGAGAGCCGTCATAACGCTTGCGACGCCACGAGATGGCAAAGAGCCGCAGGCGGAAAGAATGATGATTTGGGCGGTGCCCGACTCTTGGGAGGAAGCAGCTACCTCGGGCTCAGCAATTGTAGCCATCTCATCCACTGCTACCTCGAGCTCGACAATGGTAGCCATTTCACCTACCGCCATCTCGGGCTCGGCGATCGTGACTGTCTCACCCACCGATACCTCGAGCTCGGCAATTGTAGCCATCCCGCCTACCGCTGTCTCGGGTTCGGCGATCATGGCTACCTCCTCTACTGTAACGTTTCAAAATAATAAAATATTATTTTTGGGAAATTTTATAATTTAATATTATTTTAATGAATATTTTAATATTCTGGTATGATTAAATACAAATAAATAGGGAAAAATTATGGAAAATTCTAAAATAGGGTATTTTATGGAATTATAACATTTTAAAGTTTTTAAGATTAGTTATATGCTAATATAGTGCTAATCGCGATTAAAAATCGCTAATCGGATTTTTGGCATTTTTGTGCAAAAATGTGCACATATCATTTTCCACACTTGTTACACTTGTGTTACATTTCTATTGCCATGGTTGTTCATTTGGGTTCACTATTGGAGTGAGAAGAAAGAGAAAAGAAAAGGACAAAGTAGCATGATGATGAGAGAGAGAGAGACCAAGTCAACCCTCCCTTTATGAACCATTCCCCATCATTTTCCCCTTCTCATTCTCTCTCCTCCCCCTCCCCTTGTTGCTGCTGCTGCTGCCATCCCTCTCTCTCCCTCTTCACAAAAACCCTAGATCCACAATGAAATCAACCCCAAAACCACATTCCCACTTCACAAAACTTGCTCCCAAGCTCACTAGCTACACATTGAACCTAGCAAGATTGGATTTGGAGGACTTTGAGCAACTCAAGAAATTTCTTGAGTTGCCAAAGGAGGTAATTTCTGCACTCTTAAGTAGTATTTCAATTTCTTTGTGCATCAATTCTAGTTTCATATCGATATTGTGTCGTTTTGTGGACTTTGGAGAATTCAAGTTAGGGTTTAGGGTTAGATATGAAATTAAAGATGAAATTGAGGATTGTGGTGACCTTAAAACCCCTTGTGTGATGCTAATTTGGACCCAAACCTGAACTAGAAACCAGAATACGGATTTATGAGACGATGTCGGAGAAAAACTATGAATCTGTGATCGTATTTAGGAATCTTCTATCACCCTGAGACCCCAAAAATAAAACTGAGTTGACAGTGAGATGTGCAGGCACCATGGAACCACCAAACCAAAACCTAGCTCCCAACTCCAAAGTATGGCTGCCAATTTATTCCTTCTGGCCGCAAATTACGGCCAGAGCAGGAGGGAATTGCCTCGATTTTTGTGCATGGCCCTATTTCCTCTAGTCTTGACCCTGGGTATGTCAAGTTTTGACAAATTCCAGTTAGGGTAAAATTTGGGTTGATTTGCTTGAGTTGGCGTATGATTTGCGACTTGTTTTAGCATGGATTTTGGTATTTGATGATTTGTTTCTGTTGGGTAGCGTTTGGACGTCAACGACAAGTGGATATTGAACGTGTTTACATGCGAGACGATAGGTTTTTACCTATGCGAGTAGCGTGTGCTATTTTGGTTTTTGATGTGATTTTCATGTGCTTTAGCGTTGTGATATACTTGTAGGTACCCTACGTGATGTTGAGGCAAAGAAGATGAAGATGGCGACATCGGCACCGACACATGAGAAATAAGGTGAGTAGATTTATATCTACGAGGAGAAGTCGGGTAGATGGCGTATAGCACCCCCGCAGTCCGTGGTGATGTATACGAATACGTATACACACATATATTTATTATGTGTTGTTTAGGATTATTGATGGTAATAATGGTATTATTGGTGATAAGGATGTATTGGTTTAGTATAGTGCGAAACCCTAGAGTAGTGGTTGCACCCACACATACACGTACACATATACTTGCATACATTCTTTCATTTATCTGTGCGCATATAGAGGTGTGTATATCTACACATGGGTATGGGACTATGTGTTCATATACGGGATTGAGGATGATACATGGGATTGAGATGAGTCGATGAGGTTTGATTGAGGTCGTGAGATTCGGCGATATGACAGAGTTCGTATTTGAGATGTGATATGATGGTAGTGATACCTGATATGTGATGAGATGAATGTGATATTGACCCGTACCCAGCTATTGGGATGCCGTACGATAATTTACCGTACGAGCTTTATATTGATGTTAGATCCGCACTCATGACTCGAGGATGTTATATGATATACTGTATCGTACGTGATACTATTGAGGCGAGATCACCGACTATATATATATATATATATATATATATATATATATCGACTCAGATTTAGGTGGTTTCCATACCCCTCCCGATTGACTTGATTGTTGGGTTCGTAGTTCACATAGTAGGCGTTAGACTAGACCCGAGTCATACCTATTTCAAAACTAATGAATCGGGGATATTTTAAAGATAGGCAAAAGGGATTCTACGGATATTTTCAAGCGACGCATCTTTTCTTAAAACACCGTAACCCTTATTTTACCAAAAGCCCTGATTCGTCTTATTTCAAAAGGCAAGGTTGCATGATATATTTATTGAGGCGGGTTCTTTACTGTTGCGTTGATTATTCGATTCTGCATATTCATACTATTTGCATTTCATCGCTTGTATTGTTGATATATTTCAGTCATACTGCTAGGACACCAGCACCATTATCGATGATGTGTATGTTCCACGTACACTTGTTTGCCGGCTCACACACTTCATCATCGATAATTGCCATGTCACTACACTGTAGTACTGTTGCATTCAGTGTATGTTGCTTACATTTCTTTACATGTCGCATACATCATGCTTTCTGATTATACGCATTGAGATATGTTGTTTCCATGATATTTCTGGTTTTTGGGAACCGTGGGTGTTTCAAAAGGAGAATATTTAATTGTTTTAAAAACCCGGTTACCCTTGATATGATATTTCAGTGCATCCACCATGTGTTTTCTCAGTGCTGAGAGCGACATGTGAAACCCGATTCGAGGAGTCGGATGAGGCCGATTGCGGGTACATGGTGGACCCGGTATGGTTCCCCGGGGCAAGAAATGCTTTTCGTGGAGTAGACGATGAGCCTGGCAGGGTGGCGAGTACCTACCGGTGATTGGTTAGACCTGGCGGTTATCCGGAGGATACTGACCAGAGTCGATAGATGGATATGGGCGTACTGCCGGGGCCAAGGGCCGATACCGCAGACAGAGCCCGTGGGCCGATCCGGACTGACGGAGCCTGATATATGAGGATTTACGTGCCGATGCTGGGCACGGTTTTCATGATGTTTTCGAGTGTCGATGCTGGGCACCCCGGTTCCATGATTTTGACGTGTCGCGAGGGACACAGATGGTTTATATCCTCATATTATTCCCATGCACATGCTTTATGATATTTACATGCATGATGGTTATTGTCATTGGGTGACGAGTGGACGGGATCCACGTACATGCAGATTTGATTACATTGATCATACCTCACATTTATGATATGCTATTACCTGAGGCACTGGCACGAGCACTTGGCACTACACTCATGCATAGAGATTACCTTGCCTGTTTAGCATGCTTCAGACTTATTCATATTGCGGTTTATTTATATCTGATCGTATTGACCTAGGATGGGTCATACATTCGATCTCTGCTTGTAGATATTTTCTATTCACGAGTTGGCAACTCACCCCCGTTGTGCCACAGTTCTTGCGGGTTTTGTCGTACATATTCCATAGCGGCATTTCTGGCACACTGCTTCCTTATGGGTGACTTGCTTGGGTAGGTGGGTTCTTTTGTATCAGAACCGCCATTGTACGTGTATTATTCATTGTATCTAGAAATTCCATCAACCAAAACTTGTATATTGTTTCAGACTTAGAAAATAGTGTTGTATTATTTCGACCTTAGAGTCGCGCTTGTAGTATTACGGTTTTCTGGCTGTTTGAATTTCTTTTTAGGTTTTGATCCTCGCCTTTTGGCGTTGTATATTATTATTGCTTGCGTGGTTGTGACCGTCGATTGACGAAGAGCTAGTTTCCGCTTGGGGATGCCTTTTATCATTTCATATATATTATTCTTGTTGTACCCCGTTCGGGGCCAGTTTTTACAAAGGAAACTCTGCCGAAATTTTCAGGAAAGATTACACATTTTAAAAATATATATTCGGCTTAGTTATTTAAAAACTTTGATTTTTGAAACATGATTTCTTTACTTCTCAAAACCAGTTTTCCTTATTTACTCTTTAAATGGTTTTAGATTTCTGGGCTTTTGGCTTACTTGGATCAGATGGGGTCCTATAGATTTCATATGGTTCAAGGGCCAGTCACGTGCTCTTTCGGGTCGTGACATCTACCGCTACCCAGGCTCAGTGGTCGCCGCCACTTCTTCGGTAAAACTCGGCCCTGCAAGATAAGATATATGAGAACTGAAAGTTAAAACTTTGACAACAAAACCCAATGTCACATTACCTTGAGTTGGTCTTCCGATTGCTTCCCGAGCCGCACGTGCTTCCTGTCTGTGGGTAGTGGACAAAGCAACCGGAGTATCTTCTGAAGGAGTAGGGGCAGGGGTAGCGGTGCTAGAACCTGCACCCGAGGCCAAGGCAGCACTATGCTCCCTTGCCGCGCGCATTCAGCGCTTCCTTTCCGCTCGGGCCGTTAGAGCGGATCTTCTAGAAGCCTCCATCAACAGGACGTTATCGTCCATGCCAAGGGTTACCTCTGGAGCCGTTATGGCATCCGTCATCGGTCGTTTGAGTAAGGCCTCTTTTGGCAGTCCTGAGGAGGCCGGGACTTCGATGGCTGGCCCGGGAAGCATCTCCGCATCACCTTGCGGGATTGGCATTATAGTCCCTACGATAAGATAAAGAAGGGTTCATATTGTCCATAAGAAAGGAGAATGAAGATTCAATGAGCCGAGACGTACCAACACCCAACAAAGCGCGAGTCCTCTCCTCCTCCTCAAAGGTCCTAAGAGAAGCCGCTAAAGACTGTTACAGAAAGAAAAATATCAGTCAAGACATGATAATAAAAATAAAAATATAATGCAATAACAGAAGTTACGGCTTATACTCACTTGATTGCACGAGGACGACCATTTCCGCTTTGTGTCTTGCTAATCGCACAGAAGCTGCAATGGCGGCCTCGAGATCAGTATCTTCCGGCGCTATGAATAGACCTTCGTTGGTCCCATATTCGCTTAGGCCCTCGCTGTGAGGAGCATGAGGCTCCAGGCCGAGTACAGCGTCTATAGAGAGGACCGACTTCTTCTTCCTCTTCTGCGAGCGAGCTCCAGTCGCAGCCAGCACAAGCTTACGCTCGGTAGGCACTTTGGGGCGACGAGTCCCGATATCTGAGCCCACGCCAGACTCGGAGGAAGCTACGTTTACCGTCCCCATAGGAGCACGGGGCACCGGTAGTACATCTGTCGTCTCTACGGGAGCACGGGGCACCGGTAGCTCAGGCCTGTCGTCGGGGACTTCAATCACGGCAGCTTCTCTTAGCGGAGGGAGGACAATGTTCCATCGCTTTAAGGGGATGTTTCGATCACCAGCAGGGGGTGCACCCTTACAGTCGAGTAGCAGTCGCTTCTCCTCCCTGATAACAGCATCCATTGCATGTTGGTACCAGGCCACGTATACGTTAAGGGACTTCGGGACACAACTAGGTTCACTGATAAAGAAGTGAGACCCCGTATTCAAGCGCATGAAATGATGCAGCACGCCCCGCATTCTCTCTTCGGTGGAAGCAAGTTTTACCAGGAAAGCCTCCAGCGGGACTCCCTGATTGTAACTCAGCTGCTGGGAAAAACGATGGGGCTTGTATCTCATGAATAGCGCCGCATCATTTTGCCTGAATACAAGAAAGCCCGGCCTGATGGAATACAAATGGAGAATCTCCCGGGCTTTCAACACGGAGCCCCCGTCTTTAAAGATATCTCGCAAGGGCAGAACCGCCTTTGAAGTTTCCTGGCCGATGGTCAAGACTTTATCTGTGAAAGACATACCATCTCCGACCGTGCGCGGACGAAGGAGCAAGCCCCTAGCTTCCCGCTGTGACGGACTCACGATGGAGGCGTCAACCAGCCGCATGATCTGAGGGAACTTGCATCTGTTGTAAAACGAAGGTCTTTTGTGGATGCCAAAGACCCCGAGCACGTGCAGCTCCATCCATGAAGTGAAGTAATCCATTGGAAAGTTGGCAGGATGCACCCCTGGTTCAGTGGTATCTGCTGCTATGCTAAGACCGTGATATAAATGGGCTAATCCGGCGATCCCGATGGCCACTTGTATTCCGGCAATCATGCGATGCGCGGGGTAGATGACGGAAGGCCTCATGTAACTAGGATGCATAGGAAGCGCGAACCGGCTCAACCATAGCCCAAGAAACCTAAGGAAAAACGCTTCTTCATCAATGCCCGGAGCGGCGATTTCTGACAGAGAGACAATCGCAACGTCAGGAAGGAAGAAGCCCTTCTGATCAGCTTCCAGTATCGGCCGACGGTCCAAGCCAAAGCCGAATAGATCATCAAGTTTAGAAAACTTTTCTCCTTGTCACGACAAAATTTCCGGGCGAAGAAAACGGGCAATGAAGTCTGCAAAACTGACCCCCCGGCCTCCGGATTCAAGAAAGAGGCTCTCGTACATATTAAACACCTTTATCAGACTTGGGAACTGGTGTTGAATGGCATTCTCTAGCGTGAAGCCCATCACCATTGGCTTGGTGGCAAAAACATATTCATCCGAAGGAAGCAGCTCCTCGTAGTGCTCCCCCCTGACTGGTAAACCAGAAACCTCGGCGAATTCTTCCAAAGAAATGGAGACCTCTCTATCCAATAAGAGGAAGGTATGGGTCGGGATGTTCCACTGCTCCAAAAACGCCTTGATCTACCATGTAGGAGATGCAGAATAGTGGAACAAGGAAGCGTAGACCGTAGGGTATAAGCCGAGCTTTAGCAGCTGCGATTTCTTTGCCGACAAGATGTACTAATCCTACTGCAAGTACCCGGCCGGATGACGGGGAGTTAGCCCGATGTTGTAGGGCTGTCCCCAAGGGCGCGACTCGCCCTGGCATATGCGCCGCCCTAGGGTGTCCAAAGCCGGCTGCACGGGTATGGCGGCGATCAAAGGCTGAAGGAGACCCTCTGAAGTCCAATTAACCACCTCCACGGCATAGTTCACCGGGGGTGCATATGCATACGGGATCGCCGAGATAGGCTCCGAAGGTGTCGCACAAGAGAAGCTTCGACGACCTCTGATAATCTGGCCGTACCATCTACCCCACAAGTGAAGTTTTTTGTGTTCCGGGTCATGGTCTTTGATGAGTGCGAGAACCTCCCGGTCCACAGGCGCCTCAGGGAATCCTCCCTCTAAACGGACAAACGGAAACGAAGTATCGAAAGACATGTCGCCTGCAAAAAAAAAGGGACAGAATTCAACTGTCAGTGCTATAATTTAATTTTAAATTCTGACACTCGGTACTTTAAAATATGTACCACACTGCAATGCAGTGGAGAGGGACCAAAGGGGGCCCACAAAATCTGGATGACAATCCATCAATTAATAATTAATAAAACGGCCTCATCATTGGATGAGACTGTTAATTAAATGAGGAAATCCTCAAAAAAATTCTCATTAAATGAGAGATCCCTCGGGAAAAGGAGAAAATCTCCCTTTGAGAGCAATGCTCTATGACAGAATAACATTTGTCAAACTCTGATCATGAAGGAATAAAATTCCTCAAGAGCCTGGCTCTGTAATGATGATGGAAAAATCCATCAGAAAAGAATTAATTAAAATCAATTTTTATGAATTAAAAAATTCTGGGATCTTCAAGATCCATGAACAAACTCTTAAGAGTTCTTCACAAGAGATTAAGAAAACTACATGTTACCAAAAGAGCAGAGCTCTGTTCATTGGCTAAGAAACCCCAAGAAAAGATCTCTTTAAGATCTATGGGTTCAAAAGAGCAAAGCTCTATTAATGAAACCCTAAAAGGGTTTTCTTTAGATCAAAGACCAATGAAGAGGAAGGCTCTGTTAATGGGTAAAACCCTAATTTATTAAAAGTTTTAAACTTTACTTAAGTTCTGACAGAGTTTTGACTCTTAAAAAGTTCTTAAACAAGAGAGCTATACTCTGTGGAGAATGAAATTCTCATAAAACAAGAAGGAGATGAAAATTATCTAAGCGACCAAAAGTCCTATTTATAGCTATTGAAACGCCTCTTCAACTTCTGAGTTGATCCAAGGGCGCAAATGCTGCCACCGCTGCACTCACGTGTGGGCCACGTGAGCGCAACGGTGGGGGGGCATTTGTTTCCCCCAATCAGAGCAAAGCTCTGTTTTGAAATTCAAAATTCAAAAATTGAAGCAACGCTTCAGATCTAGCACTAGGCGCGCTGCGCGCCACGTGTCAAACACGGATGCGCTAGCGCCAGGTGCGCTGCGTCCTAGGCAGTACACCATGTGTGCGCTAGCGCTAGGCGCGCTGCGCGCCACGTGTCAAACACGGGTGCACTAGCGCAGGCTGCGCTGCGCTCTGAGCAGCGCACCACGTGTCAAACACACGTGCTCTAACGCAAAGTGCGCTGCGCTCTGAGCAGCGTACCACGTGCAAAGCACGGGTGCGCCAGCGCTGGAATTATAAAATTCCCCACCGTTAGATCAAAGGATCTAATAATAATGATAAATCGTTAATTAATCAGAATTAAAATTCTGTTATGGAAAGATTTTCCAATCTTGTTAAAAACAAGAAGATTGCCTTCTGTAAAACAGAAGCCCTAGGATCAAAGATCCAACGGTGGGAAACATCCCCAAATCAATCAGAGAAAGATCTCTTTAACTGATTTAACAAATCAACTTGCCCTATATAAAGGCCCCAAGACTTCATGTCTGATATAGAGAACCCCCCCCCCCCATAAACTTTGAAAAATTCAAAGAAAGAGAGCAAGCTCTTGAAAGAAGATTATTTTTTCAAGGTAAAGATGATGAATGATGAACACAGAAATGAAATCATCTCATAAAAAGAAGAATTATCTTCTTAAAAGATCATAGATCTACAAAGACCAAGGTCTTTCATTAAAAAAAATAGAAAGATTTCATCACATAATAAAAGAAGAACATATTCTTCACACAGATCATTGATCAATAAAGGCAAAACCTTTTCAAAAATAAGAACTGTTGTTCTTGAATCTTGAGACAAAGTATCTTTTAAAAGAACATAAATTTGTTCACAGATCATAAAAATTGATCAAATGCGCTTTGCGCTATTGAAATGCGTCTTGTGCTATTGAACAGCGTTTCTGCGCTCTCTGGACCGTGCTCAGCACTAAAATGCGCCACGTGTCAACCACGTATGCAACTTGCGCTTTGCGCTTCCGAAATAGAGCATTGCGCTCATGGGCTGGAGCTCAGCGCCAAGCGCACTACGTGCCACTCACGTGTGCGCCACTAAATTGAAAGTGCAATACGCTCATAAATTAGCGCTTAGCGCTCATAAACTGGCACAATGCGCCCATCATCTGGCGCTTAGCGCCAAGCGCGACACGTGTCCTTCACATATGTGCTACTTGGTAAAAGCGCACTGCGCTCTTTGACTGGCGCAAAGCGTCTGGTGCGCCACGTGTTGCGCTGTCAGAACATAAATTGTTCTGATGAATGCTCTGCATTCAATACAAGACAAAAAAATGTCAAGATCTAATGCTCAGCATTGATTAAAAGGGCCAAGCCCAAATGAAGGCTCAACAGCCCAGAATAATGAAATGTTAAACATTCTTTGGACTTAACCCAATATTGGCCATAAGTGCTCAACTTATATTTAATTGAGCCCATCTGCTCACAAATATTTAACAGATCTTAGTCCCAAGTTGTACTACAGATCTTTCAACCAACTCACACCGGTTCGATAGTACATCTCTTTACTCCTCTGATATCTGTCGTTGTAATCCTTCAACGTCTTCAGAGAGGAGACGGGTCCCGACAACCACATATTTCACGGACTGTGGGGTCCTTAAACTCATGGACTATGACGTCCTTAAACTTTATAGACTATGACGTTTTTAAACTACGGACTGTGGGGTCCTTAAACTCATGGACTACGATGTCCCTAACCTCGGACTGTGGGGTCCCATTAAACCCATGGACTACGATGTCCTTAACCTGGACCGAGATGTCCTTAAACTAACACTAGACTGAAACGTCCTTAAACTAACGTTGGACTGTAATGTCCTTAAACTAATCGACCGCAATGTCCCTAAACTAAACAATAGAGTCCAAATGCTCTTTTGTTGGATCTAAGCGATCCCGTTAAGTTGATCTTAGTCTCAAATGAGGCTAACGTATCCTTAAACCCAACCTTCAAACCCAAATCTAAGAAGATACGGATTTGGACTAATCCACGCCCTACGGGCGACAACATAAATTAGTCTCCGTATACAATCCACGGGCAACCAAAATCAAAACAAACACCCACGACACGAAGTGACTATCTGGAGAAGGAGAAAGTGGTTACCGCGATGCGGTAGTGTAATTAACTGCAGGGGTTTGCGTTTGCAGGGAAGAGCGTCCCTACAATCAAAAAACCCCTCGAACGAGGGGGAATCTGACGAAGTCTGCTATATCGGCCGCATCCGTTTGAACCTTCGATACATTGTGCCATAAATCAACTTGGCATCTTCGGAGAGGTGGACGGATAGCACCAATTAGCATCTGCCCCGAAATTCAGGCGAGACCTCCGCCGCGTCTTCGCGTGTCTTTCGGCGGGGAACACTCACCATGGTGAGTCACAACTCCACCTACTCTCACATTTAAAGAAAATGAGAAAGAGAAAAGAGTGACATAATGTTATTATCATTTGCTATGCTCACTTGTTCTTCACCACTAGCTTCTTCTTCCTCCTCTTGAGGTTTTAATGTTGAGAAAGGAAAAAGGAAAGAGAAAAAAATCAAGAGATAAACACAACTATATCTTTTAGTGATCAATTCGTCGCAAGTCTTGTTCACTAATTGTTTCACTTTGCTATTTAGTGTGAAGCTAAAGTCTAGATTTGGATTCTCTCGGGTAGATCATTTTCGACAAGGAAGACCGACTTCCAAGCCCGTTCCCGGTGGACCTAGGAGCGTAAGAAGTGGAAAGAAGACGAAGGACACGACTACAAAGGTAGCTAGTTTTAACCGAGTAGTCTTGTAACAACTCCAATTTCAATGTACATAAAATTGTTTAAAAGTTAATGTACAATTAGGGTATTTACAATTCCTGTGAATGCTATAAGAATTTGATTTCTTTTAGAACAGCAAGAAAGCACTTGTAGCTCATTGCTAAAGCCTTGCACTGCTGTGACGTAATCTCTGTAATCGAATCCCATCAGCCACATCATTATTTTATTTTTAATCTTTTTTAATTTTTTAGAAACCCAAGGATCTACACGTGCACTACATGTAAACTGAAGAGACACGGAATAAACAAACACGTGCACGTAGGTATGTGAGACGACGGGGACAAGTGGCGACGATCCAAGCACTCACCGATGGAAATGGACCGGAGAGATTGGTCTTTTCCCCGGCGTCACCGGCCCGTCCATAGGCAATGCTCCGCAAAATTTAACCCCTGCACCTCTTCAGCTACCCCACTAATCCCACATTGATTATTTTCTCTGCAATTGTCCAGAGAACAATAAAACAGCAATAAATCCAAATTTTAATACAAATTTTAAATGCATTCTTTAACACACCAAACCCTAATTTTCCCTATAAATACCACACCATATTTCACCTCTCCTCACCAGAATTTCATTATCAAAACTCTACCAAATTCTCAAGTCTTTTAGTGTACAAGTGGAGTTAGCAAAAGTGTGAAGTTCCGGCGACGATCAAAGGAGTTTCCGGCGACGAAATGATACACTGGCACTTCCCTACTCATCTCTCTTCTTCCCTCTACCTTAAAAGCCAGTAAGTCCCCTCTCCCCCTCTTTTCTTCTACTCTAAAACATTCATTTCTAAAACCCGACGGAAGCGGAGTTAATCCAACTTCCGATTCGGTTTTTCTTTAAAATTCATATTTTTCTTAAACAAGAAAATACCAAACTTTCATATTATGTTCAATAAATATTAACAAACATATTAAACAAGTTTCACATCAAAAGAATTTATATTGCAATTTTTATCGCAGTTTTACAGTAAAATACCACATACTTTAGTTTACCGACATCAAACAATATAAATTTGTATTACCTTTAGATAGTTCACGAGATAATGACCTAGCTCATCACAACACACATCTCTATAATAGCACGATGAATTTTTGGGAATTTATTCTTGGGATAAAATGACTTTACAAATAAATACCTTTAACTTATAAAACCATTTCTATAAAAAGATGTATTAAACATTTTCATACAATTGCGCCTCTACAACCTACTTTTGGGTACCCCGTTCGGGATGGTGCAGATTATCGCACATCCTCAGACCTAGTAGAGCGAGATGCAGACCACCGCAAGGAGCATTCGATCTCGATGGAATTTTTATACTTTTTTCTTTAGAAAATGAGATTTCTACAAGAAAATAAATAAATTATTTTCATTAATTTTATATATATATATATATATATATTATCAAAATACCTATTTTAATTATATAAATATTCCAATTTTTCTAAACCAAAGGAATCACTATTACATGAAAATACCATTCAAATACGACACAATTCCAATATTTCAATAAAATACCATATATTATAAAGTTAGGTTTTATTCATTAGAAATTTCACTTGTATAAAAATATACATCTATGAAAACCCTAATGACGATAATTAAATGCTTGAGGTATATTTTGAAAATTATATCAAACTATTTTTACATAAAACCCCTCAAGTTATACTAAATTACAATAAGGACCCTAGTAAACATAGGTTTAAGCGGGACCAGTCTCTTGAGCCTCAGGGAGCCAGAGATATGGGCGCTTGCCTATTTAAGGTAGACAATCTAACAAACAGTGTTATCAACACGTTAATTGTTTTGGAAAAAGACACAAATTCTGTCGTCCATGTGCAGCAGTTACCGATAACATCAAAACTAACTCAGGATTTCAAGTTTTTTTTAAAGTGTCTGACTCAGACTGAGTCTAAATTTAATCAATCTGACTTGAATGTGATTCAAATATAAACTACAATACAGCATGAATCCATGAATCCGTCTATTCGATCTATATCAAACTATATTGACTGAACCGAACCATAGATATTCTCTATCTACATGTACATCCATTATATCCGTTCCATTACTGATATCATGGTTGCGGCAAGTCATCCATATAAGACAATACAATCTGAACAATACAATCAAGATATCGCAGGGTTTATAAGGGGTAGATTGGTACGGAAGGTGTTAAAAGTGGCACGAGACTGTAAGCATAATACACCTAACCTGAATATCCATTACTGTTGTACCGTAGCTGAACGGTTCCTTGTGCTCCGTATACCTTAGTTTCCGGAATAGTGGGACTCCTCTCGTATATACTGGCATTTTCTGTACCAAACTACAAACAACAACGTTAACAATATAATACAGCTTTAAAAGTTACATTCTCCTTCTGTTTATTCTGTCTATACCTATTCTTTGGGACTTACCGAGCGATTGTTCACTGATGACATTCCTTTCTTCTTTCTTTGGAATGTTGTCAGGTGGATCGGACCTTTTGGAAACAGAGCCCAGCAGCGAGGACTGGGAGCAGATAGCCTTCGACCCAGAGCTCTAGATTACTTGTACATATTTTCATTTCTGTTATACCATTGTTTAGACATTGCTTTCATTCCATGTATTTACATTTCTAGTTGTATTGTAAAAAGAATGTTAATAAATTAAGTTGTTGTTCATTTACATCTTGTCTCCTATGTACATTTTATTTTATATTGCTTAGATACGCTTAGTGTGTTTACTTCTGAGTAAATACATAGCGGCCTCGTCGTGTACTCTGCCCGTACACTGGAAAGCGGGGCATGACAAGTCTAAACGCCTTCTAGTTACTAATTTATTGTTTGGATTCGACTCCAGATTGTAGAAGTTCGTGCTCTTTATTTAGAAAATCTTGTTTTGTATTCCGCCTTGGTCGCCAGTTAGCGGCACGAGCACCGGCATCTATTTACAGACCGACTGGTGAAAGAGCCGTGTCTTGGTTGACCGGACTCTAAAGGGTCCAGGTCTTGATTGACCGGCTATTGAAAGAGACGGGTCTTGGTTGACCGGATTTTAAGTGGCCCAGGTCTTAGTTGACCGGCTGTTGAAAGAGCCGGGTTTATGTTGACCGATCATTGAGCGGGTCGGGTATAAGTTGACCGACCTGTTAGGAGATCGGGAATAAGTTGGCCGGCCCTTTTAAGGGGTCGGAATAAATTGACCAGCCGTTGAAGGGGCCGTGAATGAGTTGACCGGCACTTTTAAGGGCCCGGGAATGAATTGACCGACCCTTTTAAGGGGTCAGAATAAGTTTTGGGCCAGTCCTAAGGGAGTCTGGCCTCAAGGATGATACAGAAACAGCGGTCAATGACTTCAACCCGAAGTGTATTCAGAAACCCGGGTGTTTAATACTCGAGTGTAAATTGTAATTGTTAAGAGAAACCCAGCGATGCAGAAGTAGTAATTGGAGAATTTCAACCCCGAACTTTTTCTGGTGTCTATAGTTATTTAAAGAAGCGGTTATATTCTCCAGATAATTTTTGATCACTTCAGGCAAAAGTTAACCGCTACTTAAAGTAGCGGATATATTAACCAGATAATTTTGAGATCAGTCCAGGCAAAAGTTAACTGCTACATAAAACAGAAGTTATATTCTCCAAATAATTTTGAGATCACTCAAGGAAAAATTTCACTCCATGATAAATTTAACCGCTACTTAAAACAGCGGTTACATTCTCCAAAAAAAATGTAACCACTTCTTAAAGAAACGGTTATATTCTCCGGGTAATAGTTAACATCTGCTTTAAGTAGCGGTTAAGTTTTGGCTTAGTGAGTGTTT
Organism: Agapanthus africanus; assembly: GCA_030015575.1. NCBI lineage: Eukaryota > Viridiplantae > Streptophyta > Magnoliopsida > Asparagales > Amaryllidaceae > Agapanthus > Agapanthus africanus. The sequence goes on from CM057337.1 coordinate 109,348,167, forward strand.
GAGGTCTTTGACTATTTAACCTCTATTTTAAGTAGCGGTTAAATTTGAACTCATATAATGAATTGATACCACACTATTTAGCCGCTGAATTAAGTAGCGATTAAATTCTCTATACCAAACAATTTAACAACAATATTAATTGACACAACCAATGTCAACAACAACATTAATTCACACAGCCAATATCAACAACTAACGCTGAATCGAGTATCATTCTATTACATCAAATATAATTCATTTAAAACAAATGTCATTCATTTGCCAAAAAAATTAGGCCTTTCTTATATCAAATATCATTCATTTACATCAAAAATTATTCATTTACATCAAATATCATTCATTTACAATAAACTATTCGGAATAATCAGACGGTTCGTTCAAGTTCCATGACGGACTCGATTGACCAGGATGTATGTCTTCTACATGTTATGTTGGTCTTCTCGGACAAGTTCTTTTGTTATGGAATGTTAATTGGCTGCATTCTCCGTATACCCTATTCTTATTTTTCCCATCACTTTTTTTATTATCGAGCCAAGATTTCAACCGATTCTTTTTACAACCCCTAAGGTTAGAGTGCAAAGGATTTTGAATTTTTGAAATATCATCTTTCATGGATTTCAAATCATCTGTCGCTTCATCTACCAAGTCTTATTTCACACTCGGTATTTCAGTTGTAAGTTCAGATAATCGTATCGCAAGTTTGGACATTTCCACAAGCATAACTTTGTATCCGGTCTCTGACGCAACACCTTTCATGGCAAGTAGATTGAACCCGTTGCATAAATAACTATACCGCGATGTTTCATTCATCTGTACAGAAGATGGTACAACACTCGTCATGAAAATATTTTGGTTAACATTTCTCTTCCATCTTGGCAAAATATATTCAGAGGGTATGATATTCACATTTTTGGATAAAAAACTCTGAATATATGCCTACATAATAGTTCGGTTGATTCAAAATGATTGAAAATGCACTTGAAAATTGCCCTTTTTTCGTATATTGGACAAAATATACTCCTCGCTTGACTTTCTTCGGACCAGGCAACACGTTGAAACTTTATATCTTGTTGTCATGTTGAATTTTGAAACTTTCTCGATATTAAATGATTGAGATTTCAGGAGCTCTACTTGAATCTTTTTAAAAATGCTTTTAGTGTAAACTTTGGAAGCGTCTAATTCCAATGGTATATTTGTTGCACACTGTTCTCCGCCGAAGGACGCGACCGGGACGTTGGGACGTCTGGCCTGAACTTCAAGGGCAGATGTTATTTGGTGCTATCCGTCCACCTCTCCGAAGATGCCAAGTTGATTTATGACATCATGTATCGAAGGTTTAAACGGATGCGGCCGATGTAGCAGACTTCGTCAGATTCCCCCTCCTTGAGGGGTTTTTTGATTGTGGGGACGCTCTTCCCTACAGGCGCAAGCCCCTGCAGTTAATTATGCTACCGCATCGCGGTAACCACTTTCTCCTTCTCCAGATGGTCACTTTGTGTCGTGTGTGTTTGTTTTATGTTCGGTTGCCCGTGGATTGTATACGGAGACTAATTTGTATTGTCGTCCGTAGGGCATGGATTAGTCCAAATCCGTATCTTCTTAGATTTGGGTTTGGGTTGGGTTTAAGAATCGTTACTCTCATTTGAGACTAAGATCAACTTAAACGTTTGTTAAGGATACGTTAGTCTAATTTTAGACTAAGATCAACTTAACCATTTGTTAAGGATACGTTGGTCTAATTTTAGACTAAGATCAACGTATCAGGATCATTTAGATCCAACAAAAGAGCATTTGGGCTCTATTGTTTAGTTTAGGGACATTGCGGTCCAAGGTTAAGGACATCATAGTCCGTGGGTTTAAGGACCCCATAGTCCAAGGTTAAGGACATCATAGTCCATGGGTTAAGGACCCCACGGTTCAAGGTTAAAGAGATCATAGTCCATGGGTTTAAGGACCCCACGGTTCAAGGTTAAGGACATCATAGTCCATGGGTTTAAGGACCCCACAGTCCGAGGTTAAGGACATCATAGTCCATGAGTTTAAGGACCCCACAATCCGAGGTTAAGGACATCATAGTCCATGAGTTTAAGGACCCCACAGTCCGTGGAATGTCTGGTTGTCGGGACCCGTCACCTCTCTTAAGACGTTGAAGGATTACAACGACAAATATCAGAGGAGTAAAGAGATGCCTTGAACCAATATTGGTTGGGGGATCTGTAATTGGATTGATTTAAGGATCGTTAATCTCGTTTGAGATTAAGATCAACTTAAATGTTTGTTAAGGATATGCTAGTCTAATTTTAGACTAAGATCTACTTAACAGGATCATTTAGATCCAACAAAAAAGCATTTGGGCTCTGTTGTTTAGTTCAGGGACATTGCGGTCCATTGTTAGTTTAAGGACATTGCGGTCCAAGGTTAAAGACATCATAGTCCATGGGTTTAAGGACCCCACAGTCCGAGATTAAGGACATCATAGTCCATGGGCTTAAGGACCCCACAGTCTAAGGGATGTTTGGTTGTCGGGACCCGTCACCTCTGAAGACATTGAAGGATTAAAATGACATATATCAGAGGAGTGCAGAGTGTACCCTTGAACCCATTTTGGTTGGGAGATCTGTAGTCCAATTTGGGACTAAGATCAATTAATTAGATTATGAGCACATGGGCACAGTTAAATCTGAATAGAGGACTTATGGCCAACTTGGGCTAAGTCCAACTAGATTTAAAATGTTGGACCTTTGTTTGGGCTGTTGAACATTTGTCTGGGCTCAGCTCCCCCCTCTTTTATAATGCTAAGCAAGGGTATGGGTTCTGATAAGATTTTTATCTTTATTGAGTGCTGAGCACTCATATGCCATATGAAATGATCAATCTTGGAAAACAAGGGTGTATTTGAGGTTCAGTCAAAGGGGAGTCCTGCCTCAGGAAGACTTAGCTAATTTGGACTAAAACTGGTTCGAATGTAGTGTTAAACACTAGCACATATTTGGCGATTACGTGTTCCCACGTGTTGCAAAATAGTGTTGAACACTAGGGATGAAGTGCTTAAAATAGTGTCAAACACTAAAAAAAATGAAGCGCTCACGTGAGGACATGTGATGCAGGGTTCCTAGGCACACTAGTGAGGTCTCCCAAGCCATCAACCATGGCAATTTCAAAAATTATGGTGCCTACAAACCCTAAACTACGGATCGATAACTAGATGTCTAGGCGAAAAGAACTAGTTAACAATTAACTAAGGGAATACGGAAATACAACCTTTGTAGATCCGGTGCTCCACCTCCATAGCTCCGCAACGAGGTCCTCTCCGCTGTCCAAATCAAATCCGGGCTCTAGGATCGGCTTCGTCGGAGAATGGGCAAGCTAGGTCGTCGATGTCCATGCCGAAGATGATCTACGTCGAGGCATCGATGAATCAATCTCCACCTTCACCAAACCGTGAAAAGTTGTGAAGGAAACACACTCTACTACTTGGCAAGAGGTAGAGGATGAAGAAATAGGAAGTGGGTAGACTTTAGAATTGGATTTCTCACTCATTTCCATCACTTGCCATTGATGGGGCAAGCTTTCTTCACTTGAAGAAATGGAGGAAGAAGAAGAATGTTATGATAAGTTAATTCTAAAATGAAAAGAATAATACATTCTTATCATCTTAGAACCATGGTTTAGTGTAGAGAATTAATCATGGTTGAGTGGTATGGTTAGGGTTAAGGATGAGATAAGAATAGTGGACTAAGTCAAAGCTTCATGAAGCTTTAACAAAACAACAAAAGAAGCCACCATTCTTTTTCTCATTTTCTTTTATTCATTTATCAAAAATAAATGGATAACTAAATAAGATAAATGAATAACAAATAATAAACCCTAACCATCATCTTAACCTTTGTTTAATTCTATACACTTAACCAAAATCCATGTATCATCAAACATGATACAAACATGTGCACAAAATCATATCGCATATTTAATGCGCACACCCGAGTGAGAAAATCCATCTTAAGTAAACCGATACTAGTTGATGCAAAGTAATATATCAAATATATAAATATGCATTAAATCATTAAATCAACACTTGATTCAATGACCCGGTTATGTCGCACACAACCGACTAGTATACAATATATCGGCTTATCGAATCAACGCTTGAATCGATAACTAGGTTATATCACATACAACCATTCGATATATTTATCGCGAGAATAGAATACGGTATCACATACACGCATTATTCTCGGTCCCGCACATATCTCATATGCGCTCCTATTTCGTTTCGCTTGAGCCAGGAAACCTCTGTGTAGGACTCTAAAGACTCGTCAATACGCCAGCAGCAGATGATGATCATATCAAGCATCCACAAGCCGCAAGCGGTCTGCTAAACGTAACGGCCACCCGGGTATTGAGCGATCTGAAGATCGACGAGCAAGCCCGCTCACACTCCAGTGAATCCGACCAGTAACACTACCGTACAGTCCGGTCTGATCGTCTGATATGTCGCATATCTCGCCTAGGGGTGGTAAACGTCAGACCCCAATAGCTCAATAAGTCGTGTCGATATGAGGTCTATAACTATTCGAGAAACTACTGGTAACACTTACCAGTAAATCTCAGCAACCCTGGCCAGGGATTTCCTGTTATAGCCAATCGAACACAGCGCAACATCAACCCCCATATACCGGGAGAGACGAATCCCCTCCTATCGCTCATTGCCTCCATGTGACTCGGGACTGTACCCAAAAACCACCGTTTTGCACGCCCTCTTGGACGTGGTAAGATGGAAATCAAAGCACAGTGGGAACCACACAAGACTCTATGACGATCTCGGGTCAACAGACTACTCTGTACCAGTGTCACCAGAGAACTGCCATCTGACGTGAGGTATAATACCATCTGGGAGTTCTCGGCGAGTCCGTCCAGTGTACCCAGTCTCTACTGAACACCCGTATATCATCTCTGATGTCAAACACCGATGGATATGGGATCATCCATCGCCCATCTACATGGGTCGAGAAGGTACACGCTAGTCTACTCTGGTATATCGATGCCCCGTCTCGATACACCCACGACTAGGGACTTTGAAGGATGTACTTATGGACTACCATGTCCCCACTAGTATGATCCGCATCATAGTCCAGGTAGTCAAGTACAGATCCTAAGGGCTTTACCAACATGTAACAGAGAGACAATCAGTATACATGTTAAGGTAAAGTTCAACCAGATAGCATACTATCATGTCGAGCAAGAAAGTCCTCCCTATATCTGTCCCAGCATCCACTACAATATACATCCTATGTATAGTAATGGCCTCTAGGGCATACATATAACTAACAATCTCCCACTTGCACTAGGGCCATCTGTAGCAGTGGTTGCAGTATCTCATACTCAACCATCCCATAAAAGTGTCTCTCTCTGGGAACAGGCCTTTGTGAGTGGATCCGCAGTGTTTGTCCTCTGAGTCTACTCTCCTAACCTCGATCTCCCTGGAGATCAACCATCTCCATGATCAGGTGATACTGCCTTAGAATATGTTTGGATCACTAATGGGACGGGTGTTCCTTGGCATAAGCCACAACTCCATTGTCACACAATGGGAGGAACATAGTTCATCTCATGAACCAATATTACACCCAAACATCCTCTTTGGTAGCATCTTAAGTAGCGATGTATCCTGCCTTTATCGTCTAGTATGTCATGGTATCTAGCTTGGAACTCTTCCAACATACCGTCCCTTTACTGAGGGTAAAGACAATGCCTGCGACTGACATTCAGTCGTCCTTATCACCCTGGAACCTTTCCAGTGATTCTCCTCAGGATCGATTGATACCATCTCACTACAACTAGTGAGAATCCTAACATCCAATTAAATCTATCTCATAGATCCAAAATCCAGGATTTAGTAGGTATCACTTTGATCCTAAGTGGAGAATCATTGTGATAAGCGGAGATTGATCGAGCGTAGCATAGGAAACTCCTTCCCTATCAAGAGTATGTCATCCACGTACTCTACGAGGATCGTCACCATACTCCCTACTACCTTTTTGTTTATACAAGGTTCATCTACCATTTTGATGATGTCAAACTCTTTGACTACTTCATCAAAACAGACGTTCCAACTCCGCGATGCCTGCTTTATCTTATAAAGCATCTTGCTCACGTTTCCGCTGCTCCCACTGTCTACGAAGCCCTCTGGCTGTGTACTTATTGACGCTCTCTTCTAAATCATCATTTAGAAAAGCAGTCAAGACACCCAACCACCAGATATCGCAGTCATGGTATGTAGCCGTGACAAGTAGGATCTGGATGGACTTAAGCATAGCTACTGGAAAAGATTTCATCATTATCCACGCCTGGTCGATGACGAAAACCTTTAACAATTCTAGCTTTGAAAGTCTCAACTTTTCCATGTACACCAAGTAATCTTCTCAAGATATACTTGCTCCTGATGGGGATTTAACCCTTCAGATATAGCAACCAAAGTCCATACTTTGTTGGTGTATAAGGATTCCATCTCAGATCGATAAACATCCAGCCATTCTTACAGAGTCTTACTCCTGATGGCCAGCTCGAAACTAGTTGGGTCATCATCTCATGATGTAATCCTCGCTCCCACTGTCATAGAGGAATCGAAGTATCTCTCAGGTGGGTGAGGAACCCTACTAGATCGGCGGAGAGGCTGAGGTTCGTTGGTATCTACTGAATCCCTTGGTTCTATCAAATCATCTGCTGCAGTCTGTATAGCTGGAACATTTCCAGTTCTACATAACTGACCTTGCCTCGAGCTTGTCCGGATTTTGCTTTCAGACATAGGCCGGACAACCCCAAATCTTAACTAGCTTAAGACATGGGCTCTTCCCTTTCCATATGGAGTGGTAGGTAACTGATTTGATTCGAACCCTATTCAATAGGTATGCAGCTTCTCAAGTGCATAACTCCCAAAAAGGAAATAGGTAACTCAGTAGTACTCATCATAGAGCACACCATATCAAATAGGGTGTATCTGCTCCGCCCTGACATACCATCGTGCTATGGTGTATTCAGAGGAGTAATGCTGAGAGAGAATCTCATTCTCCTTTAGAATAATCCAGGAATTCCGTGCTCAAGTATTCTCCTCCTTGATCGCATCAAAGGACATAATACTTATACCCGTATTCTGGTTCTCTACTTCTAACTTATATTCTGTGAATATCTCAAAAGGTTCGGACTTGTGTTTCATCAAGAACAAATGTCTGAATCTAAAGAGATCATCAGAGAACGTAATGAAGTATTAAGAACCAGTCTTGGCATGTGTAGACAGGGGATCTACATACATCAACATGTATCATCCCAAGAGTTTACCAACTCTTTCTTTGTTTCCATTAAACAGAGCTGTGGTCATCTTATCTTTGTAACATGACTGGCGAGCTTCATAAGATGTAAATTCAAACTGATTTAAATATACATCTATATGTAACTCTAGCCAGTCGGGTCGCATTGATCTGACCTAGTCTACAATACCTCAAGAAGAATTCGTTCATTTCTGAACTCTTCCTCTTGTGTGTGTTCCATATACTTAGAACTGTAGTTTGATTTAGAACATCAATGCTTTTAGATAACGTGCCTGATCCGATCAACTTTTGATATAGGAAATGTTCAAAACATTATCCAACAATACAAAATTATATCCTTTCTTTACTAATAAAGAGACAGATATGATTTTGTATATCAGGTTCGGTATCTAATAACATTCGTTCAGAATCAATGTATTCTAGTAATACAGGGTGACAGTGACCAACAGACTTGGCTGCAACACTTGCCCCGTTTTCTGCCTCATGAAACTTATCACCCGTTCTCAGTTCTCTACCTTTCTGTAGCCCTATGTAACATATTACATATCAGGGATCCTGATCCGGTATCATATACCCAGGACGTAAAGGATACTGAGAAACAGTTCTGTATAATGAACACACCCGAAGATGATGCATCAGCATGCACTCTCTTCGTTTGGGCGGCACGGGAAATCTGGTATTCCCCAATTTCCTGCTCTGTCTTATAACAATTATAAGTTGGAGCGGGACCAACGTTCCCCAGCTCAGTATAACAAGCGGGTTCGGTCAATTTTCCGTATTATTATCTTGATTAAGGCGTGATATGGTCGCTACCTGGAGAGAGAGAGAAGAAAACACTCAGCGTGCGCTCTGTCAAGAATAGATTGGTTATTATTTTATCTAATCAGGATGGCTCCCACTGCTTTTTATCAAATCTTCCTTCAAACCCTAAAAGGAAAGACTAGCCGGGATTAATTACACACTACAAGTTCGCCAATCTTTCAGCCAGGCCAGTGTCGGTACTTTGAGGGAGGTCCCCCGTGCTTTCGCACGAACCTAATTACTGTAAACCTCGTTTTCCCAGAGGCGTAACCTCGTTAACACCTTTCTAGACACCTACTTGATCGGCTAATTGTAATGTATAAAACTCTCCCAGGAGTAACTCTTACTCGCAGCAGGTATCGGGATCCAACTATCTCATAGAAGGTATGCAATCTCATTGCAAATTTCAACACTTGAAATTCCCGATAATGTTTTGCCCCTAGCAGCTATATGACCTTAACATAGTCAACAAATCATAAGTGCTAGTCAAGTTCAACCCGTCATTTCCCGATTGAATTAAACCCACCCGCACGACCCTTAACATAGTCAACAAAGTCGCACGACTACCCTAATCCAATCGCATCATATGCTAATACAGATAACCAATAGTTAGCTACCGCACACTACGCCTTAACATAGTCAACAAACGTAGCACGAATACTAACTAGTACTTATCTGAAATGACGGAGGGCTACGACAGGTTTTTCTGAAAAACTATTGCGTAATGAACTTGATATCGTTGTAGGATCGAATGAATTTTGAAATGGAGTGCTTTTGAGGCTTTTCTAGTTTTGCTAAAGGAGTCACTCCCGGTGAAGGGATCGTCGGTCCTTTCCTCGTCGAATGAGGTGCGGGATATATCACATATATCGCTGTGCAAAGCAAAAAACACTTAAAAGCAATCAAAAGACAAACCGAGTGTGTAGCATCTGCCAGTTATTGCTAAAGGAGTCACTCCCGGTGAAGGGATCTCGGTCCTTTCCTCATCGAATAAGGTGCAGGATATATCTCATATACCGCTATGCAAAGCAAGAACTGTAGCCACCTGTTTTATTTTGAAATTCGATTCTACAACATCTTAGGTTTCTTTTATTTCATTAATCACATTAATGAAGTCCCATCATTTAAGTGCCTAATCATCACAGATAGATATGACGTACACTTATGCCATCCGCATTCGCCTCGATGTCCCCTTGTGCACCGTTAGGTTAGGTAACTAACGGCAGAGCAGGGCAGGGCTAGCGCGGGTGTAAAACATAAGTAACGCCTATATAATATATCATATATACTATATACTATATCCATCACAGAAACATCACATGATCTCATCACAGATATCGCAGCAGAAGAATCATATGAAATATTGGATATACTAGGACGTCCGTGTTTTCAATACGAGCCAGTATAAAACACGGATTCCACGGTCGTGATGAATAGCCAAACCCACACCCCTAGACCCCTACGAGAGCGGCAAGCAACCCTACCAATTCTGGAGTTAGGAGACCCGGACTCGACTCCTCGAGTTGGTCTCCCACTGGACTCCAGAACCCGGTTACTTGTGCCCTCCTCCTTGGGTCTATCCTAGTGCGGAAAAGTAAATAATATACAACAGGTGACAACTCCCGCAACCTGGAAGCGCCCCAATAAAAGAATATTACATACAAGTTTTTACATGAATGAAAATGAAAAACACTCATCTCACATAAAAAAACCCGGCTATTCAAACACAACGATCCAATATAACATATCCAGCAACACATAACATCACATGTCATCAACGTAAGTAAATATGTCCATCCCAATTGTCGTTGACATATAGCAACGAAACCGGCGATATCACATATTACACTTACGGTCACAGAAAAGAAAGTGTAAAACTACAACAGTTGGAATCCGCAACCTCCTCAGACATCACATGCCTGACCAAATGAATTACTTAGACATCGCATGCCTAAAAATTATAAACGCCGCATTTTAGTCTCAAAATCGAAAACACTTTTCAATACCAAGTCGGGCAATTCAACAAGATTCCCGACATCCTGATCGAATGCTCGTCGCAAACTTCAGTAGACGGCCGCACCCCCGATACCGTCGACGAAGTGCACCAAGGCGGAACACCGTTGCCGCGAGCACCCGAACGGATGCTTTCGGCGGCGGGGTTCTCCTACAGTCACTTGGTCGGGGCTATGGAGTGAAGCTGTCTATTAAGTTTACCCGGCGAGTATCCGCGTATGCTACGTGATTGCGACGGACTTTTGATCACATCAAAATTTCGTAGCAACCGATCAAGTGAGACTAAACCGCTAGATTTATAACATTCATTCAGTTATCTCATAACTACATGTGAATTCCAATTATTGTATCCCATTCCGGATAAACAGAAAATGTTAAATTTTCCGATCGAACAATCGAACACCCAAGTTTTCCCGATACATATCAACACATGAAACAAGTCTAACAACATTCCGTTCGTGCCTCAGTACCAACGGTCCAGCCGTAGAAGGGTCAAGCCAACGCCTCACATGTGGCACGCCGTACTGCCCCAAACCCGAAGGTTCAAAGGGCAGTTCAAGACGGTCACATAATCGAGTTAAGGTTTGTGTCTTCTAGAGGGACCATCGCGTTACTTGCACTACTTAGAACGTCATTAAACTACGGAAAAATCCAACACTTGGAAATTTCCCGACAGGGGAAAAATTGGGTATTTATATCCGGTCGAACTTTTTAACATATTCTAAAATTTATCCGGAAAGCCACACAGACAAAATTTGATACCCCGATCGAAATACCGAATCCCCAAAACAACTGCAGAAATTTCAACTCTTGAAAAATTATTAAAAATTCCCAGAAACACCAGCACAGTACAATAAGAATTACTGTAGAAAACAAGCTGCGCAAAACGACAAAATGGCCGCTCTTCCGCCGCACAAGCATAGCTCGTGCCGCGGAAGCGCCGCGCTTTGAAGGAATTGAGTGCACGAAATTTACAGTATTTCTTATAATTGCCTGCTGAGTTTTCTGAATATTTTTAATGTTGAAAAATCCCAGATTTTAAAAATTGTACAGAGAGCAACTTTGAATCGGGGTTTCGAGTTCGTTCGGACTTCAATTTCCGTCTGGACTTCGCCTAAGGCTCTAGCTAGGCTCTGATACCACTGCAGGGTTCCTAGGCACACTAGTGAGGTCTCCCAAGCCATCAACCATGGCAATTTCAAAAATTATGGTGCCTACAAACCCTAAACTACGGATCGATAACTAGATGTCTAGGCGAAAAGAACTAGTTAACAATTAACTAAGGGAATACGGAAATACAACCTTTGTAGATCCGGTGCTCCACCTCCATAGCTCCGCAACGAGGTCCTCTCCGCTGTCCAAATCAAATCCGGGCTCTAGGATCGGCTTCGTCGGAGAATGGGCAAGCTAGGTCGTCGATGTCCATGCCGAAGATGATCTACGTCGAGGCATCGATGAATCAAGCTCCACCTTCACCAAACCGTGAAAAGTTGTGAAGGAAACACACTCTACTACTTGGCAAGAGGTAGAGGATGAAGAAATAGGAAGTGGGTAGACTTTAGAATTGGATTTCTCACTCATTTCCATCACTTGCCATTGATGGGGCAAGCTTTCTTCACTTGAAGAAATGGAGGAAGAAGAAGAATATTATGATAAGTTAATTCTAAAATGAAAAGAATAATACATTCTTATCATCTTAGAACCATGGTTTAGTGTAGAGAATTAATCATGGTTGAGTGGTATGGTTAGGGTTAAGGATGAGATAAGAATAGTGGACTAAGTCAAAGCTTCATGAAGCTTTAACAAAACAACAAAAGAAGCCACCATTCTTTTTCTCATTTTCTTTTATTCATTTATCAAAAATAAATGGATAACTAAATAAGATAAATGAATAACAAATAATAAACCCTAACCATCATCTTAACCTTTGTTTAATTCTATACACTTAACCAAAATCCATGTATCATCAAACATGATACAAACATGTGCACAAAATCATATCGCATATTTAATACGCACACCCGAGTGAGAAAATCCATCTTAAGTAAACCGATACTAGTTGATGCAAAGTAATATATCAAATATATAAATATGCATTAAATCATTAAATCAACACTTGATTCAATGACCCGGTTATGTCGCACACAACCGACTAGTATACAATATATCGGCTTATCGAATCAACGCTTGAATCGATAACTAGGTTATATCGCATACAACCATTCGATATATTTATCGCGAGAATAGAATACGGTATCACATACACGCATTATTCTCGGTCCCGCACATATCTCATATGCGCTCCTATTTCGTTTCGCTTGAGCCAGGAAACCTCTGTGTAGGACTCTAAAGACTCGTCAATACGCCAGCAGCAGATGATGATCATATCAAGCATCCACAAGCCGCAAGCGGTCTGCTAAACGTAACGGCCACCCGGGTATTGAGCGATCTGAAGATCGACGAGCAAGCCCGCTCACACTCCAGTGAATCCGACCAGTAACACTACCGTACAGTCCGGTCTGATCGTCTGATATGTCGCATATCTCGCCTAGGGGTGGTAAACGTCAGACCCCAATAGCTCAATAAGTCGTGTCGATATGAGGTCTATAACTATTCGAGAAACTACTGGTAACACTTACCAGTAAATCTCAGCAACCCTGGCCAGGGATTTCCTGTTATAGCCAATCGAACACAGCGCAACATCAACCCCCATATACCGGGAGAGACGAATCCCCTCCTATCGCTCATTGCCTCCATGTGACTCGGGACTGTACCCAAAAACCACCGTTTTGCACGCCCTCTTGGACGTGGTAAGATGGAAATCAAAGCACAGTGGGAACCACACAAGACTCTATGACGATCTCGGGTCAACAGACTACTCTGTACCAGTGTCACCAGAGAACTGCCATCTGACGTGAGGTATAATACCATCTGGGAGTTCTCGGCGAGTCCGTCCAGTGTACCCAGTCTCTACTGAGCACCCGTATATCATCTCTGATGTCAAACACCGATGGATATGGGATCATCCATCGCCCATCTACATGGGTCGAGAAGGTACACGCTAGTCTACTCTGGTATATCGATGCCCCGTCTCGATACACCCACGACTAGGGACTTTGAAGGATGTACTTATGGACTACCATGTCCCCACTAGTATGATCCGCATCATAGTCCAGGTAGTCAAGTACAGATCCTAAGGGCTTTACCAACATGTAACAGAGAGACAATCAGTATACATGTTAAGGTAAAGTTCAACCAGATAGCATACTATCATGTCGAGCAAGAAAGTCCTCCCTATATCTGTCCCAGCATCCACTACAATATACATCCTATGTATAGTAATGGCCTCTAGGGCATACATATAACTAACATGTGAGGCGCCCTAGGATTGGGCCAAGCTTCGTTTATTTTATTCTCAGAATATTCAAATAAGTGTTAAACACTTAATCTTTATGGTTATCACGTGTGGGCACGTGATGGATACCCATGCACTGGATATTAAAAGGATTTGCTAGGGGTCACGTGGGGACACGTAAGGGCGCCCATGCGTTCGATATTAATCCTTCAGTTTTTTCCATCTTCTCTTTTTTAAAGAGGTATTTGTCAGGGGTCACGTGGGGACACGTGAGTCACCCAAAATCGATTCTGCCCTTTTTATTTTGAGAAGTCTATTCAAGGGTCAAGTGGGAGCACGTGACCTAATCTTATTTGTTCTCTTTTAGTCATTGGAGGGGAGGGTCACGTGTTGCCACGTGATTATGTTGGGTACTTGATCTTTTTACGTGCATAGAGAGATAAATTCCTTATTCAAGAATTAAATTCTTCTTATAGGGTTAAACCCTAATTTTATTTAGAGGAATTAAATTTCTATATGTTCGAAAGAATTAATTTTTTAAACTCAATTCACCCTCAAAGTTTTGGATCTGCATGGCAGAATCTCCCCGGTGAGAATTAAATTCTCAACTTATGGGAAGATATGCTTCTGCAGATCTATTACCATGAAGAAGAACTAAGTTCTTATATTAAGGGTTAAACCCTATCTTTGTTGGAGGAATTAAATTCCTATGTGCTTTGTGGGAGAATAAAATTCTCTGAACTTAGGTCTTCCCTTAGCTTTTAGATCTGCATGGCAAAATCCCCCCGATGAGAATTAAATTCTCAACTTATGGGGAGATCTGCTTCTGCGGATTTTCAACCAAAGGAAGAACTAAGTTGTTATTCAGAAGAGTTAAACTCTTAGTTTGAGAATTAAATTCTCTTTTTGTTTTGTGGGAGCTTATAGAATGATCTCTTTCCCTCTTTTACCCAGGGTTTCTTTCTTTTCTGAAAAGATCTTCTTCTTTTTGAAGAATTAAATTCTCTTCTTCTTTTTTTCTGTTGTTGTATCTCTCCTTTTTCTCTTCTCTTCTTAGCTCCTACTTATAGGAGAAAGAAAAGAATCAGTTTGTTTAGTCAATCTTTTATTGAAAAATTTTATTGATTTTATAACCAACATGATCTGTTAGATCACTCGGTGAATTTTATTCACCATTGGATTTTTAATCCAAAAGATATTTTATTTGTTGTTCCTAGCAGATTTTAGGAAAATCTTTCCTTATATAGAATCTTTCTATAAATTGGTGATTTTTAATCACCATTGAATTTTTAATCCAACAGTGCTCCACTTTATAGAGCGCAATCTTTTTGTTTTGGAAAGATCTAGGGAAATATTAGGGTTTTTTGATTTCCCTTAATTAGAATTCAAATCTATTAGTTCAGAAGGTTTAAGAGCCTATCACGTGTTAGCACGCGACCCCACTAATTGACCATTTAATTAGAATTTAATTCTATTAGTTCAAAGATCTTAGGAACCTATCACGTGTTGGCACATGACCCCCTGTCACGTGTGGGCACGTGATGCCCCATTTAGGGTTTTCTTTCCATTAACTCAGAGAGTTTTTAAGACCCTATCACGTGGTAGCACGTGACCCACTGATTATGTATTTAACCAGAATTTAATTCTATTATTTTAAGAACTCGGGAACTCGTCACGTGTCGGCACGTGACCCCTGGTCACGTGTGGGCACGTGATGCCCCGTTGGGGTTTTTTTCTTGCTGTTTTATTATACCTTTTAATTCCTTTCAGTGGGTTTAAAGGCCCATCACGTGTGGGCACATGACCCCTTTTGATCAGAATTCAATTCTATTAGTTCAAAGGGTTCAGGAACCCATCACGTGCTGGCACGTGACCCCATCTCAAATTGTGTATCTCAGCGCCTATAACTTTGCTCATAGAAGGTCATGTGTCCTCACGTGATACCCGATCACGTGTGGACACGTGATGCTCCTCTTGTGTATTTCCTTACTGCTTTATTCAGTTCCCACGAGGGAACACACACATACGATTCGTGCATAGCGTATCAAAATCCATTCTTTTCTCATGTTCGTATTGTATCCGTAATGCACTTCTCGTTGTCATAACAAATTCTTTACTTGTGGTGTTCCAATTAAGATAGGCATAAAAAAAGCATTCATACTCTCACTATATCCGGTTGTTCGCATTCCTGGAGAAATGTATCTTGATGTATAAACCGGTATCCATTTCTCCCGTATATCGTACATTATTGAAATCCATTTATGCCCACTAACTTGATAATTTACATCAAGCGCGGTTCACTTATATTCAAATTTCTTAACTGTCAAATTTTTCTGCACAGAACAATTGAAATCCTTTCGAAAAACGATATCCTGATGATATAAACTCTGCAATTTCTCCAGATACTTCTGACTAATATGCCATATGCAATAATGATGTCTTGTGTTCGGAAACACCTTGGCAATAACATTTGTCCTAGAATGATCTTGATCGGTGATTATAGATAGCGGAGCTTTATTATTCACTGTAATTAACCATTGCTGAAATAACCCGGTGAAAAACTCTTCGGACTCATTCCGCATTGACGCCAAACCATCTTGGCAATAGCATTTATTATAGAATGATCTTGATCGATGATTATAGATAGCGGTGCCTTATTATTCACTGTAATTAACCATTGCTGAAACAAACTGGTGAAAGACTCTTTGGACTCATTCCGAATTGACGCCAAACCAAATATCTGTGATTTATAATGATGAATAATACCGGTGAATGGGGCGAAGGGAATTTGATATTTGTTCTTTCGATACGAAGTGTCAAAAATAATTGCATCACCGAAAGTTGTATAGGAATCTTTTGAGCGAGCATCGATGAATAAAAGGATTTCGATATAATTTTTTTCGTCATATTTTATTACGTAATTAAAATTAGACTCCTTAAGTTGAATGGATTTCAAATAAGCTAAAATACCTTGGGCATCCGATACGTCCATAGATTGATATCGACGTATTTTTCTCAATTCACTCTTTACACCGTTTAGCCCATAATCATGATTCTCTATCCCGCCATGACCTTATCCTAGTATTATATATATTTTGCTTGGACCAACCCCACCATCCTTCAAATTACGGATTTGACTTCTGTCGAATTTAGAAATAATTTTGTGACAAGATAGGTATTGCACCATTGACTGCGGTACAAATGAATGGTTGTGATCTCTTTTGTAAGAAATTTCTTTCCATCGATCGTCCTTTTTAACAACAAACATACGAGATTCGCACATGGATCCAATATAATTACTTCTCTGGAATGTCGAAAAAGATATTTTACGTTTTACATTGGGCTTGAAATGTTTAGGTATTGCGGCGTTGTTACATTCATATAGTCTGGAGATAGGTTCAATATTGCAAACTATACGACGAGTAGAACGAACTCTGATAGCACATCCCATATTTCGAGCATAAGCCAAATAACATTCATAAGTTGTTGGATATGTGTGCCCTAAAGGCCATCATTGTATATATATAGTGGATGCTTGGACATATGTATGTATAGAACAATTTTACTCGATATAATAGTATACTATTTGGTTTGTCTTTATATTAACATGTGTATATATTTTACTTATTATTACGTATGGCTAATATATGCTGATAAAGCCCGTAGGATTATTTCTTAACAACCAGCGTTATGATGGCGATCATACTTGTGGGGGCTGGGTAGTCCATAATCATATCCTTAAATGTCCCAAGTCGTAGGAGTATCGAGACTGGGTATCGATATTCCAGAGTAGACTTGTGTATATGTTTTTAGACCCCGACGAGGGGCGGTAGTTGATCCCACAGTCATTGGTGTGATGCACCTAAGATTGTATACAGGTGCTCACCGGAGGTGAGTACACCGGACGAACTCGCCGAGAAATTCTAGATGGTATTATACCAATTGTCAGATGGCAGTTCTCATATGACATGTGTATAAATTAGTCTTTAGACCTGAGATTGTCATTTGTCTCGTGTGAGTTCCCGTTGTATTTAGATTACTACCCTACCACGGCTCTACTGAGTTGTACAAACAGGTTTTAGTTGGGTACAGTCCCGAGCCACATGGAGGCAGTGAGCAATTGTTAGGGATTTGCCTCTCCCGGTATAGGAAGTCGATGTCACACTGTGTTCGGTTGACCAATACCATAAGAGCTTGGCCAAGGAAGATGAGATTTATCGAAAGTTAGATCAGTAGTTTCTCGGATTGGTCCTGAGCCACATCAGCAAGAATTATCGGGTTATTAGGGTCTGACGTTTTTCACCCATAGGCCCAGTATGCGATACTCTTAGACGAAGAGACCAAACTGTACGAATATTGTCACAGACAGGCTCAGTAGGGGTATAGATGAATTTGCTTGTCGGCCTTCCATTTTGACAGATACCTGGGTAGCCGTTACGTACAGCTAGTGCTGCTGATGTGCTTATGGTTATCGATTTATCCACAACTCACTGCCAGCGTACTTTCGAGTGTTTAGAGTCCCACACAGAGGGTTTCTCTGGTTCAAACGAAATGATGTAGAGTCGGTATGTTTATACGTGCATAGTTCCGATTAAATATGTGTACTAGTTCCACGGAATTTAATCGAACGGGTAGTCACTACTACAAATAAGGGTTTCCCCTACGGATAAATCCGTAGGGGCAACCTACTGCCCCTACGGATATATGCGTAGGGGCGAAAAAATACCCCGTAGGTGCAAAGGCCGCAGGTGCAAGTTGAGGCCCTGAACTTGCCCCTATGGGCAAATTCTTGCCCATACGGATTTATGTGTAGGTCCTGTTGCCCCTACGGATTAAGCCGTAGGGTATAAGATTTTATATTATTTACGGAATTTTTTAATATATTACTTGTACCTACGGACATGTCCGTAGGTCCATGTACTACCCCCTACGGATATGTGCGTAGGTACGTTTCCGTAGGGGCAGAATATCAGGATTCCTGATATTTGGCCCCTACGGATAACGCCGTAGGGGAGAGGCAGTGGCCCCTACGGATATGTCCGTAGGGGCATTCCCAACCCCCTGGCACTGAGATCAGAGGGGAAATATCAGTTACTTCTGATATTTTGCCCCTACGGATATATCCGTAGGGGCAACATGTGTGCCTACGGATTAATCCGTAGGTACATATTGTCTGTATTTTTTTTTTAAAAATGGGCTGCTTGATTTTTTCCCGCCCTGTGCAC
Source organism: Agapanthus africanus (assembly GCA_030015575.1). Taxonomy (NCBI): domain Eukaryota; kingdom Viridiplantae; phylum Streptophyta; class Magnoliopsida; order Asparagales; family Amaryllidaceae; genus Agapanthus; species Agapanthus africanus. The sequence goes on from CM057337.1 coordinate 109,366,886, forward strand.
AATAATATATGCATCAATCAAATCATATATTGCAGTATTCATAATCACATCTCACGCATATATATAATATACAAAAGAAACCCAAAAACTGATTATGATATAAATACAAACCAATATCAATATCGTTTCAAAATGTAGTACAATGTGTATGATATAAATAAATACATGTTTCAAAAAATAAGAACCAAAAATCTACCCTAGCTCGGTCCAGCTCCACCTCTGAATAACGATAGAATAACGCGCGCCTGCTCCTCGGTCAATAAACTCTGCAATTCGTCGCGAGCGGGAGTCTGAGCGGCATGTGGAGCTGGCGATGTGGTCTGCGCAGCCGCCGTCGAGATAGTCGCTTGCGGAGCCACGGCTGCGGGAGTCTGAGTGGGCGGTGGAGCTACAGGAGCTGTCTGCGGAACCGCAGCCGATGTAGTGGCTTGCGGAGCCGCAGCCGAAGGAGATGCATGTGGAGGCTCGGCCGATCTACCCTGTCGCGTCTGGACATAACGTGTGTAAGAAGCGTGTAAGAACTGTGTATTATTCGAATTCGTATCATTATTAAGTTATTTCGAAACCCTGTTTGGATATCTAGTTTGGAAAAGCGTTGTTTATTTTAATTACATATGTATGTATGATTAATCAAACTTAAGTCTAAAACCAAATAAGCTCAAGCTACGTACTAATTATGGATATGTTGATATGTATATAATATGAAATGATATTTTACTATAAAGTAGTATACATACCAGCATCTCCTTCAACTCCTGAACGGTGGCCCTCAAGCTATCCAGTTCCTGATGGACATGTCGGTCACTGGAGACGGAGGAAGTAACCGCCGGGGTGGAGTCCAACCTCATATGGGCCCTGCTAGGGCCCAATCCCCGGCCTCTCTCCCAACCTCCGTGGTGCCCTCCGTGTGCGGCGTCCAGAACTGGGGTCAGCAGCCTCAGATCGTTCTGTCCGGTAAAATCGATCCCCGAGGCCTGGGCCTACTCAACCACCCGCTCCTACACCCACATTAAGCAGTAAAGTATAAGTATAAAATTTAAACTTGAACCTTCCAAAACTAAAATTTCAAATTTGGGTAGAAAAAATATTAACACTTACGCAGTACTCCTGGGTAGCGACGTCGGGATATTGAAGCTCGCCCGTGGCGGGATCTGTCGAGGTGCAGTGGACGGCAAGATATGCGGACAGCACGCTCGGTGTACCACCTGATGCCACGGTCCGAGATGTCTGCAATATTAGAAAGTAACTCTTAATATTAGAAATATTAGAGAATAACTCTTAATATTGCAGAATATTAGAGAATAACTCTTAATTTACCGATAACTCCATGGCTCGAGTAATGTTCCTCGAGCCACCTGTGTAAGTGGGGCGACCCCTCTTCGCCGACTTTCTGTTCTCCGTATTCTGAGCGGCCTGTTTCTGCACAACGCATTAACATTTAGTTTTCTAATTAAGAAACACAAAGAAATAAATTATATCATAAATAATGAATTAAATTTAAAATACATACCTATTTACGTTGGGAGTCGAAATAAGCGCACAATAGAGGCCATGTCTCTACGTCGACTCTCGCAAACGCCGGAGTAGATAGGAGGGCCGCTCTCTCTGCCTCGGGGGTCGCCATCCACAGGGAGTAGCAGTCGGCCTTCAGCTCATTCCTGTTGTATCGGACCTTGGCCTGCATGTTCTTCATCAGGCCATTGTACAGAGCATGAAGGTCGAGCACCCTCCCCGGATGATCAGGGTCGGCTACAGGCTGAAAATCGTAATCCAACTGAAAATACAAAAAAAACATTGTTATTAGATTGAAAGTGTTAATAATAAATATATTGGATAGATCAAATGAAAATATATATTAATACATACCCGAGCCTGATCAAAGAAGAGGGCGAATGAGCGCTGGTGCTGCTCGCCCCACTCAACGTGAAGTGGATAGTTCTTCACGATCCGGCTCTCGTCCCCCAAATACCGGCCGAACCTCTCGGCATGAGGACCGGTATAGCGATAGTCAAGGGTAAAAAATAGGGGGAATGCTGTCTCCTCCCTACCTCTATCAGGCCTCAGCCTATGGGACTGATTCGATCCTCGAGTCCCCCTCTGGGGATGGAGAGGCCCTGCGTCTGCACGAAATATCAAGACAATCAATAATAAGACAAAGTTGTATTAAGAAATCAAGGTTAAACAAAAATTCAAGTGTGGTATATACCTCCGGTGACTAGCGCACGAGCCTGGGCCCGAGCAGCAGCACGAGCGGGACGATAGTTCCTCCGGTGAGGAACAACCGGGGTCCCGGACCTGGACGCATCCCCTCCAACTATAAAATAAACATCGACGCTAAATTTCCATGAAGTTCATATTTATTCTATAGAACATATGTAAAATGAATAAATATTTTAAATTTATTCATACTAACCTGCAGACGATGCGGGGGGTATGGAAGCGGCAGGAGTGGCCCTGTGGAAGGTGTGGACGCACCACCTATAATTAGACAATTAAAAATAGATTATATAAGTAATTGCAAAAAGAATGTGTAGATCAATAATATAACGTTCTAAATCAATATGCATGCACTATAGGATATATAAACATACCCGCAGGTGCGGTGGTGTCACCACCTACAGCTAGACAATAATAAAAATTGCTAAGTAAGAGCAAAAGAAATGTGTGTATTTATGATATAGCATTCTAAATCAATATACATACACTATATGATATATAAACATACCTGGAGGAGCGGGGTGGCCTCTGTCCCAGATGTGGACGCATCACCAACAACTAGACAATTAAACATTGACAATATAAGTAATTTTGACATAAACATGCATGAATATCTGTAATATTACATTCAAAATGGATATGCGTGCAGTATACATGGAGGTGTGGCCAAATCAACACGGAAGGAGGCATCCGAAGGGGTCTCCGATCTGGGTGCAAGACTGGCCCTCTGAAGCTCCCTACGGAGCTCTCCGGGAGGCAGAACCGCTCTGCCTCTGCCTCTGCCTCTGCCGCGGCTGGAGCTCCTGCCGCCCCTCGCTGCTCCCGACATCGTCATCAAATCTAGATAAACGGTTCGTGGACGCATTAGACAATCATTAAAAGTATTGACTATATATGATCTAGAGTGTAAAATGTGAAGTAATAATATAACATTACTGATAACCTTTTTCGTTTCGTGGGCGCATCATACATATCTACTTGGATTTCATCGTCGATGTCATTTCTAACCCACGTAACTTCATGATCGGTCGAAGACAACCCGTCCTTCGAAACAGACGGTCGGAGCAGTTTAAGCCTTCTCTCTTCTTCGTCCTCATCGCTGTCCTCGTATTCTGGGACATCGTAGACATCTCTAGGTTTCCATCGGCATACAACACTCCACCCCGGATGCTTCAAACACTGTGAGTAGTATACTTGGAATGCTTGGTTCGGAAAGATAAACGGATCGTCCTGACCGTAAAATCGAAGTGTGTTCACACTGGTCAATCCATATTCATCTTTCCAAGTCCCAAGACTGCTTCTCCACCTGTCCGTATCGGTTCGCGGATCGTACCAAATACACTGGAATATATAAAAGGGTTCTGATCGTCCGGGATAGTGGATGCCGAGTATACAATTTAAGTACCCATAGTAAATCACACCGTCCGATCCTACCGTCGCAATCCCACTATTCTGAGTGGTTCTAGATGTTTCTATGTCCTTAACTTCGAATTTGTATCCAAGGACACCAAATCCTTTGTAATATGCAACCTCCATACTAGGAAATTGAGCTAAACATCTTGAATCACTCTCAAATGATGCAGACAAGTTCGGATCGTGGATCTAACAAAACAAATTTTACGATAAAATACATAACGATACAAGTTTAGATTAAAACTGATAGCAATAAAATGTTATTCGAATAACTTACATGATCTGTGACCCAATCACAAAAATTATCCTGATGGTATTTTTCCAAACGTTCTTCGTTCCAATCAGGATGCCCCTCACGTACCTCGTTAAAATGAGTTCTGTTTTCGACAAGTAATTGTGACATTAATATTATGTCATTTCATACACACACAAACACAGATATAACAATTAATCCAAAAGAACTTACTCTCTAATTTGTTCAAGATATGCGCAATTAAGCAAGATAAACCGGTATATCTTGTTGATAAACATAGTGTCTACCCTCTTATACTCGGCTTTACCATATGGCCCGTCTTGAATTCTTCGTGGTCGGTTAAGCCTTGTCTCAATGTTCTCGTCCAGATAGCGGGAACAAAATGTGGTTGCTTCATCAAGAAGATAACCTTGCATGATAGAACCCTCTGGTCGATTTTTATTGCGTATATACTTCTTAAGAGTGTAGAGGTACCTAATAAGAATATGTTGAATAAATAAATACGGGCATACATGACAACAATAAATTTATAAATTGCGCGAAACGAAAAATTACACGTACCTCTCGACGGGATACATCCATCGATATTGTACTGGTCCGGCTAACTTCGCCTCAGTTGCAAGATGAACCGTCAAGTGTATTATGATATCGAAAAATGACGGTGGGAAAATACGCTCAAACTTGCAAAGTATCAACGCAATAGAATTTTCTAGTTTATCCAGTGTCGCAACCTCCAGTGTTTTAGCACACAACTCCCTGAAAAAACAACATAGGTCGTTGATTACTAGACCAACCGTGTTAGTTATATGTATGCCCTAGAGGCCATTACTATACATTGGATGTATATTGTAGTGGATGCTGGGTCATATATAGGTAGGACTTTCTTGCGCGACATGATAGTACGCTATCTGGTTGCTCTTTATCTTAACATGTATACTTTCTGTCTCTCTGATTACATGTTGATAAAGCCCTTAGGATGTGTACTCGACTTCCAGGATTATGATGCAGATCATACTAGTGGGGCCTGGGTAGTCAATGAGTACATCCTTCAATGTTCCTAGTCGTGGGAATATCGAGACGGGGCATCAATATTCCATAGTAGACTAGCGTATATCTTCTCGACCCATGTGATGGGCGATGGATGATCCCATATCCATTGGTGTTTGACATCAGAGATGGTATGCGGGTGCTCAGTGGAGACTGGGTACACTGAACGGACTCGCCGAGAACTCCCAGATGGTATTATACCTTACGTCAGATGGCAGTTCTCTGGTGACACTGGTGCAGCTTAGTCTGTAGACCCGAGATCGTCATAGAGTCTTGTGTGTCTCCCACTGTGCTTTGATTTCCACCCTACCACGGCTCTACTGAGTCGTGCAAACAGGTGGTTTTTGGGTACAATTCCGATTCACATGGAGGCAATGAGCGATAGGAGGGGATTCGTCTCTCCCGGTATTGGGGGTTGATGTTGCGCTATGCTCGACTGGCCATAACAGGAAATCCCTGGCCAGGGTTGCAGTGACCTACTGGCAAGTGTTATCAGTAGTTTCACACATGTCATGGACTTCACGTCGGCATGACTTATCAAGTTTATTGGGGTCTGACGTTTACCACCCCTAAGCGAGATATGCGACATATCAGACGAACAGACCGGACTGTACGGTAAGTGTTACTGGTTGGATTCACAGGAGTGTGAGCGGGCTTGCTCGTCGATCTTCTGATCGCTCAATACCCGGATGGCCGTTACGTTTAGCAGACCGCTTGTGGCTTGTGGATGCTTGATATGATCATCATCTGCTGCCGGCGTATTGATGAGTCTTTAGAGTCCTACACAGAGGTTTCCTGGCTCAAGCGAAACGAAATAGGAGCGCATATGAGATACGTGCGGGATCGAGAATAATGCGTGTATGTGATACCGTATTCCATTCTCGCGATGAATGTATCGAATGGTTATATGCGATATAACCTAGATATCGAATCAAGGATTGATTCGATAAGCCGATACACAGGATACTAGTCGGTTATATACGATATGACCGGATCGTTAAATCAAGTATTGATTTAATGATTTAATGTATAATTATATATTTGATATATTACTTTGTATCAACTAGTATTGGTTCACTTTAAATGGATTTACTCACTTGAAATGCACATTGTATATGTGATATATTTTTTGTGCACTTGATTGTATCATGTTTGATGATACATTCTAGCTTGGGTTTGTGTAAAGAATTAAACCATGGTTAGTTAGTGATTAGGGTTTCATTTCATTTGCTTATTCTTTTATCTATTTATTTATTTATTTATTTTAGAATAGAAGAAAAGAGAATGGTGGCTTGTTTTGGTTGCTTGTTGAAGCTTCTTGATGCTTCGAACAAGTCCACCATTCTTGTCTCTTCTCTAACCCTAACCACTCATCTAACCTTAGTTAAATCTCTACACTAAACCATGGTTGAAGACATGATAAGTATTCATTTTTATTTTCTTTTTGAATAACTTATCATATCTTTTTCTTCTTCTTCTTCATCTTCAACATGAAGATAACCTAGCTACCATCAATGGCAACTAGTGAAAACAAGTGAGAAATCCAATTCTAAAGTGAACCCACTTCCTATTTCTTCATTCTCTACCTCTTGCCAAGTCGTATAGGGTGTTTTCTTCACAAGTTTCATGACTTGGTGAAGTGGGAGCTTGATCTAATGATGCCTCGACGTAGATCATCTTCGGCATCGAAGCCGACGACCAAGCCCGCCCATTTCTTCGATGAAGCCGATGCTAGAGTCCGGAATCCGATTTGGACAGCGGAGGGACATCATCGTGGAGCTTAGGAAGTGGTGGACCGGATCTACAAAGGTTGTAGCCCCTTTCCTCTTAGATAAATTCTTTTATTTGCATTGCATCGCCTATATATCTAGTTAACAATCCGTATTAGGGTTTGTAGGCACTTGTAAAATTTGAATTAGTCATGTTTGATCACTTGTGAGACTTCATTAGTGTGCCTAGGAACCCTACAGTGGTATCAGAGCCTAGCTAGAGCCTTAGGCGATGCGTAGACGGAGTTAGAAGTCCGATCGACCCGAAACCCCGACTTTAAACGGCTCTCTGGACATTTTTGAAAAACTGGGATTTTTCCAGATTAAAAATTCCTAAAAAATTCAGCAGGAAGACCTAAGAATTATGGTGCAAAACGAGAACCTATCTCATCTAAACCGCCGCGGAACAGCGGCAGAAGCATGACTTCTGCCGCGGTTCCGCGGCCATAAGGTCACATCATCCAATAAAATTTGCACAGTAATTCTTATTCTATGATGTTGGATTTTCTGGGATTTTTTAATATTTATTCAAGAGTTGAATTTTCTGGGTTGTATTGGGGACTCGGTGTATCGATCGGATTGTCTAATTTTGTCTGTGTGTTTTTCCGGGTAATTTTAGAATATGTTAAAAAGTTCGACCGGACATAAATACCCACCTTTTCCCCTACCGGAAAATTTCCAAGTGTTGGATTTTTCCGTGGTTTAAGGACGTTCTGAGTAGTGCAGGTTACGCGATGGTCCCTCTAGAAGACAACAAACCTTAACTCGATTATGTGACCGTCTTGAACTGCCCTTTGAACCTTCGGGTTTGGGGCAGTACGGCGTGCCACATGTGAGGCGTTGGCTTGACCCTTCTATGGCTGGACCGTTGGTACTGAGGCACGAAGTGAATGTTTTTAAACTTATTTCATGTATTGGACTGTATCGGGAAAACTTGGGTGTTCGATTGTTCGATCGGAAAGTTTAACATTTTCTATCTTATCCGGAATGTGATACAATAATTGGAATTCACAAGCAGTTATGAGATAACTGAATGAATATTATAAACATAGCAGCTTAGTCTCACTTGATCGGTTGCCACGGAATTTTAATGTGATCAAAAGTCCGTCGCAATCACGTAGTGTACGCGGATACTCGCCGGGTAAACTTAATAGACAGCCTCACCCCATAGCCCGACTAAGTGACTGTAGGAGAACCCCGTCGCCGAAAGCATCCGTTTGGGTGCTCGCGGTAGCGGTGTTCCGCCTTGGTGCACTTCGTCGACGGTATCGGGGGTGCAGCCGCCTACTAAAGTTTGCGACGAGCATTCGATCAGAATGTCGGGAATCCCGTTGAATTGCCCGACATGATATTGAAAAGTGTTTTCGATAATGAGACTAAAATGCGGGGTTTATAATTGTTAGGCATGCGATGTCTAAGTATTTCATTTGTTAGGCATGCGATGTCTAAAGAGATTGCGGATTCCAACTGTTGTAGTTTTACACTTTCTTTTCTGTGACCGTAAGTGTAATATGTGATATCGCCGGTTTCGTTGCTATATGTCAACGAAAATTGGGATACGCATGTTTACTTACGTTGATGACATGTGATGTTATGTGTTGCTGGATATGTTATATTGGATCGTCGTGTTTGAATAACCTGGGGTTTTTATGTGAGATGAGTGTTTTTTCATTTTCATTCATGTAAAAACTTGTATGTAATATTCTTTTATTGGGGCACTTCCTGGTTGCGGATGTTGTCACCATTTGTATATTATTTACTTTTCTGCACTAGGATAGACCCAAGGAGGAGGGCACAAGTAACCGGGTTCTAGGGTCCAGTGGGAGACCATCTCGAGGAGTCGAGTCCGGGTCTCCTAACCCTAGAATTGGTAGGGTTGCTTGCCGCTCTCGTAGGGGTCTAGGGGTGTGGGATTGGCTATTCATCACGACCGTGGAATCCGTGTTTTATACTGGCTCGTATTGAAAACACGGACGTCCTAGTATATCCAATATTTCGTATGTTTCTTCTGCTGTGATTAATCTGTGACGTGATCATGTGATGTTCTGTGACAGATATTATATATAGTATATATGATATATTATATAGACGTTGCTTATGTTTTACACCCGCGCTAGCCCTGCCTCGCTCTGGCGTTAGTTACCTAACCTAACGGTGCAGACGGGACATCGAGGCAAATGCGGATGGCATAAGCGTACGTTATATTTATCTGTGATGTTTAGGTGGACTTAAATGATGGGACATTCATTAATGAGATTAATGAAAGAAAATAAACCTAAAAGATGTTGTGGAATCGAATTTCAAAATAAAACAGGTAGCTACAGTTCTTGCTTTGCATCGCGGTGTTCCTTGTAGAACATCCTGCACCTTATTCGATGAGAAAAGGACCGAGATCCCTTCACCGGGAGTGACTCCTTTAGCAATAACTGGCAGATGCTACAACCCTCGGTTTGTTTTTGATTACTTCTATAGTTTCTGCTTTGCACAGTAATATATATGATATATCCCGCACCTCATTCGACGAGAAAAAGGCCGACGATCCCTTCACCGGGAGTGACCCCTTTAGCAAAACTAGAAAAGCATCAAAAACATTCCATTTAAAAACCATTTGATTCCGCAACGAGATCAAGTTCAAAGCGTTAAAGGTTTTCTTAAAAACCATTCGCAACCCTCCGTCATTTTAGGAAGTAGAGTACTTAGTATTCGTACTACGTTTGTCGACCATAGCCGAGGCGTAGTGTGCGGTAGCTAAGTGATGTCTTCCTACACAGCATATGATGCGATTAGTTAGGACAGTCATGTGGCTTTGTTGACCTTAGCCAAGGGTCATATTGGTGGGTCTAATTAATCACGAAATGACGGGTAGAACTTGACTAGTACCTATGATTTGTTGACCTTAGCCAAGGTCATAGGTGCTAGGGGTAAAAATCTTTATCGGGAGTTTCAAGTGTTGAAACTTGCAATGAGATTGCATATCTTCTATGTGATAGTTGGATCCCGATACCCACTGCGAGTAATTGTTACTCCTGGGAGAGTTTTGCACTTTACAATTAGCCGATCAAGTAGGTGTCTAGAAAGGTGTCAACGAGGTTACGCCTCTGGGAAAACGAGGTTTACTGTAATTAGGTCCGTGCGAAAGCACGGGGAACCTCCCTCAAAGTCTTGGCACTGGCCTGGCTGAAAGATTGGCGAACTTGTAGAGTGTAATTAATCCCGGCTAGTCTTTCCTTTTAAGGTTTGAAGGAAGATTTGATAAAAACAGTGGGAGGCATCCTGATTAGATAAAATATATAACCAATCTTATCTTGCAAGAGCGCACGCAGAGTGTTTTCTTCTCTCTCTCTCCAGGTAGCGACCATATCACGCCTTAATCAAGATAATAATATGGATGTATTGACCGAACCCGCTTGTTATACTGAGCTGGGGAACGTTGGTCCCGCTCCAACTTATAATTGTTATAAGACAGAGCAGGAATTAGGGGAATACCAGAATTCCTATGCCGCCCAAACGAAGAAAGTGCATATGATGCATCTCCTTCGGGTATGTTCATTATACAGAACTATTTTCTCAGTATCCTCTGCATCCTGGGTATTTGATACAGGATCAGGATCCCAGATATGTAATCTGTTACATAGGGCTACAAAAGGGTAGAAAAACTGAGAACGGGTGATAAGTTTCATGAGACAGAAAACGGGGCAAGTGTTGCAGCCAAGTCTGTTGGTCACTGTTACCCTGTATTACCAATACATTGATTCTGAACGAATGTTATTAGATACCGAACCTGATATACAAAATCATATCACTCTCTTTACAAGTAAAGAAATGATAAAATTTTGTATTGTTGGATAATGTTTTGAACATTTCCTATATCAAAAGTTGATCGGTTCAGGCACGTTATCTAAAAGCATTGATGTTCTAAATCAAACTACAGTTCCTAGTATACAGAACACACACAAGAGGAAGAGCTCAGAAATGAACGAATTCTTCTTGAGGCATTGTAGACTAGGTCATATCAATGCGACCCGACTGGCTGAAGTTGCATTTTAGATGCATATTTAAATCAGTTTGAATTTACATCTTGTGAAACTTGCCAGTCATGTCACAAAGATTAGATGACCATAGCCCTGTTTATTGGAAACAGAGAAAGAGTTAGTAAACTCTTGGGACTAATACATGATGATGTATGTAAAGTCTCCTGTCTACAAATGCCAGGACCGGTTCTTTATACTTCATTACGTTCTCTGATGATCTCTCAAGATTCTGACATATGTTCCTGTTGAAACACAAGTCCGAACCTTTTGAGATATTCACAGAATATAAGTTAGAAGTAGAGAACCAATAACCGGGTATAAGTATTATGTCCTATGATGAGATCAGGGAGGAGAATACTTGTGCATGGAATTCCTGGACTATTCTAAAGGAGAATGAGATTCTCTCTCAGCATTACTCCTCCGTATACACCATAACACGATGGTATATCGGGGCGGAGCAATCACACCCTATATGATATGGTGCGCTCTATGATGAGTACTACTGAGTCTCCTATTTCCTTTTAGGGAGTTATGCACTTATGAAGTTGCATACCTATTGAATAGGGTTTGAATCAAATCAGTGCCTACCACTCCATATAAGATATGGTGTGGGAAGAGCCAATCTCTTAAGTAAGTTAAGATCTGGGGTTGTCCGGCCTATGTCTAAATGCAAAATCCGGACAAGCTCGAGGCAAGGTCAGTTATGTAGAACTGGAAATGTTCCAGCTATACAAACTGCAGCTGATGATTTGACAGAACCAAAGGATTCAATAGTTCCCGACGAACCTCAGCCTCTCCGCCGATCTAGCAAGGTTCCTCACCTGCTTGAGAGATACTTCGGTTTCTCGATGACAGTGGGAGCGAGGAATGCATCATGAGATGATGACCCAACTAGTTTCGAGCAGGCCATCGAGAGTGGGGACTCTGTATGAATAGCTGGATGCTTAGCGATCTGAGATGGAATCCATATACACCAACAAAGTATGGACTTTGGTTGCGATATCTGAAGGGTTAAATCCCCATCAGGAGCAAGTATATCTTGAGAAGATTACTTGGTGTAGATGGAAAAGTTGAGACTTTCAAAGCTAGACTTGTTAAAGGTTTTAGTCATCAACCAGGTATGGATAATGATGAAACATTTTCTAAGAACTATGCTTAAGTCCATCTAGATCCTACTTGCCATTGCTACATACCATGACTACGATATCTGGTGGTTGGGTGCCATGACTGCTTTTCTAAATGGTGATTTAGAAGAGAACGTCTATAAGAACACAGCCAGAGGGCTTCGTAAACAGTGGGAGCAACGGAAACGTGTGCAAGATGTTTTATGTGATGAGGCAGGCATCGCGGAGTTGAAACGTCTATTTTGATGAGTTGGTCAAGCAATTTGACATCATCAAAATGGTAGATGAACCAAGTATATACAAAAAGGTAGTAGGGAGTATGGTGAAGATCCTCGTAGAGTACGTAGATGACATACTCTTGATAGGAATGGGATTTCCTACATTACGCTCGGTCAATCTCCGCTTATCACAAGGATTCTGCAAAAGGATCAAAGTGATACCTCCTAAATCCTGAGTTTTCATCTATGAGATAGATGTAATTGGATGCTAGGATTCTCACTAGATGTAGTGGGATGGTATCAATCGATCCTGGGAAGAATCACTGGAAGAGTTCCAGGGTAATAAAGACGACTGAATGTCAGTCACAGGCATTGTCTTTACCCTCAGTAAAGGGACGGTATGTTGGAAGAGTTCCAAGCTAGATACCGTGGCAAACTAGACGATAAAGGCTGGTAACATCGCTATTAAAGATACTACCATAGAGGCAGTTTGGGTATATATTGGTTCAGAGGATGAACTAGGTTCCTGCCATTGTATGACAATGGAAGTGTGGCTTCGGCCTTGGAACCCTGGTCCCATCAGTGACCCAGACAAATTCTGAGGCAGCATCACCTGATCATGGAGATAGTTGATCTCCAGGTTGATCGAGGTTAGGAGAGTATACTCAGAGGACAACACGGCGGATCCACTCACGAAAGCCTTTTCCCAAAGAGAGACTTTTAGGGGATGGTTGAGTATTAGATACTACAACTACTGCTACAGATGGCCCTAGTGCAAGTGGGAGATTGTTAGTTATATGTATGCCCTAGAGGCCATTACTATACATTGGATGTATATTGTAGTGGATGCTGGGTCATATATAGGTAGGACTTTCTTGCTCGACATGATAGTACGCTATCTGGTTGCTCTTTATCTTAACATGTATACTTTCTGTCTCTCTGATTACATGTTGATAAAGCCCTTAGGATGTGTACTCGACTTCCAGGATTATGATGCAGATCATACTAGTGGGGCCTGGGTAGTCAATGAGTACATCCTTCAATGTTCCTAGTCGTGGGAATATCGAGACGGGGCATCGATATTCCAGAGTAGACTAGCGTATATCTTCTCGACCCATGTGATGGGCGATGGATGATCCCATATCCATTGGTGTTTGACATCAGAGATGGTATGCGGGTGCTCAGTGGAGACTGGGTACACTGAACGGACTCGCCGAGAACTCCCAGATGGTATTATACCTTACGTCAGATGGCAGTTCTCTGGTGACACTGGTGCAGCTTAGTCTGTAGACCCGAGATCGTCATAGAGTCTTGTGTGTCTCCCACTGTGCTTTGATTTCCACCCTACCACGGCTCTACTGAGTCATGCAAACAGGTGGTTTTTGGGTACAGTCCCGATTCACATGGAGGCAATGAGCGATAGGAGGGGATTCGTCTCTCCCGGTATTGGGGGTTGATGTTGCGCTATGCTCGACTGGCCATAACAGGAAATCCCTGGCCAGGGTTGCAGTGACCTACTGGTAAGTGTTATCAGTAGTTTCACACATGTCATGGACTTCACGTCGGCATGACTTATCAAGCTATTGGGGTCTGACGTTTACCACCCCTAGGCGAGATATGCGACATATCAGACGAACAGACCGGACTGTACGGTAAGTGTTACTGGTTGGATTCACAGGAGTGTGAGCGGGCTTGCTCGTCGATCTTCTGATCGCTCAATACCCGGGTGGCCGTTACGTTTAGCAGACCGCTTGCGGCTTGTGGATGCTTGATATGATCATCATCTGCTGCCGGCGTATTGACGAGTCTTTAGAGTCCTACACAGAGGTTTCCTGGCTCAAGCGAAACGAAATAGGAGCGCATATGAGATACGTGCGGGACCAAGAATAATGCGTGTATGTGATACCGTATTCCATTTTCGCGATGAATGTATCGAATGGTTATATGCGATATAACCTAGATATCGAATCAAGGATTGATTCGATAAGCCGATACACAGGATACTAGTCGGTTATATACGATATGACCGGATCGTTAAATCAAGTATTGATTTAATGATTTAATGTATAATTATATATTTGATATATTACTTTGCATCAACTAGTATTGGTTCACTTTAAATGGATTTACTCACTTGAAATGCACATTGTATATGTGATATATTTTTTGTGCGCTTGATTGTATCATGTTTGATGATACATTCTAGCTTGGGTTTATGTAAAGAATTAAACCATGGTTAGTTAGTGATTAGGGTTTCATTTCATTTGCTTATTCTTTTATCTATTTATTTATTTATTTATTTTAGAATAGAAGAAAAGAGAATGGTGGCTTGTTTTGTTTGCTTGTTGAAGCTTCTTGATGCTTTGAACAAGTCCACCATTCTTGTCTCTTCTCTAACCCTAACCACTCATCTAACCTTAGTTAAATCTCTACACTAAACCATGGTTGAAGACATGATAAGTATTCATTTTTATTTTCTTTTTGAATAACTTATCATATCTTTTTCTTCTTCTTCTTCATCTTCAACATGAAGAAAACCTAGCTACCATCAATGGCAACTAGTGAAAACAAGTGAGAAATCCAATTCTAAAGTGAACCCACTTCCTATTTCTTCATCCTCTACCTCTTGCCAAGTAGTATAGGGTGTTTTCTTCACAAGTTTCATGACTTGGTGAAGTGGGAGCTTGATCTAGTGATGCCTCGACGTAGATCATCTTCGACATCGAAGCCGACGACCAAGCCCGCCCATTTCTTCGATGAAGCCGATGCTAGAGTCCGGAATCCGATTTGGACAGCGGAGGGACATCATCGCGGAGCTTAGGAAGTGGTGGACCGGATCTACAAAGGTTGTAGCCCCTTTCCTCTTAGATAAATTCTTTTATTTGCATTGCATCGCCTATATATCTAGTTAACGATCCGTATTATGGTTTGTAGGCACTTGTAAAATTTGAATTAGTCGTGTTTGATCACTTGTGAGACTTCATTAGTGTGCCTAGGAACCCTACAAATCGAGTCGGGGAGAGAAGTCCTGAGGGCTAATGGAAGAAGGTGCTCCACGACAACATGGTGATCATGACTTTTCAGCCCATCGATCTTGCCCTTCACAATTTTTATTTTCTTGCTGAATGATCCTGAGAAACCTGTGGGGACTTTCAAATCATGCAACACCTACAGGAATCTTTTCTTCTCCGGTTGTGACATATGATAAGCGGCATTGGGAAGTACAAACTTGCCCGGTTTACCCGCTACCGGTCTAGGGTGCAATTCACTTCTTATTCCCCACTCTTGTAGATCCATCCGAGCATTCATGTTGTCTTTCGATTTCCCGTCTTTACACAGAAGCAAGTTAAGTATGTGCTCTGATACTCCCTTCTCTATATGCATGACGTCCAGACAATGACGCACTGAATTTGTAGACCAGTACGGAAGCTCGAAGAAAATGCTTAACTTGTTCCAATATTGTGGTTTGACCTGTTTCGTCGGATCCATCCCGAAGGTCACGTTATTGTAACCATCCCATTTAGCAGTCAAATCCTCTCCGGATAATGGGGATGGAGCTCCAAGAAGCTCCTGATGACCATCAAAGTGAACCGTGTCTAACCTATAGGGGTGGTCTGGAGGCAGAAAACGTCGATGGCCGCAATAACAAACCTTCCTGCTAAAATTCAAAAATTTTGATGTTGTGTGTTCATGGCAATGAGGACATGCTTTGTGACCATGTACGGACCAACCTGATAGCATTCCATACGCAGGAAAGTCATTAATTGTCCACATTAAAGCCGCACGCAGTATGAAGGTTGTATTTGTGTTTGAATCATATGTCTCTACACCATCAATAAACAAAGTTTTCAGCTCCTCGATCAGAGGTCGGAGATAGACGTCGATATTGTTCCCCGGTGAGTTTGGTCTGTCGATAAGAAGAGGCATCATAAAGTATGATTGGTCTATAGCCAACCAAGGCGACAGATTATAAATTATCATTACAACGGGCCATGTACTGTGACTTCCAGCCATATAGTTGAATGGGCAGAAGCCATCGGTAGCCAGTCCGAGCCGGACATTGCGAGGATCGCTACTGAATATTGCGTGCCTCCTATCGAAATCCTTCCATGCCGGTGAATCTCTTGGATGGCTCATTTTTCCATTTTCGCTTGGAGGAGCACGGTGATGCCAAATCATTGCCTCGGCTGTTTTCTTGCACCTGAATAGCCTCTGTAGCCTCTGTGTTATGGGAAAATATCATGTTATCTTCACAGGTATATCAGGCTTCTTATCAGAATCTTTCGGCTTATACCTGGCCTCTCCGCATGTTGGACACTCTTTCAAATCTGAATTCTCTTTCCGGTACAACACGCAATTTTTAGGACATGCTTGAATCTTCTCGCACTTTAGACCCAAATCAGACATCATTTTCTGGGCTTCGTACCAGCTTTCAGGCACATTATTTCCCGGAGGCATAGAATCTTTCAAGAACGAAAGAAGCATTGTGAATGACTTGTTGCTCCATCCATTTAGGCACTTAATCTGGAAAAGTTGGACGAACCATGAGAGGGTGGAATACTTCGCATTCTCATAAATTGGTTTCCTAGCATCATTCATGAAATTTTCATATTTATCCGCACGCGGTCCTTGACCGGAAGGAATGTCATCTTCGGTACGAATAGATTCACCTAGGGCAGCCTCTACCATATCCTCCATTTCTTCTGATGGAAATAAATTTCCGTCTCCTGCCGTATTACCGAATTCTTCTTCTCCTGCCGTATTATCGTGTTCTCCTTCTTCTTCTACCGCAGTACTGCATTCTTCTCCTTCCCCGTGATATTTCCAACTTGAATAAAGTCTAGTAAACCCATGTTTTACAATATGAAGCTCTGCCAATTCTACCTTCTGCCAGTACTTATTGCCACATCTATCGCACGGACAGAGAATCTTCTCTATTATGATCTTATTATGTGCGCGTGCAAATTCAAGGAAAGCAGCAACTCCTGCGACAAACTTAGGTTGCATACGTTGTTTCCAATCCACATATATCTAGTCCTTAACTCTGACGTACTCATGGGCCATGTTAGACTGAATAACATATAAATTGTAGGTTATGCTGACTATATTGAGAAATATAAGAACGGGATAGTTACTGACAACGGAGAAAATCCGTGTATATACTTTGTGTGTGCGTTTGTCGTTGAAAAGAATAAATTATCGCACGTTATGTTAACCGATAGGCGGGGACTAAGTGGCGCTTTTAGTTTCATATATGAGTATCGATGGGAATATGAAGGTTTCATATTATCATATATTGGTTTTAACCCGAACATCTCGAATCGCTCTCTAATTATGCGTTTGTATGTATGTGTTCCGGCTGTCGGGGGTAGGCTTCTATCCCATTAAGAATGTATAGAGCGAACGCCCATCACTTGTGCTTTCAACCGTTTCGAGTAAATTTCGGCAGTACCTCCCCGCTGTTCTCCGAGTTCACTGTAATAGAATAGATAATCATTTCAAAGCTGTGAAACAACGTTGAAATGAACATCTAATCTATCTTTGTACACGGAGAACCAGCGGAAAGGTACCGACGAAATATCTCGAAACGGATGAAAACACAAGTGAATGAAGGCGTTTGCTTTATACATTCTTAACTTGCCCACACGGGACAAATCTATGGGTTACCATACGATTGAATTTTCTCGTCGCGTAGACTATACGACGGTTGTTAGTATCGAGCTATATTGTCTGATATTTAACAACCTTCGTATAGTTCTAGGTCACGACGAGCATCGCACGTATGTTAACCGATAGACGGGGACTAAGTGGCGCTTTTAGTTTCATATACGAGCTTGTCTGGATTTTGTCTTTTGACATAGGCTGGACAACCCCATATCTTAACTCTTTTAAAATATGGTTTCTTCCCACTCCATATCTCATATGGTGTGGTAGGCACAGATTTAGACGGAACTTGATTCAATAGGTATGCTGCTGTTTCAAGCGCATAACCCCAGAAGGAAATAGGCAACTCAGCCTCGCTCATCATAGAGCGCACCATATCTAATAGGGTGCGATTCCTCCGCTCAGATACACCGTTGTGCTGTGGTGTATAAGGAGGAGTAAGCTGAGAGAGAATCCCATTCTCTTTTAGATAATCTAGGAACTCACTGCTTAAGTATTCACCTCCTCGATCATATCGAAGAATCTTAATACTTTTCCCGTTTGATTCTCTACTTCGTGCTTATATTCTCTGAATTTCTCAGAAGGTTCAGACTTGTGTTTCATCAGGAACACATGTTCGAATCTAGAGAGATCGTCAGTGAATGTAATGAAGTAGGAAGA
The DNA here is from genome assembly GCA_030015575.1 of Agapanthus africanus. NCBI lineage: Eukaryota > Viridiplantae > Streptophyta > Magnoliopsida > Asparagales > Amaryllidaceae > Agapanthus > Agapanthus africanus. Next base: position 109,385,282 of record CM057337.1, read on the forward strand.
ACCGTTCCTGGCATGCGTAGACATGGGACCGCATACATCACTATGTATTAGTCCTAAGAGTTCATTAACTCTTTCTCTGTGTCCACTAGACGGAGCTTTGGTCATTTTTCCTTTGAGACATGAATGGCAAGTATCATAAGATGATAATTCGAACGGATTCAAATAACCATCTTTATGTAACTTAGCCAGTCGTGTCGCATTGATATGACCAAGTCTACAATGCCACAAGAAGGATTCGTTCATTTCTGAACTTTTCCTCTTGTGTGTGTTTTGTATATTCAGGACTGTATTCTGATTCAGAATGAATATGCCATTATGTAACGAGCCTGATGCAATCAACTTTTGATCTAGGAATATGTTCATAACATTATCCTTTACTACAAAATTATATCCTTCTTTACTTAATAAAGAAACTGATATAATGTTGCACATCATGTTCGGTATATAATAGCACTCATTTAGAATCAGTGTATTACGACTTGGTAATACAAGGTGATATTCGCCAACTGCTTTGGCTACAATACTTGCACCGTTCCCTACTTGAACGGAATGATCACCTTTTCCCAGTTCTCTACCTTTACGTAGCCCATGTAACAATTTACGTATATGGGATCCTGATCCGGTATCTAATACCCAGGACGTAGGGTGAACTGAGAAACAGTTCTCAATAACTAACACACCCGAAGAAGATGCATCAACATGCATGTTCTTTTGGGCGACGTGAGAATCCAGCTATTCTCCTGTTTCCTGTTCAGTCTTATAACTCTTATAAGAAAGAACGGGTCCAACGTTCCCTTGCTCAGTACAATAATCGGGTTCAGTCAATACATCCATATTATTATCTTGATTATGGCCTGACATGGTCGCTACCTGGAGAGAGAGAGAAGAAAACACTTTAGCGTATGCTCTTGCAAGATTAGATTGGTTATTATCTTATCTAATCAGGATGTCTCCCACTGTTTTTATCAAATCTACCTTAAAACCCTAAAAGGTAAGATTAGCCGGGATTAATTACACCCTACAATTTCGTCAATCTTTCAGCCAGATCAGTGTCGGTACTTTGAGGGAGGTTCCCCGTGCTTTCGCATGGACCTAATTAAAGTAAACCTCATTTTCCCAGAGGCGTAACCCCGTTAACACTTTTCTAGACACCTACTTGATCGGCTAATTGTCCTGTGTAAAACTCTCCCAGGAGTAACACTTACTCGCAGTGGGTATCGGGATCCAACTATCTCATAGAAGGTATGCAATCTCATTGCAAATTTCAACACTTGAAATTCCCGATAATATTTTGCCCCTAGCAATTTATGACCTTAACATAGTCAACAAATCATAATTGCTAGCCAAGTTCAACCCGTCATTTCCCTATTGAATCAAATCCACCTGCACGACCCTTAACATAGTCAACAAAGTCGTGCAACTACCCTAATCCAATCACATCTCATGTTTTAGCAGATAAGTACTAATTAGCTACCGCACACTACGCCTTAACATAGTCAACAAATGTAGCACGAATACTAACTAGTCTTTATCTGAAATGACGGAGGGCTACGCAGGTTTTTCAGAAAACCATGAGCGTAATGAACTTGATATCGTCGTAGAATCAAGTGTTTTTGAAAAGGAGTGTTTTTGAGGCTTTTCTTAGTTTCGCTAAAGGGGTCACTCCCGGTGAAGGGATCGTCGGCCCTTTCCTCATCGAATAAGGTGCAGGATATATCATATATACCGCTGTGCAAAGCAAAACACTAAAAGAATTCAAAAGACAAACCGCGTTTTGTAGCATCTGCCAGTTTCGCTAAAGAGGTCACTCCCGGTGAAGGGATCTCGGCTCTTTCCCCATCGAATAAGGTGCAGGATATATCATATATATCACTGTGCAAAGCAAAACTGTAGCTACCCCTTTTATAAAGTTTTGATTCTACAACATCTTTAGGTTTCCTTTCTTTTTATTAATCTCATTAATAAAATCCCATCAGCTTATGCTTCCTAAGCATCACAGAAGAAACGAAAGCAGTAATATTTATATATCAGCATATATATATAGTATAAGCATTCGTCTCAGGCAGTAATATGATCTCATCACAGAACATTGCAGCAGAAGAACATATATGAAATATTGGATATACTAGGACGTCCATGTTTTCAATACGAGCCTGTATAAAACATGGATTCCACGGTCGCGACGAATAGCCAAACCCACATCCCAAGACCCCTACGAGAGCGGCAAGTAACACTGCCAATTCTAGGGTTAGGAGACCCGGTCTCAACTCCTCGAGATGGCCTCCCACTGGACCCTAGAACCCGGTTACTTGTGCTCCCCTCCTTGGGTCTACCTAATGCGGAAAAGTAAATAATATACAACGGTGACATCATCCGCAACCTGAAAGTGCCCCAATAAAAGAATATTACATTACAAATGAATTTTACATGAATGAAAATAAAAACCCTCATCTTACATAAAACCCCCGGCTATTCAGAACACGACGATCCAATATAACATATCACAGCAACACATAATATCACATATTATCAACGTAAGTAAATATGCGCATCCCAATTGTCGTTGACATATAGCAACGAAAACGGCGATATCACATATTACACTTACGGTCACAGAAAAGAAAGTGTAAAACTACAACATTTGGAATCCACAATCACTTTAGACATCGTAAATCCGAAATATCACATACTTCGCATTTCATGCCTAACTCTATGAATTCCACATATTGTATCACATTCCAGATAAATAGACAGTATTAAACTTTCCGAACAGATAATCAAATACCCAAGATTTCCTAAAGTGCTCAACTCTTGAGCGGAGTTCAAATAATCGCAGAATATGTCAAAGTACCAGTGATCCAGCCGTAGAAGGGTCAAGCCAACGCCTCACATGTGGCACGCCGTACTGCCCCAAACCCGAAGGTTCAAAAGGAAGTTCAAGACGGTCACATAATCGAGTTAAGGTTTGTTGTCTTCTAGAGGGTCCACCGCTTAACTTGTACAATTTTTCCGAAAGATTTAAACCCGATAAAAATTCAACACTTGAAAGTTTTACGTGCCGGGAAAAGTGGGTTAATGATATCCGTTCAACTAGTTTAACAGTTTCTAAATATCCGGAAAGAAATACGAATTTAAATATTCCGATCGAATCTACTATTACAAAACAAACCCCTGAATATTCAACACTTGAAACAGATTAAAAATACCCAGAAGCATCAACAAGCACCTACGGATATTACCATGAAAAACACGTGTCACCAATCCATAATTCCGCCGCGGAACCGCCGCGAAAAGCATGTTTTCGCCGCGGTTCCGCCGCCGTTTAGAGGAATTGTGGGCCCGTGTTTCATGGTAATTCTTAGAATTCCCTGCTTTTTAATTCAGAAAAATCCCAGCTTTTGAAAAATTTCCAGAGAGGGGGTTAAATTCGTCGGTTTGGGTTCGATCGGAGTTTTAACTTCGTAAACACGTCGCCTAATGCTCTAGCTAGGCTCTGATATCACTGAAGGGTTCCTAGGCACTCTTGTAAAGGTTCATAAGGCATCAAACATGCCCGGATAAAAATTTAGACGTGCCGAACAACCCAAAGCCGGGATCTTTGCTAGATTATTAGGGTTAAACATGCAAGATGATAACTTTTATCTAAGTGTGAAGGATTACAACCTTTGTAGTCCGCTCCTTCGCTTCACAAGCTCCGAGTAGAAGTCCCTTTGCTGCGATCCACGATCTCCCGAACTCATGAGAGGCTCCACGACTCGAACGATCCATGCTAGCTTGAAGTGTTCCAAATCTCCGATGATCTACGTCGAAGTTGCAAAGACTCAAGCTTTCTCACTCTAAAGAGATGAACACACTAATCTCATGGGCTAGATGAGATGAGGATGAGAGAGTAGTATTTATGCTTTCTTTTTAAATCAATTTCTCATATTTATTCATCACATAAAGAATTTCAAGTGAGCTTCTTTTTTGAGAGAAGAAGATGATAATGGAAATGATAATGATAAATCCTTTTGTGATGAATAGAAAGAAATGTATATGATTGATATATAAACCATGGTCAAGGATGAGTGGCTAAGATTGTGTAGAGAATAAACTAGAGTTAGGGTTTGGTTGGGTTAAAAAATGTGTCATCACAAAATATCTTAACCATGACAAAAGAAAATGCTTCTAGAAGGTGCATGAAGCATCTAACCCTAATCAAACCCTAACCTCAATTAATCATCCTTAAACATGTTTAACAATTAATCATATCATGTCACAATAATATATATCACATATATATTATATATTTGCAACAAAAGAAAATAATACAATTAACATATATCGCATATATATCAATGTATCATCCAGTGAGAAAATGAAATAATAAAGCGAGCCAATATTAGATAATGTAATACAATATATCATATATATTATTATACATTAAATCATCGAATCAACACTTGATTTGATGATCCGGCTATATCGAATATTACCGACTAATATATCATGTACCGATTCATCGAATCAACACTTGATCCGATGTCTCAGTTCATATCTAAATATCACGAGAATATAATATGGTATCTCATATCGCATTATTCTCGGTCCTGCACATATCACATATATGCCTCTACTCCGTTTCGCCTGAGCCAAGAAACCTCTGTGTAGGACTCTAAAGAATCGTCAATACGCCGGTAGCAGGTGATGATCATATCAAACACCCACAAGCTGCAAGAGGTCAGCTAAACGTAACAGCCACCCAGGTATTGAGCGATCAGAAGATCAACAAGCTAGCCTGTGCGTTCTCCTGTGAATCCAATCAGTAACACTCCCGTACAGTCCGGTCTGTTCGTCTGATATGTCGCATATCAAGTCTAGGGGTGGTATACGTCAGACCCCAGTAACCGATAAGTCGTGTCGATGTGCGGCTCATAACGGGTCGAGAAACTACTAGTAACACTTACCAGTAAATCTCTATATCAGCCCTGGCCAGGGACTTCCAGTTATAGCCAATCGAACACAGCACAACATCAACTCCCTATACCGGGAGAGACGAATCCCCTCCTATCGCTCATTGCCTCCATGTGATTCGGGACTGTACCCAAAAGCCACCGTTTTGCACGCCCTCTTGGACGTGGTAAGGTGGAAATCAAAGCACAGTGGGAATCACACAAGACTCTATGACGACCTCGGGTCTACAGACTACCCTGTACCAGTGTCACCGGAGAACTGCCATCTGACGTGTGGTATATCACCATCTGGGAGTTCTCGGTGAGTCCGTCCAGTGTACCCAGTCTCCACTGAGCACCCGTACACCATCTCTGATGTCAAACACCGATGGATATGGGATCATCCATCGCCCATCATATGGGTCAAGATGCGTATACGCTAGTCTACTCTGGTGTATCGATGCCCTGTCTCGATATACCCTCGACTAGGAACTGTTATAGGATGTACTCATCGACTACCGCGGCCCCACTAGTATGATCTCATCATAGTCCCAGTAGTCGAGTACAGATCCTAAGGGCTTTATCAACATGTGAGAGAAAAACAGTAAACCAATACAAGTCAACATGTTAAGATAAAGTGAAACCAAATAGCATACTATCATGACGAGCAAGAAAGTCATCTCTATATATATCCAAGCATCCATTATAATATACATCATATGTACAACAATGGCCTCTAGGGCATATACATAACTAACAATCTCCCACTTGCACTAAGGCCAGCTGCTGTAGTATCTCATACCTAGCATCCCGAATAATCTCTCAAACTGTATCTGGGGAATAGCCTTCGTGAATGGATCCGCAGTTTTGTCCTTCGTATCTACTCTTCTGACCTCGATCTCCCGGCGATCAACTATCTCCCTGATCAGGTGATACCGCCTCAGAATATGTCTGGACTTTTGATGGGATCTGGGTTCCTTGGCCAAAGCCACAGCTCCATTGTTATCGCAATACAGAGGTATTGGATGCTCAATGGATGGAACCACACCAAGTTCACTAATGAACTTCTTGATCCAGACAGCCTCTTTGGCAGCATCGTTGGCAGCGATGTATTCAGCCTCCATCGTCGAGTCTGCAACGGTATCCTGTTTGGAACTTTTCCAACATACCGCCCCTCCATTGAGGGTAAAGACAAAACCCGAATGCGACTTAGAGTCATCCTTATCACTTTGGAAGCTGGAATCGGTAAAGGACTCCACCTGGAGTTCTTCGTTACCATACACCAAGAACATCTCCTTAGTCCTTCGTAAGTACTTGAGAATGTTCTTCACAGCTGTCCAGTGACTCTCTCCAGGATCTGCTTGATACCGACTCACTACACTTAGTGAGTATGCTACATCGGGTCTGGTACATAGCATCGTATACACGATAGAGCCTACTGCCGAAGCATAGGGTATCCCTTGCATGCGAGCTCTCTCCAAATCAGTCTTGGGAGACATCTCTTTGGAGAGAGTGAGTCCAGAGATCGTGGGTTGGTTCCCACGCTTGGATTCTTCCATACTAAACCTCTTTAGTATGGTGTCAATGTACCTGGATTGGGACAATCCCGGTATCATTTTAGATCTATCTCTATAGATCATGATTCCCAATATGCAGGAGGCATCACCTAGATCCTTCATTGAGAATCTCTGTGATAAGAAGAGCTTGACTGATTGCAGCATAGGAATATCATTTCCTATCAAGAGTATGTCATCCACGTACAATACGAGGAAGACAACCTTACCCTCTGCTACCTTCTTATAGATACAAGGTTCATCTATATTTTTGATGAAGTCAAACTCTTTGACTACAACATCAAAACAGATGTTCCAACTCCGCGATGCTCGCTTTAACCCATAAATGGATTTAAGCAGCTTGCACACCTTTCCGCTGCTCCCACTATCTACGAAGCCCTCTGGCTGAGTCATGTACACGCTCTCTTCTAAATCACCGTTTAGAAAGGCGGTCTTAACATCCATTTGCCAGATTTCGTAGTCATGGTATGCAGCAATGGCAAGTAAGATCCGGATGGACTTAAGCATAGCCACTGGAGAAAAGGTTTCGTCATAATCCACACCTGGTCGTTGACGAAAACCCTTTGCTACAAGTCTAGCTTTGAAAGTCTCAACTTTTCCATCTACACCAAATTTCTTTTTAAAAATCCACTTGCTCCCAATGGGTTTTACCCCTTCAGGAGCATTTTCCAAAATCCATACTTTATTGGTGTACATAGATTCTATCTCAGATCGCATTGCATCCAGCCATTTCACAGAGTCACTACTCGTGATGGCCTGCTCGAAACTAGTCGGTTCATCATCATCCATGATGCAGTCCTCGCTTCCACCATCAATGAGAAAACCGTAGTATCTCTCAGGTGGACGAGAAACCCTACTAGATCGGCGGAGAGGCTGGGGTTCGTCGGGTACTACTGAATCCTCTGGTTCCAATAAATCATCAGTTTTAGTCTGTGGTGCTGGAACCTCTTCCAGCTCTACCTCTTTGCCACTAATTTCTTTTGCAAGAAATTCCTTTTCCAAAAAGGTGGCATATTGAGAAACAAACACTTTTTGTTCTTCAGCGTGGTAGAAAAAATATCCTTAGGAATTCTTAGGATATCCCATAAATTTGCAAAGAACTGATCGTGCCTCGAGCTTGTCTGGATTTTGTCTTTTGACATAGGCCGGACAACCCCATATCTTAACTCTTTTAAAATATGGTTTCTTCCCACTCCATATCTCATATGGTGTGGTAGGCACAGATTTAGACGGAACTTGATTCAATAAATATGCTGCTGTTTCAAGCGCATAACCCCAGAACGAAATAGGCAACTCAGCCTCGCTCATCATAGAGCGCACCATATCTAATAGGGTGCGATTCCTCCGCTCAGATACACCGTTGTGCTGTGGTGTATAAGGAGGAGTAAGCTGAGAGAGAATCCCATTCTCTTTTAGATAATCTAGGAACTCACTGCTTAAGTATTCACCTCCTCGATCAGATCGAAGAATCTTAATACTTTTGCCCGTTTGATTCTCTACTTCGTGCTTATATTCTCTGAATTTCTCAAAAGCTTCAGACTTGTGTTTCATCAGGAACACATGTCCGAATCTAGAGAGATCGTCAGTGAATGTAATGAAGTAGGAAGAACCGTTCCTGGCATGCATAGACATGGGACCGCATACATCACTATGTATTAGTCCTAAGAGTTCATTAACTCTTTCTCTGTGTCCACTAAACGGAGCTTTGGTCATTTTTCCTTTGAGACATGAATGGCAAGTATCATAAGATGATAATTCGAACGGATTCAAATAACCATCTTTATGTAACTTAGCCAGTCGTGTCGCATTGATATGACCAAGTCTACAATGCCACAAGAAGGATTCGTTCATTTCTGAACTTTTCCTCTTGTGTGTGTTTTGTATATTCAGGACTGTATTCTGATTCAGAATGAATATGCCATTATGTAACGAGCCTGATGCAATCAACTTTTGATCTAGGAATATGTTCATAACATTATCCTTTACTACAAAATTATATCCTTCTTTACTTAATAAAGAAACTGATATAATGTTGCACATCATGTTCGGTATATAATAGCACTCATTTAGAATCAGTGTATTACGACTTGGTAATACAAGGTGATATTCGCCAACTGCTTTGGCTACAATACTTGCACCGTTCCCTACTTGAACGGAATGATCACCTTTTCCCAGTTCTCTACCTTTACGTAGCCCATGTAACAATTTACATATATGGGATCCTGATCCGGTATCTAATACCCAGGACGTAGGGTGAACTGAGAAACAGTTCTCAATAACTAACACACCCGAAGAAGATGCATCAACATGCATGTTCTTTTGGGCGACGTGAGAATCCAGATATTCTCCTGTTTCCTGTTCAGTCTTATAACTCTTATAAGAAAGAATGGGTCCAACGTTCCCTTGCTCAGTACAATAATCGGGTTCAGTCAATACATCCATATTATTATCTTGATTATGGCCTGACATGGTCGCTACCTGGAGAGAGAGAGAAGAAAACACTTTAGCGTATGCTCTTACAAGATTAGATTGGTTATTATCTTATCTAATCAGGATGTCTCCCACTGTTTTTATCAAATCTACCTTAAAACCCTAAAAGGTAAGATTAGCCGGGATTAATTACACCCTACAATTTCGTCAATCTTTCAGCCAGATCAGTGTCGGTACTTTGAGAGAGGTTCCCCGTGCTTTCGCATGGACCTAATTAAAGTAAACCTCGTTTTCCCAGAGGCGTAACCCCGTTAACACTTTTCTAGACACCTACTTGATCGGCTAATTGTCCTGTGTAAAACTCTCCCAGGAGTAACACTTACTCGCAGTGGGTATCGGGATCCAACTATCTCATAGAAGGTATGCAATCTCATTGCAAATTTCAACACTTGAAATTCCCGATAATATTTTGCCCCTAGCAATTTATGACCTTAACATAGTCAACAAATCATAATTGCTAGCCAAGTTCAACCCGTCATTTCTCGATTGAATCAAATCCACCTGCACGACCCTTAACATAGTCAACAAAGTCGTGCAACTACCCTAATCCAATCACATCTCATGTTTTAGCAGATAAGTACTAATTAGCTACCGCACACTACGCCTTAACATAGTCAACAAACGTAGCACGAATACTAACTAGTCTTTATCTGAAATGACGGAGGGCTACACAGGTTTTTCAGAAAACCATGAGCGTAATGAACTTGATATCGTCGTAGAATCAAGTGTTTTTGAAAAGGAGTGTTTTTGAGGCTTTTCTTAGTTTCGCTAAAGGGGTCACTCCCGGTGAAGGGATCGTCGGCCCTTTCCTCATCGAATAAGGTGCAGGATATATCATATATACCGCTGTGCAAAGCAAAACACTAAAAGCATTCAAAAGACAAACCGCGTTTTGTAGCATCTGCCAGTTTCGCTAAAGAGGTCACTCCCGGTGAAGGGATCTCGGCTCTTTCCCCATCGAATAAGGTGCAGGATATATCATATATATCATTGTGCAAAGCAAAACTGTAGCTACCCCTTTTATAAAGTTTTGATTCTACAACATCTTTAGGTTTCCTTTCTTTTTATTAATCTCATTAATAAAATCCCATCAGCTTATGCTTCCTAAGCATCACAGAAGAAACGAAAGCAGTAATATTTATATATCAGCATATATATATAGTATAAGCATTCGTCTCAGGCAGTAATATGATCTCATCACAGAACATTGCAGCAGAAGAACATATATGAAATATTGGATATACTAGGACGTCCATGTTTTCAATACGAGCCTATATAAAACATGGATTCCACGGTCGCGACGAATAGCCAAACCCACATCCCAAGACCCCTACGAGAGCGGCAAGTAACACTGCCAATTCTAGGGTTAGGAGACCCGGTCTCGACTCCTCGAGATGGCCTCCCACTGGACCCTAGAACCCGGTTACTTGTGCTCCCCTCCTTGGGTCTACCTAATGCGGAAAAGTAAATAATATACAACGGTGACATCATCCGCAACCTGGAAGTGCCCCAATAAAAGAATATTACATTACAAATGAATTTTACATGAATGAAAATAAAAACCCTCATCTCACATAAAACCCCCGGCTATTCAGAACACGACGATCCAATATAACATATCACAGCAACACATAATATCACATATCATCAACGTAAGTAAATATGCGCATCCCAATTGTCGTTGACATATAGCAACGAAAACGGCGATATCACATATTACACTTACGGTCACAGAAAAGAAAGTGTAAAACTACAACATTTGGAATCTACAATCACTTTAGACATCGTAAATCCGAAATATCACATACTTCGCATTTCATGCCTAACTCTATGAATTTCACATATTGTATCACATTCCAGATAAATAGACAGTATTAAACTTTCCGAACAGATAATCAAATACCCAAGATTTCCCAAAGTGCTCAACTCTTGAGCGGAGTTCAAATAATCGCAGAATATTTCAAAGTACCAGTGATCCAGCCGTAGAAGGGTCAAGCCAACGCCTCACATGTGGCACGCCGTACTGCCCCAAACCCGAAGGTTCAAAAGGCAGTTCAAGACGGTCACATAATCGAGTTAAGGTTTGTTGTCTTCTAGAGGGTCCACCGCTTAACTTGTACAATTTTTCCGAAAGATTTAAACCCGATAAAAATTCAACACTTAAAAGTTTTACGTGCCGGGAAAAAGTGGGTTAATGATATCCGTTCAACTAGTTTAACAGTTTCTAAATATCCGGAAAGAAATACGAATTTAAATATTCCGATCGAATCTACTATTACAAAACAAACCCCTGAATATTCAACACTTGAAACAGATTAAAAATACCCAGAAGCATCAACAAGCACCTACGGATATTACCATGAAAAACACGTGTCACCAATCCATAATTCCGCCGCGGAACCGCCGTGAAAAGCATGTTTTCGCCGCGGTTCCGTCGCCGTTTAGAGGAATTGTGGGCCCGTGTTTCATGGTAATTCTTAGAATTCCCTGCTGATTTTTTTACGTATTTTTAATTCAGAAAAATCCCAGTTTTTGAAAAATTAACCTTTACAAGAGTGCCTAGGAACCCTTCAGTGGTATCAGAGCCTAGCTAGAGCATTAGGCGACGTGTTTACGAAGTTAAAACTCCGATCGAACCCGAACCGACGAATTTAACCCCCTCTCTGGACATAAGGCATCAAACATGCCCGGATAAAAATTTAGACGTGCCGAACAACCCAAAGCCGGGATCTTTGCTAGATTATTAGGGTTAAACATGCAAGATGATAACTTTTATCTAAGTGTGAGGGATTACAACCTTTGTAGTCCGCTCCTTCGCTTCACAAGCTCCGAGTAGAAGTCCCTTTGCCGCGATCCACGATCTCCCGGACTCATGAGAGGCTCCACGACTCGAACGATCCATGCTAGCTTGAAGTGTTCCAAATCTCCGATGATCTACGTCGAAGTTGCAAAGACTCAAGCTTTCTCACTCTAAAGAGATGAACACACTAATCTCATGGGCTAGATGAGATGAGGATGAGAGAGTAGTATTTATGCTTTCTTTTTAAATCATTTTCTCATATTTATTCATCACATAAAGAATTTCAAGTGAGCTTCTTTTTTGAGAGAAGAAGATGATAATGGAAATGATAATGATAAATCCTTTTGTGATGAATAGAAAGAAATGTATATGATTGATATATAAACCATGGTCAAGGATGAGTGGCTAAGATTGTGTAGAGAATAAACTAGAGTTAGGGTTTGGTTGGGTTAAAAAATGTGTCATCACAAAATATCTTAACCATGACAAAAGAAAATGCTTCTAGAAGGTGCATGAAGCATCTAACCCTAATCAAACCCTAACCTCAATTAATCATCCTTAAACATGTTTAACAATTAATCATATCATGTCACAATAATATATATCACATATATATTATATATTTGCAACAAAAGAAAATAATACAATTAACATATATCGCATATATATCAATGTATCATCCAGTGAGAAAATGAAATAATAAAGCGAGCCAATATTAGATAATGTAATACAATATATCATATATATTATTATACATTAAATCATCGAATCAACACTTGATTTGATGATCCGGCTATATCGAATATTACCGACTAATATATCATGTACCGATTCATCGAATCAACACTTGATCCGATGTCTCAGTTCATATCTAAATATCACGAGAATATAATATGGTATCTCATATCGCATTATTCTCGGTCCTGCACATATCACATATGTGCCTCTACTCCGTTTCGCCTGAGCCAAGAAACCTCTGTATAGGACTCTAAAGAATCGTCAATACGCCGGTAGCAGGTGATGATCATATCAAACACCCACAAGCTGCAAGCGGTCAGCTAAACGTAACAGCCACCCAGGTATTGAGCGATCAGAAGATCAACAAGCTAGCCTGTGCGTTCTCCTGTGAATCCAATCAGTAACACTCCCGTACAGTCCGGTCTGTTCGTCTGATATGTCGCATATCAAGTCTAGGGGTGGTATACGTCAGACCCCAGTAACCGATAAGTCGTGTCGATGTGCGGCTCATAACGGGTCGAGAAACTACTAGTAACACTTACCAGTAAATCTCTATATCAGCCCTGGCCAGGGACTTCCAGTTATAGCCAATCGAACACAGCACAACATCAACTCCCTATACCGGGAGAGACGAATCCCCTCCTATCGCTCATTGCCTCCATGTGATTCGGGACTGTACCCAAAAGCCACCGTTTTGCACGCCCTCTTGGACGTGGTAAGGTGGAAATCAAAGCACAGTGGGAATCACACAAGACTCTATGACGATCTCGGGTCTACAGACTACCCTGTACCAGTGTCCCCGGAGAACTGCCATCTGACGTGTGGTATATCACCATCTGGGAGTTCTCGACGAGTCCGTCCAGTGTACCCAGTCTCCACTGAGCACCCGTACACCATCTCTGATGTCAAACACCGATGGATATGGGATCATCCATCGCCCATCATATGGGTCAAGATGCGTATACGCTAGTCTACTCTGGTGTATCGATGCCCTGTCTCGATATACCCTCGACTAGGAACTGTTATAGGATGTACTCATCGACTACCGCGGCCCCACTAGTATGATCTCATCATAGTCCCAGTAGTCGAGTACAGATCCTAAGGGCTTTATCAACATGTGAGAGAAAAACAGTAAACCAATACAAGTCAACATGTTAAGATAAAGTGAAACCAAATAGCATACTATCATGACGAGCAAGAAAGTCATCTCTATATATATCCAAGCATCCATTATAATATACATCATATGTACAACAATGGCCTCTAGGGCATATACATAACTAACAATCTCCCACTTGCACTAAGGCCAGCTGCTGTAGTATCTCATACCTAGCATCCCGAATAATCTCTCAAACTGTATCTGGGGAATAGCCTTCGTGAATGGATCCGCAGTGTTGTCCTTCGTATCTACTCTTCTGACCTCGATCTCCCGGCGATCAACTATCTCCCTGATCAGGTGATACCGCCTCAGAATATGTCTGGACTTTTGATGGGATCTGGGTTCCTTGGCCAAAGCCACAGCTCCATTGTTATCGCAATACAGAGGTATTGGATGCTCAATGGATGGAACCACACCAAGTTCACTAATGAACTTCTTGATCCAGACAGCCTCTTTGGCAGCATCGTTGGCAGCGATGTATTCAGCCTCCATCGTCGAGTCTGCAACGGTATCCTGTTTGGAACTTTTCCAACATACCGCCCCTCCATTGAGGGTAAAGACAAAACCCGAATGCGACTTAGAGTCATCCTTATCACTTTGGAAGCTGGAATCGGTAAAGGACTCCACCTGGAGTTCTTCGTTACCATACACCAAGAACATCTCCTTAGTCCTTCGTAAGTACTTGAGAATGTTCTTCACAGCTGTCCAGTGACTCTCTCCAGGATCTGCTTGATACCGACTCACTACACTTAGTGAGTATTCTACATCGGGTCTGGTACATAGCATCGCATACATGATAGAGCCTACTGCCGAAGCATAGGGTATCCCTTGCATGCGAGCTCTCTCCAAATCAGTCTTGGGAGACATCTCTTTGGAGAGAGTGAGTCCAGAGATCGTGGGTTGGTTCCCACGCTTGGATTCTTCCATACTAAACCTCTTTAGTATGGTGTCAATGTACCTGGATTGGGACAATCCCGGTATCATTTTAGATCTATCTCTATAGATCATGATTCCCAATATGCAGGAGGCATCACCTAGATCCTTCATTGAGAATCTCTGTGATAAGAAGAGCTTGACTGATTGCAGCATAGGAATATCATTTCCTATCAAGAGTATGTCATCCACGTACAATACGAGGAAGACAACCTTACCCTCTGCTACCTTCTTATAGATACAAGGTTCATCTATATTTTTGATGAAGTCAAACTCTTTGACTACAACATCAAAACAGATGTTCCAACTCCGCGATGCTCGCTTTAACCCATAAATGGATTTAAGCAGCTTGCACACCTTTCCGCTGCTCCCACTATCTACGAAGCCCTCTGGCTGAGTCATATACACGCTCTCTTCTAAATCACCGTTTAGAAAGGCGGTCTTAACATCCATTTGCCAGATTTCGTAGTCATGGTATGCAGCAATGGCAAGTAAGATCCGGATGGACTTAAGCATAGCCACTGGAGAAAAGGTTTCGTCATAATCCACACCTGGTCGTTGACGAAAACCCTTTGCTACAAGTCTAGCTTTGAAAGTCTCAACTTTTCCATCTACACCAAATTTCTTTTTAAAAATCCACTTGCTCCCAATGGGTTTTACCCCTTCAGGAGCATTTTCCAAAATCCATACTTTATTGGTGTACATAGATTCTATCTCAGATCGCATTGCATCCAGCCATTTCACAGAGTCACTACTCGTGATGGCCTGCTCGAAACTAGTCGGTTCATCATCATCCATGATGCAGTCCTCGCTTCCACCATCAATGAGAAAACCGTAGTATCTCTCAGGTGGACGAGAAACCCTACTAGATCGGCGGAGAGGCTGGGGTTCGTCGGGTACTACTGAATCCTCTGGTTCCAATAAATCATCAGTTTTAGTCTGTGGTGCTGGAACCTCTTCCAGCTCTACCTCTTTGCCACTAATTTCTTTTGCAAGAAATTCCTTTTCCAAAAAGGTGGCATATTGAGAAACAAACACTTTTTGTTCTTCAGCGTGGTAGAAAAAATATCCTTAGGAATTCTTAGGATATCCCATAAATTTGCAAAGAACTGATCGTGCCTCGAGCTTGTCTGGATTTTGTCTTTTGACATAGGCCGGACAACCCCATATCTTAACTCTTTTAAAATATGGTTTCTTCCCACTCCATATCTCATATGGTGTGGTAGGCACAGATTTAGACGGAACTTGATTCAATAAATATGCTGCTGTTTCAAGCGCATAACCCCAGAAGGAAATAGGCAACTCAGCCTCGCTCATCATAGAGCGCACCATATCTAATAGGGTGCGATTCCTCCGCTCAGATACACCGTTGTGCTGTGGTGTATAAGGAGGAGTAAGCTGAGAGAGAATCCCATTCTCTTTTAGATAATCTAGGAACTCACTGCTTAAGTATTCACCTCCTCGATCAGATCGAAGAATCTTAATACTTTTGCCCGTTTGATTCTCTACTTCGTGCTTATATTCTCTGAATTTCTCAAAAGCTTCAGACTTGTGTTTCATCAGGAACACATGTCCGAATCTAGAGAGATCGTCAGTGAATGTAATGAAGTAGGAAGAACCGTTCCTGGCATGCATAAACATGGGACCGCATACATCACTATGTATTAGTCCTAAGAGTTCATTAACTCTTTCTCTGTGTCCACTAAACGGAGCTTTGGTCATTTTTCCTTTGAGACATGAATGGCAAGTATCATAAGATGATAATTCGAACGGATTCAAATAACCATCTTTATGTAACTTAGCCAGTCGTGTCGCATTGATATGACCAAGTCTACAATGCCACAAGAAGGATTCGTTCATTTCTGAACTTTTCCTCTTGTGTGTGTTTTGTATATTCAGGACTGTATTCTGATTCAGAATGAATATGCCATTATGTAACGAGCCTGATGCAATCAACTTTTGATCTAGGAATATGTTCATAACATTATCCTTTACTACAAAATTATATCCTTCTTTACTTAATAAAGAAACTGATATAATGTTGCACATCATGTTCGGTATATAATAGCACTTATTTAGAATCAGTGTATTACGACTTGGTAATACAAGGTGATATTCGCCAACTGCTTTGGCTACAATACTTGCACCGTTCCCTACTTGAACGGAATGATCACCTTTTCCCAGTTCTCTACCTTTACGTAGCCCATGTAACAATTTACATATATGGGATCCTGATCCGGTATCTAATACCCAGGACGTAGGGTGAACTGAGAAACAGTTCTCAATAACTAACACACCCGAAGAAGATGCATCAACATGCATGTTCTTTTGGGCGACGTGAGAATCCAGATATTCTCCTGTTTCCTGTTCAGTCTTATAACTCTTATAAGAAAGAATGGGTCCAACGTTCCCTTGCTCAGTACAATAATCGGGTTCAGTCAATACATCCATATTATTATCTTGATTATGGCCTGACATGGTCGCTACCTGGAGAGAGAGAGAAGAAAACACTTTAGCGTATGCTCTTACAAGATTAGATTGGTTATTATCTTATCTAATCAGGATGTCTCCCACTGTTTTTATCAAATCTACCTTAAAACCCTAAAAGGTAAGATTAGCCGGGATTAATTACACCCTACAATTTCGTCAATCTTTCAGCCAGATCAGTGTCGGTACTTTGAGAGAGGTTCCCCGTGCTTTCGCATGGACCTAATTAAAGTAAACCTCGTTTTCCCAGAGGCGTAACCCCGTTAACACTTTTCTAGACACCTACTTGATCGGCTAATTGTCCTGTGTAAAACTCTCCCAGGAGTAACACTTACTCGCAGTGGGTATCGGGATCCAACTATCTCATAGAAGGTATGCAATCTCATTGCAAATTTCAACACTTGAAATTCCCGATAATATTTTGCCCCTAGCAATTTATGACCTTAACATAGTCAACAAATCATAATTGCTAGCCAAGTTCAACCCGTCATTTCCCGATTGAATCAAATCCACCTGCACGACCCTTAACATAGTCAACAAAGTCGTGCAACTACCCTAATCCAATCACATCTCATGTTTTAGCAGATAAGTACTAATTAGCTACCGCACACTACGCCTTAACATAGTCAACAAACGTAGCACGAATACTAACTAGTCTTTATCTGAAATAACGGAGGGCTACACAGGTTTTTCAGAAAACCATGAGCGTAATGAACTTGATATCGTCGTAGAATCAAGTGTTTTTGAAAAGGAGTGTTTTTGAGGCTTTTCTTAGTTTCGCTAAAGGGGTCACTCCCGGTGAAGGGATCGTCGGCCCTTTCCTCATCGAATAAGGTGCAGAATATATCATATATACCGCTGTGCAAAGCAAAACACTAAAAGCATTCAAAAGACAAACCGCGTTTTGTAGCATCTGCCAGTTTCGCTAAAGAGGTCACTCCCGGTGAAGGGATCTCGGCTCTTTCCCCATCGAATAAGGTGCAGGATATATCATATATATCACTGTGCAAAGCAAAACTGTAGCTACCCCTTTTATAAAGTTTTGATTCTACAACATCTTTAGGTTTCCTTTCTTTTTATTAATCTCATTAATAAAATCCCATCAGCTTATGCTTCCTAAGCATCACAGAAGAAACGAAAGCAGTAATATTTATATATCAGCATATATATATAGTATAAGCATTCGTCTCAGGCAGTAATATGATCTCATCACAGAATATTGCAGCAGAAGAACATATATGAAATATTGGATATACTAGGACGTCCATGTTTTCAATACGAGCCTATATAAAACATGGATTCCACTGTCGCGACGAATAGCCAAACCCACATCCCAAGACCCCTACGAGAGCGGCAAGTAACACTGCCAATTCTAGGGTTAGGAGACCCGGTCTCGACTCCTCGAGATGGCCTCCCACTGGACCCTAGAACCCGGTTACTTGTGCTCCCCTCCTTGGGTCTACCTAATGCGGAAAAGTAAATAATATACAACGGTGACATCATCCGCAACCTGAAAGTGCCCCAATAAAAGAATATTACATTACAAATGAATTTTACATGAATGAAAATAAAAACCCTCATCTCACATAAAACCCCCGGCTATTCAGAACACGACGATCCAATATAACATATCACAGCAACACATAATATCACATATCATCAACGTAAGTAAATATGCGCATCCCAATTGTCGTTGACATATAGCAACGAAAACGGCGATATCACATATTACACTTACGGTCACAGAAAAGAAAGTGTAAAACTACAACATTTGGAATCCACAATCACTTTAGACATCGTAAATCCGAAATATCACATACTTCGCATTTCATGCCTAACTCTATGAATTCCACATATTGTATCACATTCCAGATAAATAGACAGTATTAAACTTTCCGAACAGATAATCAAATACCCAAGATTTCCCAAAGTGCTCAACTCTTGAGCGGAGTTCAAATAATCCCAGAATATGTCAAAGTACCAGTGATCCAGCCGTAGAAGGGTCAAGCCAACGCCTCACATGTGGCACGCCGTACTGCCCCAAACCCGAAGGTTCAAAAGGCAGTTCAAGACGGTCACATAATCGAGTTAAGGTTTGTTGTCTTCTAGAGGGTCCACCGCTTAACTTGTACAATTTTTCCGAAAGATTTAAACCCGATAAAAATTCAACACTTAAAAGTTTTACGTGCCGGGAAAAAGTGGGTTAATGATATCCGTTCAACTAGTTTAACAGTTTCTAAATATCCGGAAAGAAATACGAATTTAAATATTCCGATCGAATCTACTATTACAAAACAAACCCCTGAATATTCAACACTTGAAACAGATTAAAAATACCCAGAAGCATCAACAAGCACCTACGGATATTACCATGAAAAACACGTGTCACCAATCCATAATTCCGCCGCGGAACCGCCGTGAAAAGCATGTTTTCGCCGCGGTTCCGTCGCCGTTTAGAGGAATTGTGGGCCCGTGTTTCATGGTAATTCTTAGAATTCCCTGCTGATTTTTTTACGTATTTTTAATTCAGAAAAATCCCAGTTTTTGAAAAATTTCCAGAGAGGGGGTTAAATTCGTCGGTTCGGGTTCGATCGGAGTTTTAACTTCGTAAACACGTCGCCTAATGCTCTAGCTAGGCTCTGATACCACTGAAGGGTTCCTAGGCACTCTTGTAAAGGTTCATAAGGCATCAAACATGCCCGGATAAAAATTTAGACGTGCCGAACAACCCAAAGCCGGGATCTTTGCTAGATTATTAGGGTTAAACATGCAAGATGATAACTTTTATCTAAGTGTGAGGGATTACAACCTTTGTAGTCCGCTCCTTCGCTTCACAAGCTCCGAGTAGAAGTCCCTTTGCCGCGATCCACGATCTCCCGGACTCATGAGAGGCTCCACGATTCGAACGATCCATGCTAGCTTGAAGTGTTCCAAATCTCCGATGATCTACGTCGAAGTTGCAAAGACTCAAGCTTTCTCACTCTAAAGAGATGAACACACTAATCTCATGGGCTAGATGAGATGAGGATGAGAGAGTAGTATTTATGCTTTCTTTTTAAATCATTTTCTCATATTTATTCATCACATAAAGAATTTCAAGTGAGCTTCTTTTTTGAGAGAAGAAGATGATAATGGAAATGATAATGATAAATCCTTTTGTGATGAATAGAAAGAAATGTATATGATTGATATATAAACCATGGTCAAGGATGAGTGGCTAAGATTGTGTAGAGAATAAACTAGAGTTAGGGTTTGGTTGGGTTAAAAAATGTGTCATCACAAAATATCTTAACCATGACAAAAGAAAATGCTTCTAGAAGGTGCATGAAGCATCTAACCCTAATCAAACCCTAACCTCAATTAATCATCCTTAAACATGTTTAACAATTAATCATATCATGTCACAATAATATATATCACATATATATTATATATTTGCAACAAAAGAAAATAATACAATTAACATATATCGCATATATATCAATGTATCATCCAGTGAGAAAATGAAATAATAAAGCGAGCCAATATTAGATAATGTAATACAATATATCATATATATTATTATACATTAAATCATCGAATCAACACTTGATTTGATGATCCGGCTATATCGAATATTACCGACTAATATATCATGTACCGATTCATCGAATCAACACTTGATCCGATGTCTCAGTTCATATCTAAATATCACGAGAATATAATATGGTATCTCATATCGCATTATTCTCGGTCCTGCACATATCACATATGTGCCTCTACTCCGTTTCGCCTGAGCCAAGAAACCTCTGTGTAGGACTCTAAAGAATCGTCAATACGCCGGTAGCAGGTGATGATCATATCAAACACCCACAAGCTACAAGCGGTCAGCTAAACGTAACAGCCACCCAGGTATTGAGCGATCAGAAGATCAACAAGCTAGCCTGTGCGTTCTCCTGTGAATCCAATCAGTAACACTCCCGTACAGTCCGGTCTGTTCGTCTGATATGTCGCATATCAAGTCTAGGGGTGGTATACGTCAGACCCCAGTAACCGATAAGTCGTGTCGATGTGCGGCTCATAACGGGTCGAGAAACTACTAGTAACACTTACCAGTAAATCTCTATATCAGCCCTGGCCAGGGACTTCCAGTTATAGCCAATCGAACACAGCACAACATCAACTCCCTATACCGGGAGAGACGAATCCCCTCCTATCGCTCATTGCCTCCATGTGATTCGGGACTGTACCCAAAAGCCACCGTTTTGCACGCCCTCTTGGACGTGGTAAGGTGGAAATCAAAGCACAGTGGGAATCATACAAGACTCTATGACGATCTCGGGTCTACAGACTACCCTGTACCAGTGTCACCGGAGAACTGCCATCTGACGTGTGGTATATCACCATCTGCGAGTTCTCGGCGAGTCCGTCCAGTGTACCCAGTCTCCACTGAGCACCCGTACACCATCTCTGATGTCAAACACCGATGGATATGGGATCATCCATCGCCCATCATATGGGTCAAGATGCGTATATGCTAGTCTACTCTGGTGTATCGATGCCCTGTCTCGATATACCCTCGACTAGGAACTGTTATAGGATGTACTCATCGACTACCGCGGCCCCACTAGTATGATCTCATCATAGTCCCAGTAGTCGAGTACAGATCCTAAGGGCTTTATCAACATGTGAGAGAAAAACAGTAAACCAATACAAGTCAACATGTTAAGATAAAGTGAAACCAAATAGCATACTATCATGACGAGCAAGAAAGTCATCTCTATATATATCCAAGCATCCATTATAATATACATCATATGTACAACAATGGCCTCTAGGGCATATACATAACTAACACCACTATGTATTTGAATTATTATTTTTCCAAATAGCATTGAGCTCCTATTGACATTGTCCCATCCAACAAATTTGTTGTGCTTGCCTCGACCTTCATCTAGCTTTCACATGACATACACATTATATGAGTAATATAGTTATAAATTATGGTATTTTGTTGTCATCAATCCACCTAACCCTAACCCCAAGTTGCTCTCTGAAAGCACATAGAACCATCCCTCCTAGTCAAGCATAGCTTTTTCTGTGCAATTGTTCTCATTCTTAATTTCTCACATTCATTACTCTCTCATTTTCTTGTCAACAAATTTGTTGTACAATTGTTCTCATTCTTAATTTCTCACATTCATTACTCTTTCATTTTCTTGTTTTTTTCCAACTCCCCACCACTTAACCCCAACCCAGCCCCAGCCCCAGCCCCCAGCCCCAGCCCAGCCCCAACCTAACCCTAACCCCAGCGCGGCCAGCTAAACCCCAACACCAACCCTAAGACAAACCCTAACCCCAGCCCCACCCCAGCAGCAGCCGAACCCCAACCCTAACCCTACCCCGACCCCGACCCCGACTGCGACCGCGACCCCTGCCCAACCCAACTCGCGCGCGCAACCCCAGACCCAGCCATGAACCCTAAGCCCAAAATAATCCAAAAATTCTTTAATTTACCTCGAGATTTACTCACCTGAACGGCTGTTGCTGGGGCTGGGGCGATGACCTGAACGGCTGTGGCGACGACCTGAACCGCGGTGGCGATAAGAACTGCGGTGGCGACGAAACCGGCGGTGGCGACGAGGAGAACGACGGTGGCGACGACGGCGTGGTGATTTGGGGATTTTTTTCGCGCGCGATCGAGAGAGAGAGAGAAAGTGAGCGTAGGCGATCGATCTGGGGATTTGTTAAATCGATATTTACTTGCCCCTACGGATATACCCGTAGGTCCTTTGTTTGCGGCTCCGTAGGGGCAAACACCAAATTAAGAATTAATATTTTTATTCTTGGACGTCTGTGCCCGTAGGGGCAACCTTTTAGCCCTACGGATTAATCCGTAAGGCCAGGTTAAATCTGCCCCTACGGATTCCAATATCCGTAGGGGCAACCCCCTATTTTACTAGTGAGTAATACTGGCAGGCCTAGGATTAAGCCGGATTATTAAATCAAGTTTTGATTTAATAATAATCTAGTATTATGTTTGTTGGATTTTTCCATCTTTTACTTGTATTCGTATTTTGTTACGAATACAGCTATGTATATACGTTTTGGTATTCTTGTATTTCATGCTTTTAAAATTTAAAGTTTTTCATTCCGCAAAGGCCGCGGGTTAGCGGAAAGGGCACTAGGAACTTCCATTTTTTCGCTCTTCGATTTAGCAAAGAGGTATCAAAGCCACCCAAACACGTAACCTATTTGTAGATGATGCTCAAGTTTCGAAACCAAAAAAAATCCATTTTTCAAAACCCAAAAAACCCATGTTTCTGTTCCGTTTTAAAAGTTTCTCTAAGATTATTTTTAAGTGGTACAGAAAGATGATCTTGGTATGATATTGACACAGAATGAAAATGAGGCAGAACAGAGCATTCCAGGTCACCCAAAATTTCATTTTAGATGCTTCTAGTGGCCAGACATGCTCTGCCTGTTCTCGTCTTCATCCAGTGTCTTGGGTTCAGGGTTTTGGGTTTTTTAAGATACTTTGTTTTTGTCCAGATTTGGTTAAGTGTTGTTTGTGATTAGAAGCAACACGGAAAATTTTTAAATTCGAAACTTTTTCATCGTTGATATCTGTGATGTTGTATATATATTGATAAACGTTCTTTAATTTCTATAGGTCGATTAGACGGTGTTGCATATATTTGCTTGTGTTGTTGTAATGTATATCTCTATGATAGTTTAAACGGATTGTCGTGTTAGATAGCCCCTCGTGTGATGTTATTTGTACAGTTATGTCATTTATATATTTATTATTGTGGGGCGAGTGTCCGGATTGTGGACTACTATTTCTGCATGTTTGTATATTCTTTTATTGGGACTTGACCATGATGCGGTCGATGTCACCATTGTATATTATTTCATTTTTGTACTAGGATAAACCCACGGAGAAGTGCTCGAATAGCCGGGTTCTGGAGTGTGCTAGGTGGTCGTCTCACAATGGTGAGTTCGAGCCGCTTCTCTCTAGAATTGGCGGGCTATTCGCCGCACTTGTAAGGTTTTAGGATGACCATTGTATATTGTATATTATTTCATTTCTGTACTAGGATAAACCCAGGAAAAGTGATCGAATAGCTGGGTTTTAGAGTGTGCTAGGTGGTCGTCTCACAATGGTGAGTTCGAGCCACTTCGCTCTAGAATTGGCGGGCTATTCTCCGCACTTGTAAGGTTTTAGGATGACCCACAGTTGAGTGCTCAACTTACCGGATTCCATGAAGTGCTGGGTGGCCCACTCATGACATTAAGTGCGGGTTGCCTTACTTCTAGAATTGGCGGGTAACTTGCCGCGCACGTAGGATTCATGGTTTGATATCATACGTGCTATCCACACGAACGGAGAACGTTGCGTTTTTTCTGTGGCTCAAACAAAGCACGGGGCTCCTAGTTTATCCGCTATTCCATATTGGTTATCGCATACCTGTGATGTTTATTATTTGCCTGTGATAAGATATATTATAAATGCATTTATATGTTTTGCATTCGCGCTAGTCCTATCCCCGCCTTGCCGTAAGTTAAGTAACCTTACGGTGAAGTCCCGGGACCCCGTGAGGAATGCAGATGGCATATAAAGTATTGTATTATGGTTGTTTCTGTGATACATAGGAACTTAAATGATAGGACAACATTAATTTTGATTAATGCAAGAAAAAATAAACCTAATAAGATGTTGTCGGGACCAATTTTTCGAAAACTATAGTCGTATTCTTTTGCTTTGCATAAAGATATTCGGTTAGGAATATCCTGCACCTCATTCGATGAAAGAAGAGCCTTGATCCCTTCACGAGGATTTCGCTCTTAAGCAAAAGTTTGTGTTACTATAGATTACTCGGTTTTCTTCAAAACCACTTGTTTTAAAGAACATAGCCTAAACCACTCCCTTTCAAAACTACTCAGTTCTTTCAACGATATTAAGTTCATTACGTTAAAAGTTTTAACCAAAAACCATCCGGAGCCCTTCGTCATTTCAGATAGGTAGCACATAGTATTCGTGCTATATTTGTTGGCATGCGTCAAGGCATAGTGTACGGTAGCTGAGTGTATTTGTTGCATAGTGATGCGATTGATCGAGACGGTCACATAGCTTTGTTGGTATGCCCCACGAGCTTGTACGGATGGGTTCGAGTTAATTAAGATAATGACAAGTAGAACTTGGTTATCGACTTATGATTTGTTGGCATGCGTCATGGTCATTGGTTGGTAGGGGCAAAAACCATATCAGGAGTTTCAAATATAAGGGAAACTTGCAAAGTGTATGCATACCTTTTGGAGTGTGGCTACTAAAGTGGCTTCCATCTAGATTATCATGCGATGATAGTTGGGTTTCGATTCCCACTGACGAGTAGGATTACTCTTGGGAGATATTTTTCATTTCATAATTTGCTAACCTATTATGTGTCTAGAAAGTGTTAACGGGGCTACGCATATGCAGAAACAGGGTTTACTTTAATTAGGTCCATGAGAGAGCACGGGGAACCACCCTCGGAGTACCAACACCTACCTGGCTAAACGGTTAGCGAACTTTTAAGGTGTAAATGATCCCGACTAGCTCTCCTTTTAGGATTTGAAGGAAAATTTGAGAAAATAGTAACTTTTAAGGTGTAAATGATCCCGACTAGCTCTCCTTTTAGGATTTGAAGGAAAATTCGAGAAAATGGTAGGAGCCATCCTGATTAGATAAATTAAAAACCAATATAATCTTGCAAGAGCATACGCTGAGTGTTTATTTTCTCTCTCTCTCCAGGTAGAAACCATGTCACGCCATAATCAAGATAATAAAATGTATGACTTGACCAAACCAGCTTATTACACTGGGCTGAGGAACGTCGGTTCGGCTCTAATTTGTGATAATCGTCATGAGTATGGGCTAGGGAAAGGGGAATGCAAGGAATTCCATATGACCCTGATAAAAGAGAAGCATTCTAATGCATCTTCTTCGCATGCATTTGTTATTGAGAATTGTTTTTTGGTCAGCGCTACCTTCTAGGAAGTAGATACCGGATCATTATCCCATATCTGTAATTTATTACGTGGACTGAGAAAAAGTAGAATGGTTGGACCAGATGATATGTCCCTCGAAGTAGGGAATAGAGCACAAGTTGATACTGCCGACGTCGGCAAATATCACCTGGTCTCCTCAAGTGGCAACAATATGATTTTGAACAACTGTTACTATATATCTTCCATGATTTTCAATAATATATCAGTTTCTTTACTATATAATGATGGATATAATTTTGTTCTAAATAGAAATATCATGAACATTTACCTAAACCGGGTATTGGTTGCAGAAGGTACATTATGTAATGGTATCTATGTTCTTAATCAAAACACAGTTTTTAGTATACAAAACACACGCAAGAGGAAAAGTTCAGATACGAACGAAGCCTACTTATGGCATTATAGATTTGGACATATCAATGAGAAAACACTAACTAAGTTACATAAGAATGAATATTTGAATCTGTTCGAATTTACATCTTATGAAACTTGTCAGTCTTGTTTCAAAGGAAAAATGACCAAAGCTCCGTTTACGGGACACGGAGAAAGAGCTACAGAGCTCTTGAAACTCATACACAGTGATGTATGTTGTCCAATATCTAAACATGCAAGGAGTGGGTTCTCGTACGTTATTACATTCATTGACGATCTCTCTAGATTCGAATATGTATTTATGATGAAGCATAAATCCAAAGCTTTTAAGAAATTCAAGGAATATAAAAGTGAAATAAAGAACCAGACAGGAAAAAGTATCAAAATCTTTCGATCTGATCGAGGATGGGAGTATTTGAGTACGAAATTGTGTGACTATTTAAAAGAGAATAGGATTCTCTCTCAGTTTACTCCTCCGTATACATCACAGCACAACGGCGTATCGGAGCGAAGAATTGTACCTTATTAGATATTGTTCGCTCTATGATGAGTAATGCTGAGATGCATATGTATTGAATAAGGTTCCAACTAAATCCGTGCTTACCACTCCACATGAAATGTAGGAGAAGAAGAGACCTACCTTAATTTTTTTAAGATATGGGGTTTTCCAGCTTATTTAAAAAAGCAGAATCCGGAAAATCTCGAGGCGCGATCAGTTCTGTGTAAGTTTGTGGGATATCCTAAGCATTTGACATGATATCTGTTCTACCACAACAAGGAACATAAGGTATTTGTTGCTCGCCACGCCATCTTTTTAGAGAAGTAATTTCTTGCAAAAGAAATTAGTGGGAGCGCGGTAGAACTGGAAGAAATTCCGGAACCATAAACTATAACTGAATATTTGGAAGAACCGCAGGATTCAGTAGTCCCAGACGAATCCCAGCCACTCTCGCAGATCTAGTAGAATTTCTCATCCGCCCCAGAGATATTACGATTTTCTCATAGACGGGGATCGAGAGGATTGCATCTTGAATGATGATGATCCTACTAGTTTCGAGCAGGCCATTTTCAGTTGGGACTTTGTGAAATGGTTAGATGTTATGCGATCCGAAATGGAGTCCATGTACACCAGCAAAGTTTGGACTTTAGATGTTGCTCCTCCTGAGATAAAACCCATTGGATGCAAGAGGATCTTCAAAAAGAAGATTGGTGTAAATGGACAGATGGAAACCTATAAAGCTAGACTTATTGCAAAAGGTTTTCGTCAGAGACCGGATGTGGACTATGACGAAACCTTTTCTCCAGTAGCTATATTGAAATCCATTTGGATCCTACTTGCTATTGCTACCTTTCATGACTGTGATATCTAGCAGATGGACGTTAAAACGGCTTTTCTAAATGGAAGTTTAGAAGAGTTCGTTTATATGGATCAGCCGGAGGGATTCATAGACAGTGGGAGCAGTGGGAAGGTGTGCAAGTTGTTTAAATCCATTTATGGATTAAAGCAGATATCACAAAGTTGGAACATCTATTTTGATGAGACAGTCAAGCAATTTGATTTCATCAAGAACGAGAATGAGCCATGTATTTATAAGATGATTGTAAGAGGAGCTGCCGTATTCCTCGTATTATACGCCAATGACATTCTTCTGATAGGAAATGATATTCCTATGTTACAATCGGTCAAGTTATTCTTATCACAAAAGTTCTCCATGAAAGATCTAGGTGATGTCTCCTACACAGTGGAGTCAGTATGAAGCACCTAATACCGACTCACTCACAGCTCTTCTAGGGATCAAGATCTGTAGAGATAGATCCAAAAGATTGTTGGGACCATCACAGTCTAGGTACATAGATAATATACTGAAGAGCTTTAGTATGGAAGCTTTCAAGCGCGGTAATATACCCGTTTAGCACGGAATCACACTCTCCAAAGAGATGTCTCCCAAGATTGATGAGGAGAGGGCTCTCATTAGCATTATACCCTATACTTCGGCGATAGGGTCTATAATACATGCGATGTTGTGTACCGGACCAGATGTAGCTCACGCACTTAGCATGGTAAGTAGGTATCAATCAAACTCAGGAGAGAAATATTGGACAGCTGTGAAGAACATTCTGAAGTACCTGAGACGGACTAAGGAGATATTCTTGGTATACGGTAATGGAGAGCTCTGGATGAAGTCCTTTACCGATTCAAGTTTCCAAAGTGACAAAGATGACGGCAAGTCTGTCTCGGTTATGTGTTTACCTTCAATAGAGGGACGGTCTGTTGGAAGAGATCTAAACAGGACATCGTCATAGACTCAACGATGGAGGCTGAGTACATTAAGGCAAACGATGCCGCAAAAGAAGCAGTCTGGATGAGTAAGTTCATTACTGAACTTGAGATAGTTCCGTCTATTGTTGATCCAATACCTTTGTATTACGATAACAATGGGGCTATGGCATCAGTGAAGGAACCTGTTCCCTTATAAAAAGAGAGAAAAGGGGAGAAAATTCCCCACTACTCAAGTCCCACGTGTTAAACACGTGAGCGCCTATATACAAAGCATATAGGCGCTACAGTTAAAACGACTCATGGGCTAAATAAGTCTCACGTGTTAAACACGTGAGCGCCTATATGAAAAACATATAAGAGCTGCAATCAAAACACCTAATGGACTAAATAAGCCTCACGTGTTAAACACGTGAGCGCCTATATGCAAAGCATATAGGCGTGGCAATCAAACAATTGATAAGCTAAATAAGCCTCATGTGTTAAACACGTGAGAGCCTATATGCAATGCATATGGGCGCTGAATAAAATAAACTAAAGACCAAACATGCCTCACGTGTTAAACACGTGAGCGCTCATATGCAAACCATATAAGCGCTGAAAATAAACTGGACAAAACCCACGCTAAGGGTCGCGTGTTAAACACGTGAGTCCTTCTGCCATATTCTGTGGCAGCGCTCACATGCAAAGCATGTGAGCACCCCAATCATAAAATACTCACATCTGATTATGTGTGATAGAATTAAATTCTATTTGGGAAATATTTTCCCTGATCTTTCTAATATGGAAAGATTTTTCTCTAACGGTGAATCTTAGATTTAAAATCCAATTATGATAAAATATCACCAAATTAACTATCTGATAGAATAATATTCTATGTGGGAAATATTTCATTGATCTTTCTCAAACTAGAAAGATCTTCTCTGTTAAACAGAGGACCCTTGGATCAAGGATCCAATGGTGATTATAAAATCACCCACCGATCATCTGATAGAATAAAATTCTATTTTAGGAAAAATATTTCATAATCTTGTTAAATAAACAAGAAAACTTCTCTGTTAAACAGAGAGCCTTTGGATTAAAAATCCAATGGTGAATAAAATTCACCAAGTGATCTAAAAGATCATTTTGGATTGATTATGAAATCTATTATGATCTCTCAATCAGAGATTTTCTTAACAGGTTGATATTTTCTCTTCTCCTATAAATAGATAGAGAAGAAAGAAGGGGGAACGGACAGAGAAAAAAGAGAGAGAATATAGAGAGAGAACTTCCTACAAGCTTTTAAAGAATACAGTGAGCCATTGATAAAAAAGAGAATTTAATTCTCAAAGAAGACTTGCCCATTGAAACCTTAGGTAAAGAAACACAGAGATCATATTATCTCTCTTTTGCCTCTCTAAGGGTTTAACCCTTCATATAAGAACTCAGTTCTTTCTCTGGTTGAGATTTGCAGAAACAGATCTCCCCACAAGTTGAGAATTTAATTCTCATCGGGAAGATTAATACTACATGAAGAATTTGGTTCTTAGAAAAGTGAAAAAGAACTTAGTTCTTCAATACAAACGATAATGATGGTCCAAGATCTTCAAAACTAAAATCTTAATGATCATCAATGACTAAAAATGTCATTAATAGAGATCAATATTTCTAAGAAAACACAAGAACAACTTGGTGACTCGATTAGTGCTTAGCACTATTTTGAAGCCTCGCGTGTTTCCCACGAGAAGCGCTTAAAAAAAACAAAAAGAACAGCCAAATCCGCCTCACGTGTTTCTCACGTGGGCGCCTAAAGAGCAAAGAAAAACTTCTTTGTCGATTAGATCCGCCCCAAAAAGAAGCAATCACGTGAAATGCACGCGAGCTCTATCCAAGGGTTTAGCACTTCTGTAAAAAGAGGGAAACGAACAAATAAAACCCAAAGCCCAGTACTTACATGCTTCCCACAAGAGTATCATGCAGAGTGCTCAGCACTCCATGATTAGTCAAAAAATGACTAAAAATGCTCACATCTAAACACCTCACGTGTTTCACACGTGAGTACCACAGGACTCTAATGCTTAGCACTAATCCAGCACCCCACGTATTTCATACGTGGGCGCCGTACGTCCCAGTACTCAGCATTGTTGGATAATTATGGAAATTCAATCTCAGCCCAAAAATTGGCTAAGTTTCCTGAGGTCAAACCTCTTTGTTTTTAAATCAATCGAGCCCATATACTCTTAATTTCCAAGGTCTCAAATATGACCAAAAATTCTTAAGTCCACAACAACCCATTTTCCCTCAAATACGGGATTTGGTTCAAGGGTACATCTTTCCACACCTCTGATATATGTCATTGTAATTCCTCAACGTCTTCAGAGAGGTGGCGGGTCCCGACAACCAACAACTCCTTTCTCGTCTCAATTTGATATAAAATTTCGTCAAGATAAGGAATGATATATCCCACTGTTTACCGCCGAAAACCGGGAAAGACAAACGTCTTGCCTGAATTTGGGGGCAGATACTATTTGGGTTTATCCGTCCACCTCTCCGAAGATGCCAAGTTGATTTATGGCACCGTGTATCGGAGGTTTGGACGGATGCGGCCGTTGTAGCAGACTTCGTCAGATTCCCCTTCGTTTGCGAGGGTTTTTGATTATGGAGACGCTCTTCCCTACAGGCGTAAACCCCTGCAGTTAATTACGTTACCGCATAGCGATAACTACTTTCTCCGGCTCCAGAAGTTCACTTCATGTCGTGTGTGTTTGTTTTATTTTTGGTTGCCTGTGGATTATATACGGAGACTAATTTATGTTGTCGCCCTTAGAGCGTGGATTAGTCCAAATCCGTATTTTCTTAGATTTTTGGTTTGATTTAAGGATCGTTAATCTTATTTGGGATTAAGATCGACTTAAATGTTTGTTGAGAATACTTTAGTCTAATTTTAGACTAAGATCTACTCAACAGGATTTTTGGGATCATTCAGACCCAATAGAAGAGCATTTGGATTCTATATTGTTTTAGTTTTAAGGACGTTACGGTCCATAGTTAGTTTAAAGACGTTGCGGTCCATTGTAGTTTAAGGACGTTACGGTCCATAGCTAGTTTAAGAACGTTGCGGTCCATATTGGGATGTACCCGTCCATTTGAGAGTACACTAAAGAGTTATTGGTTATCGGGACCCACCACCTTTCTGAAGACACTGAAGAATTACAACAACATTTATCAGAGGTGTGAGAAGATATACCCATGAACCAATGTCCGTTGGAAGATCAATAGTCGTGTTTGGGACTAAGACCAATTTGAAAAAATGGTGAGCACATGGGCTCGGTTGATCTGAATTAGGGACTTTTGGTCAACTTGGACTCAGCCCACTTAGTCTTTGAATAAAGTGATAAACACTTGTTTGGGCTCAGTCCCTTTTCTGTGCAAACAGTGCTGAGCATTGATATAGGCTCTGACGCCCACCCTTTAATTTATCCTCTCTTTTTTGTTTTTTATGGAGTGTTATACACTCTTTATGGCGCCCACGTGTGGAACACGTGAGGCGCTTAGCGCTGAGCACCAACCATTGAGTGGTAGGCACTCCTTATTGAGCGGCGCCCACGTGAGGGACACGTGAGGCGCTTGGCGCTGAGCGCCAACTATTGAATGCTAAGCACTCTTTATTTGAGCAGCGCCCACTGTTTCCCCCAATCAGAGCAAAGCTCTGTTCAAATTTCAAAATTTGAAATGAATCAACGCTTCATAGCAGCGCCAAGTGCGCTGCACCTCAAGTAGCGCACCACGTGCAAAGCACGTGTGCACTGGCGCTAAGAGCGCTGCACTCTAAGCAGCGCACCACATGCAAAGCACGTGTGCGCTGGCGCTAAGAGCACTGCACTCTAAGCAACGCACCACGTGCAAAGCACGAGTGCGCTAGCGCTAGAACTAAATGTTCTCCACCGTTAGATCAAAAATCCAACGAACATGATTAAAAATCATCAATTGACCAGAATAAAATTCTGTTAAGGAATGATTCCTCAGAATCTTTCCAAACAGGAAAGATTGTGCTCTGAAAATCAGAGCACCGTTGGATCAATGATCCAAAGGTCACCAAAATACAGAATAAAATCTGTGTGGGAAAAGATTTCCCAATCTTGTTAAAAACAAGAAAATTGCCTTCTGTAAATCAAAAGCCCTTGGATCAAAAATCCAACGATGGGGAAATTCCGAAATCAATTGGAGAAAAGATCTCCTTAACCGATTGAACAAATTAGCTTACCCTATATAAAGGCCCCAAGACTTCAAGTCTAAAATATACAGAGAAAAAATAGAGGAACCCTCTATAAACTTTAAGAAATCTCAGAAAGAAGAGCTGGCTCTCGATAGAAGAAGAACTTTTCTTCAAGGTAAAAAAAACAGAGATAAGAAAAATCTCATTAAAGAAGAATATAATTCTTCTCACAGATCATAGATCTATAAAACTAAGGTATTTTACACAAAGAGATCATGAATATCTCATTATAAAAAAAGAGGGGAGAGTAATTCAATTCTCTTAGGATCACAGATCCATAAAGGCAAAGCTTTTCACCAAAATAAGAGATTGAAACATCTTTTATAAAATAAGAACTTTGTTCTTAGAACCTTGAGACAAAGTCTCTTATAAACGAGAATTTAGTTCTCGGATCATAAAACTGATCAAATAGCGCTCAGCGCTCTTGGACTGGCGCTCGGCGTCAAGCGCACCACGTGCTCCTCACGTGTGCGCCACTGAACAAATAGCGCTTTGCGCTCATAAACTAGCGCTTTGCGCTCATGGACTGGCGCTCAGCGCCAAGCGCACCATGTGCTCCTCACGTGTGCGCTACTCAGCAGAAGTGCCTTAGCGCTCTAAATCTGGCGCACAGCGTCAAGCGCGCTACGTGCTCCTCACATGTGCGCTACCCAGCAAAAGCGCTCTGCGCTCTTTGACTGGCGCAAAGGGCTAAGCGCGCTACGTGCTCCTCATGTGTGTGCTAAAAAGAACATAGATTGTTCTATAAATAAAGCCCAGAGTTATGATGAATGCTCAGCATTCAATAAAAGACAGAAAGGCTGTCAGAACCCAATCAATGCTCAGCATTGTCAAATGTTTAATATTTAACTGAGTGGGCCGAGCCCAAGCTGGCCATAAACCCCTCATTTAGATTAATTGAGCCTATATGCTCATAAATCTCAGATCTTAGTCCCAATTGGACTACAGATCTCCCAACCAAAATTAGTTCAAGGGTACATCTCTGCACTCCTCTGATATATGTCGTAATCTTTCAACGTCTTCAAAGAGGTGACGGGTCTCGACAACCAAACATCCCTCGGACTATGGGGCCCTTAAACCCATGGACTATGATGTCCTTAACCTTGAACTGTGGGGTCTTTAAACCCATGGACTATGATGTCCTTAACCATGGATTGTGGAGTCCTTAAACCCATGGACTATGATATCCCTAACCTTAGGCTGTGGGTTCCTTAAACCCATGGACTATGATGTCCTTAACCTCGGACTGTGGGGTCCTTAAACCCATGGACTATGATGTCCTTAACCTCGAACTGTAGGGTCCTTAAACCCATGGAATATGATGTCCTTAACCTTGGACCGTAATGTCCTTAAACTAACAAAGGACCGCAATGTTCCTAAACTAAACAATAGAGCTCAAATGCTCTCTTGTTGGATCTAAATGATCCCGTTAAGTTGATCTTAGTCTAAAAATTAGACTAACGTATCCTTAACAAACATTTAAGTTGATCTTAGTATCAAATGAGACTAACGCATCCTTAAACCCAACCCCAAACCCAAATCTAAGAAGATACGAATTTGGACTAATCCACGCCCTATGGGCGACAACGTAAATTATTCTCCGTATACAATCCATGGGCAAGCAAAAACAAAACAAACACATACGACATGAAGTGACCATCTGAAGAAAGTGGTTACTGCGATGCGGTAGCGTAATTAACTGCAGGGGCTTGCGCCTGCAGGGAAGAGCGTCCCCACAATCAAAAATCCCTCAACGAGGGGGAATCTGACGAAGTCTGCTAGGCCGCATCCGTTTAAACCTTCGATATATGGTGTCATAAATCAACTTGACATCTTCGGAGAGGTGGACGGATAGCACCAAATAGCATCTGCCCTCGAAGTTCAGGCCGGACGTCCCAACGTCCCGGTCGCGTCCTTCGGCGGAGAACAGATTCTGGCACTCCCGGTGGGACCTTTTCCTTTTTCCACTCCATACTTCGTGTGTCGTGTTTCGCGAACGAATCGCGGTCTGCTATGGTTACCCTTGGGTTCGAGGTACTAAGATTTGGTTTTGCTCCTGTGCAGAAAAAGAACATCAATGGCTTCAAACTGCACTAACTGCAACTGCAACTCCCGTGCCGCCTCATCTGGAGGAGTAACCTACGGCCCCCAAGCGGCCTCCCTTTTCACAATGCCGGTGGAACAAGTGACCCAAGCCACCACTGGGCTATTCTTCGGGACCATGATCCCACCAACGAGCTTCAGCGTTCAGATGTCGTCACAGGAAGCTGCGAAGAAGTCGGTCTTTGATCGGCTTGAAACCACCACGACCTCTCTCAGCGGGTCGTCTAACTCTAATGCCTCAGTCTTCGACAGGATGGGTCAAAGCTCAAGTGGGCCCGCAAAGAGGCTCGCAATACCAGAAAAGGACACTCCAACTCCTTCTACGGTGGAGGTCGTCCAAGCTACTCTCCCTACTCGAAGGTCGGCTTTTGACAGGTTGACCATTCTCTCTCAGCGAGCATCTGTCTTTGACAGGCTAGCGCCAACAACAGACTCTCATCAGAACAGGGGGAATGGAAAAGCTAATCCAACAGCGGAGGTGATCCCGGCCGCACGACATGCTCGACGTCTCTACTGGTGCTGAGTGAGGAAAGCTGGGGGTAATTCCCCTTCTGGACTGACTCCGTCAGCTCCAATGGCGGAAGTTGATGCTGCTGTTCCAACTGGGAACAGCTTTGAACTACTTAACAGGGTGCGCAAGAATTCGCTAACTGTTGTGCTGAAAAGATCTATTCCACCAATGAAGAACGCTACAAAGGCAAAGCTGGAGCAGCCCCCACAGCGGCTGTCCTCTAAAATTTATAAAGTTTGGCAACAGGTCTAGGACTCCGTGGTAGATCAAGACTATCCCGGCCGACAGAAAAAGATGAAGATTCAGCAAGAAGAGGACCACCCTGTCAAGCCACAAAAGGCGACAGCTACTTGGGTGCCCACTACAACGGCCTCCTCAAGTTCGACCGCTCATAAGAGGAGAAGGCTGGAGAAAATCCTAGTGTCTGCGACGAATCGCAAGAACACTGAATCTAAACGCCCTAAGCCTCAAGGCATGATGGTACATACTGTCTATATGGTATCCGGGAAAGAGGATAGCCGTATCTCTATGGGCCATCGACCACTCACCAGATCCGTAACAAAGGCCCAGGAGAAACAACAGAAGCTCCAGGAAATGTTGACGCAAATGGCCGTACTCACAGGGCCAAAAGAAAGCCCGGAAACGTCATCGGAGCAACGTCAAGAACAAGAAACTGATGCTGAGTTCCTCCGCAGAATTCTCGAAAAGAAGGACAAAGAGGCAGCGGAACAAGCTGCCAACATAAAACGGATAGCGTTCTTATTCCAAGACATGGTCGGGATGATATTACAGCCGGATCCTCCAGCTGAAGATCCTTCGATTATCCTCAAAGACGACCGAGCGAAGACGTCAAACCCTCTTCCGGCTTGTTCAGCAGCCAAAGAGGAGACCATCTCAAAAGCCGTCCTGGATGATTACATCGCTC
The DNA here is from genome assembly GCA_030015575.1 of Agapanthus africanus. Taxonomy (NCBI): domain Eukaryota; kingdom Viridiplantae; phylum Streptophyta; class Magnoliopsida; order Asparagales; family Amaryllidaceae; genus Agapanthus; species Agapanthus africanus. The sequence continues at coordinate 109,421,871 of CM057337.1, forward strand.
AGCAGATACGAGTTCATCAAGCGAATGAAGCATCTGGGCAAATTGTTAAAACCGGACGACCCTATCCGAGTTGGTACGACCAAATAAAGTACCCGCCGGGATACACGATCCCCAAATTCCACGTATATAAGGGGACGGGGAATCCACACCAACATGTCGCCCAGTTTAGGGCTCTATGCGGCAATCCCGGAGGTGACGACAAACTACTGCTTCGCCAGTTTGTTGGCAGCTTGTCGGAGACAGCATTTGAATGGTACTCTGAGCTCCCGAACGACTTCGTTAAAACATTTGCAGAAATGGAGTTACTGTTCACACAGAAGTTCGCAAGTGCTAGCGAGCGCACCCCGATCACTGCATTAATTAACGCCAAAGTAAAGCCAGGCGAAACATGGGTGCAATACGCAATACGGTGGCGGAATCTATGGTCGAAGTGCAACAGCGCATCGAAGAAGCGCCTGCGGTAGGCATGTTCATAGAGACCCTCGACCCTCAGGCGACCATTTCATAATTTATGATGTTTTTCAAGCCGACCACTTTTCAGGCCTTGATTGACAAATTGGCCCAAATGGACCAGATGGGTCATAGACCGTCTTCCTCAAAGCTGGAATCTCGAAACGAAAAAGAGAAAGAGAAAACGACCTTCGTCGCAAATGCTCACCAGCAGCCCAGTGGTCCAAAGCCAACTGATCGCCAAGATGAAAGACGGCGATTCTTCAATGAGAAACTGAAGCGCCCTTATTCGTTTCCCCAGGATAAAACGAGGTGATTGTTCGAGCTGGCGGTGCGCAACAGGCTCATCACCTTGCCGGATCCAAAACGCCCATTGCAACCCGGTGAGGCCAATAATCCCAATTATTGCCCCTATCACCAAGCGATAGGCCATCCAATCGAAGATTGCTTCGTCTTCAAAGGGTGGATTGAGAACCAATACCAACAAGGCAAATTCGCACTGTCCGAGAATTGGAAAGTAAACCCGCCCCAGCCGCACGCTCTCAAAAAGGCGGACACACCGGGGTCTTTTATAGAAGAAGCTCCATGGGAGGTCGTTCTTTCAGCCAAAACGAAAAGAATGCTGAAGGATCTTCAAACATGCCCGACAATCAAATGGAAAAGTCCGCTGGAACACGAAGTCATCAAGGGAATGCTAAAACCGCGCCTAACTCCAAAAATGGGTGGTGATAGTCAAAGCGCCCACACCCAGCCGTCAAAGTCTTCGAAGAAGAAGAAAAAGACCAAAATGCCCGTGAAGCCTGATGACAAGCGTACGGACCTGGAAAAGCAGATTGATGCGTTGGAAGAATATAACCAGAAGGTGCGGACCGTGGTCACACTCCAAGAATTTCTCAACAATATCCTTGAGAGCAGAGATAACGACAATAACGACGGGGATGACTCGTCAGAAGAATCTGAGGACTATGTGGCAAGTTACCACATGATCTCTCATTCGGCGTTAACTAACAAAGAAGCTCACTCGGCGATAGAAGACAGCATAAAAGAGCTGGGGGCAGGATCGAAGCCAAAACCCTTGGAACCGTCTGACGAGATGATCGACTTGCTACTGAACGAAGCCCGTCAGAAAAGAAAAGCCAATAGAGAGCGAACTGGCTATATTCAAAAAATCCAAACGCCGACGACTGAATGAAAAGGTTGAGGCACCCCAACCGGATCGAAGCATCCTTATCGCCAGCAAAAGCAAGCTTAAAGTAAGGAAATGATTCGCCAGGGCCCTGTCAATAGGAATGAAATTGCCCTCTTTCAGAGGAAATTCTCCTGACAGTATACATCTTGATGAAGCGGACATACATCCTAACTTCTGCTTATACCATCAGAAGATTGCACACCCTACCGAGAAGTGCATAGCCTTTAAAAACTGGTGGCAGGGGTATGTTGCCCACCGACGACACGTTCAACGAGTGAAGCGCAAGGCTCGTCGGAAACAGAAAAGTACGACAGATGAGCGCAAAATAGCTGCTGGAAACTATCACATAGTCGACACCAAGGGATCGCAAGTTATCACCTTTGGAAGTGGCTCTGACGAAGAAATCGCCCTCAACCCTCTCTTCAAGGAATCTACCTCCGACACAAAAAAGGCGAAGATTTCCGAGAAAATCTAGCTGTGTAATCGTACGTTACTCGAAAAATCTCGGACCTATGAACGCTTGACCGAAACGTCGTTAAACTACTACCAACCCACGCCGTCCCTAGGCTAACGTGGTGTTAAAAAAGGGGGGTACGTCCACAAGTGAAATGGGCATGAATGAAAACCCGAAAGGGCTCCGTGAGTAAAAACAGCAGGGCTACCGGCGAGTTTTGTAAAAACCCGAAAGGGCGCAATCTCGTTAAAAGACACTTGCAAGGTCCTCTCGACCTTGTAAGGAGAAAATACCTGCGTGAGATCCTTACGACTCATAAGGGAGCAATACACTTAGGGATCCCCATGATTCCTAAGGAGAAAACACACTTACGAGATCCTCACGACTAGTAAGGAGAACCCTCTTATGAGACCCTCACGGCTCATAAGATTCAAAAGCCTTAAGCTACAGGGATCTGAACCTGTTCTTAAGCCATCACAATCTCCAATGTTGCCCTACAAGCGGTTTAATGCTGACCCTTGTATACAATCCACGGACACGAATAAACATTTCCCTAACAAAGTCCTACCTACTACCAGCGACTGGGGATATGCTCACACAGTGAACGACCCTTGTAAGTCCTCTCGACTTATAAGGAGAAAACACTCTTATAAGATCCTTACGACTTATAAGAGACCATACACTTAAGACTCACGATTCTTAAGTAGAAAACATACTTACGAGATCCTCATGACTCGTAGGGAGAAATACCTTCATGAGACCCTTATGGCTCATGAAGTTAAAAGCCTTAGTCGACAGGATCTTAACCCTGTTTGCCAAGCCACCTTTGTTCGAGCCGACAAAAGCAAATAATGATTCTCTCCTGGCAATATCCCAGTTGTAGCGATGTTGATGCCTAAATCGGTATCAGATTCCAAGTTCCATACTCGGGGCGAAAAAGTCAACGAGCCAAAAATGCATATGAATAGTCGAAATGGTTTGGCAACTCACAATAAAAGCAGCGAGTAAATAAAACAAATAGCCGAAATGATTGGGCACCGCAAAAAATAGCCGAAATAATTGGGCAATCGCGACTTTCGCGATATAAAAGCTGAAATGATAGAGCATCGCGGAAAGAAAAATATATAAAATGAAACTTTTTACCCTACAGGTGAGATCACATCGATCCCTGTATACAATCCAGGGGCACAAACAAAAAGGGAACCATACCTTCCCACCAGGCTCCATCAGAAAGAGAGCCAAGTCTCGACGGCCGCATCTACAGCCTAGAGACCCACAACAGCGTTACTCCTCATTCCAGCAGGATTCAGACGCGACAATCAACCTTGGAGCCATAGAAAAGTCCCTGTTCCAAATCTCGACGGTTCACAGATAGCCTAGAGATCACCAATAGCGTTCCTCCTCATTCCAGCAGGATTCAGACGTGACAATCAACCTAGGAGCCATGGCAAAGTCCCTGTTCCAAATCTCGACTGTTCACAGACAGCATAGAGATCACCAACAACGTTTCTCCTCATTCCAGCAGGATTCAGACGCGACAATCAACCTTAGAGCCATGGCAAAGTCCCTGTTCTAAATCTCGATGGTTCACAAACAGCCTAGAGATCACCAATAGCGTTCCTCCTCATTCCAGCTGGATTCAGACACGACAATCAACCTTGGAGCCATGGCAAAGTCCCTGTTCCAAACCTCGACGGTTCACAAACAGCCGAGAGAGCAAATCCTGGCTCCGTAGAACACGGCTAATGTCAATCCTGACCCCGTGGGAAACGGCCAGAGCATATCCTAGCTCCGTAGAACACGGCTAAAGTCAATCTTGGCCCCGTGGAAAATAGCCAGAGCAAATTCTGGTCCCGTAGAACACGGCTAATGTCAATCCTGACCCCATAGAAAACAGCCAGAGCAAATCCCGATCCCGTAGAACACGGCTAAAGTCAATTCTGACCCCGTGGGAAACGGCCAGAGTAAATCCTGGTCCCGTAGAACACGGCTAATGTCAACCCTGACCTCGTGGGAAATGGCCAGAGCAAATCCCGGTTCCGTAGAACACGGCCGGAGCAAATCCTGACCCCGTGGGAAACGGCCAGAGCAAATCCTGACCCCGTAGGAAATGGCCAGAGCAACCCCTGACCCCGTACGGCTAAAGTCAATCCTGACTCCGTATGGCCAAAGTCAACCCCTCCTGACCCCGTAGAACATGGCTAAAGTCAATTCTGACTCCGTAGGAAACAGCTAGAGTAAACCCTCGAACTCCCCGTCAAAGCAATGCTTTGACCCGGGAGCAGGTCAACTCGCTTATGAGTCATCTCGACTTGTAAGAAAGAAAATTCTCTCGGGAGATCCTTACGACTCTCAAGAGAAAACACACTTAGGAATCCTCACGATTCCTAAGGATAAAATACACCTACGAGATCCTCTCGACTCGCAGGGAGAAAAGTCTTTATGAGACCCTCACGGCTCATAAAATTGAAAATTCTTAGGCAGCAGACCTGAACCTGCTTCCTAAGCCATCGCTACCCTACAAAAAATCCAAGATGGACCGTCACTTACTATCTACAGACCACACTTGCTAAAATTACACGGCAACGACACAGCAAAGAGAAGAGAAGAAAGCAATAGTAGAACAAAAAAAAATGTGTATCTTTTATTCATGAATTCAATGGAGCACAAGTTGAATCATATGAAAGAATAAAAAAAATGGATACATGTTATTCAAAAATTACAAGTGTTCAATCTATACAAAACAGCTATTGAGAAGGAGGCGTTTTCAATAAGTCAGCAAGTTGCTCGTGCACTCCTTTCAATTCCTTTTCATGGTCAGCCGCTGCGGCCAGCTCCGCTTCGAATCGAGCCCTTTGCTGCAAGTACGATGAAACCTTCTCATCGATTTCCCGTTGAGCAGCTTCGCGACTCTGCATAACCCGCTCAATGGAGTCGAGCATCCGCCTCAATGCCAGCCCGTCTGAAATGCATCGCTGCAAATTGTCAAAGACGACTCTCAGTTGCGCGGCATTCGCTTCAACTTGGGCGTGTAGCCGGGCAGATTCATCTGAGGCCTCCTCACATTCCTTCCATCTCAAGGTCGCTTCTTGTTCGAAATAGCAGAGGAAGGACACGCTCTGCTCAACCTACACAGCCCGCTGGGAGTCTGAAGCCAGAATCTCAGGAGCAGGACGCCTAAGCTCAAGCTCATGCAGGCAGGCCTCAATCTTCCTGCAGTGGTTAACCCAAGACTCAACGACGCCTTCGTTATGAAAGTTCACAAGCGTCGCCAGCATTGGATTAACCTCGGCAGCAAAATCTGCAGCGAATGTAGGGGCCTCCGCGTCAAACTCCTCGACATATTCGATCAACATACGCAGACTGGTCACAGCGCCTTTTGAAGATGGACACCTAAAAAAGGGCCCTGCCGGGATTATGATGTGAGACTCGAACGGAGCTGGAGTCGGTGTGACCGCTGCAAAACAAATCATAATCATATGTCGACTCAAGAAATAAAGGAAAATAAACGAGCAATAGAGTATACTATACCGGCTGCAACAGGGGGCAGAGCTGGGAATACCGGTGGCGCGACGATACCCTCGTCCCTTCCTTCAATTTGTAAGGCTACAAATAGTGCAAAGAAGAATTAGCAATGACATGGCTGCCCGTTAAAGAAAAGAAAAGACGTCGGTTAGAAAAGATACTCACCGGCACCACCGGGCAGACTAATCTCCGACTGGAAGGAGAAGTGTAGGTTCAGCACCTGATACAGGTGATCAAAGAGAACTCCTGCAAGATCACGATGATACATGGTCAGTACACAGAAGATGCTTTCCCTAATTTAAATTAATTACAAACCCATACCTTCCAACATTCAAGAAGATATAAGAGGAGACGAAAGGGCAGCAACCGTCAGAGCGGCAGCTGGTGGTGCTTCTTCAAGTGTCACAACCCCAGCGCTCACCACACCTACATTCGAAAGGAACAAGATGTCATCAGAAGGGATTGCAAAACGAGAAGAATGCAGCGATCCAAGACCTACCAGACTGGTCATCAGCCAAAACGGTGACGGAAGCATCACCAAGCATCACGACTTCTTCGATCTCATTTGGGGGGATGGTTTCGCCGCCCGTAGCTTCGTCCCCTGATTCCACAAGAGCCGTCGTGACACTCGTAATGCCAGGCGATGGCAGGGAACCGCAGGCGGAAAGAGCGGCAATTGGAGCAGTCCCGGACTCTTGGGAAAGAGTAGCCGCTTTGGGCTCAGTGGTTGCCGTCATCTCACCCGCCACCTCCTCACCAGGACTTGGCCCTGCAGGGTAAGATATATGAGAATCTGAAGATCAAATTCTGACAAAAGAACCCAGTGTTACATTACCTAGGGTCAGTTTTTCAATTGCTTCCCGCGCCGCGCGTACCGCCTGTATATAAGCGGTAGATAGGGCGGCTGGAGCACCCTCTGAAGAAACAGGGACAGGGGAAGAAGCGCTTGAGCCTGCACCTACGGCTAAGGCGGCGTTACGTTCTCTCGCTGCACGCCTCCTGCGCTTCCTTACCGCCTGGGCCATGAGAGTTGATCTTCTTAGGACCTCCGTTAAGGAGACATCATCGTCCGCGCCAGGAGCTACCTCTAGAGCCGTTATGGCGTCCGTCATCAGTTGCTTAAGTGAAGCCTCTTTTGGCGATACTGGGGAAGCTGGCACTTCGGTAGCTAACCTTGGAAGCATCTCCGCACCACCCTGCGAAATCGGCATGGCACTTGGGATAACTTGGGTCAAAGTATTCCCTACGATAAGATGAAAAAGGGGTCAGACTGTCCATGAAGGAAAAGGGAATAAGGGCATAATGAGCCGAAATATACCAAGGCCCAAGAAGCGCGAAGCCTCTCTTCCTCCTCAAAAGTCTTGAGGGAAGCCACGATAGCCTCTTTAGTGGAAACGTCTGTTGAAGAAAAAGTGTCAGTCAAAACACGATAATAAAAATGTAATGCAACAACAAAAGATACGATTGAAGACTACCTGACTCAGCGAGGGTGATCAGTCCTGCTTTGTGGCTAGCTAGTCGCTCGGAAGCTGCGATGGCGGCCTCCAGATCAGTATCATCCGACGCCATAAATAAACCCTCGTTGGTCCCATATTCGCTTAGGCCCTCGCTATAAGGAGCATGAGGCTCCTGGCCGAGTACAACATCTGCAGAAAGAATCGACTTCTTCTTTTTCTGCGAACGAGTCCCGGTCACCGGTAATACGAGCTTGCGTTTAGCGGGCAACTTCAGACGGCGAGTCCCGGTCTCCGCACCTAAGCCGGACTCAGGAGATGCCACAGCGACCACTTCAACGGGAGCATGGGGTATCGGTAGCTCAGGAATATCACGTGGCGCCACAGCCGCAGCAACTTCCCTCAAGGGAGGACGAACAATAGTCCGTTGTTTCAAGGGAACAGCGGGGTTACCGGCCGGGGCGGTGCCCTTGCGATCAAGCAGCAATCACTTTCTTCCCTAATAACGGCACCCATCGAATGTTGATACCACGCCACATACACGTTCAAGGCCTTCGGAACACAGCTCGGTTCACTGATGAAGTTGGTCCCTGTGTTTAGGCGCATAAAATGATGCAACGTGCTTCGGATACCCTCTTCAGTATCTGCCAAGAAACACTTAAGTAGGACGACCTGATTATAGCTTAACTGCTGGGCGAAATGATGCGGGTTGTATCTCATGAACAACGCCGAATCATTCTGCCTAAATACGAGAAAGCCCGGCCTGATGGAGTATAGATGAAGAATCTCCCGAGCTTTCAAGACAGAGGGCCCGTCTTTAAAAATTTCCTGCAATGGCAGCACTGTTTTCGCGGATTCCTGACCGACGGTCAAAATTTTATCGGTGAAGGACATGCCATCTCCAACCGTGCGCGGACGAAAGAGCAAACCCCTAGCTTCCCGCGATGTCGGGTTTACAGTGGATGCGTCGACTAACCGCATGATCCGAGAGAACTTACACCTGTCATAAAAGAAAGGCCTTCTGTGGATACCGAAGACGCTAAGCATGTGCAACTCAACCCACGAGGTGAAATAATGCATCAAGAAGTTTACAGGATGCACCCCTGGTTCAGTAGTGTCTGCTGCCAAGCTGAGGCCGTGATACAAATGGGCTAACCCAGCGATTCCGACGGCCACTTGCATCCCTGCAACCATTCGATGCGCTGGGTAGAAGACGGAAGGCCTCATACGACGAGGGTGCATCGGAAGCGCAAACCAGCTCAGCCATAGCCCGAGAAACCCTAAAAAGAATGTTTCTTCGTCGATCCCAAGAACTGCAAGCTCTGCAAAAAGGACGACCGGGGTGTCGGGGAGAAAGAAACTCTTCTAATCCGCCTCCGCCATCGGCAGGTTGCCCAAACCTAAGCCAAAAGGATCGTCAAGTTTGGCAAACTTCGCGGCTTCCTTCGACGGTACTTTCGAGCGGAGAAAATGAGCAATAAAATCGGTAAAATTAACCCCACGACATCCGGATTCGAGAAAAAGGTTCTCATAGATATTCAGCACCTTTATCAAACTTGGGAATTGGTGTTGAATAGCGTTTTCCGGGGTAAGACCCATTACCACTGATTTGGTGGTAAAAATGTATTCATCCGAAGGAAGCAGCTCCTCATAATGTTCTTCCCTAACGGGTAAACCAAATATCTCAGCAAATTCCTCCAGAGAAATGGAGACTTCTCGATACAATAAGAGGAAGGTATGGGTCGGAATGTTCCATTGCTCCAGAAATGCCTTGACCCACCATGTAGGAGGTGTGGAATACTGGAACAAAGACGCATAAATCGCAGGGTACAATCTGAGCCTTAGCATCTGTGACTTCTTCGTCGATAAGATGTATCGGGCCCACTGCAGATATCCGGCTGGGTGATGGGGAGTTAGTCTTATGTTGTAGGGCTGTCCCCAGGGGCACGACTCGCCCTGACATATGCGCCGCCCTAGAGTGTCTAAATCCACCGGCGGCTGCACGGGTATTGCGACCATTGAAGGACGAAGGAGACCCTCTGAAGTCCAATTCACCTCCTCCACAGTATAGTTTATCGGGGGTGCATCTGCATAAGGGATCGCCGAAATAGGATCCAAAGGTGTCACGCAAGAAAAACTTCGACGACCTTTGATGATTTGGTTGTACCATGTTCCCCATAAATGGAGATTGATCCGCTCTGGGTCGTGATCCTTGATCAGTGCAAAGACTTCCCTGTCCATGGGCGCTTCGGGGAATCCGCCTTCCGAACGGACGAACGGGAAGGAAGTGTCGAAAGACATAGTACCTGCGCAGAAAAGAACAAATTTTCAGCCGCCAACGCTACAGTTTAAGTTCTATCACTAGGTACTTTAAATCCGTACCGCACTGCAATGCAGTAAAAAGGGGCCAAAGGGGACCCACATAATCTAGATAACAGTCCATCATTAATAAAACAGTCTCATCATTTGATGAGACTGTCATTAAATGAGGAAATCCTCAAAAGATTCTCATTCAATGAGGACCCCTCGGGCCAAGGAGTAAATCTCCCCTTGAGAGCAGCGCTCTGTGACAGAGTGACATTGTCAACTCTGATGATGATAGGAATAAAAATTCCTCAAGAGCCTTGCTCTGTAAAAATGATGGAATAACCCATTAGAAAACTTAAAATAAAATTTATAATGAATTAAAATTCTGAGATCTTCAAGATCTATGAACAAACTCTAAGAATTTTCATGAAAGATTAACAAATCTATATGATTTGAAGAGAGCAAAGCTCTATTAATGGGTTAAGAAACCCTAAGAAATATCTCTTTAGATCTATGATTTCAAGAGAGGAAAGCTCTGTTAATAAAACCCTAAAAAAGGTTTTCTTTAGATCGAAAATCTACGAAGAGCAAAGCTCTGTTAATGGGTGAAACCCTAGATTATTAAATAATCCTTTAGAAGATTTAATCTTTACCTAAATTTTGACAGAGTTCTGTCCTTAAGAAAGTTCTTAAAACAGAGAGCTATGTTCTGAAGGAGAATAAAAATTCTAAGAAAGAAAGAAGATGAACAGAAATCATCTCAAGGACCAAAGGCCCTATTTATAGGCACTGAGATGCCGTTTCAACTTCTGTGTTGATCTAAGGGTGCAGATGCTGCCACCACTGCACTCACGTGTGGGCCACGTGAGCGTAACGGTAGAGAGCATTTATTTCCCCCAATCAGAGCAAAACTCTATTCAAATTTCAAAATTTGAAATGAAGCAGCGCTTCATAGCAGTGCCAAGTGCGCTGCACCCTAAGTACCACACCACGTGAAAAGCACGTGTGCGCTGGCGCTAAGAGCGCTGCACTCTAAGCAGCGCACCACGTTTAAAGCACGTGTGCGCTGGCGCTAAGAGCGCTGCACTCTAAGCAGCGCTAGAACTAAATGTTCTCCACCGTTGGATCAAAGATCCAATGAACATTATTAAAAATCATCAATTGACCTAAATAAAATTCTATTAAGGAAAGATTCCTCAGAATCTTTCCAAACAGGAAAGATTGTGCTCTGAAAATCAGAGCACCGTTGGATCAATGATCCAAAGGTCACCAAAATACAGAATAAATTCTGTGTGAGAAAAGATTTCCCAATCTTATTAAAAACAAGAAAATTACCTTCTGTAAATCAGAAACCCTTGGATCAAAGATCCAACGATGGGGAAATCCCCAAATCAATTAGAGAAAAGATCTCCTTAACCGATTGAACAAATCAACTTGCCTTATATAAAGGCCCCAAGACTTCAAGTCTAAAATATACAGAGAAAAAATAGAGGAACCCCCTATAAACTTTGATAAATCTCAGAAAGAAGAGCAAGCTCTCGGTAGAAGAAGAACTTTTCTTCAAGGTAAAAAAAACAGAGATAAGAAAAATCTCATTAAAGAAGAAGAACATAATTCTTCTCATAGATCATAGATCTATAAGACTAAGGTCTTTTACACAAAGAGATCATGAACATCTCATTATAAAAAAGGGGGGAGAATAATTCAATTCTCTTAGGATCACAGATCCATAAAGGCAAAGCCTTTCACCAAAATAAGAGATTGAAATATCTCCTATAAAATAAGAATTTTGTTCTTAGAACCTTGAGACAAAGTCTCTTATAAACGAGAATTTATTTCTCAGATCATAAAACTGATCAAATAGCGCTTTGCGCTCTTGGACTGGCACTCAGCGCTAAGCGCACCATGTGCTCCTCACATGTGCGCCACTGAACAAATAGCGCTTTGCGCTCATAAACTAGCGCTTTGCGCTCATGGACTGGCGCTCAGCGCCAAGCGCACCACGTGCTCCTCACGTGTGTGCTACTCAGCAGAAGCGCCTTAGCGCTCCAAATCTGGCGCTTAGCGCCAAGCGGGCCACGTGCTCCTCACGTGTGCGCTACCCAGCAGAAACGCTCTGCGCTGTTTGACTGGAGCCAAGCGCGCCACGTTCTCCTCACGTGTGCGCTAAGAAGAACATAAATTGTTCTATAAATAATGCCCAGAGGTATGATGAATGCTCAGCATTCAATAAAAGACAGAAAGGCTGTCAGAACCCAAATCAATGCTCAGCATTGTTAAATGTTTAACATTTAACTGAGTGGGCCGAGCCCAAGTTGGCCATAAACCCCTCATTCAGATTAATTAAGCCCATATGCTCATAAATCTCAGATTTTAGTCCCAATTGTACTACAGATCTCCCAACCAAAATTGGTTCACAGGTACATCTCTGCACTCCTCTGATATATGTCGTTGTAATCCTTCAACGTCTTCAGAGAGGTGACGGGTCCCGACAACCAAACATCCTTCGGACAGTGGGGTCCTTATAGGGTTGCGTAACACCACCATAAGGTTTAGGAAGGCATCACATGCCATATTGAAAATTTTTAGGGTGCTATGAAACCCTAACCAAGATCTTAACTAGAGAATTAGGGTTAACTTTGCATGTAAATAACTTTACATCTAAGAGAGAGGGATTACAACCTTTGTAGTCCATTCCTTCGCTTCATAAGCTCCGAGTAGCAGTCCCTTCACCGTGATCCATGAACTCCCGGACTTTAGAGAGGCTCCACAAGTCGAATGATCCATGCTTGCTTGAAGACTTCGAAATCCAAGATGATATACTTTGAGCAAACACGAACTCAAGCGATGACTTCACTAATTATGAATTAGTGAAGCTAACACACTAATCTATATGGCTAGTATAGAAGAGAATGATGAAGTAGGAATTTTGCTCACTTTATTATTTAATTTCTCACTATTTTCTTCTTGATCTCAAAAACTAGAAAGCAAAATGAGAATGAGGAAGAAGAAGAAGAATGAATGAGATTAAGATTAGAAATGCAACCATGGGTCAAGTATATAATACTTAACTATTGTAGAGAGTTAACCATGGCTATGTGTCATGGTTGGGTTAGAAATATGTAGAGCAAGACAAAAAGGGTGGACTTGATCAATGGTAATCTACAAGCTTCATGAAGCTTCATCCATGACTCATTTCCACAATTTGAATTATTTAGATATTTAAACCCAAACATTACATATAGCATGGTATAATTCTCATACATACATGTTGCATGTATAACCTAGCATGCTACAATAGTATATATCACATATATAATATTTATGTAACAAAAGAAAACAATACAATAAATATATATCACATATATATTAAATGTATCACAAGTGAGAATAATAAATATATAAGTGAGCACATAATACATACATACATATATATATATATATATATATATATTATATTTAATCGAATCAACACTTAATCCGATAACCCGGCTATATCATATATAACCGGCCGATATCATATATTGCGAGAATCGAATACGGTATCACATACACGTATCAATCTCGATCCCACACATATCGCATACGTGCTCCAACTCCGTTTCGCCCGAGCCAGGAAACCTCTATGTAGGACTCTAAAGACTCGTCAATACGCCGGCAGTAAGTGTGATCATATCAAACACCCACAAGCTGCAAGCGATCAGCTAAACGTAACAGCCACCCGGGTAGTGAGTGACCAGAAGATCAATAAGCAAGCTTATACATACTACTACGAATCCAATCAGTAACACTACTGTACAGTCCGGTCTCTTCGTCTGATATGTCACATATCCAGTCTTGGGATGGTAAACGTCAGACCCAGTAACCGATAAGTCGTGTCGATGTGAGGCTCATAACGGGTCGAGAAACTACTGATAACTCTTACCAGTAAATCTCCATATCAGCCCTGGCTAGGGACTTCCAGTTATAGCCAATCGAACACAGCGCAACATCAACTCCCAATACCGGGAGAGACGAAACCCCTCCTATCGCTCATTGCCTCCATGTGATTCAGGACTGTACCCAAAAGCCACCGTTTTGCACGCCCTCTTAGACGTGGTAAGGTGGAAATCAAAGCACAGTGGGAATCACACAAGACTCTATGACGATCTCGGGTCTACAGACTAACCTGTACCAGTGTCACCGGAGAACTGCAATCTGACGATAGGTATAATACCATCTAGGAGTTCTCGGCGAGTCCGTTCAGTGTACTCAGTCTCCACTGAACACCCGTACACCATTTTTGATGTCCAACACCAATGGATATGAGATCATCCATCGCCCATCATATGGGTCAAGATGCGTGTACGCTAGTCTACTCTGGAGTATCAATGCCCTGTCTCGATACACTCTCGACTAGGAACAGTTATAGGATGTACTCATGGACTACCCTGGCCCCACTAATGTGATCTCATCATAGTCCTAGTAGTCGAGTACAGATCCTAAGGGCTTTATCAACATGTGAGAGCAAGACAGTAAACTAATACAAGTCAACATGTTAAGACGAAGTGAAACCAGATAGCATACTATCATGTCGAGCAAGAAAGTCCTCTCTATATATATCCACGCATCCATTATAATATACATCATATGTACAACAATGGCCTCTAGGGTATATACATAACTAATAATCTCCCACTTATACTAAAGCCAGCTGTTGTAGTATCTCATACCCAACAATCCGAAGAGTCTCTCAAAATGTATCGGGGGTATGGCCTTCGTGAGTGGATCCGCAGTGTTGTCCTTTGTATCAACTCTCCTGACCTTGATCTCCCAGAGATCAACTATCTCCCGGATCAGGTGATACTGCCTCAGAATATGCCTGGATCTCTGATGGGATCTGGGTTCCTTGGACAAAGCCAAAGCTCCATTGTTATCACAATACAAAGGTATTGGATGCTCAATGGATGGAACCACACCAAGTTCAGTGATGAACTTCTTCATCCAGACAGCCTCTTTGGCAGCATCGTTGGCAACGATGTATTCAGCCTCCATCGTCAAGTCTGCCACGGTTTCCTGTTTGGAACTCTTCCAACAAACCGCCCCTCCATTTAGGGTAAAGACAAATCTCGAGTGCGACTTAGAGTCGTCGTTATCACTTTGGAAGCTCGAATCGATAAAGGACTCCATCTGGAGTTATCCGTTACCATACACCAAGAACATCTCTTTAGTCCTTCTCAAGTACTTGAGAATGTTCTTCACAGCTGCCCAGTGATTCTCTCTAGGATCTGCTTGATACCTACTCACTATACTTAGTGAGTATACTATATCGGGTCTGGTACATAGCATCGCGTACATGATAGAGCCTACTACCGAAGCATAGGGTATCCCTTGCATGCAAGCACTCTCCAAATCAGTGTTAGGAGACATCTCTTTGGAGAGAGTGAGTCCAAAGTTCATGGGTAAGTTCCCACGCTTGGATTCTTCCATACTAAACCTCTTTAGTATGGTATCAATGTACCTGAATTGGGACAATCCCAGTATCCGTCTAGATCTATCTCTATAGATCTTAATCCCCAAAATGCATGAGGCATCACCTAGATCTTTCATTGAGAATCTATGTGATAAGAAAAGCTTGACCGAGTGCGGCATAGGAACATCATTTCCTATCAAGAGTATGTCATCCACGTACAATACGAGGAAGACAACCTTACTCTCTGCCACCTTCTTGTATATACAAGGTTCATCTATGTTTTTGATGAAGTCAAACTCTTTGACTACCATATCAAAACATATGTTCCAACTCCGTGATGCCTGCTTCAACCCATAGATGGATATAAGCAGCTTGCACACCTTTCCGCTGCTCCCACTATCTACGAAGCCCTCTGGCTGAGTCATATACACACACTCTTCCAAATCACCATTTAGAAAGACGGTCTTAACATCCATTTGCCAGATTTCGTAGTCATGGTATGCAGCAATGGCAAGTAAGATCCGGATGGACTTAAGCATAGCCACTGGAGAAAAGGTTTCGTCATAATCCACCCCTTGTCGTTGACGAAAACCGTTTGCAACAAATCTAGCTTTGTAAGTCTCAACGATTCCATCTACACCAAGTTTCTTCTTAAAGATCCATTTGCTCCCAATGGGTTTTACCCTTTCGGGAGCAACTTCCAAAGTCCATACTTTGTTTGTGTACATGGATTCCATCTCAGATCGCATTGCATCCAGCCATTTCACAGAGTCCCCACTCGTGATGGCCTGCTGGAAGCTAGTCGGGTCATCATCTTCCATGATCCAATCCTCGCTCCCACCATCAATGAGAAAACCGTAGTATCTCTCAGGTGGATGAGGAACCCTACTAGCTGGCGGAGAGGCTGGGGTTCATTGGGAACTACTGAATCATCTGGTTCCACTAAATCTTCAGTTGTAGTTTGTGGTGCTGAAACTTCTTCTAGCTCTACCGCTTCACCACTAATTTCTTTTACAAGAAATTCCTTTTCTAAAATGGTGGCATGTCGAGAAACAATCACCTTTTGTTCCTTGCCGTGGTAGAAAAGATATCCATGTGAATGTTTAGGATATCACACAAACTTACAAAGAACTGACCGTGCCTCGAGTTTTTCCGGATTTTGTGTTTTGACATAGGCCGGACAACCCCATATCTTAACACGTTTAAGATATGGTCTCTTCCCACTCCATATCTCATATGGTGTGGTAGGTACAGATTTAGATGGAACTTGATTCAATAGGTATGTTGTTGTCTCAAGCGCATGACTCCAAAAGGAAATAGGTAACTCAGCAGTACTCATCATAGAACGCACCATATCTAACAGGGTGCGATTCCTCCGCTCCGATACACCGTTGTGTTGTGGTGTATAGAGAGGAGTAAGCTGAGAGAGAATCCTATTCTCTTTTAAATAATCCATGAACTCATTGCTCAAGTATTCTCCTCCTCGATCAGATCGAAAAATCTTAATACTTTTGCCCGTTTGGTTCTCTACTTCGTGCTTATATTCCCTGAATTTCTCAAAAGCTTCAGACTTGCGTTTCAACAGGAACACATGTCCGTATCTTGAGAGATCTTCAGTGAATGTAATGAAGTACGAAGAACCATTCCTGGCATGTGTAGACATGGGACCGCATACATCACTATGTATCAGTCCTAAGAGTTCCGTAACTCTTTCTCCGTATCCACTAAACGGAGTTTTGGTCATTTTGCCTTTGAGACATGACTGGCAAGTGTCATAAGATGAAAATTCGAACGGATTCAAATATCCATCTTTATATAACTTAGCTAGTCGTGTCGCATTGATATGACCTAGTCTACAATACCATAAGAAGGATTCGTTCATTTATGAACTCTTCCTCTTGTGTGTGTTCTGTATATTAAGAACTGTGTTTTGATTTAGAACGTATATGCCATTATGTAACGTGCCTAATCCAATCAACTTTTGCTTTAAGAAGATGTTCATAATATTATCCTGTATTACAAAATTATATCTTTCTTTACTTAATAAAGAAACTGATATAATGTTGCATATCATGTTCGGTATATAATAGCATTCGTTCAGAATTAATGTATTACCACTTGGTAATACAAGGTGATATTCACCAACTGCTTTGGTTACAACATTTTCACCATTCTCTACTCTTACGGAATGATCACCCATTCCCAGTTCTCTACCTTTCTTTAGCCCATGCAATATATTGCATATGTGGGATCCTGATCCGATATCTAATGCCCAGATCGTAGAGTGAACTGAGAAACAGTTCTCGGTAACTAACACACCTGAAAAAGATGCATCAACATGCTTATTCTTCATTTGGGTGGCATAAGAATCCAGATATTCTCCTATTCCCTGCTCGGACTTATAACAATTATAAGTGTGAGTGGGACCAACGTTCCCCTGCTCAGTATAACAAGCGGGTTCAGTCAATACATCCATATTATTATCTTGATTAAGGCCTGATATGGTCGCTACCTGGAGAGAGAGAGAAGAAAACACTTTAGTGTGCGCTCTTGCAAGATTAGATTGGTTATTATCTTATCTAATCAGGATGGCTCCCACTGCTTTTTATCAAATCTTCCTTAAAACCCTAAAAGGTAAAACTAGCCGGGATTAATTACACCTTACAAGTTCGCCAATCTTTCGGCCAGGCTAGTGTTGGTATTTTGAGGGAGGTTCTTCGTGCTTTCGCACGGACCTAATTAGAATAAACCTCATTTTCCCAGAGGCATAACCCCGTTAACACCTTTCTAGACACCTACTTGATCGGCTATTTGTCCTGTGTAAAATTCTCCCAGGAGTAACTCTTACTCACAATGGGTATCGGGATCCAACTATCTCATCAGAGGTATGCAATCTCATTGCAAATTTCAACACTTGAAATTCCCGATAATGCTTTTACCCCTAACCCCCTATGACCTTGACAAAGGCCAACAAACCATAGGAAGCTAGTCAAGTTCAACCCGTCATATCTTGATTGAAATAAACCCACCCGCACGACCCTTGACAAAGGCCAACAAGGTTGTACGACTACCCTAATCCAATCGCATCACATGCTTAAGCAGATAAGTACTAGTCAGCTACCGCACACTACGCCTTGACAAAGGCCAACAAACGCGGCACGAATACTAAATAGTCTTTATTTGAAATGACGGAGGGCTACGCAGGTTTTTCTGAAAACCATGAGCGTAATGAACTTGATATCGTTGTAGAAACAAGTGATTTTGAAAAGGAGTGTTTTTTAGGCTTTTCTAGTTTCGCTAAAGAGGTCACTCCCGATGAAGGGATCTCGGCTCTTTCCTTATCGAATAAGGTGCAGGATATTTCACAAATACCGCGGTGCAAAGCAAGAACTGTAGAAGCAATCAAAAACTAAATCGTGAGTTTGTAGCATCTGCCAGTTTTGCTAAAGAGGTCACTCCCGGTGAAGAGATCTCGGCTCTTTCCTCATCGAATAAGGTGCAGGGTATATCATATATACCACTATGCAAAGCAAAAACTGTAGCTACTCTTTTTTTTTTTGAAAATTTGATTCTACAACATCTTTAGGTTTTTTTTCTTTTATTAATCTCATTAATAAATCCCATCATTTATGCTTCCTAAGCATCACAGAAGAAACGAAAACTATAATATTTATATATCATATATATAGTATAAGCATTCGTCTCAGGCAGTAATATGATCACATCACAGAACATTGCAGCAGAAGTCAACATATGAAATATTGGATATACTAGGATATCCGTGTTTTATTTTGAGCCTGTATAAAATATGGATTCCACAGTCGCAATGAATAGCCAAACCCACATCCCTAGACCCCTACGAGAGCGGCAAGTAACCCTGCCAATTCTAGGGTTAGGAGACCCGGTCTCGACTCCTCGAGATGGCCTCCCACTGGACCCTAGAACCCGGTTACTTGTGCTCTCCGCCTTGGGTCTATCCTAATGCGGAAAAATAAATAATATACAATGGTGACATCATCCTCAACCCGGACATGCCCCAATAAAAGAATATTACATACAAATGAATTTTACATGAATGAAAAAGAAAACTCTCATCTCACATAAAACCCCCGGCTATTCAAAACACGACGATCCAATATAACATATCACAGCAACACATAATAACACATGTCATCAACGTAAGTAAATATGCCTATCACAATTGTCGTCGATCTATAGCGACGAAAACGGCGATATACCACATATTACACTTACGGTCGCAGAAAAGAAAATGTAAAACTACAATATTTGGAATCCACAATCTCTTTAGACATCGTAAACCCGAAATATCACATATTACGGATTTCATGCCTAACTGAATGAATTCCACATATTGTATCACAACACAGATATCTAGGCGAAGTTACACAATTCGATCGATTCAACGAATTCCCAAAATACCCCACTGAGCTCAACACTTGATCAGAAATAAAAAATTCGCAGTAGCATGCCCTAGCACCTACGGACCGTCGCTGAAGGGCCCGTCCCAAGCCTCCACGGTGGCGCCGTGGAACCGCCGCCAAAACCATGTTTTGGCCCGGTTGCGCGGTCACTGTAGCGAGTTAGGGACTCGTTCTTCAGGTGGGTCCATAAAATTCCCTGCATGATTTTTTGAGTATTTTTAATATGAAAAATTTCAACTTTTGAAAAAATTTCCAGAGAAGGGGTCTCGTTTGGGTTTTCGGGGTTCGATCGGACTTTAAATTTCGTCTAAACAACGCCTAATCCTCTAGCTTGGCTCTGATACCACTGTAGGGTTGCGTAACACCACCATAAGGTATAGAAAGGCATCACACATGCCATACTGAAAATTTTTGGGGTGCTATGAAACCCTAACCAAGATCTTAACTAGAGAATTAGGGTTAACTTTGCATGTAAACAACTTTACATCTAAGAGAGAGGGATTACAACCTTTGTAGTCCGTTCCTTCACTTCATAAGCTTCGAGTAGCAGTCCCTTCGCCGCGATCCATGAACTCCTGGACACTAGAGAGGCTCCACAAGTCGAATGATCCATGCTTACTTGAAGACTTCGAAATCCAAGATGATCTACTCCGAGAAAACACAAATTCAAGATATGACTTCACTAATTATGAATTAGTGAAGCTAACACTCTAAACTATATGGCTAGTATAGAAGAGGATGATGAAGTAGGAATTTTGCTCATTTTATTGTTTAATTTCTCACTATTTTCTTTTTGATCTCAAAAGCTAGAAAGCAAAATGAGAATGAGGAAGAAGAAGAAGAAGAATGAATGAGATTAAGGTTAGAAATGCAACCATGGGTCAAGTATATCATCCTTAACCATTGTAGAGAGTTAACCATGGCTATGTGTCATGGTTGGGTTAGAAATATCAAGGGCAAAACAAAAAGGGTGGACTTGGTCAATGGTAATCTAAAAGTTTCATGAAGCTTCATCCATGACTCATTTCCACAATTTGAATTACTTAGATATTTAAACCCAAACATTACATATAGCATGGTATAATTCTCATACACACATGTTGCATGTATAACCTATCATGCTACAATATTATATATCACATATATAATATTTATGTAACAAAAGAAAACAATACAATAAACATATATCACATATATATTAAATGTATCACAAGTGAGAATAATAAATATATAAGTGAGCACATAATATATATATATACACACACACACACATATATATATATATATATATTTAATCGAATCAACACTTGATCCGATATCATATATAACCGGCCAATATCACATATCACGAGAATCGAATACGGTATCATATACACGTATCAATCTCGATCCCGCACATATCACATACGTGCTCCTACTCCGTTTCGCCTGAGCCAGAAAACCTCTGTGTAGGACTCTAAAGACTCGTCAACACGCCGGAAGTAAGTGATGATCATATTAAACACCCACAAGCTGCAAGCGGTCAGCTAAACGTAACAGCCACTCGGGTATTGAGCGACCAGAAGATCAACAAGTAAGCCTGTACATACTCCTGCGAATCCAATCAGTAACACTACCGTACAGTCCGGTCTCTTCGTCTGATATGTCGCATATCCAGTCTAGGGGTGGTAAACGTCAGACCCCAGTAACCGATAAGTCGTATCGATGTGAGGCTCATAACGGGTCGAGAAACTACTGATAACTCTTACCAGTAAATCTCCATATCAGCCCTGGCCAGGGACTTCCAGTTATAGCCAATCGAACACAGCGCAACATCAACTCCCAATACCGGGAGAAAAGAAACCCCTCCTATCGCTCATTTCCTCCATGTGATTCGAGACTGTACCCAAAAGCCACCGTTTTGCACGCCCTCTTGGACGTGGTAAGGTGGAAATCAAAGCACGGTGGGAATCACACAAGACTCTATGACGATCTCGGGTCTACAGACTAACCTGTACCAGTGTCACCGGAGAACTGCTATCTGATGATAGGTATAATACCATCTAGTAGTTCTCGGCGAGTCCATTCAGTGTACCCAATCTCTACTGAGCACCCGTACACCATCTTCAATGTCCAACACCAATGGATATGGGATCATCCATCGCCCATCATATGGGTCAAGATGCGTGTACGCTAGTCTACTCTGGAGTATCGATGCTTTGTCTCGATACACCATCGACTAGGAACAGTTATAGGATGTACTCGTGGATTACCCTGGCCCCACTAGTATGATCTCATCATAGTCCTAGTAGTCGAGTACAGATCCTAAGGGCTTTATCAACATGTGAGAGTAAGACAGTAAACTAATACAAGTCAACATGTTAAGACAAAGTGAAACCAGATAGCATACTATCATGTCGAGCAAGAAAGTCCTCTCTATATATATCCATGCATCCATTATAATATAGATCATATGTACAACAATGGCCTCTAGGGCATATACATAACTAACAGTCCTTAAACCCATGGACTATGATGTTCTTAACCTCGGACTGTGGGGTCCTTAAACCCATGGACTATGATGTCCTTAACCTCGGACTGTGGGGTCCTTAAACCCATGGACTATGATGTCCTTAACCTCGGACTGTGGGGTCCTTAAACCCATGGACTATTATGTCCTTAACCTTGGACCGTAATGTCCTTAAACTAACAATGGAGCGCAATGTCCCTAAACTAAACAATGTAGCCCAAATGCTCTCTTGTCGGATCTAAATGATCCCGTTAAGTTGATCTTAGTCTACTAACGTATCCTTAACAAACGTTTAAGTTGATCTTAGTCTTAAATGAGACTAACGCATCCTTAAACCCAACCCCAAACCCAAATCTAAGAAGATATGGATTTGGACTAATCCACGCCCTACGGGCGACAACATAAATTAGTCTCCGTATACAATCCATAGGCAACCAAAAACAAAACAAACACACACGACACGAAATGACCATCTGGAGAAGAAGAAAGTGGTTACCGCGATGCGGTAGCATAATTAACTGCGGGGCTTTGCGCTTGTAGGGAAAAGCGTCCCCACAATCAAAAACCCCTCAACGAGGGGGAATCTGACGAAGTCTGCTATATCGGCCGCATCCGTTTAAACCTTCGATATATGGTGTCATAAATCAACTTGACATCTTCGTAGAAGTGGACGGATAGCACCAAATAGCATCTGCCCTCGAAATTCAGGCCGGACGTCCCAACGTCCCGGTCGCGTCCTTCGGCGGAGAACACCCACGTGAGGGGCACGTGAGGCGCTTGGCGTTTTTTCTTTCTTTGTGCATTTTTCTGAAGATGTTCAATTCTCTGTTCTCCCCTGGATCTTCGATCCCCAAGAATAAATTCGTCCCCACGAGAATTAAATTGTCATTTGTGGGAGACTTGTCTCATGGGTCTCGGATCCAAGGGAAAGAACTATGTTCTTTATGAGGGTTAAACCATTGGATATGCAAATGAGATACTATGATCTCTATTATCTTTATTTACCTTGAAAAAAGTTCTTCTTCCTTCTACTCTTTTAAAGCTTTCTTTTTTGCTTGCTCTTCTTTTTGAACTTGAAGTTTTTTGGGGGGGTTTCCTCTGTACAAGACTTGAAGTCTTGGGGCCTTTATATAGTGGAGGCAAGTTTGTTGATTTAGTTAAAGAAATCTCTCATTGAGAGATCCTTAATTGATTTGGGGATTTTATCCACCGTTGGATCCTTGATCCAAGGACTTCTGTTTTACCGAAGATAATTTTCTTGTTTTTAACAAGATTGGGAAAATATTTTCCATACAGAGCTTATTCTATAGCTTGGTGATTTTTAATCACCATTGGATCTTTAATCCAATGGTGCTCTGTTTTATAGAGCGTAATCTTTCTTGTTTAGAAAGATTGGGGAAAATATTTTCCCCTGCAGAGCTTATTATGTAGCTTGGTGATTTTTTTTAATCGCCATTGGATTTTTAATCCAATGGTGCTCTGTTTTACAGAGAGTAATCTTTCTCGTTCAGGAAGATTTGAGGAATATTTCCTTAACAGAATTTAATTTTGTGTTTTGATGATTTATCATCTCTATTGGATTTTTTATCCAACGGTAGAGAACTTTTAGTTCTGGCGCCGGCGCCCTTGTGCAAGGCGCGTGAGGCGTTGCCTCAGAGTTTTTAACTCCTGGCGCTGGCGCAAGACGCGTGAGGTGCTGCCTCAGAGTTTTTAACTCTCGGCGCCGGCGCTCTCGTGCAAGGCACGTGAGGCGCTGCCTCAAAGTTTTTAACTCTCGGCGTCGGCGCCCTCGTGCAAAGTACGTGAGGCGCTGCCTTTTTTCAAATTTTGAACAGAGCCTTGCTCTTTTATTGTTGGGGGGAAACACCCATATTGATGTACTTCCAAATTGACGTGCACACCTCAAATCGGATCGCACCGCAAATTAGGCGCATTTCATATCACCGTCGTTCACTCTGCCATGTAACAAATACACGTGCGCGCAAGATGGACATTGGACCGAAATATCCTTAAACTAACATTCGTCCCCAAAATTGGAATATTGGACCGAAATGTCCTTAAACTAACATTCACCCCCAAACACGGCGATAATGGACCGAAATGTTCTTAAACTAAAACTCCGCCCCAAATATGGCGATAATGGACCGCGATGCCCTTAAACTAAAATAATTGAGCCCGAACGCTCATACGTTTTGAATCGATCTTAATCTCAAATCAGATTAACGGTCTTTAAATAAACCAAACCCAAATCTAAGAATATACGGATTTGGACTAATCCGCGCCCTACGGGCGACGACATAAACTAGTCTCCGTATACAATCCACAGGCAACCTAAATAAACAAAAACACACACGATACGAAGTGAAACTGCCGGAGCATGAGGAAGTGGTTATCGTAATGCGGTAACGTAATTAACTGCAGGGGCTTGCGCCTGCAAGGAAGAGCGTCCCCACAATCAAAAAAACCCTCATAAAATGAGGGGGAATCTGACGAAGTCTGGTACAACGGCTGCATCCGTCCAAACCTCCGATATACGGTGCCATAAATCAACTTGGTATCTTCAGAGAGGTGGACGGATAAATCCAAATAGCATCTGCCCCCAAATTCAGGCCAGACGTCCCAACGTCTCGATCCGGTCTTTCGGTGGTGAGCAGATTCTGGCACGTCCGGTGGAACCTTTTCTTCTTTCCACTCCATACTTCGTGTATCGTGTTTCGCGAACAAAATCGCGGTTCGCTATGCTTGCCCTTGGATTCGAGGTACTAAGATTTGGTGTCTTGTTCCTGTGCAAGAGAAGAAAAAATCAATGGCTTCCAATTGCACAACTTGCAACAGCAACTCCCGCTCTGCCCCAACCGGAGGAGTGACTTATGGGCCCAACGCGGCCTCCATCTTTTCAATGCCGGTGGGACAAGTGACTCAAGCCACTACTGGATTGTTCTTCAGGACCATGATCCCACCAACAAGTTTCAGCTCCCCAGCACGGTAAGACGAAGCTCCCAAGAAGTTGGTCTTCGATCGACTTGCAACCACAACGGCCCCTCTCAACGGGTTGTCCAAATTCGATGCCTCGGTCTTCAACAGGTTGAGCCGAAACTCAGACATCTCATTCTTCAACAGACGAAGAAAGAACTAAAACGAGCCCGTAAAGAGGCTCGTGATATCTGAAGGGGCTACCCCAAAATGGAAAGCCCTCCCAACTCCTCCTGCAGGTGAAGTCATAAAAGGTGCTTCCCCTACCATAAAATTGGTCTTCAGAAGATTGGTCGTTCCTCCGCAAACCCTATCAAGGACGTCAGGCTTCAATAGGCTGACACTAGCAACAGCCCCTCACCAAAGCCAGAGACATGAAGAAGCCGCTTTCAAAACTGAGGCGATCCACTCTGTAAGACACGCTTGACATCGCCACTGGTGCTGAGTGAGGAAAGCTAGGGGCAACTCCCCCTCTGGACTTACTCCGCCAGCTCCAATGGTGGAAATTGATGCTGCTGTTCCAACCGGAAATAGTTTTGATCTACTCAGGAGGGTGCAAAAAAACTCTCCAACGACGGTGCTGAAGAAATCTCCCCGCCTGCAGAAACCACAGTGCAGGAAAAACTGGAGCAGCCCCGTCAACGGCTCTCCTCCTGAATTCATGGAGTCTGACGAAAAGTCCAGGACTCCGTGATTGATCAAAACTACAAGCGTCGACCGAAGAAATCGAAGGCTCGACAAGAGGAAGACCATCCATCCACCATACAGCGAGGGAATTCTTCCACACATGTTCCTGTTACAACGGCTCCTTCAACTTCGACCTCCCACAAAAGGAGGAGGCCGGAGAAAATCCCACCGCCGGCGGCAAACTCCAAAGGCGTTGGACCCAAACGTCGCAAGTCTGGGGGCATGATCGTACACACAGTTTACATGGCTTCCGGAAAAGAAGAAAGCCGTGCTTCCATAGGTTACCGGCCGCAAACTCGGTCGCTGACAAAAGGTCAGGAGCAAAAACAAAAGCTCTAAGAGATGCTGACCAAAATGACAGCACTCACCGGGCAGAAAGAAAGTCTGGATCCAACAGCTGAACAGCGACCGATACAGAGTTCCTGCGAAGGATGCTTGAAAGAAAAGACAAAGAAGCTTCTGAGCAAACCGCCAACATAAAGCAGTTGGCGCTCTTGTTCCAAGATATGGTTGGAATGATAATTCAGCCAGAACCTCCAGCCGAGAATCCGCCAATAATCATCGAGGATGACAGAGGGGGAACATCAAACCCTCTTCCAGTTTTATCGGCAGCCAAGAAGGAAACGATCTCCAAGGCTACTCTTGATGATTATATAGCTCAACAAATACGAACTCATCAAGCAAATAAAGCGGCTGGCCAAATCGTCAGAACTGGGCGACAATATCCAGGCTGGTATGACCAAATCAAATACCTGCCGAGATATACGATTCCCAAGTTCCATGTGTACAAGGGGACAGGAAACCCACCCGAGCACGTCGCTCAGTTCAGAGCTTTATGCGACAACACTGGAGGCGACGACAAACCGTTGCTTCGCCAATTCGTTGGCAGCCTGTCGGAAACAACTTTTGAATGGTACTCGGAGCTCCCAAATGACTCCGTAAGAACATTCACAGAAATGAAACTGCTGTTCACACAGCGGTTCGCCAGCGCAAGCAAGTGCACCCCGATCATGGCATTAATCAATGCCAGGGTAAAGCCGAGAGAAACCTGGGTCCAATATACGATCCGGTGGCGGAACCTATGGTCAAAGTGCGAACAACGCATCGAAGAATCCCCTACCGTAGGCATTTTAATCGAGACCCTAGATCCGCAAATGACTGTGTCCCAGTTTATGACGTTCTTCAAGACGACGACCTTCCAGGCTCTGATCGATAAGCTGACCCAAATGGACCAAATGGGCTATGGCCCTTCCTCTTCAAACAAGGACCCTCAAAATGCTAAGGGTAAAGGGAAAGCGGCCTTCATCGCCAACACTCAACAACAACCGAGCGACCCAAAACCGGCTATTCGCCAAAATAATGCACGTCCACGCCTATCTCTGGAAGATAGGCTAGGACACGCTTACTCGTTTCCCTACGATAAGACTAGGAGACTATTTGAGTTGGCAATGCGTAGCAAACTCATCACCTTTCCAGACCCGCAACCCGGCGATGTCAACAACCCCAACTACTGCTTCTATCACAGAATGGTGAGCTACCCAATTGAGAATTGCTATGTCTTCAAGAACTGGGTCGAGGATCGGTATCAACAGGAAAAGTTCGCGCTTTCTGAGAACTGAAGGGTGAACCCGCCACAGAAGCACACTCCCGAAAAGATGGATGCACCGGGGGCATCATGCTCGCTCGTGGAACAAGCTCCATAGGAAATCGTTATTTCAGCAAAGACCAAAAGAATGTTGGGATCTATAGGCATGTCCGGCAATTAGGTGGAAAAGCCCACTTGAACCTGAAATTATCGAAGGGATGCTGAAACCGCATCCCATACTGACAGAGGGCAAAATCCTAAAGTGAAGCCTTCAAAGTCTTCGAAGAAAAAGAAGAAGACCAAGAAGCCTGTGTAGCCTGCCGAGTATGATGACAAGCGCACAAACTTA
Organism: Agapanthus africanus; assembly: GCA_030015575.1. Lineage (NCBI taxonomy): Eukaryota > Viridiplantae > Streptophyta > Magnoliopsida > Asparagales > Amaryllidaceae > Agapanthus > Agapanthus africanus. Next base: position 109,449,247 of record CM057337.1, read on the forward strand.
CAAGAGTGCATCGACGCATTAGAGGAGTACAACCAGAAAGCACGGACACTGGTCACCCTCAAAGAGTTCCTCAAGTATATTCTTGAGAACGAAGATAGTGACAACGATGAGGAAAATGATTCATCAGAAGAAACCGAAGACTATGTAGCAAGTTGCCACATGGTCTCCCATTTGTCGTTAAATGGCGAAGAAGCTCCCTCGGCATCAGAAAACAGCGCAGAGGAACTGGGGGCAAAATCGGCGCTAAAATACCTAGAACTGCCAGAAGACCCGATCGATGGGCTGTTAAACGAAGCCTTTCGAAAAAGCTAAGTTGATCGAGAATGCGAAACAGCCATATACAAAAAGGCTAAGCGTCAGCGTCAGGATGAAGAAGCTGCGGCAAGGATGAGTCGTAAAGTACTCCAACCAAACCGATGCACCCCTGCCACAAATAAGAGCAGCATCAAGGCAGAGAAGCGGTTCGCCAAAGCCCTATCAATAGGAATGAAGCTGCCACCTCTCGTAAAAAATGCTCCCGGGGTCATATGCCTCGACGGAGAGAATTCACATCCGAACTACTGTCTATATCATCGGAGGGTCACCCACCCCCACCGAGGAATGCCATGCCTTTAAGATGTGGTGGCAAGGATACATTGCCTATCAAAAACACTTCAAGAGAATGAAGCACGAAGCTCGTCGACAGCAAAAGAATACGACAAATGTGCGTGAAAAAATAACTGATAACTGTCATATGGTTGATACCAGTTCGGAAAAAGAAAAACCCCAAGTTTTTACTTTCGGGAGCGATTCTGAGGATGAAATAACTCGCAACCCTCTCTTCAAGGACTCCACCTCCGAAAAAGAAGAGGAGGAGAAGAACTATGAGAACATTCAGCTGCGTAACATCACGCTGTCTGAGAAGAACCTTGGACCTACAAACAAAGGTTCGAGCAAAAAAGACAAATGGAAAGAAAAAATCCCTGAGGAAATTGCCCTTGATGATGGAATTGTCAAAGAGCTCGCAGTGAGGGACCCTCCTAAGAAAAATAAGGTAGATTACAAAGCCCTAGTACATCTGAGGAAAATGCCCTCACAACTGAGCATATTGGATGCTCTCCTCTTGTCCAAAAAAGCACGGGAGTCTCTGATCAAGGCATTACAAGAGCCCGATCAGTTCCAAGCTTTCTTCGCAGAAGAAAAGATGAAGGATGAGCTGGCGAAGATTCACACAGCTGATATTATATTCAGCGATGAAGATCTCCTCCTTGGTATGTGCGAACATAACCGTCCGTTATACATCACCGGGTACTGCCATGACATTAAGATAGGGAAAATCTTTGTCGACAACGGATCTTCCGTCAAATTTCTCAACGTGAAAGTGCTGAAGGTGATTTGCATGAACATTCAGCACTTAGCTCGAGACAAAATTACCATCTTCGAGTTTTACTCACAGTCGTCATGGACGCTGGGGTCCGTAATACTGACGTTACGCTTCGGGTTGCTCATCACTGATATCAAATTTCACGTCATTGATGTCAAGACTTGCTATAACGCTTTGCTCAGCAGGCCCTGGCTGTATGAGTACATCGTCATCCCTTCTACACAATATCAGTGTAAGAAGTATTTCAAAGACAGCTCGGAATACACCATCACGAGGGAGCTAAACCCGTTCTCCATAAACGAGGTCTGAAAATATGAAGACGCAAAGTACTTCTTACCAGACATCGAAGATACGGAAAGGTGTCATAAGCCGGAGGATAAACGGAAGTCCGTTGCCACCATCCCGATCTTTGGGAGCGACACCGAGGAAGAAGAAGAAATAGTCTATTCGGGGCAACCCCAAGACAACAAGCCCGTACCATCTACTCGTATTCCGGTCTTTGGCAGCGACTCTAAAGACGAAGCTAACGCCATTTTCTCTATCCGCCCGTCGGTGCAAATCCTCGCGAGAGTGGATCAGAGCCTGCAAATTACAATGGCACCCCCTCGGCATTATAAAGAGCTTGATGCGCTCGATACATATAGCGTACAAGAACTACAGACTTTCTACGTGCCTCCCAGACGAAGAAGTGAAAAGGCGATCCTCTTCTACCAATCTATGGAGACCGGAGTAGAGAAAGAAGTCTGGCACGGTGCTGATTTTACACTTAATGGGCTTCAACCAATCCGTTTGCCAAGATACTACGTAGATAGATTGAAAAGGCTATTAAGATGCCAAGGCGTACCCTTCGAACAAACTGTTTGACAAGCCCACTTCTACAAAAAGATTTGGGATATCCCTAGGACCCAGCGAAAGATGCCCAACGGAAAGATAGAAACAATCGGGCTTGGATACGTTTGGTCCAAGAAACGGGAACGATTCTACAGCTGCCACATCATAAACAGCTCTAGTGAAGAAGAGAATGCTCTTCTAAATAGCTGTGACATTGAAACAGAACGAGATCCCGCACTACGAACGTTAAGCCCATCGTTTGAAGAACAAGTTGACAAGCTAATAAAAGAAGCCTGTCAAAAGATTCGGGATAACCACAGTCGTGAAATGGCTATTTATGAAAAGGCCAGGACGCAACCCCTCAACCAGCAGTCCGCGGAGAAAGAAGACTACAATGTCGTTCATCCTCATCCAGCTGTACGTTCTCGCCACAAAGGAAAATCCCGAAATAGAGGCAAAAACAAGGTGAAGAAAGCAAATAACGCTCGAAAACAGCAAAACGGATCTAAGAAGCCGTACAATCGAGGAAAAGCCAGCTGGAACCCGTCCTTTATGGAGAAGATGAGCCGGGAAAACTCTTTCTTTCAAGTAAAGACAAGGAAAATATTCAGCCTTATCATAAAGTATTAAATGATGACACTCCCGGAGTCTCGGCACCATGAACAAATAAACGAGGCCCATCACCCAGATTACTGCTCCTACCATCGAGCAATAGGGCATCCCCTTGAAGACTGCTTCACCTTTAATGACTGGGTAGAAGATCAGCATCAACAAGGCAGGTTCGCTTTATCCGACAGCTGGAGGGTAACTCCACCACAAAAGCATGAGCCAAAGAAGACCTATAATGCGAGATAGGACCAGCTCAACACCAAGAATGGAAGCGAACTCGTACCTGCCACGTGATAACACTCTCAAAGAAGGGAGGGCACGAGACTATGGATGACCTCTTCAGGTGCTTCGCAAATGAAGAAGAGGACGAGGTGATCTCAGAGTTTCTACCAGCGCCAAAAGAGCTGGAAGATAGGATACACACTACGGCGGACAACCTAAGGAAAATTGACTAGGGACGGAAAACGATCCGAGGCCAATGTTCGTCAGTGAACTGCTATCTAAAAAATATGTAGTCACATTAAAAGACGTACTCATGCGGTATAAAAACTGCTTCGTATGGAACTATTCCAAAATGCCGGGTTTAGATCCAAAGGTAGCAGTACATAAACTGGCCATATCACCGAACATAAAGCCAGTCAAACAGGCGCTAAGAAGAATGCGGCTCGAACTTGAGATGAGTATAAATACTGAGGTCAAGAAACTAATCGACTCCGGTTTTATCCAAGAAGTTCAATATCCCGACCGAATCGCTAACATCATTCCAGTGATGAAGAAAAATGGGACGGTGCGTATCTGCGTGGACTTTCAGGACCTCAACAAAACTTGCCCGAAGGATGACTTCCCAGTACCTGTTACCGAGCTGATGATTGATAACACGTCTACCCATGAGGTCTTCTCCTTCATGGATGGATCTTCAGGATACAACCAAATAAAAATGCATCCTGAAGACCAAAAACATATCTCCTTCCGGACTCCGCTGGGCATATTCTATTATAAGGTGATGCCTTTCGGTTTAAAGAATGCTGGCACTATCTACCAAAGGGCCATGACGAAGATCTTCGCCGACCTCATCCATGAGATTGTCGAATGATACATCGACGACCTGGTGGTGAAGAGCAAGATTTACGAGGAACATTGGGAACATCTAAAGGTAGTGTTCCAATGTCTTCGGAAGTACAATCTGAAGATGAACTCTCTGAAATGCGCGTTTGGAGTCTCCTCAAGAAAATTCCTAGGATTCATCATACGACACCGGGGTATCGAAATCGATCCCTCAAAGATCAAGGCGATTACGAAAATTCCCAAGCCAAGGACCCTCAAACAATTGCGATCCCTTCAAGTAAAGCTCACCTATATCCGGTGGTTCATAGCCAACCTCTCTGAAAAATGTTGTCCCTACAGTCATCTGATTAAGAAAGGAACCCCGTTCGTCTGGGATCAAAAGTGCCAAAATGCACTAGACGAAATAAAGCAATACCTGCAAAATCCGCCGGTATTGACCGCTCCGGTTAAGGGAAAACCACTTATCCTATATACAACAGCCCTTAAGGGTTCTCTAGGCGCGCTATGGGCATAAGAGAATGATCAGGGAAAGGAGAAAGCTTTGTACTATTTGAGCCGAGTTCTCCTGGGGGCAGAAAACAATTACTCCCCCATCGAAAAGCATTGCCTGGCACTGATCTTCGCGATAATGAAGCTCATACATTACGCCTTGGCACATGAGATCCATATCATATCAAAGGTGGATCCTCTCAAATATCTGATGTCAAAGGCCATATTAACAGGAAGGCTTGCCAAATGGGCCCTCCTCCTGATGGAGTTCTCGATAACATATCGACCTCTCAAAGCAGTGAAAAGCCAGGCCATCGCCGATTTTCTCGCCGAGCATCCGATACCAGCCGACTCCCTCTTAAATTACGAGTTGCCGGATGAACATGCGTTAGACACCATCGAATGAGAGAAGGAAGAAAATGATTCCCGATAGGAACTCTACTTCGATGGAGCATCTTCCATGAGGAAGCGAAAGTTAAACACCCCCATAATCAAAGCCGGGGTGGGCCTTATCTTCGTTACTCCACAAGGAGGAATAATGCGTTACGTCTTTTAATTAACGGAGCCGAGGACTAATAACGAAGCTGGATATGAAGCTTTGATAGCAGGTCTCGAAATCGCTATCGACATGGGAATCAAAGACCTCCTCATATATGGAGACTCCTAGCTAACCGTTAGCCAAGTAAATGGCGACTATCAGACATGCAAGCCGGAGCTGATAAAGTATGGCGAAAAAGTGCAATAACTGTTGACACAAATCCCCTCCTACATCCTGTAGAGTATACTGGGTGCAAAAAACAGCAAGGCGGATGCGTTGGCCAAATTAGCTAAAGAATTTGCTGACGAAGACCTCGATGACGTAAAGATCATCGTCCAAAGTCGTAGGATCCTCGCGCAAACAGATATATCCTCGGAAGACTTAACAGAGCTATCCGAAGGAAAAGAAACGACCAAACAAGTAGCCCTTCAAATAGGGGATGAAGAAAAGGTCATCGACTGGAGAGAAGTATTCATAAACTACTTCAAATCTCGACGAATGCCCGAAAATGCGTCGTCTCAACATCAGCTCATGAAACGAGCTATGTCATTTGCCTTCGTCAATGATACTCTATATAAGAGATCGTTCGACTGTCTGTGGTTAAGATGCCTAAGACTAGAAGAAGCGAAGAGGGTCGTCCAAGAAACTCACGACGGACTCTTCGGTTCTCACCAAGCTGGGCCAAAGATGAAACTGAAGATCAAAAGAATGGGTTATTATTAGCCCACAATGGTTCAGGACTGCCTCGAATATGCGAAGCAGTGTCACTCGTGCCAAAATCCCGGGGACTTCATCCACCTGAATACAAATCCGCTACACCTAATGGTAGGTAGCTGGCCGTTCGAAATGTGGGGAACCGATATAATCGACTCCATTGAACCAAAATCATCTGAAGGACATCGGTTCATACTGGCAACAACCGATTACTTTTCTAAGTGGACAGAAGCAGTACCACTAAGGGAGGTGAAGATGGAGAATATCCTCCATTTCTTCAGAACATATGTCATCTACCGGTTCGGCACTTCGCGACGAATTATCTCGGATAATGGGCCATCCTACAGAAACCATAAAATCAGCCGCTTCACAGAACAACATAAGATAGATTGGAGATACTCTTCAGTCTATAATTCTCGTGCCAACGGTCTAGCTGAAGCTTTCAACAAGACCTTGACAAAGATTATAAAGAAAACGGTGTCCAGAAATAAAAGAGACTAGCATGAAAGTTTGCATGGAGCTCTCTGGTTATACCGCACAACATTCAAAACAGCTACGAATACAACACTACACATGTTGGTATTCGGTACGGAAGCAGTGCTTCCCTTGGTGATAGAACTCTTTTCTCTACGAGTAGCAGTTCGATATGAGCTGACAGATGAAGAAAATGCTCATCTTCGGCTCGAGGAGCTCGATGCCCTCGACGAAACCCGCCTTATAGCACAGCAAAACTTGGAGGCTTATAAGGCAAGGATGACACGGTCATATGAAAAACTGACCAGGCCGAGAATATTCCGCCAAGGCGAACTCGTACTAGTCGTCAAAAGACCAATGATCCCCAATCGTGCAAAACGGGGAAAATTCGAGCCGAACTATAAAGGCCCGTACATCATAGACAAAGTATACCAAGGTGGAGCCTACCTGCCCATAGATATGCATGGCGAAAGACCCTTCCGGCCAATAAACGGCCGGTTCCTCAAAAAATACTACGCTTGACGAGTCATGACCTAGCTCAATGATAGATGACGACGCTCGTGTCCGCTCGCTATCTTCCTGAGTTAAAAACTCTCAGAGTAGTATGCAAAGAAGCTCTGTCGCCTCAAAAATGGCGATAACGGACCGAGATGTCCTTAAACTAAAAATTTGCCTCAAGCATGACGATTACGGACCGAGATGTCCTTAAACGAGAACCCCGCCTCAAATATGGCGACATCGGACCGAGATGTCCTTAAACTAAAACTTTGTCTCAAAAACGGCGATACCGGACCGAGAAGTTCTTAAACTAATTATTCGCCTCAAACAAGACGACAACGGACTGAGAAGTTCTTAAACTAATTATTCGCCTCAAACATGGCGGCAATGGACCGAAAAGTCCTTAAACTAAAAATTCGCCTCAAACACAGTGATAATGGACCCGAACATCACCGAACTAGTGTGTCGCCTCAAATACGGAGATATGCTCTCTTGAGATCTAAATTGCATTCGAAACCCTAACAGTAAAGGCTGCAACTCAAGTCCCACTGGCTATACAGCTACTCCAGCGGTGAAGTCACTCCCAAGTCCCACTGGAAAACAGATGGGTCATTAAAATAAAAATATAAAAAAATAAAAAAAAAATGGTATGTCCACAAGCAAAATGGGCAGAGAGTAAGAAAAATTTGGGTTAGGACAGATTCAAGTACATGAAATGATAAGATTCAAGGAATATGAAATTGCAAGATTCAAGGAATATGAATTGTAAAGAATATTTTAGTTGCTGGTTCTTGTGTTATATTGCTTAGGTTTTTTACGCAGAACAGAACTGCATGATAGGGATTCATACAGCTCTGACCTGCATGTGCCACCAACAAAACCTGTCACGCCCCGCTTCCCATTCTACGGAGAAGGGGACGCGACGAGGCCCGCTAGCGTAACTAAGCAATATAAAAGAAAATACATAAGAGACAAGATATAATAAAAACAGCAACTTTTATTTATTAACATTCTTTTGTACAATGCATGAAAAGGAACTACAACTGAATTAAAACGATGCCTAAACAATGGCATAGCAGGAAATGAAAAGTACTGAATATATAATGAAACTAGAGCTCTAGTTCTTCAGCAAACTGGTCCAAATCTTCTGCAGATGGCTCGATCTCCGCCGGGTCCAAACCACCTGACGACATTCAAAGAAGAAAGAAATAGAATGTCGTCAGCGAATAGGTCGCTCAGTAAGTCCCAAAGATAAGTAAGAAATAGACAGAGAGTAAGAGAGAGAGAGAGAGTATCTTTTAATATTGTATTATAATATTGTAATGTTGTATTAACGCTGTTGTTTGTAGTCTGGTACAGAAGATGCCAGTGTATACGAGGGGAGTCCCACTTACACCGGGGACCTTGGTAACCTGTAGTATAAGGCTCCATCGATAATACCACGGAACAACGGCATGGATGTAATTACGTCTTAAGTGACCACCTCGTGCCACCTTTAACATATTCCGTACCAGTCTACCCCTTAAACCCTGCAGTGTTTTGATTGTATTGTTTGTCTTGTAAATTGTATTGATTGTATAATTGATTGACTGACCGAAACCATGATATCGGTAAACGGATATAACTGTAGAATCATGTAAATGGAATAACTGGAGAATCATATAAGTGGAATATATCCATGGGTCGGTTCAGTCAAGTCATATAGATTGATAATTGGATTCATGGATTCATGCGTTTCTATTGAATTGGAATATTGTAGATTGTAAATTGACCTGAATCATATTCAAGTTAGATTAATCAGACTCAAACCTGAGTCAGATAATTAAAAATGTAAGTCTAAATCTTGATTATTTTTTAAACCTATAATTGCTAGGGTCCTTAGGGTAATTTATAAACTTAAGGGGGTTTTATGTAAAATATACTTTTATATACTTTTCAAAATACTCCCCAAGTATTTATTATTCGTCTTTAGAGTTGTAATAAGTGTGGATTTTATATTGTGATATTTCTAGTGAAAATATCATATTTTCATAAATAAAGGTATTTATCTGTAATATTGATTTATTTGAAGTTCATGGTATTTTAGTGTAAAATTTATTCTTGTGATTTTTAGAAAAAAGGTGAAATATTTATATCATGATAAAATAGATATTTAAATGATAAAAATACATATATTTACACCAAGATAATTTTAATAAATATTTTATATTCCAAAAATCTCATTTTCTTAAGATGTCGTATTTTAAACCTTTCGAGACCGAATGCTCCTTGCGGAGGTCTGAATCTCGCACTACTAAGCCCGAGGATGTGCGATAATCCGCACCATCCTAAACAGGTTCTCCAAAAATGGGTTGTAGCGGCGCTTTGCAAAAATTGTAAAATACTAAATCCTTTAGGAAACGGTTTTATAAAGTAAAACGTATTTATTTGCAAAAGTGTAAATTTTCCGTATTTTAGATTCTAGAGTTTCCTAAGTCAACTAGCCTATTTCTAAATGGTCTAAACGACAAGTCGTTAGATGCCTCAAATCGCCTCTTCACCGCCAATTGTGGCCAGGTAAGTACAAATGAGGAAAGGAGGGATTCGCTCACGAATCACCGTGAGACGGGCCTTTTAAAGTTACCTTTCTCACTTGCCTAGCCTAGACACCACAAAGTCAGGTTTAAATAAACGATCGATATCCACAACTTATCGTGTTTTCCTAATAAGAGGTATTTATTTAAAAGTGTATCAAAGCTAAAACTTTTAGAAATGGTTTTATTAAGAATATGGTATTTAAATGAAAGTATTGTTTTATCGTATTCTGAGTTTTTTTTGATGATATCGTTTAGGGTTGTATTTGCGTGTGTGTGGAGGTAGGTCATTATCTCATGCTCTACTTTAAATGTATAGCAAAGTTAAGGGGATTAAATGTGAAATTGAAACATTGTGGTATTTAAGTGAAAAATACGATAATTTGATAACGCTATCATTTCATATGATGAAACTTGTTCAAATTGTTTGTTAAATGTTTAATAGTCGACATAAAGATGTTTAAGCATGAATGTTTTGGTGAGAAGTGAAATTTTATAGAAAACCGAATTGGAAATCGGATTTGTTCCGATTCCGTCAGGTTTTGTAATTTCGTATTTTAAAGAATAAGAAAAAGGGATAGAATAGGATTTACGGGTTTTGGTTAAGTAAAGGAGTGAGGGGGGACTAAAGAGGTTGCCGAGGCGTTGCTTCGTCGCCGGTTGTTCCTAAAAACGTCGCCGGAATTTCTTCGGAGCTTCGCCGCGAACTTATTTTCAAAGTACACAACTCTTGAGAAGATTTTGAGAGAGTGGGCTCAGGATTTTGGGATGAGAGGGTAGAGGGTAGGAGTGTATTTATAGGGTAGGTGAAGGGTTTTTAATTAAAAAAATTATTAAAATGTGAGATAATCATTAAAAATCATAGTAAATAGGGTATATTGAAGTCTCGGGAACCGATCCATTAACTTGGAGTATACAGAGGGGTAGGGTAGGTGAAGAGGCGCATCTTTGGTGTTGGGGACTCGGTCGTTCGGCCGAGTCCGGCCGGCGGCGCCGGCCCGAGTCGGCCGGTCCGCCGGCCGAGTCGAGCCGAGTCGGGGGTCGTGGAGGTGGGGGGTCGTCGGGTGAAGGCTCTGGTATATTTACTTTTTCAGGTGTAGTTCAAGTTTTGGGAGTTATGGTGTTTAGACTGTTGAGCTTCCAAACGATTTAAAACAAAATAAATACAAAAATAATGTGGGGTATGGGATTTGAACTCTGGTGGCTTGGTTCAGCAGTGCAAGGTATTACCAATGAGCCACAAGCTCCTTCTTGTAATTATGGTGTGAATTAATTACTTAAAGAGATATCAGCAACATTAAATACTCCAAGTATAATTTGAATTTAAATCAATTCTTTGTACTTTAAAAATGGAGTTATTTAATTACTTAAGTCTTGTGCTCGGGTAATAAATACCCCTTTATGAATTTTTGAAAAAAATATTTTGAAAAAATTTGTATCAGAAATTTGGGGTTGTTACAAAATCAATAAAGGAAAATGATGATTCGCTCCTGGTAACATTCCAGTTGCAGCGATGCTGATGCCTAAACAGGTGTCAAACACCAAGTCCTTTTACGGCAAATGATGATTCGATCCTGGCAATATTCCAGTCGTAGCGATGCTGATGTCAAGGCTGGTTCCAGATTCTAAACTCGCAATAAAAACAGCAGCGAGTAAAAAAATATGAATATTATAAAAAATAGCTGAAATGTTTGGGCAGCTCGCAATAAAAAGAAGCGAGTAAAAATATATTAAAAAATAGCCGAAATGATTGGGCACCGTGGATAAAAAAACCGAAATGATTGGGAAATCGCGACTTTCGCGATAAGAAAAGCTGAAAAGATAGAGTATCGCGGAAATCAAAAATAAAATAAAAGGAAAGGAAAATTTCTTTGCCCTGCAGGTGAGTCTACACTGACCCCTGTATACAATCCTTGGGCACAAATGAAAAAGGGAACCATATTTTCCCACCAGGCTCCGTCAAAGAGAGAGCCAAACCTCAACGGCAACATTTACAGCCTAGAGATCATCCCGACGTACCTTCTCATTCCAACAGGATGCAGACACGACGTCAACAAATGCCTAAGGATCAAATCAAAAGTGGAGTCACAGCAAAACCCTAGCTCCAAGTCTTGACGGTCCATACACAACCTAAAGACTACTCTAACATACCTTCTCATTCCGACAGGATGCAGACACGGTGTCAACAAAGACCTAAGGGTCAAATCAAAAGTGGAGTCACGACAAAACCCTAACTCCAAGTCTTGACGGTCCATACACAACCTATTAACTACCCCGACGTTCCTTCTCATTCCGACAGGATGCAGACACGACGTCAACAAAGACCCAAGGGTCAAATAAAAAATGGAGTCACGGCAAAATCCTAACTCCAAGTCTCGATAGCGCATATACAACCTAGAGGCTATCTCGGCGTTCCCCTCCTCATTTCAGCAGGATGCAGACGCAACTATCAAATAAAACGGGAGCAATGGCATATTCCTAGCCCCGGGCTTCAACTGCGATATATACAGTATAGAGATCCTACAGATGTCTACCCTACTTCAACAAAGAAATGGCATGATATCGTCGAAACAAAAATGAAGCAACGACATATTCCCAGCTTCGGGTCTCTACGGCAACTCATATAAAGCCTAAAAGACTATCGGGGATCATCCCACACCAATGCGGAGTGGTTATAACTCATTGGGGCTCCAAACTGAGCCTAACCTCAAGTAAAAAACGACATAGCAAATCCCTAATGCTTGCTCTTCCGACGGTAATATAACCTAAGGAGATTACTTGAAAACGTCTTGTCCAGCCCCCGAATGATCAAAGACACGACAGTCGCGGGATTACTCAAACACCAGCTTAAAGACTGTATATCGAGGAATACATCAACCAACGCGACGGCACCACAGACTTAAAACCCTAGTACCACAAACCTAACGGACCTCTGTCGTAAAGAATGGAGGTTATCTATATACAACGTTAGGACAAGTTTGCTTGTAAACCCAAGGAAGGTAAACTAAACAAACTCCGAAATGAGTACATAAACTAGAGATTCCGAAATGAGTGAATAAACTACAAACTCTGAAGTGAGTACATAAACTACTTTACGCCGAGTCAAGACATCAAAAGATGGAGAGGCACAAGTATGAAATGAAATGTCTTTTATTCATAAATCAAAATGAATACAAGATAAAAAAAAGAGAAGAAAATATACATCGACAAAAATTTCTAAGCTGGTGGACGGTTCAATAAGCCAGCAAGATCGTCATTTTTCCGCCGGACTTCCGCTTCAAGCTCTATCAACGCCGCAAGCTGAGTCTCTGCCTGTGCCTGTTGATTTTGGTATAAATAAAATCGACTCTCAAGAACTTTCTCGGCAGTCTTGTAGGCCTCGACCATCTCGCGTGTGAAAATGACGGCTTTATCGAGAGCCACCACCTCCGTAATGGCCTCCTAAAGGACCCGCCAAATTTCATAACCTCGAGTAGTCTAGGTAGTGAGCCGGACTTGAAGTTCCCTTAAAGCCTTCGAAGCCAATTCCCTTGCCGAAAAACTTTCGGTTGAGCCTTTTCTCACATGACCGAAGATTGGACGCACACTGATCGATCCATCCACGCAAGTTGGCCTTTACGGATAGGATATCAGAGGGAAGGTGATTGATCTGTTTTAAATGTGTGTATCGTAAATAAAGTAACCGCAATCAGGACGGTGTCACTAGTAGCTATCCGCGATGAGTACGGGTCGTCCGCAGGGAAACGTGAATCTTTTTCTTGTTTTAGACGAGTTGAATGAAAAATGGGTTGTTTGGTTATATATCTACTTTAATACGGATGTAGAGTTTATAAAGAAGAGGCTTGTAGGGTTCATAGAACTTAGTAGTAATGGATGCATAATTAAAAATGACTACTTTTATCTTTTAATAGTATAAAACTAGATCGATAGTGATGCATGTAGATTAGAGTTCTTTTGGAAGAAATTAGGGTTTCCCCACTCCTAACCCTTGTCCTTGCATTGATCTCTATTCATGTCTAGCCCCTAACAAAACAAGTGTTAATCTAATCTCAAATCCTGGTCGAGACTATCAATAAATTGGTAGCACGCCCGATAAGGATGTTAACATTTATTTTGCTAAATTTTATAAACTTTAAAATGTATACAAGGAGTTAAATGATTTTATCATGTATTGATCTACCCTAGCCTACGAACCTTAGCAAGCTAGGAATTACTCACGCATGGTTGGAGAAGAAAGGATGAAGAATGAGATCATAATGTAAATGCAGAAAGTAAATGTGAAATAATTAAACTAATGATCTACCTTTATTAATCAACTTATCATTTACAAATCCTTTTTGAGAGTAGAATACAAAGAAGCCTGTTTGCTCTCGATCGTATCTCGTTAGGACGTAGATATTGAGTTGATTGATCACGTCGATTCGTGGATCGTCTTGGATCTCTTGATCTTGTTGGTGATTTATTTGGTAATGATTTTTCATATGAAGCTCTCGATCCTATTTATAGTCACAGAAATTAGAAACCCTAGATCCTATGTGTAATAATTTGCTGTTGTGATCACACCTAAAAAAATCCTAAATCCTACAAGAAGGCCGCAGATTCACCGCATATCATGGGGTTTGGCCGCGGTTGGGCGGCTATTTGGTGAGTCCAGGGCTTCAAAATTCTTGTGCTATTTGGTGTTGACATTTGGAGATCATTGTGATGTCTGGATTCTTCAAATCTTCCTCCGAGTCTCTGCCGTTTATGATTTTATGATTTGATTCAACTTTATCGGCAGATTTTATTCCCAACATCTCGGATCTCTCGATCTCCAGACCTGAGCTAATATCTGCACAATATCTCACTTTATAGTATTAGTAATATTTGTTATATTTGAGATATTATCCTAACCATTTTATATGATATTAAATCTTTAAGAATATTGATTAGAGATATTTGATATGATATGCATATTTCAATTACCAAAATATCATATAAATATTATATGCATATATTTTCCTTCATAATGTTAATTATAATGTAAAAACATATGATAAAGAATATTGTATAGATAAACTCACATATGTTCTATATTTACAATAAACATCTTTAAGTACTTAACAAAAGTAAGGAAAATGTTCAATCAAATGTACAATATTTTCGACTAAACAAATATCCCCAAACTTAAGTTTGATCATCCCGTGCAAACTAATTATTAAAAGAAGAAAAAGAAAAACCTAGCTATCACACTTTCATTGGCAACACGATTGCACTGAGCACGTGCAACAAGCCGTTAAACCTCTAGGTCTCCCTAGTAGGATGAGTATTGTCTCCTGAAGGTTTTCAGCGGATTACATCCACAAAATCCAATAATAAAAGAGAGAAGATGAAAGTTACGTACAACGATAAGGATTTATAAAAGAAAGAACTTGAAAATAAGAGTTTCAAACTACACTAGTTTTTCAGTTGCCATGAGCCCTATCTTAATGGTCGTGAAAAGATGTTAGAAATCACACCATCTCTCAATAAAATATCATCTTTAGTCTTCCTCCCTATCTTTCTTCCAAATATCGATCATATACCCCTATATGTGTGTAAACGACATCCCTACACTTAGAAAATTCAATTCAAGCAATCATACTCTTGTCCATGTTCCTTAATACTTTTTAGTCGGTGAATATTTTAGATGGAATTACTCACACATTTTTCATGCGACTGTTAATATTTCTTGAGGTACTAACCGACCGATTACCAAATGCGCTCACTCATTTAGGCGTAATTAGCAATTTACTCGTCTTGCAACACCTAAGGCTTAGCAGTGGCTCCCAAACCAGTTGGTCTAAAGCACTAGGTGATAAAGCACCCTCGCTATATTTTTTTTATGCTGCCTTAAGCAATTACAAAACCAGTGTTCATTTTTCTTCACCATTTTTTTTATGTTTCACTTTTTTCCATTGATCTTCATACTAAGGCTTTAAGACAGGAGAATTTCAAGATATCTTCTACTAACCCAAGTTTCAAGATGTGTGCAAGTGCATATACTAGGGTATCAACATTCAGATGTTTGGACTCAAGAATATGGACTAATTTTCAGACTCAATTCTACCCTCAGATTAGTGATTCTCTTCATCTTATTAACCCTTGGGAAAACAACTCACGATTACCTATTACTAGCTTCATTATAAAACATCTAATTTTCTTGCTTTTCTTAAACTTTCCTTCCTATCATATGTATTTTTCATTTTCTAACTTTCATTATCAAATTAATTTTTTTTGTGTTTTTATTTAGTATAATGCAGAAAATTTGTGTGCTTTTATTTAGTATAATGCAGAAAATGATGCGTGAATAAGCACAAACCTTCCCCAAACCTATTTGCAGCAATGTCCTCACTGATACCATCTGTTAAGCTTAAAACCTGTAGATTTGGGAGGAAAAATTAGTAACGGGGACAAAAATTAATGACAGTGAAATCCTCCCCCAAACTTATTTTTGGCTCGCAATTTTGTAAAAATTTGCTTTTCTTTCAAGAGCCAAAATATTTTTCTCCCCTCCCCCAAACTTGAGTAAAACGGTATTAAGCATTATAAGAGGGGGTAAAGTTATTGGTCTATGCAAAGTTCTACAAAGACCAAAAATCAACACCAACCATTCGAATGTTTTATCGATATAACTTATAGTTGGTGGAAGATCAGAGATTTGAAGAAGTGGGGAGATAAGTCGCGTAATCGATCTAGTTTACGTCTCGGTTGGTAGAGACGAAACAGTGATGGTGAACGAAAACAAGAATGTGAATGATTAGGGATGGGTAGAATAGTCACATTCTCGAATGGGATAAGAAGAAAGGGTGGCGGTTCATTTTTTCAGGTGGAGATTGATTCATCACAACATCCATGTCTGTTAGGAATGCGAGTTCTTCGGCGAAAATTTCTTCAAAACATTCATCAATGGTCCGAATAATAATTTCATTAATATCTACGGAATATGCAGATTCGCTAGGACGGTTGAAAGTTTCAAGGTCGGTCTTTTGCACGCCTGACTTCAACACACTTGATTTGTCATAAATTATTGAGGTAGGAGCCTCGAAAAACTCATCTACTTTATTTTCAAAAGGGTCCAAATCAAGTGGTCTTTCAAAAATCATAGAACTCGAAATATCGGAGTGTGATTCATCAAAACTTGGTGGAGTTGAAAAAAGATTAGAAGAAAAACCAAAGAAAGTGGGCGATGAAATAGGTAAACAAATTTGGGTGTCGAGCATTATTGAACTAGATATGGGAGATGAAGGCTGAATATCATTCTGCTTATCGGATAGGTCGGTTGTAAGAACAGGATCTGTTAATTGTACAGGAAGATATTCGTATTCAATAGAAGGGGCATGATGGGTTGGAGAATCTAACTCATCCAACTTAATAGGTTCATCTTCAATGATATTCTCATCACCGCTCCCACTAGCACTTTCGGTCAAATCAAACGAATAGGTATTCAAGAATTCATCAATTATACTATCCTCACTCGATAAATCACTTGGTTCACATGATGGAGTTGGAAGGTTTGAAATATCAAGTGTAGTCGAATAAGGATCGGTTTGATTTGAAATGGTGTCAAACTCTCTTTCACACTCACTATTAGTAAAGTCAAACATATTATTCTCGGGCACCTCATCACTTAGACTATGAAGTGGTTGAACATCGAATATATTCGGTTGGGGTGCAGGATGGAAGGTGTTGAGATCAAAAGAATTGATTTTGGTTTGACTTTGATGGACCTCTTGTTCTTTTTCACTGCTCAATTCCAACTCTACTTCAAGACTAGACATGGATTGTGAAGAAGTTCCAATGAAGAATTCTCTTTAAACCGTGGAACTTCCTAATTCATTTTCAGTAGCACTGTCTAGATAAGGTGAAGAAGTTGAGTATGGTTGGGAAGTATCTAATTGTTGGCTACGGGCAAGTTCAATGTGTTCAGCAATTGACAAGAGTTTATGATTTGCCGCATTAGCCTGAAGAGAAATGTTAAGAAAAGATGCCCTTACTTGTTGGCTACGGACGAGTTCAATGTGCTCCGCAATCGATATGCATTTCTGATTTATCCCGTTAGCTCAAGATAAGTGTTAACATGAGAGCGTGTGACGGTTTGGTACTGTAGATAAGAATTTGAAAGGTGAACCCAAGTTTCATAACCAGGATAAGGATCAACATTGGGATATGAAGAATACTGAGATTGGTTGGCTAGTTGGCAACTGGTAATTGCTATTTGTTCAGCAATGATCATGGGTGTAAAAGATGACATATTCGCTATAAAACGAGTATCAACATTTTCATATATAAATGATGGTGTTTGTTGTCCTAACGGTTTTGGATTAGTGAAAGAATTGAAACTTTGGCTTTCAGCCTTCGCAATATGCTCAGCGATGGACATGCGTTTTGAAGTTCCCCCACTCACCTTAAAAGGATTATCAACATAAGAAGGTGTGGAATTTTGATGCGGTTGATAGGATCTTGAGTGAGGTATCCAACTGTTCTTTTCCGCTTACTTTATCCTATCTCTTAAAGATATAGTAGAGTCGGATTTTGTACCAAAGCAGTTACGAAAACAAGATATATTTGGTTCTGGATAGCAAAACTCGACAAGAGTTCGTCTGTTTGGGTTACCCATTAGAAGAAAGTGAAAAGAAAAGAGGATGAAAAGGGAATGGTTTAAGCTCTATTTAGATTGTTTTGCTTTGAAAGATGGACTTGAGGCTTGACTCAACAAATCACAAAATGCACAATCAACCCCTAGAACTAGGGTCTCCTAGGTCAAGTTACTAGACTGCTCGTAGACTTCCAAAGGACAAGTCACAGGATCAATCCTCTACCACCTCTTTATCACTCTTATGGCCAGGTAAGTGGGAGGTATCCGCTATACGAATCATCGAAATAGCGGGCATAATTAAGTAACCACTTTCCTTAGTCACACTTGCCTAGAAACCACAAGAGAAATGCGGATAAGCGATAGATTACCCGCGACCCTACTCTATCCTATTTGAGTGCGACTGTCCGTAGAGGCTTAGTCTAGATATTTTTTAATTAATGTAGGGTGAAAGTATGCTCGTTTTGTGATTTGTGAGGCCTAGGAAAGGTGATGAAATACCCACCTAATCTGAATTTGTGCTATTGCCCCTTAATGTCCATTTTTTAAAATATGCACAAACAAACCGATATCAAAACACGCAAAAAGATTTTTTTGAGCGGCGCTTTTTGCAAAGAATCCTGCAGAAAATATCAAATTATTGGATTGTAGAGGGGAGAGAAGAATCAGAGAAAGATACCTGAAGATTTTGGGGGCACAAATCCCCAAAGCCGCCGCGGTTCCGCGGCCATGTGCTTACTATTGCCACGGTTCCGCCACACTTTGGTGTGGTCTTTTGCTGGTTTTCCTGCAGTGCACCCCTTAGTTCTTCTGAAATATGTGGAAAGTTTCTGAATCTCTATTTTCTCGCTCCAGTGACTCCAGATTCTCTCGCAAAAGTCGCACAATAATCGTTAAATACACAATATGCGGTTTTGGTTCTCTTTTATGGTTGTCGGATTTAATAAGAATTCAACCCGAATAGCAAGAAAAATATTGCAGCGGTTTCTCCGACAACAGTGCCATTTGATTGATCTGTTTTATAAGTGTGTGTCGTAAATAAAATAATCGCAATCAGAATGGTGTCGCTAGTAGCTAGCCGCGATGAGTATGGGTCGTCCACAGGGAAACGTGAATCTTTTTCTTGCTTTAGACGGGTTGATTGAAAGATGAGTTGTAGATTATTTTAATACAGACGTAAATTTTATAAAGAAGAGGGTTGTAGGGTTCATAGGATTTAGTAGTAATGGATAATTAATTAAAAATGACTCCTTTTATCTTTTAATAGCTTAAAACTAGATCGATGGTGATGAATGTAGATTAGGGTTCTTTTGGAAGAAACTAGGGTTTCTCCACTCCTAACCCTTGTCCTTATATTGATCTATATTCATGTTTATTCCCTATCAAAACAAGTGTTAATCTAATATCAAATCGTGGTCAAGACTATCAATAAATTGGTAGCGCGACCGATGAGAATGTTAACATTTATTTTGCTAAAATTTATAAACTTTAAAATGTATAAAAGGAGTTAAATGATTTTATCATGCATTGATCTACCCTAGCCTACGAACCCTACCAAGCTAGGAATTATTCACGCATGGTTGGAGAAGAAAGGATGAAGAATGAGATCATAATGTAAATGCAGAAAGTAATGCAGAAATTAAATGCAGAAAGTAAATGCGAAATAATTAAACTAATGATCTACCTTTATTAATCAACTTATCATTTACAAATCCTTTTTGAGAGTAGAATACAAAGAAGCCTATTTGCTCTCGATCGTATCTCGTTGGGACGTAGATGTTAAGTTGATTGATCACGTCGATTCGTGGATCGTCTTGGATCTCTTGATTTTGTCGGTGATCTATTCGGTGATGATTTTTCATATGAAGCTCTCGGTCCTATTTATAGTCACAGAAATTAGAAACCCTAGATCCTATGTGTGATAATTTGCTGTTGTGATCACACCTAAAAATATCCTAAATCCTACGGCCACAAGGAGGCCATGGATCTGCCGCATATCATGGGGTTTGGCCGCGGTTGGGCGGCTATTTGGTGAGATCAGGGCTTCAAAATTCATGTGCTATTTGGTGTTGACACTTGGAGATCGTTATAATGTCTGGATTCTTCAAATCTTCCTCTGAGTCTCTGTCGTTTATGATTTTATGATTTGATTCAATTTTATCGGCAGATTTTATTCCCGACATCTCGGATCTCTCGATCTCCAGACCTGAGCTAATATCTGCACAATATCTCACTTTATAGTATTAGTAATATTTGTTATATTTGAGATATTATCCTAACCATTTTATATGATATTAAATCTTTAAGAATATTGATTAGAGATATTTGATATGATATGCATATTTCAATTACCAAAATATCATATAAATATTATATGCATATATTTTCCTTCATAATGTTAATTATAATGTAGAAATATATGATAAAGAATATTTTATAGATAAACACACATATGTTCCATATTTACAATAAACACCTTTAAGTACTTAACAAAAATAAGGAAAATGTTCAATCAAATGTACAATATTTTCGACTAAACAGAAGGCGTGCGCATTCAACCCCATGTAGAAAGGCCTTCACTTGACAGCAATACTTTACCCAAGTATGCACCAGCGCCTCGTCATGGTAGGTGGCAAGAACAGACAAAGAAGTATTGGCTTCAATAGCGAATTCTTCAGCCGTGACGGATGTGCCAACGCGAAGATCTTCTAAAAGAGTCGCCAGGGAATGAATGCTCTGTTTTGCCATCCTCTCAGACACGCGTCGGGCGTAAGGGCCTGGCGGCATGGAAATCCGGGACTCTAATGGAGTCAGGGTGGGCAAAACTGTGAAAATATATGTGTGGTTAGTCGCCTTTCCAAATGTAGAATAAGTAAAAGAATGCCAATGCTAAAGCGTCGCTTACCCACGGCCATAGAAGGTGGATTTGAGAGATCCCCAGGCCCATTGAGAACTTCAACTTCGTCGTCAGCCTCTAAGACTATGGTTTAAAATAAAGGGGGCACATCAGCATCATAATGAAAATATAAAACGGAAAGGCAAAGGATTACCAACCTTGGCCAGAGGAAGGGACTATACTCTGTGGAGGTATCGCTTGCGGGGCAGCCATGTCAAGTAAACGCTGGAGGGTTTTCTCCGGAGAAAGATCTACAATGGAAGACGCCAACTCACGCAATTATGAAAAAAAAAGGGTTCAGATAGATGGAAGGGTCGTTAAACAAAAATGTAGATGTCTATAAAATTACCTTCGACGCTTCATCCACTTTGAACTGGAGGGATGACAGCTTCAGTAATCTCCTTTACACCTTCCGATGTGTCAATGGAAATATTCACAGAAGCCATAGCCGGTGTGGCAGTCTCCGCTGGAAGAATAGAAGCCATTACCGGAGACTCCAAGGCGGGGATGGCAGCTTCGGTAATCTCTCCTCTACACCCACTGGTACATCACTGGAGATATCATAGAATCTACGACCGGTTTAGCAATCTCCGTCGGAGGAATAGAAGCCGTCACCGGAGGCTCTATGACGCAATCTGGGCTCAAGACTACGCCCATGGCAGAAGGCTCTACAAAATTTTTGTAAAGATAATATGATGTGAAAGTAATTATTTACCAAAAGAGACGTAAAAATATACATATTGATACGCCAGGGAGCCTGAAGGATGGTTTTCTCAAGCCGCTGCACTTTTCTGTTCAGATGCGCTCGTCGGGCTTCAATCGAAAATGAATCCCTACCCGATTTCAGAGCAGACTCATTTTCAAAGGCGTCCGATACCAGCTGTTTGAGGGCCCGTTCCTCTTCCAGCGTCAAAGGAGTTATCGGTAACATGGCTGGAGCCAGATCGACATCACGAAACTCAACAGCAGGAAGGCATCCTTTCCTGAAGCGCACGTTTTCAGCCTCATCCTGTGAACGCTTTAAAGTCTCGGCCAACTGAGCGGCCTCTTCGGTGGAAGAACTAGGAAAGAGAAGATCGTTGTCCGGTTCATGCGCAGATATCGGCTCATCCTGAATAAGAGGCATCTGTTCATCCTGAATAAGAGGCTCGGACTCAAGCAACGCATCAAGTAAACCAGCGACCGATTTCTTCCTCCTTTTAGGGCCCGAGCCAGCACTATAAGAAGGGTGCTTCCTCCCCTTCGGCGCTTTTGCACGATGCTGCCCAACCTCACTTTCGGTATCCGCCTTTGGTGACGCCACGGCGGGCACTTTATCAGGTGCCTCTGCCTCGGCTCTAGTATGTACCGGCATACCAGCAGTAGGGGGATTGATTCTGCTTGAGCGGTTTTAGGGATGAGCACTGAACCGATGTCCCTCATAGGAGGGAGAGCAACCAACCGTGGCCGCAATGGGGCACTGACAGCTTGGGTTGAAGCAGGGGCTTTACATTCAAATAGAACCTTTCACTCCTCTGTAATGATGGGACGAACCCGGTGGCGATACCAGCCCTTGAAGGGTCCCACGGGCCTTAGAAGATAGTCAAGCTCGGGAATCGTGAAGAAGGAACCAGTACTCAACCGCATGAAGTGGTGGATGACGTCGCGAGCGACCTCCAGCGAGAGAGTGGGCTCAACTAAAAAGGCTTCGAGGGGACGCCCTGGTTGTAACCTAACTGCTGGGCGAAGCGATGCGGATTGTACCGAATGAAAAGAGCGGTATTATTTAGGCGGAACACTAAGTACCCCGGCCTGATTGAATATAAATGCATGATCTCTTTGGGCTTTAAAGCCGGAGTTCTTGGCGACTTGTAGGGTGTAATTAATCCCGGATAATCTTACCTTTTATGATTTGAAGGAAAATTTGATAAAAACAGTGGGAGCCATCCTGATTAGATAAGATAATAACCAATCTAATCTTGCAAAAAGCGCTCTCTAATGCGTGTCCTTCTCTCTCTTTCCAGATAGCGACCAATGACACGCCTTAATCAAGATAATAATATGGATGTATTGACCGAACCCGCTTATTATACTGAGCTGGGGAACATTGGTTTCGGGTTTTCTTATGATTGTCCTAAGTCTGAGCAAGGAATAGAGGAATATCAGGATTCCCACGAAACCCGTTCAAAGAAAAAGCATGTTGATGCATCATCTTCGGGTGTGTTCGTAACCGAGATATGTTTCTCAGTTTGCTCTGCGTCCTGGGTATTGGATACCGGATCAGGATCCCACGTATGTAATTTGTTACATGGGCTAAGAAGAGGTAGAGAACTGGGAAAATGTGATATGTCTCTACAAGTAAGGAATGGAGCAATTGTTGCGGCCAAAGCAGTTGGCGAATATCACCTAGTGTTGCCAAATGGTAATACGTTGATTCTGAACAACTGTTATTACGTACCGAATATGATGTGCAATATTATATCAGTTTCTTTGTTGCATAAAGAAGGATAAAACTTTGCATTAGAGGATAATGTTATGAACATTTTGCTAAATCAAGTGTTGATTGGGTTTGGTATGCTATGTAATGGTATATATGTTCTGAATCAAACCACAGTTCTAAGCATACAGAACACACACAAGAGAAAAAGTTCAGAAATGAACGAAACCTTCTTGTGGCATTGTAGACTAGGTCATATCAATGCGACAAGACTAGCTAAGTTGTATAAAGATGGATATTTGAATCCGTTCAAATTTACATCTTATGAAACTTGCCAGTCATGTCTCAAAGGTAAAATGACCAAAACTTCGTTTACTGGATACGGAGAAAAAGCTACTGAACTCTTGGGACGGATGTACAGTGATGTATGCGGTCCTGTGTCTACACATACCAGGAATAGTTCCCCATACTTCATTACATTCACCGATGATCTCTCAATATTCAGACATGTGTTTCTAATGAAACACAAATCTGAAGTTTTTGAGAAATTCAAGGAATATAAGTACGAAGTTGAGAACCAGATGGGTAAAAGTATTAAAATCCTACGATCCGATCGAGAAGGAGAATACTTGAGTACGGAATTCTGTGACTATTTAAAAGAGAATGGGATTCTCTCTCAGCTTACTCCTCCGTATACACCACAGCACAACAGAGTATCGAAACGGAGGAATCGCATCCTATTAGATATGGTGCGCTCTATGATGAGTGTTGCTGAGTTACCTATTTTCTTTTGGGGTCATGCACTTGAGACGACTGCAGACCTATTGAATATGGTTCCCACCAAATCCGTGCCTACCACTCCATATGAGATATGGAAAGGAAAGAGACCGTGCCTTAATTATGTTAAGATATGGGGTTGTCCGGCTTATGTGAAAACAAAAAATACGGACAAGCTCGAGGCAAGGTCAATTCTGTGCAAGTTTGTAGGATATCCCAAACATTCGCTAGGGTATATTTTCTACCACACCGAGAAACAAAAGGTGTTTGTTTCTCGACATGCCACCTTTTTAGAAAATGAATTTCTTGTGAAAGAAATTAGTGGTCATGGGGTAGAGCTAGAAGAAGTTCCAGCTACACAAACTATAACTGACAATTTGGTAGAACCGAAGGATTCAATAGTCCCCGACGAACCTCAGCCACTCCACAGATCTAGTAGGGTTCCTCATCCATCTGAAAGATACTACGGTTTCCTTGTAGACGGTGGGAGCGAGGATTACATCATGGAAGATGATGACCCAACTAGTTTCGAGCAGGCCATCACAAGTGGAGCCTCTGTGAAATGGCTGGATACTATGCGATCTGAGATGGAATCCATGTACACCAACGATATGGACTTTGGAAGTTGCTCCTGAAGGGGTAAAACCCATCGGGAGCAAGTGGATCTTTAAGAAGAAAATTAGTGTAGATGGAAAGGTTGAGACCTTCAAAGCTAGACTTGTAGTAAAAGGTTTTCGTCAACGACTAGGTGTCGACTATGATGAAGCATTTTCTCCTGTCGCTATGCTTAAGTCCATCAGGATCCTACTTGCCATTACTGCATACCATGACTATGAAATCTGGCAGATGGACGTCAAGACCGCTTTTCTAAATGGTAATTTAGAAGAGAGCGTGTACATGACACAGCCAAAGGGTTTCGTAGACAGTGGGAGCAGCGGAAAGGTGTGCAAGCTGCTTAAATCCATCTGCGAATTAAAGCAGGGATCGCGGAGCTGGAACATCTGTTTTAATGAAGCTATCAAAGAGTTTGAATTCATAAAAAATGTAGATAAACCATGTATATATAAGAAGGTAGTATAGAGTAGGGTTGTCTTCCTCATATTGTACGTGGATGACATACTCTTGATAGGAAACGATGTTCCTATGCTACACTCGGTCAAGCTCTTCTTATAACGAAAGTTCTCCATGAAAGATCTAGGTGATGCCTCCTACATCCTGGGGATAAAGATCTATAGAGATAGATCTAGACGGATGTTGGGATTGTCCCAATCCAGGTACATAGACACCATATTAAAGAGATTTAGTATAGAAGATTCTAAGCGTGGTAATTTACCCACTTGCTCAAGAATCACTATCTGCAAAGAGATGTCTCCCAAGACTGATTTGAAGAGGGCTCGCATGCAAGGGATACCCTATGCTTCGGCAGTCGGGTCTATCATGTATACGATGTTATGTACCAGACCAGATGTAGCTTACTCACTAGGTGTTGTGAGTAGGTATCAATCAGATCCTGGGAAGAAATACTGGACAGCTGTGAA
Organism: Agapanthus africanus; assembly: GCA_030015575.1. Classification (NCBI taxonomy): domain Eukaryota; kingdom Viridiplantae; phylum Streptophyta; class Magnoliopsida; order Asparagales; family Amaryllidaceae; genus Agapanthus; species Agapanthus africanus. Next base: position 109,474,642 of record CM057337.1, read on the forward strand.
GAACATTCTTAAGTACTTGAGAAGGACTAAAGAAATATTCTTGGTGTATGGTAACAATGAACTCTAGGTGGAGTCCTTTACCGATTCGAGCTTCCAGAGTGATAAGGACGACAGTAAGTCGGTCTCGGGTTTTGTCTTCACCCTCAATGGAGGGGCGGTATGTTGGAAGAGTTCCAAGTAAGATACCGTAGCAGACTCGACGATGGAGGCTGAATACATCGCTGCCAAAGAGGCTGTCTGGATAAAGAAGTTCATAGCTGAACTTGGTATGGTTCCAACCATTAAGCATCCAATACATGTGTATTGTGATAACAATGGAGCAGTGGCTTGGCCAAAGAATCCCGGTCCCATCTGAGATCCAGACATATTCTTAGACGGTATCACCTGATCTGGGAGATGGTAGATTGACGGGAGATCGAGGTCAGGAGAGTTGACACGAAGGACAACGTAGCGGATCCACTCACGAAGACCCTCCCCCAGACGCAGTTTGAGAGACTTTTTGGGATGTTGGGTATGAGATACTACAACAACTGGCCTTAGTGCAAATGGGAGGTTATTAAGAATATGTATGCCCTAGAGGCCATCATTGTATGATATAGTGGATGCTTAGACATATATATAGAGGACTTTCTTACTCAACGTGATAGTATGCTATCGGGTTGCTCTTTATCTTAACATGTACACTTGTATTATTATATTGTCTCTCATATACATGTTGATAAAGCGCTTAGGATGTTTGCTTGACTACCAAGACTATGATGTGGATCATACTACTGGGACTTGTGTAGTCTACAAGCATATCCTTGTGCTTACTTAGGTTTATCCTTTTAGTTGCGCTATTTCTTATACATATATAGACCTTTGACCTTCGTCTAGCTGCTTCTGCGTAAATCGCTGTATAATATTATTTTGTTGCTTTTCGCATTACATATTATAGCTTATTGTTTATTTTGAATTTCGATGACGAAATTTTCTTTAAGGGGGATATGATGACCCAGTTCTTTTTGTACACCAATATTCGTATTTTTATAAAGTGTTACTTACAAAATTTATTTATTTATATTTATATTTATAATTATTTATTTTATTTATTTTAAAACCCTAACCCTAATTTAATCTAATTCCTTTTTATTTTTCCTAAACAATTCCCGGCCCAAACCTATCCAAACCCTAAGCCTATTTCTCTTTTATTATCTTCCTCATCCAGGCCTAGCCCACTCCCTCTCTATCTCTCCTTTTAATTCTCTCTTCAGCCCGAGCCCGGCCCATTCCTTAAACCCGACCCGCTTCTTCCCTTCTTCCCCCCCTCGTAATATTTTTCCCGCTCCTTTCCTTCCTTCCCCACGTCGCCGCGGCCACGTCCCCGCGCCTCGCACCCATACCCCCGCGACCATTTCTCGTGCATGCCCACGACCCATGCCAACTGACCCCGCGATCCCACCTCTCGCGCTACCCCCATGACCCGCTCCTCTCTCAACGGCTCTCTCTTTCTTCACCCCCACCCGCTTCTTCTTCTTCCCTCTCACTTTTCCCGATCTCCCTCGCCTGCCTCGCTCCCTCCCCCTCACAACATTGCCTCCCAGCTCCCCCAGCGACGCCGATCATCCCCTCCGGCAAGCCTCACCCTCTTCGAACCCAACTCCACCTCCACCCATCAACACCAAGACTTCCCTACACCCCAGCTCCGGACACCTATTACGCCGCCGTTGCCGACAAGCCGCCGCCTCCACCACCAAAAACTCCACCAGCCACCTCCCGTCACCTTCCACTACCCGCCTGCACAACCGAACCCACTGCATCCCCACCGCGAGCATCGTCGGCCACCAACCTCCATCGCCGATGAAACCGCCGAGCTCCTCCTCAGTCGCCAGCGACCCCCTCAGCCACCTCCGGCCACTACGACCTCCTCCCTTCACCACCTCCTTCCAGCAACCGAGCTCCCCAACTTCCCTCGACAGCACCACCATCCTGCAGCCCTCGCCGTACCACCCCTGAGTCACCGCCGGCCAACCCCCTCTGCACTCGATGCCCGCTGGCCCCTTCTCGTTCACACCCAAGTCCTAGCCGCGGCAGTTCCATCGAGCTCGAGCCAAGTCGAGTTGCCGTGCCGCGCGTATGTCGCGATCGCGTCATTGCCGCTGCCGTACCATCGTCGATACGTCGTCAGGCAAGTTTAATACTTGCTTCATACTAATTATACATTTTCAATTCGATTACACTTCAATATCATATATACATTTCGATTGCGAATCAAGTAATGCAAGTGTTCGATGCAAAACACGAACTGAAAACCCCCTTTAAATTGACGGAAACTAATCACGACTGATGGACCGTGTGATAACGAATGCTGGGTTATGTTTTGGCTTGAAAATATGGTTTTTAACAACGTGATATGTCTTTCCCTTTTAGACCCGTCAAAACTGAAATTTCCTGTGCCTGAACTTTGTAAAAATCACCGTTAATTGGCTACAAATTGGAATGTTGCGTACGAGGGCTCATATCGAAGATGACTTGATGACCTAGAACCCCATAAGAGTTTTAATCTGTTTCTATGCTAAAAATGTGATGGGAACAAGTTTGGAGTGCGACTCTGGACTGCAGTCTAGAGCGCCACTGGCTGTCGATTCTAGTTTTGTAATACTTTCACTCTGCTATATGAAAATGCCATGATGCGGAACCCTATACCATAGCGAAGATAAATCTGTTAGCTAATCATTGAAAGTGATTTCGTACATTTTTATTGGCGTTTACTATTTAAAGTATATTTTAAATCAACAGAACCTATAGCAGTCCCAAACAGGGACAGAACGTATACCCATGTATTGTACAATGTATAACTTCTAGTACACTATAGATATTACTGATTCTACAATTGCGTTGGAAACTTAACTGATAACCCTAAATATTGTTCAACTATAGCCTTGCCTAATTTTGATCCCAACTGGGAGTAAAATGTGTTACGAAACGGACTTTCAGTTCTAAAACCGGATTTCCAGCAGGGAACACTTAAATTGAAATGGCTATATCTAGCAAAGCTGAAACCCGATTGACGCGAAACAAATTTTGATAGTTAGATAATTAAACATACTGCTTATACCTTTACATTGTTTCACTTAATTATGCATGTATGATTTATAGTAAATTATGCAAGTGGGAGGACACTGGTTGATGATATTTTATTCATATCGTAATTATTGCATTCTCATCATATCATGTAGATGTCATATACATTGGTAATCTAGTGATCGTGTAAATTACCCAATGATAGATATTAGTGTTTGGATTGTGGCAAGTACGTTAGTGTTAAAGCATGAATGAATAAGTGAAAGTGACACATACTTGTACACAATCCACGGACCCGGTTGATTTATTGCATTGTCGTCGCCTCTGGGACATATATAAGTGTAACCATAACTGGAATGGGACGGTTATGGAGCACTTATATTAGTGTCATAGGTAAGGCACCAAACACTGTCCATTTATCTTGAGTATCAGTCGAGACATGCTTGATGGAGATCCTGTCTCCAGTTCTCGCATAGACTTGTCATGGACCGACTAGTATTTGAGTTTATGGTTGGTGTTTGCTGTAGACCATGGGGTGCGGGGTAGTTTGAGTGTGAGTTCAATGGAATCTTGGGAGTCCCATTGCCGGCACATACCGCGATTCTGGAAGTTATATGGGTGATATTACTGATTATCAGCGACTCGAGCCCGTGTTCCTTTGCCCCCGGGGCCCTACCCTTGGGTGGGGGATACTCACGAGTGGTTGACTCTCACACTTGAACTGACGATAGGTATAGCGACCTGGATAGTGAGACTTAAAGACTGATAGGTTTAGTGACATGCATTGATTACTGATTCAATATACTGGCCTTACTGTTTACCTGCTTTACTGTTTACCTGTACCGGCTCCTTCATGCTCATGTCATTACTCCATGCTTACTGTTTCATGCTCATCCTCATTGCATGTGTTTATATTTGTATTTCTATTTATTGCTTTTGTGTCGCTCTGACGACCTGAGTATGCATGCTCAGAGTAAGAAGTGGATTTATCTTGGATCAGGACCTGACGTATCTCGAAGATATTGTGGACATCTAGATCAGCGACTTAGTGCTATCTTTCCTTGATCTCCATCTAATTAGTTTTTGTATCTGTATTAATTTAGTGACTGCATTTCTCATTACTTGTGCATTGATTACTGATTACCACGTAAAGCTAGAAGGCGAAGTGTGACTAGGGCAGGATGTTTCCTCGACCGTAAGAGCATAGCTGGCCTTGTCAACACCTTGTATTCCGTTTTTGGGAAGTGGGGCGTGACAGATATATCATACGAAGAGACCGGACTGTACGGTAAGTGTTACTTATAGGTTTCATGGGAGTTTGGACAAGTTTGCTTATTGATATTCTATTCGCTCAATACCTGGGTAGCCATTACGTCCAGCTAGCACCGCTGACGGCTTGTGAGTAACTGATGTGATCATTACCTACTGCTGGTGTATTAACGAGTGTTTAGAGTCCCATACAGAAGTTTCCTAGTTCAAGCGAAACGAAATAGGGCACATATGCTGATATGTGTGGGGCCCCCAATTAAATACGAGTATGTGATGCTGTATTCTAATCTGGCGGTTATTTGATATCGGTTAGGTTATATGTGATATAACCGGATTATTGAATCAAGTGTTGATTTGATAATATGATATACAGATAAATGATATTAGTCGGTTATATGTGATATAACAGAAAAATGGGGAGACTTTTGAGGGATGGGCAAAATATGGATTTTATCATTAGTTTATTACTCTTGACTCACTATTCAAGTATGGTTGCAATTTATTATTGCAATTTATTCTATGCTTGAATAAGTGAGGTCAAGTGTGTAGCCATTCTACACTCATTTCTCCTTCTTCACTCACTTGTGTTAGTTCATACCTTAGCCATTTTGTGCTCTCTCCATTTTTCCGTCTTCTTCTACCTTTTCTACAAAAGCCTAACCCTCACATGTGATGTGAATCATAGGGTTTTGAGATAAATTCTAGTGAGTTTAGAACCCCTATTTCACCATCCTACACTTGATTAGCACTTAGGTGTAGTGTGTTTTCTTTACTAAAGTAAATTTAGTGAAGAGGTAGCTTGGATTAACGGAGTTTCAGATGGATCAGTTTTGGCATGAAAGTCACGTAGGAAGCTCGATTCAACATTAAGTGGAGCCTAGTGGAGTCGCGTGGACTACTACCCAGAGCTTTAGAAGAGAAGAACACGGTCTACAAAGGTTGTAGCATTCTTCTCTTAGTGTAAAGCTTTTTATATATTATACTTAACCCTAATATTCTAGTTTGATCCTTAGTTAGTCTAGCTTAGCACCTAGAAAATTTTAAAATTGCATGCTTGATACCCGTTTAAACCTCATGGTGGTGTTAGGGTAGACTTTCAGGAGTATGGGGCCGGGGTGGAGCTCGGTCAGTGGCTTGGGAGGAGGTGCTGGCGGTGATGGTTGGCGGTGGCTGAAGTTCTTCAGCGACGCTGGGGTCGGCCGGTGCGGTGGAGGCGCGCAACGGGGCTCGGGGGTGAGCTTGGGGATCGGCTTGGCCTTGTGTAGCGGTGGGGGTTGCAGTTGGCGTCGAGGCTTCGGTGGCGGTCACCAGAGGCGGTGGAACAGTGAGGGCCTTCGAGGTTGACGAGGCATTGGGCGATCGCCGGCGACGATGGTGGCTAGCGAGGTGGTGAGGCAGTTGTCGGTGGAGGAGAGGTATAGGAGGATAGAAACGGTGAGATTTAGAGAGAGAGAGCGGAAGAGAGAGAAGTGCGGATTTCGAGTTCGGGGATCTCGGGGTAGTTGCGGCGAGGGCGAGATCGTGGAGGAGCCCGTTGCGAAGGAAGAGGGAGAAAAGATCGAGAGGAGAGTGAAGGAATTGAGAGGAGAGAGAAAGAGAGGGAAAGAGAGAGGGGAGATAGGGCCGGTTCGGGCTTGTGCCTGTTTTAGGGAGTGGGATTGGGCTTGGGTTAGGAAAATAAAAATTGGTAATTAAGGTTTTGAAAAAAAATAGGAAAAATATAAAGAAAATATATGGAAATAAATTAAATAGAAAAATATACAAAGTACGGATAATAGAATACAAAATAAATTGGTTATTACCGTAATAATGTCATTTAAGATCGTAGCGAGAGGACCGGGTCAGAGGAGGGCAGGGGTTGTTGGAGAGGTTGAGGGACGAAGGTGGAAGATGGAGGGGAGGGGAGGGGAGGGGGCCAGGGAGATTGGAGGTGGGGAGGCCGAGGACGACGACGTGGTGGGTGAGAGGTTGCAGGTGAAGTAGGGGCGATGAATATGCGATTTGGAAAAGAGAATTAAATGGTGGTGTAGTTTTAATTTTGTTCATACACATGTTTTAAATGGTGATGTAGTTTCAATTTTGTTCATACACATGATTTAATTTCGTTCAAATCATGGCTCGCCAAAAAAAGAAATTCATTTGAGAGGATTTATGGAGAGAAAATAATTGCTCTCACATCTTTTGTATCCACATCCACTTCTACAACCACACCCATCCATCCACCCACCCACACACACCCCTTATTTCGGTAACAACGTACAACTGTGATGGAATCCCACCCACTTTCTCTTTCACCAAAATTTAGGAAACACAGCCGCTTGGGCCCCACACTTCATTAAAATCACTAGATATCCCTCCAATTAAATAAATTCATAAACAAAATCATTAACTATTTGGGCACAATCCAAGTAAATAATTTTTGTGAGAGATTTTGAGGGGTGAGTTTGTTACTCTGTCCTTTTGGCAGCAGGCAGTTGTTGTTTTAAGTGTTTTCATTCTCATTTCTTTCTCTCATCAATCCCCAAATCTCACAAAAAAGAGTTTGCAGTGCAAAAAGTTTCAATTTTTATGAATAAAAATCCAATTTTTATCATCATCATCCCTTTTTTTTCTGCCCATGGCTCAATTGGCAAAAATATAATGAGGGGGGATTACAAGACCGGATGTTGACAAATTTCCCTGTCGCTGTTCTTAGAAGGTCGTTTGTTCTTGTGTGTGTGTTCTGTTTTTAAGTTTTTAGAGAGAGAGAGAGAGAGAGGGGTCTTCTCTCTCATCTGGGATATCTCTCTCTCTTTCTCTCTCCTAAAGAGTCTCTCTCTCTCTCTCTTGAGTTGTTTAGAGAGAGAGAGAGAGGGGGATCGAAATCTCCCAATTTGTTGATATTGTTTTGTGAGTTTATCTCTTGTTGGTGGGGGCCAATTTGGGTCACTTGTGGATTCTCTCATACTGGAGCAGTCATTGGAGCTCTACAGATTGAGGTGATTTCCTTTGATTTTCTTGGGTTTTGTGGATGATCTCGATTTTGTTGTGAGAAACTGTGGGTCTTTTTGATCTATGATTTGGGTCCTGATTGTTTTGTTTCATTAGATTTCTTGATCTTAGTTATTGTGGAAATTGGGTGCCTAAAAGATTGGGTTTTGATGATTTGTATGAGATGTGAAACTTGTTGTTGATGGTGGAATTGGGGGTTGTTAGATTCATTGAATAGAAACTTGAGTTGTATGATTGTTGGTATGGGTTGTGATTAATATCTTTTCTTCCTTCCTTTTTAAAAAAATTCATATTAATGCTTTCTTTTCAAATATGGAATTAATGTATCTGTTGCTTGTGCTGGGCTGTTAGCTACATGTGAGATAGGATATTCTTCTTCTTAGATTTGGATCCTTTGTTACATTTGTACTTTGTATTTGCTTCGTGGTTGTTGCTTGTAAACTCAAGCATGCTGCATTGTCATCTTTGCAGGCTGTAAATTGCTGGCAAGCATCATTTGTTTTGATTGGGGGATAAAATTTGGACATTGGGAATTTTGAAGCTTTAGAATTGGGGTAAAAAGTTTTGGGAAGTGATACTACCTTGAGGTGGCCTAGTTCAGTTCTATGATGCTTTGCTGAATAATGTTGAGTTATCGTCCGTTCAGGGTTTAATGGGAAGATTCGCAAGTGGCTGTCGCCTGCTTGAAGTGGTAACCGCTCAAACCACATATTATAAAATCATCACAGTGAATAATTAGTTTTTACTCTAATTGAAGTATGTTCTTCTTTTTCATGTTGAACCTTCCACACATATGATAGCTTTGAAGCGAATAATTGTATATTTATGTATAGCTCAGTAAATGGTGTGTCCCATAATAAATAGATACATGACCAACATGTGATATAAGCAACACTTCATGTCTATAAGTTACTTGGCAATATTGTCCTATCAGTTAGATTGGTGAAGAATTAAAGAGAGAAATGAAAATGATACTATTACTTCAACTTCAATAAGATCTTGATAGATATGGTGTTGTTGGAGATGCAGTGTAGGACATCTTAAATCAGTACATTGCATTTATAATTTGCTGAGTCATGCCAGAATCCTTGAAGAACTGGAATGGTCATTTTTGCCAATATTAACTTAATTTTCTATTTTGTGATATATAACAAGTTGCGATCGTTTAGAATTGTGATGACCCATTGTAGGAATGCTGCTTAATTGAGATTGTATGTCTAGAATTAAGTGGACAATCAGAGCCAACTTGAAGTGCTAAATCAGATAATACAATCCATCCATAGCGATAAATTTAATAAAGATCAATAATGAGGGTTGATAAGATTCAAATAATGATACTTGCAAGTTGTCACAGCAAAAAAAAGCCATGCTAGTTGTCTGTCTTTGAACTCTGCAGAAAATGATTTACCTTTATGCATAAGCATATATCATGATAATATTTAAAGTGTTTCCATGTGAATTTGTGTACAAAAGGTGTTAGATAAATATTTATATGCCGCTATACATTTTAATAAAGGGGGTCATATGTCAACAGCCAATTGTTGTAGGAAATTGGAGTTGACAATGCTTAAAAAGTTTAGTATGCAATGAATGAATTGGCTATGCCTAGCTTATACTCTTGTAAAGAATTGAAATATATCATGCAGCTACATTATGTTATCTTGCAATCATGGTATCCTCTTCATTTCCTTAATGCATACATGATGGGCTTTTGGTGACTACTATGTATGTGGAATCTAACAAGTTATGCATGACTTCCTGTAACTTAAGGAGACGGGCACCATTTTGAAGTGCTCAGTTAACTGAAATAATTTGAAATGTTTAATTAACTGAAATAATTTGTGAATCCTAGATTGACAAGGTATGCACGACTTTTGCTAGCTACTATGCTAGGATATTTTGGGCATTTTGATTCTGGACACCCAGCCACGAGATATGGACAGCATTTTGAAGTGCGCAGTTAACTGAAACAATGTGTGAATCCTACCTTAACTGAAATAGAAAGCGAGTTTGCACTTGATTAAAATATCCTTTCTTGAGTTTTTTTTTTTATAAGTTATGATATCTATTACAACATATATGGCCGTATTTGTTTTTTCTTTGAGTTGATTTAGAGTTGGTCTGTTAGAATTAGATGCACCCAAAATCTTGACTTCTCATCAATTAGTCTAATGAAGACTGTTTAATTATGCGGTGGTTGTAATTGTTTATTCCATTTTCCGATTTTTCCTAGAAGACCTCTGGCTGTCTAAATGCAAGCAATAATTGTCCATAAAAAGATAATTCGGTGAATCTCCCAGGAGAAGCTTATACGAGTAGCATATCAATGATATTGTTACTGAAAAGCATCATTTACCATAAGATCTTAGTAAGCTTCTCTTATTGACATTTTTACCTGCTAATGGCCAACTTTTTCTATATGTTTTGCAGTAATGGGTACACAAGTGCATCATACAAGCTATCTACCAGGATATTATACAATGAGGGATCTTAATGAAGATGCAGACGGATGTTGGTCTCGGTACTATGAGGATAAACCACCGGGTAGAAACCTCAACAACATTTACCAGCTAAATTCATCAAATGGATATTCAGAATACGACAAGGAAATGCTTAAGAGGACAATGCTTGAACACGAAGCTATATTTAGGAAACAGGTGCACCATTCAGTCCATTCTTTCCTTCTTTCTTTTTTCAATACAAGAGCATATCGTCGGGCATATTGGAAATCCCCCACCCCCACCCCCACCCCACAAACAAATTTATTGTCCAGTATTTTAAAGTTCACTCATTTCTTATTTAGATTCTATATTGTTTGTGTAGTTGAGCATATTGGAAACTAGAGCTTTATTTTCATGAAATATTTATGTTGGCATATTATTTATTTATCAGATAATTTGTTCTAGTCTCTTATGATCTCCCCCTCCTTTTTGGTGTTTGCGACCAGGTATACGAACTCCATCGACTTTATAGAACACAAAAGGATATTATGAATGAACTGAAGAAACCCCCGTGCAGAGATGCACAAGTCGACACTTCACGCTCAAATTCTTTCTCGGCCCAAATGCCTGAAGCAGCCACAAGTAATAACATGCCGCATTTTAGAGTAACTAATGACTATAACAGACCCAACTTAAGCTTTCTGAATGAAAGTAGTGTGCAGTCTAGTCCTGTTCGTTGTGGAAAAGGAATTGCTAATAAAGATGGTGGCATGTTGGACTCGAATCATAAAGCACTTCCTAAAAGAATGTTTGACCTTCAACTTCCAGCTGATGCGTATATTGACTGTGAAGAAGTAGAGAGACCAGAAAAGGAAACTGTTGCTGAGTCATCATCGGTATCTACAGTTCCCCGTAATAGGATTCATGGTGTGGATCCTGAGAATAAGGGAAAGCTCAACCTTGGCATGACAGAGAGCGCCAACACTAGAAAACAAAGTGGTCTTATGAGCCGAAACTTGACTGATTTAAATGAACCTGCGAAAGAAACATGCTTTGAGAAAGCAGCTGCTTCAGTTTCTGCTAAAATTGTAGGTCCGAGAACCAGTTTTCCAGAGAATCATGGGCTTCCATTTCCAATGAGATCAAATGCAAATTTCTCAAGCCTGCCTAGTGCTTTTCTCGAAGGCAGGCATCACGAAGAAGGGACTAGTTCAAATCATTTGCATCCGGATGATGATGAAACAAGTCAGCAGGAATGGCCATTCTTTAATAATCAAGCTGGTAAGAGTTCCCTGCTCGATTATTGTGAAATCTTAATTGGCTTGGTATTTTCTGTTAGGAGACATCTGCAGAACAATGCTGCGGATCAAACAACTCAAATCAGACCATAAATCGACTCCACTATTAATGCTCATGTGCACGCATGAATGCATAGTTTATACATGCACACACTACCAATTGACAATAATTAGCAATGTTGGGGAATCCTTTTTACTGGTTTTTATCACACGGTGCATTTATGTTTACTGTTTATCCAAGTTTCATTTATTGTGAATGCTAAGTGTTTCCATTCATTACATATACCTGCATGAATTACAGGATTGCAGGTGCACAAAAGAACAAACCTGAAGAATAGAAGAATATAGATGCATCATAAGCTTCCAGTCATGCTTTTATAAAAACAGAAATGGATGACTAACAAGTGATAACATTCCTGAAGATTGTAGATGCGAAGATAATAGTTTTCTTATACACGTTCATTTATTTTCAGTGGTTTGCTTTCGTTAGCTAAGGTTTTGGTTTGCCATGTTATTTGTTTTCTGCAATTGTATTTAGGTTGCTCCTTGGAACTTTATTACTTGGTTGGAGTTGGTATGGAACAAAGACGAAATAAAACCTGGGACCATAAGAACAACATGAAGGTATCTAAACGAATAATTTAGTTTAGAGCGTTTGTGAAGCACTGCTTTTGATGGGAAGTCCACAAATTCAAGGATGGTTGCCGACATGGTTAGACTAATATTCTCCCCTTTATATGGTAGGCTGGTATTTATACACATTAGACCTCGGCTTTCCTTGAATACAAGTGATTGAGGAGAACAAAATGATAATGATAATTTGGAGGAGGATTGCTAGATCAGACGATTGATCAGAACTAGCACTGCAGTCATCAAACAGAAAATATTGCAGATCTTGTTTCAGTTCACATCTGGTTGTTGCTTGATAGAACTATTTCAAGTGAAATAGTTGATCAAAACAATTTGGAGGCAAGAAATGTTTGGTATTAATTTCTGGATGGAAAACTTATTTGCATGGATCGGTTTGGAAGGTTTTGTAAGTTGTGTTAAAACAGCATACAGTTTTTGTCAAATATTCTTTTTATGTCCAGTTTATAAAAAAAATTGGCTCTGGCATTTAGATACAACATTGAAAAGCCGGAATGTCCTTGAATCTGTAAAAACTAAAATGGCTCTGGGTTGTCCAATATGTGTGAGGCAAATGCTGTTCCAAGATTGAGCAAACATGACTCAACAATGAACTGTCCGTGCTTCCTACCTGCCCTTACAGATGCCATCCAACATTTTAATCCTCGATGTGACTGTAAGCTTTATGTCAATTATTTGGGGCCATCTTTGAAAATTTTGCTTGCTTCCTAGCCGATACTGTGGTTTCTAAATCTACTCTTAAGACTACTTTAAGTTCGTGTTCTTTATAAGTTTTCTACTTAGTTAGAAACTGTTGAGATGTGAGAGATAAATAGTCCCATATTGGAAAAACTATCAGTGGTACATGGGTATAAGATATAAAATGGCCCAACTTCAACAAGGCTTGAGTCTTATTGTTAGAACCAACTTATATAAAAAACCAGTGTACACTCATAAATAAAATATATATAATCGCATATCTCATAGTAAATGACTCGATCCAAAATCTCGACAATACCTCTGAGAGAAGTAGGTTATAAGCACAAAAAAGTAACTTTAAGAGACCCAGCTCTACAAGTGTTGTGCAATTCACGTGACAACCACATCAAAAAAATGATGGCCGCACGTGTTGAGATTCGGGAGACTAAAATAGTCCCACATTGAAAAAACTATGAGAGATACATGGGTATAAGATATAAGATGGGCCAAACTTCAACACGGCTCGAGTCTTATTGTTGGAACCCACTTATATCAAAAGCCCGTGTACACTCATAAATAATATATATATAATTACATCCTTCATTCTTTAATATATATATATATATATATATATAATATCTAATATGGTTAAAGTTAAAAGAGAGGAGAAGGAGATATTTTATTATATTACCAATGGTCTCTTTATATAGGGATTACAATTATTTGATACCCAAGTATCATGATACGGTGTACCCTAATAACAATATATCATAAACTATTCAAACACCCCCTCAAGCTGGAGCATAACAAATATATCCTAAACTATTCAAACACTCCCCTCAAGCTGGAGCATAGATATCAATGATGCATAGCCCCTCAAGCTGGAGCATAGATATCAATGATGCATAGCTTGGACAATATATGAACGAATGCGGGTCTTGGAAGAGGTTTTGTCAAAATATCTGCAATCTGTGCATGAATAGGAACATGATGGAGAATGATTTCCTTTTCACAACTTTCTCCCGGATAAAGTGGCAATCCACTACAATGTGTTTTGTGCGTTCGTGAAACACTGGGTTTTCTGAAATATGAATTGCAGTTTTATTGTTACAGAACAAGAATGCTGGTGTTTTAGAACTAACACCGAGATCTAGAAGTAATGTGGAGAGCCACGTCAATTTAAAGACGGTATGGGTCATAGCCTTATATTTAGCCTCGGCTGATGAGCGTCATATTACTTCTTATTGCGCCAAGTAACTAGGTTTCCCGTAACGAAAATACAAAATCCACTCGTGGAGCGACGGTCATCCACAGATCCGTTAAAATCGGCATCAGTATAGTCTATAAGAGACAGATTAGAATAGGGTTTATAGAGAAGATCTTGTCCAAGTACACGTTTCAAATAGTGCAGAATGCGCTCAACGGCCCAAAGATGGGAAACTAAGAGCGCCTGTATAAACTGACTCATTGTGCTGATTGCAAAAGATATATCTGGACGAGTAACCGTGAGATAGATCAGCTTCCTAACCAATCGTCGATACCAAACTGGATCGGAAAGTAGCTGGTCATCAGGTGAGCTAATGCTAGATAGCTTTACTGTTGTGTCCATGAGAGTATCAGCATGACGACTGCCGAGAAATCATATTTCTTTGAGAGGATCGAGAGTATACTTCCGCTGTGAGAAATAATGATATGTTATTTCGAAATACCTCTATACCAAGAAAGTACCATAGAGGACCAAGATCTTTGGTGTGAAAATGTGAGTTCAAATTAGTTTTGACCTTAGACGTACCTTTGGAATCATCGCCTGTGATAATTATGTCATCAACATAAATAAGGAGAATAACCATTCTTTCTTTTCGTCTATATATATAAAGATATGGATCTGCTGAGCTTCTTGTGAAATTTATCTTTTTGGGGACCGTGCTGAATTTATCGAACCATACCCGAGAAGATTATTTTAGGCCACAAATAGATTTTTTAATATGACATACAAGAGACTCTTCCTCATGCTCAAAATCACAAGGCTGCTGCATATAAATCATCTCGGAAAGATCGCCATTGAGGAATGCATTTTTGACGTCGAGTTGATGCAGAGGCCAATCATGGGTAACCGTAAGAGAGATCAAGATACGAACAGTAGTGAGTTTGGCTATTGGAGAAAAAATCTCGGCATAATCGACACCGTATTCTTGAGTACAACATTTGGCAATAAGATGGGCCTTCAAACGAGCTACACTACCATCAGTATTATATTTGATAGCAAAGACCCACCGGCAACCAACCACCTTTTTCTGTGTAGAGAGGTTGACCAGATCTCAAGTGATTAAACCTCAGTGCCTACAACTCTTCCATTATAGCCCTATACCAACCTGGATGACTTATATCTTCCTGAACAGAGTTAGGGAGGGAAACAACAGATAAGGAGGAGACAAACTGACATAGCTGTAGTAGGATGATGATATGAAATAAATGAAACAAGAGAATGAGATGAAGTGCATGTTCGTTTACCCTTGCAAAGAACAATTGGTAAGTCGTCGAACAAACCATCAGAAGGAGGGAGAGGTGAACGCTCGTTAGCTTCCGGCTGTATACATAGAGGAGGAGCTTCGGCATGTGCTCTTGAATCTATCTCGGCATTTTTTTGACGACTATAGACATGCGTAATCGGAGGAAGACGAGGAATTTCGATAGTAGTAGATTCGGTTTAAATTGGTTAGTCATCTTAAGCTATAGGAAGTGGCGGCGGTAGTGTTACGTAAGGACTTTCTGCTGAGAGAAATGGCCGATCCTCAAGAAAGGTGATATCACGAGAGACTACGACAGTGGATTTAAAAGGAAATAGGCAAACATAACCTTTTTTAGTTCTAGAATAACTAACAAATATATATTTGACAGCCTTAGGATCAATTTATCGTGAGTTAATTGATAATTATGAACGTAGTAAACACACCCAAATACTTTAGGAGGAAGAAAAAAAAGGTCTTGGTCGGAAAATAAAATAAAGAACGATTTTTGGTTTTGAAGAATCGTGGAAAAAATATGCAATAAGGCAAAATTCCAAAGACGTTTTGGGACATACATGTTGAGCATAACAGACCGAGCAACGTCAAGCAAGTGACGATTTTTTCTTTTAGCAATGTCATTTTGTTGTCCCACGGGATTGACAAAGAGTTTGAAAAATACGGCTCATGTATTCTTTTGCATTATCAGATCTTAGAGTTTTAATATATTAAACTGTTAACCACTTCATTAATAAATGTTTTAAACACATGTGGTATTTTAGATCGTTCACGTAAAAGAAACAGCCATGTCATTGTAGAGTGATCATCAATAAAGGAGACAATATTTGTAACCAAATATACTAGTATGCTTGTAAGGATCCATCATGTCAGAATGGACTAACTCAAATATCGAATAAATAATTATGGTTATTAACTGAAGGAAAAGATAAACGAAAATATTTCCCTAAAATACATGGCTCGCATGAAAAATCAGATAAAAAGAAATCAGATAACACAGTACGTAGTACAGCAAGAAGTAGATTTCCAAAACGTCAATACCAGCAAATGGTAGAAACAATAGCAAATACGGAATGTGGAACATCTAAGTAATACAGACCAATAACTTCTTTACCCCACCAATCTGTTCCTTTGTCTGGTTGTCCTGGATCACAAAGTATTTAGAAGAGAAAGTTATTGAGCAGTTGAAATCATTGGTAAGACGACGAATAGATAAAAGATTTGTATGAAAGGAACAACTAGAACATTTTTAAGCGGTAAGAAAGATATCACATCAATATTGGTACCAGTATGAACAAAAAGGACATCCCCATTAGTAATGGAAATGAATTTATGCGAAGTGCGAAACACAGAATTAGAAGCAGTATGAGTCATGTGGTCTGAAGCCCCAGAGCCAAGGACCCAAGGGTTCGACTGAGATTATAAAGATATACCCGATGTGGTTAACTTGGTAGTAAAGATATGAGAAAAAATACGTTGCAGGTGCTGTAAGTCTTCGGGAAAGATCTGCGAGGATGATAATACCGGCGGTTGAGTTGTTGTTGATGGAGGAGCCATACTCTGTCGGGTGATGGGAGTCTGATCCGGATAGTCATACTTCTCCCAGCAGAATTGATCTGTATGGTTGGTATGACCGCAATGAGAGCAAGGAAGAGAACCACAACCACGTCCGTGAGGATCAATCTTATTGTCCATCATATTGAATATCGCATGCAAAGAGAGTAAACAATAGAAAGTGCATATCTAGCACATAAAGAGCGAAAAAATACTAGGTTTTTGCTCAAGCCAATTTCCGATCAGTATAGATCGGAAAAAGAGTTTTTTTTATCTTGAGGAGCAACACCGGCTGCGATGGCGGCAGCGTGCAAGAGGGTTGCGGCTTGGAGGAGGGCTGCAGCTGCAGCGTGGAGGAGGGCTGAAGGAGGCGTCAAGGGCTGCGTCAACGGGAGGACGCGGCGGGAGCAGCAATGGTTGTCGAGGCGCAGAGGAGGGCTGTCGAGGCGCCGAGGAGGGCGATTGTTGGAGGCGCGTATGAGAGCGTCGAGAGGAGCGAGGTGTAGAGCAGCTAGGCGATATGGATCGGAGGCGTCTGGAGGCGATGCTAGGCATTTTGGATGGAGGTGATCGGAGGCGAGGGTAGGCAGCGGCTTGGGAGGAGCAGGGAGGTGTCGAGCGAGGAAGACGAGGCGCAGGCGAAGTCAAGCGAGGAAGACGAGGCGCCGGCGAGGATGACGAAGCACATTTTATTTTATAAAAGAGGGTTAGGGTTTAGGAGACCTGCTCTGATACCACGTTAAAGTTAAAAGAGAGGAGAAAGAGATATTTTATTATGTGACCAATAATCTCTTTATATATGTATTACAATTACTTGATGTCCAAGTATCATGGTACGGTGTACCCTAATAACAATATATCCTAAACTATTCCAACAAACTAAACACAAATAAGGGGTTATGATCTTCAGTATTTTTAGGTTACAGTTATTAAAATAGCTTGGAAAATTTTGAATTCTTGCATATGATGCATTTCTATTTCTATATCACGCGCATAGGTTAAAGATATCAAATTAGTGTGGAAATTTATGAAAATTCTTGCATATCTTGCATATATCATGCTCAACTTATACACAGCTTTATATTCATTTTAGAGGTTAGTATTTTACAATCGTTTCCATCAATGTGCTGCTCTTATACCGTTGTTTGTGCAAAGTGATTATGCTCTTTACTGTATATTTGATTTTAGTTCTTATGTTTTCTATGATTACTAATTATTACAGGACCAAGCGCCGGCAGTACTAAACTATTCACTCCAGGTTTCGCGAAGCAGAAATGCTCGATGCCAATTGACCAGATACAGCTGAGTCAGAAATCTCATGAGCTTCTTTCTCTAGACAACAATAAAAGAGAGTCGTGGTTCAAACCAAAACATGATTTCTCTGGGAGAAGCCCTCACTATGGAAAGACGGTTGCTCCATTTGCCAATTCATTTACGGACGCATCTCCACATCTCTCGTCTTGGACCAAGCAGCAGAATTCCTATTGTCAAGTTCCATTATCAGTTCCGTCACTCCAATGCTTCAATGGAACAGCCAATCAAGACCAACGCAATCCATCTGACAAATGGAACTATAGTGGTGACTTAAGGCCACAGTTTAGAGCTGGGGTTGATTTCACACCTTATCAGAATGGCTTTAACAATGGAATGAGGTTTGATTATAACTCAGCTTCACAGTTACACACACAACCAATTGCCTTTGGTAACCCTGAAAGTTGTGTGCCTCAAAAAACGCAAAAAGACGTGAACTTGAACCAAGGGATTCTGAATGGGTTTCGAAACGGTTTCACCGCTCAGAAGAACATCGAGACAGAGGGGAAGAGTGAAAATTTGCCAGGGACCCTCTCTTGGTTAAAAACAAAACCAACTTTCATGGAGTTGGACTTGTCGCAAGGCTATCCCCAGCTGAAACCTTCAAACAATGTGATGAATCCGAGATATGAGACAAGACAGGAAACAGAGAAGAACATTAATTTATTTAATAATCTACAAGACTTGCCATCGTTGTCACAGGTCAAGGAGACCACAGCCGCAAATGGCCAAAGTATTAAGAAAATTTTCGGTTTTGCCATTCCTGAAAAGACCCAACAAAGTGATGCATTCTCCCCGCATCAGGAGCAACCTGAAACCGAGAACGATAAGCTTAAAGTCCCCAGCTTGGAACCTCTTCGCCCTATTGAAGAATTGGATACTAAAGGCAGCAGCACAAGCTTAAGAAAACACATCAATTTGAACTCTGACCCAGATTCATCGGACGAAGGTGTTATGCTAGAGGTTCCTTTGCAAGTCTCAGCACCATCCGTCGCTTCTGGTATTGATTTGGAAGCACCGGTTGTATTAGAGGAAGAAATCCCAGATGAAGACCTACTAAAAGAGGCAGCGGAAAGTATTCTTTTGATATCATCAGACAAATCCGCCAACTTAGTACCGCCATCTCCAGTTTCTTACAATACATTGCATTGGTTTGCTGAGTTGGTCTCGTCCAATTCCGAAAGCATGAAAGAAACACCAAAAGTCGAGTTAGACAGCTTCGAGATGTTGACTCTGAATTTGAAAGAAACCAAACCTGAAGAGTACCTCGACCAGAAAGATGACAACGATGACGATGAAGGGAAAAGCGCTCTCTCTTCACTACTCGTCACAAAAACTCGGAGGGGCCAAGCGAGAAAGAGAAGGAAGAGGGACTTCCAGAAAGATATCCTCCCTGGGCTCGCCTCGCTATCGAGAACTGAAGTGACTCAGGACCTCCAAACAATTGGGGGTCTCATGAAAGCCTCCGGGCAATCATGGCATTGGACTAATTCAAGAGGAAGAGTCGGTCGAAGACCGAGGAGCTTAGCTGTCACTGTGGGGGAAATCAAGGCAAGTCCACCACCACCTCCTCCACCGCCGCCGGAGATAGAAATTGATTGGAGAAATATCATCGGATGGGGGAGAACAACGAGACGGTGCCGGAGGCAGAGGGGCCCGCCGATCACGAATGTAGCGGCCCCTCTAATTTGAATCTGAAAGCAATTAATTTATTGAAATTCCGGCTTCTTGGATTAGATGGCCTTTGAGTTTACATAAACAGCTTGTAAATCTTTAGAATAAATGTTGAATCATTTCTTAAGTAAAACAGAGACAAGAACTAGCTCTGCTGAAGCTCTTTATGGTTATATGCATTGATGATATATGGGGAAATTGACAGTTTTTGCAGTTCTTCCCAAGGTTGTAGATTGCATCTTTTCATCTATTGCTTTCATAGTTCAGTAACTGATCAAAATTCTATGTATGAGTGTAGGTTCAGGTGTTATTTGATATTCAGATTCTAAATTTAAGGTATTATATACAAAAATATGATATTTGATCCAAATGAACAAATAAAACCAAGTTGCAATCCTGCGGCTCATGCATGGTTTATATTTGAAAATATCATCAGAAAAGGGGAGTGGGGTTAAATTGCTGGCTCATCTCTATGCAATGCTATAGCATTCTTCTTTGAATACCGGATACAATATCTTCTCTTTGGTGAATATGGCAGCCATTACGCAGAGCTCTCCAAATTCTAGCATCCAGTTTGACTTTCATCGACTCGATGAAATAATAAGCCCTGTCAATTTGACCAGCTCTGCTCAAAAGATCGACGACACTCAGATAGTGATCTAACTGTGGCTCTATATCGAATTTCCTCATCATATCAAAGTAGAACAATCACTCCTCTGTTAACCCAACATGACAACAAGCACACAAAATGGCCATAAAAGTGACTTCATTTGGTCTCACACCCGATGCCACCATTTCACTGAAGAGGGAGATGGTTTCGCACACGAGTCCATGATGTCTGTGGCTAGTAATGATCGAGCTCCACAACACCGCATTCTTGTGGGAAGCATTCTCAAAAACTTGCTTTGCATCGCTATATCTCCACACTTCACTTGCATATTGGTGAGAGATGCATCGATATGGATATCTTTCTGTAGACCGAACGATAGTAGTTTGTGATGAATCCATCGCCCCTTAGCTAAAGAACCCAGATGAGTCCAAGCCTTGATCCCACTTAGATAGGTGATCGAGTCCATTTCGATACCATTATAATGCATCTGCTTGAAAAGTTTGATCGCCTTTTCTGAAAAGCCTCCGTCGGATAATCCACTGATCATTGTGTTCCATGTCACAACAGTCTTGACATTGATCTCATGAAACATTTCGAATGCTGTGTCGATCGATTTACATTTGCAGTACATGTCGATGAGAAAATTCTGAACAAATATGTTTTTGATCAAGCCAATTTTGTTAGTGACGCCGTGTATTTGCCTTCCTATAAAGATTCTGCAGGTTTGTGCACAAGCAGACAGAAAACTTACAGGGTAAAGGAATCTGGGAGTAGCTCTCCACTTAGCACTCGAGTGAAGAGCTCGAGCGCTTTTTCTGCAAAACCATTATGAGTACAGGCTACGATGAGCGAGTTCCATGAAACAATCGTCTTATTTTCTCTCTCTTCTAACACAAAGAAACAATTCCTGAGATTTCTACAACTAGAATACATTGCTATCAGTGAAGATCCCAGAGAGTTCAGACCTCTTCTGATGCTAAAACCATGGGCAGATTTCCCTTCTTTCGGTAAACTCAATTGAGTACATGAATACAGAATGCCCATAGTGGTCACTGAGTTGAGCTCTGTTTTAGCTTCCAACATCTGCAAACATACACATAACGCTTCTCTGTAACAGGATCGTTTATTGTACAGCGAGATCATGGGAGTCCAAGTCACGACACTCATTAGAAAAATTCTTGGACAACTTCTTCGCACTTTCCAGATCGCAACAATCAATATATGTTGTAACGAGCAACTCTTGATCGGATTCGGTCCATTTCCTCAAAACATGGCCATGAGCCGATTTAGCTTCTCGCAACAATCCCATATCAGCACAAGCAGCTGCAACCGCTCGCATCAAGACCCGATCCTTCTCCAAGTAAATTCTAGAGAACAAATCCAAGCCTCTAATAGCTTGCCCACATTGTACAAAGCTTGAAATAATCGAGCTCGAAGAAACATCTCTACTGGGCATTTCGTTGAACACTTGGTATGCCTCTTCTATTTCTCCTCCTTCGCCATACATTTTGTATAACCCCGGTTCCCGTTTATATTTTCCGTATATTTTTCCACATTTTTTCTTGAATTTTCCTATTTTTTTTAATGAGTTTTATATAAATTTTCTTTATCTTAATTTCCTAAACTCTAACCTAAACTAAATTCCCAAACCCAATCTCTACCCGACCCGACCCATGCCGACCCGACCCGACCCGTTTCCCCTCATCTTCCTCCCTCGTTTCCTTTTCCCGCCACTTCCCTCGCGCAACCCCCTCGCAACTACACCAAAGCGTCACGACAGCTTCCTTCTCGCGCCCACGACGACCGCACCAACGCACGCTTCTCGCGTCCGATCGCCACTTTCTCGCGCCAGCCTCCACTTGACCCGCTCACTCCCCAACGGCTCCAAATCCTCAACGGCGCCCCCACGACTCCCTGCTCCTCGCGCTCGCCCGCGATGGCCGCGCCTATCTCCCCACGACCCATACGTCTCCAACGATCATGATTCCCTCGTCACTCTCTCTACTTCACCCTCTCTCTCTCATTCCTTCTCCGTTTTTCGCACTCCCTCGCTCTCTCTCGCTACCTCTAAAACTCACATACACGCACCGAGTGCTCGATGCGATCACCCTGTTAAAAATCCCCAAATTTTTATTATTAGAAGACTCGATTGATGTTAGCTAGTGACGTGTAAGAAGTTGGGATTAAGTAATTAAGGCATCGACTGTAAAAGGGAATCCTAAATGGTTACGTCTGAAAATCACCGTACATATCACGTTGTAAAATTTATAGTTATTTGAATATAAATCCAATCATGATGTTCCATGGTTCGTATCGAACGTAACTAGATAACCTATAACCCTATGTAATTAGTTTTGGAATAATGCAATTTCATGACCCTGAAAAGCGAGGAGGAACGCAATTCTGGACTGCATTCCGGGATAGCATTCTACGGGGGAAACTGAATTCTAAACACCTGTACATACCTGCTTAAAACTGTAAATGCATGGATCCCCATATGGTCGCGTAGATAACTTAATTAGCTAACCTCTGAAATTGGCCCCGTGCATTTTTACGGTTGTTTGATATTTAAATTGTATTTTGGAATGTCATTGTGTTCTGCAGTTTCTGCAGAAATGTTCGTTACCTTGTCACATTAATCTGAACATAACTTCTGACGTAGAGGTGTGATTAATAATCCGTTTGGTGCGTTGGAAACTTAATTGGCAGAACTAGATTTTATTCAACTAGGGAAATACCTGAATCTGAATATAATCATTGGTAAAATGCGCGCGAATCTGGATTTCCAGTTCTGAAACTGGAATCCCAGAAATCGATCGCTGCCTTCAAATGATGATAACTCTCTAACCTGAACTCCGTTTAACCTGAAATAAATTTTACTGTTTAGATAATCCAGTGTGTTTCATACGCCCTTTATATTGTTTAGGTCAATTCTATGTGCATGATTTACCGTAAATTTTGCAGGTTATATGGCATTGGTCGTTATAGAATAATGAACACATGTTCAGTACATTTCCGCATATTTTCATGCTTAAGTTATACCTGCTGCATAGTGATCACCTGCATTGTCGATATAGTAATATTAGTGATTGGGTTGTGGCAAATATGATAGTGATATTGATAAGTGGAAAAGTGATTGAAAGCGACAGTGATACGTATTTGTCCACAGCCTATTCAATACATGAATGCATACCATAATTTGGGGAATGGGGAAATTAAGGTGGAATTGAACTCGTATTTAGCGAGATACGGTGATTTAGAGGATGATCATTCGCTATATATATATATATATATATATATATATATATACACACACACACTTTAGGTCGTGAGCCTAGCGGCATGGCTGACAGGGTTATGTCCCGGGCACGGTGGAACGTAGTCTCGGACATGCACGAGACCCTTGTTAAACACGAGTGTCCTCTCCACCAATTGATTTCATGGACTTAGTGACCGTTAAGTAGTGACATATGCATTGCTTAGTTCACCGACATGTTACTCATAGTGCACTATTCATATTCAGTTGATATTATTATACACATGTTCTGCAATTCATTGTACTCCTCATGTTTAATAATACTGCACGCCCATTATATATATTTATTGCTATATGTATCGCCCTGACGACCTGAGTGTGCATGCTCAGAGGACGAAGTGGATCCAGCCCAGGAGCAGCATCTGTCATTCGAGATCGCGGAAATCTAGACTGCATCACCAGCACTATTACCTTTGATTTCAATACTTGTTTTATTGGTTAGTTGTTTATTCTGTAAAATAAATGTATCTCGAACTCTTTGATTTGCAATGTAATAAAGTTGTGAACTATGATTTTTCCTTTATTCAAGCGCTATTTATTGACTACAACGTAATGCTAGAAGCCGAAGTGTGACTACGGCGGGATTATTCCCTGATCGTAGGAGCATTGCTGGCCTAGTCATCCCTCGTATCCCGTATTTTGGGAAACGGGGCATGACACATTTGAAGCAGTGCAGTCTCGGGTACAGAATCAGATTCAAGTCCATGTGTTAATAAGCTGTCCATGGATCTTTCTTCCCATGGTTATGTCGTAGAGATTCGAGCAAGCTTGTAGAACAGGGGTTAGCATGAAACTGCTCAACGAAAATCGATGATCTTGTATGCCATGGCGATAGAGTGAGATTGCTTGTTTGAAGTGGAGATTCAAGACATAGCTTTTGATCATCACACCCCACATGAACGAGCCTGGGGTTGACAAGTTGTCGAAGACGTGTCTTGTGGTGTCGATGTGGTTCATGTTGGCATATGATTCGATTAGTTTCGTGGATAGAAGCAGGTTGTGATGGAGGCCGGCAGCGAGCAGTTGGGCATGGATTTGGAACAGAGATCTTGGGGTGGTGCAAGATTTAAGAAGGGGTACATACAAAGTCATGATTCTGAAGAGAATCAACAAAAAGAAAGTACTAACCTTTTCTGCTTTGACTTGAATCTGCCTTACAAGAGACTTCAAAAGTTTCTTTCAATGCACAAAGGAAACATGACAGCAGACAGCAACAGGTCATAGAAAGTCATAAACATGAGTAAATTGATTTTCTGCGACCACTGACCAAACAACAAATTCAAGCCCTATATGTTTTTCTTCATTATATCATTTATTCCTGCAATTGGAATATATTTCAGCCTTGAGAAGCCAACAAGGGGAGCAAATATACTTACATTTTGTATACTGCTCTTTAAATCTATCCACAGAATGTTTTCTTTCAATGTATGGAAACTCAGCCAATTCCATGATGCGGGTAAAGCATATACAATCAATATTTACAGTAGAGTAGCTTTCTTCTTCATTCCTGTGATTCACAGCCTCAAGAACAGAACGGGGGTAAAAAAAAGTGTTGCATACATGCGAATCCGATTCGTGCTTGATAACCTGTGAAATAGGGAAATATGATCAAGCAAATGGTTGACATGGCTTATTGTATTGTGACACAGAAATTAATAGAATTCAGAAAAGGCACCTTAAATATTCATGCCACCGTCTTCATCGTCATTCATGTCCACAGGAACCTCATGTCGAGGTTTACTGTATTTCTCACGGAGCTGCTTTACTGGGATGAAGTCCCCAGCGGTATCCATTCCGTAAAATAGGAAAGAGGTGTATGGGTGATCAAATCTATCCTGCAAGTCAAAAATTGATGCATTGAGATCAAGAAATTTGACGAGGTCGGTTTATGTCGACTTAAGCAAGTATTTTACTTACAGTATCTGGTTGGTCGCTGACTAGAAGATTTTCCTCAGGCACTGCCACAAATCCATAAATTGGAAATCAGTGATAATGGCAGATCTAGGAGCACTAGATAATCAAATTAACTAAAATAAAAACTTAATAGTTAGCATCAGAAAATAGGTATAGGCATATGATACAAATAAATGAAATCTACTCATTTTTATTTATGGGCTAAAGCAGCTCTGCTACTACTTTTAAGGTGGGTTTGCTATGCTAAACATCAATTCCTGGAACTTACAAGAAGTGTGGTGTGGGCAATCCGAGACTTGAAAGGCATTACATGAAATCACATAACAGGTGCATGATTCTGCAATTGCAGTTGAATCACATATCACCATTGAATGTCAAATACACATCCATATGACAATACATCAGGACAGTCCCTACGACTACGACTGTAAAGGTTCAATATAACCTGCATTTAGTACATTTGCATTTCACCAATGAACAATGGATAGAAGGGAATGTTCATATTATTTTTCGCCAAAGGGAATGTTCATATTAGGTGATCTTCTACCAAACTTAAAAAGTTAGTCTTTATGTTGGAAAGCGTACTTAAACTCTTTTAGCAAATTCTGAGTTCTTGTACAGCATGTACAGAAATTTATTGCAGTATATATAGCCTACAATTTGTTTGCTAACAGTTATACTAGTGCCACCATATAAGTAACTAAAAAGGCAGGGAGGAGGCTCTAAAAAATATAGAAATGATGTGATGCGCTATGAAATCAGGATGTTTACATGAATAATTATTGTATCAATTCTCAGATGCAGTCTTATGTAATTTGGAGTTTCCACCAAAATTCGACTCAGAAAATAAACCATAGGTTTTCAATATACTTGAATCAAGTTTAAGGTGTTAGCATGGGATTCGAGAGTTAACAACATTTGACATACAATACAAAATTTCAGTTGATGATTTTAGTACCATAAGCAACAAGCAAGTTTGGGTCAGCATGTACATCAACCAAGACCTGCAAAATGATGATCAAATCTTAGAAGTGCATACAGCATATTAAGCTCATGCTAATTGTAGCTTGCTGTAGAAGATTTAGTAAATGCATACGAAGTAAACTCCTCTTGAATTCTAAAGCTGTCTAATTACACAAGTCAAAATATCAAAGGCATTATTGCAAGACTGTCATTAACGATTCCATTAATAAAGACTAGTTACCAATGAGCCTTTAGTGGGTTCTAAGTATATTCATGTTAAAACATACAAGTGTCTTTAAGCTGCAAGCAAGCTGCTTTTAGCATTATCACTTGCCTGATAAAATGGCTGATTGGGCCCTTGAAGCAACTTATCAACATTTGCAAGCTCCATCCATGAGCCTGATTCACAGCACACAGGGTCCATACCACAAATAACTGCTCGATATCCTGCAAGAGTGAATATAAACACCAACGTTTCAATTTAGCAGTCAAATTACTACACACAGATGATGTATAAAATAAGCTGCAACAGTAGAATAACCAAGGACAACTTTTAGTGATTTAAAAGGAATTATTAATGCCACTTTGATTATTAGTGCCTAGGAATTATGCCACGAATTCCTCAGTTTCTGACATTATAATGTTGTAAGAAACACAATTCAGTTCATGGTTGAAAATTCGATCATTTTTTTATTTTTTCACTAATGAAAGCAAGTGAAATATGTGCAAGTTACAGATGATTTCCAGTTTCCTTTTTGTCATCTATCTGATATTACTCTGAAGGGGGAAACATACTCTAAAGCAGGAATAGAACAAGGATTGCTTGCACTAACCCTATTGGTGGTAGCCGACTAAAGTTCCACATAATAGAAAATGTCTAGGGTGGAAAGTAAATCTATTCTTCCTGACTTGTGTAGAAACCTTATAATGATTTATTTAAGGGTAATAACACTTATCTGTTCAGTAGTTAGAATAACCTGAGTACTAAAACGACTTTCTAGAGAAACGTATAAAAATAATTGCTGCTCAATCAGTATATCACATCAAATATTAGAAATAAACTGTTGGGCTAAAACTAATATAAAGAGTACTCTGATTAGTACACATTACAACATTTTGGTTCAACAATTGTTAAACTGTAATAAACGACACACAGTGCTCTGATTAGTACATTACTACATTTTGGTTCAACAAATGTGAAACTGTAATAAACGAGACACACACACACACACACACAAACAAAACCCCCTCATTGTGTTCTGCATAGAAATACCAACAAATTGTCAGTTTTTTTCATACCGTTGAATATTTCTCTGCATAAAGATAGTAAATACTAACAGATGGAACCGACTGAATTCTTTGCCAAGGACAAGAAGCTCGATACTGATCATGGAAGAGAGGACACTTTTAACAAGTGAATTTTATTATTATGAATACAACTATTGGCGATCGACTCCTGTCATGCTTATGTTACCACACATGAGCATATCCAAGGGTACAGGTTATTATAGTACTACTTGTACTGCACAAATCGTTCCCATTTCAGTAGGCCAAAAACCCAGAAATAGACCCAAGTTGACAATGTGATGCTACTGTCCTTATATTTATTTCAAAGATATTGGAAAAGGCCGAGGAGCAGAGTGTTAGAAACAGTTCAAATAAAAGACGCTTCAAATGAGATATATATTAAATCTCCAAATAGAATATACAAGGTTCCTACTAATCTTGAACATATCAAAACTAAATCGGTGAGGCTGCAAAAGCATGATGAGAAACAATGGCACAGCAAAGACTCACCAAACTTCTTATGCCTCACTTTCTGTCCCAATCGAAATGCATATCGCACATTTTCAAATGCAAGAGCTTTCGCTGATGCAGCCAGTGATTCAGCCTGCAGTCCGTAAATCATATATCATTTAAAAGAACAATTTAAGATCAATTGCACAAAATAACTAGGACAGCTACATATGAATATTTTCATCATACCTCGAGTTGGGAGATCTGGTCCCGCAGTTCAGCTGCCAAAGCATAGTTTTCTTTCTCAATTTGTTTCTGTAAATCTGCACTGCAAAGGAAAATACCAAATATAAACAAGCTTTATATACACATGGGGGACTGAAGCGGACTGGCATTTCTGGCACAAAATTTATCACCGTAAGCGTAGGAGAGTTATCGCCTTATCTTGAGCCTCGCTCTTCGACGACGAACCCCTTTTCACATCCCGTTGCTTCACTATTTCAGTTTCGACCTTAAAAAACAGCAATTCAAATTCAACAACTTTATAGAAACTCACTGTATATAAATGCAAACTTTTTTTCTTAAAATTACCTCAGCGAGCTTGTTCCTCAACTGCTGTGCGACATCATACTGCTCCATGTTGAGAGCACACTGCACTCGAGTCGCCAAATCCAACTGAAAGAAGAAGATCAAGATATCCTCGTTAGCAGCCTCGCTCCGCTCCAAGCTCGCATCGTTCTCTTTCTCGTTGCTCCCTTTAAATAGCCATGTACCTTTCACAATCGATCGTTTTCGCCTTTTCCGATCGATTCTGGTTGAGTATGAGCTCATCAAACACCGGCGCCAAAGAGACGACCCATTGATGAGCGAATTTGTATAAGCCTTGTTCAAGAGGTTCGAATCGCTCCTCAACAATGATGAAGCCGCATAGGTCCTTCCATTTGTTGCTGAAACAGCTTGCATCGTTTGAAATTTCACTAAAGGAGGAACTTGTGAGCGAAAAAAGATCAAATTTTTTAGAGCAAAGAGGAAGAGATTAAAACCCTAGAGAAATAATTTGGGGGAATGATACAAACCCTAGATGTGGAAGAGGAGTGGACTGTTGTGGGTAGATGAATTATGAAATGACGTTTGTGCCCTTGGCAGTAAATGGGCTGTATCAAATTGCTGCACTTTGTCCTCCCATTATAGGCCTTCCGGTTCTTGAGCCAATAAACTTTAAGGGTGCCACTAATATTTATTTTCATCAAATATAGGATATTTAATTCAGGGGCTGTTAGTCTACGTGCTAGACATTTATGATATTTTAGGCATTCTATTGTCTCGTATGAATCATTGAAAGTAAAAATTTCCTACAACATTTCTAATTCAGGAAGATATCATTAAAATTTAAGAGTTCATCGGCATTATTCAAATACTTCAAATGTTTTATGAAATTTTGACGCATGCCGTATCACGTCAAGATGTTAGCATCCGCTGATCTGCTGTTGGCAATGATGGACGGCTGAGATTTGAGTTGGAGGTTGACTCCTGAATCGTGTAGATCTCAATAGGCTGTGATTTTGAGGTTGAGCCGAGCTACCTGCAAGGAAGTCCCGGGATGGTTGTACCACCGAGGACCCTCCGACGATCAAGTTAGTGGTGCAAGTCGAGCAGAGTAACGGCTTAGTAAGGAAGGAATTGCTTACCTTGATCGTCTGAGAGAGGGGTTTATATAGCGGTGGCAACAGGCAGGCAGATGCGGGAATCACACCGGCCATTACGCTCCCAGCATCACGCCCGCGTGATAGGCGGGATCTCCCATTAATGGCGAGACAGGCTCGTTAATGAGTGACGCGGGATGGCGGTTGCGCCTGTGAGCAGTGTCGTCGGTCGGTCGATGAGACCGAAGAAGATGACCTCGGTGGAAGAGCTCGCGGACGAGCGGGAGAGCCGAGCTATCTTGGTTCTGCGGTAGCCCAGAGACGAGCTGTGAGGCTGAGGAGGCCAATTGTGCTGGCTGCTCGGAGGTGAGCCAGCGCTTGTTTGTGCGACGGGCACATGAATGGTCTGGTCGGCCACTGTAGGTCCTTTTTTGTGAGCTTTGGGACACGCCATCTGCCACGTGTCATGATCTGGGAGATCACTGATATCGAGCATCATCATTAGCCCCCTACTCTCATCCCGACCAACTGGCTGGTCGGGTCGAAAGTGGTCTGTCGGGTCATCCGAGGTGAGCTCCTTTCGAAGATATCGTCGGGGCGTGTTCCCGGGCAATCTGTTGTATTTTCTGGATGACGCCAGCGGATCAGGGAAGAGATCTCTGTATTAAAGAGGGTGCGCCGGATCGTGTGTACGTTTACTGAAGCGATAGTCCACGTATCGGGCGCTGGTTGGCTGACGCAACGGGCCGCAGTCCTCTGGCATCTGAGGGGATATGCCAATGTACATGCGATAGATGGAGCGATCGTGGCCGTCGAGTGTACTGAACCGTTTCGGCGGGAGATGGCTGTCGCCGTTGGATGAGAACGCCGGTGGTAATAAGTAGAGGTGGGGTCCACATGAGGGCCCATTTCTCTTCATAATCTCCTCGTCTTTGGTCTTATTAGCTCGGCATTCTCCTTTTTAGGTCGGGATTTCCGCGTTTGCTTTTCCGAGGACTCCTCTTCATCAGGTTAGATGTCTTCCTCCGAGGAGTCTGTAGATGTAGTTGGTGTAGAGTCTAGGGAGCCCTCTGTAGAGTCTTCCTTTTCTTCCCCTTCTTCTTCTTCTTCTTCTTCTTCTTCTTCTGGACCGGGGTCCTCTCAGGGAGCTAGGGTTAGGTCTCCTTCCCAGGGTCGCACGACGGGGGCGGCCCCCCGAGTGGAGGTCGCGGATGCGCCTGGCGTGCCGTCTATTGTGAGGCATGAGGAGGAGCTTGTCAATGTTCGGACTCATTTCCATATTCCTCCCGACTACACGTTGCGTTTGGCCGGGGAG
Source organism: Agapanthus africanus (assembly GCA_030015575.1). NCBI lineage: Eukaryota > Viridiplantae > Streptophyta > Magnoliopsida > Asparagales > Amaryllidaceae > Agapanthus > Agapanthus africanus. The sequence goes on from CM057337.1 coordinate 109,505,589, forward strand.
GGGGAGAGGGCAGATCAGATACGGGGCAAGAAAATTGCCCTGTACTTGGAAGCCTTTTGGGCCGGAATGCGCCTGCCCTTCTCCCCCGAAATTGTTAGAGTGCTGAATTACTTCGGGTTAGCACCGGGCCAGCTAGTGCCGAACTCTTAGAGGATTATCCTCGGATTCCTGGTCTGTTTGAAGTTGCAGACGATCCCCTTCAGTTTGTCCATCCTTGCCTCTTCTCTCATTTACAAAGGTCAACTCGGCACTCGCGCGGGCGACCCGAGGTGGGTTTACCTCTCCTTTAGGAAACGACGGGGGAGTGCAGCCGGGTCGGGAGTCGTCGTCTTGCCTTCTTCCATTCACGATTGGAAGAAGAAGTTTTTCTTTGTTGGGCCGCCAGAGGGTGAGGACTGGCCCGTGTCCACCCAGTGGTCTAGGGATAGGTGCTGGCGGGGAAGTCCGTCCAACGATCCCGACGCAGTGAGAGTGGCGGAGTGGGAGCCCATTTCTCGGGCTGACGTGCTGCTTTCTGAGCGAGCCCTTAGTTGGGCTGGGCTCAGCCCCGTCCAGTTCGTCGGTAAGTTAGGAGCTTGCGTTTGTCTTCATTTTTGTTTATGTTGTTAATTCCATTGTATTTTGTCTTGTGCAGAACCCATGGACTTGAGCCACCTCCGAGCAGCCATGCGCAAGCCGAAAAAGGGATCGAAGACCGGAGTTGCCAGCTCTTCTCGTCCGACATTTGTCCCGGTTCCCCCAGCAGCCGTCCCACCCTAGCGTTAGACTGCGGGCCGAGCCCCGGAGCCCAGCCATGCGCCGAGCAGAAAACGGGTTCAGGGAAAGGATGCTCAGGCTTCGGAGATGGAGACCGGCTCTCCGCCGTCGCCTCTCAAGAGGTTCCCCCGAACAGTTCTGTCACACCCCGCTTCCCAGAATGCACTAAGATCGGCACGTGACAGAACCAACCATGCTACCTTTGGCTAGGAAACATCCCTCCACAGTCACATTACGACTGTCTATAAGATATCAAGAATAGTAAAATAAAATAAACTATCTAGTACATGTCCATATGCTAGAATAAACGGGTCAAGAAATAATATGCGGAAGCAATAAATCCAATAAACAAAAACATCTAGAAAGTACGTCCCAAATACGGGCTCACATCAGGAAATGAAAGTACGGAAATAAAACTAAACTAAACTGGATACTAACAGGATCCTCACTGCTCGGCCTGACGGCGGAAGTACTCCTGATCAGCCTGCGAAAGAGACAGAGGATCTGGGCCATGCAGAACCCAGACGTCAGTGCGTCATAATATCAACAATAATAAAAGAACAGGATACATGAGATATGCAGGCATGAATATAACCAGTAAACATGGATATGCAACAGTGAAGTGTATACGTGCAGGTGAAGTGCAGTGAATAATCTAAACTGTGCTACCGGGTTATCTATTCTAAAGTTTGTTTGAAATCAATTAGTGTACTCCTCCATGTAACTCAAAGAATATGTCCCATTATCCCCCGGGACCACGGATCAGGTAGTAGGAGTGTTCCCCGCCGAAACACGGAGACGCGACCGAGTAAGTCCGTCTTGCCTGAATTTCGGGGCAGATACTAATTGGTGCTATCCGTCCACCTCTCCGAATATGCCAAGTTGATTTATGGCACCATGTATCGAAGGTTCAAACGGATGCGGTCGATGTAGCAGACTTCGTCAGATTCCCCCTCATTTGAGAGGTTTTTGATTGTGGGGACGGTCTACCCTGCAGACGCAAGCCCCTGCAGTTAATTACGCTACCGCATCGCGGTAACCACTTTCTCCTTCTCCAGATGGTCACTTCGTGTCGTGGGTGTTTGTTTTGTTTTTGGTTGCCCGTGGATTGTATACGGAGACTAATTTATTTTGTCGCCCGTAGGGCGTGGATTAGTCCAAATCCATATCTTCTTAAATTTGGGTTTGGGGATTGGGTTTAAGGATACGTTAACCTCATTTGAGACTAAGATCAACTTAAACGCTTGTTAAGAATACGTTAGTCTCATTTTAGACTAAGATCAACTTAACGGGATCATTTAGATCCAATAAAAGAGCATTTGGGCTCTATTGTTTAGTTTAGGGACATTGCGGTCGATTAGTTTAAGGACATTACGGTCCAATGTTAGTTTAAGTACATCTCGGTCCAGGTTAAGGACATCATAGTCCGTAAGTTTAAAGACCTCACAGTCGAGGTTAAGGACATCATAGTCCATGGGCTTAAGGACCCCCCAGTCCAGTTTAAAGATGTCATGGTCTGTTAAATGTATGGTTGTCGGGACCCGTCACCTCTCTAAAGACGTTGAAGGATTACAACGACATATATCAAAGGGGTTCAGAGATGTACCCTTGAACCAATTTTGATTGGTAGATCTGTAATCCAATTTGGAACTAAGATCTGTTAAAAGATTTATAAGCATGTGGACTCAATTAATCTGAATTTGAGGACGTATGGCCAATCTTGGGCTAAGTCCAATCAAGTTAAAATGTTTTAACATTTATTTTGGGCTGTTGGAGCCTTTGTTTGGGCTTGGCCCCTTTAACAATGCTTGAATTCTGACAATATTTTGTCTTTTATTGAATGCTGGGCTTTCATCATAGCTCTGTGGCTTATTAAAGAACGATTTATGTTCTATGAGCGCACATGTGAGTGACACGTGGTGCGCTTGGCGCTTTGCGCCAGTCAAAGAGCGCAGTGCGCTTCTGCTAAGTAGCGCACACGTGAAGGACACGTGTCGCGCTTGGCGCTAAGTGCTAGATGATGGGCGCATTGCGCCAGTTTATGATCGTATTGCGCTAGTAGTTTAGTAGCGCACATGTAATTGACACATGGTAGCCCATGAGCGCAGTGCGCTATTTCAAGAGCGCAAAGCGACACGTGTCGCGCTCGGCGCTGAGCGCCAGTCTAAGAGCGCAGAAGCGCAGTTCCAGAGCGCAAAGCACATATGATCAATTTTGTGATCCAAAGAGAGACTTTGTCTCAAAATCTGAGGACAACCGTTTCAATCTCTTATATTGATGAAAGGGCTTTGCCTTTATGGATCTATGATCCTTAAGAGAATTGAATTATTCTTCTCTCCTTTCTATAATGAGACGTTCATGATCTCTTTGAGAAAGACTTTAGTCTTATAGATCTATGATCTGTGAGAAGTAAGTTCTTCTTTTATTTTGTGATGAGATCTTTTGATCTTTTTGTGAAAGACCTTTTGTCTTTGTAGATCTATGATCTTTTTAAAGAAATGAATTCTTCTTTCTTAATCATGAGATGATTTCATCTCTGTGTTCATCATCATCATTTTTACCTTGAAGAAAGATCTTCTTGCAAGAGCTTACTCTTTGAATTTTCTCAAAGTTTTTGGGGAGGTTTCTCTCTTTTTCTATATATCTGAGACTTAAAGTCTAGGGGCCTTTTTATAGGGTAGGCTGATTTGTTGAATCAGTTAAAGAGATCTTTCTTTGATTGATTTGGGGATGTTTCCCCACCATTGGATCTTTGATCCCAGGGCTTCTGTTTTACAAAAGGCAATCTTCTTGTTTTTAACAAGATTGGAAAATCTTTCCATACAGAATTTATTCTGTCTTTCGGTAATTTTTATTTATCATTGGATCATTGATCCAACGGTGCTCTGATTTACAGAGCACAATCTCGTTATTTGGAAAAATTTTGAGAAATCTTTCCTTAACAGAATTTAATTCTGATTAATTAATGATTTATCATCATTATTAGATTTTTGATCTAACGGTGGGGAGTTTTAGTTCCAGCGCTGGCGCACCCGTGCTTTACACGTGGTGCGCTGTTTAAAGGGCAACGCACATTGCACCAGCGCACCTGTGTTTGACACGTAGTACGCTGCTTGGAGCGCAGTGCACCTAGCGCTAGCGTACATGTGGCATGCTGCTTAGAGCGCAGCGCACCTAGCGCTAGCGCCCACGTGCTTTGCACGTGGTGCGCTGCTTAAGGCGCAGCGCACTTGGCGCTGCATCTGAAACGTTGCTTCATTTCAAAAATTTGAATTTTAAACAGAGTTTTGCTCTGATTGAGGGAAACAAATGCCCCCTCACCGTTGCACTCATGTGGCCCACATGTGAGTGCAGCGGTGGCAGCATCTGCGTCCTTGGATCAACTCAGAAGTTGAAACGGCACTCAGTGCCTATAAATAGGACCTTTGGTCCTTAGAATGATTTCTGTTCATTTTCTTCCTTATTTTCTGAGAATTTTTATTCTCTCACAGAGCATAGCTCTCCATCTTAAGAATTTTCTTAAGGACAAGAACTCTGTCAAAATTTAGGTAAAGATTAAATTTTTTAATAATCTAGGGTTTTACCCATTAACAGAGCCTTGCTCTTCATAGATCTTTGATCTAAAGAAAAACCCTTTTAGGGTCTCATTAACGGAACTTTGCTCTCTTGGAATCATAGATCTAAAGAGATCTCCTTCAGGGTTTCTTAACTCATTAACATAGCTTTACTCTCTTCAAATCATGTAGATTTATTAATCTCTTATGAAGAATTCTTAAAAGTTTGTTCATGAATCTTGAAGATCTCAGAATTTTTAATTTATAAAAATCAATTTCAATTTTTCTGATGGATTATTCCATCATCATTTTTTTCAGAGCAAGGCTCTTGAGGAATTTTTATTCCTTCATGATTAGAGTTTGACAAGTGTCACTCTGTCACAGAGCACTGCTCTCAAAGAGAGATTTACTCCTCTGCCCGAGAGATTTCTCATTTAATGAGAATTTCTTGAGGATTTCCTCATTTAATGACAGCCTGATCAAATGATGAGGCTGTTTTATTAATGATAAACTGTCATCTACATTTTGTGGGCCCTCTTTGGTCCCTCCCCACTGCATTGCAGTATGGTACAAATTTTAAAGTACCAAGTGTCAGAATTTAAATTAAATTACAGCACTGACAGTTGACTTTTGTCCCTTTTCGCGCAGGTGACATGTCTTTCAATCCCTTTTTCCCATTTGTTCGTTCAGAGGGAGGATTCCCTGGAGCGCCTGTGGACCGGGAAGTCTTAGCATTGATCAAAGATCATGACCCGGAACATAAGAATCTTCACCTCCGGGGGACATGGTACAATCAAATTTTTAAGGGTCGGCAGAGCTTTTCGTGCGCGGTACCCTCAGAGCCCATCATGGCGATCCATTACGCCGACCCACCCCCGGTGAACTATACCGTAGAAGAAGTCAACTGGACTTCGGGAGGTCTTCTTCAGCCTGCTATGGCTTCGATACCTGTTCAGCCTCCAATGGCTTTGGATACCCTGGGGCGACGTATTTGTCAAGGCGATGCGCGACCATGAGGACAACCATATATGATTGGGCTAATTCCTCGTCATCCAGCTGGCTATCTGCAATGGGCCCGCTACATTCTGTCAGCGAAAAAGTCACAGTTGTTGAGGCTTGGGGTGTATCCCGCCATTTATGCTTCTCTCTTCCAGTATTCTACGCTTCCTGCCTGGTGGGTTAAGGCATTTCTGGAGCAGTGGAATATTCCTACTCACACCTTCCTTTAGCTAGACCGAGAAGTATCAATTTCCTTAGAGGAATTTATAGAAGTTTCTGGCTTACTGGTTATGGGGGAGCATTATGAGGAACTGCTTCCTACAGATGAATACGTTTTTGGTGCCAAGCCAGTGATGACATGCCTTACCCCGGAGAATGCCATTCAACACCAGTTCCCTAGTTTATTCAAAGTGTTGAATATTTATGAGGGCCTTTTTCTCGAATCTGGGAGTCGCGGGGTTAATTTCGAGGATTTCATTGCTCGTTTTCTCCATCCGGAAGTCCTGTCGAAGGAGGCTGCTAAATTCGCCAAACTTGACGACCCTTTCGGCTTAGGGTTAAACAACTTCCCAATGGTGGAGGCAGATCAAAAGAGTTTCTTCCTTCCCAACACTCCAGTTGTTTCTTTCGCGGAGGTCGCAGTCCCTGGGATTGATGAGGAAACGTTCTTTTTGGGGTTTCTTGGGCTATGGCTGAGCTGGTTTGCGCTCCCGATGCACCCTCACCGTATGAGGCCATCTGTCTTCTACCCAGCTCACCGAATGGTCATTGGGGTGAAAGTGGCTGTCGAGGTTGACAGGTTAGCTCATCTGTATTACGGCCTCAGCCAAGCGGCGGATACTATTGAACCTGGAGTGCAGCATGTGAACTTCTCGATGCATTACTTCATGTCATGGCTCGAGCTACATGCACTTGGCGTTTTCGGTATTCATAAAAGGCCGTCCTTCTACGACAGGTGCGGCTTCCCCCGGATTATGCGATTAGTCGACGCATCTATTGTAAATCCGTCACTGCGGGAAGCTAGAGGTTTGCTCCTTCATCCTCGCACGGTTAGAGATGGCATGACTTTCACCGATAAGATCCTGACTATCGGCAAAGAGTCCGCGACAACGGTGCAGCCATTGCGGGACATTTTTAAAGATGGAGTCTCTATTTTGAAAGCTCGGAAAATCCTTCATTTATATTCCATCAGACCGGGCTTTCTAGTGTTTAGGCAAAATGATGCGGCGTTATTCATGAGATATAACCCGCACCGTTTCGCCCAGCAGCTGAGCTAAAATCAGGGAGTCCCGCTTGAGGCTTTCTTGTCAGAACCTGCTGTCACTAAAGAGGGAATGCAAAACGCGCTGCATCATTTCATGCGCATGAACACGGGGCCCAACTTCTTTATCAGCGAACCAAGCTGTGTCCCGAAGGCCCTTAGTGTGTACGTGGCGTGGTACCAGCATTCAATGGGCACCGTCATCAGGGAGGAGAAGCGACTGCTGCTCGATCGCAAAGGTGCACCCCATGCTGGTGATTGAAATGTCCTTCTGAAGCGACGGACCATTGTCCTACCTCCCTTAAGAGAAGCTGCCGTGATCGAAGTCCCGCACGACAGGCCCTAGCTACCGATACCCCAGGCTCCTGTAGAAACGGCGACTGTAGCTTCCCCCGATTCTGGTGTGGGTTCAGATATCGGGACTCGTCGTCCTAAAGTGCCTACCAAGCGTAAGCTTGTGCTAGCTGCAACCGGAGCTCGCTCGCAGAAGAGGAAGAAAAAGTCGATCCTTTCTGCCGACGTTGTACTCGACCAGGAGCCTCATGCTCCTTATGGCGAGGGCCTGAGCGAGTATGGGACAAACGAGGGTCTATTCATGCCGCCAGATGATACTAATCTGGTGGCTGCCATTGCAGCTTCTGAGCAATTGGCAAGCCACGAAGCGGGACTGGCCATCCTCGCGCAATCAGGTAACCATCAGCTGTATCTTTCGTCATTGCATCATATTTTTATCATCATGTTTTGACTGACACTTTCCCCCCTTTTTCTTTAACAGGCATTTCCACCGAAGAAGCTCTCGCAGCTTCTCTCAAGACTTTTGAGGAAGAGGAAAGACTTCGAGCATCTTTAGGTATCGGTACATTTCGGTTCATCGCGTCTCCGCTCCCATTTCTTATGGGTAATCTGACCCTTCCTTTTCATCTTATTATAGGAACTACCTCTACTCGGGTTATTCCATGCGTGGCACCGACTTCGCAGGGCGGTGCGGAGACGCTTCCCGGATCGGCTATCGAAGTCTCAGTTCCGCCGGTATTACCGAAAGAAGCTTCACTTAAACAACCGGTGACGGATGCCATAACGGATCCAGAGGTAACTATTGGCGTGGACGATGACGTCCCGTTGACGGAGGTCTTTAGAAGATCTGCCTTCACGGCCCGGGCGGAAAGGAAGCGTAGAATGCGCGCGGCAAGGGAGCGTACTGCCGCCTTGGATGCGGTTGCAGGTCCAAGCGCTGTTTCCCCTGCCCCTACTCTTTCGGAGGATACTTCGGCTGCCTTGTCTACTGTCCACAGACAGCCAGCACGTGCGGCTCCGGAGGCAATCGAAAAACCGACCCAAGGTAACGTGACATAGGGTCCTTTTGTCAAAGTTTTAATTTTCAGGTTCTCATATATTCTATCCTGCAGGGCCGAGTCTTGCCGAGGAAGTGGTAGGTGACGTGGCGACAACCACTGAGCCTGAGGTAGCGGCAGGTGAGACAGCCACAATCGCCGAGCCCGAGGTAGTGGTAGGTGAGATGGCTACAATCGCCGAGCCTGAGGTAGCCACTCTTTCTCAAGAGTCGGGCACTGCTCCAATCGTTGCTCTTTCCCCTTGCAACTCCTTGCCGTTGCCGGGCGTTGCGAGTATCACGACGATTCTTGTGGAATCGGGAGATGAGGCTACGGGTGGCGAGACCGTTCAAATAGAGGAGGGTGAAGCATTCGCTGCATCCAGTGACGCCCTTGTCGCAGTCTCGACCGGCAACTCACCAGGTAGATTTTGGGTCATTACTTTCCCCTTTACTCTGCAATCCTTTTCAATTTCTTTTGACAACGTTTCTCTTATTTCTAATGCAGGTGTGATGAGTGTTGTGGTTATACCATCCGAGGAAGCGTCTCCAGTTGCTGCTTTGACGGTGACCGCTCCTTTACCTTCTCTCGTACCCTCTCAAATGCTGGAAGGTGTGAATTTGTGACCCATCAGCTTCATTGTAGGAAGTATACTTCATGTACTGACATTGCATTATTATATCCTTGCAGGAGTCCTTTTTGATCACCTGTATCAGGTGCTACACCCACACTTCTCCTTTCAGTCAGAGATTGCCTCTTCTAGCGGAACTGGTGAATACAACCTTTAGCTAACGTCACTTCTTTTCTTTGACGGGTAGTCAAATCATTTCTAATTCTTCTTTGTTTTAATTGCAGCCCTACAGATTGGAGGAGGAGACGAAAGAACAGTTGCACCGCCGGTACTCCCGGTCTTGCCACCTGCTGCAGCCGGTATAGTAAACTCCGTTGTTCATGAACCTCCCTTATTTCTTGAACCGTTATTTGACTGTGATTTGCTTTGTAGCTGTGACACCGACTTCAGCTCCGTTTGAGTCTCAAGTCATAATGCCAGCAGGCCCCTTCTCTCGACGACCCTCCTCCAAAGATGCTGTGAATAGCCTGCGCACGTTGATCGATTGTCTCGAGGAGCTTGATGCGGAGACTCCTGCCCTTGCTGCAGATTTCGCTGCTGAGCTTAATCTCATGCTAGCGATACTCGTGCACTTTCATAATGAAGGCGTCGTGGAGTACTGGGTTAATCATTGCAGAAAAATCGAGGCCTGTCTGCATGAGCTTGAGTTTAGACGTCCTGCCCCTGAGGTCTTGGCTGTGAACTCCCAGCGGGCTGCATGGGTCGAGGAGAGCACCCCTTACTTCCGCCATCTTGAACAAAAAGCGGCTTTGAGGCGTAAGGAGCGCGATGAAACTTTAAGCGAATCTGCTCGTTTGCATGCTCAAGTTGATACAAACACTGCACAGCTGAAAGTCATCTTTGAAAGCCTTCTACGATATATTTCTGACGGGTTAACGCTGAGGCAGAAACTTGACCTCATTGAACGATATGCACAAGGTCGTGAGATAGCTCAATGGGTCGTTGACGAGCAACTTTCATCTTATCTGCAGCAACGAGCTCAAGTTGAAGCAGAGTTGGCCGTGGCAGCTGACCATGAAAAGGGGCCGAGGGAAGTGTGTGAGCGGCTAATTGGTCTATTGAAAACGCTTCCCTCTCAATAATTGTTTTTGTACCATTTGTAATTTTGAATAAAATGTATCCATTTTTTTTATTCTTTCATAAGATGTATTTTGTACCCAATTGAATTTATGAATAAAAGATACATTTCTTTCACAATGCCTTGTGTCATCTCTTGGCTTTCTTCTTTTCTTTGTTATTAGCATGTCACTTTAGTAAGCGTAGCCTGCCGATGATAGAGAGAGCAATCCTTTTTGAATTCTTCGAGAGGTAGTGATGGCTTAAAAAGCAGGTTCAGATCTGCTGCCTAAGACTTTTCAATTTCATGAGCCGTGAGGGTCTCATAAAGACTTTTCTCCCTACGAGTCGAGAGGATCTCGTATGTGTATTTTCTCCTTAGGAATCGTGAGAATTCCTAAGTGCGTTTTCTCTTATAAGTCGTAAGGATCTTACAAGAGACTTTTCTTCCTTACGGGTCGAGAGGACCCGTAAGTGATTGATGGTGTTGCCATTATCCGCATTTCACGGAGTCGGGAGTTGCTCTGGGCATTTCCCACGGGGTCAAGATTGACTTTAGCCGTGTTCCACAGGACCGGTATTTTGCTCTGGATGCTTCCCACGGGGTCGGATTGACATAGCCGTGTTCTGGGAGGACCAGGCTCCGCTCTGGATGCTTCCCACGGGGTCAGAATTGACATAGGCCATGTTCAGCGAGGACCAGGATCCGCTCTAGACGTTTCCCACGGGCTTAGGATTGACATAGGCCGTGTTCCACGAAACCAGGATTTTGCTCTGGATGCTTCCCACGGGGTCGGATTGACATAGCCGTGTTCTGCGAGGAACAGGCTCCGCTCTGGATGCTTCCCACGGGGTCAGAATTGACATAGGCCGTGTTCAGCGAGGACCAGGATCCGCTATGGACGTTTCCCACGGGCCAGGATTGACATAGGTCGTGTTCCACATGACCAGGAATTTGCTCTGGATGCTTCCCACGGGGTCGGATTGGCATAGCCGTGTTCTGCGAGGACCAGGATCCGCTCTGGACGTTTCCTACGGGGTCAGTATTGACATAGGCCGTGTTCCACGTGACCAGGAATGTGCTCTGGATGCTTCCCACGGGGTCTGATTGACATAGCCATGTTCTGCGAGGACCAGGCTCCGCTCTGGACGTTTCCCACGGGGTCAGGATTGACATAGGCCGTGTTCCACGTGACCAGGAATTTGCTCTGGATGCTTTCCACGGGGTCTGATTGACATAGCCGTGTTCTGCGAGGACCAGGTTCCGCTCTTGACGTTTCCCACGGGGTCAGGATTGACATAGGCCGTGTTCCACGTGACCAGGAATTTGCTCCGGATGCTTCCCACGGGGTCGGTTTGACATAGTCGTGTTCTGCGAGGACCAGGCTCAGCTCTGGACGTTTCCCACGGGTCAGGATTGACATAGGCCGTGTTCCACGTGACCAGGAATTTGCTCTGGATGCTTCCCACGGGGTCTGATTGACATAGCCGTGTTCTGCGAGGACCAGGCTCCGCTCTGGACGTTTCCCACGGGGTCAGGATTGACATAGGCCGTGTTCCACGTGACCAGGAATTTGCTCTGGATGCTTCCCACGGGGTCTGATTGACATAGCCGTGTTCTGCGAGGACCAGGATCCGCTCTGGATGCTTCCCACGGGGTCAGGATTGACATAGGCCGTGTTCAGCGAGGACCAGGATCCGCTCTGGACGTTTCCCATGGGGTCAGGATTGACATAGGCCGTGTTCCACGTGACCAGGAATTTGCTCTGGATGCTTCCCACGGGGTCGGATTGACATAGCCGTGTTCTGCGAAAACCAGGATCCGCTCTGGACGTTTCCCACGGGGTCAGGATTGACATAGGCTGTGTTCCACGTGACCAGGAATTTGCTCTGGATGCTTCCCACGGGGTCTGATTGACATAGCCGTGTTCTGCGAGGACCAGGCTCCGCTCTGGACGTTTCCCACGGGGTCAGGATTGACATAGGCCGTGTTCCACGTGACCGGGAATTTTCTCTGGATGCTTTCCATGGGTCTGATTGACATAGCCGTGTTCTGCGAGGACCAGGCTCCGCTCTGGACTGTTTACCCCAATCAGAGCAAAGCTCTGTTCAAATTCCAAGGCGGGAAACGAAGCAACGCTTCTGTTTCCCCCAATCAGAGCAAAGCTCTGTTTAAAATTCAAATTTTAATAAAGGAAACAACTCTTCAGATTCCTTGTGCCGGTCGCAACGCGCCACGTGTCAAAATTAGGCACGCCAGCGCAAGGAGCGCAGCGCACCCAATCGGAGCAAGGCTCTATTTAAAATAAAAAATAAAGAAAGCAACGCTTCAGCTGAGTTGCACTTTGCGCTGCGCGACACGTGGCAGTGCAGTTGCGCTAGCGCAGTTGCGCTGCGCTCTGCGCTGCGCTCTGCGCGTAGCAGCGCAGTTGCGCTAGCGCAGATGCGCTGCGCTCTATTTAAAATAAAAAATAAAGGAAGCAACGCTTCAGCTGAGTTGCGCTCTGCGCTGCGCGACACGTGGTAGCGCAGTTGCGCTAGCGCAGTTGCGCTGCTCGACACGTGTCAAGCGCAGGTGCGCTTGCGCCAACCAAAAAAATTCTGAAAGATTTTTCTGGTCTTATTAAAACAATAAGATTCTCTCCTGTAAAACAGGAGCCCTTGGATCAAAGATCCAACGGTAGGGAAAAATCCCTAAATCACTCAGAGAAAGATCTCTTCAACTGATTTAACAAATCAAATGGCACTATAAAAAGCCCCATAAACTCCAAGTCTAAAGGAGATCGGCACAGAGAGAATTCACAGGGCTCTTCTAAGAACTTTGAGAAGAATTCAGAAAGAAAGAAAGAAAAAGGTAAAACCTTTAGAAAAAGAAGAATTTTCTTCTGAAAAGATCAATGATCTAAGAACAAGATAAAAAATCTTCAATAAAAAATGATAATATTAATAAAAAGAAGTAATTTACTTCTTCTTCAGATCTTTCTGATCTAAATAAAGGCATTGCCTTTTGGTGAATTATTGGTTCTGGAATCTTAGAAGATTCTCTTCTTTGATCCAAAATTGGATCAAGATAATTAACAGTGCCCTGCACTTAAAAAAAATTGCACTGTTGCGCTCTCAGGTTGGCGCAAGTCACCAGAGAGCGCCACGTGTCAGCCCCAGAACAGACTGCGCTGTGCGCTTCTAAAATAGAGCACTGCTCTCATGAATTGGCGCAAGCCATCAGAGCACGCCACGTGTCAGCAGCGCAACAGCGCAGTGCACTGGCGCAGCGCACTGCGCTTGCGCTCACCAGAGCGTGACACGTGTCACCTCCACATGGACTTGTGCCTTGCGCTCCTCAATTGGCGCAAAGCGCCTGACAAGCCACTGTAGGGTGTTTTTCGTCACCCCATTGAGATGGGAATACGCGCACGCTTCTCAGACGTACTACAGATTCCCCCTGCCTAGGGTAGGCCGGGGTTTAATGATTGTGAGGATCCGAATCTCCGGCAGCCGCGGACTAAGCTGCCGTTAATTACCCCTCGCCTTTGGGGCGAGGGAACCTCCGATTAACGGGTTAAACTGGTCATGCGAACTTGTTCAGTTGATAAAACTACATATTTAATATGATATTTTTCCTACTATTTCTATATAATAAAAGGTGTTTATTATAATATATGATACATATGAGGGTTTATCTGTAAAAATACTATTTTCATGTGTTTATATATTATAAATAACATTTTGTAGGAAAAAGTAAGCATATAATATCCATGTAACATTTGGCCCATTTAAATATGCTTACCTTATTAATACCTTTGACCAATTCTTAATGGTTAAGTTAATATCTCAATAAAACAAACTCTACTAATATTGTTTGTTGAGTTATTGTGCAGAATTTTCAGGGCTGAAATCAAGGAAATCAAAGTTGGCAAATCAAATCTACCAAAGATATTCAAGAAACTAATTTTGGTAGAAATGTAGAAAAGATTTTCAAAGTCTAGATACTCAAAAGATTACCAAGTGTTACAGATATGAAGGTACAAAAATTAGAGGCCATGATCTCACCAAAAAGGGGCGGATCCGCGGCCAAACCTATCCAATGGCCGCGGTTCCGCCGCGGATTTGAAGAGTTAAGATATGGGATTGTGGTGGTTAGGATCCTAACAACTAGTTTCAATATTAGGAAACGGGGGTTCTGGCTCTGTGACTATAAATAAGGACCGAGAGCCTCTTGGAAAAATCATCAAGCCGACGAGATCACGAAGTCCAAGATGGCTCACGCATCCAGGCTGATCATCAACTGTTCGTCTACCTCCTTGGAAGAGATCGAGAAGCAAACTAGTCTTTGTAATCATTTTCTAAGGAATCAAAGTGTAGATTGTTCAAGTCGATTAATAAAGGTAGTTGTTTTATTTAATTCTTTTGCATTTTACATTATGTTAATTCTTTTGCATTTTACATTATGTTTTCCCTCTCTGTCTTTTCATCTTCTTTTCCCAACATGCGTGAGTAATTCTCCACTTGTTAGGGTTCGTAGGATTATGGTAGGCTAATGGACGATGAAAATAACTAAACCCTTTTTAAGTCCTATAAAGTTTAGGAACTTTATCAAAAGAATCATTAACATCCTAATCGGGCGCTAGCAATTCTTTGCTAGTTCCGACCGCTATTAGAGATTAGATTAATGATTGTTTTGGTAAAGGCTAGATATGAACGGAGTTCCGTGTCGAGATAAGGGTTAAGAGTGGGATTCCTTTTCCCTCCAGAAACCCTAATCTACACGCATCACCGTCGTTCTAGTTCTAAATCTATTAATGGATAAAAAGGGTAACTTTTAATTAATCGTCCATAACTACTAAGTCCTAACGAGCCCTACAAGCCCTTTTATTATATTAACTACATCTTTAAAATAATCTAGATCTATATTTTACATTCTTGTTTAACGTAGATCTAGAAACCATTCTATAAAATTCTTTATCCCTCCTCTCTTTCTCAACACATCTAAAGTAAAAGTAAAAGGTTCCACGTTTCCCAGAGGACGACCCGTACTCATCTCGGTCTAGCTACACGCGACACCGTTATTGATTGCGGTTAACTACAAACACACTTTCACAGATAAATCAAATGGCGCCGTTGCCGGGGATACGTGCGTAATTTTTTATTTTTACTATTTGTGTTGAATTCTTAGACGAGTCATATCATTATTAACACAAAACTGCAAATTGCATATTTAACGATTTGTGCGTGAATTTTTGCAAGGAGATCTGGAGACACAGAATTAAGGGGAACAGGGAGCAGAGACATTTTTAGAGATCCAGAGGAGCACAGAAGGCTATACAAAAATTTTCATCAAGTGATCCCTCTGCCACGCGGCGGAACCGCGGCTAAAGTGCCCCTTCTGCGGCGGAATCGCGGCAAGTTGGAGGAATTAGGGCTTCAATCTTCTCTGGTATCTTTCTTAACTCCTTCTCTCTCCCCTCAAATCCAATAAAATCTATTTTCTGCAGGATTCTTTGCAAAATTGCGCCGCTCAAAAATCTTTTTGCAAAAGTTTTATGATTGGTTTTGTTTTGCATACTTAATACGGACTCTAAGGGGCAAAGACCAAATCAAGATTAGGTGGGGATTTCATCACCCTTCCTAAGCCCCACAAATCACAAACCGAGCATATAGATCAACCCTTCATTAATTTAAAAAATATCTAGACTAGACTCTAAGGACTGTCGCGCTCAATAAGGACAGAGGAAGGTCGTGGGTAATCTATCGTTTATCCGCATTACTTTTGTAGTGCCTAGGCAAGTGTGACAAAGGCTAGTGGTTTTTAATTAGGCCCACGACGTGGTTCCTTCCCACTTACCTGGCACTTATCTGGCTACAAGGGTAGTACGGAGACGGTAGAGGATTGATCCTGCGGCTTGTCCTTTGGAAGTCTAGGAGCGGTCTAGAGACTGGACCTAGGTGACCTTAGTTCTAGGGTTGCTTGTGCATCTTAGGGAGATTTGTCTTGAGTCCCACTTTTTCAAAAACAAGCCAATTTTAAAATCACACACACGCTGCCACTTGCACTAAACCCGCTTAGTGCATGCTCGGCTGGACACGGGATCCTAGTGCCCGTCTTGTCCGCGTTCCTGCTATCGACGCCGAAGTCGGTACTTCTTCATCTTCTTTTCCCCCACTACACACCATATCAACCGTGATGGATGGCACTCCATCAGAGTATAACACCACGCTGCCACCGCCCGGAGGTGCGCAGAATCCACCGCGCATCTCTCTCCAAGAGAGATGCTATCCTATTCGTGGTCCCCTTCCTACTTGTCTATCTCTTCCACCACCGAACGGGGATAATTTCGAAATTAAACCCCACTACATCAATCTGCTGCCCAAATTTCACAGGCTTGAGTCGGAAGATGCGTACGTTTTCATCACCAAATTCGAAAACGTATGCGCAGTGATGGATACTTCACAATTGACTTTAGATGCTATGCGCCTACGTCTTCTCCCATTCACACTGTGCGACTTGGCAGAAAAATGGCTTTATAATACTGCTGCACACTCTATCACTAATTGGGATGAATTTGTCATAGCATTTCTTAAGAAGTTTTACCCAAATCATAAGACTGCCCACATTAGGAGCGAGATCAACCAGTTCACCCAGCTTCCCAATGAACCATTTTGGAAGTGCTTTGAACGTTTCAAAGATCTACTTGTCCAATGCCCCCATCACGGAATACAAAGATGGGATTTATGTCGGATTATATATGAGGGCATTAATCCAGCGACAAAGCAGATGTTTGAAACAATGTGTCAATGCAATTTCATGTCTAAAGATGATGGTGAAGCATGGAAATATCTGGAAGATCTCGCAGAAAGCACTTTGCAGTGGGAAAGCGTAAGACCACCTACAACTAAGGGAGGTATTCACCAGCTCGACGTGTCCATCGCAGTAAAAGCCGAAATGGCAGCGATGCAGAAGAAACTCGATTCTATTGAGAACAAACTTTCATCAGTCTCCCTAAATCAGGTCACGCTTCCTAAGACCGTCTGTAGTTGCTGTTCGGATCCTTCACACTTAACGGAAGAATGTCCTATGAATGCATCATTTCAAGCTAATGCTGCTTTTCAGCAGCGACCTAGAAACGACCCTTATTCTTCCACGTACAATCAAGGATGGAGGAATCATCCTAACTTTGCTTGGAATCAAAACCAACAAAGTAATTATCAAAGACCTCCTCCACAGCAACCACAACCACAGAATCAGCCCCCCTTTCAGTCACAGAATTTCCAAAATCCGGCCAACATTTCTACACTACAAGTGGCCGGTATTGATAACTCACTTGCACAAACTTTGGATATGTTCATGAAACAATCCATGCAAAATTCGGCTGAGATGAGGTCTTCTATTGATGCCCTAACGAAAAACTCCTCCTCCCATGGTGAGAGTATTAAATCAATAGAAAACCAAATCGCACAGTTAAACGCCGCAATGAGTGCGAGAGAGAAAGGAAAACTCCCATCTAAACCCCTACCGAATCCTGGCCATTCACAAAGTCATAATGTGAATTCCGTCACTACGTTGAGATCGGGGAGAGTGCTGAACAACCAAGTGGGTGAGCAAGTTGATGATAGTGACACATTTGATACCCCTTCTTCTTCTTCTTCCCCTAACTCGTCTAGTCTTCCACCTTCGTCCGAGCCTATTCTCCGTTTTCCCCAAGGTTCAAACATTTCGCCAAATCTATCTAAGTCGATGCCCACTCCAATTTTGGGATCGAATCCGTCGCCACAGTCTTCTCCACAAACATTGGACCCAACCCTTATTGATATAGTACCTTATCCAAACAGGTTAAGGGGCAACAGACCAAGTCCACAAATGGAGAAGATTGTGGAAATTTTTAAGCAAGTTAACATAAACATGCCTCTCCTAGATGCTATTCAACAAGTTCCGTCATATGCGAAAATCCTAAAGGACTTGTGCACTAGGAAGAGAAAAGTTCAAGTACCTAAAAAAGTTTTCCTTGCGAGTAATGTGAGCACTGCTTTTACACAACAACTACCCAATAAACGAAAGGACCCCGGAAGTCCTACAATTTCAATTTCTATTGGGGGTAAAAATATCAATCGTGCTCTACTCGATTTAGGTGCTAGTGTTAACTTGCTGCCGTATTCTGTTTATAAGCAATTAGGGATCGGAGAGTTAAAACCTGCGCATTGCACTCTTCAGATGGCCGACCGATCTTTCACCAAACCTCAGGGCGAACTAGAGGATGTGTTAATTAAAGTTGGGGAATTCATATTTCCCGTGGACTTTATTGTTTTAGATACACAACCTGTGGCAAACCCACGCAATCAAATCCCGGTGATACTCGGTCGACCCTTTTTGGCCACTTCCAACGCAGTAATCAATTGTAGAAACGGCTCTATGACCCTATCCTTTGGAAAGAAGTCAATTGAGCTTAACATTTACAAGTTGGGAAGTGAACCCTCCGAACCTTATGCTCATGTGTGTTCTGTCGAATTAATGGATGTCGACAGCAGCGAATTTGATCAATCTCATGATACTGACTCTTTTCATATGTTGTTATTTGACCCAACCATGTACTCTTCCACCGAGTTGTCCGGGTCAACATCTAACACTGATGAGGAACTTTTTATAGAGTCTGACGATCACCCCATTTTTTCTGATGACATTATTCTTCAGGGTATCGATGAAAGCTCTGAGGAAATTTTCGCTGATGAACTCGCATTTTTACAAGACACGGGTGTTGAGATGAATCAACTCCAAGATGAAGAAATTGGACCTCCACCCCTTCTTTTGGACAATCATGATAATGCGAGAAATCCATCATTACTATCACTGTGTCGTCTCTCCAAATTGAGATGCAATTCTTTTCCATTACACCTCTTGTCACCTCCCCACTTCTTCACGTTAAAAGGTGACATGTTCTTCCACCAACCTTGGTGCTTCATCGATAAATTTTTTGAATGGTTGGTGTTGACCTTCGGCCTTTGCAAAGCTTGGCATTGACCAATAACCTTGACCCCCTCGTATGATTTTTTAAAGATTAAAATTGTTTAACTCAAGTTTGGGGGGTGTGGTATATTTTGGCTCTTGAAAAGAAAATGATTTTTACAAAATTGTGAGCCTAAAATAAGTTTGGGGGAGGATTTTCACTTTCATATATTCTTGCCCCCATTAATAATTTCCTCCCAAGTCTACAGGTTTTTGAGCTTAACGGATGACATCAGTGAGGACACTGCTGTAAACAGGTTTGGGGGAGGTTTGTGCTTATTTACACATCAATTTGCATCATATTTTGCATAAGCACAACATTTTCAAAAAATTTAAATTTTTTTTCTTTTATAAAAAAAGAGTAGAAAGTGAAAAATTACATCCAAAAGTTAGGAATAGTTTAAGAAAACCAAGAAAATTAGAAGTTTTCTTAAACGAACTAGTAATAAGTAGTTATGAGCTGTTGTCCCAAGGGTTAGTAAGATGAAGGAAGTCACTAATCTGAGGATAAAAATAAGTCTGAAAAATAGTTTCTATTCTGGAATCCAAACATTTGCATGTTGATACCCTACTAAATACACTTACACATGTCTTGAAACTCGGGATAGTAGAGGATACCTTGAAATGCTCTTGTCTAAAAGCCAAAGTATGAAGGAAATAAAAAAAATGAAGAAAATATAAAAATGGTGAAAAGAAAAATGAACACTGGTTTTGTTATCGCCAAGGCAGCAATAAAAAAATATAGCAAGGGTGCTTCATCACCTAGTGCCTTAGACCAACTGGTCTGGGAGTCACTGCTAAGCCTTAGGTGGTGCAAGACGAGGAAAATACTATCACCTAATAAGCAAGCACATAAGTAATCGGTCGGTTGGTACCTCAAGAAGTATTAACGGTCGCATGAAAATGTGTGAGCAAATCTAAATTAAAAAAGTACTGCGGCAGATGGACAAGAGTATGATAGCTTGAATTGAATTCTCCGGGTGTAGGGATGTCCATTACACACACGTAGGGGTATATGATCGATGTTTGGATGAAAGGTAGGAATGAAGAATAAAGACGATGTTTTATTGAGGGATAATGTGATTTCTAACATCTTTTCATGACTATTAAGATAGGGCTCATGACAACTGAAAAGTTAGTGTAGTTGGAAACTCTAAATTTTCAAAGTATTTCTTTTATGGTTCTTATCTTTATATGTAAATTTCACCATCTCTCTTTTATTATAGGATTTTGTGGGTGTAATCCGCTGAAAACCCTCAGGAGACAACACTCCTCCTACTAGGGACACCTAGAGGTTTAACGGCTTGTTACACGTGCTCAGTGCAATCGTGTTTGCCTACGAAAGTGTGCTTAGTTTTCTCCTTTCTGTTTCTCCTTCTCTTGAATAAACTAGTTTGTTCGGGACGATCAAAGATAAGTTTGGGGGTATTTGTTCAGTTGATAAAACTGCATATTTAATATGATATTTTTCCTACTATTTCTATATAATAAAAGGTGTTTATTATAATATATGATACATATGAGGGTTTATCTGTAAAAATACTATTTTCATGTGTTTATATATTATAAATAACATTTTGTAGGAAAAAGTAAGCATATAATATCCATGTAACATTTGGCCCATTTAAATATGCTTACCTTATTAATACCTTTGACCAATTCTTAATGGTTAAGTTAATATCTCAATAAAACAAACTCTACTAATATTGTTTGTTGAGTTATTGTGCAGAATTTTCAGGGCTGAAATCAAGGAAATCAAAGTTGGCAAATCAAATCTACCAAAGATATTCAAGAAACTAATTCTGGTAGAAATGTAGAAAAGATTTTCAAAGTCTAGATACTCAAAAGATTACCAAGTGTTACAGATATGAAGCTACAAAAATTAGAGGCCATGATCTCACCAAAAAGGGGCGGATCCGCGGCCAAACCTATCCAATGGCCGCGGTTCCGCCGCGGATTTGAAGAGTTAAGATATGGGATTGTGGTGGTTAGGATCCTAACAACTAGTTTCAATATTAGGAAACGAGGGTTCTGGCTCTGTGACTATAAATAAGGACCGAGAGCCTCTTGGAAAAATCATCAAGCCGACGAGATCACGAAGTCCAAGACGGCTCACGCATCCAGGCTGATCATCAACTGTTCGTCTACCTCCTTGGAAGAGATCGAGAAGCAAACTAGTCTTTGTAATCATTTTCTAAGGAATCAAAGTGTAGATTGTTCAAGTCGATTAATAAAGGTAGTTGTTTTATTTAATTCTTTTGCATTTTACATTATGTTTTCCCTCTCTGTCTTTTCATCTTCTTTTCCTAACATGCGCGAGTAATTCTCCACTTGTTAGGGTTCGTAGGATTATGGTAGGCTAATGGACGATGAAAATAACTAAACCCTTTTTAAGTCCTATAAAGTTTAGGAACTTTATCAAAAGAATCATTAACATCCTAATCGGGCGCGCTAGCAATTCTTTGCTAGTTCCGACCGTGATTAGAGATTAGATTAATGATTGTTTTGGTAAAGGCTAGATATGAACGGAGTTCCGTGTCGAGATAAGGGTTAAGAGTGGGATTCCTTTTCCCTCCAGAAACCCTAATCTACACGCATCACCGTCGTTCTAGTTCTAAATCTATTAATGGATAAAAAGGGTAACTTTTAATTAATCGTCCATAACTACTAAGTCCTAACGAGCCCTACAAGCCCTTTTATTATATTAACTACATCTTTAAAATAATCTAGATCTATATTTTACATTCTTGTTTAACGTAGATCTAGAAACCATTCTATAAGATTCTTTATCCCTCCTCTCTTTCTCAACACATCTAAAGTAAAAGTAAAAGGTTCCACGTTTCCCAGAGGACGACCCGTACTCATCTCGGTCTAGCTACACGCGACACCGTTATTGATTGCGGTTAAACTACAACAAACACACTCTTTCCTATCAATCAGAACTCAATGTGCAGTGTACGTGTGTTTTGTTTTGAAAGGGGTTTTTGGATATATCGGGAGCCACGCAGAGTTTTTACGGGGGTCCCGCTACCCGGATAGCGGGCGGGGGGTCAAGGGGGCTAGCAGCCCCCTTGCAGGGTTCGGGGCAGCGCCCCGGCCCAAAAAATTTTTTGAGGGGGAAAGTGTCGCGGAGTATGTGTATGTGTACATTTGTATACATATGTATATATGTAAAAAAGGGGGAAAAAGACATCCAAAGGATGCGTGGGGCCAGCGCCTGGGCGCTTGAGCGCAAGTGCGCCACGTGTCGGCACGTGGGCGCTTCGCGCTCGAGCGCAGAACGCTGGAGCGCAACGCGCCACGTGTCGGCACGAGGGCGCTTCGCGCTCGAGCGCAGAGCGCTGGAGCGCACCGCGCCACGTGTCGGCACGAGGGCGCTTTGCGCTCGAGCGCAGAGCGCTGGAGCGCAAGCGCGCCACGTGTCGGCACGTGGGCGCTTTGCGATCGAGCGCAGAGTGCAAGCACGCTAGAGCGCAAGCGCGCCACGTGTCGGCACGTGGGCGCTTTGCGCTCGAGCGCGAGGCGCTGGAGCGCAAGCGCGCCACGTGTCGGCACATGGGCGTTTTGCGCTCGAGCGCAGTGCGCTGGAGCGCAAGCGCGCCACGTGTCGGCACGTGGGCGCTTTGCGCTCGAGCGCTAGCGCACCAGCGAGGAAAAAGTGGGGTTTTTAGCCCCGGAAATTCTCTAAAGAGAAAATAGGGTGGAGTTAAACTCCTAAGATGCTTTGGGTTAAGGAAATGGGTCCTTCTTCTTCCTTTGCTGGCCGGATCTTAGAGATAAAGAGATGTGAGTTTAAAAAAAATCTTTTCTTTTGAGATCTGATGGCAGATCTGAGTTCCCCTTAATGGGTTTTGTGGTGGAAAACTATTTAGTTTTGAAAAAGGAAGAGTAAAACTCTTGATTTAATTCAAAAGAAAGAAGAAGATTTTGGAACCTTGAAGAAGGAAGAAAGATCTCAGATCTGAAACTTTTTTTTTGGAGAGAGAAAAGTTGTTGAGATATTTCATTATCCTTGCCTTTATAGGCTATACACTTTACACATAGCCCCTTGGGCTTCACAAAATGGCATTTTGCCTATCCCATGGCTCATGTGCAATTTCTTTTTGCACATAAGCCATGGGCTTTACAAAAATTTGGCTTTATGCCTATTTTTCTTACATTTATCCATAAAATAAAATAAAAGAAATACAACAAAATTATTTATTACAAATTTTTTTATCTTGGTATGGGGGGAGGCCGGCCGCTTCATGTTCTGGCTCGACCCGGGCATGGACCCACTGGATCTGGGCTTGGGCCCACTTGATCTGGGCTTGGGGTTGACTTTGATTTTGACTTGGTCAACCGGGGTTTAAATTTTTACCCCAACAAATTTCCCCCCATCAATAAATGCACACCACATATGTGGGTCGTGTGCATGAGATTGATGGATCTTCTTTCACGTGGAGGCGACTTGATTTGGTTCCCGCTTTTTGGGAAGCTGGCACTGCCCTTTTTACGACATGGACGGTCGTTGCTTGACATGTCTCCGAGACGGAGTGTTCGTGATAGACGTTTTCTCTGGCCCGGAGTGATCTGGTTCCCGCTTTGTAGGAATCCTGCGCTGCCCTTTTTGCGACTTGGACGGTCGGTGCTGCCCTTTTTGCGACTTGGACGGTCGGTGCTGCCCTTTTAGCGACTTGGACGGTCGGTGCTGCTCTTTTTGCGACTTGGACGGTCGGTGCTGCCATTTTAGCGACTTGGACGGTCGGTGCTGCCCTTTTTGTGACTTGGACGGTCGGTGCTGCCATTTTAGCGACTTGGACGGTCGGTTCTGCCCTTTTTGCGACGTGGACGGTCGGTGCTGCCATTTTAGCGACGTGGACGGTCGGTGCTGCCCTTTTTGCGACTTGGACGGTCGGTGCTGCCATTTTAGCGACTTGGACGGTCGGTGCTGCCCTTTTTGTGACTTGGACGGTCGGTGCTGCCATTTTAGCGACTTGGACGGTCGGTTCTGCCCTTTTTACGACGTGGACGGTCGGTGCTGCCATTTTAGCGACGTGGACGGTCGATGCTGCCCTTTTTGCGACTTGGACGGTCGATGCTGCCATTTTAGCGACTTGGACGGTCGGTTCTGCCCTTTTTGCGACATGGACGGTCGGTGCTGCCATTTTAGCGATGTGGACGGTCGGTGCTGCTCTTTTTGCGACTTGGACGGTCGGTGCTGCCATTTTAGCGACTTGGACGGTCGGTGCTGCCCTTTTTGTGACTTGGACGGTCGGTGCTGCCATCTTAGCGACTTGGACGGTCGGTTCTGCCCTTTTTGCGACGTGGACGGTCGGTGCTGCCATTTTAGCGACGTGGACGGTCGATGCTGCCCTTTTTGCGACTTGGAAGGTCGATGCTGCCATTTTAGCGACTTGGACGGTCGGTTCTGCCCTTTTTGCGACATGGACGGTCGGTGCTGCCATTTTAGCGACGTGGACGGTCGGTGCTGCCATTTTAACGACTTGGACGGTCGATGCTGCCCTTTTAGCGACGTGGACGGTCGATGCTGCCCTTTTTGCGACTTGGACGGTCGATTCTGCCCTTTTAGCGACTTGAACGGTCGATGCTGCCCTTTTAGAGACGTGGACGGTCGATTCTGCCCTTTTTGCGACTTGGACGGTCGATTCTTGATTTGACTTGCTCTGCTTCTTGCAGTGTCAGGGGTAGACTTGACTTGCTCCGCTTCTTGCGGTGTCGAGTTTGGATTCTGACTTGCTCCGCTTTCTGCGGTGTCGGAGTGGAAGTTGACTTGTTGATTTTGATTTGGGTTGACATCAGCATCGCTATACTGGAATATGGTACCAGGAGCGAATCATCATCTGTCATTGAGAGGATTTTGGGATTGTTTTACGCCCGTGGATTGTATACGGTTTTGCAGGATGTATGATCCAGACCGTAGGGCCGGAAAAATTTCGGGATTTTGTCGGCGTCTGCATCGCTGCACTGGAATATGGAACCAGGAGCGACTCATCATTCGCCGTTGGGGTATGGGATTTGGAATTTGGTTGGCGTCTGCATCGCTGCACTGGAATATGGTACCAGGAGCGACTCATCATTCGCCATTTGGGGATTGGGGAGCGATAGCTTAGGAGACAGGTTTAGATCCCTATCGCCTAAGACTTTTCAATTTTATGGGCCGTGAGGGTCCCATAAAAGCATTTTCTCCCTACGAGTCGTAAGAATCCCGCAGGTGTATTTTCTCCTTAGGAGTCGTGAGGATTCCTAAGTGTGTTTTTCCTTTATGAGTCGTAAGGATCCCACAAAGGTTTGTTCTCCTCATATATCGTGAGGACACATGAGTGGGTCTTATCAATGGAGCATCATTCCCAAAGCGGAGACCGGCCGCGTAACTGGTGATTACGGTGGGGCATGGGTATGATAAGAATCATTTGAGCCCGTGGATTGTATACGATGGTCAATTTGGGGACCTACCGTAGGGCCGGGAGAATTTTGAGAAATCGGATTTTGGTTGGCGTCTGCATCGCTGCACTGGAATGTGGTACCAGGAGCGACTCATCATTCGCCGTTTGGGGACTTGGAATTTGGATCTTGTTTGGCATCAGTATTGCTGCACTGGAATAATGCCAGGAGCAACTCATCATTTGCCCCGGGAGGACTTGGGATTTGGGTTTTTGGTCGGCATCAGCACCGCTAACACTGAAGCAAAATGCCAGGAGCGACTCATCATTTGCCGTTGCCCGTTGGGGAACGATGGCTTAGGAGACAGGT
Organism: Agapanthus africanus; assembly: GCA_030015575.1. Classification (NCBI taxonomy): domain Eukaryota; kingdom Viridiplantae; phylum Streptophyta; class Magnoliopsida; order Asparagales; family Amaryllidaceae; genus Agapanthus; species Agapanthus africanus. Next base: position 109,530,925 of record CM057337.1, read on the forward strand.
TTGGGTCTCTATCACCTAAGGCTTTTCAATTTTATGGGCCGTGAGGGTCCCATAAAAGCATTTCCTCCCTACGAGTCGTAAGGATCCCGCAGGTGTATTTTCTCCTTAGGAATCGTGAGGATTCCTAAGTGTGTTGCTCCTTTGTGAGTCGTAAGGATCTCACGTAGGGGTTTTCTCCTCACAAGGTCGAGAGGACTTTGCGAGTGTATTTCATCTCTTTTCACGAGTTTGCGCCCTTTCGGGTTTTCACAGACTCGCCGGTAGTCCTGCTGTTTTTACTCACGGAGCCCTTTCGGGTTTTCATCCGTGCCCGTTTTGCTTGTGGACATACCGTTTATTTTTTTATTTCTTTCTTCTTCTTTTTTCTTTCTCTTTTTTTTTCTTTTCTTTTTTTTGCCGCTGGTGGGACTTTAAAAGTAGTCTCATCGGCAGGATTTGGGAGAGATAGGGGTCATTTACGCCCGTGGATTGTATACGGTTTTGCAGGATGTATGATCCAGACCGTAGGGCTGATGTGCTCAATTCGCCTGCGACTTGGAGCATTCACGTGTAGTATTTCTTGAGATATCGGCCATTGATGGGTGGCATGGGCCTTTCTCCCTCGGCACTTATCAGTTGGTAGGATCCTCCGTCGAACACTTTCTCAATGACGTATGGTCCTTCCCAGTTTGGCTCGAATTTTCCCTTGGCATGTCGATTGGGGATGATCGGTCTTTTGAGGACCAACACCAATTCACCTTTCTTGAAAGCGCGGAGATGGGTTATCTTGTTATAAGCCCGTGACATTTAGGCTCGGTATAGCTCCAGATTTTGCTGCACAGCGAGCCTCTTTTCTTCGAGGGCATCGAGCTCTTCAAGCCGAAGGAGAACGTTTTTCTCCTCCGTCAACTCGTGCTGAACGGCCATTCTTAAGCTTGGAACTTCGACTTCGAGGGGGAGGACCGCCTCCACTCCGAAGAGCAATGAGTATGGAGTGGACTGTGTTGGAGTACGGTGCGTGGTACGATATGCCCACAACGCCTCGTAAAGTTTGAGATTCCAGTCTCTCTTGTTGGCTGAAGCATTTTTCCTCAGGAGCTTGCATAGAGTCTTATTGAAGGCTTCGGCTAGCCCATTGGCTCTTGGATTATAGATGGAGGAATATCTCCAGTCTATCTTGTGCTGAGTAGCGAACCTTGAGACATTGAAGCTCTTGAAAGAAGGCCCGTTGTCAGAAATGATTCTTCTTGGTGTACCGAAGCGGTATAGAATATTATGCTGGAAGAATGTCAGAATATCTTTTGTCTTGACTTCTTTTAGTGGGACAGCTTCAGCCCATCTGGAGAAGTAGTCTGTCGCGGCCAATATGAACCGGTGGCCTTTGGATGATGGAGAATCAATTGGGCCAACAATGTCGGTGCCCCAGACTTCAAAGGGCCACGACGCCACCGTTGGATGCAACGGATTGGGATGCTTGTGAATGAAATCACCATGGATTTGGCAGATCTGACATTTCTTTGCATGCTCTCCGCAATCCCGTATCATGGTGGGCCAGTAATACCCAAGCCGTTTGATTTGAAGTCGCATCTTGGGGCCAGATTGGTGAGCACCGCAAACGCCCGAGTGAACATCTTTCATGACCTTTTGGGCTTCGGCCAATGACAGACACCTGAGCCAGAGTTGGTCATATGACCTGCGGTATAACGTGTTATTTACAAACACGTATCGGAGAGCTCTTTTCTTTAGCTGAATCCTCGCAGATTTTTCTTCGGGCAGCTTGTCGTATCGGAAGTACTCTATGAAGGGTTCTCTCCAATCGGGCTCGTCTTGGATGATCGAAGCTTCTTCGGCAGGACTTCTCTTCTGTTTCGCGCTTTCCTCTTTCCGTAGAGAGAATGGGGGTAGAATTTGTCGGCTCCTAACCGTGATCAGAATTTCGTCCATGTCAGGATCAGCCAGCTCCTTGGCTAGGCGAGCGAGTATGTCGGCTTTTCCGTTAAACGCTCTGGGGATTCTCATTAGTTCAATGTGAGTGAACCTTTTCATGAGTTCCACCGCTCGGCCTCTGTACCGAGCTAACTCGGGTTTGTATATCTTATAGTCGCCGCTTACTTGGTTGACAACAAGCTGGGAGTCACCGTAAACCCGTAGCCGAAGAATTTTCATTTCTATGGCGAGCTCCAAACCAGCTATCAGGGCCTCATACTCAGCTTCATTGTTTTTCCGAGGCTCGGTGAGAGCGAAAGAACGCCGTAGGGTTCCCATTGATGGCGTGATGAACACCAATCCTATCCCCGCTTTTACCTCCGGGATGCTTGATTTACTGGAGGTCCTTATCGATGAGGCCCCATCGAAGTAGAGCTCCCAACATGGCTCATCTTCCTCGAGGTGCAGCACTTGTTCGTCGGGTAACTCACAATTTAGCGGGGACCCTTCTGGTATGGGATGAGCAGCGAGAAAGTCTGCAAGAGCTTGCCCTTTTACTGCTTTCTGAGGAGTATAAACTATGTCAAACTCAAGTAGCATGACAGCCCATCTTGCCATTCTGCCGGCTAGGCTTGCTTTAGTCATCAAGTGTTTGAGCGGGTCGACCTTGGAGATCAGCATAACCCGATGAGCCAGCAGATAGTGCCTCAGCTTCTTCACAGCAAATATCAGAGCCAGGCATTGCTTTTCGATTGAGGAATAGTTGTGTTCCACCCCGACTAGAGTTCGACTGAGGTAGTAGAGGGCATTTTCCTTTCCCTCCTCGTTATTCTGGGCGAGGAGCGCACCGAGTGACTCATCTAGCGCGGCAGCGTAGAGAATCAACGGTTTATTTGGAATGGGAGCGGCCAACACTGGAGGGTGCAACAAGTATTGTTTGATGCTTTCGAACGCTGCTTGACATTCGGCATCCCAGATAAAAGGAGCTCCTTTCTTCATGAGCTTTGAGAAGGGCCTACATCTCCCCGATAAATTTGAGATGAACCTCCGTATATAAGCAAGCTTGCCTTGAAAAGATCTTAGCTTCGTCAGACTCTTCGGAGGGGGCATCTCCATGATGGCGTTTATTTTTGATAGGTCAACTTCAATCCCTCGATGCCGAACTATAAAGCCCAGGAATTTTCCCGATGACACGCTAAAAGCGCACTTCAGAGGATTCATCTTCAGATCGTATTCCCTCAGTCTGGTGAGAACAATCCTAAGATCTTGGATGTGGTCGGCCTTGGTTTTAGTCTTAACGACCAGATCATCAACATAACATTCGACGACTTTATGAATTAGGTCATCGAAGATATTGGTCATTGCCCTTTGATATGTAGCACCTGCGTTCTTCAGCCCGAACGGCATTACCTTGTAGCAATATATTCCGATCGAGGTTCGAAATGCTGTGTGTTTCTCATCCTCAGGCGACATCTTGATCTGATTGTACCCAGACGAGCCATCCATAAAGGTGAACAGCTCGTAATTTGAGGTGTCATCGACCATCATTTCCATGACCGGTAGCGGGAAGTCGTCTTTAGGACATGCCTTGTTGAGGTCCCTGAAATCGACACAAACTCGGATCTGCCCATTTTTCTTCTTCACTGGGACTATGCATGCGATCCAGTCCGCATATTTCTCTTCCCTGATGAAGCCGGCATCGATGAGCTTCTTAGTTTCCTCGATGACCTTTTCTTCTAGTTCCCTTCTCATTCTTCGAGGAGCTTGTTTGACTGGCTTAGCATCAGGAGATATAGCCAGCTTATGCACAGCCACTTCAGGGGAAAGGCCTGGCATTTCTTTGTATGTCCACGTGAAGCAGTCGACGAACTCATGCAGCAGGGCAATTATCTGCGCTTTCATTTCCTCTGACAAGAGCGAGCTGATGTAGGTCGGCCTTGGATTATCGGGCGTTCCTAAGTCAATCTTGGTTAGCTCGTCAAAGGTTGCTTGTCCACCATCTTCGAGCTCTTGAGGAGCTTCCTCTGGCTCGGCTATCTCATCATCATCATTTGATCTTTCGCCAGCTTCACCAACATGGATCATGTAGCACGCTCTGGAATCAGGTTGACTGTAACCTATTCCCCGTCTGTCTGGAATTTGTCTATCAATGAGTACTCGGACCTGGGGTGGATGCCATAGCCCTTCGTAAAACTTTGCTTCGGACTCCGTTTGATATAACCGGCATCCGCACTTTTTAAAGTATTCCCTCATCTCGGGCATAGTATCTGGGATTGAGGACGGCTCTTATGCCTCTCTCATAGGGAAGGCACGTGACCGAAAGATCGTCTGGGTGCACAACGGGGTTTGACCCGTAAAACAGGATGCCTTTCTCTCCATTTTTCCTCCCGGGGACGTAGAAAGTTTTCAGCCGGTCCACGGTGGAGACTGACAACGCATCGAGCTCTTTGCACATCTGCTCCGGCACCCTTGTGACGGCTAGGGACCCTTCTGCGATTTCGAAGGTCTCTCGTAGTTTCGCTTGCTGCATGGGGGGCCAATCTGCACAGCTGTTGCACGGCAGGTCCTCTTCTTCTGACTCTTCAGTGTCACTGCCAAGATGAGGGCGGGCTTTGCTGCTAGATGGGCCTTCAGTAATAGATTCGTCCGTATCGCTGCCGAAATGAGGGCGAGTTTTGCGGAAGGATGGACTTCCAGCGTCGGACTCATCAGTGTCGCTGCGGAAATGCGGGCGCACTTGGGTATTTTTGCTTTTGAAAGTGATAGCCGGCGCAGATTTACTTTTGAGTCTTGGGGCCGGTCTATCCTCAGTCAGTTGTGGCTTAGCATTTTGGTGGTTCATAAAGTACCGAGAATCTTCATATCGGACTTCATGCACACCGAACGGCTGGATGTCTCCGTCAATGCATCTTTCTTCGCCATTTTTAGTATACTTCATGCATTGATGGAGAGTTGACGGAATCATGCCATAATCGTGGAGCCATGGCCGCCCCAAAAGAATCTTATAAGACGTGTCGGCGTCGATCACGTATATCTTAGCTTCAGTTTGCAGATCCCCGAATTTGATTGGCAAAGCTATAGACCCCAGAACTTGCTGGCAATTTTGGTTGAAGCCTTGAATGACAATCCTTTCCCTTGACAGGTGTCGGACGTCCATTGACAAACTCTTCAGAGTTCGCAAGTTCATGATGTTCACTGAGGACCCCGGATCAATCAATATGCGATTAATTCGATCTCCGTCGCTGTACCCGGTCACGTAAAGCGGCCGATTATGCTCAGCCGTTCCCAGTAGCAAGTCTTCATCCTTAAATGTGACTGCGGCGGCATGCAAAGCGTGCTGGGCTTCTTTCATATTAATTTCCGCAAAGTGAGCCTGATACCGCTCGGGGTTTTGTAGAGCGTGAATGAGAACATCTCTAAGCTCCTTAGATAGGACCAAGGCGTCATAGATGCTCAGGAGAGACGGAAGCTTCCGGAGATGTGCCAAGACATTATAGTCCACCGAGGAAGGACTTATGTTTTCATCAGCCGGTTCTCTGCCATCTTCTTCATTAGCGACTTGTTTTTCCTTCCCTTTTGGGGTGTTGCCCTGATTTGGCGGTAGGGCCCTGCCGCTTCTGAGCTGGATTTGATTGGCCGTTGTGGCGAGCTCTTCGTCCTCTTCGGGAAAACAGAGCTCCTCTTCCGAGTCGCTGCCAAGATGTATGGCGTAGCAGGTCACTACTGGGATCTCTTCATTGGAGTCTTCTTCTAACTCCTTGTTCATATCAGATTTTTGCATTTTCATACCGCCCAATTTTCGTCACATTACATATCGATAGATACTCTTGAGCCGTGTTTGCTAGTCAATTGCAGGATACAGGTTCTCGGTTCTAAAACGGTGAAATTCATGGAAAACACGAAAAAATCCGGGTTCCTGCCAACCACAGATAAAAACACGGTCTCTGCTCTTCATCCGTATGTTGCCAGATATCAATAGGAAGACAAAAGGTCAAATCAATGTCATTCTCATGCACAAGGCTCAATGGTAGCACAAAATCCAAGAGATCTACGCGGAGCTCGAGGCAAATCATGACAAATCTTGACAAAAAGTCCATCTTTCCCTCAACAGAAATTCTGGAAGAAATATGGAGGTATTTTCAGAAAACATATGAACCAGAAAACAGAAGACAGAAAACCAGGGGACCACAAGAAAGCCCAAGATCCAATTCATCAACAGGGCCGCGGATCCGCGGCCAAAGTGGGGTCCAGGCCGCGGATCCGCGGCCGTACGGGCGCCGCGTGCGCAGAAATTTTGGGGGTATTTTTGTCTTTTCGTTTTTGTTCTGGTGGTTGCCCTAGGTTTCCATTCTCCAGCCTATAAATAGCCCAGAACTTTGTGAAGGAAGGGGGGAATTCTTGTAGTTTCATTTTGCTAAAGTTTAGTGTGTTTCTTCTTCCTCTTCTCACCTCTTCTCCATTAAACTTGTAGTGAGCTTTTGAGTGAAGAGTGATGAATAAAGAAGAACCATTTATTATCATGCTTGTCTCTTTATTTTGTTAAATGTTGTAATTTTAATTCGTTAAGTAGTTGTTGTTATTTCCTTGTTGTTTCTTTCTTCTCTCTTTTTCTTTATCATTCATACGACAATGATACTTACGCTCGATCCTCGCCAAGGTGAGGTCGCAAATAGTTAGTCGTATTCTTCTAATCTCCCTCTTTCTATCTTCCTCTTTTGTGTTGTTTTATTTTTCCGTATTATGATGTGTGAGTAGTTCATTCTTGTTAGGGTAGGATAAGGGAAGTTTGAGAGAAGGAAATCTCTCTCACTCTTTCCTTGCCCAACAGCTTAAATCGACTCCCGTTAATTGAACCACAATCCGCTCCTTACGGCACCCTATCCTACATGATAGCGGTGATTCCGTAGTGAGACCGGTTGTGGTTGGATTAACCGGAGGTTATGGCTAAGAGCCAAGAACGGACGGACAAGCACCAAAAGGAAGACTTATGCGTTGGAAAGCCTAGCTTATACTCGCAAAGTCCTTCCTAGTCGTGCTAATCCCCGTTGTTGCCGATTACCGTAACACCGATATTAAGAGGGGCAACGAAAGATGTGGAGACTCCTAACTCAAACTAACCTAATCCTAACCCTAACATGCTCTCTTTAAATATCAACTCAACACTTAGTTAATCACAAACAAAATCTGAACAACCGGACTTAACTCGTTAAAACACATTGAAAAAGACTCCCATCTCCCTGCGGACGACCCGTACTCAAGACGGTTTCGCTTGTAGCTAGCCGGTTGAGTACGGGTCGTCCGCAGGGAGATGGGAGTCTTTTTCAATGTGTTTTAACGAGTTAAGTCCGGTTGTTCAGATTTTGTTTGTGATTAACTAAGTGTTGAGTTGATATTTAAAGAGAGCATGTTAGGGTTAGGATTAGGTTAGTTTGAGTTAGGAGTCTCCACATCTTTCGTTGCCCCTCTTAATATCGGTGTTACGGTAATCGGCAACAACGGGGATTAGCACGACTAGGAAGGACTTTGCGAGTATAAGCTAGGCTTTCCAACGCATAAGTTTTCCTTTTGGTGCTTGTCCGTCCGTTCTTGGCTCTTAGCCATAACCTCCGGTTAATCCAACCACAACCGGTCTCACTACGGAATCACCGCTATCATGTAGGATAGGGTGCCGTAAGGAGCGGATTGTGGTTCAATCAACGGGAGTCGATTTAAGCTGTTGGGCAAGGAAAGAGTGAGAGAGATTTCCTTCTCTCAAACTTCCCTTATCCTACCCTAACAAGAATGAACTACTCACACATCATAATACGGAAAAATAAAACAACACAAAAGAGGAAGATAGAAAGAGGGAGATTAGAAGAATACGACTAACTATTTGCGACCTCACCTTGGCGAGGATCGAGCGTAAGTATCATTGTCGTATGAATGATAAAGAAAAAGAGAGAAGAAAGAAACAACAAGGAAATAACAACAACTACTTAACGAATTAAAATTACAACATTTAACAAAATAAAGAGACAAGCATGATAATAAATGGTTCTTCTTTATTCATCACTCTTCACTCAAAAGCTCACTACAAGTTTAATGGAGAAGAGGTGAGAAGAGGAAGAAGAAACACACTAAACTTTAGCAAAATGAAACTACAAGAATTCCCCCCTTCCTTCACAAAGTTCTGGGCTATTTATAGGCTGGAGAATGGAAACCTAGGTCAACCACCAGAACAAAAACGAAAAGACAAAAATACCCCCAAAATTTCTGCGCACGCGGCGCCCGTACGGCCGCGGATCCGCGGCCCTGTTGATGAATTGGATCTTGGGCTTTCTTGTGGTCCCCTGGTTTTCTGTCTTCTGTTCTCTGGTTCATAAGTTTTCTGAAAATACCTCCATATTTCTTCCAGAATTTCTGTTGAGGGAAAGGTGGACTTTTTGTCAAGATTTGTCATGATTTGCCTCGAGCTCCACGTAGATCTCTTGGATTTTGTGCTACCATTGAGCCTTGTGCATGAGAATGACATTGATTTGACCTTTTGTCTTCCTATTGATATCTGGCAACATACGGATGAAGAGCAGAGACCGTGTTTTTATCTATGGTTGGCAGGAACCCGGATTTTTTCGTGTTTTCCATGAATTTCACCGTTTTAGAACTGAGAACCTGTATCCTGCAATTGACTAGCAAACACGGCTCAAGAGTATCTACCGATATGCAATGTGACAAAAATTGGGCGGTATGAAAATGCAAAAATCTGATATGAACAAATACCCCCAAACTTATCATTTGCTCGTCCCGAGCTAAGCCAATTTATTCACAAAAAATTTCCTAACCTCACTTTCGTAGGGAACGCGATTGCACTGAGCATGTGCAACAAGCCGTTAAACCTCTAGGTGTCCCTAGTAGGAGGAGTGTTGTCTCCTGAGGGTTTTCAGCGGATACTACCCACAAAATCCGGTCAAGTTGGTTTTGTAAAATAACTAAGTTTCAAACCCTAAAGTTTTGTTTTAGAAAATAACAATTCTATAATCCTAAGTCTAGACTATCGAACCTTTATTTTTCACACCTCGCTTCTTATTTAACTACAGATTTTATATGTCTTTACGTGCAGTGCGTATAGTGTCGTTAAGTTCCCGAAAGGTCGAATAAAGTCATCATGTCGTACAATAAAGGCCAGATAACAATTTTAAAAGGATCACATAAGTTTTATAAAGAGTTAAGCATTTTTCAAGTTTCGTTTTCCAGTAAAGTTTCAACTTCAGAATTTCTATCTTCCATAACAGGAAACTAAGTCGTATTTTTCATTCCACCTTTTTCTTGTTTTCATTTCATACACACCTCTGTGAACGTGCAATAGTCTTTATCATAGAATAAAACCTTCATATCTCCGCTAAATTTTTTATAAAATCCTGTCTTTTATCAAGATTATTCTCACACAAAGAACCGTTAGGAATTTTAACTCGGAGAGAACACTTGCTTGACTTTGTTTTTTAAAACTGGACTTTCTAGGCTTCTTAGCGAGCTTTGGGCCAATGCACCCAAACCAGTTGGTTTTAGGGCATTAGGTGTAGAAACACCCCAGCGGACTTAATTACTCAAGTTACCTAGGTCCAAAAACAAAAGACAGTTTGGCGTGAAAATCAGATGATTTAATACGAACGGAGATATAACCGGCAGTTCAATTATTTTTTGGATAAAAGACGTGTCTAGTGGGTTTGGTGTGTAATCATTCCAATCAAGTTTCAGATGGGTTATTTTTCAGACTTAGCTCCAATTACGACATCAATAACATTCCTTCATATTTGCTTTACTTCATAAACTATTCTTGACATTACTTATTTTAGAACAAACCTATTTGATCCTCAGAAAATCATTTATCTGTTTAAAAGTTTAAACATGAAAGACTTGTCATCTAATTCCCAAAATCTTACGACACGTGTAGTGTGATGTAAAGACGTATATCAGCTATAGTTAACTTCAAAGGAGAGTTATCTTTCAGGTTTTCAAAATCCAAACATAAGATTTAGTTATTCCTATTTTTTCAAACAAAAAACCGTCGAATGTTGAATCAGAGTTCTTCCACAAGCTAACTTAAAAAAGTTTTTATATTTTTTAGAAAATTTTCAAATTTTTATGGATTTTATGGATATTAATATGCAGATGCAAAATATACATATGAATGCGAAGGTAAGAAATGCGTACCGAGCGTACCCCCAAACTTAAACTGGACAGTGTCCTCACCGTCGTTGCATGAAGAGATCAGTTTGAAGGTTCAAAATTGTCGGTTAGCGATATACAATTTTTATTTTATTTTATTTTTTATTTATTTTTTTTAAAGAAAAGAAAAAGAATATACACAAATATATACAAAATGGTTTGTACATACCCCCAAACTTATTTGGAACAGTGTCCACTGTTTTTGGCTGGATAACCGAAGTTTGGAGGTAGGCAGAGGAAGATCATTCAGGGTAAACCGGCTCCTGCAAGAACAGGAGCTCCTCTGTTGGTTCGGCGCTAAGGTACGGTTTGCATCGGTGTCCGTTTACTTTGAAAAGTGAACCGTCCTTTGGATTCTCCAAATCCACAGCGCCCTGCGGATACACATTCCGCACAAAATACGGCCCTTTCCAGCGAGATCTGAGCTTTCCTGGATGGAAGTGAAGTCGGGTGTCGTAAAGCAGTACCTGCTGACCAGGTATGAAGGTTTTGCGCAAAAGGTGTTTATCGTGAAACACCTTCGTTCGATTCTTAACGACAACCGCGTTATCGTAAGCCTCATCCCTAAGCTCGTTCAGTTCGTTCAACTGCAGCTTCCGATGGCTGCCCGCGTCCTCAAGAGACAGATTCAGCTCTTTTATCGCCCAAAATGCGTGATGCTCTATTTCGACAGGAAGGTGGCAGGCTTTTCCGTACACAAGCCGATAGGGAGACATGCCAAGGTCGGTCTTATAAGCGGTTCTAAATGCCCAAAGGGCGTCAGTGAGTTTCAGAGACCAATCCTTACGGTTCTTGGAAACCGTCTTCTCCAGTATCTGCTTGATTTGCCGATTTGAAACTTCGGCCTGCCCGCAGGTTTGGGGGTGGTAGGGCGTAGAGAGCTTATGATTAATGGAATATTTCCGCATCAAGGCCTCGAAAGTCCTATTGCAGAAATGACTTCCATTGTCGCTAATGATCGCTCGAGGGTGGCCAAACCGGGAGAAAATGTTTTCTTTAAGAAACCTAACGACAACCTTGTTGTCGTTAGTCCGGCTCGGCACAGCCTCGACCCATTTAGAGACGTAATCAACAGCTAGAAGGATGTACAAGTTCCCGAAAGAGCTGGGAAACGGCCCCATGAAATCTATCCCCCAAACATCGAAAATCTCCACAACCAAGATCGGTTGGAGCGGCATCTCGTTCCTCCGGGATATCCGGCCCATGTGTTGGCACCGGGAGCAAGTCTTGCAATAGTCGTGAGCGTCTTTGAAAAGTTGTGGCCAGTAGAAACCACATTGCAAGATCTTCTCAGCTGTCTTTCTGGGCCCAAAATGCCCGCCACACGCTTGATCATGGCAAAATGACAGCACACTCTTGAATTCCTCGTCAGGGACACACCAACGAATAATCTGGTCGGGACAGTACTTGAACAAGTAGGGTTCGTCCCAGTAAAAGTGTTTTACTTGGGATAAGAAGCGAAGTCTGTCCTGACTCGACCATTCAGTCGGTAGTAATCCCGTGGCCAAATAGTTCACAATATCTGCGAACCAGGGTTCGCACGATACTGTCAAGAGTTGTTCATCCGGGAAAACGTCGTTAATCGGGATTGGAAGCGAAGGCGAAGAAGGAAGTCGTGAGAGATGATCGGCAACTACGTTTTCACATCCTCGTTTGTCCTTAATGACAAGGTCAAACTCTTGAAGCAAGAGGATCCAACGTATTAACCGAGATTTCGCATCTTTCTTCGCAAAAAGATGGCGCAGAGCAGAATGGTCAGTGTAGACAATGACTGGAGAGCCGATGAGGTAGGGCCTAAACTTTTCTAAAGCAAATACAACAGCTAAGAATTCCTTCTCAGTTGTTGTATAATTGAGTTGTGCGTCGTTCAGGGTTCGGCTCGCATAATAGATTACGTGCGGCATCTTGTTGATGTGCTGTCCAAGGATAGCACCGATGGCAAAGTCGGATGCATCGCACATAATCTCGAATGGGTGCGTCCAGTCAGGTGAGGAAAGAACGGGAGCAGAAGTGAGTGAGCGTTTCAGTGACTCGAAGGCAGTCACACAGCTCGAGTTGAAGTCGAAAGGCGTATCCTTGGCCAGCAAAAGAGTCAAGGGCCTAGCAATCTTGCTAAAGTCCTTGATAAACCGTCTATAAAAACCGGCATGGCCAAGGAAGGCTCGGATATCTCTGACGCATCGGGGAGGAGGCAGATTGGAAATGACTTCAATCTTTGCTTTGTCAACCTCTATGCCATTTTACGAGATGATATGTCCTAAGACAATACCTTCGCGCACCATGAAGTGGCATTTCTCCCAGTTCAAAGTGAGATTCTTGTCCTTACATCGGGTAAGGACAGCGTCAAGATGCAGCAAACACTCGTCAAAGGAGTCGCCGAAGATGGAGAAGTCATCCATGAAAATCTCCAGAAATTTTTCCATCATGTCAGAGAAAATTCCCATCATACACCGCTGGAAGGTAGCGGGTGCATTGCATAACCCAAAGGGCATGCGTCGATATGCAAACGTGCCGAAAGGACAAGTGAAAGTGGTCTTGTCCTGGTCTTTTTCGGCGATGGGAATTTGATTATAGCCGGAGTAGCCATCAAGAAAGCAGTAGTACTCGTGTCCGGCCAATCATTCAAGCATCTGGTCAATGAAAGGTAGCGGAAAGTGGTCTTTCCGCGTTGCGGCGTTGAGTTTTCTGTAATCAATGCAAACTCGCCACCCAGTTTGGGTGCGAGTAGGGATTAACTCGTTCGCCTCGTTGGTTATGACCGTGATGCCCGACTTCTTGGGGACAACGTGAATGGGGCTAACCCACTGGCTATCAGAGATAGGGTAAATGATACCACTATCTAGACATTTGACGATCTCCTTCTTCACAGCCTCCTTCATGACTGGATTAAGACGTCTTTGTGGATCCCGGGCTGGTTTGGCATCATCCATCAGATGAATGTGATGCTCAACGATGAGGGGACTAATCCCCTTGATGTCCGCCATGGACCAGCCAAAAGCTTGCCTATTGCTGTGCAAGACCGCGAGAAGGGCTTTCTCTTGCTCGGGAGCTAGAGAAGCCGAGATGATGACAGGAAGGGTCTCGTTCTCACCTAAGTAGGCGTACTTAAGGTGAGACGACAAAGGCTTGAGTTCGAGCGTTGGAGGTGAAATGATGGAAGGCAAGACTGGTGCAAAGGTCTCGAACTCAAAGGACTCCAGCAAAGGTTCAAAGCGAGTGTAGGCAACCGAGTTGGATGGTTCAGGTAACTCATCCGGAAAGTCGAAAGATTCAAACTCGGGTTGTGCGCGGCTAAGATCGTTCAAGAACGTGAAACACTCGTATTCGTTGTCGGGCGCAGAAACAGCAGCAGGTTCGAAGAGAAACGCACTAGTGGCGTCAAGATTATTGTGTTCAAACATAAACTCCTCGAATTCACACTCTTCGGGGGTGATCTCCTGGATCGAGCAGACGTCCAGTATATGAGCATTAGGTTCGGCGGGCTGATTCCCCAACCTAAAAATGTTGAGTTCAATCGTCATATTTCCAAAAGAGAGGTTCATCGAACCATTGCGACAATTGATCACAGCATTTGAGGTTGCGAGAAATGGTCGACCGAGTATCACCGGAATTTGATTCCGGGGGTTAGCTACAGGCTGTGTATCTAATACAATGAAGTCAACGGGGAATATGAAGTCCCCGACTCTTATCAACACATCCTCTAGCTCACCCCTAGGGTGGGTGATCGATCGGTCGGCCATTTGGAGAGTGCAGTGTGTGGGTTTCAGCTCTCCGACGCCTAATTGCTCGTATACTGAATACGGAAGCAAGTTAACACTGGCACCAAGATCTAATAGTGCGCGGTTTATGTTCTTATCCCCAATAGTAATTGAAATCGTAGGACAGCCAGGGTCCTTCCGTTTTTGTGGTAAAGATTGGGTAAGGGCATCACTCACAGCACTAGCCAAGAAAACTTTCTTGGGTACCTGAGACTTCCTCTTTTTCGTGCACAAGTCCTTTAAGATTTTCGCGTAAGATGGGACTTGTTGGACAGCATCTAAAAGAGGAATGTTAATGTTAACTTGCTTGAATAACTCCAAAATCTTCTCCATTTGTGGATTTTGTTTGTTAGACCTCAACCGGTTTGGAAATGGAACATTTTGAAAATTGGTTGAGTCTAATGCTGGAGGAGGAGATTTTGGAGTTGGAACGGATCCCAGAATAGGTGTTTTCGTGGAGTGAGAAGTGGGTCCGTTCAGAGCAGAAGAAGAGGAAGGAGAGCCTGTTGAAGAATGGAGAATAGGCTCAGAAGACGAAGAAGAAGAAGAAGAAGAAGAAGAAGCGGCCGGGGTGTCATCGTTGATTTGCTTGCCAATGTTGTTTTGCAGCATCCTTCCCGATCTCAGTGTAGTCACGGCACTCACATTATGGTTTTGTTGTTCAAGAGCAACAAGTGCATTATGTGGGTGACCGGGATTTGGAAGTGGCTGGGACGGGAGCTTCCCCTTCTCTCGCTCGCTCAAGGCCGCGTTCAGCTGTGCAATCTGGGCCTCGATGGTCTTGATGCTTTGCCCGTGTGCGGCAGTGTGTTGCACTAAGGATTGAATCGAAGACTGGATGTTGGCGGTGGATTGAGTCGATTGTTTAACAAACGCCTCCAGACTTCGCTCGAGCGAGGAAACCTTATCAGTGTTTGACGGAACAAAGTTGTTTGGTGGAAAAGAGTTGTTGGGTGCAAAGTTGTTCGTCTGGTTTTGGAAAGGTTGGGGTTGGAAGGGCTGCTGATATTGATGCTGAGTTTGTTGTTGCGCTTGTTGTTGCGGCGGAGGGGCCCTTTGGAAATTGTTGCCCTGGAATTGATTCCGATTCTGATTCCAGGCGAAATTAGGGTGGTTCCTCCAACCGGGATTGTAGGTGGAAGAGTATGGATCATTCCTCGGTCTTTGCTGGAAGGCAGCATTAACCTGATCCTGTCCTTGCGGGGGTGGATTGTAAAGACACTCTTCGGTCAAGTGAGAAGGATCGGAACAACAAGCGCAGATGGTACGAAGGGGGAGAACAGGGGCAGGGGCAGAAGCAGAAAATTTGCTCTCTATTGCTTCAAGCTTTCTTGTTATAGCAGCCATTTCAGCTTTCATCGCAATAGAGACGTCAAGTTGGTGGATTCCTACCCTAGACTGACCGGTAGAAGTGGAGGTAGAAGAAGAAGAAGTCGGTCTGGTGCTCTCCCACTGTAGCGTTTGCTCCGCAAGATCGTCAAAGAACTGCCACGCTTCCTCGTCAGATTTCGATAGGAAGTGGCCCTGACAGATGGTTTCCAGCAACTGCTTCGTTGCTGGGTTCAGTCCCTCGTATAAGGTTTGGCAGAGTTGCCATTTCTCTATACCGTGGTGAGGACACTGAACAAGAAGGTCTTTGTACCGGTCAAAGCACTTCCAGAAGGGTTCAGAAGGAAGTTGGGAGAATTGGTTGATTTCATTTCGAATTCTTGCGGTCTTATGATTTGGATAGAATTTTTTCAGAAACGCTTTAACAAACTCGTCCCAGCTGGTGATTGAGTGGGAAGCGGTGCTATACAGCCATTTTTCAGCGAGATCGCATAAAGTGAACGGAATAACCCGTAGACGTATAGCATCGTCCGACAGCTGGGTTGTTTTCATCATGGCACAGACGTTTTGAAATTTGTTGATGAAGATATAGGCATCTTCAGATTCAAGCCCATGAAAACGTGGAAGCATGTTGATGAAATGGGGCTTAATTTCAAAGTTGTCCCCATTGGCCGGAGGAAGAGAAAGGCAGGTGGGAAGTGCAGAACGGATGGGGTAGAAACGATCCTGGAGCGCAATTCGCTGCGGCGCTACAACAGGCGGAGGTGGTGGGAGATTGGTCTCCGTAGGAAGTGGAGCCAATCCAGCGGTGGTCAAAGAGATGTTCGGATTAAATCCCGACATCGCAGAAGAAGAGGTTGGTGAAGGTGAAGGTGAAGATGTATGAACAGAATTCCGGTCAACGTCGGAGTTGGCCGGCAAAGGAAGGGGTGAAAGAGGAGTGGACGGAGTATCGACTTCGGAGTCGATCGCGTAGTCGGTCGCGACTAACGTAACGCGGACTAGACGGGCGCTAGTGTCCCGAGTCCAAGCGGACATACACTAAACGAGTTTAGTATAGTCAAAGCGGAGAAGGTGAGGGTAGGAAAACGTCAATGGAGAAAGGCGATGGGTGAAAATGGATTTGGCGACAAAAGGGCAAGTTTTTATAAAAGTTTTTGATTTTTTCTTTTTTTTTTCTTTTTTCTTTTTTTTAGAAAGATTTTTACAGAAATATGTACGGAAATACGGCTTAAGCAATCACAAACAAGATATGCACAATCACACCTAGATCTAGGGTAACCTAGGTCTACTAGACCTGCTCCTGAACTTGATTGTCGAAGTTAAACAGTGTCGAGAAACAGGCTTAAAAATACACTGATCACGAGGCCAGGTAAGTGCAGAGATAAGGGGAGGTTGTCCAACGCTTTCGCGAAGTTCCTTAATTAAATAACCCTTTCTCTTTCGGCGGTTGCGCCTTTAACACTTTCCTAGACACCCCGTAAACAATATACGGTTAAGCGAGGTTCTAAACACGGTTTATCTTCTCCTAATGAGCGCGAAGTCCTTAGGGCTGAAGTCTAGTATTTTTTAATTTACAATGGACAATGCATATGCTTTAGTGATTTTTGGGGTCCTGGGAAGGGTGATGAAATCCCCACCCAATCTGGATTGGTTTCAAGCCCCTTAAGTCCGTATTAAAGAATGCAAAACAGTAACAAATCAACTGCAAACAATTTTTTTTTTATTTGCGGCGCAAAGAATCCTGCACAAGAACAGTTTATTGAAAGGGGGAGAAGAGTTTGCGCAAAGAAGGCTGCAGAAAACACAGTTCAGTGGAGTTCAGAGGAGAGGGGAGAGGCAGAGAGACTTACAGAGAAAAGATGGCAGCCCAAAGCCACCAAATGGCCGTGGATCCGCGGCCTAAGCCCTATATTGCCGCGGATCCGCGGCAGGAATGAGGAATTGGGGCTTCGTTTTTCTGTGGTGACCTCCTGTTGGTGTCTTCTGCCTGTCTGGATGTGTGGAATTCTGATATGCTCACTGTATATGCTCCAGATTTTTACAGTAGACCGGATGCTTCGTTTTTGTCCGTCGCGGTGTAGCCGCGAACTGTGGGTCTATCTTCCCACGTCTTTGGCACTGTACTTGAACTCCGTATGTTCAACGTCCTTGGCGTCGATCTTGAACTTCGTATTTTCCTGCACACTTGCACAAAAACTAATCAAGAATAACAAGATGGTTTCTTTTACAAGGTATATATTTTTTTTCGTTTTTTCTTTTTTTTTTATACTTACAAATTAACCCGAAATTACACAAAGAAATAAACTACCGTCTCCCCGGCAACGGCGCCATTTGATTTCAGCCGCTTGTACAGGGAAGAACTCCTTCAATTGAATCAATGTTCTTTCCTTTTGTTCATATTCTTCGAGGGAATCGATATATTTTTGAATGGTCGATTTCCCTGCAGACTCTTTTTCGCGCCGAGCTGCACTTCTCTTCTTCTCGAGCTTCTTGGATTTTGAGCCTGATGGAGCCGCATTGGCAGCTGGACTGGTAGGCTTCTTCTGTCCTTCCCATTCCATCCTGGGCTCTTTCTGAAGTAGCTTTAGCATCTTCTTCGTCTTATTAGATATCTGCATACTCCACAGAGGCCGCGATGAGTCAGTTTCGTTTGTCAGGGCAGCAGGTTCAGCTGTCTGCTCCCAGAAGGCTTCAACTTCTGTCTATATAAAGTTGGCGGTTGCAACTTGATTGTTCACCAACACGCTTTTGGACAGCTCGATCTCTCCAGCCTTGTACTGCTTCTCGACCCAGTCTTTGAAGATATAGCAATCCTCGATCGCATGGCTCACTACTCGGTGGTACGGGCAATACAGAGGATTGTCGGTCATTTTTGCTTCTTGGGGTCTTTTCGACTCCGGCAATTGTAGGCCGTTGTTCAAGGCATCTTTAAATATCCTGCGGACCTTGTCCCTTCTGAAAGAGTAAACCTTGTTCTTTTTCTCCTCTAGGGAGGGCCCATCTCCTCCCAGCAATGGCTTTCGAGACCGGTTAGTTTTGGATTCGGCCGCCCTTCGCTTTTCTTCATTGTCGGACGCATTGAAGACATTGGTACTACTGGAACTCCCGCTTCTACGGCTGTCGTCCCGCTTGCTTTTCCAAGTTTTGTCTTTCTGAGAGTCCGGCGGGGATTCTTTCTTCGAGCGTTCCAGTATTTGGACTTTCTTGGTTAGCTCCTGAAATGTCTTGAGGCCAGCTGTACACAAGAATGGGACCATCCAATTGCTGAGGTTCCCAATGAGAAGGCTGATGGACTGGTCCTGCTCCAGCGGCGGTTCGCACTTGACCGTGAGATTACGCCATCGGGCGATAAAGTCAGTGTTGCTTTCATTCTTCCCCGGCTTGGTCCTCACAAGGTCGGCAATGGAGATTTTATCACTAACGCTCATGAACCTTTGCCGGAACAGAGACTCCATTTGGGCAAAGGTAATGATGGACCCGTCTGGTATGCTCGCGTACCAGTCGAAAGCGACACCGGTCAAGCTGTTGACAAACTGACGAAGAAGGAGCGCGTCATTTCCCCCTGTATTTCCGCATGATGCTTTGAAGTGGGCAACGTGCTGATTTGCATTCCCCGTTCCATCAAATCTTCCGAACTTAGGAATGACGTAGCCGCTTGGGAACTCAATCAGATCGTACTGCGCGGGGTATGGCCGCCCACTACTGCCGATTTCTTTCTGGGCTTCAGCTTCGGCCACCAATGTTTTAACCTTGCTGGTGACCAAATCCATTATCCGATCCTGTGTTAGCGGGATAGTGCTATCTGGGGCCAAGGCGTCCCCAGAAGCGGAGTGTGGCCGGCTTTCATGTGGCTCGACCAGTCTTGGACCCGAAGGAACAGGCATTGGCTGCCTCGGATTGTCATCACCCGGCTGATTAGTAGTGGCTTGTGCTTGATTGGGAGGCGCTCGAGTAATTTGAGCCGTTAGCTGCATCACCACGTTCGTTAAGTCGTCAATCTTCGAATAGAGCTTGGCCATCTCTTTATCTTTGCTCCTGAGCTGTTTTCGAAGCTCTTGAAGCAGCTCTTGCTCCGCAGTCCTCGGGCGGAAAGTCGGCTCTTCCTCGCTGTCCGAGCTTGACTCTACATGGACCGAGGGGTCTTTCTGCCTATCATCCTCATCGAGAGGGTTTTCTTCATCCAGCGGGGGCGGCTGTTCTTGGGCAGCGGCAACTACATTCAGGCTAGATTGGGCTTGGGATGTGGTGGCCCCATCCTTGCTTTTGCTGCGAAGGTTGTCGCTGGGCCGCCCGCCCGCCATATAGACCGTATGGATGATATATCCGGCCATCTTTCTATCATTGGCAGCTGATTTCACGGATCGCTGTCTTGACCCCCTTGTTTCTGTAGCTGGTAGTCGATTGAAGGCGGCTGGCCTAACCAGTTTCTCGAATGGTGCTGGCGCTTTTCTTCTGGGTTTACCCCGCTGATTTCGTGCGGCACAGAGTGCTTGATAGACTCTTGAAGAGACAGTGTCATACTTTTTCTGTTGGGGCTGGGACACGTCTCTTTGTGGCACTGTTCGGACCGCTGTCTTCTTGATTCTGGCGGTCATGGCATTTTTCTGAACCCACTTCAGAGGCTCGAAGGAATTGCTGATTCTTACGTCCGACTCAGCCGTCATCGTCGGGCAACCCTGCACTTGGAACTTCACACGATTCTATTTGGCCGAAGCCTTGGCCCTCTTGTTGGCTCGATACCTGAGCCGCTTCTGCCTTAACTTTTCTGTTCTAAGCACCTGGCAGACTTCAGCTCTTTGGGAAGACGCCGCGGACCGGGCAATGGAGGGCCTTGGAGATACGCTTGATTGTGCATTTGTTAGAGTCATCGCCTGAGCTCGTCCACCACATTTGATGTTGCCCTTCGTACCGGAAGTCTTGCCCCCAGCTGGAGCGCCAGAGAGCCGTTCAGACACCGTTTTAAGTTTCGGTTGTGGTGCCTTCGCGATCACGACATTCGGCCTCTTGCCCCTTGAGACCGGCTTGGCCACCTGTTCTACCGGGATCTCCGCCAGATGAGCGCTTCCGGCAGGGTAGATGATGACGGAGCCGAACTGGCGGGGCGTTCCTCCCACTGTCGACTGAGGCTTGCGGGGAGAACCACACGAGCGTTGATCTTGACCACGTACGGAATCGGGGTCACGTTGGAAGCTGAATTCGTCTGGGGAGACATTGTCGTCGAAGGTTGATTGCTTGAAAATCTGCATGAAAAAGCATTATTTTTAGTATAAATACAGATATGTATATTTATTGAGTTCGCATGAACGTTTAACCCGAAATATGGGAGGAGAGATTGGTCCCACCGGGCGTGCCAGAATCTGTAGGGTGTTTTTCGTCACCCCATTGAGATGGGAATACGCGCACGCTTCTCAGGCGTACTACAGATTCCCCCTGCCTAGGGTAGGCCGGGGTTTAATGATTGTGGGGATCCGAATCTCCGGCAGCCGCGGACTAAGCTGCCGTTAATTACCCCTCGCCTTTGGGGCGAGGGAACCTCCGATTAACGGGTTAAACTGGTCATGCGAACTCAATGTGCAGTGTACGTGTGTTTTGTTTTGAAAGGGGTTTTTGGATATATCGGGAGCCACGCAAAGTTTTTACGAAAATTTTTTTGAGGGGGAAAGTGTCGCGGAGTATATGTATGTGTACATTTGTATACATATGTATATATGTAAAAAAGGGGGAAAAAGACATCCAAAGGATGCGTGGGGCCAGCGCCTGGGCGCTTGAGCGCAAGTACGCCACGTGTCGGCACGTGGGCGCTTTGCGCTCGAGCGCAGAGCGCTGGAGCGCAACGCGCTGGAGCGCAACGCGCCACGTGTCGGCACGTGGGCGCTTTGCGCTCGAGCGCTGGAGCGCAAGCGCGCCACGTGTCGGCACGTGGGCGCTTTGCGCTCGAGCGCAGAGCGCAAGCACGCTAGAGCGCAAGCGCGCCACGTGTCGGCACGTGGGCGCTTTGCGCTCGAGCGCGAGGCGCTGGAGCGCAAGCGCGCCACGTGTCGGCACGTGGGCGTTTTGCGCTAGAGCGCAGTGCGCTGGAGCGCAAGCGCGCCACGTGTCGGCACGTGGGCGCTTTGCGCTCGAGCGCTAGCGCACCAGCGAGGAAAAAATGGGGTTTTTAGCCCCGGAAATTCTCTAAAGAGAAAATAGGGTGGAGTTAAACTCCTAAGATGCTTTGGGTTAAGGAAATGGGTCCTTCTTCTTCCTTTGCTGGCCGGATCTTAGAGAAAAAGAGATGTGAGTTTAAAAAAATCTTTTCTTTTGAGATCTGATGGCAGATCTGAGTTCTCCTTAATGGGTTTTGTGGTGGAAAACTATTTAGTTTTGAAAAAGGAAGAGTAAAACTCTTAATTTAATTCAAAAGAAAGAAGAAGGTTTTGGAACCTTGAAGAAGGAAGAAAGATCTCAGATCTGAAACTTTTTTTTTGGAGAGAGAAAAGTTGTTGAGATATTTCATTATCCTTGCCTTTATAGGCTATACACTTTATACATAGCCCCTTGGGCTTCACAAAATGGCATTTTGCCTATCCCATGGCTCATGTGCCATTTCTTTTTGCACATAAGCCATGGGCTTTACAAAAATTTGGCTTCATGCCTATTTTTCTTACATTTATCCATAAAATAAAATAAAAGAAATACAACAAAATTATTTATTACAAATTTTTTTATCTTGGTATGGGGGGAGGCCGGCCGCTTCATGTTCTGGCTCGACCCGGGCATGGGCCCACTGGATCTGGGCTTGGGCCCACTTGGCTTGGGGTTGACTTTGATTTTGACTTGGTCAACCGGGGTGTAAATTTTTACCCCAACAGCCACGTGGCACTCTGTCGGACTAATTAATGCAGCGCATTATTAAAGGGCAGAGCCCAATTAAGAGACCCAATGGACCAAAACAAATGCTCTGCATTATAAAAAAGGGGACAGAGCCCAATTTAAAAAGCCTAACAGGCCAGAATAAAATGCAGTGCAGGGGCAGAGCCCTAATAAAGGCCTAATAGGCCAAATGCAAATAAAATGTTGAACATTTTCAACTGGACTTAGCCCAATTCTGGCCGTAAGTCCTCAAATTAAATTGAACTGAGCACAAATGCTCTCTCAAATCAATTTACACCCGGTTCAAGGGTACATCTCTGAACTCCTCTGATATTTGTCGTTGTAATCCTTCAACGTCGTCAGAAAGGTGACGGGTCCCGACAACCACACATTGATACAGACTAATGTGTCCTTAAACTCAAGGACTAATGCGTCCTTAAACTCACGGACTAATGCGTCCTTAAACTCGCGGACTAATGCGTCCTTAAACCAGTATTCGTCCCCAAAATGGGAATGATGGACCATTATGTCCCTAAACTGGAACAATAGAGCCCAAATGCTCTTTTGTCGGATCTAAACGATCCCGTTAAGTTGATCTTAGTCTTAAATTAGACTAACGTATCCTTAACAAATGTTTAAGTTGATCTTAGCCTCAAATAGGGCTAACGTATCTTTAAACCCTCAAAAAGATTTTAGTCCCAAATTGGACTATAGGTCTCCCAACCAACTTTGGTTCAAGGGTACATCTCTGAACTCCTCTGATATCTGTCGTTGTAATCCTTCAATGTCGTCAGAGAGGTGATGGGTCCCGACGGCCATACATGTAATGGACCACCATGTCCCTAAACTGGAACGATAGAGCCTCCAAATGCTCTTTTGTCGGATCTAAACGACCCCGTTAAGTCGATCTTAGTCTGGAAATTAGGCTAACGTATCGATACGGACTGTGGGGTCCTTAAACTCATGAACTTAAGCGTCCTTAAACCAAAAATACGGACTGTGGGGTCCTTACACTCATGGACTTAGGCGTCCTTAAACCAAACTTACGGATTGTGGGGTCCTTAAACTCATGGACTAATGCGTCCTTAAACTAAGATCCATCCCCAAAACGGGAATGTTGGACCACCATGTCCCTAAACTGGAACAATAGAGCCCCCAAATGCTCTTTTGTCGGATCTAAATGATCCCGTTTAAGTTGATCTTAGCCTCAAATATGGCTAACGTATCCTTAAACCTTCAAACAGACTTTAGTCCCAAATTGGACTATAGACCCCTCAATCGACTTTAGTTCAAGGGTACATCTCTGAACTCCTCTGACACCTGTCGTTGTAATCCTTCAACGACGTCAAAGAGGTGACGGGTCCCGACGGCCATACATGCATTGGACCACCATGTCCCTAAACTGGAACGATAGAGCCTCCAAATGCTCTTTTGTCGGATCTAAACGATCCCGTTAAGTCGATCTTAGTCTGGAAATTAGGCTAACGTATCCTTAACGAACGTTTAAGTTGATCTTAGCCTCAATATGGCTAACGTATCCTTAAACTAAAACTCCAAACCCAAATCTAAGTAAATACGGATTTGGACTAATCTACGTCCTACGGGCGACGGCATAACTTAGTCTCCGTATACAATCCACGGGCATCCACAAACAAAACAAATAAACACGACACGAAGTGAAATTCTGGAGAAGGAGAAAGTTGTTACTGCGATGCGGTAGCGTAATTAACTGCAGGGGCTTGCGCCTGCAGGGAAGAGTGTTCCTACAATCAAAAACCCCTCAAGCGAGGGGGAATCTGACGAAGTCTGCTACATCGGCCGCATCCGTCCAAACCTCCGATACACGGTGCCATAAATCAACTTGGCATCTTTGGAGAGGTGGACGGATAAAACCAAATAGCATCTGCCCCGAATCACAGGCAAGACGTCCATGTCCTGGCCGCCGTTCGGAGGGGAACAGATTCTGGCACGCCCGGTGGGACCTTTTCCTCTTTCCACTCCACACTTCGTGTGTCATGTTTTTCCCGTGATCAAATAATCGCGGTGTATATCTCGTGGTTGCCCTTAGAGGAGTGGATACTGAAGTCGGCGCTTCGTCTTTATGAAGAATGGCGTTTGTTCCGACCTTAGCAATACAGGCTCTGTCATATCTGGTGGAGTCAAGTACGGGCCACTTGCAGGCTCAAATCTCTGCAATCCGGCTCTTCAAGAAATCAACGGGCTTCTTTTTGGGTCGATGCTCCCACCTCCCACCCTCGGTGCCTCAACGCCGATGGAGGAAGCCCAGAGGATATCTGTCGTCTACAGGCGGGCTCCCCAAGCGGCAGCTTTACCGACAGAATCGGTCCTCAAACAACTGGCACATGCCAAAGACCAAGGTCGACGCAGGGGGCAAAATATTCCAGCTCTTCAAGAAATCAATGGCTTCAAACTGCACTAACTGCAACAGCAACTCTCGCTCTGTCCCATATGGAGGAGTAACCTACGGGCCACAAGCGGCCTCCCTTTTCACTGTGCCAGTGGAGCAGGTAACTCAAGCCACCACTGAGCTATTCTTCGGGATCATGCTACCGCCAACGAGCTTCAGCGCTCCTGTACCATCGCAAGAAGCTCCCGAAAAGTCGTTTTTCAGCGCTCCTGTGCTTATTTACGCCTTACTTTGCATTATACTATATATAAGCACTCACAAAAAAAATTGTGATAATAAAAGAGTAGAAAGTGAAAAATTATATTTAAAAGATAGGAATAATTTAAGAAAAACAAGAAAATTAGATGTTTTCTTAAATGAAACTAGTAATAAGTAGTTATGAGCTGTTGTCCCAAGGGTTGGTAAGATGAAGGAAATTACTAATCTGAGGATAAAAATAAACCTGAAAAATAGTTCCTATTCTGAAAGCCAAACATTTGAACGCTGATACCCTACTATACGCACTTACACACATCTTGAAACTCGGGATAGTAGAGGATACCTTGAAATACTCTTGTTTAAAAGCCAAAGTATGAAGAAAATAAAAGTGGAGAATAAAAGATAAAATGGCGAAAAGAAAAATGAACACTGGTTTTGTTATCACGGAGGCAGCAATAAAAAAATATAGCGAGGGTGCTTTATCACCTAGTACCTTAGACCAACTGGTTTGGGAGCCACTGCTAAGCCTTAGGTGTTGGAAGACGAGGAAAAACACCTAATTAGCAAGCACATGAGTAATCGGTCGGTTAGTACCTCAAGAAGTATTAACGGTCGCATGAAGAATGTGTGAGCAAATTCCATCTAAATATCTATTAAAAAGTACTAAGGTAGATGGACAGGAGTATGATTGCTTGAATTGAATTCTCTGAGTGTAGGGATTTCCAGTTCACACACGTAGGGGTATATGATCAATGTTTGGAAGAAAGGTAGGAATGAAAGCTAAAGGCGATGTTTTATTGAGGGATAATGTGATTTCTAACATTTTTTCATGACCATTAAGATAGGGCTCATAGCAACTGAAAAGCCGGTATAGTTGAAAACTCTTATTTTCAAGTTCTTTCTTTTATAGTTCTTATCTTCATATAACTTTCACCATATCTCTTTTATTATAGGATTTTGTGGGTGTAATCCGCTGAAAACCCTCAGGAGACAACACTCCTCCTACTAGGGATATACCACTGGCGCCGAGTAAGAAAGGCTGGGGGCAACTCTCCTTCTGGATTGACTCCGCCGGCTCCAACGGTGGAAATTGATGCTGCTGTTCCAACTGGGAACAGTTTTGAACCACTTAAGAGGGTACGCAAGAACTCTTCGACGGCCGTGCTAAAAAGATCTCCTCCATCTATGGAGAGCGCTACAAGGGTGAAGCCGGAACAACCCCCTCAACGGCTGTCCTCTAAAATCTACAAGGTCTGGCGTCAAGTCCAAGACTCGGTAATTGATCAAGATTATCTCCGCCGATAGAAAAAGATGAAGATTCGGCAGGAGAAGGACTACTCTGTCAAGCCAGAAAAAGCAACAGCTGGCTGGGTGCCCACTGCAACGGCCCCCTCAACTCCAACCACTCAAAAGAAAAGGAGGCCGCAAAAAGCCCCTGTGAACATGGCGAACCGTAAACGTGCTAAGCACAAACACCCCAAATCTGGGGGCATGGTGGTGCACACTGTTTATATGGCTTCCGGAAAGGAGGAAAGCCGTGCTTCGATGAGTCACCGACCGCTCACCCGATCCGTGACGAAAGCCTAGGAGCAGCTACAGAAGCTTCAGGAGATGATGATTGCAATGGCCGCACTCACCAGGCCAAAAGAAAGCTTGGAGGCATCATCAGAACAACGGTACGAACAAGAAACTGACGCTGACTTTCTACGCAGAGTCCTCGAAAAGAAGGACAAAGAAGCCGCAGAGCAAGCGGCTAACATAAAACAAATGGCGCTCCTCTTCCAAAATATGGTAGGGATGATGTTACAGCCGGATTCTCCAGCTGATGACCATCCAATCATTGTTGAAGACGACAGAGGAGAAACATCGAATCCTCTGCCGGCTCTTTCAGCAGCCAAGGAGGAAACAATCTCTAAGGCCGCACTGGATGATTATATTGCCCAACAAATACGGGTACACCAGGCAAATGAAAGCAGGATCAAGATAAGGAAACGATTCGCCAAAGCTATATCAATAGGGATGAGGCTGCCCTCTTTCAGAGAAAATTCTCCCGGTAGTATACATCTTGATGAAGCGGACGTGCATCCTAACTTCTGCTTATTTCATCAGAAAATCACATATCCTACTGAAGACTGCAACTCCTTTAAGTGTTGGTGGTAAGGGTACGTCACCCAAAAGCAACACTTCAACAGGACAAAGCGTGAAGCTCGTAGACATCAGAAAAATGCGACAGATGAGCGCAAAAGAGCCGCCGCCGACTGTCACATAGCCGACACCAAGGGATCGCAAGTTATCACCTTTGGAAGCGACTCTGACGAAGAAGCCGCCCTCAACCCTCTCCTCAAGGAATCCATTTCAAAAATGAAAGAATTGAGAAGTTGCGAGAACATTCAGCCGTGCAATCGCACGCTACCCGGAAAAATTCTCGGCCCCGCAAACAAAGGATCGAGCAAAAAAGATCAAGGGAAGGGAAAAATAGCCCTCGTAGCCAACACTCAACAGCAATCGAGTGGCCCTAGACCGGTTGTTTGCCGAAACAACAAGCGGCAACCCCTCCATGAAAAGTTGAAACGTCCTTACTCATTTCCCCAGGATGAAACAAGGAGACTGTTCGAACTAGCAGTGCGCAACAGCCTTATTACTCTACCGGAGCCGAAACAACAGCTACAACTGAATGATGTCAACAATCCTAATTACTGCCCTTACCATCAAGTATTGGGCCATCCGATCGAAAACTGCTACGTTTTCAAAAACTGGGTTGAAGACCAATACCAACAGGGCAAGTTCGCGTTGTCCGAAAACTGGAAGGTGAGCCCGCCACAACCACATGCTCCGAGAAAGATGGATATGCCGGGGGCATCATGCTCATTCATAGGGAAATCCCCATAGACCGAAAATTCAGTAAACTAGAGATTCGCCTCAGATACGGTGACGGCGGACCGAAACGTCTTTAAACTAATGACGGACCACTACGTCCTAAAACTAGCTGCGGACCGAAACGTCTTTAAACTACTATCGCGGCATCCTCAGGCTGACGTGATAAAAATAAAATAAAATAAAAAAAATAATAAATAAAAAAAATAATAATAATAATAATAATAACGGTATGTCCATAAGCAAAATGGGTACGGATGAAAACCCGAAAGGGCTCCGTGAGTAAAAACAGCAGGGCTACCGGCGAGTGTTCGTGATAACCCGAAAGGGCGCGACCTCGTTAAAAAAAAGGAATAAAAAAATAAATAAAAAGAACGGTATGTCCATAAGCAAAATGGGCACGAATGAAAACCCGAAAGGGCTCCGTGAGTAAAAACAGCAGGGCTACCGACGAGTGTTTGTGAAAACCCGAAAGGGCGCAAGCTCGTTAAAAGGCACTTGCAGGGTCCTCTCGACCTTGTAAGTAGAAATCACCCGCGTGAGATCCTTACGACTCACAAGGGAGCAACACACTTAGGGATCCTCACGATTCCTAAGGAGAAATCACACGTGCGAGATCCTCACGACTCATAAGGAGAACTCTCTTATGGGACCCTCACGGCTCATAAGATTTGAAAGTCTTAAGTTACAGAGACCTGAACCTGTTCTTGAGCAACTCCCACAACCTTCGATATTGCCCTACAAGTGGCTCAATATTGACCCTTGTATACAATCCACGGGCGCGAATAAATATTTCCCTAACCAAGTCCCACCCGTGACTGGGGGTATGTCCATACGGTAAACAACCCTTGTAAGTCCTCTCGACTTATAAGGAGAAAACCCTTTTGTAAGATCCTTACGACTTACAAGGGAACATACACTTAGGAATCCTCACGATCCCTAAGGAGAAAACACACCTACGAGATCCTTACGACTTGTAGGGAGAAATACCTTTATGAGACCCTTACGGCTCATGAAGTCAAAAGCCTTAGTCGACAGGACCCTAGCCCTGTTCGCTAAGCCACCTTTGTTCGACATCGACAGAGGCAAATGATGATTCGCTCATGGCAATATCCCAGTTGTAGCGATGTTGATGCCTAAACTGGTATCAAATTCCAA
This sequence comes from Agapanthus africanus, assembly GCA_030015575.1. Lineage (NCBI taxonomy): Eukaryota > Viridiplantae > Streptophyta > Magnoliopsida > Asparagales > Amaryllidaceae > Agapanthus > Agapanthus africanus. The sequence continues at coordinate 109,559,632 of CM057337.1, forward strand.
GCCCTTTCATGGCAAATGATGATTCGCTCCTGGCAATATTCCAGTTGTAGCGATGCTGATGTTGAGATTGGCACCAGATTCCAAGGTCCACACTCACGATAAAAAAAAACAGCGAGCCATACATGCATACGAAATAGCCGAAATGATTGGGCAACTTGCAATAAAAATTAGCAAGTAGAAATGTATGCGTGCAAAATAACCGAAATGATGGGACAACTCGCAATAAAAAGCAGCGAGTAAAAAAAATTAATAAATAGCCGAAATGATTGAGCAACTCGCAATAAAAAGCAGCGAGTGAAAATAAAATAAGTAGCCGAAATGATTGGGCAACTCGCAATAAAAAGTAGCGAGTGAAAATAAAATAAATAGCCGAAATGATTGGGCACCGCGAAAAATAGCCGAAATGATTGGGCAATCGCAACCTTCGTGATATAAAAGCTGAAATGATAGAGCATCGCGGAAAGAAATAAAATGAAAAATATTTATAACGAAATTCTTGCCCTACAAACGACATCACAGCAATCCCTGTATACAATCCAGGGGCACAAACAAAGAGGGAACCATGTCATCCCATCAGGCTCCATCAGAAAGAGAGCCAAGTCTCGAGGTCACATCTGCATCCCAGAAGACCGACAACAGCGTTCCTCCTTATGCCAGCAGGGCACGGACGCAACACCAACAACGGAGCCATGGCAAAGTCCCTAGTTCCAAGCCTCGACGGTTCATCGACAACCTAGGGACCACCTCGACATCCGTCTCGTTACAGCAGACGCAATGTCAACAACGGCATTACTTTGCAGTCCAGCGGGATGCAGATGCAACGTCAACGAAAGACCCCATGGTCAAACAAGCGGAGTAACGGCAAAATCCCAGCTCCACCTCGGCATTCGTCTCGATACAGCAGACGAAATGTTACTACAGCGTCCTTCCCCCAACAGGATTCGGACATGCCAAAACAAACGAAACGAATGCCAAATTCCTAGCTTCAGGGTCTTAACGGCAAGCCATATAAAACCGAAAAGACAATCGGAGATCATCTCGCACAAGCGCGGAGTGGTCACCACCTCTACGTTCGTCTCGATACAGCAGACGCAACACCTCCAAAAGGAGCTACGGCAAAGTCCCTAGTTCCAAACCTCGACGGTTCACCAACAACCTAGAGACAACCGCGACATTTGTCTCGATACAGCAGACGCGATGCCAGCAAATGAAGCGAAGGCCAAATTCCTAGCTTCAGGGTCTTGACGGCAACTCATATAAAGCCTGAAAGACTATCGGAGATCATCCCACACCAACGCGGAGTGGTTATGACTCATCGGGGCTCTCCAAAATGAGCCTAACCTCAAGTAAAAAGCGGCATGGCAAAATTCGGCATGGCTAAATTCCTAACGCTTGCTCTTCCGACGGTCAAACTGCCAAGGAGGATTGCTTGAAGACGTCTTGTCCAGCCCCCGAAGGGATCAGAGACACGACAGTCGCAGGGCTACTCGAACAGCATGATTGCCTATCGAGGAATATATCAGCCATTGTGACGGTACGACGGGCAAAACCCTAGTACCACAGACCCTAACGGACCTCTGTCGTAAAGAGCAGAGGTTAACTGTGACGTTAAGATATGCTTGCGAGAACTGCTCGATTCGTCTCGACTCGTGAGGAAATTGATGTCTTTGCGAGAACTGCTCGATTCGTCTCGACTCGTGAGGAAAAGCCTTAGGCAGCGGGGATTAAAAAAAACCTGTTTCCTAAGCACTGGGATCCTGCAAGTCGGCCCAAAACGGTCTCTTGCATACTATCCACGGGTCTCACTCTCCAAAGTCGAATCTCGATAGAGAGGGAAACAACCGCTTACGGGTCCTCTCGACTCGTAAGGGGAAAAAATTCTCTTATAAGATCCTTACGACTTATAAGAGAAAATACACTTAGGAATCCTCACGATTCCTAAGGAGAAAATACACCTACGAGATCCTCTCGATCCGTAGGGAGAAAATTCTTTATGAGACCCCCATGACTCATAAAGTTGAAAAGTCTTAGGCAGCAGATCTGAACCTGCCGCCTAAGCCATCACCACCTCCTGAAGGAGCTAAGACAGGATGCTCGCGCTGTCATCTATCGACCATGTTTACTAAGACAACATGCTGATAATCAAAGAAAGAAGAAAGAACATCCAATTTGCATTTGATCAAGCGTTCAAGACACACTCATTCATGCATGTGCAAGAGACTCAGAATGAGAAATAAGACAAGCTGAAATAAAAATTTTCCATTCATATTGCAAAGGGTTCTTACATTCATAAAGAAATAAACAAAAACATTATTCAAATGATTACAACGGTATGACCTCAGATCCAGGGCACGGATTAAGGAATTCAAAAGTAAATCCATCTAGATGATCCTCCCATGAACCCTTGAAATCCAACATACAAGCTCTCAACGTATCTTCAAGAGTTTGGATCGTTCTCTCCGACTGGCCATCTGTCTGAGGATGATAAGCAGTGCTAAACTTCAATCGCGTCCCCAAACTTTCCTGTAAACTCCTCCAGAAGTGCGATAAGAATTGGGTATCACGATCGGAAACGATGCTCACAGGTACTCCATGCAATCTCACAATCTCATGCATGTACTGTTCTGCTAACGCTTCCGTTGACTGACCAACTCGAAATGGTATGAAATGAGCTGCCTTGGTCAATCGATAAACAATCACCCAAACTGCATTATTGCCCTTTGGACTCCGCGGTAAAGCTGTCACGAAATTCATGGTTATATGTTCCCACTTCCATTGAGGAATCGGAAGTGGTTGCAATAAACCAGCTACCCTTTGATGTTCAGCCTTAACTTGCTGACACACCAAGCACTTCGCTACAAAGCGGCCAATCTCCCTTTTCATGCCTTCCCACCAGAAATGTTGTCTTAGATCACGATACATCTTCGTACCTCATGAATGTACGTAATATGCAGAACTGTGTGCCTCTTCTTCACGAATGCCTCCTTTCAGCACATACAAACGGCTACCATATCGCAACGAACCATCTTCATGAATCAACAAGTATGTTCGAAGTCCCGCTTCAACCTGTTCTCGAAACTTCTGCAATCTTGGGTCCTGCAACTGTGCTGCTTTAATACTCTCGATCAACGACGATTGTACTTGCAGCTGCATTAACTGTCCCGAAGAATGCAGTAATACAATCTCCAACTCGAATCTCCAAAAATCTTCGATAAGCTCCTTCTGTGCAGTCAACATCCGAATTACTGGCAACCGACTAAGCGCATTCGGCACTACATTAACTTTCCCCAGATGATAATTGAGATCAAGATTGTAGTCAGCCATCAGCTCCAACCATCTACGCTGCCTCATGTTAAGTTCTTTCTGCGTGAACACATACTTTAGGCTTTTGTGATCGGTGAATACTTCGACCTTTTCGCCCAGTAAGTAGTGTCTCCAAATCTTCAAAGCGAAAATCATTGCTGCAAGTTCCAAATCATTCGTTGGGTAATTCTTCTTATGGGTCTTCAACTGTCTCGATGCGTAAGTTATAACTTTCCCATCCTGCATCAGAACACATCCCAAACCTTTTCCAGATGCGTCGCTGTGAATCACCAATCCTCCGAAACTGTCTGGTACGGTCAAAATAGGAGCGGTTATCAACCTTTGCTTCAACGCCTCAAAAGATGACGCACAACTATCCGTCCATACGAACGGTACCTCCTTTCGCGTAAGCTTGGTCAAAGGCTCAGCCAATCGAGCAAAATTCTCCACGAATCTTCTGTAGTATCCTGCAAGTCCAAGAAAACTTCTTATCTCCGCTACATTCCACGGAATCGGCCAATCTTGAACTGCTGCAATCTTCTCAGGATCAACGGCGATTCCATCTCCGGATACGACATACCCCAAAAACTTCACTTCTTCAAGCCAAAACTCGCACTTGCTCATCTTCGCATATAATCTTTCTTGCCTCAATGTCTGCAGTGCGATCTTCAAGTGTTCTGCATGCTCTTCAAGGCTCCTCGAGTAGACCAGAATATCATCGATGAACACCACTATAAACTGGTCCAAGAACGGTGAAAAGATTCAGTTCATCAAGTCCATAAATATCGCCGGTGCATTCGTGACTCCGAATGGCATCACTAAATCCTCGTGGTGTCCATATCGAGTTCGGAACGCACCCTTGCAAATATCCTCTTATTTAACTCGAACTTGATGATATCCGGATCATAAATCTAGCTTCGAAAATAGCCTCACGCCACTGAGTTGTTCGAATAATTCGCCAATTCAAGGGATCGGATACTTATTCTTAATTGTCACCCGGTTTAATTCTTGATAATCGATGCATATCCTCCTTGTGCCATCCTTCTTCTTGACTAGAAGAACTAGAGCTTCCCAAGGTGAATTGCTGCTGCGAATCCAACCCTTCTCAAGCAATTGGGTACCTGCTTCTTGACTTCTTCTAACTCCACCGGTGCCATCGGATAGTACACCTTTGAGATTGGCGCTGCACCAGGAACAAGATCGATCGCGAACTCCACATCTCGTTTTGGCGGTAAATCCGAGATGTTCTCGAACACGTCCATGAACTCTCAAACTACAGATGGCGCTTCCTCCTTATCAACTTCCATCGTCGAAAGAACACGGGTTTTCGGCCTAGCCCTAAACTCGATTGGCCCGACAGAACTGCTACCTCCAGCAAAAACAAACTCCGGATACCCGGGAATCTGGAAAATCACTTTCTTTGCCCTACAATCAATGTGAGCGTGGAAAGTGCCAAGAAAGTCTATTCCCAAGACAACATCATAACTGCCGGTATCGATCACCAAGAAATCTGCAAATAATTCTCGTCCGCAAATAACAACAGAACAATCCTTGCACTCACTACTAAATATGATCTTCCCGTTCCCAGTGTGTATGTCCCAACAACAAGACATGGCCGTGCAAGAAATCGAGTGTGCAGCAATAAACTTGGACGACATACAACAATATGATGCACCAGAATCGAATAATGCTAATGCAGGAAAATCAAGAACAAGTAGGATACTCGAAATGACTTCACCTGAAGCCAAGACACTGAAGAAGATAAGCACGGTAAATAGGATTCAAGCATGCGATAAAACATGAACTGGTAAGCAATGAAACCAAGAGAAGGAAGGTAATATCACGACCATAAATCAAGGAAATGAATCAAGACTAGGACTCCAAATTACTTAAATAGAGTACCACATTATAACCATACTGTAGTTCATAGTTATAATCACATAACTCCGTTCAAGTCACCCAAATCCTAGTATCAGAATCGAAAGAATAAGTAGGGAGAAACAATAGGGAACCAAAAGGTTTCAAGCCGAGATGTAAAGTTGTTTGCATATCGTCAAGATAAGAGTTACAAGAAGATAAGATTCAAGAATGGCAAGATGGTAAAGTGGCGGGACACGTTCCTAATTACGGGTTTTATGATTCATGTATTGGGTCCAATACCCAACTACAAAAGAATCAAACCCGAATAACCTAAATCCTATGGCTCTGATACCAAACAAACTCTGTCACGCCCCGCTTCCCAGAGTGCATTAAGATCGGCACGTCACAGAGCCAACCATGCTACCCGTGGCTAGGAAACATCCCTCTACAGTCACATTACGGCTGTCTATAAGATATCAAGAATAATAAAATAAAATAAACTATCTAGTACATGTCCATATGCCAGAATAAACGGGTCAAGAAATAATATGCGGAAGCAATAAATCCAATAAACAAAAACATCTGGAAAGTACGTCCCAAATACGGGCTTACATCAGGAAATGAAAGTACGGAAATAAAATTAAACTAAACTGGATACTAACAGGATCCTCACTGCTCGGCCTGACGGCGGAAGTACTCCTGATCAGCGTGCGAAAGAGACAGAGGATCTGGGCCATGCAGAACCCAGACGTCAGTGCATCATGATATCAACAATAATAAAAGAACAGGATACACGAGATATGCAGGCATGAATATAACCAGTAAACATGGATATGTAACAGTGAAGTGTATATGTGCAGGTGAAGTGCAGTGAGTAATCTAAACTGTGCTACTGGGTTATCTATTCTAAAGTTTGTTTGAAATCAATTAGTGTACTCCTCCATGTAACTCAAAGAATATGTCTCGTTATCCCCCGGGACCACGGATCAGGTAGTAGGAGTCACAGATAACTCTGTCCCGTTATCCCCCGGGACCACGGATCAAGTAAGAATCACGAATGATTCTGTCCCGTTATCCCCCTGGATCACGGATCAAGTAATACCCTTTTAAGCTACACTTCAATTACACTTTTGATTTCCCCATGCCTCCAAGGTTATGTGTTCAAGTCAGGTATTGATAATCTGGAGCTAATGCCAACACAGGATCAAGCAGGTACAGGTTTGTCTATACAGACAACAGGATATGTCCATCGGGACAACAAGTCAGGAATGTCGGCATTAGGAACAGGATCAGGTATCAAGTCAAGCAGTGGTGCCTCAGGTCATGTCAGGTAGTGCACATGCATCAAATGGATGTCCGACAGTAAAATGTAGCAAGTATCGAATCAGGGTAAAAGTACGGATGTACGGTAAACGTATGGATGCACAAATATCTATCAGGGGTTACATCATGACTATGTAGGATACACATTATCAAGCATGGGGTACTGATGTAACAGTAATATGAATTAATATGACATGGCATGCAGCTAGATATATAGAATTAATGGTATGGATACACAATAAAACATGGATGCACAAATATCTATCAGGGGTTACATCTACAGCTCCATGACTATGTAGGATGCACATTATCAAGCATGGAGTGTTAATACAATAATAACATGAAATAATACGATCTATAGATGCAGCTACATATATAATAAATGATATGGATGCATACGGGTATCCGAAAACAGTAAAACATTAATATGGGTGCACAGTGCAATCAACATGTGATATTTTTATTCATATGGATGCAAAATAAGATACATAGCATGTAGCAAGATGAACTTACCTGAACGAATCTCACGACGGGGTGTATACGCAGCGTCCGACGTCGGGTAAACGTCGCAACGTACACACGCGCACACGGGACAGGTCCAGGCAAAGCAAGAAGGTGAACACGCTGGCTGGGAATGCCCACTGGGTTGGCCCGATCAACAGCGACGGCACGGCTCCGGCGATGACCGGACAATCAAGAAAGCAAGGAGAAGAAGAAAGAAGCAGAAGAAGAAGGCTGGGGTTCTCTGGTGTTGTCTCAGGGTCAGAGGAGCTGCGAGGGGGAATGTTGACGATGGGTCGTGGGTTTCCGGCAAGGTTTAACGGCGAGGCGACTGCGGGGTTCTTGAAGTCGGGTGAGGGTTTTTGTGCAGGGGAAAGCTTGGGATCTAGAGTAGGAGAGAGGAGAGAGGGGAGATGGGGTGATGGAGAGGACGTTGGGTTGGTCGACGACGAGGTGATCGCCAGCGTGGGACGATGAGAACTGCAGGCGTGGTTGCAGGCAGGTTCTTCGTCGGGGAGAGGAGAGGAGTCGTGGGGGAGAGGAAGGTTTAGGCGATGGAGTAGAGAAGGTCGAGGGTGAGACGAGGGGCTGAGGAGGCGATGACGAGGTCGTCGGCGGCGAGGACGACCACGACGATGAAGTCAGGGGCTGGGTTCTGCAAGTTCGTCGGGTTGCAAGGATCTCGTCGTGGGGTAGAGGAGGAGAGAGGGAGGTGATCGAGGTCAGTGTTTGGCGGTGGTGGCGACGGCGAGTAAGGGCAGGGAGTGTGGGTTCGAGCGTGCGATGGAGACGGAGGCGAAAAAGAAAAGGAAGGAAGAAGACGAAGAAGACGTGGGCAGTTAAAAATAAAAAATAGGGTTAAGAAAATTATATATAAGTAGAGGAGAGAGAGTCATGAGAGAGAGTGTGAGAGTTCTGTTAATTTGATTTTTAAAAAATATTTATAGTTATAAAAAAAATTTAAACAGTTAGAAATATTAAAACAATAATATTAGTTAATTTTGAGTTTTTGGTTAATACAAAAATATTCCAAAACACGTCCAGATCGGATCTAAAATTACAGTTTGAAAATACGAATAATATACGTAATAACCAAAATCAAAATAGGATATCCGGGTAACGAAAATGCATACCCCCAAGAACGGATGCACGTAGCGTGGACGTAGCTATCCAAACGAGTTTGTATGGTGTTTTTCGCCACCCCATTGAGATGGGAATACGCGCATGCTTGTCAGACGCATTACAGATCCCCCCTGCCTAAGGTAGGCGGGGTTTATTGATATTGGGGATCCGAATTTCCGGCAGCCGCGGACTAAGTTGCCGTTAATTACCCCTCGTATTTTGAGCGAGAGAACCTCCGATTGACGGGTTAAACTGGTCATGCGAACTCAATTTGCAGTGTTGTGTTTTGAAGGGGTTTTGGATATATAGGGGGCCCCGCAGAGTTTTCACGGGGGACGGTGTTGTAGAGTATGCGTGTGTGTGTGTATCGAGAAAGGGAAAGGGTATCCAAATGATGTGTGGGGGCCAGCGCCTTACGTGCATGGCACGCAGGCGCTGGGCGCTAGCGCCTCACATGCCTGGCACGTGGGCGCTAGCGCTCTAGGCTCTAGGCACTAGCGCTCAGGGCGCTGGGCACCTCACGTGCTCGGCATGTGGGTGCGAGCGCCCTAGGCGCTGGGCGCACAACGTGCTCGGCACGTGGGCGCGAGCGCCCTTGGCGCTGGACGCACAACATGCTCGGTACGTGGGCGCCAGCGCACTGGACGCACCACGTGCTCGGCACGTGGGCGCCAGTGCTCTGGGCGCTGGGCGTCAATCAGAGAGGGGACTTTGTCCCTGCACTGGGAGCTGTGCTCCCGATTTGACCCTTGGAGTTAAACTCCTAAAAAGTTTAGAAATGGTCAAAGGGGGGGCTTCTTTGTTTCTCCCTTTGGCTCTGGATCTTCCCAAGATGGGATTTTTGGAGATGGGTCTCCTCCTTCCTCCTCTGTTGGCCGGATCTTGAAGAATAAGAAATATGAGATTTTAAAAATCTCTTATTTTTGAGATCTAATGGAAGATCTGAGTTCCCCTTTGTGGGTTTTGTGGTGAAAAACTATTTAGTTTTGGAAAAGGAAGAGTAAAACTCTTGATTTAATTCAAAAGAATGAAGAAGGTTTAGAACCTTGAGGAAGGAGAAGGAGGCACAAAAACCCTAGAGTTTTTAGAGAATCAAAAGTCTATTAGATTTTTTCATCATGTTGCCTTATATAGGCTTACATATTTACATGTAGCCCCTTGGGCTTTACAAAATGGCATTTTGCCCATCCCATGGCTCATGTGCTCATTTCTTTTACACATAAGCCATGGGCTTTACAAAAATTTGGCTTTATGCCCATTTTGCTTACATTCATGCATGAAAAATTACATAAAAATTATTTATTATATGATTTTTATTTCAGCATGGGGGAGGCCGGCCACTTCATGTTTGGGCTCGACCCGGGCATGAGCCTACTTGATCTGGGTTTGGGCCTACTTGGTTTGGGGTTGACCATGACTTTGACTTGGTCAACCAGGGTGCAATTTTTGACCCCAACAAAGTGCCCCCATCGATAAATGCACACCACATATGTGGGTCGCGTGCATTAAATTGATGGATCTTCTTTCACGTGGAGGCGACTTGCTTTGGTTCCCACTTTTTGGGATGTACTGCCCTTTTTACGATATGGACGGTCGACGCTTGACGCATCTCCGAGACGGAGTGTCCGTAGTAGACGTTTCCTCGGCATGGAGTGATTTGGTTCCCGCTTTGTAGGAAGCCTGCACTGCCCTTTTTACGACATGGACGGTCGACGCCCTGACCTGGAGCGATTTGGGTCCCGATTTGTGGGAAGCCTGCACCACCCTTTTTGCGACATGGACGGTCGAGACCCTGACATAAAGCGATTTGGTTCCCGATTTGTGGGAAGCCTGCACTGCCCTTTTTATGACATGGACGGTCGATGCCCTGACCCGGAGCGATTTGATTCCCGATTTGTGGGAAGCCTGTACTGCCCTTTTTGCGACATGGACGGTCGATGCCCTGGCCCGGAGCCTAATTTGTGGGAAGCCTGCACTGCCCTTTTTCCGACATGGACGGTCGACACTTGACGCGTCTCCGAGGCAGAGTGTCCATGGTAGACTTTTTCCTGGCCCGTAGTGATGTGGTTCCCGATTTGTGGGAAGCCTGCACTGCCCTTTTTACGACATGGTCGGTCGATGCTTGACGCGTCTCCGAGACGGACTGTCCGTAGTAGACGTTTCCTTGGTACGGAGTGATTTGGTTCCCGCTTTATACGAAGCCTGCACTGCCCTTTTTACGACATGGACGGTCGACGCTTGACGCGTCTCCGAGGCGGAGTGTCCATGGTTTTCCCTGGCCCGGAGCGATTTGGTTCCCGATTTGTGGGACGCCTGCACTGCCCTTTTTACGACATGGACGGTCGACGCTTGACGCGTCTCCAAGATGGAGTGTCCATGGTAGACGTTTTCCTGGCCCAGAGAGATTTGGTTCCCTCTTTGTAGGAAACTTGCACTGCCCTTTTTCCGACATGGACGGTCGACGCCCTGACCCGGAGTGATTTGGTTTCCAATTTGTGGGAAGCCTGCACTGCCCTTTTCACGACATGGACGGTCGACGCTTGACGCGTCTCCAAGGCGGAGTGTCCATGGTAGACTTTTCCCTGGCCCGGAGAGATTTGGTTCCCAATTTGTGGGAAGCCTGCACTGCCCTTTTTGCAACATAGACGGTCGACGCTTGACGCGTCTCCTAGACGGAGTGTCTGTAGTAGACGTTTCCTCGGCACGGAGTGATTTGGTTCCCGCTTTGTAGGAAGCCTGCACTTCCCTTTTTACGACATGGACGGTCGACGCTTAACGCGTCTCCGAGACGGAGTGTCCGTGGTAGACTTTTCCCTGGCCCGGAGCGATTTGGTTCCCGATTTGTGGGAAGCCTGCACTGCCCTTTTTACGACATGGACGGTCGATGCTTGACGCGTCTCCGAGACGGAGTGTCCGTGGTAGACGTTTCTCTGGCCCGGAGTGATTTGGTTCCCTTTTTGTAGGAAGTCTGCACTGCCCTTTTTACGACATGGACGGTCGACGCCCTGACCCGGAGCGATTTGGTTCCCGATTTGTGGGAAGCCTGCACTGCCCTTTTTACGACATAGACAGTCGACGCTTGATTTGACTTGCTCTGCTTCTTGCAGTGTCAGGGGTGAACTTGACTTGCTCCGCTTCTTGCGGTGTCGAGATTGGATTCTGACTTGCTCCGTTTTCTGCGGTGTCGGAGTTGAAGTTGACTTGTTGATTGTGATTTGGGTTGACATTAGCATCGCTACACTGGAATATGGTACCAGGAGTGAATCATCATTTGCTATGAGAGGATTTGGGGATTTTGGTTTTGGTTTGGCATCTGTATTGCTGCACTGGAATATGGTACCAGGAGCGAATCATCATTTGCCTTTCCCTGTTAGGAAGCGATAGCTTAGGAGACAGGTTTGGATCCCTATCACCTAAGGCTTTTCAATTTCATGGGCCATAATGGTCCCATAAAAGCATTTTCTCCCTACGAGTCGAAAGGATCTCGTAGGTGCATTTTCTCCTTCGGAGTCGTAAAGACTCCCAAGTGTGTTGCTCCTTTGTGAGTCGTAAGGATCTCACGCGGGAATTTTCTCCTCACAAAGTCGAGAGGACTTTGCGAGTGCATTTCATCTCTTTTTCAAGAGTTTGCGCCCTTTCGGGTTTTCACAAACTCGCCGATAGTCCTGCTGTTTTTACTCACGGAGCCCTTTCAGGTTTTCATCCGTACCCATTTTGCTTGTGGACATACCTTTTTTTTTGAATCTTCACCGTCGGTGGGACTTTGAATGTGGTCTCGCCGGTAGGACTTGAGAGAGATTGGGATCGTTTTACGCCAGTGGATTGTATACAGTTTTGCAGGATGTATGATCCAGACCGTAGGTCCGGAAGAACTTCGGGACTTTGTTGGCGTCTGTATCGCTGCACTGGAATATGGTACCAGGAGCGACTCATCATTCGCCGTTGGGGTATGGGATTTGGTTGGCGTCTGCATCGCTACACTGGAATATGGTACCAGGAGCGACTCATCATTCACTACTTGGGGATTTGGATTTTGGTTGGCGTCTACATCACTGCACTGGAATATGGTACCAGGAGCGACTCATCATTCACCACTGCCTATTGGGAAGCGATGGCTTAGGAGACAGGTTTAGATCCCAATCACCTAAGGCTTTTCAATTTTATGGGCCGTAAGGGTCCTATAAAAGCATTTTCTCCCTACGAGTCGTAAGGATCCCGTAAGCGCATTTTCTCCTTAGGAGTCGTGAGGACCCCCCAGTGTGTTTTCCCTTTGTGAGTCGTAAGGATCTCACGAAGGTTTGTTCTCCTCATGTATCGTGAGGACACATGAGTGGGTCTTCCCAATGGACCATAATTCTAAGGGCGGAGACCGGCCGCTAGACTGGTGATTGTGGTGGGGTATGGGTATGATGATAATTATTTGAGCCCTTGGATTGTATACGGTAGTCAACTTGGGGACCAACCGTAGGGCTGGAAGAATTTTGGGAAATTGTATTTTGGATGGTGTCTGCATCGCTGCACTGGAATATGGTACCAGGAGCAACTCATCATTCGCCGTTTTTTTACCGCGATTGCTTTACCATTTCAGCTTTTCTTATCGCGAAGGTCGCGATTGCCCTATCATTTCGGCTATTTATTTGCGGTTGCCTCATCATTTCGGCTTTATTTTCATATTTATTTTACTCGCTGATTTTTATTGCGAGTTGCCCCATCATTTTGTCTTTTTATTATTATCATTTATTTTGTTTTATTTATACATTTTTACATTCCCAGTTTAACGACTTAGAGGTCGACTATTCCCAGTTTAATGACACGGCGGTCAGTTATTCCCAGTTTAATGATATGGTGGTCTATTGTTCCCAGTTTAACGACGTGGTGGTCGTCTGACGGGGAGCTTAGAGAAGATACCCGATTGAGCAGTTGTCAGGGGCACCGCTGGAGCTTACCCGAGATGCCTTATTATTTTGTCTGTGTTGATGGCCTTGCCCCCAGCTGGGGCTGAGGAAAGTCGTTCAGATACCGACTTGCGTTTGAAGATGGCGACTGAAAATTGTTAACCCCTGCAAATAGAAACATGATTTTAGTATAAGCAATCGATATGTATATTGATTGAGTTCGCATAAACGATTAACCCGAAATATGGGAGGAGAGATTATGTCCCACCGGGCGTGCCAGAATCTGTAGGGTGTTTTTCGCCACCCCATTGAGATGGGAATACGCGCGCACTTGTCAGGCGCATTACAGATTCTCCCTACCTAGGGTAGACGGGGTTTATTGATTGTGGGGTCCGAATCTCCGGCAGCCGCGAACTAAGCTGCCGTTAATTACCCCTTGCATTTGGAGCGAGAGAACCTCCGATTGACGGGTTAAACTGATCATGCGAACTCAATGTGCAATGTTGTGTTTTGAAGGTGTTTTGGATATATCGGGGGGCCCGCAGAGTTTTCACGGGGGTCCCGCTACCCGGATAGCGAGCTAAGGGTCAAGGGGGCTAAAAGCCCCCTTGCGGGGTGTGGGGCAGTGCCCCGTTAGAAATTTTTTCTAACAGGTGACAGTGTTGTAGAGTATGTGTGTGTGTGTGTCACGCCCCGCTTCCTAGAGTACGCTAAGATGGGCACGTGACATAGCCAACCATGCTACCTGTGGATAGGAAATACTCTTCCACAGTCACATTACGGCTGTAGAGATATCAAGAACAAAAATAAACTATCTAACACATGTCCATAAGCCAGAATAAAACGAATCAAGAATAAAATAATGCAGAAGCAAAAGGTCCAATACAAGAATAACTGGAATGTATGTCCCATAATGCGGGCTCACATCAGGAATGAAAATACTGAAAATAAAAGAACTAACTACTAACGAGTCCTCACTGCTCAGCCTGCTGACTGAAGTACTCCTGCTCGGACTGCAGCAAAGGTAAGGAATCTGGGCCATACAAAACCCAGACGTCAGCGCGTCATAACATCGAGCAATAATATATAAACAGGGTAGCAAGACATGCATGTATGATCATAAATGGTAAAACAGGTGCAACAGCAATATAAATCAGGGCAGTGGAAGGTAGTGTGCAGTGAGTAATCTAAACTGGTCTATTGGGTTAACTATTCTCAAGTCTTTGAAATCAATTTGATGAATCATCGATGTAACTCAATAGTATTTCGTGCGTGCCCGGGATCACGGTCTATGACTCTCGGGCTGAATCCGAGACGTACCGCAAGGCAGTAAAGGGTGGTAGGTAATGACGAGTGATGTCAGCAGCATCACCCCGGGGCTGGCCTAGCCCGTAAGACTGATCAGAAAAGGTATAGAACCGTCGAGTTACAAGTCAGGTTTCATCATTGATTTCCCCATACCCCCAAATTATATGTGCTCAAGTCAGGTATTAAATAATCTGGAGCTAATACCAACACAGGATCAGACAGGTACAGGTTTGTCTGGATAGACAACAGGAAATGTCCGTAAGGACAACATGTCAGGTTTTTTGGCATTAGTCACAAGATCAGGTAACAGGTAGAGCTATGGTACATCAGGTCAAGTCAGGTAGTATATAGGTATCATGTCATGTCGAGAGGTGCACGGTACCATGTCGTGTCAAGTAGTAGGTGTAACAAGTCATGTCAGGGGTGCATAAAATGTCATGTGAGTGCTCATAATCAACTAATATAAGCATGGGTATACAAAACAAGCATGGGGTACTAATGGAACAATAAAATGGAACATTGAAATGTGAAATGCAATCAGATACAGATTAAGGTATAAAGATGCACAGTTATGATTAGGGTTAAAGTTAAGGTTCCAATACTAACTAAACTACAATTTATCAAATGTGGAATGTTAATATTTCAATGTTATACATTCAAGTGATCTATGGATGTAATAATATGTATACTAGACGAGATGGATGCAAACGGGTGTTTGAACGGTTATAAACTATTTAAAAGGGTACTATGGGCTATGTAAATAACTATTATGTGATTTAAATACGGATGTGGGTACTAGGTATAGTAAATCAAAATGCAACATGGTATGTTCCAAGTTATAAATCTAAAATGATAAAATGGACATCGAATGTTAAAATGTAACATGAGACATTGGATTAAATCTATAGGTTTAACATGTAATCAAATAAGTATAAAATATTATGAATAGCATGTGGTAAGTTTCACTTGCCTCGACGGATCAAGAAACGGGTATACGGAACGTCACACGTCGGCGAAAAAAGTGGCGACGCGCGCACGATGCACGGAATGGATCCAAACAACGTATGAGGGAATCACACGGGTCAGGTATGCTCGCTGGGTCGTCGGGATCGTCGTCGGCACGGCCGGATTCCGGCAATCAAGAAAACAGTGAATCATGAGAAGTAAAACACATAAAGAAAGAAAGAAAGGATAGAGAAAAGGAATGGAAGAAGGGGAGAATGAGAGGAAGCTTACTGTGGATGTGTTCTGTGGTTGCAGAGGGGAAGTGTGAACGGCGGTGAACGGAGCTCCGGCGATGAGGGTTTGGTGTTTGGGGTTAGGTTTAGGGTTTGGGGTCGGTTTTGTTGGCTGGGTTTGGTGTGCAGGGTCTGAAGGGATACTGGTGAGGTGAGGGTGCAGAGGAAAGGGAGAGGAGAGGAAGGAGATGGCGATGGCGATGAGAGATAGTCAGCGGCGATGGAAAGGCGACGGTGATGGGTTCTGCGATGACGCAGAGGGTGTGCAGGCAAGGTTTAGAAGAAAAGGAAGAGGAGGAGGATGGAGAAGAAAGAAGGAGAAGGAGGAAGATGATTTGAGGCGACGAGGAGATGGGGGTTGTCGGCGGTTGGTTGGAGTTGAGGAGCTAGGGTTTTAGTTGGATGGGTTCTCGTGGGGCTCGGGCAAAAAAGAAAGAGAAGAAGAGAATTAGAAGGAGGGAGGTGACGCTAAGCTCGTGCGGTGACCCGACTCGAGAAATGCACAGTAAACACGAGATGAGAGAGAGAGGCGCGAGAGGAGAGGGAAAGAAGAGAGAGAGAGAGTTGCGCTGGGGAGAAAGAGAAAGATTTTGAGGGGAGAGAGGCGTGTAGGGCCCGGCGTCAGAATAGAGAAGGAATCTGATTGGCTCAGAGGAGAATAAAGAGATAAGGAAAGAGTTAGAAAGAATTTAAAAAGATTTTAATTGTTAAAAATATTTTCGTTAGCTGTAAAAGAAATCTTTAGGCTGTTAAATATATATATTAAACGAATTTAAAGAAATTTAAAAATAATTAAAATTAAATTTAAAATTCAAATAATTGAATTTTAGCGGGATATAAAAATATTTCAAAATGCGCCCGGGTCGGGTCTAAAAATTTAGATTTAAAATAAGAAAATTATTTGTAAGTTCCAAAATTTAAAATGAAAGATTATGTAACGAAAAAGCATACCCCCAAGAACGGACGCACGTACGTGTGCGTAGCTATCCAAACACGTCCGTTTCACTGAACGGGACGAGAACACGATGCGCGGACGCTACTACGGGGTTAGGGGTATCATGCAGGCCATGTTATGTATTTTCAAATTATTTTATGTGACTTAAATTGTTATATGCACAAAATACGCGATGCTAGGCGAAAATATTGCTATGCGGTTTATACTAGATGCACGTTTCTATGCAACAAGCTAGGGTACTCTATAACTATGAATCAACAGGTTCAAACAAGCGGGTCGGGTCGAATGTAATGTAAAAGTAAACTACCCTTCGCATCCAAACATGATAAATCAATAAAATACCACAGAAAAACAAATACGGAAACAGAAATTGGTATAACTGAACTCGGTTGTTACAATGTGTGTGTATCGAGAAAGGGAAAGGGCATCCAAAGGATGCGTGGGGGCCAGTGCCTTGCGTGCATGGCACGCAGGTGCTGGGCGCTAGGCGCTAGCGCTCTGGGCGCCTCACATGCTCGGCACGTGGGCGCGAGCGCCCTGGGCACTGGGCGCACCATGTGCTCGGCATGTGGGCGCTGGGTGCACCACGTGCTCGGCACGTGGGCGCGAGCGATGTGAGCGCTGGGCGCACCACGTGCTCGGCACGTGGGCGCTGGGCGCACCACGTGCTCGGCACGTGGGCGCCAGCGCTCTGCGCTGGGCGTCAATCAGAGAGGGGACTTTGTCCCTGCACTGGGAGCTGTACTCCCGATTTGACCCTTAGAGTTAAACTCCTAAAAAGTTTAGAAATGATCAAAGAGGGGCTGCTTTGTTTCTCCCTTTGGCTCTGGATCTAACCAAGATGGGATTTTTGGAGATGGGTCTCCTCCTTCCTCCTCTGTTGGCTGGATCTTGAAGAACAAGAAATATGAGATTTTAAAAATCTCTTATTTTTGAGATCTGATGGGAGATCTGAGTTCCCCTTTGTGGATTTTGTGTGAAAAACTATTTAGTTTTGGAAAAGGAAGAGTAAAACTCTTGATTTAATTCAAAAGAATGAAGAACGTTTAGAATCTTGAGGAATGAGAAGGAGCCACAAAAACCCTAGAGTTTTTAGAGAATCAAAAGTCTATTAGATATTTTCATCATGTTACCTTATATAGGCTTACATATTTACATGTAGTCCCTTGGGCTTTACAAAATGACATTTTACACATCCCATGGCTCATGTGCTCATTTCTTTTGCACATAAACCATGGGCTTTACAAAAATTTGACTTTATGCCCATTTTGCTTACATTCATGCATAAAAAATTACATAAAAATTATTTATTACATGATTTTTATTTCAGCATGGGGGAGGCCGGCCGCTTCATGTTAGGGCTCGACCCGGGCATGAGCCCACTTGATCTGTGCTTGGGCCTACTTGGCTTGAGGTTGACCATGACTTTGACTTGGTTAACCGGGGTGCAATTTTCGACCCCAACAAAGTCTGTTTCACTGATCAGAACGAGAACACGAGGTGCGGATGCTACCACAAAGTCAAAGGTATGATGCAAGCCATGCTAGATTATTTTTAAAATATTTTATTCAACTTTAAATGTTATATTAAAAAAATGCAGATGCCAGATATAATGCCAGTATGCAGTATATATATATATATATAAAATGAAAGTGCACGAATCCTCATAAATAGCCGGGATAAAACATAAAACATAAACAGGAATCAAGACGGGTTTTCAGCAAGCGGGTCGGGTCGGATGCAAATACAGATACCAATTACACTATTCGCACCCAAAACACAATAAATCAAGAAATAGCCATAAATAAAGAAATACCAAAAATAGAACCGGTACAAATAAACTAGGATGTTACAAGTTCCGCGGACCCCGGTCTCCCCGATCTTGGTGGACGAGGCGGGCCTCCGCTTTGAGGTGCCCTCGGGGCTTTCCGTCGCTGACAGCTTGTTGTCAGACATGGAGAGGTCGGCCGGGGGCAAGATCCCCCGGGGGACTCTCAGGGCACAGATAGCGGCAATCGCCCAAGAGGCCGTGCAGGCTAGTGCCCGTACTTTACTTGACTTTTGCTTCAGCTTCTTACCCTTCGTGAGATTTGGTGCCTCTCCTTTCTTTCTGACCCCCTCTGTCAGGTTCTCCTGCACGTCGCCCTCGTCATCCAAATGGAGGATGAGGAAATTACCCCGGCGGTGCAAGCCGCGAGCGAGCTCTCCTCGCTGGAGGAGAGCTCAAAGCGGGAGCTGGAGGCGGCGATGGCGAGGGTCGCTGCCTTGGAGGGCGAGTTAGCGGCCGAGAAGCAGGAAATGACGGCCGTGAAGCAGGAGGTGGCTGCCGTGAAGCAGGAGGCTGCCCGATAACGTAAGGCCGCCGAGGCCAAGCTTCAGGACTCTAAGGTGCTCGTCGTCACCTTGAAGAAGTCGACGAGCACCCTTCGAAAGGAGCTGGAGGCGGCGGTAGAGGGGGTGAAGCGAGCCGACCACAGAGCGGCGAAGGCGGTGGAGAACTTCCAGAAGTCGAAACATTTTTACACCGTCCTAGCCTCGGCAACTACCGCCATCTGGCACGAGGCCCTCGATGCCGTCAAGGCTCGGATGCTGGAGTTCGTTGACGACGAGCTCCGAGCTGAATATCCTCGCGGGGATGACGAGCAGGGGGACAGCCCCAGGGGCGAGACCGAGGAAGAAATTCCCGGCGAGGGCGACTGTAGGGTTCCTAGGCACACTTATGAGGTTCTACAACTGATCAACCATGACAAAATCAAATTTTACATGTGCCGAGAAACCCTAATGCAAGATCGTTACTAGAGGTAAGGCGAAACTACAAGCAAGTTAACTACTTTAACTACAAGTGAAAAGGACTACAACCTTTGTAGATCCGGTCCTCCACTTCCAAAGCTCCGTGACGACGTCCCTTCGCTGCGATCATCGGGATCCCAGACTCTAGCGATGGTTTCGTCGGAGAAATGATCGGGCTAGGTCGTTGACTTCGATGCCGAAGATGATCTACGTCAAGACGACTCAAACTCAAGCTCCATCTTCACTAGGTCATGAAACTTGTGAAGATAACATACTCTACTACATGGCAAGTGGTAGAGAATGAAGAAATAGGAAGTGGGTTCACTTTAGAATTGGATTTCTCACTCTTAATCTCATGGCACCATTAGAGCTTGTGAGCTTTCTTCTTCTTGAAGAAGAAGAAGAAGCAAGAATAATGATGAGAATAATGAATAAAGAATGAAACTTATCCTTTTAATTATGGTATCATGGTTGAGTTAAGCCCTCATGCTTAACTTGTATAGAGAATTAACCAAAGAATTGGGTTAAGGGTTGGGTTAACTAGCATCCTAAGGAAATGACAAAAGAAATTGACTTTCTCAAAGTTTCTTCAAGCTACATGAAGCTTGATAATTTTGACCAAAGTCTTATCTCTTTTGTTATTTGTTAGGAAATTAGTAAACCCTAATTTAACCTCAATTTGGTTTAAGTCTCATACACACATCTTGTATGTATCATCAAACATGATACAAACATGTACACTTGCATATATCACATATAAACAATGTGCACAATCAATTGAGAAAATCAATCTTAAATGAACCAATATTAGTTAATGTAAAGTAATATATCAAATATATAATTATACATTAAATCATTAAATCAACACTTAATTTAATGATCCGGTCATACTGCATACAACCGACTAATATCAAGTGTATCAATATATCGAATCAACATTTAATTCGGTAACCCGGCTATATATTATATAACCGTCCGATGATACAAATCGCGAGAATAGAATTCATTATCATATACTGGTATTATTCTCGGTCCCGCACATATCTCATATGCGCTCCTATTTCGTTTTGTAAGTCCATGCTAGCTCTCCCGGTACTTTCGGGCATGCGGAATTTGGTGAAAAACAATTTTCTAGAGGTGGTAACATGGACTCAAAACCGGATCTTTGTTAAACATCTAACTAACAACCTAACTAGGAGTTGTAAACTACTCGGTTAGGGGGTTATACCTTTCTTTCTTGAACTCCTTCGTTTTCAAGCCTCGATGGTTGTCCGGATCGGCTTCACCCCGTCGTCTCCTTGCGCCGAAGATCGATCCACCTGAAAGCTTCTACCTTTGGTTTCTTCTTCGGTCTTTGAAGAAAACTAGTTCACTTGGTTTGCTAAACCTTATGAACTAGAGTGAGTAGAGAAGAGTGTGTTGGGATTTTCTCTATGGTTCTTGGTTCTCAACACATGAGACAAGTGAACCATAGACTAAGGAGAGGGAGAGCAAGAGGAAGAAGATGAGAGCTCAAGAACACGAGAGAGAATGAAAATCATAGAATGAGAAAGACTTTTCTCACTTGGCTCTCATAATCCAAAACCATCATCACAAAAATAGTAATCAAGTATTGTGTAAATGGTTTAAGTCAAAATGGCTATATCATTTCATGCACTCATATTGCACAAGAGAACAAGCAAGTGAAAAGTCTTTGCCATGAAATGATAGCCATTGTCATCATGATGGTCAACTAGTCCAACCTAGTCAACAAAGTCAACAAGTCAATAAAGTCAACCCCTCAACAACCATGTCACCACAATACTTAATTAATATTATTGTTAATCATATATCATATTCTCATTAGGGTTGAGCAAAAAGTCAATAGTCAACAGTCAACGGTCAACAACCCTAATGAGAATCCTCTGCCTCTGTCTCTCCGTCAACTGTGCATACACACCCGCATCCGCGTTCCGAGGAACACGAATACAAACTGGATAAAACCAATCCCAATACGTACACTAGGATCTGGCTTAAACCAAAGCCCGCTAGTGTAAACTGTCCGGACACTAAACGTGCACAAGTGCACGGATGTGACTGAACCCTGTCGCAAAACCATGCGACCTGTCGCAAAACCATGCGACCTCTACTCTTTTGCCAAAAGACGAATAGCTTTCTGTGTGGGACTCTAAAGACTCGACACTACGCTGGCAGTGGGTTTAACCACAGACCGCAAGCGGCACTAGCTGTGCGTAACGGTCCCCAGGTAGATGCCGACAAGAAGACTGACGAGGTGAAACCCATCTGAACTCCTACTGAGTCTGACTGTGACAGTCTCCGTACAGTCCGGTCTGTTCGTCTGATACATCGCATGGCGGGCCTAGGGGGCGGTAAACGTCAGTCCCCTAATAGCGGTACAAGTCGTGTCGGATTGAAGCCCAATACACCCTGAGATAACACTGGAAGCCTACCAGTATATCTCGCTTGCCCTGGCCAGGGACTACTCGTGTAATGGCTCTCCTAGACACAGCGCGATGTCAACCCCCAATACCGGGAGAGACGAATCCTGTCTAACCGTCACTGCCTCCAAGTGCTTCGGGACTGCACCCAACTACTACCTGTTTACACGACTCCTTTGAGCCATGGTAGGGTAGTAATCAAAGTACAGTGGGAACACACTCGAGGCGAAGTGACAGTGTCAATTCAGCGGACTAAGCTGTACTCATGTCACCTGGGAACTGATAACTGACGATAGGTATAATACCAACCAACGGTTCCCGACGAGTCCTGTCCAGTGTACTCATAACCTAACGAGCACCCGCATACTATCTCAAGTACGACGTACTAACGGCTGTGGGACAGACCGTCTCCCACACTGGGATGAGAAGCGCATACGCTAGTCTACTCCGGAGTATCGATGCCCTCAATAGTCCAACAACTAGGGACCTGTATAAGGATGTGCTTATAGATCACCCAGCTCCCACGAGTGTGAGCGCCATCACAACGCTGGTAATCAAGCAAAGATCCTAAGGGCTCCACTAATGCGTATAGGTGATATAATAAAATAAACACATGTACACATTTAAGTAGAAACAAACCAAGTAGCATACTACTATTTTGAGCAAGATTGTATATACAAGGTGAATATCCCAAGCTTCCATTAAGTAATATACAAACTAGTATGATACAGTAATGGCCTCTAGGGCATATACACTAACACGTTTCGCTTGAGCCAGGAAACCTCTGTGTAGGACTCTAAAGACTCGTCAATACGCCGGCAGTAGGTGATGATCATATCAAACACCCACAAGCCGCAAGCGGTCTGCTAAACGTAACGTCCACCCGGGTATTGAGCGATCAGAAGATCAACGAGCAAGCCCGCTCACACTCCTGTGAATCCAACCAGCAACACTTACCGTACAGTCCGGTCTGTTCGTCTGATATGTCGCATATCTCGCCTAGGGGTGGTAAACGTCAGACCCCAATAGCTTGATAAGTCATGCCGATGTAAGGTCCATAACAAGCGTGAAACTACTGATAACTCTTACCAGTATATCACTGCAACCCTGGCCAGGGATTTCCAGTTATGGCCAGTCGAGCATAGCGCAACATCAACCCCCAATACCGGGAGAGACGAATCCCCTCCTATCGCTCATTGCCTCCATGTGAATCGGGACTGTACCCAAAAACCACCTGTTTGCACGACTCAGTAGAGCCATGGTAGGGTGGAAATCAAAGCACAGTGGGAGACACACAAGACTCTATGACGATCTCGGGTCAACAGACTAAGCTGTACCAGTGTACCAGAGAACTGCCATCTGACGTGAGGTATAATACCATCTGAGAGTTCTCGGCGAGTCCGTTCAGTGTACCCAGTCTCCACTGAACACCCGCATACCATCTCTGAGGTCAAACACCAATGGATATGGGATCATCCATCGCCCATCGCATGGGTCGAGAAGATATACGTTAGTCTACTCTGGAATATCGATGCCCTGTCTCGATATTCCCACGACTAGGAACATTGAAGGATGTACTCATGGACTACCCAGGTCCCACTAGTATGATCTACATCACAGTCCTGGAAGTCGAGTACACATCCTAAGGGCTTTATCAACATGTAACAGAGAGACAGAAAGTATACATGTTAAGATAAAGAGCAACCAGATAGCGTACTATCATGTCGAACAAGAAAGTCCTACCTATATATGTCCCAGCATCCACTACAATATACATCCAATGTACAGTAATGGCCTCTAGGGCATACATATAACTAACAGCGACGCCGAGGCTCCTGTGATGGGCACTGAGCTTCTAGAGGCTGCGCCTGGCCCTGAGGCCTAAAGTCCCTCATTTTCTTGTTTCATTTCTTTGTTGTATCAGGAAATTTGTAGGCTTCCGGGCATTTTGTAAGGCTGGGGAGCCCCCAATACCCTTGTAAAGACTTTGACTTTCTGAATAAAGAATTTTTGCAGTAGTATTTATGCGCGTATTTTCCTTTGTCGGTAAACACTTGTAGTTGCATAGTACCGCCTTTGTGTTATATCGGTTCTTCATCTAGCGATTACGCGTCGAGTTGAATCTGTTCATTTGCCCGGTGTGCAAAGACGGTATTTCCATGGCCCCGAAGTCGTGGTGGAGATCGCTCAGACGTAGACAGACTGGATGCCTCGTGGTGAGGTCGTGTTCCTTAGCGTGGGAGGCTCGAGGAGGCATGCTAAGGACGGGGCCGAGCAGGGTAGCTGCTCGGTGCCTCTTGGTGAGGGCTTTGATCCCTGGTGTGGGAGGGTCCGTAAGTGGCCTACCAAGGACGGGCCGAGCAGGATAGCTGTCCGGTGCCTCATGGTGAGGGCTTTGATCCTTGGTGTGTTGGGGTAGGGAGATACCAGCCAGGGATAACCGAGCAAGGGCGGGTCCGGTTGCCTCTTTCGAGAGCTTTTGATCCTTAGCGCGGGAGGGGCCGTAAGTGGCCTACCAAGGATGGGCCGAGTAGGGTAGCTGCCCGGTGCCTCATGGTGAGGGCTTTGATCCCTGGTGTGTTGGGGTAGGTAGCTACCATCCAGGGATAACCGAGCAAGGGCGGGCCCGGTCGCCTCTTTCGAGGGCTTTGGATCCTTAGCGTGGGAGGGGCCGTAAGTGGCCTACTGATGGGCCGAGCAGGGTTACTGCCCGGTGCCTCTTGGCGAGGGCTTTGATCCTTAAGGATGGGTCAGGAAGGATTGCTGCCCGGTGCCTCTTGGCGAGGGCTTTGATCCCTGGTGTGTTGGGGTAGGGAGCTACCGGCCAGGGATAACCGAGCAAGAGCGGGCCCGGTTGCCTCTTGCGAGGGCTTTTTATCCTTAGTGCGGGAGGGTCCGTAAGAGGCCTACTAAGGATGGCCGAGTAGGGTTGCTTCTCGGTGCCTCTTGGCGAGGGCTTTGATCCTTAAGGATGGCCGAGCTGGGTTGCTGCCCGGTGCCTCTTGGCGAGGGCTTTAATTCCTGGCGTTGTAGGGTAGGGGAGCTACCAGCCAGGGATAGCCGAGTGGGGTAGCTAATCGGCTGCCTCTGAGTGAGGGCCTCGATCCCTGGCGTTGTGTGGTAGGGGTGTTACCGGCCAGGGATAGCTGAGCAGGGTAGCCGCTCGGCTGCCTCTTCGAAGGGCTTAGATCCTTAGCGCTGGAGGGGTTATAGGAGGCCTGCTAAAGATTGACCGAGCAGTGAATCTGCAAAGTTTTCTCTTGGCGAGGGTTTTGATCCCTGGTGTTGTGGGGTAGGGAGCTACCAGCCAGGGATGGCCAAGCAGGGTAGTCGCCCGGTTACCTCTTTGTGAGGGCTTAGATCCTTAGCGCTGGAGGTGCCATGGGAGGCCTGCTAAGGATTGACCGAGCAGTGAAGCTGCTCAGTTGCCTCTTAGCGAGGGCTTTGATCCCTGGCGTTGTGGGGTAAGGAGCTACCAGCCAGGGATAGCCGAGTAGGATAGCTGCTCGGTGCCTCTTGGCGAGGGCTTTGATTCCTGGCATTGTGGGGTAGGGAGCTACCAGCCAGGGATAGCCGAGTAAGGGAGCCGCTCGGCTGCCTCTTGGTGAAGGCTTTGATCCCTGGCGTTGCGTGGTAAGGAGGTACCGGCCAGGGATAGCCGAGCAGGGTAGCCACTCGGCTGCCTCTTGGCGAGGGCTTTGATCCCTGGCGTTGTGGGGTAGGGAGCTACGAGCTAGGGATGGCCGAGCAGGGTAGCCGCTCGGCTGCCTCTTAGTGAGGGCTTTGATCCCTGGCGTTGTGGGGTAGGGGAGCTACCAGCCAGGGATAGCCGAGCAGGGTAGCCGCTCGGCTGCCTCTTGGTCAGGGCTTAGATCTTTAGTGCTGGAGGGGCCATGGGAGGCCTGCTAAGGATTGACCGAGCAGTGAAGCTGCTCAGTTGCCTCTTGGCTAGGGCTTTGATCCCTGGCGTTGCGTGGTAGGAAGCTACCAGCCAGGGATAGCCGAGCAGGGTAGCCCCTCGGCTGCCTCTTGGCGAGAGCTTTGATCCCTGGCGTTGTGGGGTAGGGATCTACCAGACAGGGATGGCCGAGCAGGGTAGTCGCTCGGCTGCCTCTTGGTGAGGGCTTTGATCCCTGGCATTGTGGGGTAAGGGAGCTACCAGCCAGGGATAGCCGAGCAGGGTAGCCGCTCGGCTGCCTCTTGGTGAGGGCTTAGATCCTTAGCGCTGGAGGGGCCATGGGAGGTCTGTTAAGGATTGACCGAGCAGTGAAGCTGCTCAGTTGCCTTTTGGCGAGGGCTTTGATCCCTGGCGTTGTGATGTAGGGAGCTATCAGCCAGGGATAGCTGAGCAGGACAGATGCTCGGCCGCCTCCTCAGGAGGTTCTGTCCGACCTTCCCGGTGTAAATATGGGGAATAGTGACAGTCACGGGCAACACGTGTATCAAACGCATAGGGGAAGCGAATCCCCGGGGCCGCATCGTTTCGATTTCGCCAAGAAAGGCTCTAGGTTTGCCGCGTGGCGGTACAGATGCGGGTGAAACGGGCGACTGTTGGATTCTCAAGGGCGCAGCAGGCTATAAAACGGAGGAGGTGTTGATTACTCCCTTCCTCACACCCGAAACGCAAGAATGGAGGACTTCCCTTTCACCATCTGAGATATCATAAACTTCGAGGATGTGTACCTCTATGATCAGTATTGTACTGAGGACACGGTGTAGTTGGTGATAGGCCGCATCGAGGATCATTTTGGGCGGTTGCTTCCCTGGCGTTCCCCTCTACTTCAGCTGCTGATGTACTCTATCTGGAGGGTGTCGCCGGGGCTCTACAACCCCTTGTCCGAACAGCTGAAAGACGAGGTCGTTGGCAAGCTAAGGTCTCTGAGGCGTTTCGGCCGGATCTCTGCGAGTCGGCTAAATCGCTCGGTGGCACTCGTCCTTAAGTTTTACCAATTGAGGCACGATGCCAACATTCGCGGAGGGCATCGAGGGCAGAGGTTAGATGTCGCGAGGGCTCGGCTGGCGGAAATATCCTCAGAGTATCATGAGCAGTGTTCTCTGCACCCCCTTGCCCCGCTATTGTAATTTTTCTTTTTGGACGATGTATGGCTGAGGAGCCCATAGTACCTTTTTTGAATAAATAAGATTCTTCTTTTTGCAATGTTTCATTGATCCTTTTTATTATATAAACAAAAAGATCTCAAGAAAGGTTTACATTGCCTTGAAAAGAAATACATGCTAGTAGATGTTCTTATTTGTGCAGCTTGAGCCTCTCCGGTATCTGTTGGTCTCTATGCCCGGCATAGGGTACCAAGCTTCATGGGTACTAGACGTATTCTCCGCTGACACGACCATGATTTGGCTGATGGTCAGCTCGGGGGGAGGGGGACGCTGCTCCTGCTCGCGGTCAGCTTGCCGCTTGTCCCTCAAGTACGCTGCGAGGTGCACCGAACGGATGAGCTCCTCAATATAGTCACGGAGCTGCTTGCAGCTCTCCGTAGAGTGGCCTAGCGACCTGTGGAAACCGCAGTAGGAGCCCCGGGTTTGTTTTGAGGCCATTCGCGAGATCGGGGGAAGCTTAAAGAATCCCTCACCCTTGGCCTCCGCTAGTAGCACTGTTTGGAAGACATTGAGTGGGGTGTATTCCTGAAACTTCAGGAGATAGGGCTTTGCCCGCTCAGGTCCCTTTCTTTCTTCCCTTGCCCTTTTCTTCTGGTCGGCTTGCTCTGCCCGGGGGAGATTTGCATTCACCTTGGATTCGAGCTGGACCTCACGCTCGGTCCAGGCTTTTACCTCGGCCATGGTCTTAGGTTGCACTAATGCAAAGGAGCGTAACCACCCCTTGTGCCTAAGACCAGACCTAAGTGCATTGATGACGGTCTCGTCCCGGTGCCTTGGGACCTCGAGAAGGGCATTGTAGAAGCGGGTGACGTATGCTTTGAACGTCTCCTTGTCCCTGCTCTTGATCGTGAAGAGATGGTCGACTGTGCGTTTTTGCCGCCTGTTCCCAACGAAGTGGCTGAGGAATTGGGTAGCCAGCTCGTCGAAAGTTGAGATCGAGCGAGATTCGAGTCCTCGGAACCAGTCTCGTCCGGAGCGGATGAGAGTGGTCGGGAAGGCTCGGCACTGGGCGGCGTCGGAGTTATCTTGGAAGCTCATTCCCGCGGTGAACGCATCCAAATGGTCCTTCGGGTCAAATTTACCATCGAAGAGAGAGACCTTTGGAGGCTTGTTGCGAGAGAAGATGTGGACGGCGAGCAGCTCCTCGGTGAATGGCTTAGTGAGCGAGTCAGCGGCGTATTTAACCCCGTCGCTCGAGCGGTGACCTTTCCGATGCATACCCTCGATATTCTTCTCGAGGGCGTCGAGTCGGCCGTGGTATCCCGACGATTCGGCACACTCCGATCCCCGGCCTCTGCTTTTGGAGACCTGCGTCTGGGAGCGGGCCCGACTCCTCTCAATGAGGTTCCTCAGACCCCCGGCGAGGTGGTCTTCGAGCCGCCGTGTCAAGCCCCGTCCGCGCGACCCTATCGAGGGAGGGGGTGTTGGTCATGCCTGGGAACAGGCGAGCTGACCGACATCTCCTCGGGAGGGAAAGAGTCGTGAAGAGGCTCAGGGCGAGGTTCTCTGGCAACGGACCTCGGTGTTGAACTGTGGGGTGCCCAGCGAGTCATAGAAGGTATTAGCCCAGGAGATCTGCGGCCATGGAAGGTAGCGAGGCGGTGGTCGGCAGTGTCGACGCGTGTGGAGTCTTCTCTCCCCCTGTAGGGGTCCTGGTCCCGAGGCAGGGGACCGACGACCTGGGGACCTTTCCTTGCCGTTTGGACGCGGATGAGCGCCTACACGACAGACGCGAGTCGGTCTATCCGGCCGGTAAGGGCATCGATGGCATTCGGCGAAGGAGGTTCTTCCGCGCCTTCGTTGTGGGGGAGGCGGCAGCTTATGGTGGGATCATCATGATGATCGCTCGCCATTAGATTAAGATTAGAAGATGAACTTTTGTTTTGTGGAATCAAGGGTTCCCACAGATGGCGCCAGCTGACGCGGGATGGCGGTTGCGCCTGTGAGCGGTGTCATTGGTCGGTTGATGAGACCGAGGAAGATGACCTCGGCGGGAGAGCTCGCGGACGAGCGGGAGAGCCGAAGTATCTTGGTTCTGCGGTAGCCCGGAGACGAGTTGTGAGGCTGAGGAGGCCAATTGTGCTGGCTACTCGGAGGTGAGCCAGCGCTTGTTTATAGGACGGGCACAGGAGTGGTCTGGTTGGCCACTGTAGGTCCTTTCTTGTGAGCTTTGGGACACGCCATCTGCCACGTGCCATGATCTGGGAGATCACCGATATCGAGCATCATCAATGGGGGATTATGATGGCGTGGAACGCAGGACGTGGCCGGCGGATATCTCGCGCATGGTGATATTCACGGAGGTGAGGCGGTTGCGCCTGCGATAGGTGCCGTTGGTCGGTCGATATGACCGAGGAATATGAGCTCGGCGGGAGGCTCAGGGACGAGCGGGAGGCCGAGGTATCTAGGCTCTGCGGTAGCCCGAAGACGAGCTGAGGGGGCCGAGGAGGCCAATTCTGTGACAGCTCGGAGGTGAGTTGTGGGTGGTCTGGAAGGCCACCGAAGGTCGGGAAACTCCTCGGGCCGGAGGATGGCTCGGAGGCGGGCCCGAAGGAGGGCTCGGAGGCGAGCCGGATGGCCGAGGAAGCTCGGGCCTGTGATAACTCAGAGTAGAGAAAAGGGACAGTTGGCGTGGCTGCTGAAGTGCTCGGAAGCAAGGAATGGGGTGCAACCTCGGAGATGGGGTTCGAGGGAAGCCCCCACTGTAACACACTGGTTCCCCCTCCATAGCCCTCAGGGGCCTAACTGGCTTACGCATATGACACGTCATCCGCCACGTGTCATGATCTAAGGAATTACCGTTATTGAGCATCATCATTAGCCCCCCACTCTCGTTCCGATTTATTTGTGGGTCGAGTCGAGAGTGGACTGCTTGGTTCTTTCTGTGCAGCTTGGCGCTGGTAATTCCTCATGGTGGATTGTTCAGGGACGACACGGCATTCTTGTTGTCGCGTATCGAGTATGAGTCGAACGAAGGACGTGTGTGGGAAGGTCGGTATCCTCCCTTTGTCGGAGTTGAGGCGTTGATCGCGCGTTGAGTATGAGTTTATTCGGTGGGTCTCAGATCCGTGTCTTTGTAGGGTAGGAAGCTACCCGCTAGGGATGCTCCGAGCAGGAAGAAACTCGACGGCCTCACAAAGAGGGCTTCAGATCCTCAGCGTCTAATAGGCAGGAGACTGCCCGCTGGGGATGCGCCGAGCAGGAAGAGACTCGGCGGCCTCACGAAGAGGGCTTTGGATCCTCAGCGTCTGATGGGCAGGAAACTGTCCGCTGGGGATGCGTCGAGCACGAAGAGACTCGGCGGCCTCGCGAAGAGGGCTTTGGATCCTCAGTGTCTGATGGGCAGGAGGCTGTCCGCTGGGATGCGCCGAGCAAGAAGAAACTCAACGGCCTCGCGAAGAGGGCTTCGGATCCTCAGCGTCTGATGGGCAGGAGGCTACCCGCTGGGGTTGCGCCGAGCAAGAAGAGACTCGGCAGCCTCGTGAAGAGGGCTTCGGATCCTCAGCATCTGATGGGCAGGAGGCTGCCCACCGGGGATGCGCCGAGCAGGAAGAAACTCGGCGGCCTCGCGATGAGGGCTTCGGATCCTCAGCGTCTGATGGGCAGGAGACTGCCCGCTGGGGATGCGCCGAGCAGGGTAGCTGCTCGGTGGCCTCTTGGCGAGGGCTTTGATCCTTGGCATTGGTGGGTAGTGAACTACCAGCCATGGATGACCGAGCAGGATAGCTACTCGATTGCCTCTTGGCGAGGGCTTTGATCCTTAGCACTAGAGGGGCCGTAAGAGGCCTGCTAAGGATGGATCGAGCAGTGAAGCTACTCAGTTGTCTCTTGGCGAGGGCTTTGATCCCTGACGTTGTGGGGTAGGGAACTACCAGCCAGGGATAACCGAGCAAGGACGGGCCCGGTTGCCTCTTGGTGAGGGCTTTGATCCTTAGCGTGGGAGGGGCCGTCAGAGGCCTACTAAGGACGGGCCGAACAGGGTTACTGCCCAGTGCCTCTTGGCGAGGCCTTTGATCTTTAAGGACGGGCCGAGCAGGGTTGCTGCCCGGTGCCTCTTGGCGAGGGCTTTGATCTCTGGCATTGTGGGGTAGGGAGCTACCAGCCAGGGATAACTATGCAAGGGCGGGCCCGGTTGCCTTTTGATGAGGGCTTTTGACCCTTAGCATGGAGGGGCCGTAAAGGGCTTGCTAAGGACGGGCCGAGCAAGGTTACTGCCCGGTGCCTCTTGGCGAGGGCTTTGATCCTTAAAGACGGGTCGAGCAGGGTTACTGCCCAGTGCCTCTTGGCGAGGGCTTTGATCCCTAGCGTCGTAGGGTAGGGAACTACCAGCCAGGGATAACTGAGTAAGGACGGGCCCGGTTGCTTCTTGTTGAGGGCTTTGATCCCTGGCGTCATGGGGTAGGGAACTACCAGGATAGCCAAGCAGGGTAGCCGCTCAGCTGCCTCTTGGTGAGGGCTTTGATTCCTGGCGTCGTGGGGTAGGGAACTACCAGCTAGGGATAGCCGAGCAGGGTAGCCGCTCGGCTGCCTCTTGGTGAGGGCTTTGATCCTTGGTGTCATGGGGTAGGGAGCTACCAGCCAGGGATAGCCGAGCAGGGTAGCCGCTTAGCTGCCTCTTGGTGAGGGCTTTGATCCTCAGCGCTGGAAGGGCCATAAGAGGTCTGCTAAGGACGGACCGAGCAGTGAAGCTGCTCAGTGCCTATTGGCAAGGGCTTTGATCCCTGGCACTGTGGGGTAGGGAACTACCGGCCAGGGATAGCCGAGCAGGGTAGCCGCCCCGCTGCCTCTTGGTGAGGGCTTCGATCCCTTGCGTCATGGGATAGGGAACTACCAGCCAGGGATAGCCGAGCAGGGTAGCCGCTCGGCTGCCTCTTGGTGAGGGCTTTGATACTTAGTGCTGGAAGGGTCGTAAGAGGTCTGCTAAGGACGGACCGAGCAATGAAGCTGCTCAGTGCCTTTTGGCGAGGGCTTTGATCCCTGGCGTCGTGGGGGTAGGGAACTACCAGCCAGGGATAGCCGAGCAGGGTAGCCGCTCGGCTGCCTCTTGGTGAGGGCTTTGATCCTTAGCGCTGGAAGGGCCATAAGAGGTCTGCTAAGGACGGACCGAGCAGTGAAGCTGCTCAGTGCCTCTTGGCGAGGGCTTTGATCCCTGGCATTGTGGGGTAGGGAACTACCAGCCAGGGATAGCCGAGCAGGGTAGCCGTCCGGCTGCCTCTTGGTGAGGGCTTTGATCTCTGGCGTCGTGGGGTAGGGAACTACCAGCCAGGAATAGCCGAGCAGGGTAGCCGCTCGGTCTTCTTCTTCGCTTCCCTGCCCCTTTTCTTTTGATCGGCTTGCTCTGTTCGGGGCAAGTTGGCGTTCACCTCGGACTCAAGCTGGATCTCACGTTCGGTCCAGGTCTTTAGCTCGGTCATGGCCTTAGCTTGCGCTAATGCAAAGGAGCGTAGCCACTCCTTGTGCCTAAGACCTGACCTGAGTGCCGTAATGCGTGCATGATGTCAGGGTTGTCTTGAAGGCTCAGTCCTGCGGTGAATACGTCCAAATGGTCCTTCAGGTCAGACTTACCGTCGAAGAGAAAGACCTTTGGGGGCTTGTTCCGGGGGGAGACAAGGACGGCGAGCAGCTCCTCGGTTAAGGGTCTTGTGAGCGAGTCGGCGGCGTACTTAGCCCCGTCGCTCGAATGATGAACATGGATGGCGAGCAGCTCCTCGGTGAAGGGTCTTGTGAGCGAGTCGGCGGCGTACTTAGCCCCGTCGCTCGAATGATAACCTTCTTGATGCATACCCTCGATCTTCTTTTCGAGGGCGTCGAGTCGGCCGTGGTATCCCGACGATTCGGCACATTCTGATCTTCGGCCTCTGCTGTTGGAGACCTGTGTCCGGCCGTGGCCCCGGTTCCTCTCGATGAT
The DNA here is from genome assembly GCA_030015575.1 of Agapanthus africanus. Classification (NCBI taxonomy): domain Eukaryota; kingdom Viridiplantae; phylum Streptophyta; class Magnoliopsida; order Asparagales; family Amaryllidaceae; genus Agapanthus; species Agapanthus africanus. The sequence continues at coordinate 109,592,391 of CM057337.1, forward strand.
GTTCCTTAGGTCCCCTGGCGAGATAGTCTTTGAGCTGCCGTGACGAGTCCCGTCCGCATGACCCTGTCGAGGGAGGGTGTGTCGGTCATGCCTGTGAGCAGGCGAGCTGACCGACATCTCCTCAGGAGGGATGGGGGCGTGAAGTGGCTCGAGGCAAGGCGCTCTGGCGACGGACCTCGGTGTTGAACTGTGTGGCGCCCAACGGGTCATAGAATATGATGGCCTGGTAGACCTGCGTGTTAGTTGTATGTATGCCCTAGAGGCCATTATTGTACATGAGATGTATATTATAGTGGATGCTGGGACATATATCGGGAGGACTTTCTTGCTCGACATGATAGTACGCTATCTGGTTGCTCTTTATCTTAACATATATACTTACTGTCTCTCGGTTATATGTTGATAAAGACCTTAGGATGTGTACTTGACTTTCAGGATTATGATGCAGATCATACTAGTGAGGCATGGGTAGTCTATAAGTTCATCCTTCAATGTTCCTAGTCGTGGAAATATCGAGACGGGGCATCGATATTCCAGAGTAGACTATGTAAGTCCACGTTGCCCACCCCGGTACTTGCGGGGAGGCGGAAAACGGAATAAAAATCGAATTTTTATGAGCTTAGGCAACATGGACTAGACAAAGAAGGATCTTTGCTAAACAAAAACAAGCTAAAGCTAACTAGAAACTAGCTAAGTGCTAGAAAGGTTATACCTTGGGCTTTATTTCCTTCTCTCCTTGCTCCTTGGAGTGGTGGAAGGAGGTCACCTTAGTCGTCTTCTCACGTCGAAGAAAGATCCACCCGAAAGCCTCGACCTTTGGCTTCAACTCCAAGCTAGAAGTAACTAGGGTGCAAGAAGTGCTAATACTTGAACCCTAGATGAGAGTAGAGATTATCAAGAAAGGGTTTTTCTCAAGCTCAAGTGTTTCTCAACACATGAGAGGGGAGAGCTTGAGGGAGAGGAAGAACAAGAGAGAGAAAGTAAATGATAGAATGAGAATAAAATAAACCATTCTCACATATATGTGTGAATTATTGTAATTAGATAATTAGCTAGATAATTGTCATGGTTAATCAAGACATGACCATTATCATTTCATTTTTAATGCAAATTGCAAGGATCAAAGAGCATCTTCCAAATGAAATGATGATGGTCAAAGTGTCAACAAGGTCAACAAGTCAAGGTGGGTCAAATGGTCAACAACCATAACCATGCACAATTATTAAACTAATATCAATTAACCATAATACACACATAATCATTAGGGTTAATACAAATGACAATAGTCATTAACCCTAATCAAAGTCCTCTCCCTCTGTCTCAAGCAACTGTGCATACGCACCCGTATTCGTGATCCGAGGAACACGAATACAATGAGAAAAACCGATCCCAAATCATATACTAGGATCCGGCTTAAACTAAAGCCCGCTAGTATAAGCTGTCCGGACATCAAACGTGCACAAGTGCGCGGATGTGAACGGACCCTGTCGTAAAACCATGCGACCTCTACTCATTTTGCCTAAAGGCGAATAGCTCTCTGTGTGGGACTCTAAAGACTCGACACTACGCTGGCAGTGGGTTTAACCACAGACCGCAAGCGGCACTAGCTGTACGTAACGGTCCCCAGGTAGATGTCGACAAGAAGACTGACGAGGTGAACCCCATCTGAACTCCTACTGAGCCTGTATGTGACAATCTCCGTACAGTCCGGTCTGTTCGTCTGAAACATCGCATGGCGGGCCTAGGGGGGCGGTGAACGTCAGTCCCCTAATAGCGGTACAAGTCGTGTCAGAGTGTAGCCCAGAACATCCTGAGATAACACTGGAAACCCACCAGTATATCTCGCTTGCCCTGGCCAGGGACTACTCGTGTAATGGCTCTCCTGGACACAGCGCGATGTCAACCCCCAATACCGGGAGAGACGAATCCTGTCTAACCGTCACTGCCTCCAAGTGCTTCGGGACTGCACCCAAAAACTACCTGTTTGCACGACTCTTTTGAGCCGTGGTAGGGTAGTAATCAAAGTGCAGTGGGAACACACTCGAGGCGAAGTGACAGTGTCAAGTCAACGGACTAAGCTGTACTCATGTCACCTGGGAACTGATAACTGACGATAGGTATAATACCAACCAACGGTTCCCGACGAGTCCTGTCCAGTGTACTCGTAACCTAACGAGCACCCGCATACTATCTCAAGTACGACGTACTAACGGCTGTGGGACAGACCGTCTCCCACACTGGGATGAGAAGCGCATACGCTAGTCTACTCCGGAGTATCGATGCCCTCAATAGTCCAACGACTAGGGACCTGTATAAGGATGTGCTTATAGATCACCCAGCTCCCACGAGTGTGAGCGCCATCACAACGCTGGTAATCAAGCAAAGATCCTAAGGGCTCTACTAATATGTATATCAGCGATATGCTAAAAGAAACACATGCACATATTAAAGCAGAGACAAACCAAGTAGCATACTACCATTTCGAGCAAGATTGTATATACAACTGTGAATATCCCAAGCTTCCATCAAGTAATATACAAACTAGTATGATACAGTAATGGCCTCTAGGGCATATACACTAACAATCTCCCACTTGCACTAAGGCCATGTACTGGCGTATCGAAGACCTATCATCTCGATCAGCCGCTCGAACTGAGTCTGGGGCAAGGCCTTGGTGAATGGATCTGCAGTGTTATTCTCCGTATTTACTCTCTTCACCTCGATCTCCTGGCGATCTATGATCTCCCTGATCAGGTGGTACCGCCTCAAAATGTGCCTGGACTTCTGATGGGACCTGGGTTCCTTCGCTAAAGCTATAGCTCCGTTGTTGTCGCAATACAGCGGTATTGGATCAACAATGGTAGGAACCACCTGAAGCTCCGTGAGGAACTTCTTCATCCAGACAGCTTCCTTTGCGGCATCGCAAGCAGCTATGTACTCCGCTTCCATAGTTGAGTCAGCAACGGTCTCCTGCTTGGAACTCTTCCAGCAAACCGCCCCTCCATTGAGGGTAAAGACATAACCCGACATGGACTTGGAGTCATCCTTGTCACTCTGGAAGCTGGAGTCAGCAAAGGCCTCGAGCTGGAGGTCTTTTCCGCCATACACCAAGAACATCTCCTTAGTCCTTCTCAGGTACTTGAGAATGTTCTTTACCGCGATCCAGTGTTTCTCCCCTGGGTTTGACTGATACCGGCTTACAACGCTCAATGCGTATGCTACATCTGGTCTGGTACACAACATCGCATACATTATAGAGCCTACCGCAGAAGCGTAGGGTATAATCGACATGCGATCCCTCTCCAAATCAGTCTTGGGAGACATCTCTTTGGAGAGGGTGATCCCGTGACAAGCCGGTAGATTACCGCGCTTGGAATCTTCCATACTGAATCTTTTCAGTATGGTGTCGATGTACCTTGACTGTGAAAGTCCCAACATCCTCTTAGATCTATCACGATAGATCTGGATCCCCAGAATGTAGTTGGCATCGCCCAGGTCCTTCATGGAGAACCTCTGCGACAAGAATCCTTTGACTGACTGTAGCATAGGAATATCATTTCCTATTAGGAGAATGTCATCCACGTACAAGACGAGGAAAACTACAGTTCTCCCTACAATCTTACTGTAAATGCATGGTTCATCTGGGTTTTTGATAAAGTCGAATTCTTTGACAGTATCATCAAAGCAGATGTTCCAACTCCGCGATGCCTGCTTAAGTCCATAGATGGACTTTAGCAACTTGCACACTCTACCGCTGCTCCCACTCTGATTGAATCCCTCCGGCTGATCCATATAGACGCACTCTTCCAAATTTCCATTTAGGAAAGCCGTCTTTACGTCCATCTGCCAGATTTCATAATCGTGGAAGGCAGCGATGGCAAGAAGGATCCGAATGGATTTCAGCATAGCCACTGGAGAAAAGGTCTCGTCATAGTCCAAGCCAGGTCTTTGACGAAAACCCTTTGCAACAAGTCTAGCTTTATAGGTCTCAACCTGTCCATCTACACCAATCTTCTTTCTGAAGATCCATTTGCAGCCTACGGGTTTTACCCCTTCTGGAGCAAAGTCCAAAGTCCAAACTTTGTTGGTGTACATGGACTCCATCTCGGCCCGCATTGCATCCAGCCATTTTACCGAGTCGCCGCTCTGGATGGCTTGCTGGAAGCTAGTAGGCTCACCATAATCCATGGTGCAATCCTCTCTATCCCCGTCTATGAGAAAACCGTAGTATCTCTCGGGCGGATGAGACTGCCTACTACTCCTGCGGAGTGGCGCTGGGATGTCCGGTTCTCTTGAGACTTCTGGTTCTTCCAAGCTTTCAGTAATAGCTTGTGGTTCTGGAATTTCTTCCAGTTCTATAGCGCTCCCACTTATCTGATTTTCTAAAAATTCAGTTTCCAAGAAGTGGGCATGCTGAGAAACAAAAACCTTTTGTTCCTCTGCGGAATAGAAAAGATACCCCCTGGAGTTCTTTGGGTATCCCACAAACTTACATAGTACTGAACGTGCCTCGAGCTTGTCCGCATGCTGCTTTTTTACAAAAGCTGGACATCCCCATGTCTTAAGGTACTTGAGACAGGGTTTCTTCGCACTCCACATCTGATATGGGGTGGTAGGCACAGTCTTGGTTGGAGCCTTGTTCAAGAGATATGCAGCTGTTTCTAGCGCATAACCCCAGAAGGATCGCGGCAACTCAGCCTTACTCATCATGGAACGAACCATATCCAATAGGGTTCGATTCCGCCTTTCCGATACACCGTTGTGTTGTGGTGTGTATGGAGGAGTAAGCTGAGAGAGAATTCCATTCTCTTTTAAGTAGCCCAGAAACTCGGCACTCAAGTATTCACCACCTCGATCAGATCTCAGTGTCTTGATACTTTTGCCTGTTTTTTTTTCAACTTCATTCTTGTATTCTTGAAATTTCTCAAAGGCCTCGGATTTGTGCTTCATCAAGAAGACATGCCCATACCTAGAGAAATCATCTGTGAAAGTAATGAAGTATGAATAACCACTTCGCGCATGTGTAGACATTAGACCACACACATCACTGTGTATGAGTCCCAAGAGCTCGCTCGCTGTTTCTCCGTGTCCAGTGAACGGAATCTTTGTCATCTTTCCCATGAGACAAGATTCACAAGTGGCATAAGACTGATACTCAAACGGATTCAAGTATCCCTCTTTATGTAACTTTGTTAACCGTGTCTCATTAATGTGACCCAGTCTACAATGCCATAAGAAAGCCTGATTTGTTTCCGGAGACTTTCTTTTAAGTGTGTTCTGGACACTGAAGATCTGAGCTTGATTCAATACGTATATCCCGTTTTGTAATGTACCTGACCCAATCAGAACTTGATTTAGGTGGATGTTAACTACATCGCTTACAAAAGTAAAATCATATCCTTCCTTAGAAATTAAGGATACAGATATGATATTACAAGTCGCACCTGGTACATAAAAACAGTTACGCAGAATCAATATCTGCCCAGTTGTCAGTCCTAGATGATATTCCCCTACGGATTCAGCATACATGCTCATTCCGTTAGCAACCCTGAGAGTCATATCACCTTTCCTGATAACCCTACGGTTTCTCAGAGCCTGTAACGAATTACAGATATGAGATCCTGATCCGGTATCCAATACCCAGGAAGTAGGGTTAACTGACATACAGTTCTCTATTACAAACACACCCGAAGCCGAAGCCACAACATGCTTCGAATTCTGGCTACTGGCTTTGCAAGCCCTGCAATCCTTCTGTCCATGTTCATTCCCGCAACAATAGTAACATCCCTCTTTTACTGCATCCATTCCCGAAACTTCTGCCCTTCTCTTTCTTTCTACTTCCCTGGTTTCCTTCAGGGTAGTAGGTAGAGACTGTTGAACTAAGTCAGCATCTGACCCGTTCTTCAACGTGGTCTTCAGGTCCGAGAGCTCAAAAGAGCTGGTCTCTGTAAGGACGTTGTCCCCTACAGATGACCCGATAGCCAACCTCGCTGGAAGCAATTCGTTCGAGGTCTCATATCTTGCGATACGAGATTGCTCTCCATATAAAACTTTGTTATGGAGGAAGATAGAAGCTGAGTCCATCTTCTCGTGCTGCCTCTGGTATATACCATCAACTGAGGCAAACACGAGGCACTTGGCTTTCGCACAGTCTTCTTCCGATGTCCTACGGATATCAACATCCGTGACAGGGGAAACTGGACCTGAGACGGCAGGGGTTGGATCAGTCAAGAGGTGTCCCAGCTTGTCCTGGGCAATGGACATCTGGACAGACCCTTGCCAGTCAAAACAGTCAGATTCAGTCATTTTATTATCTAGATGCAACCTAGGTGCGGTCATTGGGTCGCTGCAATTAAGAGAGAGAGAAGAAAACACTTAGCATGATGCTCTTGTAAGTTTAGATTGCTTTTTAATTTATCTAAACAGGATGGCTCCCACTGTCTCTCGAATCCCTTCTCAAACCGTAAAGAAAAGATTAGTCAGGATCAATCTCACCGTACAATACTTGCTTAACCGTTCATCCAGGCCAGTGTCAGTACTTCGAGGGAGGTTTTCCAACGCTTTCGCGAAGTTCCTTAATTAAGTAACCTCTTTTCCCTGTGGGCGTAGCCCCGCTAATATCTTTCTAGACACCTACTAGGTTTATAGCATTGATCGTTAAGTGAGAGTTTTCCCGAGGAGTAGCATATACTCACAGTAGGATCGGGATCCAAATATCATCGCGTGATAAAACCGAAGGAATCCTACCAGAATCATCACACTCCAAATGGTATGCTGCGCTAGCAAGTTTCAGTACTTATGAAACTCCCGATGTGGATTTTTTGCCCCATGCTCTTATGACCTTGACGAAGGTCAACAAATCATAAGTCACATGTCAAGTTCTACCCGTCATTATCCAGGTTAATTTGAACCCACCCGTACATACCCTTGACGAAGGTCAACAAGGTAGTACGACTGTCCCAAACCAACGCATCTATCTATGCTACATATGAACACCCAACAGCTACCAATCACTATGCCTTGACGAAGGTCAACAAACATAGCTTGAATACTATTGAATATCCATACGAAACGACGGAGGGCTACGAATGGTTTTGGCGAAACCGTGAACGTAGTGAACTTGATATAATCGATAGAACGAGATAGCTTTTAAAAGGAGTGGTTCAAGCTCCGCGTTTAAAAGTTTAGTTTTGAAAAGAACCGAGTGGTTTTCAAAGTGTTCCAATCGACTTTTACTTGGTTTATTTTCTTGCATTAGTTCTTTTAATGCGTCCCATCATTTAATCCTACCATTGCAGAAAACAACCAAAATATGACGTACGCTTATGCCATTCGCATTCGCCACGGGGCCCCGTCATCACCCGTTAGGTTACTTAACTAACGACAGAGCGGGGGCTGGGCTAGCGTGGCTGTAAAACATAAGCAACGCCTAAATAGTTATCATATATAAATATATAGCAATGATAGACATTACAGATCACAGATGAATACATTGGATATACTAGGAATCCGCAACCCGTTCGAGCCTGCAACGAAAAGCGGATTACACGGTCGCGGTGAATAGCCAATACCCCACCCAAGACCCCTACGGGTGCGGCAAACTACCCGCCAAGTACCCGAAGCGAAGCAACCTCCCTCACCACCGTGAGTAGGCCACTCGGCACTACGAGATACCCGGTAGTTTGTGCACCCCCTCCATGGGTATATCCTAGGAGCAAAAACAGTAAAAAGAATTATACAATGACGGCTACAACCCCGACCCGGTTGTGCAGCCAAACAAATAATAATATTACATCAATTTACATGTTACAATGAATGAAAGAAAAAGCAACACTCATCTCACATCCACCCCGGCTATTCATCAGTGACAATCCAACCCATTCATATACACATACCATCATCAATCACAGATCACAGATATGTATAACCCCGACTAATCGACATATAGCGATTAGCCGACGTTCAATACATATAAACATCACAGATATAACCTTTTAGTCAAAGTGTATTGAAGTTCGGAGAAAAATACGGATTTATAGGCCCCCAAAAACAAATTTCTATTCTGGAAAATCTGGGCACATATAAACCATCTTAAAAATCCTAAAACCAAGCCAGAAATACACTGCACCAAACTCGACCCAGTGAAGAGCCAAGACGGCCGCGGTTGCGCAGCAATAGCTTGCTATTGCCGCGGAACCGCGGCTCTTTGGTCGAATCACTGGATCGTTTTTGGTGGCTTTCTTTAAAAAACCCTGAGATGATTTTTGGAGTATGACAAATTTTATTTTGAACAGAAAAAAAATTAACAGAAACTTAGGGTTTTGAAAACTCGGTTTTTCGATTTTTCCGATTCGAACTTCGATACACTCTACTACCTAGCTAGTTTATGTTTAGTTAGTCTCTGATACCACTGTAAGTCTACGTTGCCCACCCCGGTACTTGCGGGGAGGCGGAAAACGGAATAAAAATCGAATTTTTATGAGCTTAGGCAACATGGACTAGACAAAGAAGGATCTTTGCTAAACAAAAACAAGCTAAAGCTAACTAGAAACTAGCTAAGTGCTAGAAAGGTTATACCTTGGGCTTTATTTCCTTCTCTCCTTGCTCCTTGGAGTGGTGGAAGGAGGTCACCTTAGTCGTCTTCTCACGTCGAAGAAAGATCCACCCGAAAGCCTCGACCTTTGGCTTCAACTCCAAGCTAGAAGTAACTAGGGTGCAAGAAGTGCTAATACTTGAACCCTAGATGAGAGTAGAGATTATCAAGAAAGGGTTTTTCTCAAGCTCAAGTGTTTCTCAACACATGAGAGGGGAGAGCTTGAGGGAGAGGAAGAACAAGAGAGAGAAAGTAAATGATAGAATGAGAATAAAATAAACCATTCTCACATATATGTGTGAATTATTGTAATTAGATAATTAGCTAGATAATTGTCATGGTTAATCAAGACATGACCATTATCATTTCATTTTTAATGCAAATTGCAAGGATCAAAGAGCATCTTCCAAATGAAATGATGATGGTCAAAGTGTCAACAAGGTCAACAAGTCAAGGTGGGTCAAATGGTCAACAACCATAACCATGCACAATTATTAAACTAATATCAATTAACCATAATACACACATAATCATTAGGGTTAATACAAATGACAATAGTCATTAACCCTAATCAAAGTCCTCTCCCTCTGTCTCAAGCAACTGTGCATACGCACCCGTATTCGTGATCCGAGGAACACGAATACAATGAGAAAAACCGATCCCAAATCATATACTAGGATCCGGCTTAAACTAAAGCCCGCTAGTATAAGCTGTCCGGACATCAAACGTGCACAAGTGCGCGGATGTGAACAGACCCTGTCGTAAAACCATGCGACCTCTACTCATTTTGCCTAAAGGCGAATAGCTCTCTGTGTGGGACTCTAAAGACTCGACACTACGCTGGCAGTGGGTTTAACCACAGACCGCAAGCAGCACTAGCTGTACGTAACGGTCCCCAGGTAGATGTCGACAAGAAGACTGACGAGGTGAACCCCATCTGAACTCCTACTGAGCCTGTATGTGACAATCTCCGTACAGTCCGGTCTGTTCGTCTGAAACATCGCATGGCGGGCCTAGGGGGCGGTGAACGTCAGTCCCCTAATAGCGGTACAAGTCGTGTCAGAGTGTAGCCCAGAACATCCTGAGATAACACTGGAAACCCACCAGTATATCTCGCTTGCCCTGGCCAGGGACTACTCGTGTAATGGCTCTCCTGGACACAGCGCGATGTCAACCCCCAATACCGGGAGAGACGAATCCTGTCTAACCGTCACTGCCTCCAAGTGCTTCGGGACTGCACCCAAAAACTACCTGTTTGCACGACTCTTTTGAGCCGTGGTAGGGTAGTAATCAAAGTGCAGTGGGAACACACTCGAGGCGAAGTGACAGTGTCAAGTCAACGGACTAAGCTGTACTCATGTCACCTGGGAACTGATAACTGACGATAGGTATAATACCAACCAACGGTTCCCGACGAGTCCTGTCCAGTGTACTCGTAACCTAACGAGCACCCGCATACTATCTCAAGTACGACGTACTAACGGCTGTGGGACAGACCGTCTCCCACACTGGGATGAGAAGCGCATACGCTAGTCTACTCCGGAGTATCGATGCCCTCAATAGTCCAACGACTAGGGACCTGTATAAGGATGTGCTTATAGATCACCCAGCTCCCACGAGTGTGAGCGCCATCACAACGCTGGTAATCAAGCAAAGATCCTAAGGGCTCTACTAATATGTATATCAGCGATATGCTAAAAGAAACACATGCACATATTAAAGCAGAGACAAACCAAGTAGCATACTACCATTTCGAGCAAGATTGTATATACAACTGTGAATATCCCAAGCTTCCATCAAGTAATATACAAACTAGTATGATACAGTAATGGCCTCTAGGGCATATACACTAACAATCTCCCACTTGCACTAAGGCCATGTACTGGCGTATCGAAGACCTATCATCTCGATCAGCCGCTCGAACTGAGTCTGGGGCAAGGCCTTGGTGAATGGATCTGCAGTGTTATTCTCCGTATTTACTCTCTTCACCTCGATCTCCTGGCGATCTATGATCTCCCTGATCAGGTGGTACCGCCTCAAAATGTGCCTGGACTTCTGATGGGACCTGGGTTCCTTCGCTAAAGCTATAGCTCCGTTGTTGTCGCAATACAGCGGTATTGGATCAACAATGGTAGGAACCACCTGAAGCTCCGTGAGGAACTTCTTCATCCAGACAGCTTCCTTTGCGGCATCGCAAGCAGCTATGTACTCCGCTTCCATAGTTGAGTCAGCAACGGTCTCTTGCTTGGAACTCTTCCAGCAAACCGCCCCTCCATTGAGGGTAAAGACATAACCCGACATGGACTTGGAGTCATCCTTGTCACTCTGGAAGCTGGAGTCAGCAAAGGCCTCGAGCTGGAGGTCTTTTCCGCCATACACCAAGAACATCTCCTTAGTCCTTCTCAGGTACTTGAGAATGTTCTTTACCGCGATCCAGTGTTTCTCCCCTGGGTTTGACTGATACCGGCTTACAACGCTCAATGCGTATGCTACATCTGGTCTGGTACACAACATCGCATACATTATAGAGCCTACCGCAGAAGCGTAGGGTATAATCGACATGCGATCCCTCTCCAAATCAGTCTTGGGAGACATCTCTTTGGAGAGGGTGATCCCGTGACAAGCCGGTAGATTACCGCGCTTGGAATCTTCCATACTGAATCTTTTCAGTATGGTGTCGATGTACCTTGACTGTGAAAGTCCCAACATCCTCTTAGATCTATCACGATAGATCTGGATCCCCAGAATGTAGTTGGCATCGCCCAGGTCCTTCATGGAGAACCTCTGCGACAAGAATCCTTTGACTGACTGTAGCATAGGAATATCATTTCCTATTAGGAGAATGTCATCCACGTACAAGACGAGGAAAACTACAGTTCTCCCTACAATCTTACTGTAAATGCATGGTTCATCTGGGTTTTTGATAAAGTCGAATTCTTTGACAGTATCATCAAAGCAGATGTTCCAACTCCGCGATGCCTGCTTAAGTCCATAGATGGACTTTAGCAACTTGCACACTCTACCGCTGCTCCCACTCTGATTGAATCCCTCCGGCTGATCCATATAGACGCACTCTTCCAAATTTCCATTTAGGAAAGCCGTCTTTACGTCCATCTGCCAGATTTCATAATCGTGGAAGGCAGCGATGGCAAGAAGGATCCGAATGGATTTCAGCATAGCCACTGGAGAAAAGGTCTCGTCATAGTCCAAGCCAGGTCTTTGACGAAAACCCTTTGCAACAAGTCTAGCTTTATAGGTCTCAACCTGTCCATCTACACCAATCTTCTTTCTGAAGATCCATTTGCAGCCTACGGGTTTTACCCCTTCTGGAGCAAAGTCCAAAGTCCAAACTTTGTTGGTGTACATGGACTCCATCTCGGCCCGCATTGCATCCAGCCATTTTACCGAGTCGCCGCTCTGGATGGCTTGCTGGAAGCTAGTAGGCTCACCATAATCCATGGTGCAATCCTCTCTATCCCCGTCTATGAGAAAACCGTAGTATCTCTCGGGCGGATGAGACTGCCTACTACTCCTGCGGAGTGGCGCTGGGATGTCCGGTTCTCTTGAGACTTCTGGTTCTTCCAAGCTTTCAGTAATAGCTTGTGGTTCTGGAATTTCTTCCAGTTCTATAGCGCTCCCACTTATCTGATTTTCTAAAAATTCAGTTTCCAAGAAGTGGGCATGCTGAGAAACAAAAACCTTTTGTTCCTCTGCGGAATAGAAAAGATACCCCCTGGAGTTCTTTGGGTATCCCACAAACTTACATAGTACTGAACGTGCCTCGAGCTTGTCCGCATGCTGCTTTTTTACAAAAGCTGGACATCCCCATGTCTTAAGGTACTTGAGACAGGGTTTCTTCGCACTCCACATCTGATATGGGGTGGTAGGCACAGTCTTGGTTGGAGCCTTGTTCAAGAGATATGCAGCTGTTTCTAGCGCATAACCCCAGAAGGATCGCGGCAACTCAGCCTTACTCATCATGGAACGAACCATATCCAATAGGGTTCGATTCCGCCTTTCCGATACACCGTTGTGTTGTGGTGTGTATGGAGGAGTAAGCTGAGAGAGAATTCCATTCTCTTTTAAGTAGCCCAGAAACTCGGCACTCAAGTATTCACCACCTCGATCAGATCTCAGTGTCTTGATACTTTTGCCTGTTTTTTTTTCAACTTCATTCTTGTATTCTTGAAATTTCTCAAAGGCCTCGGATTTGTGCTTCATCAAGAAGACATGCCCATACCTAGAGAAATCATCTGTGAAAGTAATGAAGTATGAATAACCACTTCGCGCATGTGTAGACATTAGACCACACACATCACTGTGTATGAGTCCCAAGAGCTCGCTCGCTGTTTCTCCGTGTCCAGTGAACGGAATCTTTGTCATCTTTCCCATGAGACAAGATTCACAAGTGGCATAAGACTGATACTCAAACGGATTCAAGTATCCCTCTTTATGTAACTTTGTTAACCGTGTCTCATTAATGTGACCCAGTCTACAATGCCATAAGAAAGCCTGATTTGTTTCCGGAGACTTTCTTTTAAGTGTGTTCTGGACACTGAAGATCTGAGCTTGATTCAATACGTATATCCCGTTTTGTAATGTACCTGACCCAATCAGAACTTGATTTAGGTGGATGTTAACTACATCGCTTACAAAAGTAAAATCATATCCTTCCTTAGAAATTAAGGATACAGATATGATATTACAAGTCGCACCTGGTACATAAAAACAGTTACGCAGAATCAATATCTGCCCAGTTGTCAGTCCTAGATGATATTCCCCTACGGATTCAGCATACATGCTCATTCCGTTAGCAACCCTGAGAGTCATATCACCTTTCCTGATAACCCTACGGTTTCTCAGAGCCTGTAACGAATTACAGATATGAAATCCTGATCCGGTATCCAATACCCAGGAAGTAGGGTTAACTGACATACAGTTCTCTATTACAAACACACCCGAAGCCGAAGCCACAACATGCTTCGAATTCTGGCTACTGGCTTTGCAAGCCCTGCAATCCTTCTGTCCATGTTCATTCCCGCAACAATAGTAACATCCCTCTTTTACTGCATCCATTCCCGAAACTTCTGCCCTTCTCTTTCTTTCTACTTCCCTGGTTTCCTTCAGGGTAGTAGGTAGAGACTGTTGAACTAAGTCAGCATCTGACCCGTTCTTCAACGTGGTCTTCAGGTCCGAGAGCTCAAAAGAGCTGGTCTCTGTAAGGACGTTGTCCCCTACAGATGACCCGATAGCCAACCTCGCTAGAAGCAATTCGTTCGAGGTCTCATATCTTGCGATACGAGATTGCTCTCCATATAAAACTTTGTTATGGAGGAAGATAGAAGCTGAGTCCATCTTCTCGTGCTGCCTCTGGTATATACCATCAACTGAGGCAAACACGAGGCACTTGGCTTTCGCACAGTCTTCTTCCGATGTCCTACGGATATCAACATCCGTGACAGGGAAAACTGGACCTGAGACGGCAGGGGTTGGATCAGTCAAGAGGTGTCCCAGCTTGTCCTGGGCAATGGACATCTGGACAGACCCTTGCCAGTCAAAACAGTCAGATTCAGTCATTTTATTATCTAGATGCAACCTAGGTGCGGTCATTGGGTCGCTGCAATTAAGAGAGAGAGAAGAAAACACTTAGCATGATGCTCTTGTAAGTTTAGATTGCTTTTTAATTTATCTAAACAGGATGGCTCCCACTGTCTCTCGAATCCCTTCTCAAACCGTAAAGAAAAGATTAGTCAGGATCAATCTCACCGTACAATACTTGCTTAACCGTTCATCCAGGCCAGTGTCAGTACTTCGAGGGAGGTTTTCCAACGCTTTCGCGAAGTTCCTTAATTAAGTAACCTCTTTTCCCTGTGGGCGTAGCCCCGCTAATATCTTTCTAGACACCTACTAGGTTTATAGCATTGATCGTTAAGTGAGAGTTTTCCCGAGGAGTAGCATATACTCACAGTAGGATCGGGATCCAAATATCATCGCGTGATAAAACCGAAGGAATCCTACCAGAATCATCACACTCCAAATGGTATGCTGCGCTAGCAAGTTTCAGTACTTATGAAACTCCCGATGTGGATTTTTTGCCCCATGCTCTTATGACCTTGACGAAGGTCAACAAATCATAAGTCACATGTCAAGTTCTACCCGTCATTATCCAGGTTAATTTGAACCCACCCGTACATACCCTTGACGAAGGTCAACAAGGTAGTACGACTGTCCCAAACCAACGCATCTATCTATGCTACATATGAACACCCAACAGCTACCAATCACTATGCCTTGACGAAGGTCAACAAACATAGCTTGAATACTATTGAATATCCATACGAAACGACGGAGGGCTACGAATGGTTTTGGCGAAACCGTGAACGTAGTGAACTTGATATAATCGATAGAACGAGATAGCTTTTAAAAGGAGTGGTTCAAGCTCCGCGTTTAAAAGTTTAGTTTTGAAAAGAACCGAGTGGTTTTCAAAGTGTTCCAATCGACTTTTACTTGGTTTATTTTCTTGCATTAGTTCTTTTAATGCGTCCCATCATTTAATCCTACCATTGCAGAAAACAACCAAAATATGACGTACGCTTATGCCATTCGCATTCGCCACGGGGCCCCGTCATCACCCGTTAGGTTACTTAACTAACGACAGAGCGGGGGCTGGGCTAGCGTGGCTGTAAAACATAAGCAACGCCTAAATAGTTATCATATATAAATATATAGCAATGATAGACATTACAGATCACAGATGAATACATTGGATATACTAGGAATCCGCAACCCGTTCGAGCCTGCAACGAAAAGCGGATTACACGGTCGCGGTGAATAGCCAATACCCCACCCAAGACCCCTACGGGTGCGGCAAACTACCCGCCAAGTACCCGAAGCGAAGCAACCTCCCTCACCACCGTGAGTAGGCCACTCGGCACTACGAGATACCCGGTAGTTTGTGCACCCCCTCCATGGGTATATCCTAGGAGCAAAAACAGTAAAAAGAATTATACAATGACGGCTACAACCCCGACCCGGTTGTGCAGCCAAACAAATAATAATATTACATCAATTTACATGTTACAATGAATGAAAGAAAAAGCAACACTCATCTCACATCCACCCCGGCTATTCATCAGTGACAATCCAACCCATTCATATACACATACCATCATCAATCACAGATCACAGATATGTATAACCCCGACTAATCGACATATAGCGATTAGCCGACGTTCAATACATATAAACATCACAGATATAACCTTTTAGTCAAAGTGTATTGAAGTTCGGAGAAAAATACGGATTTATAGGCCCCCAAAAACAAATTTCTATTCTGGAAAATCTGGGCACATATAAACCATCTTAAAAATCCTAAAACCAAGCCAGAAATACACTGCACCAAACTCGACCCAGTGAAGAGCCAAGACGGCCGCGGTTGCGCAGCAATAGCTTGCTATTGCCGCGGAACCGCGGCTCTTTGGTCGAATCACTGGATCGTTTTTGGTGGCTTTCTTTAAAAAACCCTGAGATGATTTTTGGAGTATGACAAATTTTATTTTGAACAGAAAAAAAATTAACAGAAACTTAGGGTTTTGAAAACTCGGTTTTTCGATTTTTCCGATTCGAACTTCGATACACTCTACTACCTAGCTAGTTTATGTTTAGTTAGTCTCTGATACCACTGTAAGTCTACGTTGCCCACCCCGGTACTTGCGGGGAGGCGGAAAACGGAATAAAAATCGAATTTTTATGAGCTTAGGCAACATGGACTAGACAAAGAAGGATCTTTGCTAAACAAAAACAAGCTAAAGCTAACTAGAAACTAGCTAAGTGCTAGAAAGGTTATACCTTGGGCTTTATTTCCTTCTCTCCTTGCTCCTTGGAGTGGTGGAAGGAGGTCACCTTAGTCGTCTTCTCACGTCGAAGAAAGATCCACCCGAAAGCCTCGACCTTTGGCTTCAACTCCAAGCTAGAAGTAACTAGGGTGCAAGAAGTGCTAATACTTGAACCCTAGATGAGAGTAGAGATTATCAAGAAAGGGTTTTTCTCAAGCTCAAGTGTTTCTCAACACATGAGAGGGGAGAGCTTGAGGGAGAGGAAGAACAAGAGAGAGAAAGTAAATGATAGAATGAGAATAAAATAAACCATTCTCACATATATGTGTGAATTATTGTAATTAGATAATTAGCTAGATAATTGTCATGGTTAATCAAGACATGACCATTATCATTTCATTTTTAATGCAAATTGCAAGGATCAAAGAGCATCTTCCAAATGAAATGATGATGGTCAAAGTGTCAACAAGGTCAACAAGTCAAGGTGGGTCAAATGGTCAACAACCATAACCATGCACAATTATTAAACTAATATCAATTAACCATAATACACACATAATCATTAGGGTTAATACAAATGACAATAGTCATTAACCCTAATCAAAGTCCTCTCCCTCTGTCTCAAGCAACTGTGCATACGCACCCGTATTCGTGATCCGAGGAACACGAATACAATGAGAAAAACCGATCCCAAATCATATACTAGGATCCGGCTTAAACCAAAGCCCGCTAGTATAAGCTGTCCGGACATCAAACGTGCACAAATGCGCGGATGTGAACAGACCCTGTCGCAAAACCATGCGACCTCTACTCATTTTGCCTAAAGGCGAATAGCTCTCTGTGTGGGAATCTAAAGACTCGACACTACGCTGGCAGTGGGTTTAACCACAGACCGCAAGCGGCACTAGCTGTACGTAACGGTCCCCAGGTAGATGTCGACAAGAAGACTGACGAGGTGAACCCCATCTGAACTCCTACTGAGCCTGTATGTGACAATCTCCGTACAGTCCGGTCTGTTCGTCTGAAACATCGCATGGCGGGCCTAGGGGGCGGTGAACGTCAGTCCCCTAATAGCGGTACAAGTCGTGTCGGAGTGTAGCCCAGAACATCCTGAGATAACACTGGAAACCCACCAGTATATCTCGCTTGCCCTGGCCAGGGACTACTCGTGTAATGGCTCTCCTGGACACAGCGCGATGTCAACCCCCAATACCGGGAGAGACGAATCCTGTCTAACCGTCACTGCCTCCAAGTGCTTCGGGACTGCACCCAAAAACTACCTGTTTGCACGACTCTTTTGAGCCGTGGTAGGGTAGTAATCAAAGTGCAGTGGGAACACACTCGAGGCGAAGTGACAGTGTCAAGTCAACGGACTAAGCTGTACTCATGTCACCTGGGAACTGATAACTGACGATAGGTATAATACCAACCAACAGTTCCCGACGAGTCCTGTCCAGTGTACTCGTAACCTAACGAGCACCCGCATACTATCTCAAGTACGACGTACTGACGGCTGTGGGACAGACCGTCTCCTACACTGGGATGAGAAGCGCATACGCTAGTCTACTCCGGAGTATCGATGCCCTGTCTCGATAGTCCAACGACTAGGGACCTGTATAAGGATGTGCTTATAGATCACCCAGCTCCCACGAGTGTGAGCGCCATCACAACGCTGGTAATCAAGCAAAGATCCTAAGGGCTCTACTAATATGTATATCAGCGATATGCTAAAAGAAACACATGCACATATTAAAGCAGAGACAAACCAAGTAGCACACTACCATTTCGAGCAAGATTGTATATACAACTGTGAATATCCCAAGCTTCCATCAAGTAATATACAAACTAGTATGATACAGTAATGGCCTCTAGGGCATATACACTAACAGACTAGCGTATATCTTCTCGACCCATGTGATAGGCGATGGATGATCCCATATCCATTGGTGTTTGACATCAAAGATGGTATACGGATGCTTAGTGGAGACTGGGTACACTAAACGAACTTGCCGAGAACTCCTAGATGGTATTATACCTCACGTCAGATAGCAGTTCTCTGGTGACACTGGTACAGGTTAGTCTGTCGACCCGAGATCGTCATAGAGTCTTGTGTGTCTCCCACTGTGCTTTGATTTCCACCCTACCATGGCTCTACTGAGTCATGCAAGCAGGTGGTTTTTGGATACAGTCCCGAGTCATATGGAGGCAATGAGCGATAAGAGGGGATTCATCTCTCCCGGTATTGGGGGTTAATGTTGCGCTGTGCTCGATTGGCCATAACTGAAATCCCTGGTCAGGGTAGATGAGATTTACTAGTAAGTGTTACCAGTAATATCTCGCCTGTTATGGACCTTACATCGGCATGACTTATCAAGCTACTGGGGTCTGACGTTTACCACCCCTAGGCGAGATATGCGACATATCAGACGAACAGACCAGACTGTACGGTAAGTGTTACTGATTGGATTCGCAGGAGTATGAGCAGGCTTGTTTGTTGATCTTCTGATCGCTTAATACCCGGGTGGCCATTACGTTTAGCAGACCTCTTGCGGCTTGTGGGTGTTTGATATGATCATCACCTACTGCCGGCGTATTGACGAGTCTTTAGAGTCCTACACAGAGGTTTCCTGGCTCAGGCGAAACGGAGTAGGAGTACATATGAGATATGTGCGGGACCGAGATTAATACGCGTATATGATACTGTATTCTATTCTCGCGATTTGTATCATCGGTCGGTTATATGCGATATATCCGGGTTATTGAATCAAGAGTTGATTCAATAAATTGATACATGTGATATTAGTCGGTTGTATATGATATAGCCGGATTATTAAATCAAGTGTTGATTTAATGATCTAATGTATAATTATATATATTTGATATATTAATTTACATTAACTAGTATTATCTCACTTAAAATTTCTTTTCTCACTTGATTGTGCATTAGTATATATGTGATATATATTAGTGTACATTATTTTGTGTCATGCTAGATGATACATGCAAACATGGGTGTGTGTGTGACTTACACCATAACTAAGATAATGGTAAAGATTTTATTTATTTTAGTAATTCAAAATTAGTGGTATTATGTCATGCTTAGAAGCTTGGTGAAGCTTAAAGCATCTTTGACTTAGTCCACTAATTTTTTCTCATTCAAGATATTTATTAACCAAACCATTATCTTAAACCATGGTTATGTCTCTACAATGGTTAGTGTATGACACTAACTCACCCATGGTTGTTATTTCTCACCTCATTAGTTTTCATTCTTGAGTTGCTTCATTTTTCATAGAGGTTTTCTTCATCTCTTTCTTCTAGCTTTCTAGCTCCATGAAACATGAAGAAATATTGTGAGAAAATAAAATCTAAAGTGAGCCCACTTCCTATTTCATCATCCTCTACTACTTGCCATTTAGTTTAGAGTGTTCTCTTCACAAAGTTCATCACCTAGTGAAGAGGTAGCTTGGATTTGAGTCTTCTCGACGTAGATCATATTCGGCCTCGAAAACTTCAAGCAAGGTTGTTCATTTCTCCAAAACCCATACTAGAGTTCGGGAGATCAACAATCGCAGCGAAGGGACTTCTACATGAAGCTTTAGAAGTGAAGGACCGGTCTACAAAGGTTGTATTTCTTGGTCACTACTTGTAATGGTTGATTACATGTTTCATTTTGTCTATTTACTCTAGCTTGATCCTAGCTTAGGATTGATTAGCACCTTAGAATTTTTAAATTTGGCATGGTAGTTGCTGTGAAAACCCAGTAGGGTGCTAAGAAATCCCAACAGTGGTATCAGAGCCAGGCTAGAGTATTAGACGAATAGTGTTAGATTACGAAACCGAAACAACTCCAAAACATGAAACATCGAGACCTAGTTTCTGTCGATTTTTATATGACCTCTAAAAAATTTTCAAACAAGTGCAGATTGTTGTATTGGATACAACATGAACACCATGCAAATTTCAAGGCAGGAGCTCGGATTTTGGCCGAGATCAAGCATATGGTGGCCGGCCAAATTTTTTTGGATTTGCTTGAAATTTGCAGGGTGTTCCAGAGACTTGGTCTGGATGTTTCAGGTGTTGTTTGTTTTTGCTAATTTTGCATGAGATGTAATCTTACACTATAAACAATTCGGAGTGTTTCGTATTCGTAGTTTAACATTGTATTTGGGTTTTCACATATTGTCTAGGCGAAGTTAAAAGGTTTGATCGAATGGCAAAAACACAAATTTTCAAGTTTAACGCATTCGGAAAAACATGCAAGTAATTCTGTAGACCCTCTAGAAGAATGAAACCCTAACTCGACTTTTTGGATCGTGGAACCGCGGTCATACCCTACGGTTTGCCGCAGTTCCGTGGCGACATGAGTGAGGCTTGGGTTTGCCCTTCTACGGCTGGTCCATAGGTGCTGTGGCATGTTCCGGGTATTATTAAAACTGTGCTCAAGTGTTGAGCTGTCGGGAAATTGTGGGAGTTTGATGAATCGATCGAAAAGTTTAACGTCGTCCGGATATTTGTGATGGGATACAATACTTGGAATCAACAATATTTGAATTTTATAAATCTATCAATTTAGTCTCTTTTGATCAGTTACCACAAGATTTTGATGTGATCAAAAGTCCGTCGCAATCACGTTGTGTATGCGGATACTCGCCGGGTAACATTACTAGATAGCCACGCCCCATAATCCCGACCAAGTTACTGTAGGAGAACTCCGTTGCCAAACGCATCCGTTCGGGTGCTCGCGGCCGCGGTGTTCCGCCTAAGTGCACTTCGTCGTCGGTATCGGGGGCTGCGGCCGTCTACTAAAGTTTCCGACGAGTATTCGACCGGGATGTCGGGAATCTTGTTGAATTACCCGACTTGTTATTGGAAAGTGTTTTCAATATCGAGACTAAAATGCGAAGTTTATAATTGTTAGGCATGCGATATCTAAGGAATTCATATTTTTAGGCATGAAATCCGCAATATGAGATATTACGGGTTTATGATGTCTAAGGTGGTTGCGGATTCCAACTGTTGTAGTTTTCACTTTCTTTTCTATGACCGTAAGTGTAATATATGGTGTATCGCCGGTTTCGTTACTACACGTCAACGACATTTGGGATACGCGTATTTACTTACGTTAATGACATGTGATGTTATGTGTTGCTGTGATATGTTATATTGGATCGTCTTGTTTGAATAGCCGGGGGGTTTTATGTGAGATGAGAGTTTTTTCATTTTCATTCATGTAAAAACTTGTATGTAATATTCTTTTATTGGGGCACTTCCGGGTTGAGGAAGATGTCACCGTTTATGTATATTATTTACTTTTCCGCATTATGATAGACCCAAGGTAGGGAGCACAAGTAACCGGGTTCTAGAGTCCGGTGGGAGACCATCTCGAGGCGTCGAGTCCGGGTCTCCTAACTCTAGAATTGGTAGGGTTGCTTGCCGCTCTCGTAGGGGCCTTGGGATGTGGGATTGGCTATTCATCACAACCGTGGAATCCGTGTTTTATACAGGCTTAATATAAAACCCGAAAATCCTAGTATATCCAATATTTCATATGTTGTTTTCTGCTGCGATATCTGTGATGTGATCTTGAGATAGATACTGTATATAGTATATATGATATATTATATAGACGTTGCTTATGTTTTACACCAGCGCTAGCCCTGCCCTGCTATGCCGTTAGTTACCTAACCTAACGGTGCATGACGGGACATCGAGGCGAATGCGGATGGCATAAGCGTACGTTGTATTTATCTGTGATGTTTAGGTAACTTAAATGATGGGACATTCATTAATGAGATTAATGAAAGAAAATAAACCTAATGATATTGTGGAATCGAATTTTCAAAAATAGGTAGCTCCAGTTGGTCCTTTGCATAGCGGTATTCCTTGCAGAATATCCAGCACCTTATTCGATAAGGAAAGAGCCGAGATCCCTTCACCGGGAGTGACATCTTTAGCAATAACTGGCAGATGCTATAACCCTCGGTTTGTCTTTTGATTGCTTTTCTAGTTCTTGCTTTACATAGCGGTATTATGAATATCCTGCATCTCATTCGACGAGGAAAGAGCCGAGATTCCTTCACAGGGAGTGACCTCTTTAGCAAAACTAGCAAAACCCTAAAAAACACTCCATTTTAAAATCATTTGATTCTGCAACGATATCAAGTTCAAAGCGTTAAAGGTTTTCTTAAAAACCATTCGCAACCCTCTGTTATTTTAGGAAGTAGAGTACTTAGTATTCGTGCCGTGTTTATTGACCATAGTTAAGGCACAGTGTACGGTAGCTAAGTGATGTCTTCCTACATAGCATATGATGCGATTAGTTAGGACAGTCATGTGACTTTGTTGACCATAGTTAAGGTTCATGTGGGTGGGTCTAATTAATCATGAAATGACGAGTAGAACATGACTAGTGCTTATGATTTGTTGACCATAGTTAAGGTCATAAGTCACTAGGGATAAAAACCATTATTGGGAGTTTCAAGTGTTGAAATTTGCAATGAGATTGCATAGCTTCTATGAGATAGTTGGATCCTGATACCCACTGTGAGTAATTGTTACTCCTGAGAGAGTTTTGCACTTTACAATTAGCCGATCAAGTAGTCTAGAAAGGTGTCAACGGGGTTACGCCCCTGGGAAAACGAGGTTTATTTTAATTAGGTCCATACGAAAGCACGGGGAACCTTCTTCAAAGTACCGACACTGGCCTGGCTGAAAGATTGGCGAACTTGTAGGGTGTAATTAATCCCGGATAGTTTTTCCTTTTAGGGTTTGAAGGAAGATTCGATAAAAACAGTGGGAGCCATCCTGATTAGATAAAATAAATAACCAATCTAATCTTGCAAGAGCGCACGCATAGTGTTTTCTTCTCTCTCTCTCTCCAGATAACGACCATCTCATGCCTTAATCAAAATAATAATATGGATGTATTGACCGAACCCGCTTGTTATACTGAGCTGGGGAACATTGGTCCCGCTCCAACTTATAATTGTTATAAGACTGAGTAGGAAATGGGGATTACCAGAATTCTCGTGCCGCCCAAACGAAGAAAGTGCATGATGATGCATCTTCTTCGGGTGTGTTCGTTACAGAGAACTGTTTCTCAGTATCTTCTACGTCCTGGGTATTTGGTACCGGATCAGGATCCCGCATATGTAATCTGTTACATGGGCTATAGAAAGGTAGAGAACTGAGAATGGGTGATAAGTTTCAAGAGTTAGAAACGATGCAATTGTTGCAGCCAAATCAGTTGGCAGTTATCCCCCTGTATTACTAAATACATTGATTCTGAACGAATGTTATTAGATACCGAACCTGATATACAATATCATACCAGTCTCTTTATTTAGTAAAGAAGGATATAATTTTGTATTGTTGGATAATGTTTTAAACATTTTCTATATCAAAAGTTGATCGGTTCAGGCACATTATCTAAAAGCATATACGTTCTAAATTAAACCACAGTTCTTAACATACAGAACACACACAAGGGGAAGAGTTCAGAAATGAACGAATTCTTCTTGAGGCATTGTAGACTAGGTCATATCAATGCGACCCGACTAGCTAAGTTACATTAAGATACATATTTAAATCGGTTTGAATTCATATCTTGTGAAACTTGCCAGCCATGTCACAAAGATAAGATGACCATAGCTCCGTTTACTGGAAACAGAGAAAGAGTTAGTGAACTCTTGGGACTGATACATAGTTATGTATGTAGGTCCCCTGTCTACACATGCCAGAACTGGTTCTTTGTACTTCCTTACATTCACTGATGATCTCTCAAGATTCGGACACACGTTCCTATTGAAACACAAGCCTAAAGTTTTTGAGAAATTCAATGAATATAAATTCGAAGTAGAGAACCAAAATGGGTATAAGTATTATGTCCTATGAAGTGATCAGGGAGGAGAATACTTGTGCATAAAATCCTTGGATTATTCAAAAGGAGAATGCGATTCTCTCTCAGCATTACTCCTCTGTATACACCACAACACAACGGTGTATCGGGGCGAAGCAATCGCACCCTATTTGATATGGTGCACTCTATGATGAGTACCACTGAGTTACCTGTTTCCTTTTTGGGAGTTATGCACTTGAGAAGCTGCATACCTATTGAATTAGGTTCCAACCGAATCAGGTGCCTGCCACTCCATATGAGATATGGTATGGGAAGAGACCATCTCTTAAGCATGTTAAGATTTGGGGTTGTTCGGCCTATGTCAAAAGCAAAATCCGGAAAAGCTCGAGGTAAGATCAGTTCTCTAGAACTGGAAGGAGTTCCAGCTATACAAATTACAACTGATGATTTGGTAGAATCAGAGGATTCAATAGTTCCCGATGACCCTCAGCCTCTCCGCCGATCTGGTAGGGTTCCTCATCCGCCTAAAAGATGTTTCAGTTTCTCGATGATAGTGGGGGTAAGGATTGCATCATGAGATGATGACCCAACTAGATTCGAACAGGCCATCAAGAGTAGGGACTCTGTAAGAATGGCTGGATGCCAAGCGATCTGAGATGGAATTTATATACACCAACAAAGTATGGACTTTGGCTGCTATATCTGAAATGTTAAATCCCCATCAGGAGTAAGCATATCTTGAGAAGATTACTTGGTGTAGATGGAAAAGTTGAGACTTTCAAAGCTAGACTTGTTGCAAAAGGTTTTCGCCATTAACCAGGTATGGTTTTTGATGAAACCTTTTCTCCAGTACCTATACTTAAGTCCATCCAGATCCTACTTGCCATTTGCTACATACCATGACTACGATATCCGGCGGTTCGATGTCATGACTGTTTTTCTGAATACTGATTTAGAAGAAAGCGTATATAAGTACACAGCCAGAAGGCTTCGTAGACAATGGGAGCAGCGGAAATGTGTGCAGGTTGCTTTATGTGATAAAGCAGGTATCGCGGAATTGGAACGTCTGTTTTGATGTGATAGTCAAAACGTTTGACTTCATCAAAATGGTGGATGAACCTTGTATATACAAAAAGGTAGTAGAGAATAAAGCGGTCTTCCTTGTATTGTACGTGGATAACATACCCATGATAGGAAAATTGTTTTCCTATGCTGCACTCGGTCAATCTCCTCTTATCACATTGATTCTCCATATAGGATCAAGGTGATACCTCCTAAATCCTGGGTTTTGTATCTATGAGATAGATCTAAGTGGATGTTAGGATTCTCACTAGGTGTAGTGAGATGGTATCAATCGATCCTGGGGAGAATCACTGGATAGCTTCCAGGGTGGTAAGGTCGACTGAATGTCGGTCACAGGCATTGTCTTTACCCTCAGTAGAGGGACGGTATGTTGGAATAGTTCCAAGCTAGATACCGTGGCAAACTAGACGATAAAGGCTGGATACATTGCTATCAAAGATACTACCAAAGAGGCAGTTTGGGTGTATATTTGTTCATGAGATGAACTAGGTTCCTTCCATTGTGTGACAATGGAGGTATGGATTTTGGCCTAGGAACCCCGGTCCCATCAGTGATCCAGACATATTCTAAGGCAGTATTACCTGATCAAGGAGATGGTTGATCTCTAAGAGATCGAGGTTAGGAGAGTAGACTCAGAGGTTAACACGGCGGATCCACTCACTGAGGCATTTCCTGCGAGAGACTTTTATAAGACGTTGGGTATACCATACCACAACAACTGGCCTTAGTGCAAGTGGGATATTGTTAGTTGTATGTACGCCCTAGAGGCCATTATTGTACATGAGATGTATATTATAGTGGATTCTAGGACATATATAGGGAGGACTTTCTTGCTCGACATGATAGTACGCTATCTGGTTGCTATTTATCTTAACATGTATACTTACTGTCTCTCTGTTACATATTGATAAAGCCCTTAGGATGTGTACTTGACTTCCAGGATTATGATGCAGATCATACTAGTGGAGCCTGGATAGTCCATGAGTTCATCCTTCAATATTCATAGTCGTGGGAATATCGAGACGGGGTATCGATATTCCAGAGTAGACTAGCGTATATCTTCTCGACCCATGTGATGGGCGATGGATGATCCCATATCCATTGGTGTTTGACGTCAGAGATGGTATACGGGTGCTCAGTAGAGACTGGGTACACTGAACGGACTCACCGAGAACTCTTAGATGGTATTATGCCTCACGTCAGATAGCAGTTTTCTGGTGACACTGGTACAGGTTAGTCTGTCGACCCGAGATCGTCATTGAGTCTTGTGTGTCTCCTACTGTGTTTTGATTTCCACCCTACCACGGCTTTACTGAGTCGTGCAAACAGGTGGTTTTTGGGTACAGTCCCGAGTCACATGGAGGCAACGAGCGGCAGAAGGGGATTCGTCTCTCCCGGTATTGGGGGTTAATGTTGCGCTATGCTCGATTGGCCATAACTGAAATCCCTGGCCCGGGTAGATGAGATTTACTAGTAAGTGTTACCAATAGTTTCTCGCCCGTTATGGACCTTACATCGGCATGACTTATCAAGCTACTGGGGTCTGACATTTACCACCCTTAGGCGAGATATGCGACATATCAGACGAACAGACCAGACTATACGATAAGTGTTACTGATTGGATTCGCAGGAGTATGAGCAGGCTTGTTTGTTGATCTTCTGATCGCTCAATACCCGGGTGGCCGTTACGTTTAGCAGACCTCTTACGGCTTGTGGGTGTTTGATATGATCATCACCTACTGCCGACGTATTGACGAGTCTTTAGAGTTCTACACAGAGGTTTCCTGGCTCAGGCGAAACGGAGTAGGAGCACATATGAGATATGTGCGTGACCGAGATTAATACGCTTATGTGATACCGTATTCTATTCTCGCGATTTGTATCATCGGTCGGTTATATGCGATATAGCCGGGTTATTGAATTAAGAGTTGATTCAATAAATTGATACATGTGATATTAGTCGGTTGTATATGATATAGCCGGATTATTAAATCAAGTGTTAATATAATGATCTAATATATAATTATATATATTTGATATATTAATTTACATTAACTAGTATTATCTCACTTAAAATTTCTTTTCTCACTTGATTGTGCATTAGTATATGTGTGATATATATTAGTTTACATTATTTTGTGTCATGCTAGATGATACATGCAAACATGGGTGTGTGTGTGACTTACACCATAACTAAGATAATGGTAAAGATTTTATTTATTTTAGTAATTCAAAATTAGTGGTATTATGTCATGCTTAGAAGCTTGGAGAAGCTTAAAGCATCTTTGACTTAGTCCACTAATTTTGTCTCATTCAAGATATTTATTAACCAAACCATTATCTTAAACCATGGTTATGTCTCTACAATGGTTAGTGTATGACACTAACTCACCCATGGTTGCTATTTCTCACCTCATTAGTTTTCATTCTTGAGTTGCTTCATTTTTCATGGAGGTTTTCTTCATCTCTTTCTTCTAGCTTTCTAGCTCCATGAAACATGAAAAAATATTGTGAGAAAATAAAATCTAAAGTGAGCCCACTTCCTATTTCATCATCCTCTACTGCTTGCCATTTAGTTTAGAGTGTTCTCTTCACTAAGTTCATCACCTAGTGAAGAGGTAGCTTGGATTTGAGTCTTCTCGACGTAGATCATATTCGGCCTCGAAAACTTCGAGCAAGGTTGTTCATTTCTCCAAAACCCATACTAGAGTTCGGGAGATCAACAATCGCAGTGAAGGGACTTCTACACGGAGCTTTAGAAGTGAAGGACCGGTCTACAAAGGTTGTATTCTTTGTTCACTACTTGTAATGGTTGATTACATGTTTCATTTTGTTTATCTACTCTAGCTTGATCCTAGTTTAGGATTGATTAGCACCTTAGAATTTTTAAATTTGGCATGGTAGTTGCTGTGAAAACCCGGCAGGGTACTAAGAAATCCCAACACTGCGGCCGTGGGAGGCAGCGAGACGGTGGTCGGTCGTACCGACGTGAGCAGAGTCTTCTCTCCCTCTGTATGGGTCCCAGTCCCGAGGTGGGGGAGCGGCGACCTAGGGAGCTTGCCCTGCCGTTTGGACACGGGCGAGCGCATTTATGACGGACACGGGTCGATCTATCAGGGCGGTTAGGGCGTTGATGGCGTTCGGGGGAGGAGATTCGTCTCCGCCTCCGTTGTGGGGGATGCGGCGGCTAATGCTTGGATCGTCATGGTAATCGCTCGCCATTGAGTTGAGATCGAAAGATGAGCTTTGTTCAGTGGAATCAAGAGTTTCCAACAGACGGCGCCAGCTGACGCGTGTGGTATCGAGATCTTCCCACAGACGGCGCCAACTGACGCGTGTCGTATCGCGTCAAGATGTTACCTTCCGTTGATCTGCTGTTGGCGATGATGGACGGCTGAGATTTGAGTTGGAGGTTGACTCCTGAAGCGTGTGGATCTCAATGGGCTGTGGTTTTGAGGTTGAGCCGAGCTACCTGCAAGGAAGTCCCGGGGTGGTTGTACCACTGAGGACCCTCCGACGATCAAATTAGTGGTGCAAGTCGAGCAGAGTAACGGCTTAGTGAGGAAGGAATTGCTTACCTTGATCATCTGAGAAAGGGGTTTATATAGCGGTGGAAACAGGCAGTCAGGCACGGGAATCACACCGGCCGTTACGCTCCCGGCGTCATGCCCGCGTGATAGGCGGGATCTCCCACTAATGGCGAGACAGACTCGTTAATGAGGGATCGTGATGGCGTGGAACACGGGACGTGGCCGGCGGATATCTTGTGCATGTCGAGATTCGCGGAGGTGAGGCGGTTGCGCCTGTGATAGTTGCCGTCGGTCGATCGAAGTGACCGAGGAATATGAGCTCGGCGGGAGGCCGAGACATTTAGGCTCTGCGGTAGCCCGGAGACGAGCTGAAGGGGCCGAGGAGGCCAACTCTGTGACAGCTCGGAGGTGAGCTGTGGGTGGTCTGGAAGGTCACCGAAGGTCGGGAAACTCCTCGGGCCGGAGGATGGCTCCGAGGCGAGCCGGAAGGGCGAGGAAGCTCAGCCCGAAGGAGGGCTCGGAGGCGAGCCGGATGGCCGAGGAAGCTCGGGCCTGTGATAGCTCAGAGTAGAGCAAAAGGACAGTTGGCGTGGCTGCTGAAGTGCTCGGAGGTAAGGAGTGGGGTGCAACCTCGGAGACGGGGTTCGAGGGAAGCCCCCACTGTAGCACACTGGTCTCCCCTCCGTGGCCCTCAGGGACCTAACTGTTTTACGCATGTGACGCGTCATCCGTCACGTGTCATGATTTAAGGAATTACCGTTATTGAGTATCATCAAATTTTCTCTAACTTATATTAATACTCTTTACTTGACCTTTTCATAAGACTCTCGATCGACTTCTTCTTAACTTCAGAGGGGATTTAATGCTAATAAGGTTTAAATAGAGGAGGTTTCCTGCAATTTATCCAATAGAGAAGATAAGGTTTGTTTAAAATCAGCAATAGCCGCGTTATTTCCGCTTCCCTTCTCTTTCTGTCATGGCGGAAACCCTAATCCCCAAATGCACTCAAACAATTCCATCGATTCTTTCGAAACAAAGGCCGATTCGTGCTAAAAGCATCCCATTTCAAATCCTATTCCCTCAAAATTCCATGTTTTACAACGGAATCTGTGAGTTCAATTTATCGATCACATCTGTTCGAGTCCAAAGGCGGGAGCTTCGAGCTACGTCGTCGTCGTC
Organism: Agapanthus africanus; assembly: GCA_030015575.1. Taxonomy (NCBI): domain Eukaryota; kingdom Viridiplantae; phylum Streptophyta; class Magnoliopsida; order Asparagales; family Amaryllidaceae; genus Agapanthus; species Agapanthus africanus. Next base: position 109,622,473 of record CM057337.1, read on the forward strand.
TTCTCCGTCTCCGGGGACTGAGCAGGAAAATAACGAGGGGCCGATGAGCGTAGATGTATTGCGTCGCTTCATTGATCTGAATTTGGGGAAATGGAACGGCTCTTTCTATGTGAGTAGCCATCGCGTTTATTGAACTCGCAATCTTTATGATTTGTGTATGTTTGTTAGGGTTTTGGGTTTTGTAACCGCAGCAATTTGATGCTCAAGGGAATTTACTGCAAAATGCGAGCACGAAGCTGGCTGCGAGCTCGTATGGGGAGGATGAACTCATCAGTCTCATTCAAACGTGAGGATTTCGGTTGGCTTATTTTTGGGTGGATTTATTTTTCTTTGATCTTTATTTAGATTAGACATTGTCAGCAATTGTGCTATTAATTGACTTAACTAATTTTCTTCATATAGCTCCGTTAAGGGCCATCTCGTTTGTTAAACTAACACACACTACACTTCATTTCATGTGTGTGAGCCTACCCCTAGCACTTCCTTCTCCGGTAACTAAGATCCTATCAAACAGTTCAGCACATTTAGGGTAGAAAATATTGCCTAACACAACGACCAGCAATCCCACCTGTACCTACAATGTTAAATTACACGAAAATCTACATTCTCACCCGTCATACGAAAACCTTGAAGAACAACTACACCCGAAGGACCTCACTTAGGCCTGAACTTCCTGTTGGTAACAGTCTCTGATACAGTGTCTAGGGTGAAATAACACTTATAACCCCTCAACCAATTAATTCTAGGGATATCAGGTGCTATTTAGCTAGTTGAGGGGTTATAAGCGACGGATGAGGTGTAGATGAAAGGTGATGTATGGCTTATATGCAATTAACTGTCAATTTTATTACTAGCTTCTTAAATCGAGGTAGGTTTATGATTTTAGACATTTATATATGTGCATATGGGAGTCTGCTCCTGATTACTTTCCATCATATTATTACTGTAATGATGTTATCTGAACTTTCCATTTCACTCTGTTATAATGGCTTATAGAAGTTCGGCTTCTCTTTTGCTATTTCTGGTAGCGTGATTGATTGGTGCTTTTTGTAATGGAATGTATAGCTTGTATATAAAGCAGCCTCCTTCGGGCACCTCAATTGAAGGCCAAAATTCAGAACCTGAATGGGCGGAGTACAAAATTAAAGAGACTAACATTTTTACTGTTGATAAATATCAGCAGGTGATCTTTTTTCCCCTGAATTTGATATGAAAAGGTCGGAATTTTATATTTAAGGATCATCTTGTATACATCTTTATAAGATTATATCGGTAATTGCTTTGAGTAGTGCTCCTTTTTAGTCTTCAGATTGGTTTCTTTCCTAGAGAAAAGGCGTTTTCTCTGAGATACCAGACTGCTGGAATGCTGGAAGCTGTACTTCGAGCCGGTGTGCTTGGAGAAGATGACACAGGGGAAGAATCTCCCAAGTGAGTGCTTCAGTTATTAAATATATTATTTTCTCTCTTCAACTAAATCTCATGTTAAAGTAATGATAATATAAATCCGGTTCAAAACATCATCCCTTTTTAAGGAACCTAGTGAGCCACTGCTGATCACGTAGTCTTTCAACACAGGGTTTATATCTCTATTTCTATTAGGCATGTCGAATAATGCATTGACTTTCCATTTTAGAACAACAATTGATGTTTGGCATTCATCCTTAACTTTTTTACTATCAGATTACAAGAATCTTTCAACTTCAACTATCAGAATGTTTGACTATACATTTTAGAAGAGTACTTGATCATGCCTTGGCATTCATCCTTAACTATTTGACTATTATCACATCTTCCTTGTCCTGCTATCATTAAGACGACAGACTTTATAATTGTGTATCTTTATTATTTGTTTATTAGGTCATTTGGACCTCTAACAGTGAAACTTGGTGTTTTTTTAATCTCCCTCTACCAGAAACTTGCAAATCCCTTCTCGGCGGCCTTCTGTTGTCTGCGAGAATTGCTTATATTCGTTGCAGAAGGATATGAGGGCAAGAGCATTCCATATTATGGACCCGAAGGGTGCCCTTCAAATGCTTCTTATTTTTCTTGAAGAAAGAGGAAATGAGCCGCCCAATATCTCAGATGCATGCAGCTTCGAGGTTATTATACTAACCAATTATCTTTCAACAATACAATGCACTTATTTTCAGTTATTTCGTTACTCTAGAGATATGTAGCAATTATCTTCCATTCCATAAGTAATCCAAATTGCTTAAAACCATATCATATAATTTATATATAACAACCGTAGCTATCTATTTCAACGAAGATTTATGTCTTTATTCAATTTTTATTCCAATATTGGCAGGATTCCTCAACTAGTATAACTCCAGTACTGGGTCGATGGGAAGGTCATTCTGTAACTAAGAGAAGTGGTGTATATGGAGCAACAATTGCAGAGGCTGATACTGTGGCTGTTCTTGAAATGAATGACAAGGGTCAGCTAATCCAGGTTTGTGGCATTCTGTTGGGAACTCTCCTTCAAAGTTGTTCATTGGTAAATTTATGTGCATGATATTGGGCATCTCCAGAATTTAAAGTTTAGATAGCCTCATTCTTCCAACTTCTTCTTACCCCCACAATATCAATGATGTATACTGGGAAATCTTTCTAACACACGACAGAAACAACTTTTACTTGTGAATGGGTGCGATTCAAGAAAATGTTATAAAAATGTCAGCACAACAGTAATTATTTATTTTCAGGAATAAGCTGGCTAAACCACACCCTCTCCCCTTGAAAGGGGAGAAAATTCCCTGAATATTTTGACGTAGTCCTTAAACCGTTCATTTGATCCAGAAGTTTTAACGAGCATATCACAATCTATTACATAGTAGAGATGGTTTGTGTCGAAGTTGTTGCCTGTATAGAAGGGAGCATATTTTTCTCGATCAAATGAGGCTAATTTGTCAATTAGCTCCTTGATACCTTTAAACCGATGTGCAAGAAGATTAATCGTCATAGGTTGCCGAGCAGCCTTGCACACAAGCCCTACGATGCTCATATTTTCTCAGCTCCATGAAAGGAGTTCATGTTTAAATGCAATTGAGGTTGGACTGATTGCATAATTTCTGGGGATTGAACCCCCTTATTTATAGGCATTCACTATAAAGTTGCTGATGTTGATCTTCAACCTAGTCTTTGACCAGATGAGCCTTTAGTGCCAACAGGGATGCAGATCCATCTAGATTTCTATGTCTTGAATTTACTTTTATCGAAAAATTAATATCCCTCAAATATTTATTGATCAATTGCTAAACCTATGATCCCTCGATTAGGACATAACTTCAACTTCAACGGGTGGCACAACAATGAACGTTCACTGGACAGGAACAGTATCGAACAACTTGATTATTTTCGACGGAGGATTCCAAATTACCCTATTACCTGGAGGTATGTACATGGGATGCCCGTGTGACATAGCCAAGAGCGTTGCTCAATCACAATGCTTCCATCTTGAATTCTGTTGGATGGAGTCACCGGCGAAGAGGCAGAGGCTCGTCCGAACTTATGATGTTGAGGGCTTGGCAGTGTCATCAACATATATTTGCGAGACCAAAGTATGAAGAACCCTGGCAACATATCTCGATTCATTCTCCAGGTTAGTCTACGCTTTTGGAAGAGTATTAATACATCTTATTTTTATGTCACCGCTTTGTCTGCAGTGTAAAATGTTTGATGAAATAACTGAATCTCCATCTTTCACTTGCCAAAACTTGGTAATGGTGCATATCGGGTTTTATGTCACATCCCTTGAATAAAATTTTGTTTGTTTTTATAGACTCAAACTGGGTAGAATCACGCCTTTTACATTACGACCGGTTTTCCCTTTCTCTTTATCTGTTTAAAAGGAGTCGGAGAACTACTAATGACACTTCTCAGTCAATTATTGGCTTGTTTGGGTTTGACAACGGTTGAGCCAAATTGATTATAATTATGTTGAACAATATTGCTCCAATCGAAAGTTTCAGAAGGATTACACTTTTCTTTTTCAGAAGTATTACGCTTGTCTAAGCATGACAATGTAGGCTGACGAATCAGAAAAGGAATTCCTACCGATTCAAAAACGAAGGCTGAAATTGATAATTCCAGGTAAACAATTGGGTGTGTGTGTGTGTGTTCTCAATACCCGGTGTTTTGTCAACTCATTTGTCCCAGCCTTTGACATAAAAAGTCCTCAAACTTAATGAGAAAATTAATAAGATACGCAGTAGGTCTTCAGCCCAAAATTTTCTCCCATTGAAATGTAAATGCTGAAGACTGTACCTGTTCTAGGGCTACTGAGGCAATTGTTAATCAATTACTGCCTTTTTTCAGGACTTAACAATGAATTGAGCCAACCAATTTCTGATATTTTGTTCAATTTCACGTCGAGTTCTTACCCATAAGGGAAGATCAGCATAGTATACTTTCCAATCATGACGATGTTTCATAAGAATCTTCTTCCAGTTTCTTAAAATGCTAATTCCAGTTGGAAATGTGGCATGCTTAAAGAAACAACCTAGTACTTGTCAAAGTATCTGTAGCAGCCTTGACATAATAAGTTAACTGCAGAAAGTCCACAAAAAAATTAATGAGTAGATAACATGATGCAAGAAATGAGCTACTCAAAATTTTATAAACTGCTGAGATCATCAAGATGCTACGGCTATTCTAGGACATGAAGCTATCTTTTACCTGCTTATTGGAACATACTTGTTTGCCTGATTATATATTTTTGTGCAGAAAATATTTGTGCAGGAAACAAGGTAGACATGCTGAATTTTGTCATGTAATGTTTCGTTTATCCCTTTTCCTTTTAGAATCTGAAAACTTTGAAATATGTCATTTTTAGCAAGGTTAAAATACATAGTATCATGATAATCATATGATTCAGAAAAGAAATGCGGAGATTTGGTAGCGCATGAAATCATGAAGAAGAAAAAAATCATAGTTAAATCGATGCAATTGACACAAGAGAAGAAGAGGACGATGGGCACCAAGACACATCTTATAACCTGAAAAAACGTTACCATATCGATTATGTCAAATTTTGACAATTGTAGCATGATAATGTATGTGATAAAAATAAGTACTTACATATGTTGTTTGATTGGATAAACTGGAGCTACAACATTCATAAACAAACCAGATTCCATTTGTCAGTGAAAATGACAGGTGAAATGATAATAAATAAGGTACACATTGTGATCCAATGAAGTTGCAATCATATATTGACAGCAACAAATGTTGCAACAATGTTAAATAGTTTGTTTATAACTTTTATAACTATAAAACTCTATTTAGTTTTTGCAGCAAATTTTGCATGAAACAAATGGACTAATATTTCAAAGGCTAATTTTCAATAATAGCACAAAACTTATACATTAGTCTCGTATATGACAGAATCTTGAAACAAAGATTCAGTTTCTTTTAACAAACATCTAAACACCAAATCCTAAGATTATCTTTAAGTTTTCCAAACATGACAAAAAGGGCATACAGTTAGTACGAAAGCTCACCACTAACAATAATCCAAAAATAGCAAAAGTACAGATTCGTCCTTGCCAATCTTCCTAATTTCAATTTCACCCACCGTCGCTTTCTTTCTTTTCCCTGAAATGCCCCTGTAAAGTTTTATATTTACCACCGTCGTCAATAGAAGCGAAGGTCCATTTTATGGGTGAACAAACGCGACCCACGTGGCCTCGTTTTTCCACAACTGCTCGATTTTTGGTTTTCCCGAAAATGCCCTTGCCGACGTCATTTGGCGAAATAAATATATTTTTTGACAGCGGCAGTTGCAGGCCAGCGAAACCAAGGCAGGCAAAATGCATGTCTGCGTTTCCGATTATGCCCCTGTGTTTTTTGTTACTTCCATGTATGTCCCTTGTCTGTAATTTTGTATTTGAATAGTTTATTTTTTCTGAAAATAAATTTATGTTGATTGAACTCCTGCAGAAGTTCTATTAAAATTTGTTATGGTATTTATAATTAAGGAAAACTTTTCAACGGCCCCCTACTTATGTGCACATGTATTCAAAATAGAATTGATAAGAGCTTAAATTGACGTCATGATTGTCTAATGGATAGACATGTGTGTGAGGATGAATGTTCGTTGAAAATGAATAATTTATTTTAATAAAAAAAATGAAAACAAATTCTAACAAACCATACATAAAAGATGGCATTTTTATAAGAATTTTCATGATATTCGTCTTAAAAGGTCAAACTTAATATTAAAAAAATAATTTGCAGTGCGTTTTAGTTCTCGTAGATTAAAACTTCAACTAAAACACCTGCCATTTTATATTGTCAATTCTAATTTGCAAAATTCATAAAACAAAGAAACACTTGTTTTACCAACATAGAGATATTTTGTCAGGAGAAATAAATTTATAGGCCTTTGTATTAAAATGCAACCCAAAGATAATTTGTGAAAAATTGTATTACAAGAAAAGGAAATACCATCGAGGGCATTTTCGTCATTTATAATCTCCAAGTAAACCCCAGCTCTATCCAAGTCAACGTCTCTATCCCTTGCATTTTCTTTTTGATTTTAATCTGGACAAAAGTTTAGCTTTCCATTTCCCTCCTCTCTCTCCCCAATCTTCGTCTTCTTCTCAAAAAATTTAAAAAAAATAGAGATTTCCAAAAATTACAAAAAGAATCCCCGAAACCCTAGTTCTCATGGAGAGCCAAAGAATCCATCAAGCGATAACTTAACCGCTCCCACAATCCCAGCCCCATGGCCGACGGCGGCGGCGGCGGCCGCGGAGAAGCGGAGCCGAAGTCGGCGGCGGGTCGGCCGACGATATCCCTCCCTCCTCGATCCACCTTCGAGAGCCTCTTCAGGGGCGGCGCTGACGCCAGCCCTGGCCCCATGACCCTCGTCTCCAGCTTCTTCAATGACGATCCTTACTCCGAGTGCCGCTCCTTCTCCCAGCTCCTCGCCGGCGCTATGGCCTCTCCGGCGGCGGTGCCGCCGCCGCCGAGGACGACGGCTGAGGACGAGGATCGACCGAGGAAAGGGATTGCGTGTGAGAACCGTCCGATGAGCTTGGTGGTTTCACAATCGCAGTCGCCGTTGTTTACTGTGCCAGCAGGGCTCAGCCCTGGCGGGCTCCTTGAGTCGCCAGCGATGTTCTCGTCTAATTTGGTTGATATTCAATCTAATCTTTTTTAAATAGTTCAAACTGTCACTGCTTCCAGCCATAAACATATGATTATTAAGATAGGTGTTGAATGTAATTGAGTGGCGCCCTACTGTTTTGATGACCAATTTTGATCAGATGAAGGTGATGAAAGTATTTGCTGTTGAAGAGATATGAGGTGACGAGCGTAAGTAGCTAGATAAAAACTGGGTGAAGGATGTTGTTTAAGCTCGGAGTGGAAGGGCCTCAGCTTTACATGGATTTGGCATCTAATGATAGTTGTGTGATGAATTTTTTAAAAATCTCTTCTATAGTACACATTGATTGAGATGTCTCCATCTTCAAAAGCATGTTTAGTTTTTCGAAGCAAAACGCTCAATAGATTGAGTCAGGCTTAATTTGGAATTTTAGTGAATAGTATAGGTTGTTTTTCATGTTATGTGTATGGTCGAGTGAATCGATGAGGTTATTTTGATCATTTCTCTACCCTTGCTGCACCTTCAACTCAAAGATCCTCTTCCTTTCTGATTGTATTCAATCAACTTTCAATGTAGATTAATATGATTTACATAGAGGAATAGCTCATGATATGCATGCTCCTATAAAACAAGTCGAGGGATAAAATATGTCAACATGAACACTATAGGTTGGATCTACCTGTAGATATTATGTTGATGTGATACTTGATTTTTACTCCACTGCAAGCAATTGTTTTTTCCCTCTCTGGAAGCATCATTGGAATCGAAGCAGTGACCTTATATTGGAGAGGAAAGTGTCCCTGCAAGAAACTGTTACTAACTTGCTATTTTATTAAATAACCAAGTATGCATGCTAAAACTGCTGTGCAAAGCTATGTTGAGGATCGTTTTTTAGTGAGTAGCCTAAGCGAGTCAGTAATTTGTATTCAACGTAGCGATTTTCTTAATCTACTTAAGTCGGTAATTAGTAATTTGTACCCAACTTATAAATCAATTTGCTCTTTGCAGGGACCATTTGGGATGTCTCATCAACAGGCCTTAGCACAAGTCACAGCTCATGCTGTGCAATCACATTCTCACATGCACATCCAACCAGATCCATATTCGCATTCAACAGAAACAGTTGCTACTCTTCAATATCAGATGCCACCTCCGACATCAGAGGCAACCAATAATTCTTTTGAATCTGGAAACATTTCTCATGCTAGTCAAAGATCCCAATCTCAAACTCTCGTTGTCGATAAACCTGTTGATGATGGCTACAATTGGCGCAAGTATGGGCAGAAACAGGTCAAGGGTAGTGAATATCCTCGGAGCTACTACAAATGTACCCATCTGAGCTGTCCAGTCAAGAAAAAGGTTGAACGTTCTCTTGAAGGCCAGGTTACTGAGATTATCTATACGGGCCAACACAATCATCAAAAGCCCACATCCAACAGGCGTGGAAAGGAACCAAATGGGTTCAATGATGATAGTTCTGAAATTGTTTCACATAATGGAAATTCTTCGGTGTCTAAAAGAGAGAGGGTACCTGATCATGAGATGTCTGAACAGTTATCTGGTTCCAGTGACGATGATGAAGTGGGGAACGCTGAATTGGGGAAACATGAACTGGATGGTGGTGAGCCCGATCCAAAAAGAAGGTAGCTTTTCATACAATTTACTTCTTCAACTTCAGTCAATAAAACAAGAATTGTCCTGTGTTGATTGTACAGAGTTGTAGATGCTAAGGCAACAGAATCAACATCATCACATAGGACAGTAACCGAACCAAGGATCGTTGTGCAGACGACAAGTGAAGTTGATCTTCTAGATGACGGGTATAGGTGGCGCAAGTATGGACAAAAGGTGGTGAAAGGAAATCCTCATCCGAGGTATGCATCTTTAAAACACTTGTATGCTTCTTTTCTAGTATAAATAGTAGAGTAGGGTTTGTTTTTAAATAGGTGCAACTATTGCTGAGATAGCAGCAGGCTGGAGCTGAAACAAACATTTAAGCTTGAACTAATTGCAAGCATCAAAATGGCCATTGTACCCAACTTATGATCTTTTGTAGTTTGCAAGCTTTGTGTTCTGTCTATAACTAATACTTCGAAATATGGTGCACCTTCCACTTTTAATCACCTTAACTCTCATAAATAGAAGTGCTAAAATATGCTAGCTGTCACAGGTTTAGTATTGTTGGAATAGTTGTTTACCGCCGAAAACAGAGACGGATCCGGGATGGATCGTCTTGCCTGAATTTGGGGGCAGATGCTATTTGTATTTATCCGTCTACCTCTCCGAAGATACCAAGTTGATTTATGGCACCGTGTATCGGAGGTTTGGACGGATGCGGCTGTTGTAGCAGACTTCGTCAGATTTTCCCTCGTTTGCGATGTATTTTTTTTTATTGTGGGGACGCTCTTCCCTGCAGACGCAAGCCCCTGCAGTTAATTACGTTACCGCGTAGCGATAAACACTTTCTCCTACTCCAAAAGGTCACTTCGTGTCGTGTGTGTTTGTTTTATTTTTTTGTTGCCCGTGGATTGTATACGGAGACTAATTTATGTTGTCGTCCGTAGGGCGTGGATTAGTCTAAATCCGTATATTCTTATATTTGGGTTTTGGTTGATTTAAGAATCGTTAACCTCATTTGAGATTAAGATCAACTTAAATGTTTGTTGAGAATACGTTAGTCTAATTTTAGACTAAGATCTACTTAACAAGAATTTGGGATCATTCAAACCAACAAAAGAACATTTGGACTCTATTGTTTTAGTTTAAGGACGTTGTGGTCCGTAGTTAGTTTAAGAACGTTATGGTCCGTTGTTGGGATGTACCCATTGGTTTGGGGTGCGCCAAAGAGTTGGTTGTCAGGACCCGTCATCTCTCTGAAGACGTTCAAGAATTACAATGACATGCATCAGAGGTATGGAGAGATGTACTCTTGAACCAATTCCCGTGTCTGAGGGAAGAAATCATGGTGGACCATATAAGAATCATTAGTAATTTTTTGGGGGGGACTAAGATTAACTTAGGAAATGTGGGATGAACATGAATCATGTTTAGGACGCCATGAACCCATAGGGCTCAGTTAATTAAGGACCTAGCCAGTTTGGGCTTGACCCACTCAGTTTTCTTTTTATTTTGAAAAGAAGTGATGAGCACTAGTTTGGGCTCAGTCCCTTTTCCTTGCAAAAAAAAGTGCTGAGCACTTATATGGGTCCTGACACTCATGCTTTACTTTACTTTACTTTTTTTGTTTTTTATGGAGCATTAAACACTCTTTATGGCGCCCACGTGCGGAGCACATAAGGTGCTAGGTGCTAAGCGCTGGGCGCTGGGCGTTGGGCGTTGGCTGGTGAGTACCAAGCGCTTTATGTTGAATAGCGCCCATGTGAGGGGCATGTGAGGTGCTTGGCGCTGAGCGCCAAACATTGAGTGCTAAGTACTCTTTATTGAACAGTGCTCACTGAGGCGCTTGGCGCTGAGCGCCAACCATTGAGTGCTAAGCACTCTTTATTGAACAACACCCACGTGAGGCGCTTGGCGCTGAGCGCCAACTATTGAGTACTAAGCACTTTTATTGAGCAACGCCCACGTGAGGCGCTTGGACGCTAGGTTCTTCGTGTATTCTGTTCTGAAGAGTTCAATTCTCTGTTCTTTTCTGGATCTTTGATCCCCAAGAACAAGTCCATCCCTATGAGAATTAAATTCTCATTTGTGGGAGACTTGTCTCATGGATCTCAGATCCATGGAAAGAACTAAGTTCTTTTATGAGGGTTAAACTCTTGGATATGCAGATAAGATGCTCTGATCTTTATTATTTTTATTTATCTCGAAGAGGTGTTATTCTTTCTTTTCTCTTAAAGCTTTCTTCTTGCTTGCTTTTTTTTAAAAGTTTGAAGCTTATGGGGGTTCCTCTATACAAGACTTGAAGTCTTGGGTCCTTTATATAGTAGAGGCAAGTTTGTTGATTTTGTTAAAGAAATCTCTCATTGAGAGATCTTTAATTGATTTGAGGATTTTATCCACCGTTGGATCTTTGATCCAAAGACTTCTGTTTTACAGAAAATATCTTTCTTGTTTTTAACAAGATTAGGAAAATATTTTCCCATACAGAATTTATTCTGCAGATAGGTGATTTTTAATCACCATTGGATTTTTTAATCCAACAATACTCTGTTTTACAGAGTAATTTTTCTTGTTTAGAAAGATTTGAGAAATATTTCCTCAGCAGAACTTAATTTTGCACTTTGGTGATTTATCACCTCCGTTGGATCTTTGATCCAACGGCTATGTCTAATCAGAGAGCTTTTAATTCTGGCGCTGGCGCCCTCGTGTGAGGCACGTGAGGCGCTGCCTTAGAGTTCTAAACTCTTGACGCTGGCGCCCTCGTGCAAGGCACGTGAGGCGTTGCCTCAGAGTTTTTTAACTCTTGGTGCTGCCTTTCAAATTTTGAATAGAGCTTTTCTCTTTTATTGGGGAAACAATAGTCTAGTATATATTGTTATTAGGGTACACCATACCATGATACTTGAGCATCAAGTAATTTTAATCTCTATATAAAGAGAATTGGTCACATAATAAAGTATCTAAATTTTTTCTCTTTTATCGTATAATATATAGTATCAAAGTAGGTCTCTAAACCCTAACCCTAATCCTTAAAAAAAAGTTTTAAAAAATTAAAAAAACTTTGCCTCCGCCTCCTCTCTCGCCTCCCCCGCCTCCTCTCTCGCCCCCTCGCCTTGTCTCTGCCTCACCGCCTCCAGATCCCTCAACGCCTCTTCCAGATCCCTCATCACCTCATCCAGATCCCTCGCCGCTGCCTCCAGATCCCTCAACGCCTCCTCTAAATCCTTCGTCGCCTCATCCGGATCCCTCGCCGCCACATCCGGATCCCTCGTCTCAAGATCATGTGTTGGAATCATCTCCAAGATTCATGAACTAAAAAAGGGGTACCAAGCTTGAGTAAACCCTAGTATATTTCGCTCGCTTTTTATGTGCTAGATCTGTACTTTTTTATTGCTTTCTCTCTTTGCGTGCGACATTCAATATAACGGACAACAAAATTAATCCTCATGCTTCTGATTACAAAACGTATTTCAGTCTAACTACCTTGACTTTCTCTGGCTCAAACAATTTTTTGGAATGGACGTACGCTATTGAACGAGCCCTCAAAAGCAGGGGCCTTCATTATCATCTCTTTCAGGAAGCTCCACCAAGCTCCAATGCGCAGTATTCATCTTCATCTCAAAATGACAACAAAATCTGCACTTGGCTTACAAACTCTATGGAACCCAGCTGTTATCGGGCTATTATGTATCTCTCTACCATGAAGGAGATGTGGTTCTATCTCAAATCTCTTAACTCGTCAGAAGATAGCCTTCAGCGGCTCTATGATATTTTCAATAAATTCACTGCCGCTACTCCAGATGAAGATCTATATGCTTTTGGGGCCCGGTTCTGGGAACTTTTAGAAGAATGGAACATGTATCAGCCCCTCCCTGATCCAGACATTACCAAGAGTCAACGCCCTTATTGGGACTATTTATTTGGTTAAGATGAAGCCTCACTTTGATGGAGTTCACTCATTTCTTCTCTCTCAGGGTGGTACGCTTACCCTGAACAGTATTTTCGTTGCTACTTATCGTGTCCCTCCACCGTGCGTTTCTACAGTGGAGGCTCCATTTTCTGCTCTTGTTGCTCAGAGCCATGGCCGAGGATTTCCTTCTGATCGTTGCCGTGCTCCTATTGGTACTCGGGGTCGTAGGGAACGAGATCGTGGTCGTGGTTCCATTTCTTGCTCTCATTGCGGTCGTACCAACCATACAGATCAATTATGTTGGGAGAAACATGGCTATCCGGATCAGACTCCTACTGCCCGACAGAGTACGTCTCTTCCATCCACAGCGACCTAACCGCCAGCATCATCCTCGTGGATCTCTTCTGAAGACTTACAGCACCTACAGCGTATTTTTTCTCATATCTTTACTACCAACTTAACCGCCTCAGGTATATTTTTACTATCTCAGTCAAACCTTTGGGTTCTTGACTCTGGGGCTACCGACCACATGACTCATACTGCTTTTAATTCTATGTTTTTCACTTCGCATAAATTCATTTCCATTGCCAATGGAGATGTACTTCATGTTCGTGGTTGTACCAATATTGATGTGACGTCTTCCTTACAGCTTAAAAATGTTCATGTTACTTCACTTCGTATAAATTTTTTATCTGTTCGTCGTCTTACCAATGATTTTAACTTAATAATTTTCTCTTTTAATTATTTGTGATCCAAGACAACCAGACGAAAGAGCAGATTGGTGGAGGGAAAGAAGTTAATGGCCTTACTACTTGGATGTACCACCTTCCGCATTTGCTGCTGTTTCTATAATTTGCTGGTATCGACGTCTTGAACATCCACCTCTTCCTGTGCTACGTACTATGTTACCTGATTTTTCTTTATCTTATTTTTCATGCGAGTCTTGTATTTTAGGGAAACATTTTCGTTTCTCTTTTCCTTCAGTTAATAAACGTAGTTCTTCGATATTTGAGTTAGTTCATTCTGACATTTGGTGTCCTTATAAGTATACTAGCATATTTTGTTACAAATATTTTGTCACTTTTATTGATGATCACTCTAGAATGGTATGGCTGTTTCTTTTACGTGATCAATATGAATTACCATATGTGTTTAAAATATTTATTAATGAAATGGTTAATCCGTTTAATACGTCTACTAAAACTCTAAGAACTAATAATGCAAAAGAATACTTGGGTCGTATTTTTCAAACTCTTTGTCTATCCCGTGGGATTAATATCAAACTTCCTGCTCATACACACCACAACAAAATGACATTCCTGAAAGAAAAAACCGTCACTTGCTTGACGTTGCTCGTTCTATTATATTTAACATGCATGTCCCAGAACGCCTTTGGAATTTTACCTTACTTATTGCATGTTTTTTGATTAATCACATGTCTTCTACGATTCTTCAAAACCATTCTCTATTTTATTTCCGGACCAAGACCCTTTTCCCTTTTCTCCTAAAGTATTTAGGTGTGTTTGCTTCGTTCATACCCACCGATTAAATCACGATAAATTGGATCCTAGAGCTGTCAAACATAATTTGTTGGTTATTCTAGGACTCAAAAAAGTTTTGTTTGCCTGTTTTCTTCTACATCCACTCTCGTAGTCTTTCGTGATGTGTTCTCGATGATCGACCATTTTAACTCCCAGTGGAAAGTCTTTCTCACGTCCCACCATCACCACCACTTCCTATACCTCTATATGTGACCAACCAATTCAAACCGATTCTACTATTGTCGAAGTCCCTCACCCTCCTCCGGTTACGCAAGTTTATCGGCTTCGAGTTAAAACAGTGATCGATTCAACAGCAGATATTGAAACTCCTCCTCCATGTATACAGCCGGAAGCTGACGAGCCTTAACCCCTCCCTCCTTCTGATGATTTGTCCGACGACTTACCAATTTCTTTTCGTAAAGGTAAACGAACATGCATTACTTCTCTTCCTATTGCTTCATTTATTACATATCATCTTCTTATTTCAGCTATATGTCAGTTTGTCTCTTCCTTGTCTGTTATTTCCTTTCCTAATTCTGTACAGGAAGTTATGAGTCATCCATGTTGGTATAGGGATATGATGGAAGAGTTGCAGTACATTTGGGATCTGGTCAGCCTCCCTTCACAGAAAAAGATGGTTGGTAGCCGGTGCGTTCTTTGCTATCAAATATAATCTTGTTGGCACTGTATCTTGTTTGAAGGCCCGTCTTGTTGCCAAAAGTTATACTCGGTAATACGGTGTCGACTTTACTGAGACTTTTTTCCAGTGGCCAAACCCACTATTGTTCTTGTCCTGATCTCTCTTGCAGTTATTCGCGATTGGCATTTATATCATCTAGACGTTAAGAATACCTTCCTTAATAAGATACGGTTTATATGCAACGGCCTCCTGGCTTTGAACGTGAGAGTCTCTTGTATATAATCTTAAAAAATTTATTTATAGGCTAAAACAATCTTCTCGGGTATGGTTCCTAAAAAAGATAAATTTCATAAGAAGTTTGGCAAATCCATCTCTTTTTATACATAAACGGAAAAAAGGAATGGTTATTCTCCTTATTTATGTTGATTACATAATCATCACTGGAGATAATTCCGAAGGTATATTTAAGATCAAAACTCATTTGGCCTCACATTTTTACACCAAAGATCTTGGTTCTCTACGGTACTATCTTGGTATAGAGATATCTCGAAATAAGAGATCATTATTTCTCTCACAGCGGAAGTATATTCTTGATCTTCTTAAAAAAACAGGATTTCTTGGCTGTCGCCCTGCTGATACTCTCATGAATACAACAATAAAACTCTTTCGCATTAGCTCATCTGATGACCCATCACTTTCCGATCCAGGTCAAAATTGACGATTAGTTGGGAAGCTGATCTATTTCACGGTTACTTGCCCAGACATATTCTTTGCAGTCAGCACAGTGAGCCAGCTTATGCAGGTGCCCTTAATTTTCTATTTTCGGACCGTTGAGCGCATTCTCTGCTATTTGAAGCGTGCACCTGGTCAAGGTTTTCTTTATAAACCATGTTTTAATCTGTCTCTTATAGCCTATGCTGATGCCAATTTTGCCGGATCTGTGGATGACCGTCGCTCCACAAGTGGATTTTATATTTTCTTTGCGGAGAACCTAGTTACCTGGCGCAACAAGAAGCAACATGTTGTTTCACACTTATCAGCCGAGCCTGAATATAGGGCTATAGCCCATGCCGTCTCAGAATTAACATGGCTCTCATTTTTTTGAGATCTCGGTGTTAGTTTTACAACACCAGCATTCTTGTTCTGTGCAATAAAACTGCAATTCATATTTTAGAGAATCCAATGTTTCACGAACGGACAAAACACATTGAAGTGGATAGCCACTTTATCTAGGAGAAAATTGTTGAACAGGAAGTCAATCTCCACATGTTTCTACTCATGCACATATTGCAGACATTTTGACGAAAGTTCTTCCAAGACCCGCATTTGTTCGTCTATTGTCTAATCTACGCATCACTGATATCTATGCTCTAGCTTGAGAGGAGTGTTGGAATAGTTTAGTATATATTATTATTAGGGTACACCGTACCATGATGCTTGGAAATCAAGTAATTGTAATCCTATATAAAGAGACCATTGATCACATAATAAAGTATCTAAATCTTTTCTCTTTTATCATTTAACAAGTATATACCAGTGTCAAACTCCAGCTTCAATATCCCCATCCATCTGCTTCTCTAACATAATTGCTTCTTGCCATATACATTATATCTTGTGCCATTTTATGAAAAATCTGTCCGGGTTTTATTTGCCTAGGATAGTGATTGAAAATTCTTGGAGGAAATTCTGGAATGTTAAGAAAATCTTTTGAAAGGAAAAACAGACTCAACAACATGGACAAAAGAAAGCACACAACAAATATGGAAAGTATGTGCATCCAAAAAGTTTGGATCCTGGAATTCTCTAACGAATTTATGAATTTCAATTATGAGCTACTGAAACCTGGTTTTACATTTCGATAAAATTAAGCGATGCCTTTGTTGGTGTGGCATGAATAATGTTGCCACCTGGCAACACGGATATGAGCATATGAGCATGGGATAGAAGACTTGATCAAAATTGAAATATGACATGTATGCTTATATACATGTCTGTTTTATCATGTGTGTCACTGTGTGCAATGATGGAGCAGAAGTTGTTAGAAGCTACTAAAAATGAACCAAACTTTATTATCGCACCTTGTGAATTGCTCATATACTATAGTATGAATTTAATATCATAATAATATTGATCATGACATGGTTAATTATATCTATGTACCTTAACAAATCAAGTTAAAAAGAACTGCGGTTTTTGTTGATAAAATTATAATTTGCCTTGTGAAATTCTGTCAAGATTTTTACAAATGCCCAACGTAGCAACTCATTGATAGCTTATGTTCATTAATGAGTTAATGAAATAATATTATTGTCTATTGTTTCCCTCTCTTTTACATTATCCTACCCCCATCCACTACAACACCCCCCCCCCAAAAAGGGAAAAAAAACACCAACGGGTTCTTTTCCGTCCTTTCCCTCATTCCCTTTTCTGTTTTTGGTCGTTCTTCCTCCACACTCTGTGTTAGCTCCAAGTGCTTTTTGTTTCATTTTTTCCAATCAAAATCCCTGGAGAAAGTGTCTGCATATGTGGACATTCAACATAGTCAGGAACACGAAGGAGTCATTTCCCTTTACATTATAAATCTATTTCCTGATTCTTTTTTGAGTGTGTACTACGCAATTTAGATGAACTAGGGAGCTGTTCTAGGATCTATTGTTCTTTTCTTTTCTATGTGAGATATGAGGACTTTCGTACAACATTTCCTGAATGAGTAGAAGAAAACAAAAAAAGATCCTCACAAAAGTAACAACGGCAGATCCCTATTTTTAAGAACAAAAAAATACCATTATTTATATCTAAAAAACAGCACTTGTAAAGAGTATATTTACATTCCCACTACAGCCCCCCCCCCCCCCCTCATCTCCCTCCTTCCATGTTACATACTCCTTAAAAGCCCAACCACAAGGAATCCAAAACTCGAGTGATATTCCCGGTGTGTCCTTAATGGACTATTGTATTGAAGATCCATAATTGTCTTCTGTAGAAGAACAAATATATTAATAAGTCTTGATCTAGATACCTTTGGAATCCTTTCTGCAGGATCTAAATACTTCCGCATATGTTCTAGCCACTTGCTTTGAAGAAAGCTGAAGCCACCTTGTGACCTAATATCCTCTTTTTTAATGTTATTCCTCCCGAAGGAGCAGCTAGGAATTTGAAGTTTCGTGATGTGGTGGAAATTTTTATTGGATATTACCCTCTGTTTCGTTGGTCTTTTCTCTAACATAGATTTCACGTCAAACAAATTCATTTATAATTATTAATTATTTTTCTGCTGCAAAATATGTCTTTTTGAATAATGGAAGAGTGAACTACAACTTTGGTTTACTAAACAAGCTTGATTGGGGGATATATAACAAGTGACATGGGATAGTTCGCATCTTCATGGCATGAGTTAGGTCAATGTTATAAAATCCGTTTTATGCAGTGCATTGCCCGCATATGTGTTATATATGCTCCTGCACATATGGCCCATTAGGCAAGTAAGTTCATTTTCGAAGCTGAAATGCCGTGCAATTAATGTTTTAGGCAATTAGGATTGAAACTGAAGCATTGTGTTGAACTTACTAGTCAACCAATTACGTTTAAATGTACCCTTTTAGTTTCTCTTTCTTTATGTTCGTTTCTTTTTTAAGATTTACTTCTCTTCTGACGAAGTTCTTTTTTCAATGAGTCTCAATTTCTGTTAGCATTGACTTTCAAATTACTACTTTTTCCTATGTTCATTAATCTTTCTTTAGTTGCTTTCCTTTCCTCCTCTCATTTCTTTTCATCTTCGAAAAGGAATACCACATATGCGACCGCATATATGTATGCCCTATGGCCCACAAAAAACTGCAATAGTGCAACCTAAAATGCATATATCCAAAAGATCATTTAAATAAAACTAAAGGCACGAAAAGTCCCATAATGAAAGTAGCTTAAGTATCACAGAACAAGTTGTTCTTCTTAATTTTTTTGGTTATCCTCACCAAAATAAATGAAGAAGAAAGCAAGTAGTCTCTAACTTCATCCCATCCCCAATTATAACGTCATCTTCATTGGGCACCATCATCTTGCATGATATCCAAATGGAAGGAGTTGTATACTAGGAGTACGGAGAAAGAAGATAACTTTGGTTTTGAATTCAAATTCCAACAAAGAAAGCACTGTCAAATCTTCAAATCGCTGGAAAAAGAAAAATCTCTAAGTTTGAAATATCAGCAGAGCTCGAATTTTTTTCTTACGCAGAGAAAGGGCTTCATTATGTGTATTTGAGTGAGAGTGAAGTGTTTGTCAAACGATTACAGGCTAATATCGGGTGGGTATATTACCGTTCATTGAACTTAATCCCATAAAGACACAGAGATTTGGGTCACCACGCCAGACATGAGTCGCGAGTATATTCAATCGATTCTAATTTTTTTGGCGGAGGTCGATGATGTTGTGTTCCATGCGAATAATCTTACATCCGCAACCACATGGATGCATCCAAACTGCACTAGACAGGCTTGCTGCTTCTTTAGCTGTGCCCACATAGCCTAAAGCATAAGGGGTGCAAAATGATGAAGTTTGCTCCCAAGAAAGTGGGAAGCATGGGACTTTATCCTAAAAAGAGATCATCGTTTCTATTTCTTGTTCTCTTTCTTAGGTTCTACATGTACTATATATTAAATGTGTATGAAAGAATGTTTTTTTGTATGCCAATATTTTTACGTTTAAAATTTTTATACCGAAGGTCTAGTTTCTACTTAATTAAATACACTCTTATGCACTTATGCACACACAAACACACGGAAGAAGCAACTTGCAATTTACGTGGGTTGTAATTTAATATCAACTACAAAGAATTAGGAGAATTGGACTTAATTTTGATATATTTTTACTTAACATCTTACTTTTCTTTCCTACTATTTTTCTCTTTTCTTTTCTTTCTTGGGAAGGGTTTGGGGGTGATTTGGGTATGAACCCACTAGCAAATTTACTTATATTTACATAGCAAGTTTGGAGCCGGAATTGGTAACCATATGCTTAATTTTCCATTGGTATCGAGAAACTAACTGTGAGGCACAACAAAATAATGGAAGCACAAGCAATATCGGTAACAGTTTATCAAGAGAATATGGCTACTTTTAGACCGGATTGGAAGCTATTAAACAGTTCTCCCGGCACACTGGTTGAAAAGATAAATCAGCTCATCCATCTCCTTGCCCATTCCATATATAATTGGCCTTTGCTATTTTCTTGTGATGCTATTCTGTTGTTGGTGAGACCAAAGAGCATTCCTTTTGCGGTAGAACTTTGCTTGTAACAAGAGATGAAAAGAAAACCATCCGTAGTGAGGACAACATGCTTCTTGGTTGTTTACTCTGTCATAAAAAAATTCCTTCTTTTCCCTCTTCTTTTGTGTCACTTCCCAAAATGGGTCAAATACATTTGAAATCAAAACTCTCACTTTCCCTCTCCTGTTGCTTGGCATTGGAATAGCAATATGAGTTCGAAATAACTCACCAGCTTCCCTTTCATCTATTTTTCCAATAGCAATTTCTAACAAAAGTTTATTTTTTCTTATGCTTAAATACGGTCAGTTGAAAAATGCTTCTATTGAAATTTTCAGGAGTTATTACAAGTGCACATACGCTGGGTGCAATGTGCGAAAGCATGTGGAAAGAGCTTCGACGGATGCCAAAGCCGTAATAACAACATATGAAGGGAAACATAACCATGACGTGCCT
This sequence comes from Agapanthus africanus, assembly GCA_030015575.1. Lineage (NCBI taxonomy): Eukaryota > Viridiplantae > Streptophyta > Magnoliopsida > Asparagales > Amaryllidaceae > Agapanthus > Agapanthus africanus. Next base: position 109,643,006 of record CM057337.1, read on the forward strand.
GCAGCTAGAAACAGCAGCCATAACACGGCTTCCAATATCTCGCAGCCAAAAGCTCAACCGGTGATACCTAACAACCAATCCATTGTCAAAAGAGAAGACCTGAGAAACAACGTGCATCACCCAATTGCAGTTCTTCAGCTGAAGGAAGAGCACAACATCCCTTAAGTTTTTCCAATCCTTATCAGAAGGCTCATGCGGAAATCGAGTTGGGTGGGAATGTTGCAGCCTGTGATTATAAGTTCATCATGTATTGGTGTTGCAACTTAATTAGTTTTGCTCCCTTTTTTGGCAGTTTTTGTGTTTCTTTTGTGGTCAGCATGTATGCTGACCGTTTCACAACACAGCTTGTTGGTTACCACATACAAAACAGTTACATATCAATGCATAATTTGTATATGACTCAATGCATGAATGTATAAGTACAAGTTTATGAGAGTTTTCTTACTAAAATGTTGATTTCAATCAATACATTTAATGGATTGAAGGAAATTCTTCAGTTATTTCAATATATTAATATCATTCTGTGATCCCATTTTATCAGTTTTACGTAGGTCCCCTTATATTTAGTTATCACTTTGTTTGTTTTCTTTGGTTTTGTGTCACTTTCCTGGCTTGAAGCCAAGAGCTGGTAGCTTTTTGACAAAAGATAAAGCAGAAGTGGGTAAGGTGTTTACTTATTAGTGCTTCAGTGCCTTGGATAAAATTCAAATTAATAAGCAGACTTGACATCTAAGTAGAGACAAATCCTTTTGGCTGAAGTCAAAGCGGAGTGAGACCTACCTATCATAGGAACAATGAATCAGTCCACCACAAGTTGAGCACAGCATTTATGTCCATTTATTTCTCTCTTGATTGGCCATAGCCTTTCTCGATTTTGTTACGATCCAGAAAAGATACGTGGTCGGTACTTAAATCATGTGAAGTCTATATGACCCCCACCGTAATCCAAGTAAGCCAAAAACTCGGAATCTAAACTCTTTTGTAAGAAAAAAATAGTGGATGTGGACTTTTGAAACGGTTTTATAAATGAAATCAAGTTTATTTGACAATATAAGTAAAGTTTGTTTTGAAAATATTACGTCGTTTAAAAATATGGCAACACCTCCTTTGTAAATTTTGAATAAAAGCACATACAAACATAATATAATAAGCATCCCAGCGGGAGCTGGCTTCCACGTCCAAACGACGGAGCAACCATACAGTAATATACGACACTTAAGACGAAGATCAACACGAGAACAAGCAAGAAAATAACTATAAGCATCAACAAGTCGATTATATCCAAGCTCGACGTCTAAAACAATAACATATAAGTCCCATCTCTAAGTCCACAAATATACAAGTTTAGATCGATAAAGTTTTTAACTAGACCACGAAAGAATAAACATATACCAGAAGCGATTACGATGAGACCATGTAACCTACCTACCAAAAGCAATCACCCGAAATAAGAAGTGTGTCGGCAAGCCGCTGCTGATCCAAGCGTTTGGTCCTATAAGAAACCAAGACACAACGGGGCAAATTGCCAACTCAGCGAATAGAAATAACATCAGAAGATTTATATATACAATCTAATAAGCATGGTGAATAGAAGTGATGCGGTTAGACTTATGTGTCAGTTAAAAAACATAGAGCGGAATCTCTCTATCCTTCCCCCTCTCTCTCTAGGGTGGAAAAGTTTCACACTGCGTTAGGTTATTTTGTGTAAAATACAAAAGTATCCATTCAAATCCTATTGGATCACCAAAATCATCATCATAATATGGTAGTTCTTTTTTTTTCCCTTATAAGTTTTTGGATATTAACCTTCACATTGTAAAGGAAATTAATACGAGCTGAGCCAAGCCCCGACTGGTCATATCATGTTAGATGGCCCCATATTAAGTGAAGCACAAGAAAAGTTCTATATGATAAGATATTAGCTAGCGGTATAAAATTATATCAGACCTGGCAACCCGATTCAAATATGATCCAAATTTTCAGATATTTGCCGAACATAGATTAATAGTGTCACAAATTCCGTCCAACCTGAAGAATAAATGAACCTGTTAGGGATATTCATCTGACGACTGATGTAGGTGACCGTAATTCTAACTATTAAAGCATTTTAACTCTTTATTAGAAAATTATCTATATGCAAAACCATCATCTCAAATCAACTCAACTAATATGTCCACTTTGCAAATTAGGTTCGAAATTTCATTTTACCATCTATCTAATCTTATTGTTCATAAACCAAAATTTGTTGTTCGGGTACGTCACGTCGTAATCAAGTTTGGATAAAAAAAAATCCAATTGATAACAAGACAACATTTAGTTACGAGTCCTATCTATCTATTTATATAGACATGAAATCTTAGCTTTTCAAATATATTATGCATTTCTACATACATTTAATCTAAAATAAGACCGGCAATACGTAGATTGCATATCACGAATTTTGTGAAATCCTTCATTTTATTTTTTTTCATTAGTTTATAAAAGGTAAATGCATCTACATTATAATTATAATTCACGTAACACATGAATTCCGAATTAACCATGTTAACTTTGGAGCATTCGAAAACCACCGTAAACTAGGTTCGAAAATATTACCTTTTTGCACTTTGGATAAAAAAGAGAGCGGAAAATTTTATTGCATTCTATTTTATATATATATAAGAATAATGAAGAAAAAAGGCCATAGAATAGGGGGTTTCCTCTATCTTCTTTACTCCATTAATCTCTCTATCTATCTATCTATATATATATATTTATTTATTAAGGGTTCCAGCTGTGCAATAGGAAATGAAACCCCTGGTCCCGCCTGTTGGCCCAAAAATGCCCCCCCCTCTCTCTCTCCCGCCAATCTCTCCCTCATCATGAATGGCCACAAAAAATAACCAGGAACCAAACCAACCTTAAAATAAAAATCCCACCTTTTTCTATTCTAAGCCAGCCCCCCCAAATCTCCTCGCTCTCTCAATTTGCAGCGATTCCCACCCAATTCTCTTCATCTGAGGTCTATCTACGAGCCTCTCGGATTCCCCCGGCCCCGGGCAAATCCCGGGCCTTCTCCCGAGTCCAGCGAATGCCCTTGAACCCTAGGCCTTCATGGGTTGCGCCTCGTCGAAAGCCGCGGTCCAATCGACCCCGCCCTTTGATTCCCTAACGAATTCTAGGAACCATGAGGGGTCGTCGAGGGAGATCTTGGCCGGGTCGCTCTGGAACCGGGTGCGCTGCGATCGGAGCGAGTCGGGAGAGTCGGGGAAGGTGAGCTCCAACGGGACCAGCTCCCAGAGCTTCCGGCTCGGGAATCTGAATAGGTACATTGAAGGAGAGCAGGGCGCCGCCGGGTGGCCCACGTGGCTGAGCTCGGTGGCGAGGGAGGCGATTCATGGGATGGTGCCGCTCAAAGCCGAGTCCTTTGAGAAATTGGAGAAGGTAATGTGGTGGGTGTTCCGATTACTTTTTAATCGTCTGTTGTTGTGATGTTGTATGTAAGGTGTTTGAGGAAATTACTATGTGAAGGGAACTTGACAAAGTTGCAAGATTTAGGTTATATGATGATGAAAAGATATATATTAGTTTCCTTTTGCTTTGAATTTGTCATTATTTTTGCCATTAGAATGCCAGCTAAAGAGACAGTGAGAATGTTCCAGCTCAATAGATGTGAAAATATCATTGTATTGCTTAATGATTTGTGCACTAAGCCCATGATAATATCAAAAGGAAGACTTTTAATGAGGATAGGTGGATAAGTTCCGACATCTCTGCTATGAAGGGGAAAAGTTCTTGTATCGTTAGCCTCTCTCAACACAAGCAAGTGCTCTCTGAAACGCCAACTTCCTGTCTCGTGAAATATCCAAATTATGTTACTAGTTGCTGTTAATTGCAACATACCAAGGCTATTGATATCTTCTTCTTTTTTTCCTAAAGTAAAAGTTCACTTGCATCGGAATGCAGCTTTGAACAAAAAGAATTGAAAATTAATGCATACAATATTACCATTAGGACATCTAGGATGGCAAATATTGCTCTAAATGGAATAACCATCTAGTATTAAAATTAATGTGCTACAGAAACTCGTTACTGCATCAACCTTTTATATAATTTGTTTGTGATATAGGAGTTCTTGTTTTGTGGTTATTTGAATTTTTAACTGGTTTGTCAATTTTTACCGGGCTTATTCAATGTTAACTGCATGTGAAGATTGGACAAGGCACCTATAGCAGCGTGTTCAAAGCTCGAGATCTTAACACGGGAAAGATTGTTGCTCTCAAGAAGGTGCGATTTGACAATTACGATCCGGAGAGTGTTAGGTTTATGTCGCGAGAAATACTCATACTCCGTAGGCTTAACCACCCAAATATTATCAAATTGGAGGGAATTGTTACTGCTCGTTTATCATGTAGCATATATCTTGTGTTTGAATATATGGAGCATGATCTTGCAGGATTATCATCTGCACCCGACATCAAATTCAGTGAATCACAGGTTTGATCCTGATTCGAAAAGTGCATGAATTGCAATTTACTCAGAAAAAGGCTAAATTACACTAAATTACCCTTAACCATGGCATTTTTCACTAAGCTGCCCTAATTTTTAAAAAAAAACACTGTACTTGCGCGTAAAAGGTATTATAGAGGACAAACTCCCTTAAAACAAAGGTGCAGGATCATTTATAAATTAAAATAAACTGTGATGGAAAATAGCAATAGTTATGGGTAGTTTAGTGTAATCAAGCCAACAAAATAATCAAGATATTTCCATTTTAATGTTCATATATTATGTAGGTGAAATGTTATATGCATCAATTGTTATCGGGACTTGAGCATTGCCATTCTCATGGCATCATGCATCGTGATATTAAATGCGCAAATCTTCAGTAAATAATGAAGGGATTTTAAAGATGGCTGATTTTGGTCTAGCAAACTTCTCTAAGCCTGCTCACAGCCATCTGCTAACTAGCCGTGTTGTGACTCTATGGTACCGTCCGCCTGAGCTTCTGTTGGGTGCAAACGACTATGAAGCAACAGTTGATTTATGGAGTGTTGGGTGCGTGTTTGCTGAACTTTTCCTTGGAAGCCTGTATTGACAGGGAAGAAACTGAGGTACTCATCATGAGCATTTGTTACGCTAATCAGAAATCCTAACCCCCCCCCCCCCCCCCCCCGCAAACACACACACACAAAGAAAAAAAATTACTTTGATGAAAAGTTGAACAGTAGGTCACCTAAAAAAAGGTACAGAAAATAGTTTAATTGCATCAGAGCCAGTTGGCTTAGCTAAATAATAAACACCTTACAAAATAATATCAAGAGTTTCAGAATTGACTCTTCCTATTAGCTAATACGAAATTTCATTATTTATACACACATATTGTCCTTCCACCACTTGTGAGTGATATCCGACTCTTTCTTGAACTAACTTTTGGTTATGCTTATGCAATAAGTTTGTATTCTGAAAAAGAAAATATATAAAAATTCGGAAATGGATTGAGAGATTTCATCGAGCCCTCCTTAACAAGAGTTAGACCAAATTGCCTTATGTAGGTTATTTCACTTATTCGAATATGTTCTCTTTTATTCAAGGGTTTGGGTAAGGATGGTCGTAAAATAGATTTAGTTCATGAGATATGATCAGCATAGACAATATTATACACATGTTTTATCAACAAAAAAAAAAAAGCATAGACAATATTGTGATGTTACATAGGATCAGTTTTCCATTCTTTTTCCTATTTCTCATTGAAGAGTTTTTCTCTTGAGTCGTTAGTGGTAGAATTTGCTGCATTTCAAATTTTAAGTGAAAATTACTCCATAAAACAGTAATGCATGAATGACAATCTTGGACTTTTTTTTCTTCAGGTAGAGCAAATACATAAAATCTTTAAGCTCTGTGGCTCTCCACCTGATGAATACTGGAGAAAGACTAAATTGCCCCATGCGACAGTTTTTAAACCCCATCATCCATATGAAAATTGCCTCCGTGATTCATTTCACTATTTACCAGAAACTACCTTTAATTGTTAGAAACCTTTTTAACCCTTGAACCTTTAAAGCGTGGAACTGCTGCAAGTGCCCTTTCGTCGAGGTAATTATCACGCAGATATTTTGTTTAATTTATAGTATTCTAGTGCCTGTCGTTGAGAAAGCTTGCAAGCAGCTAAGTGATTTATTTGTTTCCCCTATAGATAAAAAAAATTAAGCTGAATTAAATAAACTTTTCCTGTCGACAGGAAAAGTTATATAATTATACTGGAAACTCTTGATTAAATAGATCATTGTTGAACTTACAAACTGACTGAAGTACAATCTTGCAATGCTTAGGTGTACTGTCCGCATAATGATTTATTTGAACATACCATCTGCATAATCTAAACCAGAGAATCCCTATTCCAAAGATGAATGTGTTTTGCACAAATCTCATATGAATTTAAATAGTAATCTATTTATATCAAAGCAACATTTTAAACTACTATTCGGACTGGAACAAAATTTAGATTTTTCCAAAATTATGTATTGTTTATAACCATTATGATAATTGATATTGCGTGGATTTGTTTTATTTTCATATTTCATATTGTAACTTTTGCTTACAATTTGATGTTTATTTCATGCTTCATCAGTATTTCAAATCAAAACCTTATGCATGTCAAGCATCAAGCTTGCCTAAATACTCACCCCATAAGGAGATTGATGCAAAAGCCGCGAGGAGTCACACAGGTGAGCATAAGTATATTTCACTTTTACTTGATCCTGTTCTTTAGAAACTGGTTGGCTAAGTTTGGGAACTCCGAGCAATTTTCAATAGATTTTTAAGAAGAAATGGCTTATGACATTTAATGGTAGTCGTAGAGATCAAGTATGGAAGTTGAACCCAAAGAGTTAGTTGAACCAAATATAGGTTATATCTCAATTTATTAATACTTGTTAAAGAAAACAATGCAACTTCCTATCTCTATGATCCTTGTATGCAGTGATGGCAATTATATAAACCTTATAATCTGGAATATTTATGAGTTGTTTTGACTTTAAAAAGAAACAAATTATGACTAAATGTGTTTTTTTAAGGAGAAGGGTTGCTCGTGGATCAATCGTTTCAAGGAGGCCTTCAAGAACACATAGCGCAGTACAATCAAATGTCCCACCTAAATTAACTGCCCGTCCCGAGGTTTGCTAAAGATGCATAGCACACAAACAGCGAAGATTAGATACTCTTAGCTGTGACTTATATACTATGAAATCTATATAAAATAGCGAACTGAAGCACTCGTAAGTTTGCTCAAGAAAACTTCTGAGTTTTCCATGTCATTTTGACAATACCAATTATTTATTTTAATTTTGTTTATAACGTTATTTTTAAGAACATACATTGAACTACGTTCTTTGGGTTATTGCAGGAACAACGGATCAAAAACTTTAGCGCCAAAGAGAACGGCCCAAAGCAAGATACAACTAGAGAGAACGGTGAAAGTAGACTGTTCATTGATCTACAGCCGATGCCAACAATTAATGTTCCAAATGAGCATCGCCATTCAAAGACTTTGTCAAATGAAGGCTATCCTTTCTCCGGGCCCGTATCCCCTTCTAATGCTAGCGGACTTTTTTGGGCAAGAAAACAGAAAGAAGAACACCCTTCCAATAGATCTCGTACTAAATCCAATGCAAGAGACAATACTTCAGTTGCCTCAGACTCATTGTCTCTTCTACGACCTAAGAATGCTTTAGAGCTGAAGATACAAGCAAACGGAAATAATGCTGAGGGCTATGAGGATTCTACAGGGCTTAGGCTCTGCGAGATAGAAAAACAAGCGATGCTGAAGAAATGGATACAATTTGACCATGATGGCTCAATCAAAGGTTCCGCTGTCTACAATCGTGAAGATTTGACCAAAGAGCATTACATGAGAGATACTAACTCATCCAAGCGACACAATGTGCGATTGGTAATGATTAATATACTAGTCATCTCCTTTTTTCTCTTTCCTTTTTTTGTGGTTTTTTTTGGGTTGCGGGGGGCGGGGGGGGGGGGTTACAGTAAACTAACATCTATGAAACATGGACACGAGACACAGGTACGACACGGCGCGTATGCAGGCGACATGGAAAATTCCTAAAAATAGGACATGGGGACACGGTGATGCGGCTATATTATATTATACTATATTGTAAATACATGCATATTTATATATTTATTGTAAAAATAAATAAACTACAAAACTATTACCATAGTCCATAAGTACCTAAAAGTGTAGGAGTGGACAATTAAAATCAGACATCTATATCTATAGGTGAATGTAAGAAATTCCACATAAATGGAAAAAAAAATCAAAAGACATTTTTGTTCGAAAGAGTGACTACCGTCCAAAATAAGGGGTAAATATGTTATTAGAACAAGTTGATAATAAATAAACAATGAAGTATAATTTAATTTAACAAAAATCAAGTTATCAACTAGATGTATCTATGAATATAGTAAGAGATATTAACTAGATTATACATTAATTATTATCAGAATTTAATACATAAAATGTTATGATAATATATTATTTTAATATAGACACATATACAATACATATACAACACACATAGGACACCATACAACACATATATGGTGTGTCTGACGCGTCCAATATATGTTGGGCAGTTTCGGTGTCCGATATGTCCTGGACACAGACATGGCACCCCATTGGAAATGTCGGTGCTTCATAGACTAAAATTAACTATCATTGATCTTTAGAGTAAACTCTCATAAAGTTTTTATTGCAGTAAACTCCCTTAAAGTGCTACATTGAAGAGTATTTTAGTGGGAAAACACCCTTGAATCAAAGTTTAAGGGGGTGTGCGGTGATTTTTTTTATAGAAAAAAACCTTAAAAGTGGTTTGCTGAAAACAACAATTGTTAAGGGTAGTCTAGAGTAAACTACTCCTTTTCTAATGATCGTTCCTTTATTTTATTTAAATTTTAAAATTTTCTGAACTATCCTTATGCTACTATATTTTCAGGATACAACACAAGGACATGGAGACAGGATTGCTTTCTCGGGGCAATTTCTATCCCAACCGAATAAAGTTGACGAACTTCTAGAGAAGCATGAACAGCACATGTGCCAGGCTGTTCGCAAAACTTGGTTCCAAAGAGGTTAAATATGAAGCAACTTCATGCATCCAGGTTGTCTTGTTCTAACTACATATTGTCTCAACATCTTTCGGCCTATATTATTCCAAGGGATGCAGGTCTCTTGTTTGTTGAATCTTCTTCATCATGTAAGCATGTATATCTTTGTTCATGCAACCTCTTAATTTTTTTTTCTTTTTGAGAAATTTATACCCCTTGTTTATTGTAATTTTTTCTGTACAGTGAAGCACAAGAATTGAATTAAGCAAACATAGGTCTTTCTAAAATGAGAATAATGGAGGAAAGAAGCCTTGGAGGATTTTTTCATCAGGTGGCGTCGAAATCTACATCCTCCACCACCATTTTAATTCAACGATCGGCATCTCGATTTTCATCGTTTAATATGTCGATACACCAAATTTCATGTGATTTTAATACTTTTTCACCGTTGATTTAACAATGTAAAAAGTTTTATTGTCGGTAAACCGTTAATTTGCACCCACAAATCAACCGGTGAAAAAGTATTAAAATCACATGAAATTTGGTGTATCGACATGAATATTAAGATGGGTGGTGCCGATCGTCGAATAAAATAGTGGAGAACTTAGATTTCCAACATTGAGACAAATTTTCTTTACATGAACTTAAGAAATAGCATGTGCTCTGTTATTAAAATCTTTTTAATGATATTGATGGATAACTAACCCATCTTTTATTCTCAAAAGCAATGCCATGTAATCTGAGGGATAACTTGGAAAATAACAAAGAGTTAGGAAACATCAGTTCAAATCCTTGGGTTTGTTGAGTGTCATGTTAGCTTCACACGCGCGCCGCACACACACAACTTAAGTTTTGGTGGTGGTTCCTGGAATGGCATATTACCTGTTATATCCAGTTATATACATGTGTGTGTAAGAGGATTAGGGTTAGTCCGTCTAAGGCTGGATTAGAGTTTAGGGTTGAATATTGGCGCTAAATATTTTTGGTACTCTAAAGCACAATCGTATCCAGTATGAAGATATTTCTTGTAATTGGCATATGACCTCTGGCGTAATTGGCATATGACCTCTGGCGTCACTTTGCTTGTTTGTGTATGCACAATATACAGGTACATAGATATGTACATAAGCACCGACGCCAACACACACAGACATTTAAACCCACATCAGAGACTCACCTGCCGTACACGTATAGTTATATGATGGTGTGTGACTATGAACGTGGGTAATAAGCGTGTAGATATTTTTTCTTTAATTTAATAGGGCGAACCATGCTGAGCACATCCCTACCTTATATTAATAGAATTGGGTGTAAAGTTGGAGTTGCAACACATTAAATAGATAAACAGACAACAAAACCCTTAATGGGGCTCTTATGACTCCAGACCCTATACAAAAGGTCTGGCTTAATCACCAACCCGTCAATTGGAATAGCTTGATCTAGCTACCGTACAAAAAACACTAGAAGAAAATTCTTCTCGAAAATGCTTTGCTACGTTTCTTGTTCTTATAAAAAAATATATTTCTAAATATATTAGAAATCTGAAGCTTTCGATCGAATCTAACTTTTAATCCTAGCATTCTGAAAGTCCTATAGGTTATGTATCATACGTTCTTAATCAAAAACTTCATTCCACAAGTGTTGAAGGCTCACAAGTCACAACCTGATGATATTATAATATTTGCTTTATCGAATATAAAGATAGAACCCTAATTCATAGTGTCCTATTGAACCACCCACATGAATTCAAGGCATATGACTGGAGGTACTTACTGAACTCTGAGATTCTGCTGTATATTGAAGTTTAACCATAAAGATTCACATTACAGTACCTTCTTTCCATAATATTTAATCTATTTTCATAGAACATTATAACTTTCTCAATTCATTTGCTTCAAAATATTTAATGCATGTATATAATTCGAAGAATAAAGACCCTCATAAACTGTAAAACACTAAAACAAATTATTTGCCTGCATGATTCAGGACAATATGCTTAGAACAACACCAATATGACCGTACCTGTCTTTTACACATGCATCAATATAGCATTTGACTATATATATATATATATATATATATATATATAGAGAGAGAGAGAGAGAGAGAGAGAGGAGAGAGAGAGAGAGAGAGGCCGCAGGAGGCTTTTTGCGTTAGGAGGCGGCAAAAAGTACGCCCTCCATATTCGACGATTGGCACCTTCCAACTTGATTTACATTCTCTAATTTGTCGATACATCAAATTTCATATGATTACAACACCATTTCACCGTTGATTTAGTAGGTGAAAAATTAACGGTTTACCGATAATAAAACTTTTTACATTGCTAAATCAACGGTGAAATGGTGTTGTGATCATATGAAATTTGGTGTATCGACAAATTAGAGGATGCATATTAAGTTGGAAGATATCGATCGTCAAATAAAATGGTGGAGGGCGTGCTTTTTGCCGCCGTCTAACGCAAAATGTGTTTGTGAGAGAGATCTATTGCAAACCGGTCCATATTTTTTTAAAACGGGATCTCTCAATCCATAACATATTTGAATGATCCGAACCGTTCAAGTTGATCATTCTATTCTCAAATGTATGTGTATGAAAAATCAAAGGGTTTGAAGACCTCTAACCCATGCATCAAATGAGTACAAAATGAACGTCTTCCAATATAGCAACATAAACTCCATCCGATGCATAAGCTAGAGGTCTTCAAATCCTTTGATTTTTCATACACATAGATTTGAAGATAGGGTGATGAACTTGAACGGTTCGGATCGTTCAAATATATCGTGGACCGAAAGTTCTTGTTTTTAGAAAACGCGGACCGGTTTGCAATGGAGTTCTCTCTCTCTCTCTCTCTTCCTATATATATATATATATATATAGCATTAACTGAATTCGATTTAGAGAGCCTAATTCGTGTTGCATTCCAGCGAAAAACTACTTTCATGCTTCTATAGCATTTTGTATCATTTCCGTATGGCCGATTTTTATATATTTTTTTAAATCTCTTGCCTGCTCCTCATCTTTTCTTCCCCACTATGGCAGGGATATAGTACACCAATATTTGGAACAGAAGCCCCCAAGATGCAAAAAGAGAAACAAAATTATTTATTTTCCTGGCAAATGAAGAACTAAGGTTGCAGTTAAAGAGTTTTAAGTCCCGTACTTTACAGGATGAAATTGGAAATCAAGGTGGCGGTTGTAAAACAAAAGGTATTCTTCAGACATTTGAGAAATTGTTTGTGTATATATGTACACTTGTAATGCAGGTCAATGAAGAGTCATTTCTCTGAAGTAGAATATTTTCAGTGTGGAAGCTGCCTCTTCAACAATGAAGGCAAATTTTGTACAGTGTTCACGATATAATGCGAGACTTTAAACATGCCAAATTAACCTGACTTTTATGTTGCATTGTTAAACTGTTATCCTACAGTTGCAATTTATCCAGGAACATACCATCCTGGGAAGCGAATCACATCAGTTTAACTCATACTGAAACTATGATCTGTGCTGTAAAATACCAGATCATATATGAATTTACTTGTCAATTTACATGCTTGATCGGCCTCAGTTGCAGGCTGTACTTTTATCTTTTCTCTCAATTAATAAAAAGGGGAAAAGAAAAGAAACATTGTGTACCAATCCTACATTATACAAAGATGCCGCTTTATTGACAAATTTACCCTTATATTACCACTTCATTGCATCAGTACGGATTTTACAAGAACTTGAAACCAAATATGGAAGAAGCCATCAGCTTCCTTTCCGTTGGTACCAACCAAAAGGCAAACATCAGTGAAAAGAGAGGCTCATCGCAGGGCAAAGAGAAGAAACATTGACATATGTATGGAGATTATTCATATGACATGTCCAAACATACAAGTTTTCTCACTCAATTCAGCAACTTCTGCCACAAATGAATCTAATATATATATAGACACACACACACACCTTTACATTGCTAAAACACACCGAATTATTTTGACAGGGGCTCATCTTCCTGAATATTGAGAAATACAATAATAATGCAAGCAATCCGCCTCCGAGCCCCTCTTCTTGTTAAATGTTTCAATTATTGGGTATTATAATGGGAGCATATACTGCTTTTAAACATCAGTCTTCGTCGATTGTCACGATTGTAGGTATCTTTCCATGGTTAGCAAAATCTATCTTGTTCAGTCTCAAGCAACAGAGCACGTGCTGGGGTAACTCCTGCTTCAGAGCCTGCACGTCGTATATCAATTTAGTGAGAAACTCAGGGCGAAAGTAATCATAAGACTAGAAACCTATGTAACACTGATTTTATAAAGATGAGGATCAAATTTGCTAGGTGAGTTCGATTATGACACCTGTATCGTCAAACCCACATCAAGTATTCCATGTTTCAAGCGTTCTCGGAAAGCTTCGAGTCCCTTTCTCGATATGTAGCTGAACCGATGTATGTCCAGGTCAATCTCAAAGTAATTTGCACCCTGCACAGAAGCGGGAAGTAACAAGAATCTTGCATTATTCTCTTGCATTACTGTACAATAATAGTGGAGTGGCAAAAGTAAAAGTTGAGATTACGATAATTTTGTAGAACCAATTTTTTTTGTTGGGTCTTTTGTTGTGTGTGTTGGGGGTTGGGGGATATTATAGTTCATCTACGGCTATGAGATGCCTAGTCGACATCATAATAATGCTATTAAAATGTATATATTGTCGGCGCTGTGTGTGTATTCTTAACTATCGTAAGAAGATTCGGAAGAAAAAAAACTAAAACATCTTCAATTAATTAAAAGAAAGTTTTCTCACCTCGTAAAAACTGTGTTGAGGGCCTGAAAGCACCGGCTTTCCATTATAAGCTTGAACTAACTTTTTTTTCTGCGCCACTCAAATCAAGATCTTCTGGATTAACCACCCCAGCCATTATTTTCAGGCATTCTCTAAAAGGAGCAATCGAATTCATTGGAAATCCTTTGACCTTTTCGGTCTCGTCATCTATAAATCTCTATGAAAGAGTTCATTGGAGTTAGCTGACAACTTGATATTTTTGTTAATCAAGGTAACAATGCCACAATGTCTTTTAACAGCTAGGGTCGCTATTGACCTTATCAATATATATTCCTCAAATTGAAAAAATATTGCCTACAAAGTGGTCGTGCCTCAGACTTACCCTTATGCTATCCTTCAAATTAGAAGAAATATCTTTGTCATAGTTATCAGATATCTTGAAATATAACACAAGACTCATCCCTTCACCATCGCTATCACCAAGAAACATAGCCGCTAGATATTTGGTTTAGAAGAGAATATGGGAAGATTAGACGTAAGGTAGAGCCTAGAATTATGGGGCGGCGACTGAAAAAAGGTAACCAAGAAGCTTTTGTAGATTGTATAGTTGAAGGGGCTGATTGGAAGTCCGAAAACGAATCAGACATAACATGGAACGAGAATAGTTGCGTTAAGAGGATAGCTAGAGAGCTACCTGATGAGTTGAGGGGTGGTGGCTACACCATTTAAGGACACATCATGGTGGAGTGAAGTAAAGGCTCCTATTAAAATCAAGAGAGTTTCTTATTGAGATTTGAAAAAGAGTAAAGATGTAGAGGCATTTAAAAGGTATAAGACAACTAAAATGTGGTTAAGTAAGCTGTTCGGAAAGTCAAAATTAAGATCTCTAAAGAGCTGTACGAGAAGTTGGACATAAAGAAGGCTGAAAATGATATATACATGATTGCCCGAATGAGGAAAAGGAAGATCAAAGACTTATGTGCGGTGAAATGTGTCAAAAATGAAGATCAGAAAGTCTTCGATAATGATATAAAGGAAAGGTGGAGAGATTATTTTGACAAGTTGTTCAATGAGAGAAGGATTTAGATGGATTTGTCATTCAATCGAAAGATATAACCATGATTTCATGCGTAGAATAAGAATACCTGAGGTTACATAGGCTTTAAAGAGGATGAAATCAAGTAAAATTGTTGGTCTAGACATAATTTCTATTGAGATATGGAGATGCCTAGGAGATGGACGTTATATGGCTGACGGACCTGTTTAATAAGATTTGGTAAAGCAAAAAAAATGTCAAATGAGTGAAAGAATACCCTTGTATCTCTCTACAAGAACGAGAGTGACATTCAAAATTGCTCAAACTATCATGGAATAAAACTCAAGTGTAAGCTTTGGGAGATTAATTAAACACAGGTTAAGACATGATGTTAAGATAACAAGGAACCGGTTTGGATTTATATTTGGACGATTGACGACAGAGACTATTCATTTGCTTCTTCAACTTGTCAAACGTTTTCGAGAGAGTAGAATGGATTTGCATATGATTTTTATTGATTTAGAAAAAACTTACAAGTTACCTAGAGGTATTATGCCGGACAATGATAAAGGAGTCCCAATTAGGTATATTAACATAATCAAGGACATGCATGATGGAGTAGTGGCAAATGTAAGCACTTACGGCGGCCTAACGAGTAATTTTCCGATCACAGTTGGCTTGCATCAAGGATTTACGTTGAGTTCATTCTTATTTTCCATAGTGATGGATGAGCTTACTAGAACTATACAAGATGAGCTGCCTTGATGTATGTTATTCTCTGATGATATTATTCCGGTAAATGAGACGAAAGCATGAGTTAATGCCAAAGTAGAGTTATGAAGGCAAACGTCGGAATCTCGGGATTTAGATTGAGTTGGTCCAAAACAGCATATATGCAATGCAAATTCGGTAAACAGATAAGTCGAGATCACAGTGGTATAACACTGGATGGGCAGGAGATATCACCGAGCGATCAATTTAGATATCTAGGTTCCATCATCCAAAAGGATGAGATTGATAGCGATGTCAACCAGAGAATTCAGGTTGGTTGGTTGAAATGGAGTTCAACAAGGATTTTGTGCGATCGTAACTTTCTGTTAAGGTTGAAAGGGAAGTTTTATCGAAGTGTCATTCAACCCGCCTTATTATAGAATGTTGGGCTCCGAAGAAACATCATGCAAAAAAAGTGGATGTAGCGAAGATGCGCATACTTCGTTGGATGTGTGGTAACACTAGAAAAGATGAGGTGCGAAATGAGCATATTCGTGCAAAAGTTGGTGTAGCACCCATGAAGGAAAAGATGCAGGAAAACCGCCTAAGATGGTTTGGTCATGTGCGTTACAGATCTACGGAAGCATCGGGTCGATTAATGGATATTATCGATTTAGGTCAAGTCAAAAGAGCGAAAGGGAGATCGAAGAAAACATGGATGGAGGCGATACGAGAAGATATGGATGCCAAAGGCCTTAATGAAAGTATTGTTCGATAGAAGTGAGTGGAGGCGGAGGATTCATGTGCTCGATCCGGCGTGATTCTCATGTTGGTTCATGTAGCCTACCTCATATGATTGGGTTAAAAGGCTCAGTTGTTGTTGTTGTGTCAATACCAATAAAATACCGTATGTTCACGATTATTCTAACCATGCTTGAAATTTTTATAGAGGATGTGTACCTACTTGGATATTAACAATCAGTAGTGGTGGAGCTTTCTCAATTGCCTTTGTAGATGGAAGCTCGATGAGCTGGGCGATGTGATTTACTTTGCGAGGGCACATAAATAAATCCACGCCTATTGGCATATATGGAGCATGCTCTGAGGCTGTACCTGTCCCTGCACAACAGTCAGTAACAAAAGCAAATATTTTTGCATGTCACAAGCACATATGATATGTATATGTTAGCTATTATGAACAAGGACTCGGGGTGTAAATTTTTCAAAAGTTTTTTAGTACACAGTTTTTACGATTCAAACAGTTAGAAACCAAAAAAATGAATATTAATTTTTCTCCCCAGATAATGATAATATTTCTTGTCAAGTGGCATGCTGAGGATCATGTTGATCATCAATATGAGATACCCTCCCCTTTTGAGTTAAAATAGTAAAGTTATTATAAATATAGTTGTTCGCAGATACTGTGAGTAAACAATTATAATCTAAACTTGACCAGAACATACCTGAATTAGCTCTCTCCTCGAAGCTTAAAGATTGATGGTTTAAGAATTGACCAGCATCCCTGAATTAGTTTCTCGCCTTCTAAGCAGGGAATTGATAATCCTGCACCAGGCCAGCATAAAAATCTTTTCGAAGCACCTGTGTTGATAAATACGACACACTAAACATCATGTTTAGTAATCAGCCTATGGTCAAACAAATGAATGTCGAAGTGAAAAACTATATGCACCATCAAATGTCTAAACCAAAATAGCTTAGTGATGTTTCTATCACAAAGAGGAAGTGTGTTTAAACAAAAATTAATGAGAGTAAGCTTGAAACAAAAATTACAATGAGATACCGAAATATCTACTTGCATGCGGCAAGAAATGATAAAAAATTCTCAATGAGATACAACGAAATAGAAATTCCAGAAGGGCTTTCACATTTGAAAATTAGCAAGAATGAACTAATAGCTAGGCGGTCTAAAATGATATGTTTTATCAATTTAATTGAGGAGACGACCCTTAAAGTCCAGTCGACCCCAGAAGGCATGTTGATGTTTTAGCGCAGACAAGCCGTCAACTGGATATTGCAGAAGGCAAGATATCCACTTACAAAATTCAGTAGTTTCGTCTCCATCACAAGATCTCCTCTTGAATGAAAGCCTGATAATTGCTGATTTTCTCTTCGGACATTGCGGGGTTGCGCTTGTAATCTGTGGATCCTTTTCACTAAAGCTAACCACAGGAACTAAACTTGGTACGCAAGCTAACTTCACCTTCTTCTGATTCTCGTACATCCTCATCTAATAATTTACATCTCACATGAGTCCTCTAAACCTTTTTCCTATCATCGGACATGTCGTTAATGAGGAATTTGGATTCGGCTTTTCAGCAATCGTAAAACTTTTATCAACTTCCTTGTCTTCATCTTGGCTCAAAACTTTCTCTATTTTACTTTCTTCTCTTTTAAAGTATTCTTCAACGACCAGAGCCATCGGACTGCTATCACCACATTCCTCATACTTGCACATCACATCTACAACGCGAGAAGCATTTTCACACTGCAGAATCTGAGTTCCGGCGGTATTTCTTACAGAAGGAATGTTGTCTACATATGATAAATGTTTAAAAAAAATAAGTCATGTTAGAGTATATCTTAAATGCCTCCGCCTATGCAGTACAACTCCGAATTTATGGTGAGGGTTTAACTTTGATGGGATATGAATCTGAGTTGCTCTGATACAATCTTAAATGTCTCTACTCTCTGCCACCGTAGTAAAACTCCGAAGTTGTGTTGAGGGTTGAGAGATAATTTATATTCAATTATTTGAGCATATTCTAGTAAATAATATATTGTAAATTTGTTGAATATTGGGTAAAATTTAGGCATTTGTTAGTATGAAAGGAACATAAAAATAGCTAGAACCTAATGAGAATCAT
The DNA here is from genome assembly GCA_030015575.1 of Agapanthus africanus. Lineage (NCBI taxonomy): Eukaryota > Viridiplantae > Streptophyta > Magnoliopsida > Asparagales > Amaryllidaceae > Agapanthus > Agapanthus africanus. Next base: position 109,661,510 of record CM057337.1, read on the forward strand.
TATTCATTGACAAGAATTTTTTTTTGATGAAACACCATTGTTCTAATTTCTGAGCGGCTGCTTAAGCGTTTAAGCGGGGCTTAAGTGCTTTAGCTCCTCGGCCACTCCGCTTTTCTTCTTTGCTTTTAAAACATTGGTTGTGCCTTGGTCCGATTGACCAAAAAAACTTGGCCGCTTAATGGTTTTCCAATAATAAAACATTTTCCACTAAAAAGATCAAAAGGTCATATTATGTGAATTACATAAAATTGGTGTATCTATGTCTTATACAGTGAAGAATAAGATGAATGAAGCCAAATATTAAAAAGAAAATAGTGAAGACTTGATTTTGACTGCCATAAAAGGAAACTTCTCTTCTATGGCAGTACCTATGAGCAGCTATCTAACGTTACAGACCAAGTATTCTCACATATGAAAGATTGGGTAAATAGAACAAAATACCCTGTACTTTTACTGATATAGTACTTTTAACCTTGGTAGCACATAGATCTCCTTTGCACTCATGTATAATGACCAAAACCCCCCAAATTCTACTCTAAAACACACAGATATTTTGGAATTTGGAGTTAGATTAAACAACAATTTTGAGCAGTTCAGTGTTGAATCCTTCTACTCTAAAACACACAGATATTTTTGGAATTTGGAGTTAGATTAAACAACAATTTTGAGCAGTTCAGTGTTGAATCCATGTGTTTTAAAGGGGCTGTGGTCGATAAGCAGAGGGGGTGTTTGTGGTAATAAATCACTTGACGGGGTTATAAGTGCTACATGGGACATAGAACAAGGGCTTTTTCACTTTTTGTGCAATTAACCCTATAAGAATAAAATAAGGGCTACAAGTATACTGACCTGATGACCTCTGCATATGAGATCAATTTCATTTCTCTCAAGAAACTCAACGAGCTTATCTGCACCAAACGTACAGGAAACCCCTCTATCACTTGTCCCCAATCCTTCAGTCGAGGGATCAGGATCGGATCAGACCAAACCAAATCACAAAGCAAACCATCATCTGGAATCTCAATTGGTCTTTGCATTTCTCTTATTTGATCCAAACTACTCAGCTCGGGTGAAAGGCCTCCATGCATACATAGCATCTTCTCATCAATTAGAGCAGCAACGGGCAAACAATTGAAACAATCGGTAAATATTTTTCCAAATCCGAACGTTGAATCTTCATTTACATTCGTCGTAGAAACCATAGACTCTATTGATTTTTGGATCTTCATGGTTTCCGGTAAGAAGAAAGAGCTTGTTGGGGTATCTAATTCTATAAGCAAGGAGCAAACAGATAGTTTCTAGGCTTTGATTGCCTCGATCTACATAGTCGCCGAGAAATAAGCAGGTTGAAGATGGTGGAAAGCCGCCTATTTCAAATATCCCTAACAGATCATGATATTGTCCATGAATGTCACCTGCATTCAGAAATTTTTAAGAAAAATGAGGATTTTAAGAATTGGTTTCCAGATTTAACATGGAGAGTCCAACAAATGCTCCAGTTTGTAGAAGTGACAAAATCGTTGTTAATGACACAACGATGGCCAGTAGTAGACCTATTCAAACATGGAGAGAGGCAGCTAAAAATGATATGTAACTTATCAATTCAATAGGGAAGGCGACTCTTAACATTGCAGAATGAACTAGATTCATATAGCCGACCCCAAAAGTTTGTTCTAGTTCCCAGAATAAACAACATTATGTCTATGCATTATTATATTCGAGTGATTCACTTGCAAGAAAAGTTTTCAATCACCCTATGTCTAGATTAGTAACCAGATGGATTTTTCCAGTTAAAATGATGATTTAACTAAGTGAAACAACATAAAATGGTCAATGTGGGAATCTGTGAGTTTATATGCAGGAAATGTTTGCTCAAAGATAGCAGAAGACACATGGTTGTTTTGCATGGTGTAAGATACTATGATTACTCTCATTGTTGATGGTGATCATCAATAGGAAACTGTAAATAAATAAATAGGTACCAAAGAGTACAATTTCTAGATTCATTTTGTTCTTGAAAGGGAAGTAGGAAGATTACACAGGTACTATTACTATGGAAATTGTCTACCTAAATGAGCAAAGAGTATCCAATAATACTAGGTTATTGAAATTTCGTTAAGAGGGTTTCATCCAAAATGAGACAACATAAAAAATGTGTTGACCTCTTTTAAACAATAAACATAGACCGAGAGAGTAGAAACTAAGCACGCATAATTTACGAGTTCTTTCAAGCTGATTATTGAGTTCTTCCCAAAAATATATGTAAAGACATCACATTTCACATCACCTAAAAGCTGCATCATCTTTTTCTAGGACCAATTCAATCAAGCTTAGGACAATCCAAGTTCAAGATTATTGAATCTAAAGTAAAAGTCAATACTCCTCTAAACTTAGACCTTGTCTCCAATACTCAAACTACAAATAATGAAAACTTATTAAAAACAAAAGACTCACTCCTCACTTTTATTTCCTAGGAAAAGAATCATTCCAAATCATACAACAAAGAAAACACGCAAGCAAAATCAACCATCAAACAACAATCCCATGAAGAACTAAAGAAATTAAAAGCCTAATTCAACTTTCCCTTGCTGCTCACTAACAAGAACCAAAAAAACACCCTTTTCATAGCTCAATTCAGCCACTAAACCCTAAATTTTGAACTCCTCAGAGTTGTAATCAAGGAATCTCATTCTTTTACTGAAGTAAAATTCGAAATAAAAAAATATATAACCGCAAATCTTAATGGGAGCATTGAGTTCGAGAAGAATCGGCTACGACAAGAGCACGCACTTCGCCTCAACGCAGAGCTGGAGAATCTCCGCCTCAGAGAGCTGCACCTGCTTCTTCGCGCCTCGCTTCCCGCCATCGATCAGCCTCTTGATGATGCCGTCGACCTCTGGGGCCTCCATCGCCCCCAAATTACATCATCTTGCTCTCTCTCTTCTTCGATCCTAGGGTTTTGAAATTGGAGATGAGGCTGACGTTGAGGAGATGAGGAATTTTAATGCCTAGGATTGCGAGGAGATATGATGATGATGATGATGAGAATGAGATTTTAGAATGTATTTGGACAACAAAAGCTGCGGTTTCGGGTCTGGGTTTGAGCTCGGATTCGGGTTCGGAAGCTCTCAATATGGAATGGGTTGGGCTGAATCAGTACCCACACCTTCTTCGATAAGCCCACTGCCACCCATTTCAATAAACTACCTTTTCCCCCTTTTTATCCACTGTACAACCTTAAAGTTTATTTTTACAGTAGAAATAAACTGGTTTTGAGTGAGTAATTCTTAACTAAAATACTCTTTAGGAGAGCAATCCATATCATCTGCACTAAAATATTGGAAACCTCTGAAATTGATGTTTTGATCATACGTTTTTACCTGAAGACTGCCAAAATATGCAATTTATACTGCTTCAAAATTCTACATATCATGGGCTCTGAATATTTTCTACGTATAAACAATTAAATATCCAATGATGATGGGAAAAGGGAGAATGAAATTCCATAGCGGATTTCTCCCTACCGGGATATATCACCAAGCAAGTAGGAGCGCTAATCATGATTATAACAGCGAAAACAGACATTAACCAATAACAATGATTAGGCAAAGGAAAAAATTATCAATAAGCCTTCACCGTGCATCAATCGCAAGCTAAGACACCGACATAATATGTATTCAAATCATAAAGTTTCAGCTATCATATGGCGGTCCTTTCATCTATCAAGGTTCAGCACATCAATGGCTTATAAATTACAAACTACAATATTTATACATACAGCCGTTCATGCATTTAAGTGCACATAACACAGCATTTTCTTAAGCTGAATCTTTATGTAAACACGTAGCTCGATTCTTTGAAGCTCATGGACGCTTTCGAGGCCAAAGCCTCGCCGCCCCCCAAAATCTCTTACCCAAAAGAATCTGGTATTTATGTGTCAACTTCAAGATTCTATGAAGAAAAACCGCGGCACCCCCACAGAATTAATTTTATTGTTCAACGCATGTGTTCCCTACAAACTTTTCTAATTAATTTATAAGCGATTTTGATTATGCTAAACTATTCTAGTTTCATTTTTTTATATATATAGGAGGGGTTATTCAACAACAACATCAGCAAGAACTGGGAGTAACAAGACAACTAGCTCTTCAAACTCTGCTTCGGCTTCTTGGGTTCCGGATTCGGTCACCGGATACTATAGACTTGCTAACAAGAGCCCCAAAATCAATGCGGCCGAGATGAGAAAGCGGATCCATTTGCCACGACAGTCGAGCAACTCGATCTAAAATTCCGTGATACAACTGGACTGAGATGGATTATATATAGAATTTTTCACATCAACAATTATCATATTACCAGTTATGTAATCATTAATCAATCAATACGAAATATATGTTAATGACTGTATAGAGTCCTTCTTTTGGAGCACAATTTATCATTTTGTTTCTTAATTTTCGGAGGCCGGATTCTCTTCAGTACCAAAGACTACATCTTAATGACATGCCTTTATCGGCTTGTAATCGAATGCATGAAGAAATGAAAGGAAAAGTGTTAGGCTAATTTGGAGAACCGAATTCGTGTGGACAAATTGTCAATCTACCAAAAAAACAAACTCGATAATCGTCAATCGAACAAAAAAAAGGATAATCAACTTTAGGGAAAAGAGTGGTTGATATATATTTATGTGCTTTTATGAAATGTTTGTTGACGAACCAGTCTATAAGGAAACTGTAAAGTCGGTTATCAAACAAACAAAGGCCTTAAAAGTAGTGTTATATATATGAAAACTTTTTAATGACTTTTCATGACAATCAAAGACAATTAAGTCCCATGCATGCATGAACCAAATATAGATAGCTGACCAGGATCACGAGAAGGAGAGAGATGAAAGCAAAAGCTCTCGTATATATCACATGAACACAAGGTTTATTTAATTGTAGACCCCAAGCTAGCCTAAAAAATGCAACGAACCTCAACATACATGGTCACGATCGAACATGAAAGTGACTTGTCAACGATAGTTCTTATCAAAGCAACGATATTGACCCACTCATGACACGTGAGCTGCCTGTCCAATTTAGGGCATGATGATGTCATATAATTAAATTAATGGTTTTTCTTTTATATACCACTACCGGAAATCTTATATTTTGAAAATTGACCATGAATAAAAATGAATTTTAAATACAACCTTCAAAACTTGTAACCTAACTAAATGTAGCCTTCGAATTAACATGAGGGCTAACTTTCATATGGAGCCGTTAGCAGGGGCAAAAAGACTATTGTGCCCCAACGGGCTATAAACTCTATGTTTATTAAACCCCTTCTCCTCTTCCCATGTTTCTCTAAGGGGAAGCAGTATCAGATTTTCTGCTGCTGCAGCAGCAAATTTCCACATATGCTCGATTCTTCAAATCATATGATGAAGCAAAACACGAAAGGATCTGGGGTACGATTTATGAGTTATACATAGGATTCGAGGGTGATGAGATGGGAATGCTCATCGAATCTCTCGCATTGTGATTATTGCCATCCAATTCAATGAGATCTAGCTCCGTCTCTTTCGGGTGCCGATAAGCAAATCGGATCTTCGAGTCTATCGATTCGACCACGTGTAGTTCGGAGACGAGAATTAAAACCTGTTCTAAAATTATTTTGTCACTATAAACAATTGATAGAAAAGCTTGGATAAATTCGATTGTCTCTGCAGAGGGAAGAGAGAGGAGGTAAAGAGAGGGACAGAGAGGGAAGGAGGTTGAAGAAGAAGTTATTTTGGTGGGTGAATTGAAAGGGTTTTGGAAAGATTTCAGTATTCAGAGGGCGGAGAGGCTGGATTTTTAGTGCTCAAGGAAGATCTTGGGATTGAGATGGAGGAGAGGGTATTTTGGACAGTTAATAACTTATTTAACCATAGTCATCCCTTAACCAGTGCTAAATCATGATCAGCCTAAAAGATGGTATTTAGTTAACCGAAAGGTTTTAGCGGTTGTTTTTAAAAATACATGGTTGATTTTCAAAATATGAGATTTTTTATGGTTGCATGTAAAAAAAACCTAAATTAATTAACCAATAATGTGGCAATTGAAGTGCTTGAAACTTTATTAATTCATTAATTATGTTGGTTGGAGGGACAAAAAAAATCTAGCAAGGAATATCACTTGTGAGATGACCATTTTTACCCCCATTCTTGCTACAGCCCTTAGGTCAGAGGGGCTGAGCATATAGGCCTATAAGAACTTTCATTCACCACGTCTGGACGAGGAGGCAATTATATATCTTTTATTTATACAAGTGTATACGCGTTTTTGATATAAATTGGTTCAATTAATAAAACTCAAGTCTTGTTGAGCTTTATCTCATCTTATATTTTATACTCATGCACCTCTCATATATTTTTTTCCAATGTAGGACTATATTATCCACATATCTCAACACTCTCCCTCACGTGCAACACGATTGTCACGTGGATCGTACAAACACATGTAAAGGCTAATCTATGGCACAAGAAGAAGGAAAGGTGCAACCATGGCACAAAGAAATGTGATATTTCAAGGACATGTAGACGGCTCTCCTCTTAGATGTGCTAATAAAGTACAAATCCACGAGCGTTATCAACCTAGTTATGATACCGTATTAAATTTATTTATACACGAACGAGGAATTAAACATGCCGATTGCAGCTTATCAGATACCTAGAGTAAGCAGTGGTGTTAGGCCCATAGCACAGCGGTCTCATAATTGTTCAGTACTTTTACCCACGCATCAAAAGATGAGATGGCAAGTTCGCAACTAGCAAAAGCCTGATTGGTCAAGTAGCTATCCTCATACTCCGAACAAGGCTTATCATATATATTCGCTCATTTCATATAAGATACATGTAGGATTTAATTAAACTACATGTAAATGGCCTATAATTCACTTTGATTGCAAGGGCCAATAACAACCCTTTGGAACATAGAAGAGGCGCAACTAAAACTCTATTATTCCCAAAGAGAAATGCTTCCTCTCCCTCCTTCCTTTTAACACAAGCAAGTTGACAAAAAAGAATACAAGGCAAATTCGTTCATTCAAGCTATAGAAGCCAAATGGCCGCATATTCTCTCCAACACCTCTCAGGCCAGCTAAGGGTCCAGATTTATTTATTTATAAATCTTCCAGGTTCCAGGAAACGCCAACGCATGTGGGTCCCAACTGAGCTTACACGTGTCAGCCTGTGATCGGCCCATCACCTCCCTTGAATCATTCTGAGCCCAACCCACCCCGCCTCTTCTGATTTCCTCCCTCTTTTTCTTCCTCCTCTTGTTCTTTTCCTCCTATAAATAATAACCCACACCCCCAACCCCTGCATCTATCTCTCATTTCATCACAAAAACAAAGAGAAGAAGAACAAAAAGAAGAAACAGAGGGATCGTTTGCTTCTTATTCTCCACAGTAAACTAAAATGTCTCGAGCAGTTCTGAGCACCACAACTCTCGTTGCATCGATCAAGCGGTAACGATTCAACGTTAACTAACAACATGATTGTTCATTAATTTGGTTCTAACTTTTAATATGGTTACCTGCAGGATGAATTATTCAACATCGGCAGCAGAGGCGGCAGTGACCAGAATCGAGAGCAGAGCAAGGCCAGTGGATTCCAACCCTTCTACCTTGAATCCGAAAGCTTCTTCAGCAGCTTCGTCTTCATGGGTTCCGGATCCACTCACCGGGTACTACCGACCTGGTAACAGACATGTGGAGACGAATGCGGCCGAGATGAGAGAGGCACTGCTTTCTCACCACAAGACTCGGCATTGAAATTACAAGAGAAACTGTAAAATCTGTGGCACAGTGAACAAATTAGAAAATAATTTAATATACGATCTTGTGAAATTGTGATGAATAAAAAACCTGTCTAAACCTTAATTCTCTCGAGTTTTGGTGTGTTGGTAGGAACTCAGAACCACTCAGGTTCACATTTTTCTGGATCCGTATTTAACAGCAGCAATATGCTAGAACTATTAAAACATATGCATATACTCAGCAAATGAGGAAAAGCCTGCTCTATGAGCGACAGAGCAATATGCAGAAAAAGAACTCAACTTACAACAGCCTAGCAAAAAATATTGCAGCAAAAATATAATACACTAATTAACAGGGTACATTGGCCTAATTGTGTTTCTCATGTGTAGTTTATGCAACTAATGTCATCCTATTATAGTAAATTTGTAAAGCTCTCAAATCATATACTGAAAGATACATGATTTAAATCAAAGTACAAAGTCAGAAGAAAAATGATGAAACATGATATACTCATCCTTCGGGTTCAATTAGTTCGTTCAAAAAGATTAGCTCATCAGAAAGGTGATAAAATATATGCAACGGTCTTACATCCATTTTATAAAAGATGATGCATAGTGAGTTTGAGTTATCCAAAGCTCAAACATCTCCCAAATAATAGATACAATCTATTAGGTAAATGAACCCCTATGGGATAAGTTAATCTCCAAGCTGCTATTATAATAGTAGCTTACAAGAACAACTAGCAAACAAAGGGGCAGTTTCTCCAAATAATTGCAGCAGATTCAGAGTTCTGAAACTGCCAGCAAAAGGGATAACATTATGAATGATGTTTCAAATAATTTAAGGATGCAGGTTGCATTGAACACAACATTGAATACTTGAATGAGCATATCATTGAACAAGAGGTTTACAGGAAAGTCGTCTTCAGCAGCATGTTCATGCACCGAAATCTTTCAGTTGCTTCTTCCCAATAATTTAATCTTTAGAGTCAGACATAAAGAAACAAACATATAACTGTTAGAATTGATTCAATAATCCTAATCCTATTTGCTTTAGGATTTGTTTATTAGAGATAAATCCAAATTAGTTATTTAAAGAAGATTTAAATTGGATATTTGATTTAAATTGTATATTTAATTAGATCAAAATTTAAATCTTATACTTATCTCTACAGGGGTTATTGGCTCAGGACTTTTCATTTGGACTTGGACTTTTTTTGTAGACTTTAACCTTTTTGTGCTATAGGTTCTGGACTTGAATTTGAATTTCAAAATTATGTGTTATTGGTTGCTTGGACTTGGAATTGGGTTGAACTCTTAAAATCCTAATTTTCAGTCCTAATATATATACTCTCCTCCAAAAAAAGTCCAAGAAAAAAAAGAGAAATCTTTAGACTCTCTCAAAGCTACCTCCTACGCCGTGTAGCTCCGCTCGTGGGGCCGTGGCAACTCCTCTCATCCCTTCTCTCTATCTCTCTCCCCGAAAACCAAACGCACGCTCGATCTCAAATCAAATCTCATAATTTATTTTTTTTCTTCCAAAATTCAACTCCCCCAATTATTAACTCTATCACTCAATCCCCAAATTCCTCCATTTTCATATCTCAGATCCTCAATTCGCCTCCATCAATGGCGCCAAGCTCGTCGGATTCAGATTCGCCAAAATCCTGCAGCTCAAGCAGCAGCAGCAGCAGCAACGAAGAGGAGGAAGAAGAGTGATGATGCTCGATATCGGTGACTCCCCAGATCATGACACGTGGCAGACGGCGTGTCCCAGAGCTTACAAGAAAGGATCAAGAACGGTACGTTGGAAGCATACCCGGGCCTGCGACCCGAGAATGTTACCGACCTTCGGTGGTCTTCCAGACCACCCCCAGCTCGCCTCCGAGCTATCACAGAACCAAGATGCCTCGGCCTCCCGCTCGTTCTCGAGCCTCCCGCCGAGCTTATCTTCCTCGGTCTCACCGACCGACCCACAGTACCGATCACAGGCGCCACGGCTCCGCGAATCTTGCCAGGCGCGAGATATCCGCCGCCCATGATCCCGTGTTCCACGTCATCACGATCCCCCATTAACGAGCATACCTCGTCATTAATGGGGAATCCCGCCTATCGCGCGGGCGTAACGGCCGGCGTGAATCTTGCGCCCGTCTTCCCACTACTGCCACTATATAAATCCCTCTCCCAGACGACTCAGGTAAGCCAATTTGACCCCAATAGGCCATTACTCTGCCAAAATACCCCGTCTAACTTGATCGTCGGAGGGTCCTCGGTGGCACAACCACCCCGGGACTTCCTTGCAGGTACCTCGGTCTCAACCACAAAACCCATTGAGATCCACACGCTACAGGAGGCAACCCTCCAACTCAATCTCAGTCATCCATCAGCGCTCGTTGCAGATCAACGACAGGTAAAATCTGAAGGAGATCCAGAGATCCATCAAAGAGGGTCCCAAATCGAATCGAAGCGCTCACCATCCTGGATCTCCAAGCAACGCTCATCAGTCATCAGACGAGTCCACCACCAGCGATGGAGTTCTTGTAGAGATCCCTCACAATCAAGATCACATGCAGGGGGACGACGGCAGTGTCCTCGTGATTATCAATGGGCCGGATCTGTTCGTGGACACGCGTTAGGAGCTGGGAAGCACAAGGAGCGCGGGGTTAGAGGATTTGGTGGCGATGGTGGAGTATGGGGAGAGCTCCGGCGAGAGCGAAAGGTCGAGGTTGATATCGAGGACGAGGTTCACAGGAGATGGAGAGGTTGAGGGATCGGCTCGACGAGACAATGGCTCAATGTAAGTAGTATAAGGCCTGAATTTTAATCTATGTTGAATTTACTTTGCAATTCTGAATTTTTAGGGTAGGAAAAAACGATATGTTAGCAGCTAAGGTTAGTCGAGGAGATGATCCTTTGAGCTGAATGGGAAATCTTTGGACTCTCTCAAGCACATAGCAAGTCTTACAATAGTGTACACGTTCAAGTTCAAGTTCAAGAAAAAATCAAAATCCAAGAAAAAGTTCGAACAAAATTCAAAGTCCAAGTAAAAGTCCTATTAGGACAATTGTTCTACTAGGACTTAAGAATCTAGAACCAATAACATGCTCTAATGATTAATTGTAGGCTATAAATATGAGGACAATTGTTCAGGGTTAAAGAGAGAAAATTGAGAGGGGAGAAATTATGTAATTCTTCAAAAATAGTGAAACGTTATCTACTGCCGCCCGTAGTTTTTCCTGTTTGGGTTTCCATGTAAAATCTCTTTCTTGAGTTGATCTTAACTGTTTTCTGCGATTTGTTTGATCTTTGTTTCCGCGTTTATCTCGATCATCCGTAACAAACCGGTATAAGAGCGTGCGTTGATTTTACCGATCAAGTACGAAGATGGCATCACAATATTAAGATCGACAAGTTCTTCAGAAAGAATAGTTCAGTCTCTGGCGCAGTAAGATGCGCGCTCTGTTGAAGCAACAAGATCTGTGGACGCCGCTTTCTGGAACGAGACCGGCGTCGATGACTGATGAAGACTATAAAAAGGAGAAGGCACATGCAGCAATTCAACTATGTTTAGAAGACGAAGTCTTATGCAAAATTGCAAACGAGAAGACCGCGTCGGGTCTCTAGCTAAAATTGGAGAATTTGTACATGACGAAATCCCTCACGAACAAGTTTTATCTAAAGCAACGATTATTTTCTCTCCGTATGAAAGAAAATACGCCTCTAAAAGAATATCTTGATGTGCTGAATATGATTCTCATGGATTTGAAGAACGTGGATGTTAACGTAGAGGATAAAGATTCTACCCTAATTCTGTTATGCTCCTTACCATCATCTTTCGAGAATTTCGTGTACTCTTTTATTGTCGGTAAGAATATCATATTTCTAGAAGATGTCAGATCATCACTTCACTCTCGTGAACTGTACAAGATATTAGGAAGCAATGAGGAGAGTCAGGCAGATGGATTGATGACGAAAGATTCCGATCAAAGAGGGCGTTGGTAAACACCCTAATACGGTTATACATATTATTTGGTATTTTAAAATTTACTTTATATTTCTTTTATTTTATCTATTTGGGTTGCGACTGATTCGAATAGTAACAGTGGGTGTCGGACCTGACCCGCATGTGTAAAACCCAGTATGGTACTAGATTAATATTTTTGTTAAATATTTATCAGTAAACTAAATCCATGAGAATCTAGTGTAACCGATATTTCTAGTATCAAATTATATGTATATATCTTCTGATAGCCACATGTTAGAGATAAATTATATTAACCGTTATCTGGTTATTCCAGCATCTCATATTTTTGTACTGATATTTATCATAAAATGCAATACCTAATATTTATTAGATATAGATATATTTTTTTGAATCCTTTTAAATCTTAAATCAGGGGTATGAGTTATTTAAAATATATTCTTGCATTATGGTTAAATCTGTAGGGTGTTTTTCGTCACCCCATTGAGATGGAAATACGCGTCGCTTGTCAGGCGTACTACACATTCCTCCTGCTTAGGGTAGGCAGGGGTTTATTGATTGTGGGGATCCGAATCTCGGGCAGCCGCGGACTAAGTTGCCGTTAATTACCCCTCGCCTTTGGAGCGAAAGAATCTCCGATTGACGGGTCAAACTGGTCATGTGAACTCAGTGTGCAGTGTGCGTATGTGTCTTGAGCGGTTTTGAATATGTCAGCAGCCACGCAGAGTTTACGGGGGTCTCGCTACCCAGATAGCGGGTTAAGGGTCAAGGGGGCTAGCAGTCCCCTTAAGGGGTGCGGGGCATCGCCCCGTTATAATTTTTTTCTAATGGGAAAAAGTGTGTGGAGCGTGTATATATATTAAAAAAAGGAAAAATAGCGTCTAAAGGACGCGTGGGTGCCAGAGCCTCACGTGGTTGGCATGCGGGCGCTGGGCGCCGGCGCCTCACATGCTCGGCACGCGGGACGCCAACGGCAAAAAAGGGCTTAGCCCTTATACCGGGAGTTGTACTCCCAATTGACTTTTGGAGTTAAACTCTTAAAAAAAGGACAAAGGGGTTTAGCCCCTACACTGGGAGTTGTACCCTCGATTGACTTTTGGAGTTGAACTCCTAAAAAGAAAAATTTATTATTATTATATATATATATATATATATTTTTTGTGGAGTTAAACTCCCAAGAGATTTACGGAGATGATGAAAGGGAACTCTTTTCTTCTCCCTTGAGGTTTGGATCTTCCCAAAGTGGGATTTTTGGAGATGGGTCTCCTTCCTCCTCTCTATTGGCTGGATCTCGGAGAAAGGGGTGAGATTTAAAAATCTCCCATTTTAGAGATTTGACGAGAGATTTGAGTTCCGCTTCATGGGTTTTATGATGAAAGACTGTCTTTTTGGAAAAGAAAAAGTGAAACTCTTAATTTAATTCAAAAAAGGGAGAAGGTTTAGAACCTTGAGGAAAGAGGAGGCACAAAAACCCTAACTTTTGAGGGAATGAATTATTCTTTTCATTTCATTATCATGTTGCCTTATACAGGCTTACAAATTTACATATAGCCCCTTGGCTTTACAAATGGCATTTTGCCCATCTCATACATCATGTGCTCATTTCTTTTGCACACGAGTCATGGGCTTTACAAAAATTTGGCTTTATGCCCATTTATTTTACATTCATGCATGAAAATTACATCAAACTTATTTATTATATAATTTTCTTCTTGGCATGGAGGAGGCCGGCCGCTTCATGTTCGGGCTTGACTTGGGCATGGACCCGCTTGGTCTGGGCTTGGGCCCAATTGGCTTGGGTTGACTTTGATTTTGACTTGGTCAACCAGGATGTAATTTTTGACCCCAACAAAGAAGTTTACGTATGTGAATTATTTTTCTAAAATATATTTTTGACGAGATTCTGGTGAAGTTTGGTTGTAGTTTGATATTATCTGTATAATATTAGTTATAATTATATTATAATAAATATTTATATTAACTTATAACTATATTATATATATAAATATATATACAATTTATTTTATAAAAACTCTCTTTTCCTTTCTTTCCCTGTCTCTCTTTCCCTCTCTCCTATTTCCTCATCCCCGAAGCCCTAACCCACGCCAGCCATCACCCCCGTCCTCATCTCGTCGTCGTCGACTCCTCCCTCATCCTCACCTGAACCCCAGCCTTCACCGAACCCAACTCCTCCACCGACGGCTGCACCTCGCCGCGCCTCCTTCCACCTCATCGCCGACGCCTGCACATTATTTCCTGCACCCCTACCTCACCTCGTCGCCGACCTCGTCCTTTCCACCATCATCCTCGTCGTCATCTTTCTTCTATCCCCGTGACTTAACACCACCACGACTGCCGACCTAAGCTTCCTCCCTCGCCCCACTTCGTCGTCGCCAGCTTCCTCCCTCGTCTTCGCCTTCGCAGATCCCGAGCTCCATCATCATCGTCTCCGTCTTCAATTCCTCACCAACTCCATCTTCTTTTTCTTCAATCAAAACCCCTGCCCTCCTCGTCTTCCATCGCCTACAACCACAATTCCCTCCTCTCATCATCACCACTCGCCACCACTGTCCAACCCATCATCCCATCACCATTTCCGACTTCCTCATCACCAACATCATCACCTAATCGGGAACAACTTGCCGAGCCTCCCCAGCAGCGACCACTTCATCATATTTACCCTCGATCGCAGACTCGAGACCATCGTCGGGAAACTTCGCTCGCCGTCCTCCGTTCAGTTTGATGGCGAGTGCTTGATCAGTCAAGGCCCAAGCTCAAACTGCCGTGGGTAACTTGAGGATGTTTCATTGTTTTTGGTTAAGGCAAAAATCTTATTGGACGGCTTTGCTTTTGTTGAGTTTCCTTGTTTTGTGGCCGTTTCGTTTGGGTATCAACTTGGCATGGTGAATGAAGCAATAGAGCATCTTTCTAAATATGTTGCCCTGTTTCGCGTCTTTCATAGGGTCATTGTTTACGTGATCGTTTCCAGGCAAGTTTCTAAACTTGCAACATGTTATGTTACATATACCAGTATAGATATATTTATAATATACACATATTTATTATTTTGTAAACTATTGTCAATATATAATTCTATAGTAATGATCCGTATTTAGTAACAATAACAAGTTTATCTTGCTACATGCTAGTTCATTATAGTTTCGATATAATTTCATTATAGTTTCATTATATTTTACCTATGCTAAATATATATCAAGTATGATATATTTACATATATTTATAGTATGGCGAATTATTATTGATACACAGTTAATCTATATTACTGATAATAACAATTGTTGAGGTCGTGCAAATTTACTTATTTGAACTACTTTAGTGGATACAAATTAGTTAGCAGATACAGTCTAGTTAATAATAATTAAACCAATGCAAAATACTATTATAACTATGTTAGATGTATCTGTAATAAGTAATACTGAATATATCAATTCCAATATATCTAGATAACCATGACGAATATTACTACTTTTATGGTGATTGGATGCGCAATTAGATATCTACTACTACAACTACTACAACTGAGCCTTTTATTCCAAACATATGGGGTAGGCTACATGAACCAACATGAGAATCACACCGGGTCCAGCACATGAATCCTCCGTCTCCATTCACTCCTATCGAACATGATACTTTCATTGAAGCCTTTGGCAACCATATCGTTTCGTATCACCTCCATCCATATTTTCTTCGGTCTCCCTTTTGCCCTTTTGCCATTGCTCATATCGAGAGTATCTATTCGTCGAACCGGTGCTTTCATAGGTCAGCGTCGCACATGACCAAACTATCTTAGCCGGTTTTCCCCCATCTTCTCCTCCACATGTGCTACACCAACTTTTGCATGAATATCCTCATTTCGCACCTTATCTTTTCTAGTATTACCGCACACCCAACGAAGCATGCGCATCTCCGCTACGTGCATCTTCTGTGTATGATGCTTCTTAGGAGCCCAGCATTCTGTACCATATAATAAGACAGACCAAATAGCGCTCCGATAAAACTTCCCTTTCAATTTTAAAGGAAAGTTATGATCACACAAAATCCCTGTTGCACTCCTCCATTTCAACCAACCAGCTTGGATCCTTTGATTAACATCACTATCGATCTCCCCATTCTTTTGGATGATGGAACCGAGATATCTAAACTGATCGCTCGGTGATATCTCTTGCCTTTCCAATGTTATACCAATATGGTTTTGACTTCTCTGTTTACTAAATTTGCAATGCATATATGCTGTCTTGGACCTGCTCAATCTGAACCCCCGCAATTCCAATGTTTGCCTCCATAATTCCAATTTGGCATTAACCCCTGCTTTTGTAAAATTTACTAGAACAATATCATCAGCGAATAGCATACACCAAGGTACCTCATCTTGGATGGTTCTAGTAAGCTCATCCATCATGATGGTAAACAGGAATGAACTTAATGCAGATCCTTGATGTAAACCAATTGTAATCGGAAAATCACTCGTTAGGCCGCCGCAAGTTCTGATTGCCACTACTCCATCGTACATATCCTTGATTATGTCAATATACTTGACGGGGACCCTCTTCTTCATCATTGTCCCCCATAATACCTCTCTAGGTACCTTGTAGTACGCTTTCTCCAAATCAATAAATATCATATGTAAATCTCTTCTCCACTCTCGAAAACACTCGACAAGTTGACGAAGCAAATGAATAGCCTCTGTCGTCGATCGTCCAGGCATGAGCCCAAATGAATTAGATATCTATCATGTTTAATATATAATACCTGACATATGCACGATACGTTATCTTTCCATTACTATACCTATTACTTCGATTAATTACCAATGCCAACAATCCTGACTTGTTGTCTAGATAGACATAACCTGTATTTGCCTGTTCCTATGTTGGCATTACGTAGATGTCATTAATACCTGACTTGAACACGAAACTTGGGAGAAAGGGGAAATCAATAATGGAACCGAACTTGTAACTCAACAGTTCACTACTTTCCAGAGACTGACCAGTCGATACGTGCTTCGGGCCCGGAATGATGCTGCTGCTATTATTCGTCTGTACATGATATTGTTTTTACTGCCTACTGGCACATCTCGGATTCAGCCCCGAGAGTCATGAACGTGGTTCCGGGCACGAACGTGATACTATTGAGTTACATCGAGAATTCCATTAATTGGTTTCAAATACCGTTAGGACAGATAACCTAGAAACACAGACTTTAGGATACACGTGAAATACCTATAGCCTACTGATATATCACTTGTGAGTGTTTGTTTATAATTATACTTTATTTTTGCACACAACACCATATAATACATTGCTCAGTTTACTATTATGATATTTATGACGCACTGACGTATGGATTTTGCATGGCCCAGATACTTGAATTAGCACTCGAGTACTTCGACAGGATCATCGATCAGTGAGGACCATCTCACTGATATAACTCTTATTGATGGTTAGTTATTTCTTGAATTTTTATTGCTTTCGCTACTATTTCCTGTTGCCGTTTGTGGCTATTTATACATGTTTAGAGATAGACGGTTATATTATTATTTTTTATTACTGATAGACAGCCGTAATGTGACTATGGAAGGATATTTCCTTAGCGTAGGTAGTATGGCTGGCTTTGTTACGTCCCGAAATTTTTGTATTTTGGAAAGCGGGGCATGACATCGTTCTAATAAAAGAAAACGTTCTAATAGGGACAAAAACAAACAGAAGTGGTGAGGCAAATCTAAGTCGAGGACTCCTGATGGGAATATTATTTGTCATTTCTGCAAAAAGAAAGGGCATATGCAGTATTCATGCCTAAAGAAGGAAGAAACGGAAAAGAAAGCGAACAATTCTTCGGTTGCTGGTGTAGCAAAAAACGAGTCCTCTGGTGAAGCCGAACAACTTCTATCCGTTACTGATCATGTTTGGCCAATGAACGAATGGGTGCTAGATTCTGGTTGTTTTTATCATATGTATCCCAATCGGGACTGGTTTTCAACATATGATGAGTTCAATGGCGGTAATGCCTTGATGGGTAATAATGTGTCCTGCAAGACTGTTGGTATCGGCTCTATTCGGATTCTTATGCATGATGGTGTGATGAAGACTTTGTCTGATGTTTTGATATGTTCCAGATCTGAAAAATAATTTGATTTTCTTGGGTATTATGGACTCCAAAGGTTGTCGATGTGTGATTGAAGGTGGAGTTCTTCAGGTCTTGACTATATTCATGCTAATGTCTGGGGACTTCTCGTGTTCCATCGAAAGATGGTGCTCGGTATTTCTTATCTCTGATTGATGATTACTCCAGAATGGTTTGGGTCATCATACTGAAGCACACGAGCAATGTTTTTAAGGCCTTTAAGGTGTGAAAGGTTCTGATTGAGAACCAAACTGAGGAAGATTAAGCGTCTCCATACTAATAATAGCATGGAGTTCTGTTCGAATCGGTTTAATGAGTTTTGCAAAGATGAGGGTATCGCAAGGCATCATACAGTTAGAGAGACTCCGCAGCAGAATAATATCGCAGAACGTATGAACAGAACGTTATTAGAGAGAGCACAGTGTATGCTTTCTGATACTGGCTTGTCTAAGGATTTCTATGCTGAGGCTGTTATTACGGCGTGTTATTTGGTGAATCGCTCTCCCTCAACAGCCATTG
This sequence comes from Agapanthus africanus, assembly GCA_030015575.1. NCBI lineage: Eukaryota > Viridiplantae > Streptophyta > Magnoliopsida > Asparagales > Amaryllidaceae > Agapanthus > Agapanthus africanus. Next base: position 109,679,933 of record CM057337.1, read on the forward strand.
ATTGCAAGACCCCTATGGAGATATGGTCCGGAAAACCTGATGATTATTCTACTCTTAGAGTATTTGATTTCCCAGCTTATTATCATGTCGGTAAGGGAAAGTTGGAGCCTAGGGCAAAGAAGGGTATTTTTCTTGGGTATGGTATTGAGATCAAGGGTTATAGAATTTGGATTTCTGATTCGAAAGTCATACATAGTAGAGATTGACTTTTGAAGAAAATTCTATGATTCGTCCGAGAAAGGAGCTTGGTGTTTATGCAGATAACGAGAAGGATGCCAGTAACATGTGGAGTTTGAAATCACTCCATTTCAGTCTGATCAGAAGAATGTACGTACACAGCAGCAAGCTTAACTATACAGTATTGTCATCGATCATTCGCGGAGATAGAACCGTCCCCCTCAGATGTATGGTTACGAGGATTTGGTAGTGTATGAGTTTAATGCAGCGAAAGAGGTGAAGTCTCTTGAGCCCTCTAGTTTAGAGAAGCTATTTCTGATGCCGAATATATTTACTGGATTGCTGCAATGGGAGAAAAGATGGAATCTCTTCACAAGAATCAGACATGGGAGCTTGTCAAGCCGTTAGAGGGAAGAAAAATTGTAGCATGTAGGCGGATCTTTAAGAAGTCCGGAATCCTAGGTGAACAAGGAACAAGATTCAAGGCTCGTCTAGTTCCTAAGGGCTACAATCAGAAGGAGAGAGCAGATTACAACGAGATAATTTCCCCCGTTTGTTGGCATACTTTTATTCACGTCTTGCTTGCTATAGTAGCACATCAGGACCTGGAGTTGGAGCAACTCGACGTGAAGACTTTTTTCATGGAAAGTTGGAGAATATCTTGATGAGTCAGCCAGAGAGATTCACTGTTCACGGTAAGAAAGATCATGTTTACAGATTGCGGAAATTGTTGTAAGGTTAAAGCAGTCTTCAAAACAGTGGTACAAGAGATTTGACAGGTTCATGGTGGACCATGGCTACAATATAAGTCCGTATGATTGCTGCATTTATCATAGACGACTGGAGGATGGCTCATTTGTTTATTTACTCTTATATGCAGATGACATGCTTATTGCAGATTGAAGGCGCTTCTTAGTGGTGAGTTCGAGATGAAGAATCTTGGAGTAGCTCAAAATTTTTTGGGTATGGAGATATACAGGGATCGCAAGCAGCGGAAGCTTTTCTTATCCTGAGAGAGCTACATTCAGAATATGTTGAAGAGATTCAACATGTCAGATGCGAAGCCTGTGAGTACTCCATTAGCCGCTAATATTCGTCTTTCGGTAGCTCTCTCATCTCAGTTAGGAGAAGCAAAACATATGTCTCGATCCACATAGCTAGTGCTGTGGGAAGTTTGATGTACGCTATGGTGTGTACCAGGCCAGATATTGCACACACGATTAGCGTTGTTAGCAAATACATGGCTCGGCCTGGAAAAGAGCATTGGCAAGCAGTGAAGCGAATATTCCGATATCTTAGAGGGACGGCGGATGCTGGTCTGATTTACGGAGGAGTTGATATGTGTTGTGAAGTAGCAGATTATTTTGATTCAGATTATGTAGCTGATCTTGATAGGAGAAGATCGATGACTGGCTACGTTTTCATATTAGCTGGTTTTGTCATTAGTTGGAAGGCTATATTACAGCCTTCGGTTGCCTTGTCTACTACAGAGGTAGAGTATATGGCGTTGACGAAATCAGCGAAGGAAGGTATCAAGTTAAAAGGTTTAGCCGGTGATCTCGGGTTACATCAAGATCAAGCTGTGTTGTTTTGTGACAGCTTGAGTGCTAAATGTTTAGCAAAAGATCAGGTGCATTATGACAGGACTAAGCACATCGACATAAGATATCACTTCATCCGGACTGAGAAAAGGATCAAGATACAGAAAGTTGGTACAGAAGACAACCCTGCAGATATGTGTACTATGTCGGTATCTACTCGCGAGTTCAAATATTGTTTGGACTTGCTCAGCGTTGATAAATGAAGATTAGCCCTAAGGGGCGATCGGCAGCAGCAGACTTCTGGCAGGATGGTTCACAACCGACGGATTTTAAAATCAAGATGGAGATTGTTAGAATTGATTTTATAATCATAATCCTATTTGCTTTAGAATTTGTTTATTAAAGATAAATACAAATTAGTTATTTAGAGAAGATTTAAATTGGATATTTGATTTAAATTGTATATTTGATTAAATCCAAATTTAAATCTTATACTTATCTCTAAGGATTAATTGTAGGCTATAAATATGAAGTCAATTGTTTACGGTTAGAGAGAGAAAATTGAGAGAGGAGAAATTCTGTAATTCTTCACAAATAGTGAAATGTTCTCTGCCATGACCCGTGGTTTTTCCCGTTTGGGTTTCCCCGTAAAATCTGTCTTCTTGAGTTGATCTTTTCTGTTTTCTGCAATTTGTTTGATCTTTGTTTCTGCGTTTATCTCAATCATTCGTAACAATAACCAATCATGTAGTAGATATTGTCGAGGTGCTCATCTTATATTTAAATAAGGGGAAATCTGAAAGAATCAATGGTTACCTTTCGACTTAAAGCGATTTCTCAAACTCCATGATTTTTTTCACCCTAGAAATACCGCGAGGCATAGGTTTATAGTCTTCAATATATTTCAGGTGCATGTGTTCTAGTACTTGATACAATCCTCACAATGGTGAGCATTCCCTCCCTCTAAATTCCTTTCATAATAATCTTCAATACGTATACAACAAATGTATGAAATATTATGTTCCTACAGATGTCCCTATCGATATTGTTCGATGTGTTCATATTAGTTAAATAGGGAAATCTGGAAGGATCACAGGTTGACCCTTCTACTTGGAGTAAATCTCGAATTCCATAATTTTGCTCATGCTCATATAAACGTCCTGCGAAAAGAAAATATATATATATATAAACCTCCTTCATTAACTGCCATACTCTTTGCAACAGAAGAGCTTTTACATAAACAGCAACCATGTATTCCAGTCATCAAATATGATCCTCAACAATGAAGAATAATTCCTCCTACCATATTCCTTTCGAATCTCCAATAAGTATACCATAAATGTATGAAAAATCATGTTGATTGAGATGTTTGCAAATCATGGAAACCGCTGTCACATTTGTTCCGATGTCAGACAATCCTTCTACATCCAGTTAATGCATGGCAGGTGAGTCATCTCCAAAAGACATGATTTCAACTTCTTAGAATTTACGTCAATAGATATTTCTAAAACAAAACACATGCAATTCAATAGATAGCTTTGATACAGCCATGATCAATATCTTTACTTCCCCCCCCCCCCCCCCCCAAAAAAAAAAATCCCCACCTCTACCAAAAAAATGAAATTTCAACAGATAGCAGAGCAAGCATGGGTAAAAACCAGATATATTAATAAAAAGTGTCATCATAGAATATTACAAGCTCCTTTTAAATACAAGGAATAGACAATCATAACAAGCAAGCAAATAATGGTAAAAAGCATAGCTATTGAGAGCAATAGATCAACAAGAAGCAAATAGCATACACACTTTAAATTGTGATGATCAACACAAAAAAAAGACAGGCAAAACTTACAGGCAGAAGAATTCAGCTCACGTCTTTAAGCCTCTTTATCAATGCATCCAGCGATTTCTTCTTCGGGTTCGTCTTCGCACCCCTTGTACCAAAAGTCCCAAACAGCCGATCCGATGAATCCCTAAACTTCTCAGAAATATTCACCACCTTCTTATAATCAAGCTTGTTATAACTCCTCTCCCTAATAACCGGGTTCAAGAAATTCTCCGGGTTATTGCTCATTAACAAATTAACCAACTGCCTCGCCTCAATCAAAGCCATTTTCAACTCACTCTGCTCTAGATCCCCAAACGTTTGAGATTGGATCTCCGCAAAAGATTCAAAGAGTTTCAAATCCGTATCAATTCCTATAACTGCATTCCCGTTAAACCTCTTTAAATATCGCTTAAAAACATTCCCACGATTTTGTCGGAAATATGACATAAAATTCCATGAACAACTCGTTTAAGAACTTGAGGTGGAAGAATTTGTTGAGCGGTGGAGACTAGGGTTTCAAGATATATAAGGACTTCGTTGGCGTAATCGTTGCCACTAAGAGGAGGGTCATCAGCCATCCATGTGATTGAATCAGTTAATAGCATGGAATCATCGACTTTGTTTTTTAGCAAGGTTAGTAGCAGATCTTCAACTGCGTCACGAGATTTTTTAAGTGGGAATTCTCTACGGCCCCGTTGGCTATTCGAAGTGGGATTCCGGAGAGTTGGGCGGCATGGCGGAAGAAGAAGTCGCACGCTCGCTCCAGAACTGCCATGTTGGCTGCAACCTATGTATGTAATATAATCATGTTAAAGTTCAACTATGGAAGAAAAAATAATCTACAAACTTGACAAGAGTTTGGAGAAAAGCGGAAAAGAACTATAGTGTAATAAAACGGAAATTTTGAAAGTTCGAGTATACAGAAAAAAAGTTTAATTATTAAGCCATTTTACGAGTTACGGACTTTATAGACGCATTTGTTGCCACTATTGCGAGTAAATCGTTTTTACATGGTTACTGTAGCTAGTAGTGTTGCCACATGGAAACCAAAGTCAAGTTGACATCCTACTATGTCTGCTGATTCTTGATTAATCATTTTGCCACATGCTTAAATTCTGGAAACCAAGACAGTAAAAGTAAAAACTAACAAGAGTAAAGAAAATAGTTGTCAATATCAAAACAAGGAAAGACCTTGCAAGTCACACACAGGATTTGAAACAACAACAAAATTCTTAACCTCAAATCAATGGCATTAAGAGTATTATCAAACACTACTCTTTATTCATTTCTTTCTCCATATATTGAGCTTCAATTAATAAAGGGGTTTTTCCTTGTAGCCCCCCTAAAACATAGCAAATTCCTTTTTACCCCCCTCCAAAAAAACTTGGTATTTATTTTTTACCCCCGAAACTAATACGATACATCATTTTACCCCTCTACGATTTCCATCAACTTTTAACCGCATAACATCACGTTTTTCTTTAAAATATTCCAATCTCTCTTCTTATTTGGAAATACGCAATTTCTTCCTCAAATTAAAATTAAAGTTTAGGTTACTGCTGCACCTTTCTCAAAATCGACCATAAAATCAAAAGAATCTTCAACATTCTTCTCTAGTTACGAAGAACTTAATAATTCTGCGGTCTTACTTGTTGTCTTCGGGTAAATGGTTAATCTAAAATCTATGGAGAAAAATTAAAGTTAAAGTTAACGGAGTTTTTTTTCTGACGGAAATCGTAAAGGAATGATGTATTTTATTAGTTTTGGGGGGTAAAAAGTAAATACTAAGTTTTAGAGGGTTAAAAAGGAATTTTCTATGTTTTAGGGGGCCTACAAGTAAAACCCCCATTAATAAAAGGTATAAAAAGATATAGGCAGAGATTTAGACAGAAAAACGTCTCAAACGTACGAAAGTGAAAGAGATGAGAGCATCTCTTAACTATGAGAATGGAGAAAATGAAGAGATCCATTTAGACCTTAGCAATTAAACCCAAGCAATTAGACTGAGCAAATTAACAAATTTATGTTTGGTGGGTCCCAAACAAAGATATTGCACAAACAAAAGAAGATGGGGATGCAAGCTTCAATTTCACAAGCAGGTATAATTTTCAAAATGGTCCATACTATCACCCCAAACCAGTGGCAAACAAGGGAAAAAGAAGCAAAATGGCCTTCATACCATAGGATAGGATTGTATGAGCAAAAACATGATTAAAGAATTTAATTTCCTTTTGCACGCATTTCCCACGCCGTTGGTAATTTCCATAAATAAATTGTTCTATGGTATAATTTAAATCATGAGTAAGCTTTCATTTATTGAACGGAAACAAAGCTTTTTTGCTTGTAGTTTTCTAACAAAAAATTAAGATATTGGAGTCAATTGATTTAATAAGATGCTACAACAGAAAAATAAAAATTGTCAGGGATGAACACAATTTAAAAAAGCCGTTGGATTGACAAAGCTTGCTCGCCTCATAAATCTGATCTTGCCCCCGACGGTGGGGCGTTATGGGGAAAGGCTTTATATAAAAAAAAAACAAGACTACTTCCCTACGTAATCTCTCAGTATTCTGGTCCGGAATAATCTTATAGGGGACAATTTTACATATTTCGGCCAAATCCTTCCATTATTAAGTACGGCAGCTACCATTTCAATGTGTTTTGATTTTTCCGAACAAGAGTGGTGATCAACAGTCCTAACTATCTAGACCGACTACAGAGAAGGAAATCCCTTGAGACAAGCTTAATTCCTAAGCAATCGCGCCAAAAACTCGAGTTCCATTTCAAATTTCAGTTGGAGAAAGAAATAGGTAGTTCATACTTGCTGACTTTAAAGAGTCGACTACCCTTCTCATTTCAGTGCTCACCTTTTTCATTTCCGGTCTCTGGGTCGAGGCTGCTAAATGGCAAGCAGCGGTCTCTGGGAAAGTCTTTTCGTAATGGATGACTAAGCAATAGCAAGCTCAACGGTTTCTTCACCATCCGAACCTCTCCAAAAGGAAGAAGTTCCATTTTGAACTGAAGCTAGATTGGCTGCCTCCCTCTCGCTAAAATGGGAGCCCGCGGAGCGGTTGATGAATTCGCATGAAGATTTCATAGCAATTGATTAATTCATCCGGTCAAAATCATTATGCACTTTCCTTTCAACGATCTTCCGCTTCTTTGAACGATTCTAGCTTCACAGTTCCATCGTCTCCCCCACTTCGCTACGAAACTCAACTCACCGCTGACTTGTCAACTCCCGTTCTCAACTCATGAGTCTGATCTTAAATAAATAAGTTGTTTGCCGGTTTATGTCGCGAATCTTAAAGAATAGGTTTTAGATAAGAAAGTTGAAATTCTCCCCAATTCCAATTTTATGGAAAAGAGAGTCTTGCCTATTATTCGACTTTCAAATCAGAATGCCGGTCTGAACTTTAAAGTCTTTTTTCTTTCCCAACCCAGGCAATGAATAATATCTTTTACGTAGTGGAAAAGTAAAGATGTAACGACCGTATACCCTAAATATGCATTAAAAACGTTTTATAATTTTTCTCGAGATGAAAACATTTATTTTACTGCTTCTATTGGTAGAAAACACTTTAAAAATATTTTTCCATTATTAAAATGAATTAATATGATTTTTAGGAGTTTTTGGAAATTTTTAAGAATTTAAATGGATTTTTTTATCGAAGAGAAAAGTTTTTAAAACAGACAAGGGAGCTATTTTGGACCAAATTTGGTTGCAAAGGATATAAAATATCAAAATACATCTTCTATAATTTTCCCAGATTTTTAAAATATTTTTAACTATTTTAAGATATTTTTTAGAAGCCAAAAACATTTTTTTAAATATTAAAAACAAATTTTATTAAACTTTTAGAGCGGGAATGATTCTGGACCGTCGGATTTCAAAACCAACGGCCCAGATTCTGCCGACAGATTTTTTTAAAGAAAAAAAAGAATATTTATAGGCGCCTTTGATCTGTACCGTTGGATCAACGATCCAACAGTCAAGAATCGCCAGAGACAACCCGAGCCGGGGCCCACGCCAGCACACGCGCGATGGGACGTGAGTCGTTGGATCTGGTCGATCAATGGTCAGATTTGGTCGGCTCGTAGGGTCGGTTTCTGTAGCGGCTAAGGGAAAAAATAGGGATTTTAATCCCAGAAAATCCCTATAAATAGTCATGAACTTCTAAAATCCCCCCAAAAATATGTCCGACACAAAAATCTCAAAAAAATTTCAGAGCTTTTTCTTTGAGTCTTCTACACTCTGGACCAAGTCCCAAAAGCAAAAAAATTCTCGGCTTCAAGATATACCTTTTCTCGTACAATCCGACGCTCGCCGACTTTCATTTTCCTAGCTCATTTCAGGTAGGATCTCTCGACACTTGACCCCCCTGTTATCTTCATTATAAAAATATCTATCGGTGAAAAAAATTCCAGGACATAATTATGATGTTTTAACTGCATTATCTATTTTACGGGCTTTGACGATTAAAAAACGATATTAAACCCTAATAATATAACGAACTTTTAGCAGTTATCCTTCACGATAAAATTACGGGGTAACGGACAACCCCAGATTCATGATTAGACATATGGAACTAAGTCGTAAAGCGACTATCATGACCGGGACAACTTTTGCAGGAATAAATGTAATTATTCTACGGTGTTAAATAAAGGTTATTGATAATTAGTTCCTTAATTATTAAAACATGAAAAAATTATAGTAAATTTTTATATATTGTTTTTTAAAAAAATAAAATTAATGGTAAACCTGTAAAACCGTATTTTCGCTAATTTGGGTATTTCACAAGAATACCATCAACTCCTAAGAATTTATATTTTCTTTTAAATACCACGAACTTTGGAAAATAGTATTTTTCTTAAAATACCCTAAACCTTTCCAAGTGATTTTTTATTGAAATACCATGATCTTTTCTGAATCATAATTTTTACGAAAATATCATGAACTTGGTAGAGTAATTAGTTTTATTAAAACATCCTGAACTTTTAAAAGCTAGGGTTTTATGTAAAAATCAATAATAATCCTAAAACTAGATTTTTTTACTAAACACCTTTAAGAAATAAAACCTTACCAAAAATACCCTTAATTTCGAAAGTTTAGTTTTTAGAATTTCACTAAAATATTCTTATCTTTTATAAAGGAGGTTCTTTTTATTAAAATACCACATCTTTTATAATACCATTGTTTTTATATAAACAATAATTGCGATAAAATACCGGTTCCTTATAAACTAAGGTTTCTATAAAATACCATGTTTACCTTATAACTATAATGGAATGAGATATAAACCACAACTATGGAAGTCCATATCGATTGAGATATCATCTACTTATATCCAACTTTTGATACATCACACGACATGACCTACGATACGGTTAGGGTTAGAATGCGCGAACCTAGGTATGGAATACTATTATAAATGAGGATCTCTGCAGGCAGGGTGAACAGTCCCAATATGGACGACTACTACAAATGAATTGCAACTACCACGAATGAATTGAACAGTCCTAATATGGACAAATGGCATTCTATGCTTAGATGATATACGCACTAACTTTAATTCGCAAAACCTTCACACTGAATAAAACGGGGGTGGGTAGTTTGATTTGACAAGATAGTATATGGACTCGGATTCCCCTATTACTCGATCAGATCCGGGAAAGTGAAACAGTACATTTCACCTTCCCCAACTGTGTTCCGTGGTTAGAACGGAATAATCCCAAGAACCCGCTACCCTTATTTAACAAACTAAATGAACATATTACCTGTAGTTGTCGCACACAATATATCTTAATTTACCAAATACCTACAATACATCCATCACACCTCTGCATACATATTACATCATATATTACACACACTTGTTCTCTTTACCATTACTTTCTGTTGAGAAAATCCTACCCGAGTGTAACTCGCTGATGGACTTCCTTTCCTTTTCTCTATCCTTGGAACGCACATTAGATGAGGACGAGGTTAATGAAGAAGGAGGCGGTGGAATGGAGCCCACTAATGAAGACTATGCGGAGTTGACGCAAGAGTATTAGGATAGCTCTTCTATTGTCCACCTGGTTAGGGCCCAATAGCTCGGAGATTATAGACCGAAGAGTATCTCCAGTCTATATTATGCTGTTGGGCGAAACGGCTGATTTTATGGCTTCTGTAGGCCGACCCGTTATCGGAGATAATCCGTCGCGGAGTGCCGAACCGATAGATGACGTGTGTCTTGAAGAAATGGAGGATATTCTCCGTGTTCACTTCTCTTAGTGGTACTGCTTCTGCCCATTTGGAGAAGTAATCAGTTGTCGCCAGTATGAACCGATGTCCTCTGGACGATACTGGTTCAATGAGCCCGATTATGTCAGTTCCCCGCATTTCGAACGGCCAGCTAGCCACCGTTGGATGTAGTAGATTTGGATCTTGGTGGATAAAATCCCCGTGAATTTGGCACGAGTGGCACTGCTTCGCGTATTCAAGGCAGTCCTGGATCATCGTGGGCCAATAGTAGCCCATCCTTTTGATCTTCGGCTTCATCTTTGGCCTGGCTTGATGAGAACCGCAGAGTCCGTCGTGAGTTTCTTGAACGACTCTCCTTACTTCTTCCGATCCCAGGCATCTTAGCCATAAAGAGTCGAATGATCTCTTATATAGAGTATCATTGACGAAAGCGAAGGACAGAGCTCGTTTCATGAGCTGATGTCTTGAGGACGCATCTTCAGGTGTTCGACGGGATTTGAAATAGTCAATAAAGACTTCTCTCCAATCTTTAGCCTTTTCCTGGTCTTTTATTCGTAGGGTTGTTTGCTCGGTCGCTTCCTTTTCTTTGGACGACTCCAGAGACATATCTACCGGTGCGAGAACCCGACGGTTTTGTACAACGATTCTCACGTCATCGAGGTTTTCGTCAGTCAGTTCTTTAGCGAGTTTGGCTAACGCATCTGCCTTGCTATTTTCCGCGTGTCGTATGATTTCCAGGGCGTAGGAAGGAATTTGAGTCAGCAGTTGTTGCACCCTTTCACCGTACCTTACCAACTCTGGTTTGCATATTTGATAGTCGCCGTTTACTTGACTAACGACCAGTTAGGAGTCTCCGTATATGAGGAGGTTTTCGATTCCCATGTCGACAGCGATCTCAAGACCTGCTATCAAAGCTTCGTATTCGGCTTCGTTGTTTGTCCTCGGCTCTGTTAAAGAAAAGGCGAAGCGCATTATCCCTCTTTGTGGAGTCTCGAAGATGAGGCCTATGCCAGATTTGATTATGGAGGAGCTGTGCTTTCGCTTCTTCATGGAAGACGCTCCATCGAAGTAGAGTTCCCATTGGGTATCACTCCCTTCTTTTTCCTTGTTGATCGTGTCAAACGCGTGCTCGTCCGGCAATTCGCAGTTTAAAGGTGAATCGACCGGTATCAGATGTTCGGCGAGGAAGTCGGCAATGGCCTGGCCTTTCACTGCCTTAAGAAGACAATATGTTATCGAGAACTCCATCAAGAAGAGGGCCCATTTAGCGAGTCGTCCCGTTAGTATGGCTCTTGACATCAAATACTTGAGAAGATCCACTTTTGATATAAGATGAACCTCATGTGCCAAAGTATAGTGTCTGAGCTTTGTCATCGCGAAGATTAACGCCAACAGTGTTTTTCAATGGGAGAGTAGTTGTTTTCTGCCCCCAGTAGAACTCGGCTCAAATAGTAGAGGACTCTCTCTTTCCCTTGATCGCTCTCTTGTGCCCATAATGCGCCCAGAGAACCCTCAAGGGCGGTTGTATACAAAATGAGAGGCTTTCCCTTGACCGGAGCGGTCAGCATCGGAGGATTCTATAGGTATTGCTTGATTTCGTTCAGTGTGCTTTGGCATTTACGATCCCAGACGAACGGGGTTTCCTTCGGGATGCATTTTTATTCGATTATACCCTAATGAGCTGTCCATGAAGGAGAAGACCTCGTGAGTGGACGTGTTGTCTATCATCAGCTCGGTGACTGGTATGGGAAAGTCATCCTTAGGACAGGCTTTGTTGAGATCCCGAAGGTCTACGCAGATGCGCACCGTCCCATTCTTCTTCATGACTGGGACAACGTTGGCGATCCAATCGGGGTACTGAACCTCTTGGATGAAGTCAGAATCGATTAGCTTCATGACCTCGGCGTTAATGCTCATTTCAAGTTCGAGCCGCATCCTTCTTGGTGCTTGTTTGATTGGCTTGATGTCCGGAGATATCGCCAATTTGTGGACAGCTACCTCTGGATCTAGTCCCGACATTTCGGAGTAGTTCCATACGAAACAATCTTTATATTGCATGAACACGTCTTTTAGCGTAGCCACCTTTTCATCAGACAGCAACTCGCTGACGAACGTAGGCCGCGGGTCGTTTGTCGTCACCAAGTCAATTTTTCTGAGGTTATCTGCAGTAGAATGTATCCCATCTTTCAGCTCTTTTGGCGCCGGTGGAAACTCTGAGATCACTTCGTCATCATCGTTTTCGAAGCACCAGGAGAGGTCATCCATATTCTCGAGCACTCCTTCTGTCAGCGTTATTACGTGACAGGTATGAGATTGTTTCCAAGACCGATGTTGATCTGGTTCTACTCTCATCGCATAAGTGGCTTTTGATTCATGCTTTCGTGGCGGGCTTAACCTCCAACTGTTGGATAGAGCGAATCTGCCGAGTTGATACTGGTCTTCAACCCAGTCTTTGAAGATGAAGCAGTCTTCAATAGGATGTCTTATCGCTCGGTGATAGGAGCAATAGTTTGGGTGATGAACCTCATTTGCTCGATCGAGGTGTTTGGACTCCGGGAGCGTAATCATCTGATGTTTCACGACGAGGTCGAAGATTTTCTGTCTTTTCTTGGGGAAAGAATATGCTCGACTCATCTTCTTTATAACAGACGGATCTCGGCTGCTCGATTTTCGATCGCGTGACTTCTTGGATCTGCTTCGTTGCTGTCGAACGTTTTTCCGTTCTTCAGTTTGTTTTTGTTTTTGCGCCGGGTCTTCTGTATGACAAACTAGCAACGAAGGGCATCACCATTATCTGTAGCCTGCTGAAGGAAGCGTTGCGTCCTGACTTTCTCGTAGATAGCCATTTCGCGGTTATGATCATCCGGACCTTTTGACCCGCTTCCTTTATTAGCTTGTCCATCTGTTCTTCAAACAACGGACTTGGCATTTTCATGGCGGGACCTCTTTTTGGTTTAGAGTTGGCGTCTTTTAACAGAACATCTCCTTCTTCATCGAAGTCATGTATGACGTAGCTGCCATGGACTCGCTCCCGTTTCTTGGATCGAATATATCCAAGCCCGATCGTTTCCATTCTCCCGGTGGGCAATTTTCGCTAAGTTCCAGGGACGTTTCAGATCATATTGTAGAACTGAGTTTGTCGCGTGGTCTGCTTAAAGGGTACGCCTTGGCGCCTCAATAGCCTCTTCAATCTTTCTGTGTAGTATCTGGACAGCCGGATGGACTGAAGTCTGTCAAGTGTCGAATCGGCACCATGCCAGACTTCTTTCTCCACTTTGGTTTCCGTGGATTGATAAAAGAGGATCGCTTTTTCATCTCTTCGCTTGGAGGGACGTAGAATGTTTGCAGCTCTTGTACACTATAAGTTTCAAGTGCATCGAGCTCTTTGTAATGCTCTTGCGGAACCATGGCAACTTGCAAACTATGATCTTCTCCAGTGGAGGCTTGTATTGATGGCCGAGCAGAGAATACTGCATTGATTTCGTCTTCAGAGTCACTGCCGAAGACCAACATAGGGGTGGACGGTCCTGGCTTGGTGTATTGGGGCAGCCCGGAATAGACTATCTCTTCGTCCTCCTCGGTATCGCTCCCGAAGACCGGAATGGTAGTGATAGATTTTTGCTCATTCTCTGGCTTATGGCATCTTTCCATGTCTTCAAAGTCTGGCAGGAAATACTTTGCATCCTCATATTTGCGAACTTCGTTCACGGAAAATGGGTTCAGTTCCCCTGTCACGGTGTACTCGAGACCATCCTCGAAATACTTCATACACTGATGTTGCGTAGAAGGGATGATGTTGTACTCGTGTAACCAAGGCCTGCCGAGCAAAGCATTGTAACATGTCTCGGCGTCAATGACGTGAAACTTGATGTCAGTGACAAGCAGCCCAAAGCGTAACGTCAGAATCACATACCCGAGCGTCCGTGATGACCGAGAGTCGAACCCGGAGATAATGATCTTATCTCGAACGAGGTGTTGAACGCTCATGCAGATCTCCTTCAGCACTCTTACATTGAGAAGGTTAACGGAGGATCCATTATCGACTAGGATTTTGCCTATCTTGATGTCATGACAGTACCCGGCGACATATAGCGGACGGTTATGCTCGCACGTCGCGAGGAGGAGGTCCTCATTGCCGAAAGTGATGTCAGCAGTATGCACTTCCTCAAACTCATCCTTTATCTTTTTCGGCGAGCAAAGCTTGAAACTGTCCGGGATCTTGTAACGCTTTGATTAGGGAGTCTCGCGTCTCTTCAGATAGCAGAAGGGCATCGAGAATTCTCAACTGTGAAGAAATCTTTCTCAGGTGTGCTAAAACGTTATAATCCACCTTGCTTTTCTTAGGCGGGTCCTTGGCTGCCAGCTCTTTGACGACTCGATTGTCGAGGGCAATATCCTCAAGGACTTTTTCCTTCTCTTTATACTTTTTGTTCAATCCCTTATTTGCAGGTCCGAGATTCTTTTCAAGTAATGTGCGATTACACAGCTGGATGTTCTCGCAGGTCTTCATTTCTTCTGCTTCGGAGGTAGATTCCTTGAAGAGAGGGCCAAGGGATATTTCTTTATCAGAATCGCTCCCGAAGGTAGGAACTTGCGATCCCTTGCTATCAACCATGTGACAGTTGCCGGCAAATCTTCTGCGCTCATCTGTCGTGCTCCTTTGTTCTCGACGAGTTTTGCGCTTCATCCGCTTGCACTGCTGTCGATGAGCAACGTATTCCTGCCACCAATTTTTAAAGGTGTTGCATTCCTCAGTAGGGTGCGTGGTCCTTCGATGGTACAAGCAGTAGTTTGGATGTGCATCCCCTTCGTCAAGGTGTATCCCATCAAGAGTGTTTCCTTCGGAGGGTGGCAGCTTCATTCCCATCGATATGGCTTTGGTGAACCGTTTCTTCGTCTTGAACCTGCTTTTGCTAGCGACAGAAGTGCTTTGATCTGGTTGGGGTATTTCATGACCCATGACTTCTTTAAATTGACACCGATTCCTGGCCTTTTCGAATATAGCCATTTCGCGTTCTCGATCATCCTTGCTCTTCTGACGGGCTTCGTTCAGCAGTAGGTCGATGATCTTGTCAAACAATTCCAAGGGTTTTGATTCCGGTTCTGGATCTGCCCCCAGTTTCTTTGCATCAGGTGCTTCTTCACCAACTATCGACGGGTGAGAGATCATGTGGCAGCTTGCCACATAGCCCTCAGTTTCATCTGCCGAGTCCTCTCCCCCATCATTGTCATCGTTTCTGTCCTCAAGGATGTGGTCGAGAAAATCTTGAAGCGTGATCGGGGTTCGCACCTTCTGGTTATATTCTTCCAGCGCGTCGATGTGTTTTTACAGGTCGGTGCGCTTGTCAGCAGGCTTCACGGGCTTTTTGGTTTTCTTCTTTTTCTTCGAAGACTTTGACGGCTGGGCCTGAGCGTTTTGATTATCGCTACCAATTTTTGGCGTCGGGAGTGGCTTCAGCATTCCCTCGATGATCTCGGGTTCTAGCTGATTTTTCCACCTGATCGCCGGGCATGTTTGAAGATCTTTCAGCATCCTCTTCGTCTTGGCTGAAAGAGCGACCTCCCATGGAGCTTCTTCAACAAAAGAGCATGATGCCCCGGCGTGTCCTCCCTTTTAAGAGCGTGCGGTTGAGGCGGGTTTACTTTCCAGTTCTCGAACAGTGCGAATTTGCCCTGTTGGTATAGGTCTTCAATCCGGCCTTTAAAGACGAAGCAATCTTCAATTGGATGGCTTACTGCTCGGTGGTAAGGGCGGTAATTGGAGTATCGCCGGGCTGCAGCAGACGTCTTGGATCTGGCAGATTGATGAGCCTGTTGCGCACTGCCAGCTCGAACAATCTCTTTGTTTTCTCCCGCGGAAATGAGTAGGGACGTCCCAGTCTCTCCTCGAAAGATTGGCGTGGACGCACGTTGCTTTGGCGAACAACCGGTTTTAAGTTGCTCGGCTGTTGTTGAGCATTGGTGACAAAGGTCGCTTTCCCTTTCCTCTTTTCATTCCGCGGCTCTGTCTTTGAAAAGGAAGGCTTATGACCCATCTAGTCCATTTGGGTCAGCTTATCAATCAGAGTCTGGAAGGTGGTCGGCTTGAAGAACATCATGAATTGGGATATGGTCGCCTGTGGATCGAGGGTTCCCACAAACATGCCCACTGCAGGAGTCTCTTCGATGCGTTGTTCGCACTTCGATCATATATTCCGCCACCGTATCGTGTACTGGACCGAAGTTTCTCCCGGCTTCACCACGGCATTGATCAGCACCGTGATTAGGGTACGTTCGCTAGCGCTCGCAAAACGTTAGGTGAATAGCAGCTCCATTTCTGCAAATGTCTTGATAGAGCCATTCGGGAGTTCCGAATGCCACTCGAATGTTGTCTCCGACAAGCTACCAACAAACTGGCAGAGCAGTAATTTATCATCACCTCCAGTATTACCGCACAAGGCTCTAAATTGAGAAATATGTTGTGCGGGTTCCCCGTCCCCTTATATACATGGAATTTAAGGATCGTATACCCCGGCGGGTACTTTATTTGGTCGTACCAACCCGGATAGGGTCGTCCAGTCTTAACAATTTGACCGGCCGCTTCATTCACCTGGTGAGCTCGTATCTGTTGAGCGATGTAATCATCCAGGGCGACTTTGGAGATGATCTCCTCTTTGGCTGCTGAACAAGCCGGAAGAGGGTTCGATGTCTCCCTTCTGTCATTTTCAAGGACAATCGGAGGGTTTTCAGCCGGAGGATCCGGCTGTATCATCATCCCGACCATGTCTTGGAAGAGAAGCGTCATTCGTTTTATATTGGCCCCTTGTTCCGCTGCTTCTTTGTCCTTCTTTTCGAGGATTCTGCTGAGGAAGTCGGCATCGATTTCCTGTTCATGACGCTGCTCTGATGACGCCTCCGGGCTTTCTTTTAGCCCTGTGAGTACGGCCATCTACGTTAACATTTCCTGGAGCTTCTGTTGTTGCTCCTGGGCCTTTGTTACGGATCTGGTGAGTGGTCGATGGCCCGTAGAGATACGGCTATCCTCTATCCCGGATGCCATATAGACAGTATGTACCACCATGCCCCCAGACTTGGGGCGTTTAGATTCAGTGTTCTTGCGATTCATCGCAGACACCGGGATTTTCTCCACCCTTCTGCTCTTGTGAGCGGTTAAAGTTGAGGGGGCCGTTGCAGTGGGCACCCAAGTAGCTGTCGCCTTCTGTGGCTTGACAGGGTGGTCCTCTTCTTGCCGAACCTTCATCTTTTTCTGTCGGCGGAGATAGTCTTGATCTATCACGGAGTCCTGGACCTATCGTCAAACTTTATAAATTTTAGAGGACGGCCGCTGAAGGGGCTACTCTAGCTTCGCCTTTGTAGCGCTCTCCACAGGCGGAGGAGACTTTTTTAGCACGGCAGTTGGCGAATTCCTGCGCACCCTGTTAAGTAGTTCAAAGTTGTTCCCAGTTGGAACAACAGCGTCGACTTCCACCATTGGAGCTGGCGGAGTTAGTCCAGAAGGAGAGCTGCCCCCAGCTTTCCTCACTCGGCGCCAGTGACGACGTCGAGCATGCCTCGCAGACGGTATTGGTTCATTCACGGGGGTGGCCTCATCATGCCTCCTGTTCTGGTCAGGTGCTGTTATTGGCGCCAGCCTATTGAAAACGGACGTCCGCTGAGCGGGGATAGCCAACCTGTCGAAGGCAGACTTTCGAGCAAGAGGAGCAGTCTTGGTGACTTCGTTTGGAGCGGAAGCCGAAACAGTCAGTCTTGCAAAGACCGACTCCTTAGCAGGGGAAACCGCTTTGGCAACTTCAGGAGCAGGAATGGCTATCCTCTTCGGGATAACCCCTTCCGATTTCGCGAGCTTCTTCACAGGCCCATTGGAGCTTCGGCCCAATCTGTTAAAGACTGAGGTGCTTAGTTTGGGCGACCCGTTAAGAGGGCCCGCAGTAGTTGTGAGCCGATCAAAGACCAACTTCTTAGCTTCTTATGATGGCAATGGTGTGTTGAAGCTTATGGATAGGAGCATGGTCCAAAGAATAGCCCTGTGGTGGCTTGCATCACCTGGTCCACCGGCATTGTAAAAACGGAGGCCGCCTGAGGCCCGTAGGTCACTCCTCCAGCAGGGACGGAGTAAAAGTTATTGTCGTTGTTGCAGCTTGTGCAGTTGAAAGCCATTTGATCTTCTGTTTTTCTGTACGGAGCAAGATACCAAATCTTAGTACTTCAAATCCAAAAGCAACCATGTCAAACCGCGACTTGTTCGCGAAACACGACACACGAAGTGTGGAGTGGAAAGAGGAAGAAGTCCCACCGGGCGTGCCAGAATCTGTTCTCTGCCGAAAGACGCGACCGGGACGTTGGGACGTCCGGCCTGAACTTCGAGGGCAGATGCTATTTGGTGCTATCCGTTCACCTCTCCGAAGATGCCAAGTTGATTTATGACATCATGTATCGAAGGTTTAAACGGATGCGGCCGATGTAGCAGACTTCGTCAGATTCCACCTCGTTGAGGTTTTTTTTGATTGTGGGGACGCTCTTCCCTGCAGGCGCAAACCTCTGCCGTTAATTACGCTACCGCATCGCAGTAACCACTTTCTCCTTCTCCAGACAGTCATTTCGTGTCGTGTGTGTTTGTTTTGTTTTTGGTTGCCCATGGATTGTATACGGAGACTAATTTATGTTGTCGCCCGTAGGGCGGGGATTAGTCCAAATCCGTATCTTCTTAGATTTGGGTTTGGGTTAGGTTTAAGGATCGTTAATCTCATTTGAGACTAAGATCAACTTAAACGTTCGTTGAGGATACGTTAATCTAATTTTAGACTAGGATCTACTCAACATGATCATTTAGATCCACCAAAAGAGCATTTGGGCTCTATTGTTTTAGTTTAGGGACTTTGCGGTCCATTGTTAGTTTAAGGACATTACGGTCCAATGTTAGTTTAAGGACATCTCGGTCCAGTTTACAGACATCATAGTCTGTAGAGCTTAAGGACATCATAGTCCATGAGCTTAAGGACCTCACAGTCCAGTTTAGAGACATCATAGCATGTAGGGTTTAGTTTAGGGACATCACGGTCCATAAGGTTAAGGACATCATAGTCCATGAGTTTAAGAACCTCACAGTCCAGTTTAGAGACATCACAGTCTGTAAGATTTGCTGGTTGTCGGGACCCGTCACCTCTCTGAAGACGTGGAAAAATTACGACACATATCATAGGAATGAAGAGATGTACCCTTGAACCGATGTGGGTTAGGAGATCTGTAGTCCAATTTGGGACTAAGATCAATTAATTAGATTATGAGCACATGGGCTCAGTTGAATCTGAATTGAGGACTTATGGCCAACTTGGGCTAAGTCCAATTAGGTTTAAAATGTCGGACATTTGTATGGGTTGCTGAACATTTGTCTGGGCTCAGCCCCCTTTATTTAGCAATGCTAAGCATGGGTTTGAGTTCTGACAATATTTTTGTCTTTTATTGAGTGCTGAGCACTCGTATGCCATATGAGATGATCAATTTTTGGAAGACGAGTGTATTTGAGGTTCAGTCAAAGGGAAGTCTTGCCTCTTGAAGACTTAACAAATTTGGGCTAAGACTGGTTTGAATATAGTGTTAAACACTAGCACATATTTGGCGATCACGTGCATAATGTTAAACACTAGGAATGAAGCGCTTAAAATAGTGTTAAAACACTAAAAAAAATGAAGCGCTCACGTGAGGACACATGAGGCGGCCTAGGATTAGGCCAAGCTTCTTTAATTTTATTCTCAGAATAGGCAAGTGTTAAACACTAAATCTTTGTGATCATCACGTGTGAACACGTGATGGTGCCCATGCATTGGGTATTAACTCCTCAGTTTTACCTCGTTTTTTTTCTTTTTTTTAAAGAGGTGTTTGTCAGGGGTCACATGGGGGCACGTGAGGCACCCAAAATCTGTCCTGACTTGGCTTTGTTCTCTATATTTTGAGGAATTTATCCAAGTGTCACGTGAGAGCACGTTACCCCATCTCATTCATTCTTTTTTGAACATTGAAGGGAGAGTCACGTGTTGCCACGCGATCATGTTGGGTACTTGATCTTTTTACGTGCATGAAAAGTCTAAGTCCCTTGTTTAAGAATTAAATTCTTTTATAGGGTTAAACCCTAATTTTATTTAGAGGAATTAAATTCCTATGTATTTGGAAGAATTAAATTCTTTAAACTCAACTCTCCCTCTAAGTTTTGGATTTGCATGGCAGAATCTTCCCGATGAGAATTAAATTCTCAACTTATGGGGAGATTTGCTTCTGCAGATCTATTACCATGAAGAAGAACTAAGTTCTTTGTTGGGGTCGAAAATTGCACCCCGGTTGACTAAGTCAAAGTCGATGTCAACCCCAAGCCAAGTGGGCCCAAACCCAGATTAAGTGGGCCCATGCCCAGGTCGAGTCCGAACATGAAGCGGCCGGCCCTCCCAATGCCAAAATAAAAAAATCATGTAACAAATAATTTTAATGTAATTTTTTGTGCATGAATGTATGCAAGATAGGCATAAAGCCAAATTTTTGTAAGCCCATGGCTTATGTGCAAAAAGAAATGGCACATGAGCCATGGGATTGGCAAAATGCCATTTTGCAAATCCCAAGGGGCTATATGTAAATGTGTAAGCCTATATAAGGCAACATGATGAAAATATCTAATATAGACTTTTTCATTCCCCTCAAAATCTAGGGTTTGTGCATCTTTCCCCCTTTCTGAAGGTTCTAAAATCTTCTTCTTTCTTTTGAATTAAATCAAGAGTTTTACTCTTCCTTTTCCAAAACTAAATAGTTTTTCACCACGAAACCCACAAGGGGGAACTCAGATCTCCCATCAGATCTCAAAAAGAAGAGATTTTTAAAATCTCGCATCTCTTGATCTTCAAGATCCGGCCAACAGAGGAGGAAGAAGGAGGCCCATCTCCGAAAACCCCATTTTGGGGAAGATCCAGGGCTCCAAAGAAGAACCCCTTTCATCAATTCCAAAACATCTTAGGAGTTTAACTCCACTCTAAATTCTCTTTTGGGATTTTAAATCCTAGATTCGGATCCCAACAATCAATAAACCCTAGCCTACCCTGGGCAGGGGGAATCTGTAATGCGCCTGACAAGCGCGCGCGTATTCCCATCTCAATGGGGTGACGAAAAACACCCTACAGATTCTGGCACGCCCGGTGGGACATTTCTCTCCTCCCATATTTCGGGTTAAACGTTCATGCGAACTCAATCAATATACATATCGACTGCCTGTACTGAAATCATGCTTTTTTGTGCAGGTTAACAAATTTCAAATTGCAATCTCCGGTCGCAGCGAAAATGTCTCCAAGGACAAGCTCAGCTCTCGACACAACTCCCGTCTCCTATACGATGAAGATGGACTCCAGGACGGTCCTTCCGGCCAGTCTCGGGCGACAATGGGAGGAGGAGCCGCTACCATTTGGCTCTATTATGTTCGTGTCAGCCAACGCCGTCCCAGCTTCTCAAGCTCCGGTAACAGACAAACCGGTCTCAAAGGGGAAAAGGCCAAATGTCATGATCGCGAGGGCGCCCCTACACAAATGCAAGTCGGTGTTTGAACAACTTTCCTTGGCCCCAGCTGGGGGCAAGGCCATCAACACCAACAAAGCAACAAGGCATCTCGGGCAAGCTCCAGCGGCGCTTCTGACAACTACTCGATTGGGTGTCTTCTCAAGCCTCCCCATCACTCAGCCTATAGTGGCTTCCCAAAAAACGGATGCCCGCCAAGCCCTCAAAATCGAGAAGCTAAGGCAGAAAAAGCTCAGATACAGAGCCAACAAAAGGGATAAGGCTCATACTAGGCTGAGCTTCATGAGGCTCCAAGAACGGGGTTACCCCGCCAAAGATAAAGAAATGGCTGGGTATGTGATCCACACTGTCTACATGGTCGGACATGAAGAAACGAACCCTTCTCTTCTTCACAGCTATGGTGATGAAATGGTGGACGCTACCCAACGTCCACTCGGTCTAAATGATGAAGAGCTCGCTCGGCCAATAAGCCAAAGGAGCCCGGGGTTCCTGCGGAATTGAGTTCAGGCAATACGGATGACCCGGTTTTCATATCCGGAACTACAAAACAAGCATTGTTCCGATGGCTACAGAGGCAGTTTCAGGACAGGGATGAGAAGTTAGCTAAGGTACAGTCCAAGGTCGACGAATTGGCAAACGTCGCGGCAGATCTCGCGACCCAGGTCGCCCGATTGCAATTACAGCAGAATCAAATTTTGGTTCATGAGCCAGGGATTGATACCCGGAGGCAGCCAACTGATATCCCCTTCAACCTAAGAGCGGAGCGTCTTCGCGAAAAACGGCCGCGATCAGCCTCCAGTCCCTCTGATACATAAGCCGAAGGGGAATCGCCTCTGAAAGAGAAGCTGGATAGAGTTTATTCCTTCAAAAGGGACAAAATCCACAATATATTCAAGGACGCCCTAAGAAACGGTCTACAACTGCCAGAATCAAAGAGGCCGCAAGAAGCGAATATGACCGATGACCCAAAATATTGCCCCTATCACAGGGTGATAGGTCATGCCATTGAGGACTGCTTCGTTTTCAAAGA
Source organism: Agapanthus africanus (assembly GCA_030015575.1). Classification (NCBI taxonomy): domain Eukaryota; kingdom Viridiplantae; phylum Streptophyta; class Magnoliopsida; order Asparagales; family Amaryllidaceae; genus Agapanthus; species Agapanthus africanus. The sequence goes on from CM057337.1 coordinate 109,702,303, forward strand.
TTGGGTCGAAAGACAATACAAGACGGGAGAGATAGAACTGTCTAAAGGCGTGCTAGCAAACAGTCAGGCTACGACCGCCGATTGCATACAAATGGAGACCGAAGCCTTTCGGGAACCTAATCCTCCCAGACATATGCCATTATCTGAAAGGGGCGAACCAAAGACTAATCGGCCTCAAGGACCAGTATCAGTAAGGGCACTTACTTCAATGGAGAGAAAGAAGAAGGCGTACTCCTTCAAGAGGGATGAGGTCCGCAATATATTCGAGGAAGCCTTGAACAACGGTCTGCAATTGCCTATTCCGAAGAGGCCACATGAGATGAATATGACCGGCAATCCCGTATACTGCCCATACCATAGGGTGGTGAGTCATACCATTGAAAACTGCTGTGTTTTTAAAGATTGGGCAGAGGACCAATACAAGCTTGGAAAAACCTCACAGTCCTCGGATGTATCGGCAAGCAACAGAGCTACGGTCATCAACACAGCTCCGCCAAGATCAAAATTCAAGAAGCTGGGATAAGCAAAGCTGACCACCATGTCATTAAACTGGGAATGTAAAAAAATATATATATGTAAATAAACAAAAAATGTGTAAATAAAAGAAAAATAAAGAAAAGCCGAAATGATAGGGCAACTCGCAATAAAAATCAGCGAGTAAATAAAGATGAAAATAAAGCCGAAATGATGGGGCAACCGTGAATAAAAGGCGAAATGATAGGGCAATCGCGATCTTCGCGATAAGAAAAGCTGAAATGATAGAGCAATCGCGGTAAAACAAAAAAAAACAAAAAACAAAATGGCGAATGATGAGTTGCTCCCGGTACCATATTCCAGCGCAGCGATGCAGACGCCAACCAGAATCCGATTTTCCAAAATTCCCCCAGCCCTATGGGTAGTCCCCCAAATTGACTACCGTATACAATCCACGGGCTTAAATAATTCTCGTCATACCCATACCCCACCGCAATCACCAGTTACACGGTTGGTTTCCGCCCTCGGAATTATGCTCCATTGGGAAGACCCACTCATGTGTCCTCACGATACATGAGGAGAACAAACCTTCGTGGGAACCTTACGACTCACAACGAAAAAACACAATTGGGGGTCCTCACGACTCCTAAGAAGAAAATGCACCTACGGGATCCTTACGACTCGTAGGGAAAAAATGCTTTTATGGGACCCTTACGGCCCATAAAATTGAAAAGCCTTAGGTGATAGGGATCTAAACATGTCTCCTAAGCCATCGCTTCCCAATCCCCAAACGGCGAATGATGAGTCGCTCCTGGTACCATAATCCAGTACAGCGATGCAGACGCCAACCAAATTCCAAATCCCATACCCCAGCGGCGAATGATGAGTCGCTCCTGGTACCATATTCCAGTGCAGCAATGCAGACGCCAACCAAATTCCAAATCCCATACCCCAACGGCGAATGATGAGTCGCTCCTGGTGCCATATTCCAGTGCACCGATGCAGACGCCAACAAAGTCCCAAAAAAATTTCCGGCCCTATGGTCTGGATCATACATCCTGCAAAACCGTATACAATCCACGGGCGTAAAATAAAATAAAATAAATGGTATCTCCACAACCAAAATGGGCACGGATGAAAACCCAAAAGGGCTCCGTGGGTAAAAACAGCGGGACTGCCGGCGAGTTTGTGAAAACCCGAAAGGGCGCAAACTCGTAAAAAAAAAGAGGTGAAATGCACTCGTAAAGTCCTCTCGACTTTGTGAGGAGAAAATTCCCACGTGAGATCCTTACGACTCACAAAGGAACAACGCCCTTAGGAGTCCCCACGACTCCTAAGGAGAAAATACACCTGCGAGATCCTTTCGACTCGTAGGGAGAAAATGCTTTTATGAGACCCTTACGGTCCATGAAATTGAAAAGCCTTAGGGGATAGGGATCTAAACCTGTCTCCTAAGCCACCAATTCCCAAATCCTCCCGGGGCAAATGATGAGTTGCTCCTGGCATTATTCCAGTGCAGCAATGCAGATGCCGACAAAAAACCAATCCCAAAATCCTCTCAAAGACAGATGATGATCCGCTCCTGGTACCATATTCCAGTGTAGCGATACTGACGTCAGCCAAAATCAAAATCAACAAGTCAACTTCAACTCCGACACCGCAGAAAGCGGAGCATGTCAGAATCCAATCTCGACGCCGCAAGAAGCGGAGCAAGTCAAGATCACCCCTGACACTGCAAGAAGAAGAGCAAGGCAAATAGAGCGTCGACCGTCCATGTCGTAAAAAGGACAGTACAGGCTTCCTACAAAGCAGGAACCAGATCACTCCGGGCCAGGGAAACGTCTACCACGGACACTCCATCTCGGAGACGCGTCAAGCATCGACCATCCATGTCGCAAAAAGGGCAGTGCAGGCTTCCCACAAATCGGGAACCAAATCGCTCCGGATCAGAGTGTCAACCGTCCATATCGCAAAAAGGACAGTGCAGGCTTCCCACAAATCGGGAACCAAATCGCTCCGGATCAGAGCGTCGACCGTCCATGTCGCAAAAAGAGCAGTGCAGGCTTCCTACAAAGCAGGAACCAGATCACTCCGGGTCAGGAAAAAGTCTACCACGGACACTCCGTCTCGGAGACGCGTCAAGTGCAGGCTTCCTACAAAGCAGGAACCAGATCAATCCGGGCCAGGGAAAAGTCTACCACGGACACTCCGTCTCGGAGACGGGTCAAGCGTCGACCGTCCATGTCGTAAAAAGGGCAGTGCAAGCTTCCCACAAATCGGGAACCAAATTGCTCCGGATCAGAGCGTCGACCATCCATGTCGCAAAAAGGGCGGTGCAGGCTTCTCACAAATTGGGAACCAAATCGCTCCGGATCAGAGCGTCGACCGTCCATGTCGCAAAAAGGGCAGTGGAGGCTTCCTACAAAGCAGGAACCGGATCACTCCGGGCCAGGGAAACGTCTACCACGGGCACTCCGCCTCGGAGACGCATCAAGCGTCGACCGTCCATATCGCAAAAAGGGCAGTGTAGACTTCCCACAAATCGGGAACCAAATCGTTCCGGATCAGAGCGTCGATCGTCCATGTCGCAAAAAGGGCAGTGCAGGCTTCACAATCGGGAACCAAATCGCTCCGGATCAGAGCGTCGACCGTCCATGTCGCAAAAAGGGCAGTGCAGGCTCACTACAAATCGGAAACCAAATCGCTCCGGATCAGAGCATCGACCGTCCATGTCGCAAAAAGGGCAGTGCAAGCTTCCCACAAATCGGAAACCAAATCGCTCCGGGTCAGACCGTCGACCGTCCATGTCGCAAAAAGGACAGTGCAGGCTTCCCACAAATCGGGAACCAAATCGCTCCGGATCAGAGCGTCGACCGTCGATGTCGCAAAAAGGGCAGTGCAGGCTTCCTACAAAGCAGGAACCAGATCACTCAGGACCAGGGAAAAGTCTACTACGGACACCCTGTCTCGGAGACGCATCAAGCGTCGACCGTCCATGTTGCAAAAAGGGCAGTGCAGACTTCCTACAAAGCAGGAACAAAATCGCTCAGGATCAGAGCGTCGACCGTCCATGTCGCAAAAAGGGCAGTGCAGGCTTCCCACAAATCGGGAACCAAATCGCTCAGGATCAGAGCGTCGACCGTCCATGTCGGAAAAAGGGCAGTGCAGGCTTTCCACAAATCGGGAACCAAATCGCTCCGGATCAGAGCGTCGACCGTCCATGTCGCAAAAAGGGCAGTGCAGGCTTCCTACATTTTCAAAACACAACACACATACACTGCACATTGAGTTCGCATGACCAGTTTAACCCGTTAATCGGAGGTTCCCTCGCCCCAAAAGCGAAGGGTAATTAACGGCAGCTTAGTCCGCGACTGCCGGAGATTCGGATCCCCACAATCAATAAAGCCTAGCCTACCCTGGGCAGGAGGAATCTGTAATGCGTCTGACAAGCGCGCGCGTATTCCCATCTCAATGGGGTGACGAAAAACACCCTACATTCTTATATTAAGGGTTAAACCCTATCTTTGTTGGAGGAATTAAATTCCTATGTGCTTTGTGGGAGAATAAAATTCTCTGAACTTAGGTCCTCTCTTAGGTTTTAAATCTGGATGGCAGAATCTTCCCGATGAGAATTAAATTCTCAACTTATGGGGAGATCTGTTTCTGCAGACCTTCAACCAAAGGAAGAACTAAGTTCTTATTCAGAAGAGTTAAACTCTTAGTTTGAGAATTAAATTCTCCTTTTTATTTTGTGGGAGCTTATAGGATGATCTCTTTTCCTTTCTTACCTAGGGTTTATTTCTTTTCTGAAGATATCTTCTTTTTGGAGAATTAAATTCTCTTCTTTTTTCTCTCTGTTGTTGTATATCTCTCTTTTTCTTCTCTTCTTGGCTCCTATTTATAGAAGAAAGAAAAGAATCAATTTGTTTAATCAATCTTTTATTGAAAGATTTTGCTTGATTTTGTAACCAACATGATCTTTTAGATCACTCGGTGAATTTTATTCACCATTAGATTTTTAATCCAAAAGATATTTTATTTGTTGTTCCTAGCAGATTTTAGGAAAATCTTTCCATGTATAGAATCTTTCTATAAATTAGTGATTTTTAATCACCATTGGATTTTTAATCCAACGGTGCTCCACTTTACAGAGCGCAATCTTTTTTGTTTGGAAAGATCTAGGGAAATATTTTTTCCAATTCAGGCTTTTGATTCCTTTTTAATTAGAATTTAATTCTATTGTTCAGAGATCTTAGGAACCCATCACGTGTTGGCACGTGACCCCCTGTCACGTGTAGGCACGTGATGCCCCATTTAGGGTTTTCTTTCCATTAACTCAGAGAGTTCTAAGACCCCATCATGTGGTAGCACGTGACCCACTGATTAAGCATTTAACCAGAATTTAATTCTATTATTGAAAGAACTCGAGAATTCATCACGTGTCGGCAAGTGACCCCTGATCACGTGTGGGCACGTGATGCCCCATTGGGGTTTTTTCTTGCTGTTTTATTATACCTTTTAATTCTTTTCAGTGGGTTTAAAGGCCCATCACGTGTGGACACGTGACCCCTTTTGATCAGAATATAATTCTTATTATTTCAGAGTCCTCAGGAAACCATCATGTATCGGCACGTGACCCCCGATCACGTGTGGGCACGTGATGCCCTATTTTTTTCATGTATTTTATGAGGGAACAGTCGCGTTATGGCCTCAACTGGTCTCCTTGCGCTTGTTTTGGGACACTTATAGAAGTAGTCACGGTATTTAGGTTGCGTAGATCACATGATGATCACTCTATCTTTTATAGGCATACTCATGGCCTAAGAATTTTAATGGTAGTGTATGTTGATGACAGTATTGTCATTGGTGGTGATACCAAGGGTATTGATGAGTTGAGGGCTTATCTCCAAAAGCAATTTTGGACTAAAGATCTCGGGGAATTAAAGTATTTTCTAAGGATTGAGGTGTCCCAAGTACCAAAAGGTATCTTTGTTACTCAAAGGAAGTACGTCCTTGATACACTATCTAAAGCAGGAATGTCAGGATATAAGCCTATTGGGTCACCCATGGACCCAAACGTGAAGTTGCTTCCTGGACAAAAGGAGCCTATTGATGAACCAAGGAGGTACCGACGATTTATATGAAAGTTTAATTATTTGACAGTGACTCGTCCAAATATCTCATTTCATGTCAATGTGGTTAGCCAATTTATGGCCGATCCTCGAGTATCACATTAGGAGGCTGCAATCCGCATTCATAGATATTTGAAGAGTTCTCAAGGAAAAAGTCTATTATATGGTGATTTCGGACACTCAAGTGTGTCAAGCTTTACAAATGCAGACTGGGCTGGCCCTCCGAGTGATAGGTGATCTACTACGGGCTACTGCATCTCTGCATACAAAAATCTAATATCATGGAAGAGTAAGAAACAGAGCGTTGTTTCCCGTTCTAGTGTTGAGTCTAAATATCGTGATATGGCAAATACCATAAGAAAGTTGGTATGGATATCTTTCTTGCTCCAAGAACTTGGTTATGACTCCACACTTCTTATGAGATTGTATTGTGACAATAAGGATAATATCTACATTGCTAATAATCCTGTGTTCCATAAGCGTACGAAACATATTGAGGTCGATTGTCATTTTGTCAGAAAGAAAATTCAAGAAGGGGTTATGGATACCTTCTATTCAAAATCGGCACATGAGTTAGCAGACTTGTTTACCAAACCCTGAGGCAAATCTAGAGTAATCTTTTTATATGACAAATTGGGCATACGTGATGCGTATCCTCCAATTTGAGAGGGGTGTTAGAGTACGGGTTATACCCATATTAGGGTTTATTTCTATGTAAGGGTATTGAGGTAAATATACTTTAAATAAACCCTAATTTGATTGCTATAAATAAAGAAGGGAAGAGTTGATCAGTCTCTATCCCATTATTATTTTCTCAAATACCATATTGATAACAAACATAAATAAATTTTAAGGACATTTAAGCATCAAACTTTACTTATGTGCCTGGAATGCTTAGAGCAATGAACCTCACAATTTACAGGGAACGCCATTTTAAGTCGTAGGATGCCTAATCTTATACATAATTACAACTGAACACACGTTATTCTGTGCATATCACGTCTTACAAAAAATAGTCGAAAAAGAAACAAAAGGAAAAAAGCGACCTACATATTATAGATACAACATGTCATGTAGTACAACAGTTTCTTACATTTTTATTCTTGATATCTAGCATACAAGAAATAAAGTTACTTCTCCTTCTCATAAAATTCTTAAAGTTACTTCTCCTTCTCCTTTAAATCTTGCCGGTTTATCCAATGACGGTATGATGGATATTGGGGAGGCAGTAGGGGTTTCTCTCACTGTTGATCATTACAATAAAACTAAACATTTGGAGTGTGAATGAGAGGGTCATTGATTCCTCATTTTGCTACTTTTGTTGACTTTTCTTTGTGCAAATGATTATACTTAACTGGAATGTTAGTGGCCTTTCATCCTCGTTAAAAGGATGGTAAAGTATGTTTTTTCTTCTATAAATGTGATATTGTAGGTCTTTAAGAATCAGGAGACTAAACTTTCCTCTACTTCTTAAAAGGATGGTAAAGTATGTTTTTTCTTCTATAAATGTGATATTGTAGATCTTTAAGAATCAGGAGACTAAACTTTCCTCTACTTCTCTTGGGACTCTTAACTCTATTTTTAAAGGTTGCATTAATACTTGGCATCAACTGGATGCTCAAGGTCAAAGTGGGAGGATCTTGGTAGATTTCAATAGTGATAAGATCAAATGTAATAATATCTTGATTGGTAGATTCTCTATTTTATGGATGTTGCTGCATTACATGATAATGTTGGCTTTATTTTTACTTCTGTATATGCCCCATGTACCAATGCCAATAAAATAGCTTACTATGAGGAGATTATAAATGCTAGAATTAATTTTCCTAGACCTTGGATACTCAGGTGACTTTAATGCTGCTCTGCTAATCACTGAAAGGATTAGTAAGAGTAATCATATGCCTAGCACTACTACTTTCCTTAAATTTATGTTAGAGATGAATTTAGTTGACATTTCTTTAGCTGGTAGGAAATATGCATGGGATAATGGCACTTCTTTAGCTAGACTAGACAGATTCCTTATCAGTAAGGAATGGGATACAATTGTTGCTTAATACCATCGGTATGCTCTGCTTAATACTTGTTCAGATCATTGCCCTATTGGTTTTGACACTAATATCAAGCAGGTTTCAAACAAACTTTTCAGCTTTGAAAATGTATGGATTTCTCACCTCAATTTTAAGGATATTGTAACTAATGTTTGGTGTAATTTTAAAATGGATGGAGATCTCATCAAATCTTTTGTTTGCAAACTTAGACACCTAAGAAACTTTTTGAAAAAATGGAATAAAACTACTTTTGGTAGCATCCTGCATAAAAAGAAAGTTATTAATGGTGACATTGCTAATATAGACAACATTAGGGAGCTAAGAAGTCTTCTAGAGTCCAGTGGCTTAATGAAGGAGACCTTAATACTGACTTCTTTCATATATTGACTTCTTTCACATATTAGCCAGTTTTCCCAAGAAAAATAATTTTATTCATGCTCTTGAAGTTAATGGCTTTTACTACTAACATTGATGATATACATAATGAGTTTTATAACTTCTACAAGCAATTACTCGGGACTCCATCGTCTTTTACTTTGAATGTTAATCTGCATGCTATTTTCTATGATGCCACTCCCATTCTTCTTATGGCTCTTGATTCCCCCTTCAGTATCGAGGAAATAAAAAGTGTTGTCTTTGTATTAGGTGCCAACAAAACATGGGGTCCAGATGGTTATTCCCTTTTTGTTTTATCAATACTTTTGGATCTTATCAAAAATGAACTTGTGGAGATTTTTAACCATATTTACCATGGGAAATGCTCTCTTGACAGAATTAACGATGCCATCATCTGCTTACTGCCTGAAATAGATAGAGCTAAAAAAGCCGACTGCATGCCTATAAGTCTTCTTAATGGCATCTTTAAGACCCTTACTAAAATTCTTGCTAATAGATTGGGGGTTTCTTTCTAACTTGCTTTGCAAAACTCAATTTGCCTTCATGAGTAAAATATCCATACTTAATTGATTTTTCATTGCATATGAATTGATTAGCTCTAAAACTAAATCTGAAACTGTTTTACTCAAAATTGATTTTCACAAAGCTTATGATTCTATAAACTGGGTTTTTTTGCCAGACTTAAAGTTAGAGGTTTGGGGGAGAAATGGATTGCTTGGATTTCTATGACATTCTTCCAGCTCTCATGTGCTTGTGAATGGTATCTTGGGCAAAATTATAAAATACAGGAGAGTTGAAACAAGGGGATCCCTTGTCCCCTCTGCTATCTAACTTAGCCATGGACACTCTGGCTATAATGGTGTTGCTGGCTAGATACCAAGGTAAGCTTTCAGTATCAACTTTGAGAGGAGAGCTGAAATTTTTGCCATCTATTCAATTTGGTGATGATACAGTCTTATTGTGTAAAGCTTGTGATAAGGAAATTCTTAATATGAAAATGATTTTGTATATTTTTTAGGGCATCTCTGATCTCAAGATCAATTTCTTTAAAAGCTCTATATTTTATTTTGGTAAAAAACTTATGATGGGAAATCATTTGGCTAAATTCTTAAGTGTAAACTTGATAATCTTCCTACTAAGTATCTTGGTCTGCCACTCAAAACTGGGAACGTTGACAGAAAAAGCTGGCAAACTCTTCCGGCTAAATTCCAAGCCAAGCTTTCAAGTTAGAAAGGCAAAGTTTTATCCACAGAAGGGAGGCTCACTCTGATAAATTCCATATTGTCCTCCTTACCTCTTAATTATGTCTTTTTTTAAATTACCCAAGTGGGTGGTTAAAATGATTGACTTCATTAGAACTAACTTTCTTTGGAAGGAGGTTAATAAGGGTAATAAGAACTATAATCTAGTCAAATGGGATAAGGTTTGCACTAGAAAAGAGGAGGGGGGCTTGGTGTCAAGAACATTGATCATATGAACATCTCTCTCTTGTGTAAATTGATTTGGAAATTGTTTAAATCTGATGTGTACTTGAAAGTCCTCAGATCCATTTATAACATTAACAACAAATTTTGTAGTAATCATAACTCTTCCTCCTTCTGAAAACGTTTATTTAATCGCCATGGTTTCTTTTTGAAAATATTACTTGGGGTTTAGGAAATGGGAAACATATTCTCTTCTGGATAGATAAGTGGGCTTGCAATAGTTCCCTTACCAATGAATTCCCATCTTTGTTCAAATTAGCTTGGAATCCTGACGCTTATGTCCACATCCAGGGTCATTTTATTAGTGATTCTTGGTGTTGGAAACCTGTTTTTATCAAAACTCTCTTTCAATGACAAAATCAACCTGCAAGACCTAATGAAAATTATTTTCAAGCATTCTCTTGATCATCATTCAAATGATGAGTCCCTATGCACCGGAAACTATTCTATGAGAAGTTCGAATCCGTGGAATGGTACTTCATCCGGTAATTTTAGTGTCAAATCTGCTTACAAGATCATCAATTCTACCAATCAAAATTTTCCCTTTTACGAAACAATTTGGATCAATCCTACTCCCCATAAAATTAAAATTTTTGCTTGGCTTCTTTCTTTGAATAAGGTTTTACCTAAAGACAACCTGATTAGAAAAGGTTGGTTCAATAATGTTGTATGTTCAGTCGATAATTGCATGATTGAAACCTCTAACCATCTTTTTTTCTAGTGCAAAGTAGCTAAAAATGTGTGGAAAGATATAATGAGTATTCTCCAAGTACATTCTCACCCCTTCTCTTTTACTGATGCTATTTCTGATTGGAAAGTTGCTAATATACACAGAATCTTAGAGCATATGTGGATTATTTTTTTATTTTCTATATGTTGGAACATCTGGAGAGTCGGGAATAACAAAATGTTCAATGACATCAATATCTATCATAGCCAGCTTTTAAAAGCTACTCTGTATAATTTTTTTACTTGGCGAGGGGGCATGAATAATAAGCATAAGACTGCTACCACTAGTGTTGCTGAATTCAGAGACCTTAAGGAACTTTATAACGGGGATGTGAATAATCTTATGCAAAGAACTTTTAATCCTCTTCTCTCTATATAATGTATCTTCATGTTTTGCCAATGGTTAACTTGAGCTAAAGATGGTATTAGACAACCTTTGGTTCAGTTTTTCACTGAGTTTGCCACCTTTCCTATTATTAATTTTGGCTCTCTTTTATTTGGCAATCTAGACTTGTTTTTTCTTGTTCTTTTCATATTATGGCCTCCTTGAAAATGATGCGTATTCTTTTTGCTATTCCTAGTGACCACATAGCATGAAGGATCTCTTTGTTCTAACCTTTGGCACCAGAATAAATTCCTTTATATTGTTGTTATGATGCTAGTTTGATGCCATATAATTTGGTTGCATGGTATATATATATATATGGATCTGATCTTATGAGGTCTGGCCTCATTTCTTATTTTGAGGTCCAATTTTCAAACACCCAACCTCCCATGTTTTTCACCGATCCGCTCCGGCCACCGTGATCTACACATGTTAGATAGGCTATGTATCAAATTTTACGAGATTTGGAGACCTCTTAGCATACCCATCAAGTGATCTTGTTTTTCATGCATCGTAAAGCCGTCGGTTTTTTAGTCTATTTGATGGATTAGTTAGAGATCTCTAAATCTAATAAAATTTGATACATAGCCTATCTAACATGTGTGGATCACGGTGGCCAGAACGGATCAGTGAAAAACACGGGAGGTTGGGTGTTTGAAAATTGGACCTCAAAACAAGAAATGAGGCCAGACCTCATAAGATCAGGTCCCCCCCCCCACACACACACACATATATATATATATATATATATAAACCCTGAGTCTGAGATGGTCAATGCTGAGATGATGTTGCTAAAATTTGTATTTGGAACTGCTAGATAAACAATAAAGGAAAAATCTATAGATATCGTGTTCTTTAGCTGAAGCTCTATACCCACAAGTTAAATCTTGGCATACCTTCTGCTTGTTCACTGATCACTTGATCCTTTAGCTATCTTTATTTTTGTGTATTGTCCAGGTTATTTTGTTTTTGCCTTTTCCAAATTCAGGGTTGTTGACATCTAAACTGATGTTAAACCTTACTATGTTTATATTCTACTCTATCTTTTTCCTCACTTGACTAGGAGCATATGATATATAAACTGAAGACCGCTTTCAATAGTTTTGTTGTTTTTAGAACTATTATGGAATGTTATTCTGGGGTTATGACTATGAACTTTTGATCTTTTTTCTGTTTTTAAAAGCCCTCCTGTTTTGCCATGGTTAACTTGAGCTAATGGTGTTGGTGGATATATTTTGATATAGTTTTTTCCACTGAGCATACCTCTTTCCCTATAATTTTTGGCCATCTAGACTTATTTTGTTTTCACACTATGATCTCTCTGTATAACCTGGTACTTTTTTTTTATTAGGCTATACTCCTAGTGATTATCTAGCATGAAGGGTATCTCTTATACTAATGTTGTGATTACTTATTTGCTGCTTTTCAACATGGTTGCCAAAAGGTCTATTTTTTCAAATACCTGAGTTTGAGATGGTCAAAGTGATGTAGCTGTTGCTTAAAATTGCATCTGGTCTTGTTAGGTAAGTAATGAAGTTATTACCTGTAGGTATTCTGCTCTTTCACAGATGATATATACACACAAGTTATTCCTTGACATAACTATTGTTCACTCTTTCCTTTAAAACCCCTGGCTACGTATAGTGTAAAAATCAGGATAGCTTGTCATTAAGTTTATTCCAGATACAGGATTGTTTTTATTGAGGTGTGTTTGTTTCTGATGGAAATTAGTTGTGATTGCAGAATGCTTTGTTGTCGATGCTGCACTTGTGATGCTGTTTTGGCTACAAACTTAGAAGTTAAACAAATGATTAGAAGTTAATTGGGTGGTAGTGTGTATTGTCAAAGATGCCAGGTCCTCCTTGGTATACAAGAGCCAAAAGATTTTACCAATTAGAGATTACAATGGATTTTTATTCAGCTCCTCAAGTTCCCTGCAGTTGATTCTTTTACTTTAGCCTTTATATACCTCTCTCTCTCTCTCTCTCTCTCTAATTTTTCTCTTTTCTTTTCTTTTATTTACCGATTGGTGGTGCATAAAAGTCGCACGTGTTTGAAGATGTAAAACCTTTTTGTAATTGCTTTGCAACTTTGTTTATTTGGTTTGCTTAATAAATTCATGGGACGGGTTCTTATATATTGAACCCTGCTCTTTCCTCAAAAAAAGCATACCAGAAATAAGGCAGCTATTTGTTGAGTCCTAGCTTATTTACTTCTCCAAGGCAAGGCACTCAAGCTTGAGTTTCTTAGTAAGGCAGCTATTTGTTAAGTCCTAGCTTATTTACTTCTCCAAGTTAAGGTAGTCAGGCTTGAGTTTCTTAGTATATTGAGCACATTTTATATATAATAAACCTACCACAAAATGGTCACAAAGAATTATTTTGTTTCTCAACTTAAGAGGGATAAACATGTAAAATTTTAGTATGCTACCAACAAATTTAAAAAATATTCAGAAATATTACCTGCATTGCCTGGGATACACCAAGGGACTGCGACTCAACAAGCCGTAGAAGAGAACTATCAAGCGCCTCAACGAGCAGTCGATCAAGATATTTCTTAATCACATCATAGAAATCAAGCTGCCCTCCATAAGACATGAAACTAACAGAATCCTCGATGAACGACCTCACAATCCTACAACAATCAGGAACCGTTGAAGAAAATGGAGCTACAAAGGGAAATGCGGGTATAATATCCGAAGTCTGTATCTGAAATGAGAGCACGTTCATCGAATACTCATACTCCTTCTTCATCAGCATCTGCTCAAACTTATTAGCAGCCAATGCTTCTGAAATCTGCCTTCTACAATCATTTAGAAGCAAATCATGATACTTATCTCGATGCTTGCTTAGAACGTCGAGCAAAGGATCCACCGCATACCCATATCTCCTCAAAGTCACTCCTAACAAACTCACATAGTCCTTGATCAAAAGCAAATGATTCGCGGTCATCATCCTCGAGAACTGATCCTCAAGTACCGAAACCATCTTCGCAACCGCGGTCTCCCAAAGAGAATCGACATCCGCTCTCGTCACCAATCCACCTCCGGTCCTAAGAATGGAATCCTCGACAATGAAGAAGCCGGCGATCTGAGCAAAAAAAGTCTGATGAGACTCCAAAAACGGCGTCATGGACGAGACCTGAAAATCCGAAGTCAACTGCAACTTCCGGTTCTCAAAGTAGTACTTCTTGAACCTCTCCTTAAATCCTAAGGTCTGATGGATGTGGTAAGCTCGATAAAGCGGTGTCAGGTCAAACCCTAGCATTGAAGAATTCACATCCTCATCGTCGTCATCCTCCTCATTCAAAACATAGATCAAGTCCCTGGAGCTCAGCCTCGACTGCTCCTCGGCCTGCCTCTGCTTCATCCTGAGATCCTCCTCCCTCTGCCTCGCGGCCGAGGCTCGCCCGATGGCGATCTGCCCTAGGTTCCTGCTCGCCACCCGAATCTGCACCATCCAATCGGAGAACTCCTTGTTGATGGTCTTCTCCGCGTAGGCTCTCACCGCCGGGATCCGATTCATGAGCATCCGCCGCACCGTCGGCAGCGGGATCTGGTCGCTCGCCACGGCCTCCTCGATCTGATCCACGGTCTTCAGGGCCAGGTAAAGGTTGTCGACGTTCAGGTTCATGTTGGCCCTCGCGCAGAGGCTCAAGATCTTGACGGTTTGGATGGCGGAGGCGTGGGCCTTGTCGAGGTTGGTGGAGATGGCGGAGGCCTCGAGGTAGGAGTCGAGGGAGCGTAGGAGGGGGCCGGCGGCGGACTGGAGGGTGGAGTTGGAGTCGGAGATGGAGGACTTGAGGGAGTCGACCTCGGAGAGGAGGGAGCGGAGGTCGTCGACGGCGCGGATGAAGTCCTGGTAGTGGGCTTTGCACACCGACTCGATCTCGGACTCTTTGGAGCGGGCGAAGAGCTTCAGGTGGTGGAGGAGGACCTCCGGCTTCGATTGGCCAAAGGCCTTGCGGACGAAGGGGGACAGCTCCTCGCCGTTCGAGATCGCGGCGGACAGCAGGAGGAGCTCCTGCTGCGTCTCCGGCGACGGCTCCGGTTTGGACTCGGGCGCGATTTTGCGGCGCATGCTTTTGTTTTTTGGATTTTGGATCCGACAAGAGAGTGGGGAGGTGATTTAGTGGGGGAGAGGGGCGAAGAAACGGGAGGACATGGAGATCCTGAGACAACGTGGAGAGCGGGTGCGGGTGTTTTTTGGGAAGGATCCGTTTTGGATATTGTCCGTTTAAGGACTTGGAAATATGTTATTTGCAAATAATACCTGTAGAAGCCTGATAAATCATTTGTCAATCTCTTTTTGGTGGACCGGGTGTGAGCATGAGAGAGAGAAAAGATGGAGAATTTCGAGCATTTTTCGGACGGCTTGATGAGCACGGTATTTTTATTCATTTCTTATTAATGACCGGTCGTCACATTCCAATTTGTCAATCTCTCTTTGGTGACATTCAACAACATTAAAAGGATATAGAGAAGACTAGTATTGTTCATGCCTAAGGATGACACGCGTAAATCAAGAAATTGCCCAAATCTTTTATATTAACCGCTAAAGCCTATTAGTTATTCAATTTCTCTACGGTACGGTTTTGCAGACCAAAAGCGTCTGACGAAATTTTACGATGGTTTCTATTTTATCCATTAAAAAATCAATGGAATGGAGTAACAGTAAATAAGTATTTTCTTTTTGTTCTCCTTTGCTAATACTTAAAATTTAATAAAGCAAAACCTTTGCTGCCACCAAAAAGGATAATAGCTAAATTAATAGCACATGAAAATATCAAGTTTGGGATGGTACATGGGAAATAGCTAAATTACAGGGGTGATATTTGAGAAAAACCCATAACACTCTATGTTAGCTATCTAATTTGCAACAGAAATTCATTGAAAAAATATTAAAAAATCCAGCGAACCCCGCGTATTTATTTCCATAAATAACTCCAAAACTTAGATGCATTCGCGCTTATATACACACAACCAATTAAAAGGCTAAAGCAAACTAACTGGATTAGTTGCTCGCACATAAAAAAAGAATTTATAGCCATTAAAAAATTACTCATCAAGGAATAAAATAAATGCCAATAGATTCATAAAACATATCTCCCGCCAAAAAAATCACACAAAAGTTGAACAGCTTGAATTTTTCTCACCAGTAATCCCTACAAGAACAAACCCCATCTCTAAAATGATGAAACCTATTAGTGTCTCTAACAACAATCTCCCTCTCAACAATCCTGCTCATGAACTTCAATGCATTGTGACAATCTCTACACACCCTCAAGTTCTTCTTCACTCGGATCGTCG
Source organism: Agapanthus africanus (assembly GCA_030015575.1). Classification (NCBI taxonomy): domain Eukaryota; kingdom Viridiplantae; phylum Streptophyta; class Magnoliopsida; order Asparagales; family Amaryllidaceae; genus Agapanthus; species Agapanthus africanus. The sequence continues at coordinate 109,718,259 of CM057337.1, forward strand.
CCCCCTTCGGGGTGCTAATCAAAGCGAAAGCCACAGCCAATCTCTCGCTATGCTCCATTAACAACCTCTCCTTCTCGATCCTCTCAACATCATGGAGATCGACCTCCGTCATTGGAACATACCCTTCTCTTCTCATTCGCTCCGCTAATTCTTCCAGCTTCTTATAGATCTCTTTGGTTTTGTCATGGCTCTTATCGCCCGCGATGAAAGTGAACACCCTGTCTTTTATCTCGACCCAGCTCATCCCTGGCTCCTTTTTCACCTGGCTGTTTTTCATTGACCGCCTGGTTTCGGAAACCTGGTCCCACATCCCTGCTGACGCGTATGTATTCGCCAGTAGAATGTGGGTCCCGGCTTTCTCCGGTTCGAGCACGACGAGTTTTTCAGCTGCTTGTTTCGCTAATTCTACATCCCCATGGACTCTAGCACCCCCTAAGAGAGCTCCCCAGACCGCAGCGCCTGGCTCGAACGGCATATCATGTAGAAGATCCGTTGCGGAGCTTAATCGCCCTGCACGGGCGAAAATATCGATCATGCACGCGTAGTGCTCGTGCGTGCGCTCGATATTGAACCTCTCTTTCATCGAAGAAAAATATCTTTCGGCTTCATCGATCAGACCGGCGTAGTTGCATGCGCACAGAACGCTGGTCAGGGTTATATGATTTGGGGCAACGCCATTTTCGAGCATTTGATCGAAAAACCATAATACATGTTCTCCATGCCCGTGCTGTGCCAGGCCAGCGATCATAGCGGACCAGGAGACTGTCCCCCTTTCAGGAATTTCATCGAAGGCTAAGCCTGCATCCTCGATGCTTCCGCATTTTGCATACATGTTTACAAGTGCATTGCCCGCAAATACATCATGCACGAAACCTAGTTTAAGTATCTGAGAATGGAATTGTTTGCCCTGCTCGTAAGCTGACAGGCCTGCGCAAGCGTTCAGAATGCTGCTGCAGACAAATGAATCCGGCTTTAGATTTTTCTCGAGCATTTCGTAATAGGTTTTTATTGCTTCTTCTCCTCGCCCATTTTGAGACTGGGCAGTAATTAGAGATGTGAAGGCGAAAATATCTTCAGTTGGGCAATCTTCAAACATTTTGCTTGCCTCTTCTACATAATTGCTCTTTCCGTAAGAATCAATTAAGCCATTAACAATATGAGAATCGGAGAGGAGGCCTGATTTTATCGTGAGAGAATGAATTTGTCTGCTTAACGCGATCGCTTGTAAACTTGCTGCGGATTTGAGAACTGCAGTCAATGTGGTTCTATTAAAGCTCAAGCCTTCTTTTCTCATCTCATAAAATAAAAGGAGTGCTGCTTCATCATTTCCATTATGTGAAAACCCGGAAATCAAAGTATTCCAAGCTACCAAATCTTTATCCAAGGTCAATTCGAAGGCCTTCTTCGATTCTTCAATACGACCACATTTTGCATACATATCGACTAGCCCGACGCCAATAAAACCATCGGAATGAAGCCTATTTTTTATCAAATTTCCATGAATTTGTCGGCCCAATTCAAGCATCGATGTCCCTGCACAAGCCTTGAGAATGCTAGATAAAGTGAAATTATTAGGAACAATCCCCAACAATCTCATATCAGTAAGAACGTTAAAAGCTTTACGATCACGCCCATTAATAACACAACCCGCGATAAAAGCATTATAAGAAACAATGTCGGGCAAAACCATCTCTCGAAAAACCAAAGATGCGTCATCAATCTCCCCTAATTTAGCATACATATCGACCAACGCATTGGAAGTAAATGGGTCCGAATCAAATCCGACCCGTTTCAAATACCCATGAATCACTCTCCCACGATACAGATCGCGCGAATTCGTACAAGCATTAATCACGGTCGAGAATCCAAACTCTGTAGGCTTAGTCCCATCCTTCACCATTTCAAAGAAAAAATCAATGGCTTTTACACTCATATCATTCTTCACATACCCAGCTAACAAAGCATTCCAGGAAACCACATTTCTCTCGGGCATTTCAACAAACAACTTCAACGAATCCGATAATTTCCAAAAATTCGTATAGAACACAACTAGAGTGTTGGCGACAAACACATCGGATTCGAGACCGGTCACAATCGAAACTCCATGGATCTGTAAGCCAGCAGAGAAATCGGGTACAATCGAACAAGCTTTAAGCAGAGTTGGAAGAGTGAATTCATTGGGGGAAATATCAAAAGATCGCATTTTGATGAATGTTTTGAGTGCATCTCTGCCCATAAAATTGTGGGTGTAGGATGAAATGAGAGAAGAGAAAGAAATATGATTTGGGTTGGGAATTTCATCGAATAACTTACGGGCGAAAACGGGGAGGTTGCGTTTTGAGTAGAGGTTGATGAGGTTGTTTGAGAATAATGGGTTTGATAAAGATCCATTTTTGAGGAGGTGGGTGTGGAGTTGGGTTGGGGAATTAGTGAAGAGAGAGAAAGAGGAGAGAGAGAGCTGAGAGAGAGGTGATGGGTTTGGGTTTTGAGAGGAGAGGGAGGTTTGGATTGAGCTTGAGAAGGAGGTGATGGGGTTTTTAATGGAGGAGAGAGAGTTGGGTTTTGAGAAGCGCCATGGATTCATCATTGTTATCCATGAGAGAGAGAGAGAGAGAGAGGAGAGAGAGAGAGATTTTGTTGGAGGTTATTTCTGTTGGTTTTGAGAGCGAAAGGATTGAAGTTTTAATGGCTTAGGATTATATATTTTGTTTAGACATTTTTACTCTCCTTCTCCCTCGTTGCGTCGGATACTCTTTATTTAATTTCAAGATGCGGAATTGAACCAAGAGGTTTGGGTTTTGTATCATGTTTGTATCATGTTATTTCGGAATTGAACGGGCTGGGAAATCTTTGCTCTCTTTTTCTTCTATTCTATGCGACACTCTTAACATCAAAAACATGTCTTAAATGAACTATAAAAATTTCACGCACTTCCATGTATATAGCCTCATATTTGATATTCTGCGTACATGTCTGGATGTGCATGTATTAATATGTATAAAGATATGAAAAGCAGAACTCATATCGTTTAAGGACTCAATTAATCTTTCTATTTTTCATGCTCATTACACAAGTAAGCCAACAGGGTGGGTCCCGCTCACCGAAGCTCCCAAGAGGCTCATCCTCCTGTTTGATCCTCTTTTTGGGTGGTCGATTGCAACAGCTTGCTACGGTCGACCGCAGCTACGGTAATCTCTATATATAACTAATATAATAAGCATTCAACATATAAAACATTTTGAAACAGGCTGTATTAACATCCTTCGACTCTCAATTTGAAGTGAACAAAAAAAATGGGTTGTCGGCCTCTCTAAATAATGCACGGTTTTTGACCCTAGTACCCATCCAAAGAAATACTTCTTGCCTTCTTGAATACTTCCTTGAATTTTTCATAAAATGTTGTTACTTAAATTGTTGTTTCTAGATGGTATACAGTGGAATCAATATTAAATCAAATTATATAAATTACATTAAAATTTACATAATGAAATGAAGCAAAAAATAAATAAATTAAGGCTGGTAAAGTCGATAGCCGAGACATGTGTATCTCATTTTCTTTATCGATACAGCGGGTCTTGACACGGCGTCCCCAGGATGCAACGGCCAATGAACATCACCGCTTCGCTTTCCATTCTTGCACAGAGTAAAAAGCAAGAGCTCTACCCACACCTTTTCTCTACCCTTATGTGTGAAGAAAATATATTTTAATATATGAAGCAACACAACACAAGAGGTGTATATTTTCCATATCTTGAATATTTACAGGATAACAAAGAGTAACATTCGATAAATGAAATTAATGGCATATTAAAAATAAATAAATCATATGATTTAATGTTGCATAAAACTTATCAAATTCCTTATGTTTGACCAACGGTCGAAAGCTCATAAGATGGACATTATGGCCAAAAGAAATACCCATTCAATAAGACTGAATTAATACGTAATGTTAATGGCCTAAGCATTTAACGCATCCATAAAACATGAACCAATAATTCAATACCCAATAAAAAAGGTTTTAAAGCCAAGAATCCAATGCCATAAATCTGAAAATCGATACTCCAATTATTTGCAACAAAATATCATTATTAGTGGAAATCATTTTTATTAAAATTTCCAACAGAACCACGTTATTCAAAAAATAGTTCAATGATTTCAAGAATATATAATCAACTGAAGAACTTTCATTTGTATCACAAACCATCAGAAATCATTCATAATCCACTGAATAAATAATGCTGCCCACTTGTCACCAGCATTCCTCACAGAATCAAAGATGGCCTTCACTTCAGCTTAAAAGAAAAGGGAAGAAGAAAAAAGGTCTAGACTTTGATGGTAATAAACATTGAACAACATTTGCAATCATCTGAACCCTGAAGCAATTGCAGAGATGACAACTGCTTGGAGAAAATCGCTTCAGTAGGTAGACTCGGAGCAGCTAAACAGCAGCCTTTAACCTTCAGTTTAAATTGCAATTCCTTCACAAAATGAAACAAATTTATTCATAACCACCCGACAATAACTAATAAAGATTCAACAACACTTGCAAAGACTGTCGATCCCTGAAGCAACTAAATGAGCTGATAATTGTATAGAGAATGTTTTTAGGTTTTAGAGCAGCTTAACACCAGTATCTCTAACAGAATCAATAACAGCCTTAACCTTCCCATGATACTTCTGCTCCCGCTTCAAGGACACCGACACGGCCGGGATCCCCGCCATTAACAACCTCTCCCCCAAAATCTTCCCGATCTTGGCGGCCGCCGCCACGTCGCGCGTGGACCCCATCACCGGCCGCAGCAGCTTCTCCTGTGAGCTGGCGGACGAGGCGATTGTGGCCGTTGGGGTGTGGACGACCTGTGCGCTTACAAATTTGTTGGAGAAGTGCATTCGCAAAATGTAGGGTTTTAAGAAGGATGTTACTCTGGAAGGACGAGCTGGGGGCGGGATCACCATTGTTGCCTGTGACTGTGAGCGATCGTTATATCTGTAAATTATAAAAAGCATAATAATAGCACAAAAGTATATTTAGCACATGAATTTGCAACTCAGTTTCATAAGTTCATGTTCAAATTTGCCAAAAAAAACATAGCTAAACAACACTAGAATACCAGTGGCTATCGTTGTATTTCACTGAATTACCTAAAAGTAATTTTATTCGAGTAAACTGCCTTAAACTTTGGTTTTAAGGATTGTTTTCACAACAATACCTTTAATTACATCACTTCAAGGTAGTTTAGTGAAAACACTCAATGGTTAAGGGTATAGAGAACAAGAAATTCAAATGCTGGTAGAAATTAATTTTGTGATGATGCAAATGCAGCAGCTGCTCCTAAGAAATAAGTCTTGCCAAAGAAACCTAGATGAATGCGAGAGAACATGATAAAAAAATGCGAGTGTATCTATGTTAACAAGCAGACAAGAAATCTAAGACAAATAATTGTAGGCTATAGGCAGGCAGAAAGCAACTGATATTCACAATATCCAACGCGGTAAATTTAGCAACTGATTTTAGCACTAACAAAAATTAGTTCAGCTGACGACGTGACAACACCACCCGAGATCTAAATAGAACTTACCTAAGTTCAAAACCCACAAAGCCAGATCCAATCCACACTATGCGCTTACACTTCAGTTTCAAATCAGCAATGGAGGGATTAATGCTCGCTCAATTCTTCGATCAACTCTAATCGATGTACAGGAAAGAAGGAAGCTCGAGAGAGGGAAGTGGTGGTGATGTTTGTCATGAGCGAAGGGGAGAGGGAGGCAGCAGTGGCGCGCGTTGTTTCGCACAACAGAAGAAGAGGAAGGAAGCGAAGGTGTTTACGACGGTTGGTTATGTTTGTACTCGTATATGGGGCAGAGGTCTAAGGAGTAGTGATGTTGGTAATGGGTTTGCTGGAGAAGATGGGGTGTTGCTGGAGTTTATTGTGGCTCCTGGTGGTGGTGAAGAAGAAGAAGAAGAGAGGGTTGCTAATAGAAATGGGAGGTGATTGTAAGGGGCCTGAGGGAACCCTAGGATGGATGGTGATGATGGAGTAGGGTTTTCAATGAAGGGCGAGGATTAGTTAAGAGTTCAAAAGGGCCATGTATTTCGAAAAGTGAATTTAAGGAAATGAGATAATCAATAAGACAATCAAAACACTGCTGCAGCATGGATTCCGTCAATACAATCTATCTAAATGAACCAAGCAAACAAGATCCATAGAAAAAATATATCAATAAGCAAGGGCTAGTTTGGCAACGGGGTTACGGTTTCCGAAACTTTTGTTTCGTGGGGTTTCGATTAACTCCAAAAATTGAAACTATGGCTCGTTTTGCAACCAAAATAGAGTTTCCCAAACCGCTGTTTCAAAAAGTTTCGCTGGCTTGAAAACGCATTTTACTAAACTCCAAAAATAGTAGAGTTTCGGAAGGTTTTGTGCCGTCTATCTTTATTTTCTCTCTCTGTCCATTTAGTTATTTTAAATGAAACCTTGGTTTCATAACTGTGTTCCCAAACAACCTGAAACTTTACGAAACCCCAATTTTATGAAACCATTGTGGTTTCGTTTTAACTTAATTGAAACCATGGTTTCGGAAACCTTGTTGCAAACTAGGCCTAAAGGACTAGAACAAGTCCACAGCTAATACTTACTACGGGAAGCAATGCAACAACGATATTGATGTGAGTAGATATAGAAAGTGGAACTCACTAGATACCCTTCGAATAAATCGTACCAAATTAATACACGATAAAATTACACTGTTATGGATTAGCAATTCAAGAGATGTTCCAAAATCAATTCTTGTTTACACAAATGCTAAATTTGGCAGGTACTACAAATTAGAGACGATTAAGGCCACACCCTTTTAGATCAACACCAGACCACAAGCTTCGGATCAACTCCAATTGTTTTGTAGATCAACAAATAATTGCCAGGAAACCCAGCTCTCAATCTCCACAATAATTTTCTAAGCAAAGAAGAGTTGGGTCAGGTACTCGAACAGAAGTTAGGGATGAAAGGGTTAGAATGATTTAGATGAAAGGGGGAAAGGGATGACTGTAGGCAGCAGGTTAGTTATCTTGTTAAGAAGGTGTAGGCAAAGCAGAACGGGGCTGTTGCGGGCAGAGGGCGGCGCTATGGGGTGGAAGAGGCGGCAGAGCTAGGGAAAGTAGCGAGCTTGACTGTAACTGTTGAACAGTCGGCAGCGAGGGGAAAAGTTTGGGTATGGAATTTGGGGTGATGGCTGAATAGCATATGGATAACGAGGTTTTTCTTTCATTTTTTCCCTTTCTTTTGATGATTGAATGGTTGGGATTAAAGGAGAGAACAAAAGGCAGAGTATATCAAATAATGGAGAAGGAGAATAAAACTATATCTGCAAAAAGCCTATTAAATATATCAGTTAAGAAATTCTTCAAGGAGGACTAATACTTCCACACGAAGTAACAAAGCAAATAATTCAATATTTTCCTCCCACAGACTCTAGCAACAAACTTCTCTTCAATATGTTTGTGGGATCATATCGTGTGATCTTGAGGATTCCCCTTAACTCCGCTTGACCAGAGAACCAACCTCCCTTAACAGATATTTATGATATCATAATTGGCCAAGCAAATGTGCTTGAAATTCAATAATCTTATCAAATAGGATAAATATGTCATTAAGAAAATAAGAACTCATCTAAATTCTTTAAGTCCTGGTGTAGTAGTATAAAGTGCAGCTTGATCATTCCATAATTGATGCAAGCATTGTTTGTTGTCTTGGATCTTCATGATGTTGTGGAGTCATATGATGTGTGTCACCGAACAGTGTTTTGTATATTCCGTATTCTGGACATGAGAATATGAGATCATGACCACATGGTTACTTGCAAATAAATTTGTTTTTGACACCCGTATATTTATATATTTCAGTTTGTGTTTATATCTGACGGAACCATAAAGGGGAAAAAGGATGGCCCTATAACTTACAAAATCACAGAGCAAACTCAGCAATACTATTTATGGAAAAACTATCAGAAGGTTTGCAAACAAACACAAGAGATGAGCAGAGACACACCATGTTACAAACATGCACACACAAATGCTATTAAGGAATTGCAGTTTAAACTCCAATCCTATTAGATAAGTCATGACGTTTAAAGCTTTCCAGCAAGAGGAAATGCAATTTAAAACAAGGAGAGTGATCGCTGTTCTGGCACTCAAATGCATGCAATGTCACCAAAACGGTTAGCTCCTACACTATGACACTGCACTTTATTGTCGGAGTTCGCTAATGTTGGCGGTCCTATGATAAATACTTCTTTTCTAGATAAACCACTGTTCTCCGATGTGGAAGTCTGAATCTCTATGACACTCACATGAGGAGACTCAAAAGAAAGGGAGGGGGGCATGCATCATCAAGATTGTACATAATTTCCTCCTGTAAGAACCACATTCCAAAATTTTCATAGGGCAATCAGTAATCTACCTTTCTCTTCTATCCTGTTTGAAACCTTACCATAAGTGATGCCACTAACAATAATGTAGGAAAAATTGTAGGCCTAGCATGAGGCATAAGAGCCACTTAACATAGCCAAAGGAGAAAGCCTCGAAGAGGATATAGGCAAGCCATCCTTGGCTAGCAAAGACAGGCACTTATCTCCATGTAAGGTCTCCCTTCCACTCTTTACCTTTGTGGTGTTATGCTGGCCCTTTATTTGAAAAATTCCTATTTATAGGGAAGGCCACTCTGCCTCTGCTTGCCACATCTATAACCTTTTCACCCCACCCACCCACCCCCACATAAGTTTGTGCTCTCCACAAGGAATATATTTCCATGGTTGAAAGATATCTATCAGATTTGAGGATAAATATGAAGAAACAATAGAATGTCTGCTTTAGTCCTTTGGCAGAATCAAATCTGTTTTGTGAGCTATGTTAAAGTCCATAATTAATTTCCATAACGCGGAATCCAGCCAAAGGGTTAAAGATGCAATTGAAACATCATAATAATACAAAGGACCTTCAAGACAATTCTAATACACATCATAACTATTCTCTAATTTGAGTGGTCATTGCCACTTGCCACTAAGAAAATTCTTTGCAAGTAAGCTTGACTAGTCTAGGCTCCAGGAAAGATATAATGGTTGTGGTCCTGAGTTCCTAAACATCAGAGGTCCTACTTATCGATGGTGGATTGAAGGGCTATATAAGCACTAGAATCTAATCAAATACGAATTTCTCAATTTAATTACAAGTTGAGGCATATTCCAATGATAGCCGTTGACATTCTTGTTGCCCTTGCAAACTCAATTCCAGTGACGTGTAATCTATTAGTAGATATGATCAGAGAACATGCATCCGCTACGTCCTTTTTTGAGCACTCAACAACACGAGCGAGGCAAGTATAACTTAGTCTTTCAAGGCAATGTCTGGACACGTCTTGCTTGACTAGACATATTGTGCGGCATCTTCCAGATTTGCAATTTCATATATGATGTAAAAATGTCTCATATAGCTTGATAGTAACACACCCAAGGACTCAAGATAAGTATAAACCTGGTATAACAAAATTTGGTTTTTATACAAAGTAATATGTTTATGTTATTAATCATTAAGTAATAGATCATTATGTGACTATTACTACTTTATGTCTGTTATCCTTGAATTTATGTATATGTTGAATTTGATGGATGATATTTTGGATATTTAGCGAGTAAAAAACCTGTTGAGATCACATTTAGAACACAAGTTCATTTGTCTTAGCCAATTACTATCACCAATTCACTATTCTTCCCATTCTCATCACTTCTTCCATTTCTTTTAGTACTAAATTTCAGTGTAAGTGGGCTTACAGGCCAGTGCCAAAAAAATCCATTATAAGTTGCTAGCTTCCCCTCTCTTTTTTCTTTTTTGCAGAAAATAGCAAAAATGGCTAAATTGATTGCATGTTTGCATAAATTAATGATAAAATTTGTTATATTTACCCAAAAAAAATGAATTACTCTGAGTTCTATCAAGTCAAGAGAAAAAAGAGAAGAAAACAAGAAAAAGAAATGCTCGTTTTTATCTATCAATGATTTTGTTCAAGATCTATCTTTTTTTCCCTTTGGCCTTGTGAGAAGATGAAGACTAGTAAAATAAGAACAAGAGGAGGAGAATGAGAAGGAAGAAGATGGGGAGAATCGAAGAGAAAGAGAACTTACAAGAATCCAAGATGAAAAGAAGACGAGGCTCAAAGTTTTCTTCGAAGATGAGGCGTGCTTTGGGGGAGAAATTGCTCTTGGGCTTTCGTTGAACCCTAGCCGCTTTGCGGGGAAATGCTCTTAGGTTCACCAAAAATCCTATAAAATGGGTTTGGATCATTGGGCTTTGGGTATCAAGTTATTAAGCCCAAAACGATTAACCTGATTGGGCTATTACATCAAATCGTGCAGCTTATGTGCACCTCCCGCCTAACATGAGGCATGCTTAAGGCGATTGGAGGTGCACGCCTAAGTAGTGCAGAGCCTCATCATTCGCGGGAGCCGCTGCCTAGCACCTGCGCACCGCCTTGCGCACCGGACACATGCCTGAGTGTGCCTTCGATTGTAATGTGCAAACGCATAAGGAAATCTGCATTTGGACCCCCATTGCGGATCAGAAACATTAACTCCTGTTTGGAGAACGAAATATCAAAATTCATTGAATTTTGATCTTAATACTTTACTCATTCTCATTACTTTCTAATTTTGTTGCTAAATTGTGGTTGGTCTATACAAGATGTAGATGATAGATCCACAAGGGATTCACGGGCAGCGGAGGAACGCCTTATTTTAAAGAAGCGGTCTGTGGATGAAAGCCGATCCACACAGAGATGCCTATGAATTTATATTGATATAATCTAGGCAGTCTCTTCGTGTTTCAAGTAACTTTAGTTCCACACTTCAAGTTCAAAAAGCATATCTATGTGGTCAAATAACCACACAGTGTTAGGCTAGTTCTGGTGATTTACCACATTATGGACACAATTAAACTCAAATCCGAGGAGGTGATTTTGAGAGCTGCCTCGTCAATCTGCCCAATATCTATTAATCTTAAATCCAAGGAGCTCAATTTGAGAGTTGCCTCAACTTTCAAATTTCCCAACACCTATTAATCTATATTCTGTGTTGGTGAAATTGAGAGCTTCTATAGATTTCAAGTAGCACAGTATGAAACTAGCTGACATCTCTAAGTAATCTCGGATTGCCTACCTAGTAACCACACTATTCCCATTCGTATTTTCAAGTCAGTCGCCAAATATGGGCAAAAATGTCAAAGGTTTAGTATTTAAAGTTTCAAACCTAACTTACCTTAGTTTTACAATTCACACTATTGCTCAAATATGTTGGCTCGAATCCAAATGGGTATACTTTGGTAAAATCCAAGGAGGCTGCCTATGAATAAAAGAGAAGGCCGTTAGTCGTCTGCATATCGCTTGTTCAAGCCATACCTCATAGGCTAGTCATCCTTGTATTCAATGAAGTCAAATTAAGAGCAATCTTCTTTTGAGACCCCACTTCCACTTCACATTTTTGCCGTGGTATTATAAAATAATAATTTTATGTTTAGACACAGAAGGATATTATAAAGTATGACAAATACTTTGATACCTTGATCCAAATCTGTAATGAGATGTGCATGATACCATGCCAATTGAGTTATTAATTCTAATATATCTGAACATTTTGCAAAGATATAAAGTATATGTGATATAGCAAGTATTAAATACCCTTTTCTCATTCACAGAAATACATTGTATCTCTTAATCCCCTATATGTATATGAAAAGGGACAAAGACCCTTTCAGCGCTAGCTGCATCACCCCACCCCACCCCCCAAAAAAGGAGGAAAAACACGCGCGTGTATGCATACATGCACCACACATCCCGAAAAGGCTAAGCTTAATTTGACTAGCAAAGGTACAAGAGGCATTGAACTGACATAAATGTTGCAGAGTCCATGCCAAGATTGGCACATGAGCATTGTGGGCGTTATGCTTGCCACATTAGATTTAAAATGGATCCACATTCTTGGATGACACTCTCCATAAGCTATCCAAGCCGTAAACCAAGACGATGAGATGGACTAATATAGATGCTCTCTCATAGAACACAACATAAATGTTGTAAGGAAACCATCATTAAGCATAAAGTCCACGTGAAAAGACCATTGTTGCGTATTGTTGCACTAATTAACCAGAGTATAAGCACGAAATTCAAGATAATTTCCTGCATATAAGCTTATTGCTAAATGCGAACAACTAAAAAAAATTATTTCTCCTCTTCTGTGTCGTTATTTGTCTTCAATAACCATTAGCTTACCTTTCTTCAATGTCTCCTTCGAAATCTTACAGTAGGCACTAGCTATGATGATACAGGAAGAGATGTGGGTCTAGCATGAGGGACAAGAGCCACTTAGCATAGCCAAGGATACTGCCTATAAATTAACTTGAAAGTCTCAATTAGCATCTACCTTGCACTGGCTAAACCTGTAGTTCGAACAACTAAGACCTCAAAGATGATACAGGCAAGTCATACTTGGCTACCAAAGATGGGCTCTTATCTTCATGTAAGACCTTTCTTCCACCCCATGCTTGTGGTACCGTGATGACTAGCTGTTCCTTCCCGCGATTGTAATCATAGTAAATGTCATCTCAACCTAGGCTCCACACATCCATATCTTTATCCATTCTCCTATCAATAATTTTGAGGAATATGTACTCATGGTCTAAAGAGAACAACCCAGTTTGAAGATAAAGATGAAGAAATCACACCATTTCTGCTTTTGCTTAATCAAATCCGTCTTTTCAGCTCAACTAAAGGCCATGGCTTACTAATGGAGCTCCTTTTCTGGTCTCCTTCAGATGTTGTCTTCCGTCGATCTTCCGGTGGATCTTGGAGGTGACCTCCGGTTGCGTGTGGGTCACAATGGGTTTCGAGGAGATTAGTGATTTGAGGAGTTTACCTGCAAAGAAGTCCCGGGGTGGTTTGGTGCCACCGAGGACCCTCCGACGATCAAGTTAGTACGAGATCTGAGCAGAGTAACGGCTAAGTGGAATAAAGAATGGCTTCCTTGACCCATCTGTGATGGGGGTTTATATAGTGGCGGCAGCACGCGCGAGAATCTCACCGGCAGTTACACTCCCGACGTCACGCCGGCGTAAAAAGCGGAACGCCCATTAATGGGGATCGTGATGGCGTGGAACGTGGGACGTTGCTGGCGGAGAATCTGCGCGTGGTGAGATTTGCGGGGCGACGGTTACGCCTGTGAGTGGTGGAGTTGGTCGGTCGGAGGGACCGAGGAAGACGGCCTCGGCTGGGGAGCTCGGAGACGAGCAAGAAGGCCGAGGAGTCTTGGTCCTGTGGCAGCTCAGGGCGAGCTGAGGGGTCGAGGAGGCCAATTTGCAGGAGGCCCCGAGGAGGGCCAGCTTGTGCTTGCAGGTCGGGTACAAGGGTGGCCTGGTCGGCCTCTGTAGGCCCTTTCTTCTGGGTCTTGGGACATGTCATCTGTCACGTGTCCTGATCTTGAAAATCGCCAATATTGAGCATCATCATTAGCCCCCCACTCTTGTCCCGACAAGCTAGCGGGTCGGGTCAGGAGTGGACCGCCGGGCCGCCCGGGGTAAGCTCCCTCCTAAGCTTTCGTCGGGACGCGTCCCCGGGCTGTCAGCTGTCTTTTCTGCCAGCGAATTAGAGCGAGATCTCTGCATTTAAAGAAGATGCGCCGGTTCGTGCATCCTTCCACTGAAGCAGCGGTCCACATGTCAAGCATCGGTTGGCCGACGCGACGTGTATAGAACTGTGGCGTCTGATGGGGCGCGGTCCAGTGCGGGAACGACAAGTGGAGCAATCGGTCGTCGAGTTGACTTCAATCACCTGCCGAGTGTGCCAAGAGCTGCTGTAATACCCGGTTCTTTTATATATGCCTAAATCTGTATTTCTCTTTAAACTATAAATCTTGTTACTTTTAAGTACTTAATTATTTTAAAGAAACTCCATTAAACCCAAAACTCTACTTTTCCTCAGCCCAAGAGATCCTTACCAATTTAATTTATCTAAAACATTTTTCTAGCCCACTTACTTTAAATTCTTTCCCCATTTTCTTCACCAAGCCCGGCCGGCCCTCTTTTCTAATCCCTTACAATACTTTTATTATTAATCATTTTATTCCTTAGCCCAGCAGCCCAGCCCTCTCTTTTCCTTTCTTTAAAATTCTATTCATTTAAACCCAGCCCACTCGAGCTGGCCACACTCTATATTTTTTTCCTATCAAATTTCTCTTTAATTTCTTTCCAAGCCCAATGGCCCAACTCCCGAGCCCAGCACCACTCCCAGCCCACGCGAAAATAAAATGGAAATTCTTTTTATCAAGGCCCGGCCTACTCTTCTCCTCAGCCCACGAATTTTAAAAAGGGAATTCTTTTTTAAAAAAAACATTAGCCAGCCCAACTCCCTTGGCCCGTGACCCGCGCCGACCCGACCCGCTTCAAACCCTTCCTCTTCCCCAACGGCTCTCCCTCTTTCCTGCTCACTCCCTTCAATTCGCGACCCACTTCCTTCGCCGACGCCTCCGCCCGCGCTCGCGCCCACGTCGCTGCGACGTTACCCCTCGCACTCCCCTCTCTAACCTCGTCGCCCCCATCACCTCCTCACTCTCTCTCCTTTCAAAACCTCTCTCGAAAACCCACTCCCGCAGCCACTACTTTCATCGCCCACCACTCCCGCCGGCGAAGACGACGTCTACAGCTCCTCATTCTCCTCCCCTTCTTCTCTTCTCTTCCTCCACCTAGCTCCCCACTTCTTCAGAAAACCCATTGACAGCCAAGCACCTCCACCGAGCTCGGGCCTCGCAAACTCTCGCCGGCGAGCCCCCACTGCGCCGGAATCACCTCGTCGGCACCCATACGTCACCAGCATCATCACCATCACTACATCTGCAACTGCTCCTCTCTCTCTATCTCACTCTATCTCTCGTTGCCTCTCTCCCTCCCTCTCTCTCTCTCTGAGTTTCTCTCTCTCTCTCTACATCTCTCTCTCTCTGTCTAACTCCCTCTCTCTGACCTCTGTCACTCTCTGTCTCTCTCTCTCTTGATCTCCCTTTCTCTCTTTGGCTCTCTCTTTCTCTCCCTCTCCAGTTCTCTCTCACTCTAACTCTCACTGTTTTGTCTCTCTCCCTCTGCACTTTTCTCTCTCTTTCTTCAAAAATAACAAAACCCAAAAACCCAGCGCACTCGCAGAGGACCACTGAGCACTCCCCAACTTCCAGTGACCGTGCAACGGCTCCGAGCAACTCCGACGTCAAATCCGTATCACGAGCCGAGGCCGTGCAAACGAATACACGCCGTTCGACGCGCGTTCGTGACATTACCGCCGCCGTACACCCACGAAACGTTTCCAGGCAAGTTTTATACTTGCTACATGCTAATTTGTATTAGTTACGAACTATAATTTTATAAATTCCATACTAAATATCCTCGATAAATTATACGATGCAACTGTTTGATGTGTGATCCCAATGAAATTACTTGTCTAATTTGACGGAATTAGATTGTCTGTCTTGGCCCTTGTAGTGATGAATAGCTTGTACAAATTTCGCTGGAAAATATGACCGTTAACGACTAAAACGACTACCCCCAAGTTTACTCGTAAAACTGGAATTTTCTTGTACCTGAAAACCGTTAAAATTACCATAAATTATTTACATACTGGAATGGTGCGTCCGAGGGCTCAAATCGAAGCCGACTCGACGAATTATAACCTTATGCAAGTTTCAAATTGTTTCTGTACCCAAAATGTGTCAATTTTTGGATCGGAGTGCGACTCTGGATTGCAGTCCAGAGCGACTCCAGCTGTTGTCTACTGTCCCGTAATGGGTACCACCCTATTTCCTTAACTCGTAGGTTGCGGAACTCCGCCGTTTATTAAATATGAATCTGTTATCTAGATAATACAAGTGGTTTCATCCTGTTTCGTCATCATTTGTTATTTAACCTGTAATTTAAAATATCGGGACGCTTAACAGTCCCAACAGAATCAGAATTGACGTACTAGTATTAAACAGTGTATATCTCCTGATGTACAGACGCGATTGAATATACGTCTATTGCGTTGAAAACCTTACTGAAAACCCTAGATTTCATTCAACTGTAGCATCGCTAAAATCTGATCCCAACTGGGATTAAAATGCGTTACGAAACGGACTTCCGATTCTGAAACCGGATTTTCAGCCGTGAACGCTTAAAATGAAATGGCTATAATTAATGATCCTGAAACCCGATTGGCGTGAAACTAAATTCGCTGGATAGATAACTGAACATACTATTTATTCCCCGTTCACTGTTTCGCTAAACTGTACACGTACGATTTATGATAAATTATGCAAGTGGTAGACTATTGATTCCTAACACCCTAATCATGCTTTACATACTGTTTACGCATCATATCATACACATGTCACTGCATTGATAACCTAGTGATAACGTGCATTACCCAGTGTTAGGTATTAGTGATGATTGTGGCAAGTACGTTAATGTTCGTGTATCAGTGAATAAGTGGAAGTGACACGTACTTGTACACAATCAGTGAACCTTATTATTCTATTGCATTGTCGACGTCTGTGGGACGCGTGTACGTGTGACTATAAGTGGTATGGGACACTTATGGAAGCTCTTGCACGGGTGTCACAGATAAGGCACCAGACACTGCCATTTATCTTAGGTATTAGTCGGGACGTGCTTGATGGAGGTCCTGCCTCCAGTTCTCGCGCAGACTTGTCACAGACCGATTGGTATTTAGGGTTATGGTTAGCGTTTGATGCAGACCACGGAGTGTGGGGTAGTTTGAGTGCAAGTTCAACAGAATCTCGGGAGTCCCATGCCGGCTTATATATTTAGGGAGATATATGGAGATTTACAGGGTACATGATTATTACCGTGATTTACATGTTGGGCCCGTGGTCCCTTGCCCTTGGGTTCTACCCTTGGGTGGAGGATACTCGCGAGTGGTTGATTCTCACACTTGGACTGACGATAGGTTTAGTGACCTGTACAGTGAGACTTAGAGACTGATAGGGATGATGGCATCGATATACATACTTACTGTGTTGACATACGTGGCATATCATTCTACTGCTTTTACTGTTCCACTGCATTGATTACTGCATGTTCATACCTATACCGTCATTGATTTACTGTTGTATATATCTATTATCACTGTTAGAATTGTCACATGAATTTATATTATATTGCTATTGCGTCGCTCTGACGACCTGAGTATGCATGCTCAGTGTGAGGAGAGGATTTAGCCTGGACCGGGACTAGACGTACATCACGGACATCTTGATTAGCCATCCAGGGTTATACCCTTTTGTTTCCTATCAGGTCAGTTTTTTATATTGTTTCGTTTCAGTTACTGCATTTCTCATTGCCTGCGCATTATTTACTGATTACCATGTAAAGCTAGAAGCCGAAGTGTGACTACGGCAGGATGTTTTCTTGACCGTAGGAGCATGGTTGGCCTTGTCAACCCCTCGTATTCCGCATTTTGGGAAGCGGGGCGTGACAGCTGCTGAGACGGAGGCATCTCCATGGCCCCGAAGTCGAGGGGGGATTACTCAGACTTGGATAGACCTGATGTCTTTTGTTGGGGCTTCGGGTCTGCTGCATGTGATGGGCTCAGTGGCCTCGTTATGAGGGCTACAAACCTGCAGCGTCTGTTGGGCAGGAGGATGCCTGCTGGGGATGACCGAGCAGGGAAGCTGATCGGTTGATCTTGGCGAGGGCCTTGATCCCTGGCGTTGCGAGTAGGGAAGCTACCGGCCAGGGATAGCCGAGTAGGGAAGCCGCTCGGCTGCCTCTGGGAGGACTTTAATTCTTAGCGTTGGAGGGGTTGTAAGAAGCCTGCCAAGGATAACCGGGCAGTGAAGCTGCGCGGCTGCCTCTTGACGAGGGTTTTGATCTCTGGCGTCGTGGGTAGGTAACTGCCAGCCTGGGATGACCGAGCGGGGTAACCGCTCAGATGCCTCTTGCGAGGGCTTTGATCCCTGGCGTTGCCGGTAGGGAAGCTACCGGCCAGGGATAGCCGAGCAGGGAAGCCGCTCGGCTGCCTCTAAGGAAGACTTCGATCCTTAGCATTGGAGGGGTCGTAGGAGGCCTGCTAAGGATAACCGGGCAGTGAAACTGCACGGTTGCCTCTTGGCGAGGGCTTTGATCCCTGGCGTTGCGAGTAGGGAAGCTACCGGCCAGAGATAGCAGAGCAGGGAAGCTGCTCGGCTGCTTCTAAGGAGGACTTTGATCCTTATCTTTGTTGGGTAGGAAGCTACCTGCTGAGAATGCGCCAAGCAGAAAGGGGCTTGGCGGCTTCGTGAAGAGGGCTTCAGATCCTCAGCGTCTGATGGGCAGGAGGACGCTCGCCGGGAATGCGCCGAGCAGAAGGAACTCGGCGGCCTCGCGGTGAGGGCTTGAGATCCTCAGCGTCTGATGGGCAGGAGGATGCCCGCTGGGGATGCGCCGAGCAAGAAGGATCTTGGCGGCCTCGCGATGAGGGCTTCAGATCCTCAGCGTCTGATGGGCAGGAGGATGCCCGCTGGGGATGCGCCGAGCAGGAAGGATCTCGGCGGCCTTGTGGTGAGGGCTTGAGATCCTCAGCGTCTGATGGGCAGAGGACGCCCGCCGGGGATGTGCCGAGCAGAAGGAACTCGACGGCCTCGCGGTGAGGGCTTGAGATCCTTAGCGTTTGATGGGCAGGAGGATGCCCGCTAGGGATGCGCCGAGCAAGAAGCATCTCGACGGCCTCGCGATGAGGGCTTCAGACCCACAGCGTCTGATGGGCAGGAGGATGCCCTCTGAGGATGCGCCGAGCAAGAAAGAACTCGGCGGCCTCACGGTGAGGGCTTGAGATCCTCAGCGTCTGATGGGCAGGAGGATGGTTGCTGGGGATGCGCCGAGCAGGAAGGAACTCGGCGGCCTCGCAGTGAGGGCTTGAGATCCTCAGCGTCTGATGGGCAGGAGGATGCCCGCTGGGAATGCGCCGAGCGAGAAGGATCTCGGCGGCCTCAGGTGAGGGCTTCGATCCTCAGCGTAAGAGGGGCCGTGAGAAGCCTGCTGAGGATGGCCGAACAGGGTAGCTGCTCGGTGCCTCTTGGCGAGGGCTTGGATCCCTGGCGTCGTGGGTAGGGACCTACCAGCCGGGGATGACCGAGCAGGGTAGCTGCTCGATGCCTCTCAGCGAGGGCTTTGATCCTTAGCATTGGAGGGGCTGTAAGAAGCCCACTAAGAATGACTGGGCAGTGAAGCTGCGCGGTTGCCTCTTGGCGAGGGCTTTGATCTCTGGTATCGTGGGTAGACAACTACCAGCATGGGATGACCGAGCGGGGTAGCCGCTCGGATGCCTCTTGCGAGGGTTTCGATCCCTGGCGTCATGGGTAGGGAGCTACCAGCCGGAGATGACCGATCAGGATAGCTGCTCGGTTGCCTCTTGCGAGGGCTTTGATCCTTCAGGACGGGGACCGAGCAGGGTTACTGCCCAGTGCCTCTTAGCGAGGACTTTGATCCCTGTCGGTTGTGGTAGGAAGCTACCAGCCGGGGATAGCTGAGCAAGGACTCGACCGCCTCTGGGAGGACTTTGGTCCTTGGCGCGGGAGGGGCTATAAGAAGCCTACTAAGGACCCTTGGCCGGGCAGGGTTACTTCTCGGTGCCTCTTGGCGAGGGCTTTTGTCCTGAAGGATAGCCGAGCGAGGGATCCTGGGGCTCGACTGCCTCTGGGAGGGCTTTCTGATCCCTGGCATTGCGGTTGGGAAGCTACCCGCCAGGGATAGCCGAGCGAGGGTCAGGCTCGACTGCCTCTGGGAGGACTTTCTGATCCCTGGCGTTGCGGTAGGGAAGCTACCCGCCAGGGATAGCCGAGCGAGGGTCGGGCTCGACTGCCTCTGGGAGGACTTTCTGATCCCTGGTGTTGCGGTAGGGAAGCTACCCGCCAGGGATAACTGAGCAGGGTAGCTGCTGGGTTGCTTCTTGGCGAGGGCTTTCATCCCTGGCGTTGCGAGTAGGGAAGCTACTGGCCAGGGATAGCCGAGCAGAGAAGCTGCTCGGCTGCCTCTACGGAGGACTTTGATCCCTGGCGTTGTGAGTAGGGAAGCTACCGGCCAGGGATAGCCGAGCAGAGAAGCTGCTCGGCTGCCTCTACGGAGGACTTTGATCCCTAGCGTTGTGAGTAGGGAAGCTACCGGCCAGGGATAACCGAGCAAGGTAGCTGCTCGGCTGATTCTTCATGAGGTTTCGCCCGACCATCCATTTGCAGGTATGGGGAACAGGAACGGTTGCGGTGAACGTGCGCGTAGCACGCGCATCGATTGTGCGGGGAAGCGAAGCGCCAGGGTCGCGTCATTTCGATTCCGCCAATGGAGGCTCAATGATCGCCCAGCGGACGAATGTCGGCCTGTGAGATCTGTGGCCATAGGACGTAGCCTGTCGGTGGTCAGCCGTGCCGACGAGGGCAAAGTCTTCTGGAGGCGGGGGAGCGGCGATCTGGGACCCTGGCCTGGCCGTTTGGACTTTAGTCGGTCTATCGGCCGGCAAGGGCGTTGATGACGGTCGCCGGAGGAGGTTCATCCGCGCCTCCGATGAGGGGGAGGCGGCGGCTGGTACTGTAAGTGCACGGCGGCGCCCCGGCCGTCAATCCGACGTCGGAATGCGGAAGCGGTGATTTTCTTTAACTTTTCAAACC
Organism: Agapanthus africanus; assembly: GCA_030015575.1. Lineage (NCBI taxonomy): Eukaryota > Viridiplantae > Streptophyta > Magnoliopsida > Asparagales > Amaryllidaceae > Agapanthus > Agapanthus africanus. Next base: position 109,738,971 of record CM057337.1, read on the forward strand.
GGCACCACCGCGCACTATCAACCCGGATCGGGCCATTAATCTAGTCCTAGCAACTAGAGAAGGGGGGAGAGATATACCGAGTGATCCGTGTCCTCCGGTCTTCTCGTCGTCGTCCCGATCTCCCGCGGAATGTCCGGTCTCCACCTCCTCACCGGAAGGGCACCACGTCGCCGGCTTCTTTTACGGGCTCCCACCTCTATACCGAGGCAACTCGGGCACGAAGTTGGCAAGTCGACGTGCCCAAGATTTGCTGTAGAATATAGTGTAGTGCCATGTCTCATTTTGGGGTTTATGGAGGTTGCCATTTGGTGGAAGAAAATGAACTATACTTTGGAGGTGGAACTATAGGATTTTGTGAAGCTAAAAGACCAAAAATCCCCTCACAAAATATTGGGACAGCCCCTCTAATGGCTTGGCCGGCCCATGCACCATGGTGAAGAGAGGAGAGTGAGAGGATGAGGGAGTGTGTATCAAAATATGAGAGAAGCCACACCATAATGCAAGTGAGTGGAATGGTATGTGATCATGCAAGAAAGAGAAAAGCTCATCATGATGAATAATCATCACACAAAACCAACACTCCAAATCAACCATCATCAACAACCATGATCATACCAAAAGTCAAGCCATGATGGATCAATCAAGTCAATAGATGGTGCACCCATCATGAAAACCATCATGATACAAAAGTATGCAAAGACAACCCTCCAAATAGCTAATTTGCACAAATGCAAATAAGCCCTCCTCCACCAATCTTCGGCCAATGAAAGATACAAAGAAATATGGCCGAAACGGAAAGCAAACTGGCAACTCCAGAAAACTGGTCCTGTAATAAATTACAGGAAAACCCCGATACTGTGTATACACACCCGCATCTGTATTCCGACCGAATACAAATGTAATGAGACAAAATCTATACTGTACTATACCAGGATCCGGCTTAAACCAAAGCCGGCTGGTATGATCCATCCGATCCTGATCCGTGCAATACCGCACATGTCTGATCGAACCCTGCCATATCTCCATACGGCCTCTACAGCGTTTCGCCCGAAAACTTGAGCAACTGAATATGGGGGACTCTAAAGACTCGTCAATACTATGGCTGTGGATTTAACCACTAGCACGTCAGAGGTATTAGCCATACGTGACGGGCTACCAGCTATTGACCAAAAGGGACGTCGATGAGCGAACTCATCCTAACACCCTACTGAGCCTGTCGGTGACAATATCCGTACAGTCCGGTCCGTTCGTCTATGAGCATCGCATGGCGGGTCTAGGGGGTTGGTAAAAGTCAGACCCCCAAAAGCGGTACAAGTCGTGTCAGAGATCAGCCCAGAACACCCTGAGATACTACTGGAATACCTACCAGTAAATCTCCTGCCTTGGCCAAGGACTTTTCATGTTCCGGCTCTCCTAGACACAGCGCGACCTCACCCCCAATACCGGGAGAGACGAACCCCTGAAGATCCGCTCACTGTCTCCATGTGGCTCGGGACTGTACCCAACTAAAACCTGTTTGCACAACTCCTTTGAGCCGTGGTAGGGTAGTAATCAAAGCATAGTGGGAACTCACACGAGACAAATGACGATCCCCAGGTCGATGAACTAACCTGTACACATGTCACCTGGGAACTGCTATCTGACGTCAGGTATAAGACCAACTAGCATGTTCCCGGCGAGTCCTGTCCGGTGTACTCATAATCCAATGAGCACCTGTATACATCTTAGGTGAACCAACTGACACCAGTGGCTTGTGAGACCGGCCACCGCCCCTCGTCGGGGTCTCGACTGTATACACTAGTCTACTCTGGAGAATCGATGCCCTGTCTCGAAACTCCCACGACTAGGGACCTTTTAAGGATGTGCTTATAGACTCCAGCTCTCACTTATATGATCGCCCTCATACTGCCGGCAGTCAAGCAAGAATCCTAGGGGCTCTATCAACGTGCAATAGCGACCTGTCAGGTTACCTAAAGCAGTACACGATGATAAAGGTAAACCAGATAGCATACTATCATCTCGAGTAAGACTGTCGTACCGGGATAGGTCCTCCCTCAATCATTGCAATCACGTGCCTGTGATCCAATAATTGACTCCGAGGGCACTATCTCCAACAATCTCCCACTTGCACTCAAGGCTAATTATTGCGATGTCGCATACTCACAGCCCGTGTGATACCGAACACCCAACTCCTCTCCTTGTCAGTCTCACAAAACTCGTTTGCGAAACTATTGCGTTCGCGGAATACCCTCAGTGAGTGGATCCGCTTTGTTGTTTCTTTCTATGTCTCTCTATATCTCAAGTTCGCGGAGAAAGCCATCTCCCGAAATGAGCAATACCTGTCTTAGAATGTGTCTGGATGTCTGATGGGACCTAGCTCATAAATGAACTCCAAATCCAAACTTCTTAGACTGTATCGTCAACTGAACTTAATCAGTATGCTGCGCCATGCCTCCCTCAGTATTGCCTTGGACCACCTGTCCAAAATATTGCCCCTCGTCAGAAGGAAAACTATAACTCTGACAACCTCCTTGTCGTCCATGTCACCTTGGAAGCCTGGAATGATAACTGTCTCCCAAATGAGGTTGTCGTTATCATATCCCTAGAACATCCACTTATGTTCTAAAACTGCTTCCGACTGTTTCTCCAGGATTGGATCAATGTCAACTTATTGCATCTAGTGCAAGAACAACATCTGGTGTGGTACTTGATATCTCATGATTGACTCAATTGTCTGAGCAAGTGATCTGCCAATCATGCACATCCCTCTCCCCTTTAGTCTGTAAGACACATTTAGAGAGGGTGACTCCATCACCTGCAGGTACACTACCGTGCCAGGAATCGTCCATTCTAAATACTCTTAGAATGCTGTCTAAGTATCCTTAATTGGGAAACCACCCAAATCTAGATCTAAAACCATAGATCTAGTAACCAGTATGTCTGATATAATATCCAAGTCCTAGGTGGAGAAACTACTGTGTGACAACCAAAGTATAACCGATTGTAGTATAGGAATATGACTTCCTACTCTGTGTATGTCATCCAAATACCATGACATCACACCCTACTACCTTCTCAACAGATCCATCCTCTATTCTGATGAAGTCAAACCTATGACTGTCACATCAGAAATTGATGATCTATCTCCGCTATATCTGCTTTAGTCTATAAATAGACATGAGCCACCTGTCCACCAATGCTTCCGCTGCTCCCACTGACTACGACAACCCTCTGGCAGAGTCATATAGACGTACACTTCTAAAGCTAGTTTAGAACGACGCTATACTCATCCTCCTGCCGGGTCTCACAGCCTGGAACAACAGCAATGGCAAGTCTGGGTAAACAAGAACTTCCCTGTCACCGTCCTTGAGGCTACCGGAGTACCTCTCGGGTGCCTGAAGTTACCCACCTTATCTGCGGAGTGGCCAATGGAATGTCAAGCCAGATTGAATCTTTAGGTTCCTATCAAATCTTCAGTAATCGTTTGCGGTTCTGGAATCACTTCCAGTTCTACCATACTCCCTCTACTGTTTTCTGAAAAAATCCATTTTTATTAAAACTGTGGAGAGTCTAGAACAATATCACTATTGATCTTCCAGATGGTAAAAAGTCAACCCTCGTCATAGCCTGGGTCAACCCACAAACAGCCATTACAGAAAACGTGCCTTGAGTTATCCAGAGTCTGGTTTTAAGCATAAGCCGGACAACTCCCCGTACCTTAACATTGTTAAGATATGAACTGTTCTATATCCAATATAGAACCAGAGGCACTGATTTAATTGAACCAGATTCAAATCATGCAGCTGTCTCCAATGCATGTCAACTAAAAGGAAGGAGGCCTATCAGCGTTACTCAACTTAGGAATGCTTCCAATTATAAGTAACCTGAAAGAGAAGCAAGTTCCCTTAATTACTACTATCAACTGAATACCATACTCAAGTATCTACATCTTCGATCTCTTTGAAGAATCCCGATACTTGCAATACCTGGTTCTCTACTCTATTCAAATACCTATAACTTCTCAAAATTCGGACCCTGTGTTTCCACGAAACACCTGTCCAAAAAACTAGAGAAGTCATAAGTAAACCGAATATAGTACGAGAACCAACCCCTCTGTCCTGATGGACCCTGGATAACATACAATACTCTGTATAAGTCCCTTGAGTCTGATAACTCAATCCCTGTGTGTCGTAGGTTGAAAACTGTACCTTTGGTTATGAAGAATTACACCGCTGTTTAATGCTCTTTACCTAACCATCCACTGATATAGGTAAATGTCATAGACATAATTTCAAAAAGGTATATCTCACTCTATGAAAATAGACGTACAGATATATCAATTTGAAATTGGTGCATAACAGCGGATATTCAAAACCAAATATTTGCCGACCGGCAAACAGCCCAGGTGATTTCCTCAAATATCACCGATTACAACGAATCCCGATATAATGAGGATGATCACCTAATTCCCACTAACCTACTCCCACTCATCATCTGTAAAACCATACAGATGTGAGAATCATACCTGGTAAATACATACCCTGGAGTAAGGACTAATTGGGAAATCAGTTTTCCTTTAACAGTACACAGTGAAACTGAAATATTGAAATGTTTCGATGGGGTATCCCGGTATTCCTAGTAATGCCTCTTCCAGATTCACGACTGTAACCGTATAATTCTTTGCCACCTCTCCAAATCCCTTTATATGTCTTTAGTCATTACCTTCTGTACACCCCTTAGGCCAAATGGTTTTCTTCCTTCCCTACCGTTCGGCACCAGCCTATGGTTCGGAAGAAGACTATCCAATAAGCATAATGGGTGTACTGTCCTAATCCTAGGAGCACTCGCAATGCGAGAGAAGGTGAAGATAAAAGACAACCAAATAAACCTTATTCCTATTTCTCCTGAACCAGAATCCATCGCCGAACTGGAACAAGTTCCTTTCGAGTTCGTATATAACCATACGATGGAGTATCCAATAAACTGTGGATCTTCGTAGTGATACGGAGTGTTCTGGAGAAATACAAAGGTGAAGTGGGAGTGGTAATGAAATACCTGGTTTGGTCGTGAATATCAGTCGCAATTTACTTTGCCCTCTTACTAATCCCTTGATATGTCTTTACTTAATACCTTCTGTACACCATCGTTATGCTAATTGGTTTTCTTCCTTCCCCACCGTTCGGCACCAGCCTAATGTTTGGAAGAAGACTATCCAATTTGCGTAATAGGTGTACTAATCCTAAACCAAGGAGTACTCGCAACCTGAGAGAAGGTAAAAGGAAAAAACAACTGAATAGTCATATCTGTTTCCTCCAGAACCTGAAACCATCCTCGAATAAATTCCTTCGAGTTCGTATATAACCATACGATGGTTTTGTCTAATGGAAGTGGACGTTCGTAGTAATACGGGGTGTCCTGGAGAAAAGGGTAAAAGTAGAAGTGGCAATGAGGTTTGCAACTCTGACAATCCAAAAGCCAGTGTTTAAGAAGGTTCGGTCAACTTGGTCACTGCGTCATAGTCTAGGGTCGGGTCAATGGTCGCTGCCAAAGAGAGAGAGAGAGAAAAGAAACACTCAGCGTGCACTCTAACCTAGATCAGAATGGTTACCAATTTATCTAATCTGGAAACCTCCCACTGTACCGTCAAATTCTCCTCCAAACCTAAAAGAAAAATTAGTCGGGATCACCCGAGGAGTAAACCAACTCATCAGTGGGAATCGGGATCCAACTATCATCGCATGATAACGTGACGGAATCCGCTCACGCTATCACACTTCAGAAGGTATGCGCATATCTGGCAAGTTTCAGTTTCTTTAGAAACTCCTGATGTGATTTCTGCTCCATGCTCTTATGACCTTGACTTTGGTCAACATATCATAAGTCACATGTCAAGTTCTACCCGTCATTCTCCAGGTTAATTTGAGCCCACCCGTACATACCCTTGACTTTGGCCAAAATAGTAGTACGACTGCCCCAAACCAACGCATCTATCTATGCTGCATATGAATACCCAATAGCTACCAATCACTGTGCCTTGACTTTGGCCAACATACACAGCTTGAATACTATTGACCACCCATATGAAACGACGGAGGGCTACGAATGGTTTCTGGCGAAAACCTTTAACGTAATGAACTTGATATCGTTGAAGGAACGGATAGCTTTTTAGAAAAATATAGTGACGAAAACATTTGCTAAAGAGGTCACTCCCGGTGAAGGGATCTCGGCTCTTTCCCCGTAGAATGAGGTGCATGATATTCCAACTGAATACCACGATGCAAAGCAAAGGTAATCGGCTATAGTGAAGTTATTGTCCTGACGCAAACTTTTTGTCCAAGGGGTCACTCCCGGTGAAGGGATCTCGGCCCTTGTCTCGTCGACTGAGGAGCAGGATATTCCAACTGAATACCACGATGCAAAACAAAAGAGAACGTCCTTGCAATAACAGCTTTTTTTGAAAAGTGTTCCAACAACATCAGATTAGGTTTATTTTAACTTGCATTGATCCGAATCAACGCAGTCCCATCAATTGATCACACCACAAAGAACGAAAATATATTGATGTACGTATATGCCATCCGCATTCGCCACTGGGTCCCGTCATTACCCGTTAGGTTAGCTAACTAACGACAGAGCGGGGACTGGACTAGCGCGGATGCAAAACATATACAACATCTACTAAAATATATCAATATATAATTTTCGCTCATGGCGTGATAAAATGCAACATCACAGAAATGTACAGCATCACAGAACAATACAGATATCTGGGATCCCCGGGTTTTACAGAGCCACTACTGAAACCCGACGTTCCCCTGATCGTATGGATAGCCTGTGCAATGAAATCCTAGACCCCTACGGGCGCGGCAAGTTACCCGCCAAAACCTGAAGCGAGGCAGCCCCCTTCAGCAACGTGAATGGACCACCCAGCATTTCACGGAATCCGGTAACTTGGGCACCCCTCCTGGGTCAACCTGTACCCCCTACGAGTGCGGCGAATAGCCTGCCAATTCTAGAGTGAATCCCCCTCCGTCTCAATGCCATGAGATGCGGGCCCGTTGCCCTCTAGAACCCGGCTATCCGTGCACCCCTCCGCGGGGTAATCCTAGTACAGAAAGTAAAATATACATACAACGGGTACATCGACCGCAACCTGGTCGTGCCCCAAAATAATAATACAAACAGGCAGTGACGGCAGTCCACATGTCGGACGCTCGCCCCGCAATATCAAATGTATATAATACAACAAAACTGTACTACCACTGCAACCAGGCTATCCCCCACGACCAATCCGCAACATCACAGCAATACACAGAACATCAACGTGAAGGTCACGTTCGCAAATCCGTCTAACCGGGCTATAGCAGTTAGACAGGATTTACCGATCAAGTGACATTCACGGTCGCAGATATAATGTAAATACTGTGAACTAATGTGTTTAATATTTTCGATCGATCAAATTTTACCAAGTGGGCCCCAAGCTTTACTGTAGCACTCAAAGAAATTCTGGGCCCAAAAATAATATTCCAAAACCCCTATTTTCCCTGTAAAAAGATTACTGTGCAAAAATGGTGAATTGAAGACACTGAACTGCGGCGGAACCGCGGCCCGAAGGGGGGTTTGGCCGCGGTTCCGCGGTCATCCTACTGTATCAGTTCACCAAATTTTCACAGATTGCTAATATGTCCATGCACAGTATTCTGCAACACCCTGAAAAAATTTTCGAGCCAGAAAAAAATCGACAGAAAACTGATGCAAAGAAAACGCGGGTTTTTGGAATTTTGTTCGATCGAAAGTATAAACACAATAGACAAAGCTAGACTATGTTAATGGCGAGGCTCTGATACCACTGTAAGTGCACGGCGGCTCCCCGTCCGTCAATCCGACGCCGGAATGCGGAAGCGGTGATTATGCTAAACTTTAACTTTTCAAACCGGCACCACCGCGCACTATCAACCCGGATCGGGCCATTAATCTAGTCCTAGCAAACTAGAGAAGGGGGGAGAGATATACCGAGTGATTCGTGTCCTCCGGTCTTCTCGTCGTCGTCCCGATCTCCCGCGGAATGTCCGGTCTCCACCTCCTCGTCGGAAGGGCACCACGTCGCCGGCTTCTTTTACGGGCTCCCACCTCTATACCGAGGCAACTCGGGCACGAAGTTGGCGAGTCGACGTGTCCAAGATTTGCTGTAGAATATAGTGTAGTGCCATGTCTCATTTTGGGGTTTATGGAGGTTGCCATTTGGTGGAAGAAAATGAACTATACTTTGGAGGTGGAACTATGGGATTTTCTGAAGCTAAAAGACCAAAAATCCCCTCACAAAATATTGGGACAGACCCTCTCATGGCATGGCCGGCCCATGCACCATGGTGAAGAGAGGAGAGTGAGAGGATGAGGGAGTGTGTATCAAAATATGAGAGAAGCCACACCATAATGCAAGTGAGTGGAATGGTATGTGATCATGCAAGAAAGAGAAAAGCTCATCATGATGAATAATCATCACACAAAACCAACACTCCAAATCAACCATCATCAACAACCATGATCATACCAAAAGTCAAGCCATGATGGATCAATCAAGTCAATAGATGGTGCACCCATCATGAAAACCATCATGATACAAAAGTATGCAAAGACAACCCTCCAAATAGCTAATTTGCACAAATGCAAATAAGCCCTCCTCCACCAATCTTCGGCCAATGAAAGATACAAAGAAATATGGCCGAAACGGAAAGCAAACTGGCAACTCCAGAAAACTGGTCCTGTAATAAATTACAGGAAAACCCCGATACTGTGTATACACACCCGCATCTGTATTCCGACTGAATACAAATGCAATGAGACAAAATCTATACTGTATTATACCAGAATCCGGCTTAAACCAAAACCGGCTGGTATGATCCATCCGATCCTGATCCGTGCAATACCGCACATGTCTGATCGAACCCTGCCATATCTCCATACGGCCTCTACAGCGTTTCGCCCGAAAACTTGAGCAACTGAATATGGGGGACTCTAAAGACTCGTCAATACTATGGCTGTGGATTTAACCACTAGCACGTCAGAGGTATTAGCCATACGTGACGGGCTACCAGCTATTGACCAAAAGGGACGTCGATGAGCGAACTCATCCTGACACCCTACTGAGCCTGTCAGTGACAATATCCGTACAGTCCGGTCCGTTCGTCTATGAGCATCGCATGGCGGGCCTAGGGGGTTGGTAAAAGTCAGACCCCCAAAAGCGGTACAAGTCGTGTCAGAGATCAGCCCAGAACACCCTGAGATACTACTGGAATACCTACCACTAAATCTCCTGCCTTGGCCAAGGAGTTTTCATGTTCCGGCTCTCCTAGACACAGCGCGACCTCACCCCAAATACCGGGAGAGACGAACCCCCGAAGATCCGCTCACTGCCTCCATGTGGCTCGGGACTGTACCCAACTAAAACCTGTTTGCACGTCTCCTTTGAGCGTGGTAGGTGTTGGAGATAGTGCCCTCAGAGTCAATTATTGGATCACAGGCACGTGATTGCAATGATTGAGGGAGGACCTATCCCAGTACGACAGTCTTACTCGAGATGATAGTATGCTATCTGGTTTACCTTTATCATCGTGTACTGCTTTAGGTGACCTGACAGGTCGCTATTGCACGTTGATAGAGCCCCTAGGATTCTTGCTTGACTGCCGGCAGTATGAGGGCGATCATATAAGTGAGAGCTGGAGTCTATAAGCACATCCTTAAAAGGTCCCTAGTCGTGGGAGTTTCGAGACAGGGCATCGATTCTCCAGAGTAGACTAGTGTATACAGTCGAGACCCCGACGAGGGGCGGTGGCCGGTCTCACAAGCCACTGGTGTCAGTTGGTTCACCTAAGATGTATACAGGTGCTCATTGGGTTATGAGTACACCGGACAGGACTCGCCGGGAACATGCTAGTTGGTCTTATACCTGACGTCAGATAGCAGTTCCTAGGTGACATGTGTACAGGTTAGTTCATCGACCTGGGGATCGTCATTTGTCTCGTGTGAGTTCCCACTGTGCTTTGATTACTACCCTACCACGGCTCAAAGGAGTCGTGCAAACAGGTTTTAGTTGGGTACAGTCCCGAGCCACATGGAGGCAGTGAGCGGATCTTCAGGGGTTCGTCTCTTCCGGTATTGGGGGTGAGGTCGCGCTGTGTCTAGGAGAGCCATTACACGAAGTCCTTGGCCAAGGCAGGAGATTTACTGGTAGGTATTCCAGTAGTATCTCAGGGTGTTCTGGGCTACACTCCGACACGACTTGTACCGCTTTTGGGGGTCTGACTTTTTACCAACCCCCTAGGCCCGACATGCGATGCTCATAGACGAACGGACCGGACTGTACGGATATTGTCACTGACAGGCTCAGTAGGGTGTCAGGATGAGTTCGCTCATCGACGTCCCTTTTAGTCAATAGCTGGTGGCCCGTTACGTATTGGCTTATATCTCTGACGTGCTAGTGGTTAAATCCACAACCATAGTATTGACGAGTCTTTAGAGTCCGCCACACATTCAGTTACTCAAGCTTTCGGGCGAAACGCTGTAGAGGCCGTATGGAGATATGGCAGGGTCCGATCAGATACGTACGGTATTGCACGGATCAGGATCGGACGGTTTGTACTAGAGGCCGTATAGATATATGGCAGGGTTCGATCAGATACGTGCGGTATTGCACGGATCATGATCGAACGGATAATACTAGCCGGTTTTGGTTTAAGCCGGATCCTAGTATAGTACAGTGTAGTTTTGTCTCATTGCATTTGTATCTGGACGGAATACAGATGCGGGTGTGTATGCACAGTATCGGGGTTTTCCTGTAATTTATTACGGGACCAGTTTTCTGGAGTTGCCAGTTTGCATTCCGTTCCGGCCGGTTTTCGTTTGTTCTTTCCCGGCCGGACTTTTCCGATGGAGGGTGTTATTTGCAAGTTTTCAAATAACACATTATGGAGGGGTTTCTTGCAAATGTATTAATTATGAAAACATCTTTTGATACCATTCTTTTCTATCATCATCACTTGCTTTTTGGTGATTTGAGGTGATTAAAGGTTGATGTGAATTTGTTATGATGATGTTTAGGATATGGTCACCTCTTACCTTTTACTACACTCACCTCCCTCTTGCATTTGGTATTCCTTCCTCCACCATTCTCATTTTTGATATGGTTGATGATATTTGAGAGAAAAAAAAGATGAGAGCTTCATTTTTGAGAGTGTAGCATTTTGATCTCTTTTCATGTTAAGAAAAATGCAAGCACCATTTTTCTTATCTTGATTCCTCCATCATCTTCAAAGGCAACAAAACCCCAAATGAGACATAGCCTCAACCCTACACATTCTACAGCAAATCTTGGACGCGTCGGCCAGCCAACTTCGTGCACGAGTTGCCTCGGTATTGAGGTGGGAGCCCGTAAAAGATACAGACGATGTGGTGCCCTTCCGGCAAGGAGGCGACGACCGGAGTTTCCGCGGGAGATCGGGACGATGACGAGAAGACCGAAGGACTCGGATCACTCGGTAGATCTCTAACCCGTCTTGTAGTTAGCTAGGACAAGTTTAATGGCCCGATCCGGGGTTTAGTGCGCGGTGGTGCCGGTTTGCTAAGTTCGCAAAATTAAAGTTTATCACCGCTTCCGCATTTGGCCGTCGGATTGACGGCCGGGGCGCCGCCGTGCACTTACAGTGGTATCAGAGCCTCGCCATTAATTTCGTCTAGTTTGGTTTAATGTGTTTTGCTTTTCCGATCGACTAAAATTCCAAAATCTACATTTTTACTAGCGACAGTTTTCTGTTGAAATTTGTTGGTCTCCAAAATTTTTTCAGGTTGTAGAAAACTAATGTACTGGAAATTGTAAGACTACTGGAAAAATTCGACACAGTCAGTCGATCACTCAAGCGCGGAACCGCGGCCAAACCCCCCCTTGGGCCGCGGTTCCGCCGCACATTGGTGTCCTCACTATGTCCAATTTCTCCAGTGGGCTTCTGGGCTAATTTTAGGGGTTTTGGAATATTAATATTGGGCCCAGATTTTCTGTGAGTGCTACAGTATTGCTTGGGGGCCCACTTATTAATTTTTGATCGATCGGATATATTTAAACACATTTTTTCACAGTATTTACATTATATCTGCGACCGTGAATGTCACTTGATCGGTAAATCCTGTCTAACTGCTATAGACCGGTTAGACGGATTTGCGAACGTGACTTTCACGTTGATGTTCTGTGTTTTGCTGTGATGTTGCGGATCGGTCGTGGGGGATAGCCTGGATGCAATGCTAGTACAGTTGTGGTTGTATTATGTACATTTGATATTGCGGGGCGAGCGTCCGACATGTGGGCTGCCGTCACTGCCTGTTTGTATTATTCTTTTGGGGCACGACCTGGTTGCGGTCGATGTACCCGTTGTATGTATATTTTACTTTCTGTACTAGGTTTACCCCGCGCTGGGGTGCACGGATAGCCGGGTTCTGGAGGGCAACAAGCCCGCATCTCATGGCATTGGGACGGAGGGGGCTTCACTCTAGAATTGGCGGGCTATTCGCCGCACTCGTAGGGGGTACAGGTTGACCCAGGAGGGGTGCCCAAGTTACCGGATTCCGTGAAGTGCTGGGTGGTCCATTCACGGTGCTGAAAGGGGGTGCCTCGCTTCAGGTTTTGGCGGGTGACTTGCCGCGCCCGTAGGGGTCTAGGATTTCATTGCACAGGCTATCCACACGACCAGGGGAACGTCGGGTTTCAGTAGTGGCTCTGTGAAACCCGGGGATCCCAGATATCTGTATTGTTCTGTGATGCTGTACATTTCTGTGATGTTGCATTTTTATTCACGCCTTGAGCGAAATATAATATATTGGTATATATATTAGTAGATGTTGTATATGTTTTTCATCCGCGCTAGTCCAGTCCCCGCTCTGCCGTTAGTTAGCTAACCTAACGGGTGATGACGGGACCTAGTGGCGAATGCGGATGGCATATACGTACGTCAGTATATTTTCGTTCTTTGTGGTGTGATCAATTGATGGGACTGCGTTGATTCGGATCAATGCAAGTTAAAACAAACCTATTCTGATGTTGTTGGAACACTTTTCAAAAGGCTGTTATTGCAAGGACGTTCACTTTTGTTTTGCATCGTGGTATTCATTTGGAATATCCTGCTCCTCAGTCGACGAGGCAAGGGCCGAGATCCCTTCACCGGGAGTGACCCCTTGGACAGAAGTTTGCGTCAGGGCACTAACTTCACTATAGCCGATTACTTTTGCTTTGCATCGTGGTATTCAGTTGGAATATCCTGCACCTCATTCTATGGGGAAAGAGCCGAGATCCCTTCACCGGGAGTGACCTCTTTAGCAAAGGTTTTCGTAACTATATTTTCAAAAGCTATCAGTTCCTTCAACGATATCAAGTTCATTACGTTAAAGGTTTTCGCCAGAAACCATTCGTAGCCCTCCGTCATTTCATATGGATAGTCAATAGTATTCAAGCTGTGTTTGTTGGCCATAGTCAAGGCACAGTGTTTGGTAGCTATTGGGTGTTCATATGTAGCATAGATAGATGCGTTGGTTTGGGACAGTCGTATAGCCTTGTTGGCCCTAGTCAAGGGCTTGTACGGGTGGATTCAAATTAACCTGGACAATGACGGGTAGAACTTGACATGTGACTTATGATTTGTTGGCCTTAGTCAAGGTCATAAGAGCATGGGGTAAAAATCACATCGGGAGTTTCAAAAGAACTGAAACTTGCCAGATATGCGCATACCTTCTGGAGTGTGATGACGTGAGCGGATTACGTCACGTTATCATGCGATGAGAGTTGGATCCCGATTCCCACTGATGAGTTGATTTACTCCTCGGGTGACCCCGACTAATTCTTCTTTAAGGTTTGGAGGAGAATTTGAGGTACAGTGGGAGGTTTCCTGATTAGATAAATTGGTAACCATTCTGATCTAGGTTAGAGTGCACGCTGAGTGTTTCTTTTCTCTCTCTCTCTGGCAGCGACCATTGACCCGACCCTAAGACTATGACTCAGTGACCAAGTTGACCGAACCTTCTTAACACTGGCTTTTGGATTGTCAGAGTTGCAGACCTCATTGCCACTCCTACTTTTACCCTTTTCTCCAGGACACCCCGTATTACTACGAACGTCCACTTCCATTGGACAAAACCATCGTATGGTTAGATACGAACTCGAAGGAATTCGAGGATGGTTTCCGGTTCTGGAGAAAACGGATAGGATTATTCAGTTGTCTTTTCCCTTTTACCTTCTCTCAAGTTGTGAGTACTCCTTGGTTTAGGAGATAGTACACTTATTACGCAAATTGGATAGTCTTCTTCCAAACTTTAGGCTGGTGCCGAACAGTGGGGAATGAAGAAAACCAATTAGTCTAAACGATGTGCAGAAGGTATTAAGATTAAGACAAAGCAAGGGATTAATAAGAGGGCAAAGTAAATTGCGACTGATATTCACGACCAAACCAAGTATTTCTTCGCCAATCCTAAATCACCTTTGAATTTCTCCAGGACACTCCGTATCACTACGAAGATCCACAGTTTATTGGATACTCCATCGTATGGTTATATACGAACTCGAAAGGAACTTGTTCCAGTTCGGGGATGGATTCTGGTCCAGGAGAAATAGGAATAAGGTTTATTCGGTTGTCCTTTATCTTCACCTTCTCTCGCATTGCGAGTGCTCCTAGGATTAGGACAGTACACCCATTATGCTTACTGGATAGTCTTCTTCCAAACCATAGGCTGGTGCCGAACGGTAGGGAAGGAAGAAAACCATTTGGCCTAAGGGGTGTGCAGAAGGTAACGACTAAAGACATATAAAGGGATTTTGAGAGGTGGCAAAGAATTATTCGGTTATAGTTGTGAATCTGGATAATGGTAGAGGCATTACTAGGAATACCAGAATACCCCATCGAAACATTTCAATGCTTCAGTTCAACTGTGTATTGTTAAAGAAAACTGATTTCCCGATTAGACACTTGCTCCAGGGTATGTATTTACCAGGTTTGATTCTCACATCTGTATGGTTTTACAGATGATGAGTGGGAGTAAGTTATTGGGAATTGGGTGATCATCCTCATTATATCGGGATTCGTTGAAATCGGTGATATTTGAGGAGATCACCCGGGCTGTTTGCCGGTCGGCAAATATTTGGTTTTGAATATCCGTTGTTATGCACCAATTTCAAATTGATATATCTGTACGTCTATTTTCATAGAGTGAGATATACCTTTTGATATTATGTCGATGACATTTACCTATATCAGTGGATGGTTAGGTAAGGAGCATCAAACAGCGGTGTAATTCTTCTTAACCATAAGTACAGTTTTCAACCTACGACGCACAGTGAAAGAGTTGTTAGACTCAGCGGACTTATACAGAGTATTGTATGTTGTCCAGTGTCCATTACGACAGAGGGGTTGGTCCTCATACTATATTCTGTTTACTTTTAACTTCTCTAGTTCTTAGACATGTGTTTCGTAGAAACACAGGGTCTAAGTTTAGAGGAGTTATAGGTATTTGAATAGAGTAGAGAACCAGGTGTAGCAAGTATCGGGATTCTTCAAAGTGATCGAAGATGTAGATACTTATGTATGGTATTCAGTTGATATTAATGATAAATAGTACTTGCTTCTTTTTCAGGTTACTCATAATTGGAAGCATTCCTAAGTTGAGTAACGCTGATAGGCCTCTCTCCATTTAGTTGACATGCACTGGAGATAGCTGCATGATTTGAATCTGGTTCAATTAAATCAGTGCCTCTGGTTCTATATTGGATATAGTACAGTTCATATCTTAACATTGTTAAGGTACGGGGAGTTGTCCGGCTTATGATTAAAACCAGACTTTGGATAACTCAAGGCACGTTTCTGTAATGGCTGTTTGTGGGTTGACCCAGGCTATGACGAGGGTTAACTTTCTATCATAAGAAAGATCAATAGTGATATTGTTCTTGACTCGCCACAGTTTTAATAAAAATGGATTTTTCAGAAAACAGTAGTGGGAGTATGGTAGAACTGGAAGTGATTCCAGAACCGCAAACGATTACTGAAGATTTGATAAGGAACCTAAAGATTCAATCTGTTTTGACATTCCATTGGCCACTCCGCAGATAAGGTGGGTAACTTCAGGCACCCGAGAGGTACTCCGGTAGCCTCAAGGACGGTGACAGGGAAGTTCTTGTTTACCCACACTTGCCATTGTTGTTGTTCCAGACTGCGAGACCCGGCAGGAGGATGAGTATAGCGTCGTTCTAAAATAGCTTTAGAAGTGCACGTCTATATGACTCTGCCAGAGGGTTGTCGTAGTCAGTGGGAGCAGCGGAAGCATTGGTGGACATCAGGCTTATGTCTATTTATAGACTAAAGCAGATGTAGCGGAGATAGATCATCTATTTCTGATGTGATAGTCATAGGTTTGACTTCATCAGAATAGGGGATGGATCTGTTGAGTAGGTAGTAGGGTGTGATATCCGGGTTTTGGATGACATACACGTAGTAGGAAGTGATATTCCTATACTACGATCGGTTATATTTTGGTCGTCACACAGTGGTTTCTCCACATGGGACTTGGACATTATATCAGACATACTGGTTACTAGATCTATGGTTTTAGATCTAGATTTGGGTGGTTTCCCAATCAGGGTACTTTGACAGCATTCTAAGAGTATTTAGAATGGACGACTCCTGGCATGGTAGTGTACCTGCAGGTAATGGAGTCACCCTCTCTAAAGGTGTCTTATAGACTAAAGTAGAGAGGGATGTGCATGATTGGCAGATCACTTGCTTAGGCAATTGAGTCAATCATGAGATATCAAGTACCACACCAGATGTTGTTCTTGCACTAGATGCAATAAGTTGATATTGATCCAATCCTGGAGGAACAGTCGGAAGCAGTTTTAGAACATAAGTGAATGTTCTAGGGATATGCTAACGGCTGCCTCCTTTAGGAGACGGTTATCACTCCAGGCTTCCAAGGTGACATGGACGACAAGGAGGTTGTCAGAGTTATAGTTTTCCTTCTGACGAGGGGCAGTATTCTGGACAGGTGATCCAGGCAGATACTGAGGGAGGCATGGCGCAGGATACTGATTAAGTTCAGTTGACGATACAGTCTAAGAAGTTTGGATTTGGAGTTCATTTATGAGCTAGGTCTCATCAGACATCCAGACATTCTAAGACAGGTATTGCTCATTTCGGGAGATGGCATTCTCCGCGAACTTGAGATTTAAAGAGACATAGAAAGAAACATCTATGCGGATCCTCTCACTGAGGCTTTTCCTCAAACGCAATAGTTTCGCAAACAGGCTTTGTGCGACTGACTAGTAGAGGAGTTGGGTGTTCGGTATCACACGGGCTGTGAGTATGCGACATCGCAATAATTAGCCTTGAGTGCAAGTGGGAGATTGTTGGAGATAGTGCCCTCGGAGTCAATTATTGGATCACAGGCACGTGATTGCAATGATTGAGGGAGGACCTATCCCGGTACGACAGTCTTACTCGAGATGATAGTATGCTATCTGGTTTACCTTTATCATCGTGTACTGCTTTAGGTAACCTGACAGGTCGCTATTGCACGTTGATAGAGCCCCTAGGATTCTTGCTTGACTGCCGGCAGTATGAGGGCGATCATATAAGTGAGAGCTGGAGTCTATAAGCACATCCTTAAAAGGTCCCTAGTCGTGGGAGTTTCGAGACAGGGCATCGATTCTCCAGAGTAGACTAGTGTATACAGTCGAGACCCCGACGAGGGGCGGTGGCCGGTCTCACAAGCCACTGGTGTCAGTTGGTTCACCTAAGATGTATACAGGTGCTCATTGGGTTATGAGTACACCGGACAGGACTCGCCGGGAACATGCTAGTTAGTCTTATACCTGACGTCAGATAGCAGTTCCCAGGTGACATGTGTACAGGTTAGTTCATCGACCTGGGGATCGTCATTTGTCTCGTGTGAGTTCCCACTATGCTTTGATTACTACCCTACCACGGCTCAAAGGAGTTGTGCAAACAGGTTTTAGTTGGGTACAGTCCCGAGCCACATGGAGACAGTGAGCGGATCTTCAGGGGTTCGTCTCTCCCGGTATTGGGGGTGAGGTCGCGCTGTGTCTAGGAGAGCCATTACACGAAGTCCTTGGCCAAGGCATGAGATTTACTGGTAGGTATTCCAGTAGTATCTCAGGGTGTTCTGGGCTACACTCCGACACGACTTGTACCGCTTTTGGGGGTCTGACTTTTTACCAATCCCCTAGGCCCGACATGCGATGCTCATAGACGAACGGACCGGACTGTACGGATATTGTCACTGACAGGCTCAGTAGGGTGTCAGGATGAGTTCGCTCATCGACGTCCCTTTTAGTCAATAGCTGGTGGCCCGTTACGTATTGGCTTATACCTCTGACGTGCTAGTGGTTAAATCCACAACCATTGTATTGACGAGTCTTTAGAGTCCGCCACACATTCAGTTACTCAAGCTTTCGGGCGAAACGCTGTAGAGGCCGTATGGAGATATGGCAGGGTCCGATCAGATACGTGCGGTATTGCACGGATCAGGATCGGACGGTTTGTACTAGAGGCCGTATAGACGGATAATACTAGCCGGTTTTGGTTTAAGCCGGATCCTAGTATAGTACAGTGTAGTTTTGTCTCATTGCATTTGTATCTGGACGGAATACAGATGCGGGTGTGTATGCACAGTATCGGGGTTTTCCTGTAATTTATTACAGGACCAGTTTTCTGGAGTTGCCAGTTTGCATTCCGTTCCGGCCGGTTTTCGTTTGTTCTTTCCCGGCCGGACTTTTCCGATGGAGGGTGTTATTTGCAAGTTTGCAAATAACACATTATGGAGGGGTTTCTTGCAAATGTATTAATTATGAAAGTATCTTTTGATACCATTCTTTTCTATCATCATCACTTGCTTTTTGGTGATTTGAGGTGATTAGAGGTTGATGTGAATTTGTTATGATGATGTTTAGGATATGGTCACCTCTTACCTTTTACTACACTCACCTCCCTCTTGCATTTGGTATTCCTTTCTCCACCATTCTCATTTTTGATATGGTTGATGATATTTGAGAGAAAAAAAAGATGAGAGCTTCATTTTTGCATTTTGATCTCTTTTCATGTTAAGAAAAATGCAAGCACCATTTTTCTTATCTTGATTCCTCCATCATCTTCAAAGGCAACAAAACCCCAAATGAGACATAGCCTCAACCCTACACATTCTACAGCAAATCTTGGACGCGTCGGCCAGTCAACTTCGCGCCCGAGTTGCCTCGGTATTGAGGTGGGAGCCCGTAAAAGATACAGACGATGTGGTGCCCTTCCGGCAAGGAGGCGACGACCGGAGTTTCCGCGGGAGATCGGGACGATGACGAGAAGACCGGAGGACTCGGATCACTCGGTAGATCTCTAACCCGTCTTGTAGTTAGCTAGGACAAGTTTAATGGCCCGATCCGGGGTTTAGTGCGTGGTGGTGCCGGTTTGCTAAGTTCGCAAAATTAAAGTTTATCACCGCTTCAGCATTTGGCCGTCGGATTGACGGCCGGGGCGCCGCCGTGCACTTACAGTAGGGTAGTAATCAAAGTACAGTGGGAACTCACACGAGACAAATGACGATCCTCAGGTCGATGAACTAACCTGTACACATGTCACCAGGGAACTGCTATCTGACGTCAGGTATAAGACCAACTAGCATGTTTCCGGCGAGTCCTGTCCGGTGTACTCATAACCCAATGAGCACCTGTATACATTTTCGGTGAACCAACTGACACCAGTGGCTTGTGAGACCGGCCACCGCCCCTCGTCGGGGTCTCGACTGTATACACTAGTCTACTCTGGAGTATCGATACCCTATCTCGAAACTCCCACGACTAAGGACCTTTTAAGGATGTGCTTATAGACCACCAGCTCTCACGTATATGATCGCCCTCATACTGCTGGTAGTCAAGCAAGAATCCTATGGGCTCTATCAACGTGTAATGGCGACCTGTCAGGTCACCTAAAGCAGTACACGATGATAAAGATAAACCAGATAGCATACTATCATCTTGAGTAAGACTGTCCTACCGGAATAGGTCCTCCCTCAATCATTGCAATCATGTGCCTGTGATCCAATAATTGACTCTGAGGGCACTATCTCCAACAGGTACCTGGATCTTCAGGGTGATCGCACGCCATGTGGACGTAGATCAGAAGGCCAACTTTTGTTTTTGTGGAGTTTTGTGTTCCCACAGACGGCGACAACTGATGGAGCTCCTTTTCTGGTCTCCTTCAGATGTTGTCTTCCGTCGATCTCCTGGTGGATCTTGGAGGTGATCTCCTGTTGCGTGTGGGTCTCAATGGGTTTTGAGGAGATTAGTGATTTGAGGAGTTTAGCGCCGAGTACCTGCAAAGAAGTCCCGGGGTGGTTTGGTACCAACGAGTACCCTCCGACGATCAAATTAGTATGAGATCCGAGCAGAGTAACGGCTAAGTGGAATAAAGAATGGCTTCCTTGACCCCTCTGTGATGGGGGTTTATATAGCGGCAGCACGCAGCAGCAGGCGCGAGAATCTCGCCGGCAGTTATGCTCCCGACATCACGCCCGCATAAAGAGCGGAACGCCCATTAATGGGGATCGTGATGACGTGGAACGTAGGACGTTGCTGGCGGAGAATCTGCGCGTGGCGAGATTTGCGGGGCGGCGGTTACGCCTGTGGGTGGTGGAGTTGGTCGGTCGGAGGAACCGAGGAAGACGGCCTCGGCTGGGGAGCTCGGAGACGAGCAAGAGAGCCGAGGAGTCTTGGTCCTGTAGCAGCTCGGGGCGAGTTGAGGGGCCGAGGAGGCCAATTTGCAGGGGGCCCTGAGGAGGGCCAGCTTGTGCTTGCAGGTCGAATACAAGGGTGGCCTGATCGGCCTCTATGGGCCCTTTCTTCTGGATCTTGGGACATGTCATCTGCCACGTGTCCTGATCTTGAAGATCGTCAATATTGAGCATCATCACTTACGTAGAAATCTTTATAGGATTGCTAATAGAAGGTCAACCTTCAATAACACAAGCATATTCCTATACCCAAATCATTCATATGCTGTAATTCATAGAAGACTGTAGGCAATGGCACTAGGCACTAACAAGAGTTTACGCTCGCCGCAAATTATGTTTTTCTTTGTCAATCAAAGATAGAAGCAAGATTGTGATCCTAACTTTACATCAGCGGTCCCACTTATCGACAGTGGATTGAGCAGCTAAGTAAGCATCGGCTTATGACTTTCTTGGTTCAAATGTCAAAAGCATATACTACTACTGGCCATTGACGTTCTAGTTCTCCTTTCAAGCCCTACTTGTTTCCATGGAAACATGATCTCTTATTGGATAAGACGGGATTAGATGCATATTTTGATTCTTGAGAGCCATCTCTCTGCTAAACACTATCCATACCAACAGGAACAAAAGTTCTCTTTCCTCGAGCGCTATTCACAGCATAAGGTAACATGATCATCGTAAAATCAATCAAATGAGTACAAATTAGATCAATTCAATATAGCTACAAACAAAAAGTACCAAATTGAGTATATTTCTACATTTAAAAGAAGAAGAAGAAGAAAAAGCTTGCAAGCATAACAGCAATGATTTAAACAAAGAAAAAGGGAGATAATCAGACTAATTGAGATCAAGATCAAACATTTCGCTGCAAACCCTAGAAGTAGTCCCTAGAAAGAACTTGCCGAGTTGGATCACTCTAGAAGCTTCCAGAAGCGGCGATGGCGGTGGATGGGCAGCTTGAAGACGATGGCTGAGAATCGCTAGGGTTTAAAATGAGACGAAAGAACCGAGTGTTAACGGGTCGAATGATGTTCTCTGTTAGTGGATGTTTAAAAAATCCCAAACCCGCTATAAGAAATGCGAGATCCGAACCCGATAGTTTCAAGCAGGCCTGACTAGAGATGGGCATATTTGTTCCCAAAAGTAAATTACTCCAACTCGGGTGTTTTTTTCGCTAAAATATCTTAAATGTTTTTATTACGGTAAAAATACCTTAAACCGTTACTTTAAACGAATTTTATTCCCTAAATTACTCTTAAAATAGCGGGTAAAGTATAATAAAATACTTTAAAGTGTTTTAGTGAAAAGAACAGGATAGTCAAAGGTATTTTAGCGGTAACTAACCATTGTTTCCAAGTACTGTTACCCATACGAGATCCCTTTTATTGAATTTGAAGAAGTTTCTTCTAGAGATTAATGTATAAATGTTCTAAAGACGAAGAGAAAATGTTCCTATGACATGAATATCTCGATCTTTTTTTAAAAAACATTCTTAGACCTTTTAGCGAGATATTCTTACATGCTTAGGCCTGGTTTGGCAATGAGATTTCTGAAACCTTGGTTTTTTTTAAGTTAAAACGTAACTGTAACTTGCATCTATGCAAACCATGATTACATAAAAATTGGATGTTGCGAAGTTAGGGTCATTTAGTAGCATAATCTTAAAACTAATGTTTTCATGTTGATGATGCTCAATATTGGCGATCTTCAGGATCAGGACACGTGGCAGATGACGTGTCCCAAGACTCGGAAGCAAGGGCCCACAGTGGCCGACCAGGGCGCCCGTACCCGACCTACAAGTACAAGCTGGCCCTCCTCGGGGCCCCCTGCAAATCGGCCTCCTCGGCCCCTCAGCTCTCCCCGAGCTGCCGCAAGTCCAAGACTCCTCGGCCTCCTCGATCGTCCCCGAGCCCCCCGGCGGAGGCCGTCTTCCTCGGCCCTCCGACCAACTCCACCACTCACAGGCGTAACCGCCGCTCCGCGAATCTCGCCATGCGCGGATTCCACGCCAGCAACATCCCACGTTCCACGCCATAACGATCCCCATTAATGGGCAATCCGCTCTCTACGCGGGCATGACGTCGGGAGCTTAACTGCCGGTGAGATTTACGCGCCTGCTGCGTGCCACCACCGCCATATAAACCCCCATCACAGAGGGGTCAAGGGAGCCATTCTTTACTCTTCCAAGTCGTTACTCTGCTCGGATCTCATCACTAACTTGATCGTCGGAGAGTCCTTGGTGGTACCAAACCACCCCGGGATTTCTTTGCAGGTACTCGGCATTAAACTCCTCGTACCACCTCTTCCACCAAAACCCATTGACACCCACACGCAACAGAGGATAACCTTCAAGATCCACAGGGAGATCAATGGAAGACAATATCCGACGGAGACCCGAAAAGGACCTCCATCAGTTGGCGCCGTCTATGGGAAAATAGCTCCACAAAACACAAAGCTGGCATTCCGATCTCCGCCCACATGGCAAGCAACCATCCTGAAGATCTCGGTACCAACCGCCGCCTTCCACTCACCGAAGGCGGGGATGAGCCTCCTCCAATGACCATCATCAACGCCCTCACAGGCCGGATAGATCGGCTACAATCCCTCGTGGAGGCCCTCGTCCGCGTCTAAACAGCCTGGCCTGGCCCCAGATCGCCGCTCCACCGCCTCCAGAAGGCTCTGCCCCTATCTGGACGGCTGACCGCCAGCAGGCAACGACCCCTGGCCACCGATCTTTCGAGCCGGTGCTCCCTGAGGCCCGCTGGGCGCCCCACGGGTCCACACCAAGATCCGCCGCCAGAACGCCTCGCCTCTAGCCTCCACGCGACCTTTATCCCCCTGAGGAGGTGTCAGTCACCTCGCCTATCCACAGGCATGGTCGACGCCACCACCCTCGACGGGGCCACACAGAAAGGGTTCACCTCGACAGCTCGAGGGCCACCTCGCTCAAGGATCTGAGGCACCTCATCGAAGGGAACCGGGGCCGCTCCCAGACGCAGGTCACCCGCAGCGGAGGCCAGGGATCCCAAGGCGCCGATTCCTTGGGATACCACGATCGGCTCGACGCCCTCAAGAAGAAAATCGAGGGCATGCGCCGGGAGGCTCACCTCTCGAGCGACTGGGCTAAGTACGCCTCCGACTCGCTCACAAAGCCGTTCACCGAGGAATAGCTCGCCGTCCACGTCTCCTCATGCAACAAGCCCCCAAAGGTCTCACCATTCGACGGGAAGGCCGACCCGAAGGACCATTTGGACGCTTTCACCGCAGGGATGAGCTTCCAGGACCACTCCGACACCGCCCAGTGCAGGGCCTTCCCGGCCACCCTTATCCGCCCAGGTCGGGATTGTTCCGGGGGCTCGAGCCTCGCTCGATTTCGACCTTCGACGAGCTGGCTACTCAGTTCCTCGACCATTTTGTTGGGAACCGTCGACAGAAGCGCACGGTCGACTACCACGGTTAAGAGTGGGGATAAGGAAACGTTCAAGGCTTACATTACCCGTTTCTACAACGCCCTTCTCGAGGTGCCCGAGCACCGGGACGAGACCGTCATCATGGCGCTTAGATCTGGTCTGAGGCATAAGGAATGGTTACGCTCCTTCGCGTTGGCACAACCTAAGACAATGGCCGAGGTCAAGGCGTGGACCGAGCGCGAGGTTCAGCTGGAATCCGAGGTGAACGCTAACCTCCCCCGAGCAGAACGATCCGACCAAAAGAAGAGGGCTCGAGAGGAGAGGACGGAGCGTCAACAGCCCTACCACCCGAAGTTCCAGGAGTATACACCCTTCAACGTCTCCCTCGCAGTATTGCTGGAGGAGGCCCAGAACGAGGGGTTCTTCAAGTTCCCTCCGATCCTGCGTCAGTCCGCAAAGCGAACCCGGGGCCCCTACTGCGCTTTCCACCGAGTACTGGGCCACGCCACGGAGGATTGCAAGCAGCTAAGGGACTACATCGAAGAGCTCATCCGATCTGGGCACCTCGCCGCGTACTTGAGGGACAAACGGCAGGCCGACCGCGAGCAAGAGCAGCATCGCCCTCCCGCCAACCTGACCATCGGTCAGATCATGCTCGTTTCAGCGGACGGCCAGCCCGGAACTCAGGGAGCCCCGTACCCTATGCCAAGCACGGGGGCCAACAGCCCTTCAGGGAGCTCGGGCCGGGCCAATAAAGTCTTCTACTGGCCTGTACTTTTCTTTTAGAGCAATGTAAACTTTTCCTAGGATCTATTGTTAATTTAATAAAGATCAATAGAGTATTGCGAAAAAGAAAGAAAAACCTTGTTTATTCAAAAGGTATTATGGGCTCCTCAGCCATACAGGCAAAAAGAAAAAGAAATTACAACAGTGGGGGAAGGGGGTGCAGCGAGCACTGCTCGTGGTACTCGGTAAAGATCTCCGCCAGCCGGGGCCTCGCGATGTCCAGCCTCTGTCCCCGGTTACCCCCGCGTGCGTCGATCCCAAGCCTCAGCTCGTAACATTCACGGACAAGCGCCTCTGAGCGGGCCAGTAGGTTGGCGGAGATCAGGCCGAAGCGCCTCAGAGACCGCAGCTTGCCCATGGCCTCATCATAGAGCTGCTCGGACAGGGGGTTGTAAAGCCCCAGCGACGCCCTCCAGATGGAGTACATCAGCAGCTGCAGCAGGGAGGAGCGTCGGGGGAGCAGGCGGCCGAAATGGTCCTCAATGCTCCCGTAGACCAGCTGCACCGTGTCCTCGGTGCAGTTCCGGTCGAAAAGGTACATGTCTTCGAAGTGGATGATGTCGGGGATGGTAAACGGGAAGTCTTGCATTTTCGACGACCTGTTTATGATGGATGGAAGGACCAGTACTCCTTCAGCCTTATATAGCCCACTGCGCAGCCCAACAGTCGCCTGCTTTCACCTAAACGGTCGCTGCCACGCGGCGGTCATCAAGCCTTCTCTGATGGACTCGAAGCGACGCACCCCTAGCACTTCGCCTCCCTCCGCATTCAATGCACATGCTACGCGTGCTGTTGCCGCGACCTGTTAGTGTTTATGCCCTAGAGGCCATTACTGTATTATACTAGTTTGTATATTACTTAATGGAAGCTTGGGATATTCACAGTTGTATTGACAGTCTTGCTAAAAATGGTAGTATGCTACTTGGTTTGTGTCTACTTTAATATGTGCATATGTTTCTTGTAACGTATCGCTTATACATATTAGTAGAGCCCTTAGGATCTTTGCTTGATTACCAGCGTTGTGATGGCAGTAACACTAGTGGGGGCTGGGTAGTCTATAAGCAACATTCTATACAGGTCCCTAGTCGTAGGATTATCGAGACAGGGCATCGATACTCTGGAGTAGACTAGTATGTACGCTTCTCATCCCAGTTGGGGAGATGGTCTGTCCCACAGCCATCAGTACGTCGTACTGGAGATAGTATACAGGTGCTCATTGGGTTACGGGTACACCGGACAGGACTCGCAGGGAACTGTTGGTTGGTATTATACCCGTCGTCAGTTAACAGTTCCCAGGTGACATGAGTACAGCATAGTCCGCAGACTTGACACTGCTACTTCGCCTCGAGTGTGTCCCACCGTTCTTAGATTGCTACCCTACCACGGCTCAAAGGAGTCGTGCAAACAGGTAGCAGGTTGGTGCAGTCCCGAGCACTTGGAGGCAGTGGCGGTTAGACAGGATTCGTCTCTCCCGGTATTGGGAGTTGATATCGCGCTGTGTCAGAGAGCCATTACGCAAAGTCCCTGACCAGGGCAAGCGAGATTTACTGGTAGGTTCCAGTAGTTTCTCAAGGTGTAATGGGCTACGCTCCGACACGACTTATACCGCTATTAGGGGACCGACGCTTGCCTCCCCCTAGGCCCGATATGCGATAGTCTTAGACGAACAGACCGGACTGTACGGAGATTGTCACATCAGGCTCAGTAGGAGTTCGGATGGGTTTCCTCATCGGCCTTCTTATCGACATCTACCTGGGGACCGTTACGTACAGCTAGTGCCGCTTGCGGTCTGTGGTTAAACCCACTGCCAGCGTAGTATCGAGTCTTTAGAGTCCCACGCAGAGAGTTTCCCTGCTTCGGGCAAAACGATATAGAGGTCGTATGGTTTTACGACAGGGTTCGGGCGCATACGTGTTTTTACGCACGTACGATATTCGGACAGTTTTTACTAGTCGGCTTTGGTTTAAGCAAGATTCTAGTATCGGATTATTGGATTTGTACAGTCTAAAGTTTTTCCGTGTTTTCACGGATAGGAGGGGCGTTCTTGTAATTTGTCAGGAAGCTTCTGGAAGGATGATGACTTGGAGGGTAAGGTGGCATTTGCATTTATTGGATTAATAAGTCAGGAGAGTGAATCATCCATGGAGTTAATGTTGCATTAATGTTTTAGATGACTCATGAGATGAATCACTCTTTGAATTAATGAAGCATGATGACACATATTTATTTGTTATTCATTTTAATAAAATCATATGCTTCATATATTCAAATGATATCATTCATCCAAAAGGATTCTTATTCTCACCTTCTCTCTCCTCAAGCTCTCTCTCTCTTCAAACCCTAACCCTAACCTCTCATGTGTTGAGATCAAGGGTTAGCTAGACTAATACATCCATAATCCAACTCTATATCACCTAGGCTGCTTAGATTAGCACTTTGAGAAACCTAGTTACCTCAAGTTAGAGGTCAAGCTTGGAGTAGGAGCTCTCGGGTGGATCGTCTTTGACTTGAGGAGGCCGTTGAGGTGCCGGCGTTCCAAAGAGCCTACGAGGAGTGGAGAACAGCATGAAGACCCGAAGGACAAGTAACGTGAGGTATAACTTCGAATCCGAGTAGTTAAACCTTTCGTAGTTTGCTAGTAATGGTTTAGACACGATCCGTGTGCTCAAGTCCGTGTTACGAAGCTTTGATAATTGTTTTTCATATATTCCGCCTCCCCGCAAGCTCGTGGGGTGCGTGACATGGACTTGCATGACCGTTCCTATTCCCCATGCCTACATCTGGGCGGTCGGGCCACACCTCGTCAAGATTCAACCCAGCAGCCACCCTGCTTTGTCAACCCTGGCGGGTAGCTTCCCTACTGCAACGCCAGGGGTCAGAAAGCCCTCCCAGAGGCAGTCGAGCCCGAGGATCTCTCGCTCGGCTATCCCCAGCGGGCAGCTTCCCTGCCACAACACCGGGATCAAAAAGCCCTCCCAGAGGCAGTCGAGCCCGATGATCCCTCGCTCGGCTATCCTTCAGGACAAAAGCCCTCGCCAAGAGGCACTGGGCAGTAACCCTGCCCGGCCAAGGGTCCTTGGTAGGCTTCTACAGCCCCTCCCGCGCTAAGGACCAAAGTCCTCCCAGAGGCAGTCGAGTCCTTGACCGGCTATCCCCGGCTGGTAGCTTCCTACCACAACCGACAAGGATCAAAGTCCTCGCCAAGAGGTACTGGGCAGTAACCCTGCTCGGTCCCCGTCCTGAAGGATCAAAGCCCTCGCAAGAGGCAATCGAGCAGCTACCCTGCTCAGTCAACTCCGACTGGTAGCTCCCTACCCACGACGCCAGGGATCAAAAGCCCTCACAAGAGGCACCAGAGCGACTACCCCGCTCGTTCATCCCAGGCTGGTAGTCGCCTACCCACGACGCCAGAGGTCAAAGCCCTTGCCAAGAGGCAACCGCGCAGCTTCACTGCCCGGTCATCCTAAGCGGGCTTCTTACAGCCCCTCCAGTGCTAAGGACCGAAGTCCTCCCAGAAGCAGTCGAGTCCTTGCTCGGCTATCCCCGGCTGGTAGCTTCCTACCACAACCAACAGGGATCAAAGCCCTCGCCAGGAGGCAACCGCGCAGCTTCACTGCCCGGTCATCCTTAGTGGGATTCTTACAGCACCCCCCAACGCTAAGGATCGAGGCCCTCGCAAGGGCGACCGAGCAGCTACCCTGCTCGGTCATTCCTGGCGGGTAGCTCCCCTACCACAATGCCAGGGATTAGAAAACCCTTGTGAGAGGCAACTGCGCAGCTACCCTGCCCAGTCACCCCCGCCTGGCGGTCGATGCTCGAAGCCAAAGATGCCCTGTGGCCCGAGGAGGATCCGAGACCCCAGGGAGGGGCGTCAGGTCTGTCCAAGTCTAGACGATCTCCCCTCGACTCCGGGGCCCATGGGGATACTTCCTCGGCAGCGCTTGGCATGCTCGTCGGCTAGTGATTGAAGTCAACTCGACGGACGATCGCCAGACAGACGGCCAGCCTGACATGAAAACACAACGGTACAAGCAGAGATATCTTACGAGCATTCTTCACAAACAGATGGTAGAGCATAATTCGATGGAGCCAAAGAAAATTTTTATTACCACCAAAGGCAAAAGTTTTACAAAGGGTATTCTTTGAGGCTCCCCAGCCTTACAAAATTCAAAAAACAAAGCAAAAGGAAGAAAACGGGGGCTCTACATCTCGGGGCCAGGTACGACCTCGAGATTCTCGACCTCCACCACATGACGCGCGGGGTCCTCGGCGGCTTCCTTGCCAAGAACCTCTTCCCCCTGCTCTTCGGCATCCATGGGGGGGAACTCGGCCCGGAGGTCTCCGTCGGCAAACTCCGGCATCCGGGCCTTAACGGCATCGAGGGTGTCATGCCAAATGCGGGTCGTAGCCATGGCCAAATCATCGTAGAAGTCCTTCGACTTCTTATAGCTCTCCACCGCCCTCAGTTCGGCCGACTTGGCCGCCTCAGCCGCCGCCCCAAGCTCCTTCCGGAGGGCCTTCACCGTCCTCTTCAGGTTGCCGGCAAGCACCTGGGCGTCCTCGAGCTTGACCTCGGCAATCACCGCAGCCTCACGGTGCTGGGCTACCTCCCGCTTCCTGGCCTCCACCTCGCCTTCCAAGGCGGCAACCCTCGCCATCACCGCCTCCAGCTCCCGCTTGGAGCTCTCTTCCAGCGAGGCGAGCGGCCCGCAGCCTCCAGCGCCGGGGCTACCACCTCGGCTTCTATACACAGGGCCAGGGCCATATGCTGGAGAACCTGGAAGACACGAAAAAGATCAGAAAGACGAAGGAGGCACCGAATCTCACAATGAACCAAACACTTACCTGCACGGACTCCTGGGCGATGGACGCCAGCTGAGCCCTGAAGGCCCCCCCGGGAACTCTACCCTCTGCCAAGGTCTTTATTTCGTGCAGGAGGCTATCCGCAACGGACAGCCCCGATGGAACCGCGAACCGGAGGCCCCCTTCCTCTACTATGGTCGGTGAGGACCGGCCCCGGGAAGGCCTCCGGGAGCTTTTCTTGAGCGGCTCTGAGGGAGAGCCGATCTCCTCTTCCGAGGCCGGGTCCTCCTGAATCAGGGCCCGCTTCCGGCCCGATACTCTGCTGGGACTCGGGGCGGGATCTGCCCCCGAGCGCTCGCGAGACACCGCCACTGGAGCAGTAGGAGCCGGGGCGGGCTTTGCGCGAGAATAACCAGCGCCCCCAGCCCTCGTAGCCTACCTCGGCTGGCGCATGGAGGCTTTGAGCGAGACGAAGTCCATGGATCCTGCACGAAACAAATACCCAACCAATCAGCGACACGAGCAAAACACAAGCCTAACTTACCGACGAACTCGACGGGGCTAAGCCCGGTCCAGCTCAAGACCCTCTTGGACAGCAGCACGTCAGGTTAGGGGATGGGCTCCCACGACGCCACTCTCACCGCGGCGGGGTCATCGGACTGGTTCCCCGGCAAACATTTCTCCCTCGACCACTCGGTAGGCACGGGCCAGTCCTCGCCCTCGGGAGGGGAAATGAAGAAAAATTTCTTCTTCCAATCGTGAATAGAAGAGGGCAAGGCCATGACCCTGGTCCCGGCAGCGCACCCCAGCCGCTTCCTGAAAGTGAGATAAACCCATCTCGGGTCGCCCGCTCGACCACCAGGGTGACTCTTGAAGACGAAAGAAGAATCGAGAAGGGAAAGGCTGAAGGGAACCGTCTGTAACTTCAGGCGGATCAAGAACCCGAGGAGGATCCTCCACGAGTTCGGCACTAACTGGCCGGGGGCCAAACCGAAAAAGTTCAGCGTGGCGATGACCTCGGGAGAGAAGAGAAGGCGCATTCCGCCCCAAAAAGCTTCCAAATACAGGGCGATTTCTGTAACAACCGAGTTTAGTTATACCAATTTCTGTTTCCGTATTTGTTTGTCTGTGGTATTTTTATTGATTTATCATGTTTGGATGCGAATGGTAGTTTACTTTTATATTGCATTCGACCCGACCCACTTGCTTGAACTGGTTGATTCATATTTATAGACTGCCCCGGCTCATTAAATAGACTCGTGCATCTAGTATAAACTGCATCTTAAACTTTTATCTGGCACCGCACATTTTACCATGTAACATTTTGGATCACGTAAAATAAATTAAAATTTCATTTCATAGCCTGCATGATACCCCTAACCCCGTGGTAGCATCCGCGCATCTTGTTCTCGTCCCGTTCAGTGAAACGGACGTGTTTGGATGGCTACGCGCACGCACGTGCATCCGTTCTTGGGGGTATGCCTTTTAGTTACCTAATCATTCATTTTAAAATTTGGAAGTCACATATATTTTTCATATTTTAAAACTGGATTTTTAGACCCGACCCGGGCGTGTTTTGGACTAAGTTTGTATTTTCCAAAAATATCAAATTTTATTAGTATTTTAAATATTCTTAACAGTTTATAAAATTTTACAGCTTACAAATCTTTTTATTTTATTTTTAAAAATCTTTTCTTATCAACCTCATAACAATACTCTCTCTCCCCCATTTTTCCCACGAGCCAATCAGATTCCTTCTTTCCCTGCGCCGGGCTCCATCTCCCTTTCACTCAGAATCTCTTTTCCTTTCTCTCTCTCTCTCTCTCCCCGCGGTGTCTCTCTCTCTCTCACCTCACTAAAATCCAACTTTCTTTCTCCTCCCTATTCATCCCATTCTCTCTCTCTCCTCTCGATCTCTCTCTTCTCTCTATCTCTCTCCCTTTCTCTCTCTGCCTCCCTATCTCTCTCTCTCTTTTTCTCTCTCAGTCTCTCTCTCCCCCTCTAATTTTTATATTTCCTTTCATTATTTACGTACTCTCTCTCTCCTCTCTCTTCTTCCTCTCCTTCTTTATTTCCTTCCCTCCGAAGCCTCACGCCCCTACCTCGCCTCGCCGTCGACCGCCCCTAACCCTCGTCTGCACCCTCAACCTAGACTCCTACCGCCACCACACCTACTCGACCACCATCTCTATCACCTCGCCGTTGATCAACCCTTTCACCGAGCACCACCTTGAGACCCAAACCCACGCCCTAGCCTTCGCTCGTCTCACCGCCGTTGCCGTCTCACCCTCAACCCTATCCACTGCTCGACCTCAACCTCATCTCGCTTGTCTCTCTCCACTGCATCCTCGACGACGAGACGCGGCGAACCCAAGAACCTCGACTGCCGTCACCCGCGCCTCTCGTCGCCCTCGCCGCCGATGACCCCTCGCCGTCTCACCACCCTCTTCATCGTCTCCACTCATCTCCTCAACCATCTCACCTCTCTCTCTCTCCCCTCCCCGCTGCAAACCCCACGAGAACCCAAGATTCCGACGCTGTGACCTAGCCTGCACCCCATCGCCGGAGCGCCGACCTCGTCGTCGTATCCCCGTCGCCACCACCTCCATCTTCATCACCTTCTCATTCTCCTCATCTTCCTCACCTCACTCCTCGTCTCCTCGCCTTCTTCCCCCGAGCAAAACGCCCTGCACCCCAAGTTCCGGCCACTGCACCTATCTCCGCCTTGCCTTCGCCGACCTCCTTGTCACCTTCTCGGCCCAGAACCCCAAACCCCAGGACACCATCACCCACTTCCTCTCTTCTTCTTCTTCTTCTTCTTCTTCTTCTTTTCTCTTCTCTTCCTCTTTCTTGATCTTGTACTTTTCCGGTGATCGCCGGAAACCCATCATCGTCGCCTTCGTTTCCCTTGCCTCGCCTCTGTCCCCAAATACCAACCACAGAGCAGCCACAATCCCATCTCTTCTTTCTTCTCTTTCTTCTTCTTCTTGTTTTTCCTTCTCTTCTTGTTCTCTTGTTTCTTGATTCCGTTTTCCGACGATCGTCGGAGCCGTGCCGCTGCCGACGATCCGAGCAACCCTGCGGACGTCCCCTACTTACGTGGTTACCTTCTTGTTGTGCCTGGACCTGTCCCGTGCGCGCGTGTGGATGTTGCTACATTTGCCGACATTGAACGCTGCGTGCGCATCCCGTATCGTGATCCGTTCGAGGCAAGTAAAACTTGCTACATGCTATTATATTATTTTTATACATATTTAATTGCATGATTAAACCTGTAAATTAAACCTAAGGCCATTTGTTTCATTTTAACACTTCGATGTCCATTTTATCATTTTAGATTTACAACTTGAAACCTATCATGTTGCATTTTGTTTTACTATACATAGTACCCACATCCGTATTTAAATCACTTAATAATTATCTGCATAGCCCATGGTACCTTTAAATAGTTTCTACCCTATCGGACACCCGTTTGCATACATATAGCCTAATATCTGTTCAATTGCATCCCTAGATCATTTAATACATATTAGTGTGATTTTAATATTCCATATTTGTCAAACTGTATTTAATTAATGTTTGAACTATAACCCTAACTCAAATCGATAAACGTGCATCCATATGCTTTAATCTGTACCTATTTGCTTATAACATCACAATGTTCCATTTTTATTGTTCCATTAGTACCCATACTTGTTTTATATACCCATGCTTATTTTATAGTTTGATTACGTGCACCCACGTGACATTTTGTGCACCCCTGACATGACTTGATACACCTATTACTTGACACGACGTGATACCGTGCACTTCTTGACATGACATGATACCTATATACTACCTGACTTGACCTGACGTACCATTGTTTTACCTGTTACCTGATCTTGTTACTAATACCAACAGTTTTGACATGTTGTCCCTACGGACATGCCCTGTTGTCTATCCAGACAACCTTTACCTGCTGATCTTGTGTTGGCATTAGCTCCAGATTTATTAATACTTGACTTGAATACATAATTTAGGGGTATGGGGAAATCAATGATGAAACCTGACTTGTAACTCGACAGTTCGATACCTTTACTGATCAGTTTTAGAGGCTAGGCCATCCTTGGGATGATGTTGCTGACATCATCCATTGTTATCCATTACCCTTTTAGAGGTTAGGCCAGCCTTGGGATGATGCTGTTGACATCATTCATCGTTACCCTTTTCTTTAGTGCCTAGCGGCATGTCTCGGTTTCAGCCCGAGAATGTTCACCGTGATCCCGGGCACGCACGGGATACTATTGAGCTACATCGATGATTCATCAAATTGATTTCAAAGACTTGAGAGTAGTTAACCCAATAGACCAGTTTAGATCACTCACTACACATCACCCTCACTGTCCTCATTTATATTACTGTTATACCTGTTTTACTGATTATACTCATACTTGCATGTATTGCTACCCCTGTTTATAGTATTGCTTGATATTATGATGCACTGACCTCTGGGTTTTGCATGGCCCAGATCCTCTACCTTTGTTGCAGACTGATCAGGAGTACTGCCGCTGTTAGACCGAGCGGTGAGGATCCTGTTGGTATCCAGTTTTACTATTCCAGGTGTTTTATTTATTGGATCTTTTGCTTTCGCATATTATATTATTTCTTGACTCATTTACTCTAGCTTATGGACATGTACTAGATAGTTTAGTTTACTTTCCTGTTCTTGATATCTCTACAGCCGTAATGTGACAGTGGAAGGATTTTTCCTATCCACAGGTAGCATGATTGGCTATGCCACGTGCCTATCTTAGCGTACTCTGGGAAGCGGGGCATGACAATTTCCCTACCCCGTACTTGATCTGCCCTCTCTTCCTCCTTGGCCAGTCGGAGCGTGTAGTGCGAGGGGATGTGGAAGCGAGTCCGAGCATTGGCGAGCTCGTCCTCATGCCTCACCCAGCACGAGGAGCCAGGGGCCACATCTGCCGCCTCCTCCCTGGAGGCGGCCCCCGCCTCACGATCCCGGGGAGAGGATCCAACCCCTGCTCCCCGAGGAGACTTAGACATAGCTAAAGGGACCCTAGAACCTACTCCTACAACGTCTACTGATTCTACAGAGGAAGACATCTAACCTTGGAAAAGAGAATCTTCAGGGGCCGTAAGCGGGAGAAAGGAGACGAGCGCCGAGCAACCAAGACTTAAGAGAGGGAAATATGAAGGAGTAAGGGCAATAGAGCGGGCCCCATCCCTGTTTATTGCTGCATACGGCCTCATCCAACGACGCCCGTCATCTTCCGCCGAAACTGCTCCTCGCGCCCAGCGGCTCCGATTGCTCCACGTGTCAATCCTGCACTGGACCGCGTCCCATCAGACGCCGCAGGCCTGCATGCATCACGTCAGCCAATCGACGCTTGACACGTGGACCGTCGCTTCAGTTGCAGAGTGCACGAACCGGCGCACCTTCTTTAAATGCAGAGATTTCGCCTTGATTCGCTAGCGGAAAAGACAACCGACAGCCCGAGGATTCGTCCCGACGAAGCCCTAGAAAGGAGTCACCTTAGGAGACCTGGAAGTCCACTCCTGACCCGACCCGCTAGCTGGTCGGGACAAGAGTGGGGGGCTAATAATGATGCTCAATATTGGCGATCTCTAGGATCAGGACACGTAGCAGATAACGTGTCCCAAGACTCGGAAGAAAGGGTCTACAGTGGCCGACCAGGCCGCCCATACCCGACCTACAAGCACAAGCTGGCCCTCCTCGGGGCCCCCTGCAAATCGGCCTCCTCGGCCCCTCAGCTCTCCCCGAGCTGCCGCAAGTCCAAGACTCCTCGGCCTCCTCGCTCGTCCCCGAGCCCCCCCGGCCGCAGCCGTCTTCCTCGGCCCTCCAACCAACTCCACCACTCACAGGCGTAACTGTCGCTCCGCGAATCTCGCCATGCGCGGATTCCACGCCAGCAACATCCCACGTTCCACGCCATCACGATCCCCATTAATGGGCGATCCGCCCTCTACGCGGGCGTGACGTCGGGAGCGTAACTGCCGGCGAGATTCCCGCGCCTGCTGCTGCGTGCCACCACCGTCATAGAAATCCCCATCACACAGGGGTCAAGGGAGTCATTCTTTACTCTTCTAAGTCGTTACTCTGCTCGGATCTCATCACTAACTTGATCGTCGGAGGGTCCTTGGTGGTACCAAACCATCCCGGGACTTCTTTGCAGGTACTCGGCATCAAACTCCTCATACCATCTCTTCCACCAAAACTCATTGAGACCCACACGCAACAGAGGATAACCTTCAAGATCCACAGGGAGATCAACGGAAGACAACATCTGACGGAGACCCGAAAAGGACCTCCATCACATGTGAAAAAAAACATGAAACAAAGTGCGGCTTAAACTTTCCGAATCTTCGGCCTTCTCAGACTATAAAAGAAAGGTGTTTCAAGCCGAATTTTTTTTAAACCTTGATTACAAGTTTAGGCTCAAAACTTATGGAAGCCAAGGGTTAGGATTTCGTAACCGCTAAATGAGGCCTTCAAGTGTTATTTTTATTTAATACTATTTTGTGTTTTTCTTTAGCCTTTTCTCTCGTTTATGTTTGAATTTACTGAACTTCTAAAATTATTTGAGATTTAGGAAAATACTTTTATAAACCCAAAGCTTTTACAGTTTGCAAATATCAAAATAAGCATCGATTTCGCTGAATGCTGGTCAAATTGAGAAATTGTTATTCTGTATATCAAGTGCAATACATCCAGACAGAAGAGAAAAAGAGATAACATTTTTCAGACACCTCTGGCCAGCTTTGTGTTGATCATATCTTTGTTTATTTCTTTGTCATGGCCTAGCATATCACATGCACCCAGCACATGGAAGAATTTTTCGATCCAAATTAAACAATATTAGTTGTTTATAGTTTACACATTATTTAATTATATATTTTTAAGAGGATCAAAAGTGCTATAGTTACCAATACGACTTGGTTTTGTTGCCCTCACCTTGCACAATCTAGAACAAACCCACAATTATTTATTTAGCTTGTGTTTGCGTGTGTGCTTATATACCTTATCTGAGATTCAAGTTTGTTTTTTTAAAGTTAGAGCATTAATCTTATTTGCTTTCACACTCTTAATTATATGTGTTGAGCTTTAAACTCATTGCAAAGTTCTCATGGTCCCTCAACAAAGCCAATTGAATGAAAGAGAGTGGATGACAAAGAGATGATAGCTAGTGTGAAATTGAAAATAATAGACGGCACATGGATTCATCCGAGACATGCATTCTCCATTTTTCCCTATTGAGTACAAGCAAAAGGGTTTTAGAATGACTCATTTGATGCAAGCACAAATGGAAATCTCTCAAAGGACCTCTGTCATGCTTCTCTTCAAAGTAAAGCAACCATACACATCTCTGTGATCTAAAGTATATATATAATCTTATAGCTTACCAACAAAGAGCAGGATATACATATACATATGCAACTTTACATGTGAGCCCTTCCTCTTGGAGAATCAAACCGGCGAAATCTCAATTTAAAGATAAAAGCATCGCTGCAATGGCTATGCTTTTTTAGTGAAAATTTTAGCAAGGTGAGGACGTCTTTGTTGGAGAAGCAGGTCACGTGTAAAGCTAATGTTTCAAACACGTGTTTGCACGTGCTCTACTTCTCCACCATGGCATCCTTTCCTCGGGCACCAAACATGCATGTACAAGATCACGGGCAATATGTGAGTGGAACCAATTCCTTATCTTATATATTTTTCATCATACTTTACAGTTCTCCGTTACTTAAACCTATATTTCCAAGTTGCATAAACGCTAAACCCTTCCAATCTCCCGTCTCACTCACAAACATGATTTATCATCGGGTATGCGATTCAAAAAGATAAGCTCTCGTATGTATTAAAAAAAAACGAAAGCGTGTAGAAGCGCACTCAATGTTTAACTCAAAGAGAGATCGACAACATTAGTTCATGTATAAC
Source organism: Agapanthus africanus (assembly GCA_030015575.1). Classification (NCBI taxonomy): domain Eukaryota; kingdom Viridiplantae; phylum Streptophyta; class Magnoliopsida; order Asparagales; family Amaryllidaceae; genus Agapanthus; species Agapanthus africanus. Next base: position 109,776,753 of record CM057337.1, read on the forward strand.
CATAAGTTTATCATACTTTCATAAGATAAGATCCATGATTGCTGTATATAAATGTTTTACCATGTTTTTTCCAAGAAAAAAAAGAACCGTCGTTTTAAACCATGGTGATTAAATATATGTGAATAAATTAGCCATTGGAAAACAGCGGTCACTAAGCAAAATAACAATAACATGCAATTGATTTTGCATGATCAAAATAGCGACCGGTTTAACTGGTTAATTTAACCTGCATTTATGCAAACGAGACCGAAAAATCGACCTGTACTTGCATCAACAAAAAAATTGGCGGAACCAGCGCTAGGGCTAAAGTAAAAGAAAATACCGCTGGGATTCTGAAGTGCCAATCAAGAGTTTCTTTTGTAAATTGATAAATTATATTGCATCCATATGCTAAAAAACTATCGACAAGTTCTCTTTCATCAATCGAGCAAAGGAGCCCAGCGAGAGAAATGGCATCTCTTCTCTCCTCGCCTTTGCGTTTCTACTGCGCTAAAAATCCAAAGAAAACGAAGAATCAGAGCAGAAAAATCTTTGCCAAACTTAGCAGCAAAGGCGATGACGCGATCTTCAAAGCTGCGGTCGCCGCTGCTTCGATTCGATTCCAAGAGTCGCTTCGCCCAGGTCGCTTTGAATTCTCTCTCTATTGTCACTTGTTGAATTGAATCCTTTTTGGTTGCCGAGTTAATTATAAAAAATCCATTTGAGAAAAGTGCTCAAAGTGGTGTGATTTGCTTAATGAACAAACCCATTTGAGGAAATGCCACAAAATCATTAGATAATGTCGAAAGTAATGGGATGATTACTGAACTGAACCCATTTGAGAAAATGCCTACAAGAGAAAACTAAGTACTGGAGATTTGGGAGAACGATTGAAAGAGTGATACATGTAAAGATGAGGATATAACTTTATTTGTCAGTGTTCATGTCCAACTGTGAACATGAAGAAAGTGGTTGGTGTAGCTGACCTCATTGATTAGGGATTAAGGATTTTTCTTCTTCTTCATCGTTGCAGTCTTGTCGTTGCTGTGTGATTCTGTGAAGTTATTATTAGTTTAAATGAAAGAAATACATATACACTCATGTGGATTTCTTAAATTTGTATACTGTTGTACTTATATCTGTACATGGAGATAGGGCTGTTAAACGAGCCAAATGAGCCCGGCTTTAGGTTGTTCGTGTTTGTTCAATTATTTAAACGAGCTTAACAACTTGTTCAATATCTGCTCGTTTATTTGTCGAATGATCTTGAGCTGAGATTCAACCGAGCCCAAGCTAGTCGAGTCTTGAGTTTTTTCAGAGCGTATTTAACATCTGGAAAACTAACTATAAGAACATACAGAAGTATATGTAAAAATCATATAGATCTTCAATATTAAATTTGACAAATAGAGGAGTGATAAATATAGATGTTAGACTAAATAAACGAGTTCAAAGCTTGTTTAGAACTTCACGACTAAATTTAAATTCATTAATTACCTAAATTCTTTAATATCGTAGCATAACAATATTTGACTCAATATTTATTATGATCCAAATCCCGCGTAACATCAATCAGTAAATAATTATGAACTAAATTTAACAATAAGTAATCATTTTGTTATTAGTACCGAATATCAAATTAGATACATACTATCCAAGCCCACACGAGCCTTAAACGAGCCAAGCATCAACGGGAGCCAAGCTCGAATCTGCAGTATTCGTGTTTATTGATTTAGTTTTACCGAGCTTAGACTTTTGTTCACAATCGGCTCTTTCAATTTTCGAACAAGCTTGAAAGAGGTTTTAACGAGCCGATCTCGGGCCAAGCTTAGTACTCTGATATTATCGACTTTTTAACTGACTTATTACATTCAAAAGTTGCTGGAGTCTACATGTCATGCATAGTGTTTTCTTATTTTATGCAGCTCTTATCCTCTCTTGTTACGTATTTCTCTCATGGCCAGCTTTCGATGTTCTGAACTATTTAATTGAGTAGGGTACCTCTGAAAGAATTTTAATGGATTAACTTATTTTATTTTGCACCCTGGTATCGATATTTGGTGAAAAATTCAGACCCTCTTTTCATCGACCCATATGCTGGATGCTTTCTACCTTCTGTTTCAAATCATAAAGCCACGAGAGAACACCATCCTTTTACAACGGCCGCATCATCTCCATGCTCTTATAGTTTGGCAACGAAGTTCATTGATGATAAGTTACTCAGTGTAGTAAGCGGTTCTCATGAGCTTAGGCAGGTACTTTTCTTAAATATGAAGATTTAGGGGGGAAACTATTGCTCCATATTTTTCAGTCACAATTTTTCCTCATACCAAATAGATTGTTTTGTTGACAGATGGTATGGACACGCGACGATTTAGGCTGAGCTGGCCTCGCTCAACTGTCATATATGACATATCTCCTGGAAAAGTTTTTAAAGAAGCATCTCAAAGGCTTCAAGGTGCATGCTCTTTCTCAAGTAAACTCAACACCGTTTCCTTTTCTGGACTTTAGAAATTATTCCAAAGATATCTTTTGCTTGTGTTGTATTCCATCCTTTGATTTACTTGAGCACTAGAAGATAGGATCGCCATCAGTCTAAAAAAAATGGAAATTTTGCATAATATCTTTGAGTGCACGGGTATCATATTAATACGAAGAAGGGATGAATCTTTTTTTAGTGTTTTTTTTTCCTTCCCAATTTTTGTAATACCAGCATGCTCTTCGTGATTCCATTAATTAAATGTGCTCCGTTTCTTCATAATCCTGGTTAGACAAGTAACTTATTGCATCTGTTCCCACTTGTTTTTTGACATCTTAATGCTGGTTTAAAAATTGGGTCACTACTAGCATAGAATGTCATTTAAGAGTTGAAGTTGAGGAAATTGGGATGCATGAGAGAAGTAGTATATGCTACACAAAAAGAAGACGTACCATGTTTCTTTATACTAATGTCTCATTTGAAGCATTAATCTGAGGAGAATTGGCTCATCTTAAATTCCCATGATCATACTTGTACAGGAATAAAAGCTTGTTTGCTGTAGAGGAGCATCTCTTCTTTGACAGCCGCCATGAGTCAGACTCCTTTCTTTTGCTCCATAAATAATAATTGGTTAACCTTTCATGTTATTTTCTGCGAAAACATCTTCTCATCCCTATCCTATTTATATCTGACTGAATAGGATTGGTGAAATGCACTTCTTACAATTAAATTTCATACAATTTAATTCTTAAAATGATGTCCATATATAGAGCTCAAACCATAAGGTTAACCCCTTTTGGATGTGCATGAACACATCTATTTAGGTCAATTGACAGATTGTGCAAAGCCTTTTAGATGACAATTAATGTGTTGGTTCATTTATTTGTTTGTCTTATAAATTAGAACTTGCATTGAAGTTTGGTATTGGCTTTAATTAGTAGAAATTGTGAAAGACAAGTTGAAGCTGTTGGTTCGTTCACATTGTTCTATAGTGTGAATTGGCCTATTGAGATTTTAGGGGACCTGCAAAGATCCAAGATATTAACCCTTTCACATAATAATGGGTCTGAAGATGAACCTATTTTGTGTAGACCTAATGGATAAATGAAAGGAGGAAATACATTAGCTCTATGTTGGGACATCTCTTGAACTCATCTTAGACTGTGATGCGTTTTTTAGGGGCTCATATGATGAAGAACTCAATGAATAGAGAAAAACCCATAAAGGTTTTCCCCCCCTTGTATGAATAATGTTTAAATTTTGGGTTTCCTTCTAAGCAAAATCCGAAGAGAGTATTATTCTTTTTTTTTTCATTTTCCTGTTTGGGTTATCTACTATTTTGGTTGGTGTTAATTTCAAGAGAACTTTTAACAGATCTTTTTTTTTATTATAAAAATTTGGTTTGGCAATCTAAGCATAAAATTTATGTGACTAGTTATATGAGTATACAAGCATGCAGTTAGTTAGTTATAAATCAAAGTCAGCTAAATTTGTGCTTTATGTAATTTTCTTTTTCAAATAATAGGTGTTGAGGCTAAAATTTCAAAAGGCTGTTTGTTGATCCACGTTCCTATGGAATCCTCTGAAATTCAAGCATCTTTGTGTTCGAAGGGCTTCAGTGGTAATAGGCTCAGCTTATGGGTACTTCAGGTGATATGCGAACCATAAATTGTTAAATAATTTTTTCACAAAAGAATCTAATCTGTATGTTTTTGTAAATTTAATTCGAAAAGCATTTTCTTTCGATGCTATAACTTCATGGAGTTGAAAACTGGTAGCAATACTGTCAGATGGTTTGAAATAATGTTAATTCTAGGTCCGTGATTTTTTCCCCTCCTAGGATAGATTCTTAGGGTTTTAACGTAAGATGTGTACCTTACTCCATTAAGCCAAGTTAAAAGAGAGATCTAGAATTCAAGACTTCTTTTTCCCTGCACAAATTTGTGCACGTATTACCTTTTCATTCATGTATTCGTTTAATGCTTTGCTTACTTTTACAAAAAGGCTCAACTTTGTATCCTTCACTATACCGACCAATCACTTTGAGCGACTATAGATCCTTACAATATTTACTGGTTCTACAATCGCAACTCAATTTTGGCTTTTAGCTTATTTTGTGCCTCGGCGATGAATGCTCTTCATCTAGACTATTGTATTTCAAGGATTTTGGAGAATTATTTCGTGCTTGTATAAATCTAAATTGCATGTCCACAATTAGCGGGCGCACGGACTTTTTATCTTAGATGTGGTGCAATATGGTCTTTGTTGTTAGAAGACAATTTGAGGTTTGCAAACAAATTGGTCAAAGCAAAATATTTAACATGTTTGAAAAATGTTTAATATGCATTAAAAGAATTAGAATGCAAATTAGATTTTACTACCTTAGTCAATTAACATTATCTAAACATGTTTCATGAATTTGTAATAGTGATAAGATGCACTATATAAGGAGGTGCTCTCGTTGTATTGTATCATTAAAATAAATCAGGAAAAGAAAAGCAAAGTCAAGCCTTCAAAGCAAAGGGAAATTTTTTCTTTAAAATTTCTTATTACAAAACAAAATTATTCTTCTTTAAATTTAGTTTGCTTCACAAATCTTATTCGACATTCCACTAGACTTCCGTCTGCTCCAACAAATTTGTTATCAAAGCCATTCATCTCTATCTTTATCGATATGACTACATCCTCTCCATCGGCACCATTCCTATTCAACTACTCGCAAAATCTCGTTCTAGTTTTCGACGGCGGGAGTTACGATTTTTGGAGTCTTCAAATGAAGACTCTTTATCTCTCAAGAACTTTATGAGCTTGTTGAATGTGGCTACCAAATAGTCGATTATTCCGAGACACTTGCATCATGGACTCAAACAAAACAAAAGGAGCACCATGAGAATAGAAAGAAAGATGCAAAAGCGCTTCTCTTTATTCAGCAAGGTACGAGCAGAACGATCTTTCCCAGAATTACGGGCGCTGCTACATCAAAAGAGGCTTGGGAAATTCTTAAACAACAGTTTACAAGTTCTGCGAAGGTAATCTCTATCAAACTACAATTTTTGTGGAGAGATTTCGACAATTTGGCAATGAAAGAAAGCGAATCTATGAAAGTATTTTTTGATAGAGTTACTTCAATAGTTAATCAAATCAGAACATATGGTGATACTATTGATGAAAAAATATTGTTAAAAAAATATTAAGAAATTTGCCAAAAAATAGGATCATGTTGCCGCTATTGAAGAGTTGAAGGATTAATCAATTTTGACTTTCAATGAACTAATGACTTCTTTGAAGACACGAATTGCGAATGAATAGATCTGTAACAAAAGAGGTGGAGCAAACATTTCAGTCAAAGGTGACAATATGAGAAAAGAGAGGAGAATAATTTCAAAAAAGAAATAATGGAAAGAAGTTTTTTCGAAAGCAGCAGTTCCAAAAGAAGCTTGAAGGCTATGATCAATCTCAAAGAGAGAGATATGACCAAAATAAAAACTTTTCAAATAAATTTTCCTCAAATTATTGAGTTTGCGAAAAATCCAATCACAAATCAGAAAATTGTTGATACAAATGTACAAGATGCAAAATTTCTAATCACTCCCAACGAAATTGCTGGTTTCAGAAAAATGATGAATATAATTTTTCAGAAACAGATCATATGTTCTATTCCTATTTTAATGCTCAATCAGACGCAAAACATATTAGGTATATGGATAGCGGTTGCAGCAATCATATGACATGAAATAAAAGCATTTTTGTTGGCCTAAATGAATGCGCTGATTCTCAAATAAAGTTCGGAGATGGAAATCTGCATAAAGCCCAAGGAAAATGAGAGATTGCCGTGCAAACAAAAGGAGGCAACCCAAAGTTTATTTCAAACGTCCTTTATGTTTCAGAACTAAAAACAAATTTGCTAAGTAGGACAATTAATACAAAAAAAATATTCAGTAAACTTTGTGAAAGATGAATGTGTGATTGTTGATGGCAACGATAGACACATAATGGCTAAAATTAAAATGGCACCAAATAAAGTTTTTTCTTTAAAAAGTCATACAAGAATCTTGCATTAAAATCCAAAGAAAACAATGATTCTCTATTGTGGCATTTGAGATTTGACCATTTAACTTTTGAAGCCTCGGTTTGTTAAAAACAAAAATATGGTTATTGGTCTTCCTCAAATAACCAAAGAAAAAAAGGTCTGAAGGATGCATTTACGGCAAAATGTATCGACTTCCTTTTACAAAAATATCTTGGAGAGCCAAAGCTCCGTTAGAACTTGTGTATGGCGATGTATGTGGTCCTATTCAAACTCCATCATTAAGTGACAAAAAACATTTCCTATTATTTGTTGATGATTATAGTAGAATGATGTCGGTTTATTTTCTATAAAAAAATCCGAAGTATTTTCTATGTTCAATTAAGGTATTCGTAGAAAAACATAGTGGACATAATTTGAAGGTGTTGAGAACATATCGTGAAGGAGAGTTTACTTTTACACAGTTTCAAGACTTATGTAAGGCTCAAGGCATCAAGAAAAAGCTAGCCGCAAGATACACTCAGTAAAATGATGTAGTTGAAAGAAGAAACAGATCAATTATGGAGATGGGCAGAAGCACGCTGAAAGGAAAAATCTTCCGAACAAGATTTGAGCAGAAGCAGTGAATACGACTGCGTACTTGAACAAATCGTCGACAAAAGCTGTGCCGAACAGAACACCGTACGAAACTTGGTACAATCGCAAAGCAAAAATAGATTTCTTGAAAGTGTTCGGTCGTATCGCATATGCTCACATTCCAGCCCCTGAACAGAAAAAAGGTTCGATGAGAAAGGAGAAATATATTTTCATCGGTTACAGTGATGAATCTAAACCTTAATGGTTGTATGATCTTAACACCGATAAGCTTGTGATTTCATGAGATGTTATTTTCGATGAAGCAACTTCATAGAGCTGGAAAGAAAATCAAAATACAACACTAACAATCATTGAAGACGAAAGCAAAGGGTCTAGTTCTTCTAATCAAGACCCTCAAAATGTAAGATCTGGAGATTCATCTTCTTCATAGTCCGAATCATCATCTCGAAATATGCGTTCATTGTAAGATATTTATAATTCAAATGACAAAAATTGGGTCAAAGCAATGAATGAAGAGATTGCGATGATTCAAAAAAACATCACATATGAGCTGACTCATCTTCCAGAAGGGAAAGAGTTAATCGGTCTCAAATGGGTCTACAAGACCAAATATAAAGAAGATGGTTCAATTCAAAAGCGAAAGGTTCGACTTGTAACAAAAGGCTACTCGCAGAAACCAGGCATCCATTTCAACGAGACGTTTACTCCAGTTGCTCTCATGAAGACAATCAGAACCATTTTGGCACTCGCAGTACAATTCAAACGGAAGGTGTTCTAGCTAGATGCCAAATCAGCATTCCTTAACGGAGAGCTTGAAGAAATCTATATCGAACAAACTCAAGGCTATATTGTTAAAAGAGAAGAGCGCAAAGTCTAGCATCTTCACAAAGCACAGTACGGGCTAAAGCAAGCACAATACGGGCTAAAGCAAGCACCGCGTGCCTGAAACAGTAAAATCAATCAACAACTTGCAAACATTTTCACCAAAGCAATAACGACAAAAAAATTTATCCACTTCGGAAGTAGTTTGCAAATTGCAAATTGAGAAGGGATGTTAAAAGATAATTTGAGATTTGCAAACAAACTGGTCAAAGCAAAATATTTAACATGTTTGAAAAATGTTTAATATGCATTCAAAGAATTAGAATGCAAATTAGATTTTACTACCTTAGTCAATTAATATTAAATATGTTTCATGAATTTGTAATAGTGATAAGATGCACTATATAAGGAGGTGCTCTCTTTATATTGTACCATTCAAAAAAATCAAGAAAAGAAAAGCAAAGTTAAGCCTTCAAAGCAAAGGCAAATTTCTTCAATAATTTTTTTTATTACAAAACGAAGTTATTCTTTTTTAAATTAAGTTTGCTTCGCAAATCTTATTCTGCATCCCACTAGACTTCCGTCTGCTCCAACATTTGTGTCATCTCTACTATTTTATCTCTAAAGTAAATGAGTTCCCGGATTGAAATTTAATTCGATAATGAGCATGACACATGGCAAGAAATGTCTTCAAAACTTCTCTTATTTATTTTTTAAAAAAATGTTTCCGGCTGTTAAAATATATTCTCAAGACTTAAATTGTACTAATTGTATGAGTACGACCATGCTCCTATCCCTATTTCTTAACCATTGGATTTGCTTTGGGATGCGTGATATCGATAATGTGATTAATTAGAAACATAAGAGATTCTCTTCATAATTGCCAGCACACATCCCAAGTCTAGTCTAATGGTTAAGAAATGGGTAAAATTTGTTTTCAAATTCTACCGATAAAAGTATAGTCGTACTACTAATTGTATTTATTTTTAACTGATCTTTGTTTCTAAATCTTCCCAAATTTTTATTTATGATATCTAACATATGCACTCATGCATCGCTCATGCAAAAAATACTAGTATTCCACAGCCATACTTGGTGTTAATCCTACTGTGCTCTAGATTTGATGCCTGCTTGAACCCCTACAAAGAATTTCCCGTGGTAGTTGCTATGGAACTAATTTGAGCTCTTTTTGCAGGGGCTACCCTTGAACTCGATGACCAGTTTCGAAGAAATACTATCTTTAGTCAGCAGCTTAGCAATGGAAGGATGTATTTTCATGGGAGAATTGCCTGGATTTTTGCTAGAAGCTGAATTAGGAAATATGGTGGGTCTCAATATCTCTTAAATTCACTGCTCTTCGGTTACCTTTAAAGTTTTTGTTTTTTTTCTTGAAAAAAAAATACAGGTAGCTCCCTTACTACAGTTGAGGATCTTATAAGTAACTGGAAAAACACCCCCTTAAAACCAACAATAAATAAAGAGAGTTTACCTTAATAAAGACGAGTTTTTTAAGGTATTTGAAAATCAACAATAAATAAGGCAGTTTAGTGTATTTTAGCCTATTTGTTTTATAGAATTCACAAAACAAGACCTCTGTCTATAATACTAAATATCTAGGGGGGGGGGGTTGTGGTGCGTGGCAGGGTATGAAACAGGAATTATTGGAGAAGCTTTTTATGAGCCATGGCTTTCAAGTTGATGTGATTGAGTACGATGAGATCGCAAGAAATTTGCACTTGAATTCTCCGCCAGGAGATCATGAGGGCGTACTCTTTATTGCAAAGCAGTTGAGATTATCTGATGCTCAGGTGATTTATAACTTTGCACAAAGCTGAATCTAATTTGTGCAGTTTCTTAATTATTATTTAAATCAAGATAATATTTATCTAAAGGGGAAAATGGGTCTAAATCCCTAGGTTTGAAAAGCAATAGGTTTAGGTTCCTGGCCCAAAAAAAGCTGTGAAAAACTCTCTAGACATAAAGATTCTTGTGTTTTAGTCCCTATAGTACATTTACTATTGTTTTATGCCAACGCTGCTCTTTCAGGTAAACTACTATATTTACCTTTTAAAATACTATAGTTATCTTTCAAAGTACTACATTTGTGTTAAATTATTACATTTGACATGAAAACTACCACATTTACCTTTTAAAGTACTATAGTTATCTTTCAAAATACTACATTTATGTTGTAAAGTAATACATTTGTTTAAAATACTACATTTAACATGAAAATGTTTCATTTTTTAGTAAAATTACGATATCAATTACATTTGACCTATTTCAATATAAATGTAGCATTTTAGAAGATTAATATAGTATTTTAAAAGATAATTATAGTAATTTAAAAGGTAAATGTATTAGTTTACCTGAAAGGTCAATGTTGACATAAAGAATATTAAATGTACTGTAGAAACTAAAACACAAGAATCTTTATGTTTAGGAAGTTTTTCACAACTTCTTTTGGGTCAGGGACCCAATCCTATTTCTTTTCAAAGCGAAGGACTTAGACCATTTTTCCCTTATCATAGAGAAACTAAGTCAATTGAATTAGAGGTGCTGTTATAAACTTTGCTTACTGATATAGGGATGTAATTCTCAGATTTTCAGCTCTTGTAAAAAAAATTAGGTATTGCTCTGCATTCCTGTCGATACATAATTTGAATGAGATTTTATTTGTTTGTTTGTTTGTTTGTTTAACTCATTAAGAGCATAGATTTGGTCTAGCTATCGGCTTTATGTATTTTTTTTTTTGTTTCCTGTCATTATTAGATGGAGATATGGAGAGAACATTTTGGAAGGCTAGAGGATGAAGGCGATGAAGAAGGATTTGAGGAGCTGTAACACGATGACCAAGTTACCTCTTCAAGTTCCCTTTTATTATTTCGATCTTTTGTTATTGAAACTGAAAGTATGTGACCACAATTTAAATTTGTATCCATGATTACGTTTGCTCTATGGTTTTTATATTCTGCAATTGTATAGTTTTACATCATTTTTAGTATGGTATGTTTTTTTTTTAGATTTTTAATTTGGAAGCAGGTTTGAACCCTTGATATCTACTATTATAAGCAAACTGCCTTTTACCGACTAATTGCACACTGAAGGTTCCACCTGTATTGTTTCTTCATTAAGTGCGTAGATTGGTTTAATTTTGCAAATGCAATACAGATCAAATCATGCTAGAAAAGATGCAACTTTTGCATTGAATGGCAACTATATAAGAATCTAAATACCAGAAGTGGAACAAAACACACCCTACAACTTCTAAAAGAAACAGCTTCTTTGACCTGCATCACATATGCTAGCAACACAAGAAACAAATTGTATTAGCTCAGAAAATTGAAGCAAAACAGTTGCAGCTAACAATTCACATTAAGAAAACTATTAACACAAAATCAAGTAAAAAACAAATTGATTTCACCATTCACAACTGATGATTTCTATTATACACGAACAGGAAACAAAAGCCATAAAAACTGCAACAATAATACATTCTCTTTACTATGTAATATGCTGGGGAAATCAATCTTGTGAGGTCAAAATTTATCATTTGGCGAAACAAGAAAAAAAATCAAATTATGCCCGATACTTTAAGCGAGGATAGAACAACAAAAACAAGCCACAACAACATTAAGTATGCTGATGTCATCCATGCCCACAACCTGGGTCCACCGAGCTCAGCGCCCAAGATAAGTCGTCGGAGAACCAAGACAGCAATACATCCAGCAGAAGTCACAAAGAATACAAGCAGAGAGAAGCTGAGACCTTCTGCATTTTGAATATAGAGAGGTTCTTTGTACACACAGAAATTGTAAGCTGTGTCAATTAGCCATGGGATACCTATGCCAATGTATATATTCACCGAGTTGCTGAAGAGAGAAAAACAATAAGAGAAGAATACGTTAAACAAACACACATGTGCAATAAAGATAGGAAGGATAAAAAAAGAAATTAAAGAAAATGCCAAGTTACACTAGATTATCCTTAACTATAGCTGTTTTTCACTAAACTGCCTTAAAAGTTTTTTATCACAGTAAACTTTCTTAAACTATGGTTTTAAGGGAATTTTTTGCTAAAAGACCACTTTAAGGTAGCATAGTGTAATAAAAAACTAAAATGGTGGTTTAGTGATAATGGCTCATAGTTAAGGGTAGTTAAGTGTAATTTAGCCTAAATAAAAATCCCAAGACTTCTAACTAATGAGAGCGATTTTAATTTACACAGCTTAAGTTCGCAAAACTGGAGAAGAAATTTGACAATTTCCTCGCCGATATAATATCAGCATAAAATTCCTTTTATGCAGATAACGATAGCGTACCTCCTCCATGTGTTGGGAACATTACATTTCAATGAACGATATTAATTGCACAAAACCCCCTGTAGTATTGCTGAATAGCATTTATACCCCATATTAGTGCAGCCACCACAATTGTTCATCGACCAAAAAATCAACCAACGCTGCCAACTAAATGATTGTCGAATTTACTCTAAAACTTGTTTGTGTTGTTTAGAGTAGAAGTTTAGTGATTTTAGGGCTATCGGGGGATGAACCGAGGAGGTGTTTGCACTAAACTTGAGGGGGTATAACTGCTATACAGTGTAACTATAAAAAGGGTGGGGCTGTTCAACTACCCTTGATTTCATTTCACTGCTACTGGTGAGACTTGTTATCTTACGTAAGTGGATACAAAACCACAAGAGTTTCCCTGGAGGCTTAGTAGATTGATGGAAAAACTTGCTGCAGCAACATAGAGAATCCAATCTACATTCACATTTGAGTAACAACTTAACCAGGTTATCATTTTTTTAAAAAGAATGTCGAGAGAACAGACCTGCAAGTGATATTAGCAATGGCAGAATCAGCAGTTATTTGCCTTTCAGCAGCAATCTTGCTAGCAACTAAATCCGGCCACGATGTACCACTAGCTAATGCTGTAAATGCTATAACATTGGCATTTATGCCTGTAAAAATAGGAACAAGGAGTTAAAAAACAGTCAAAAATCAATAACATGGTTTTATTTTATTTTTATCAAAAAAATCCCCTAAATAGTTTACCATGTACGGCACCTGTAAACTTGAATCTATTTATAATAGATAGCCATCTGAGTAATTTAAAATTGAATTGAATGTTTTGAAGGGTTTTGGTCGATGAGCAGAGGGGGGTGTTGAGGTAAACTACAGGGGGTTTAGTGCACTTAACCAAAGAATAAGTTTGTATATAGAGAGAACCAAACCTGTGACACAGCTTATAAGATCTGTAAGCTTTGTAACAACATAAGCTATTCCACTAATGAAAAGGAGTGAGCCAATAAAGGAAATCCATCCATGAGCAATTTGATATGGAGGCACGACCGCAAATAACAACCTCCATGGCGCAAGCATTGCTTGCCAGAAAACCCTAATCGTTCGCAAATAGATACTGCTCATTTTCTTTGATTCTGTGCTCTCTAACTGTTAACAAGCAGAATTTAAATTATTACAAAATCCTTATAATTATAGCTACAAATGGTTGCTAAATTTAAACATCATGTTTCTGAATTGTATAAATAGATGTAACCAAGAAAATAAGTTCAGTAAAGGGCTAGCAAGCATGACTAAGCTTCTGAGTTAGCTGGGCTAGCTACAAATGGTTGGTACATTTTAACATCATGTTTCTGAAATGTATAAATAGATGTAACCAAGAAAATAAGTTCAGTAAAGGGCTAGCAAGCATGACTTGGCTTCTGAGTAAGCTGGGCTAGCCAAAGCTCACCAAGAAATTCATCCTAACATAGGTCAGGCTTGGGGGGGAATACCGAGTGATCGGGGAGGGCATGCCTACAATTGTTTCAGTCAATAGCAGGATAAGACACGTCATTTTATCTCCTGTAATGATGTTGTGTGCTTCACATACGTATATGCTGCAGGGTATCATTGTGACTTGTGACTGTATGTAAGAAATCTCGGTATGATTTGCAAAGCACATTCTAGCATGTCACCATAGTATTACTTAAGGTTGGAAAACCAGATGTCACTTGGAAATTGTACTGAGTAATAAGAAACAAAGAGGTCTATAAGAAACCTCTCTTTTACAGCAAGGTTATTTGCATGCATAACTTTTCGGGTTGATGCGGGCTAGTCTAGAGTGATTAGTGAATATAAGAAAGTAGTATTTGTGAAACTTTACTTTGTGGCAGCATCTGCCTGCATATTCCTTAACAGAGTAGAATGGAAGAAAAATATACATATAGCTCACCCCAAAAGTGTGGGATAAAAGCTTGTAGTTCTTGTTGAATCTGCCTGCGTGTCTGGAGAATAGTTATTGCTTTACTTGGAAAAAGTCAAATCTGAACTTGTTGGCTTATACAAGGAACTTACCTTTGCTGCATCTACAAATTGTTGTCTCCAAATATATAACAAACTCGGACTTTCTTCAATAATCTTATCACAAGAAACTGGTGCAGAAGAATCCGCATCGCTGTCTGGAACTTTATGGTAGATTGGACCTGTAAAAACAATTGATTGTGAAACTGACGTAAAGTATCAAAGGAAAAGAGAACTTAAAGATATATATAATAAATGGTAACTTCTAGCTCATATTAAACCATTTCATAAGCAGCGAACGATGAATATCTATTAAGAGGTTACAAATAACATTTATGTTTTATTAACCTTGTTGGAATGTATAAAACAATTGTTGGCTGCCCACTCACAAGCTTTAGCATTCAATGGTGATATCTACAAAGTAAATATTCAAATCCAATGATAAGGAATAACTGTGAGGTTTCAAAACAACTCAGTTTATCCTCCATTTCATGCAATCATCGCTATGCACAGATTTTGAGAGTAAAATAATTTAGTAAATCAGACACCTTTAATTGCATATGGGATCACATTAAACTGCTTTAAAATCCCACGTTCAGGAATTGATGATGCGGCCTTTTATTATTGCATACCTGGGTTCTTATCATGAATAGAAAATATATCAACAATGTTCCGCTCATGTACTTCACTAACTTCCAGGATCTCACAGAACTCATCGTTTCCGTCACTTTGGTTAGCATCATTGACATTTTCCGGAACCCAGTCTTCTGGCCTCTCACTTCACGCCCTTTTTGGAAAAATAAAAAGAATAAATCAGACAATATTCCAAATATAAATAGAAGGATTGAAAGAACTTAGAAAACGAAGCAAACAGTGGTATAGATAGATATGGCCAGCGCTTGTCTTGAGCATATGCATGGAGCAGAAGCACTCCAAACTGTACAACCGTCAAAAAGGCCTCCCAGACTGTTATCACATTTGGTGTCCAAATCTACAAATTACAGACACTTTAGCACTTAGATTCCATGTCAAACAAAGGATGCATGGTAAAAGCTATATTTGAACAAATACTAGAGTAAGCATTAAAAATAAGAGCTAATGATGTTATATTTTTGTATGATGTAATGTTCTAAGAAATATTAATTAAAGAAAAGGTTGATGCATAGGCGCACTTGATTAAAATGTTACCCATGTACTGAGAAATAGGAGAAATGCATCTTGAGCTCTTTATAAGCTTTTATTCAACAAGGAAAATGAAAAAGGATATCAAAGAAGCACCACAATCCAGCAAGCATACGATTTTGATGATACATCAACTTTTTAGCAAAACAGTCAATCCATTGTTTCTAAGTTTTAAGTCATCGCATGATTAACTATGATTGCAACTGTCTACGCAAAACAGTCGAAGAATGGTTTCTAAGCCATCACAAGGTTTGACAATAGCTCATTCTAACCGCATTGTTTTCTTCTTTTTTTCCTTCTTTTTTTTTTCATTCTAACCCCATTGTTTGTTTCACACAGTTGCCATAAAGCACCTTAAGACAAACCCCATCAAGAGAACCCAAAATACGCAAGCAAACAGATTTGTAAAATTGATCACAAAACATCACATGGCGAATATGATTAATGTTTAAAACAGAAGAAATTAATAGTCACTGCTTGTTGAACCGCATCCAGTAGATGACCTCTCCCACTCATCCCTTTTGTTGACTGTTTGATCGGGATACTATGAACTAGGTCCCTAAACTTGGTTCGTTCACATTCTGATCCTAAAAGGAATCCGTCATCAATAGCTTAGGCTATTTGAATTGCATAGGACTAAAATCTGCAAGTGCGGCTTTCTTACACTATGGGAACGAACTAGATTTTCAGCAGGAGGAACTTGCTGCAGTTTTCTTAAGATTCATTACAATGAACTGGAACCATTAACTAGAAAGTGCATCTTCCATTACCTCTAAAATTATATAAAGCCAAATGTATGCCCAAAATGACCAGAACAGTTCAACCAACCAAACACCAATATCTGATATCTTTTTCAGTGAACCACCTTTTGGAACAATGACACAAACAGCATGGATAGGAAATAGGTCAAAGGCAGCAGAACCTACAAGTGTGCCTGGCCCCAAACCTAAAAATCACAAGATAATGAGTTAAAAGGATTTTCTGATAGCATTAAAATAATGTAGGATGCGGAGTATAAAGTGGCATTGTAGGAAATTTCCCACATTGGATTTGACGGCTTGACAAGTCAACCATCTATATGTTTTTTGATGATCGGTACTGGCCATAAAAATCTTCATATCCTAAACTATGGGTAAACCAATTTTCATATCCGTTGGTAATCTTTGCCCATTCAATTAGTATTGTAAAATATTTTGTTGTCGGGAAAACTGTTAATTTTGCAATCATATGATGCAAGGGCAAATATTATCCAATTCACATGAAAATTGATGCACACATATTTAAGGACATGATGATTACGGTGGCCAATGCCGATTGTCGAAAAAATCAATGAAAGGTAGACTTTTGGTGCTGCCAATGTCGGATATTTCCTAGGCTTAATTCCAAACAATACCCAAACATTTTAGCTAAAATATGAGAACCTCCAAATAATTTCAAAATTACGAGAAACCCCAATGGTATGTAGTTTTGTGCTATTTATTGCTGACGTGACACTTGATTTTTGGAGGGTTTCTCGTAGTTTTTGAAAGTTTTTTTGGTAGTTTCTCGTATATTTTGAAAGTTTTGTGGTAGTTTCTTATGTATTTTAAAAGTTTTTGGGGTTTCTCGTATTTTAGCTAAAAGGTTTGGATTTTTTTGAAATTAAGCCTATTTCCTACCATGCCACTTTATATTCTGTTTTCTCAAATAATAGAAGTATTTATGAGTACTCCCAAGAGGAAAACATGCAAGATGATATTTTCTTTTACCTGCAGAATGGCAATACAATAAAAAAAAAATAAAGTTGGCACCATTTAACTTGGTAAGAGCTTAAGAGCTGCAACAAAGCCATATCATATTTACAAATTGGACTAAGCTATTAAATGCTTAAAAAGAATATAGTGATATACGGGTTTATTTTGATTATGGAGGGAGGGGTGGAAGGTTTAACAGTCATTAAACAGACCGGTTGCATCTTTGTTGATTCAAAATTGTATATTTGTATCATTGAAATCAGCAAGATTGCATAAAAAATGCAGCTACTAGATAATCGAAAACCATGTCCATCGCGTCTCATTGGCACCTAGCAGTGGTCAGCTTTAATGATCATTCCTAATTATTAGTTTGAGTGCATGTCTTCCAAATATTTCCCCTGTCAGCATTATAGTCGTTTCTTGGGAATCATCGACTCTGTTTATGGCTCAAAGCCATACCATCTCAATTTGTTCCCAACTTCCCATATACCATGTTAATAATCGCTGCAATATCATCACTTTCAAGAATGACCTTTCATCCTTTACTTTAATTTGGTATATTCAGGAAAAAAAAATCTATTCTAATTTATACGGTAAATATATACATCTACAGAATGTTAGGTTTCTCTTCAAGGGATTTTCTATAACCGATGCTAACATTAAATTTTGTATATTTATGTCATCTGCCACTCGTGTCAATACAAGCACAAAATAATTTGGTATAACAAAAACATATTTAGCAAAGCCAAACAAAGTGCTTCTAAGAAATTTTAAAAATGAATGAATAATGCATAGTGTCAATGGGTAGCATACCTCCCGCATTTAGCTGACCAATATTCCGTATGGCATCTATTGTAGCTAAAGAGATTTGTGGAAAGCTTGTCCCAAATGCTAGCAGAGTAATATCCGCAATCACATAGTTCCAAATCTTTTCTTGCTTAACACGTTTAGCATTTGTTATGGGATCAATTTCCTCAACCTCTCGCGAATGTTTGACAATGTTCTCCATCGATCGGAAAAAACGAGCAGTAATAGCAGACAACCCTATGAAACAATAAGCAAGGGAAAGAAGATACAAGCAAGTCCTCGTCCCATTTGAAAGAAAATTTTCACCACGAAAAAGAAAATGATTTTCGCATGTCTTGGGTGATTCCATCTCAAAAGTCTCCGAAAGCTTTCTAGAATATACTTATTCTTCAAGATCATCCCTTGACGCCTTCAGCCCACATAAGGTAGATCAAGACCTGATTTGTACATAAATGTTTACTTCATAAGAAAATGGTAACGTTTTTGCATTCTCAAAATAGTGATCTTCGAAACACATTTTAAGTTAAAGTGATCTAAGATCTTTGATCCTATAGCTTATTCGCATTGTGAAGTTCCTAATCATTTTTATTAACTTTTCTATATGAAAATACCGGACAGAGAAATCCATCAGAAGGATGGTTCCTCACATTCTAGTCGCCAGACCAATCTCATTAGCTCCTCAAATCATGTTATCAACCCCAAATGCAGCCAACACAAACAGAATAACGTGGTACATAACCAAAACATTCCTGTACATTCTCCACATAAAGGCATTTTTTCCTAGGCATTCAACTCCAACCACATCTTCAAGACTGTCGGTACTCTTGTAAAATGTAATAGTACAATTAGAACTTCATGAAAAGCACGCTGGCATGAATCCAATACCGAAATTACAGCAACCCAAACTGCTGGCGTTGCGGCAACGGAAAATCAGAAAGTACAAAAGAAAAATACCATAAATCAAGCAGAACCAGAACCCTGGCTATAGCCGCAGAAATCAGAAAACCTATTGATTTGTTCAGTTTTCCAATATCGACAAAGAAGCCAAATTAATCACAGTTTTCGCTGATAAATTTCTAAATTTAAGCAACTCAAGCAGCCAGAAGTTGCCAATGCAAATCAAAACTTTAAAAAACCTATTATGAATCAACACAAGTTACGCAACCCAAAAAAATCTTGCAGAAATCGGACAAAATTTGGGATTTATCATCTTTTCAAAACTAATTAGGGATTTAAACTTGTTTTATAATTATTTAGAGAAATTGCATATGCGGGTCACATTAATGCCACGTATGCGCCACATAAGACTGGCAGTTGGGAATGTGGGCGAGTCCTATTCCGCACTTTACAAGCACGGAATTAGTCTTGGCCCAGGAAACCAAGTACCAATACTTGGCTCTTTTGGTGAGCCAAGTCTTATTCCGCACTTTGCAAGTGCGGAATTGAACTTGGCCTAGGCAAGTCTATTCCGCACTTGGAAAGTGCGGAATAAGACTTGCACGATATTAAGCTGTCGGCCCCACCCCTTTCCCCCTTTTAATATATCAGTCTCTCTCGTATTTCACCTCTCTCTTTCTCCTCTCGCACCTCCCTCTCATATTGAGATCTCTCTCTCCCCTCCTTCGAAGCCCCCTCCAGAGGGTCAATCTCCAGTCCCCTCCTCCTCCTTCCTCGAACACCCCTTCCAGGGTCGATCTCCAGCCCCCTCCTCCTTCGAAACCCTTTCTACTGTTGTTGATCCCTCCTTCATCGAGGCCAAGCCCCCCTCTTCCTGAACAGTGAGTTTTCAATTAAATTTTTTTGTTTGAAACTATTGTTATTTTGGTTTATAAATTGGTTTGTTTTGGGTTATGGTATTTTATTGTTAGGGTTAGGATAATTTAGGGGTTAGGATTAGGGCAATTTAGGGTATTTTAGTGTTAGGGTTAGGGTATTTCGAGGGTTATGGTATTTTAGTGTTAGGGTTAGGGTATTTTGGGGTTAGGGATAGGGCAATTTAGGGTATTTTAGTGTTAAGGCTAGAGTATTTTGGGGGTTAGGGTTAGGGTATTGGGGGGTTAGGGTTAGGGTATTTTGGGGGTTAGGTTTAGAATATTTTTAGGGTTAGGGTGTTAATGTATTTTAGCGTCGGGGTATTTTGGGGATTAGAGTTATGGTATTTTTGGGATTAGGATGTTGGTGTTATGGAATTGAATATTGTTGTGAATGTTGTAGAGTGTATAAGTTTGTTTCTTGAGTTTTCGATAATTTCACAATTATTATTAATATTAGGTGTGATGGCAAATGAGAATGCTGTGTTGATTTGTCATTATAACGGCACCTTAAATATTGAAGCGGGTGGAAGGCTGAACTACGTTGGTGGAAAAAGTAAAATGATAAGAGTTAATAAATCGTGCTCATACAATGAGTTGAAACGAAAGATTTATGCAGCCACGCGGATAAGTCCGAGAGATTATAAGATTGATTTGGTATGCAAGGTTCCGATCACAAGTCAGTATTACACAAACGTTGAAATAACCGATGACGAGAATACAAGTATGATGCTTAGCTTGTATCCTGAAATCCATCGGTACAGGTGTTGGTGGTGAAAGAAGCAGGACAATCGTCTCAAGAAGCAGTACAATCGTCTCAAGCTTATGAACCACAAGGAGAATTTACACGCATGCTCAATATGGTTATGTGCATTCCCGACAAGCCGAACGTGCATGATAACGCGTTCAATTCCATACAAGTTTCATTCCATGGCACGCAGGTTGACACGAATATGTATAACCGTGATTGGAATTTGTATGGTCAGACAATGTCAAATCCGTACAATACGGATTGCACAATAGGGATGGCTAGAGTAAATAGGCAACATACTATATTAAATAAAACCGACGATACTCATCGTATATCGAATCATGGTTAATTGATAATCGATATTTGAATTTATATGTAGCGTATGTCTTCATTTTTTTGTACCGGAGTATATGCAAACACAAAGTTCAATACAAGGGGAGTTTGGTGCCGGTGCATGTTTAGGAGTTGGAACACCTTATGCGGAACCATCTTCCTCATATCAAGTTGAAGAAAGAGATAATCCCGAAAACGAGGGAGATGGTGATGAAGTAGATCCCGATCATGAAGAAGATGGTGATATGCAAGAAGATAGTATGCAGTACGCAGACCAAGATAAAGTGGACGATAGTGGGTGCATCAAGTATATACCAACAACGAATATGTTGAGTTCGAAGAGCCACATCCTGATGAGGTGATTGATGATGCCATGGTAGAAGCATATGCTACTGAGGATATGATCATCGATGACACTCGTTGGACGATACGAACGGACGATAATGTCGGATTTTAACCCGGACAGATGTTTGCGACGAAAGAAAATTTGATTGAAGAAGTCGGTACATGGTCCATTAAGAGGTATGTGTCATTCAAAACGGCCCGGAGTGCTAAAACAAAGTACATAGTAGTGTGTGCTAACGATCCAGATACGGACCCTGAGCAATGCCCTTAGAAACTTCATGCAATAATTTCAAAACGGTGGGCGCATTCGACACACTTTACTATAAAGGAATATAATCTGGAGTATCGGTGCCAAAATACTGTAGGAGACGTGGGGCACAAGCATGCCACATCAACATTTATATGCCAGTGCATCTTGCTGTTGCTGAAGAGGAGGCTTGATATGACATCGGTTGCCATTCAAGATCAAATGGAAGGGGCATATCAAATTAATATTTCTTAGTTCAAAGCGTGGGAGGTGAGAAAAAAGGCTTTATGCATGATATTTAGGGGTTGTGAGAAATCATATCAAACTCTACCACGGTACCTCGAGGCAATCACAAAGAGCAATCCCGGCACAGTTTATAAGATCATCTACGAAAACCTGACTCCAACAACACTCCAGTTTACCGACGTGTTCCGGGCATTTCGACCATCAATTAAAAGACTTGAATACTGTCGTCCAGTTCTGAGTATTGATGGTATACACTTATATGGTAAATATAAGAGGACTTTGCTTGTTGCTACCAGATGGATGCAGATGGAGGATTGTATCCTTTGGCGTTTGCGGTTGTCGGAAGTGAAACTGAAGCAAATTGGGAATGGTTCTTTGCATGTATTCGTATGTATATCCCCAGTGTAAACCGTCACTAAATTACTTGGTTGTCTGATTGGATGAAGGGACTTCCAAGGGTACTAGCTCAAGGCTGGCGTACGCCCTATTATTATTGCTACTGTTTGAGGCATATCTAAGCTAATTTCTCGGAAAAAATCAAAGACGAATCATTACAGCTTTTGTTGTATGAAGTCGGCCGTGCTTCAGATACTCTAATTTATGCTAAAAAAGAGCTCGTATTAGAGAATTAAATCCGGAGGTAGATACTTGGATTAACAAAAGTTTAGGAGGTACGAAGATCATTGGGCGTTATGTATGGACGGCGGTGTAAGGTATTATATATGACTACGAATTACTCCAAGAGCTTTAATAGTGTTCTTAAAGGAGCTCGTGCATTACCGATACATGCATTGATTGCTAGAACCTTCTACCGTCTCAACACGTACTTTGTCACTCGTCGTGAAGCAGCGGTTAAATGGGACACACTGTTCACTCCGAAAAATGAGAGTAAATTAGCAAAAAGAAATGCGGATGCGAGACATTGTCAACTTCGTCGGTTCTCTAAGTATCGTTGGGAAGTGGTAGATAAAAATAGAATTACGTATGACGTCGGTATAGACGATAATGGATGTCGTTGTAGTTGTAATATACCTTTACTACAAATGCTTCCATGCAAACATGTGATGGCAGATTGTTCATGAGCTTCAGGGGAGCAAACATATCATACTTGATGTGATGCTCTTTTGTACTTGTTTTTATCGAATTCATGAAATATATATATTTGGGTGTCGAACTCGTATGGAGTCAACTTCGCTTTATTTATATATATTATTTATTGCGTTCCGTTTATTGTTCTTCGCTTTTAGGCGTCGTATATTTCGCGTGGATTGTGTCTTCGCCGTGCTTGGCGTCGAGTCATCTCCCATGTTGGATAGCGTTTATTTTATTGATGTTGTACATGAATTTAGTCAAAATTTACAAAAGCGTGCTGTCTTTTTTTTGAACTTTTAGACAGTGGGTTTTTTGAGGAGTTGCAAAAATTGAGACGTTCGGGTTTGCTGGAACTAAGGAGGAGTTGCAAAAATTTACAAATTGGCTATTGGAACTAAGGAGAATGAGGCATTTATGTTTGCTGGAAGGTTGTAGTGCCAGACTATTCCGCACTTTGCAAGTGTGGAATAAGACTTGGACCCCAACCAGAGACCCATGACTTGGCTCTCTGGTTGAGGGCCAAATCTCTGGTTTGGATGGGGGACTTATTCCGCACTTTGCAAGTGCGGAATAAGACTTGGCCCCAACTAGAGACTCAAGACTTGGCTCTCTGGTTGAGGACCAAGTCTGGGTTGGATATGTTGGTCTAATTCCACACTTTGTAAGTGCGGAATAAGTCTGTCTCTAAAACTTAGTGGTCTAATCCGCACTTACAAAGTGCGGATTAAGACTTGAGTATAAGCCGCATTTTGTAAGTGCGGCTTAAAACTCGCCCCCAAATTCAAACCTTCATCCTGCATGGTGCCTACTTGTCACTGATGTGTGACCCGAATGTGCTAAATTCCTAAATAGTTTTAAAAGGTGTCTAAATCCATAATTAGTTTCAAATTAGTGCTAAATCCCAAATTTTGTCTGCAGAAATCAGAAAGTTCATCTTGATTCTTTCAATGATTTCCCAAAATTCATAAAAGATTACCAAACAATAAGCAAAAAGCCCAAGAAGTCGACAATCACTGACACAGTGACATTGTCGCTTAATTTGTTGCTTCAGACAACTCAAGCTGGTGACTTTTTCCAGAGTAAGACCAAAATGTACACAAACATGGTATGAATCAAACAAAACCCTGGAAATTGTGAGAAAAAAACGGGAAAGTTCATCGATTCTTTCAATTGTACCCGAGATTGACACAGGATAACTTACCGACGCGCGTGAGAGTAATTGAAGAAGATAGAGGGATCTCCATGAGAGAGAGGGTAAATGAAGAAGCTAGAGAGAGCTCAAGATCTCTCGATGAGAGCGAGAGTAAATGAAGAAGGTAGAGAGGGCTCAAGATCTCTCGATGAAAGAGAGAGAGAGAGAAACAAATGAGCGAAGGGGGAAGCGCTGCTTGCTAATTTTGAAGTTATTTTTGTATCATAGATACTAAAAAGAGGGAGAAGCAAGGGGCTGATTGGTCGCAGGATTATGAAATTTGGATTTCCGGTATAATTGAAATTGGGAATGGTTTTTTAAAATTTCACTCGTAAATATCTCACATTCTCACACCCAAAACTTCAACATCTCTAAATTTCACTCCTAAAAATCCATATTTCTAAATTTCACCACTAAAACTACCCCGTTAACAAAAAAAACCATGATCTCACATTTTCCATTAGAATTTAACTAGGGTTCGTTGCTGCATTCTCTTGCTATCCTCTTCAAGATATGAGGCTTCGAGCTCCTTACATGGTTGTAGGGTTGTTGCATATTTATAATTCAGCTTTCTGATATAAAACATGATTTTTACATTAAAGTGTTTTCCCATTTTTGTTATCTAGGGTTTTCATACAATACCAAGAAAGAACGCAATCTCTCCTACATCAACGCATAAAAAATGAGTGAAGAGGAAAAACTCTAATTTTTGTTTTAAAAATATCCTTAATTTTCAACTTAAGAAGAAACCCTAGCCGTAGGCCCAATTTGTAACATTAGAAGACGAAGATGATAACTTTTTAGGGTCATTTTCATCTTTTAGTAAACCAACTATGTTGACATCCATGTCACACGATTCTCAATTTTGATGATTTAGTTCAAAACATTATTTAACGAGTTCATATGTTACTAACGACGTTTTCAAGTTTTTCTTGAAATACAGTTTGCAACAACATATCCAATATCAAGTAAAATTGTCTACAATGTAATACGCGCTCAAACCGACAATATAGCATGACGACTCAATACAATCGACAACATGAAACAAGCAAATTCAAGATCTATTCACGTCAAATGTAACAAATCAAGAGAAATGAAGCAAATTGAAGAACCAAGACTAGGAACGAAGATATGAGCTTATATATAATTAGAAATGATCTCATAAGGTTAGAAATCACATTCCAACTCATTCTTAATGTTCATGATGTCTTCATCTCTTTTAGAGACGTCATACCTATCCGTTGGAATTCAAATCTGCCAAAATTCAAACCAATTATATCATTCATGTCAGAACACTGATGTCATCCCCTGACGTCAGTATCAGAAAAGTTTGAACACTGACGTCAGCCCTTGACGTCAGTATAAGAAAAGTTTGAACTACTGACGTCAGTAGAACAAATCTCTGATTTTCATGTTTCTGTTAAGGTTCTCAGTAACCACTATCCTTACGTCACTAGAACAACTTGTTTAGAGCCGATGTTTGTCCCTGACGCCATCACGGACAATTTGAATCAAATATTTGAATTTCAAATTTCGAATTGAATGGACACTTGCGCTAAATTTGGTCATAACTTTTTCTAAACGGGCATTAACTGTTTTATGACAGTTTTTGGCAGTTACAATAACTTCTCATTCAATTATCTATAAATACCTTTGAGATCTCACAATTCATACACAGAAATTTATTGCAAATCTTTCTGAAATTCTTCGTATTCTTTGTGCTTTAACTTGTTCATATTTTTCATTTCCCAAGGCCTTAAACTTGTCCAAATCTCTCAAAACAATTCTTGTGCCTAACCTGAAATAATCATTGAGATCAATAGGATTGTGAGTGAGTAAAATCGTTTGTAATAATAACAATTTGTAACCCGAGAGAAGAGATACTTCTCCTTTCACTTGAATTGTAGATTCAGAGTAGAACAATAGATCTTCCTAGAGAGACATGGATTAAAGAGGAAAGTGCGTCTTTCCTAGAGAATCGCGGTCTAGAGAGGAAGAAGACTTGTATCTTATTTCTTCATATCCCTGAAGTGAGATTTGTGTACTTTACAAATATAATGGAAGAATCCTGAGTAGGAGACTCAGGCGAGGACTAATCACAGGAGGTGGTGAACCCTAGTCAACATATCACTGTGTTTGTATTACTCTAACTCTTTTTACTTTTTTGTGCTTGCGTTGATTATCATATTAAGTTTCTTGTTTAAAAATTGTTTAAATATTTTCCGCAGAAACTCACTTTAGAAATAGTATTTATGTTTTTAAATTTGCCATAGGTTGTTATAATTACCTTATTCAATCCCCCTCTAAGGTATTTTCATTTAGAGTAGAGATTAACATTTAGAGTTTATTAGATCCTAATGGCAAATCAACTAGAGGGCCAATCCACCACACAACCTCACTTTTCAATGGCATAACTTTTCAATTTTGGAAAACTAAAATGAGAATCTTTTTACAATATATAGACTTAGATATTTTAGATATTATAGATGAAGTCTTTATTATTCCTACCATAAAACCATATTCCGATGCAGATAAATAAACTATGAGATTAAATATTAAGGCTATGAATGCCCTCCACTTCTCATTGGTTCCATAGAAATTCAATAGAATTTCCATGTGTCAAACGGCACATGAAATCTGAAGAACTCTCGAGACTGCACATGAGAGTACGAGCCAAGTAAAAGAGAGTAAAATTAATAGGTTAATGCACGAGTACAGAATGTTTTCTATGAAAGAAGACGAATCAATTGATTCAATGTACTCTAGCTTTAACAATATAGTAACATAATTATTTAATTTAGGGAAGAAGTTTGTAGATAAAGAAAAGAACTATAAATTTTTTCAATCACTAACCTTATTTTGGAAGTCTAAGATTACTGCTATAGAAGAGGCAAGCGACATGAGCACCATGAATGTTGACACTCTCATTGGTAAGTTGAAAACTTATGAGATGCAACTCGGCGACGTCAAGACAAAGGAGGACAAAGAAAGAATATCGCACTCAAAACGTCGATCAATAAAGTTAAAGAGCTAATCCCATCAAGGGATTATGAGAGCGACAACGAAGAAATGGCAAACATTGTAAGACATTTCAAAAGGTTTCTTAAGGCAAAAGGCAACTCTTTTAAGAAACGGGCCAACACTTCCAAGACCATGAGCTGTTTTGAATACAACAAAGAAGAACATCTTAAGGCAAATTGTCCGAACCTCAAGTCCCAAAAGGACAAACCAAAATGGAAGAAAGGTTCGGAGAAACGTGCATTCCAAGCCATCTGGGATGATTCCAATTCAAGTGAATCAGAAAACGAAAAAGTCGCCAACATATGCCTCATGACGATTGACGACAACAATGTAAGTAATGTAAGTGATGATATTCTTGATATAGAAAACTTAGATAGATAAAGTTTAATTAATTTGTATTTTTATTTAAAAAATAGTTATTAGAAAACCCATACTAATATAAATAACTAAAAAATAACCTTAGTCTAAATAATAATTTAAACGAAAATGAAAAAGAAAAATTAGTTCATGAAAACAAAATATTAAAAGAAAACTTAACTTTAAAAGAAGAAGAAGTTTAAAAAGTTAATAACGCTATATTTTCTTTAAATAGTGAGATATTTGATTTAAAAAGAAAATAAGAAATTAAAGAAAATATAATTCTAAAGTTTACTAAAACTAAAGACAATCTTGACGTTATGTTAGGAATATGTGTAAATCATTATAAACGTCAAAATGTCGGTTTTCATGATGATTCCAAATATGTGAAATATACTAAATTTATTAAAAAATCTAAAACATATAAAGATAGAAATATATTTGCATATGTAACTTGTAATTATTGTAGTAAATTAGGTCATATCAGTAGATATTGTCAAATAAAGTTAAATTTTTCATATAAATATTTTTTCACTCCTAACCCCAATGGACCGAGAATGAAATGGATTCCTAAGGTCGCACCTCCGTCTTCTTGTCTTGTAGAATCCCAGATCACGTATAGAGAAGTGGATTCTTGATAGTGGTTGCTCGAGACACATGACTGGAAATATCAACCGCTTCCAAACGCTATCAAGAGAAGATGGTCGTGCCGTGATATTTGGCGATAATCAAAAGGCCTACATCATCGATAAATGTACTATTTCATTTAAGTATAATTCCAATATTACTATAATACATGATATTTTGTTAGTAGATAACTTAAAACATAATCTATTTAGTGTTGGTCAATTCTGCGATAAGGGTTATAACTTAGTATTTGAAAAAATATTTATGTAAAATAATTTATAACAATATAACTATTTTAACTGAAAAACGATACAATAATACACACACACACATGACTTCAACAATGAAAATTTAAAATGCTTAGTTGTAAATAACAACGACTCATGACTTTGGCATAGAAGGCTGGGTCATGCATCAATAGATACCTTATCTAAAATAACTGGGAATAATCTAGTTAAAGACATTCCATTATTAAAATACGAAAAAAAATAAACAATGTGAGACTTGTCTTAAAGGAAAACAAACCAAAACTTCATTTAAACTTAAGAACGAAGTCACAACTAATACTCGCCTACAACTAATTCACATGGACTTATTTGGTCCAAGTAGAAATCCATGTCTAATAGGGGAGTTCTATGCTTATGTTATACTAGACGATTACTTTAGATTCACATGGGTATTCTTTCTTAAGATCAAAGACAAAATCTTTAACGTCTTCAAATTTTTTTCTAAGAGAATTCAAAATGAGATGAATTTTGAAATTTACAAGATCAGAAGTGATTATGGTGGAGAATTTAAAAATAATCTCTTTGAAAATTATTGTGTCAAGAAAGGATATAAGTATGAGTTCTTATGTGTTAGGACCCCACAACAGAATGGTGTCGTTGAAAGGAAGAATCGTTCCATACAAGAAATGACACGTACTATGTTTAATGAGAACAATTTACCCATGTATTTCTGGACTGAGACAGTAAATAAATCATGCTATATCATAAATAGAGTAAGCATATGGAAGTTTCTTAAGAAAACTCCTTATGAACTCTTGTATAAAAGAACCCCAAATATAAAACACTTCAAAGTTTTCGGATACATGTGTTTTATATTGAATACTCTAGATAATTTAGAAAAATTCGAGTCTAAGAATGACGAAGGTATATTTGTTGGTTACTCCATGACTAGCAAAATATATCGTGTCTATAATAAGAGAACACCAGTAATACAAGAAAGTATGATGTTTACCGTCGAAGACTGGACTGAGACGCGGAGGACATCTAGCCTGAATTTGGGGGCAAATACTATTTGGACATATCCATCCACCTCTCCGAAAATACCAAGTTGATTTATGGCACCGTATATCGGAGGTTTGGATAGACCGTTGTAGTATACTTTATCAGATTCTCCCTCGTTTATAAGGGGGTTTTGATTGTGGGGAGGCTCTTCTCTGCAGGCGCAAGCCACTTCAGTTAATTACATTACCGCGTTACGATAACCATTTTTTCCTGCTCTAGCAAGTCATTTCGTGTCGTGTTATGTTTGTTTTATTTTGGTTGCCCGTGGATTGTATACGGAGACTAATTTATGTCGTCGCCCATAGGGCGCGAATCAGTCCAAATCCATATATTTTAGGTTTGGGTTTGAACTTCGGTTATATGTTCCTTTAGTTCAAGAATATTTTATTTGATTTAAGAACCGTTAATCTGTTTTTAAATTAAGATCAACTTAAATATATTAGTATTTGGGCTCAATTTATTTTAATTAAGGATACGTTAGTCTTATTTGAGACTAAGATCAACTTAGCAACATTTTTAGGATCATTAAATTTTATCAAGATCCAAGGGCTCAATTGTAAGAGAATTTCAGAGGGACATAGCCAATTTAGGCTTAGTCTGCTCAATCTTTTTACCTTTTATTCAGAAATGCTAAGCACATATTTGTGGCTCTATTTGCTCGGACTCGGGCTTTCTTCTTTTATTCAGAAGTGCTAAGTATTTATTAGTGGCTCTGGCGCTCACGTGGGAAGCACATGAGGCGTATAGACATGGGTGCTGCCAATCGGTGCCAACGCTTAGTCATTTTGACTAGGTATATATAGCGCTTTGTATGGCGCTCACGTGGAAAGCACGTGTAACAACCGAGTCCAGTTATACCAATTTCTGTTACCGTATGTGTTGTTTATTTCATTTACCGTGTTTGGTTGTGAATGGTAGTTTACTTTATATTCGACCCGCTTGCTTAAGCTTGTTGTTTCATAGTTGTAGAATACCCTAACATCACATATTTTGCATATAACAATTTAAGTCCCTTAAAATAATTTAAAAATACATGACATGGCTTGCTTGATACCCCTAACCCTGTGGTAGCGTCCTTGTATCGTGTTCTCGTCCCGTTCAGTGAAACAGACGTATTTGGACGGCTACGTGCGTCCTTTCTTGGGGGTATGCATTTTTGTTACAAAATCCTTCTTTTTGATTTTTGGAACTTGCTAATAATTTTCATATTTCAAATTCAAAATTTTGGACCCGACCCGGGCACATTTCTGAAACATTTTGTATTTCCGCCAAATTCTAATAATTTTAAATGCCTTTAAGATTCGTTCATGTTTAAGTATTGAACAGCCTAAAGATTTTGTTTTAACCAAAACATATTTAAAAAAAAATCTAATTCTATTAATTTAGTTAACAGCTCACAATGATTTTCCTTAACTAATTTAAATCTTTTTCAACTTTTATCCAAAATCCTTTCCTCTCTCTCTCTCTCTTTTTCCCACGAGCCGATCGCCTTCTTTCTCTTCTCTGGTGGTCCCCACGAGCCCTCTCAGTCTCTTTCCTTTCTCCTTCTCTCTCCTCCCCCACGAGATCTCTCTCTCTCTCTCCCTTCTCTTTCTTTCTCCTCTCGCGCTCTTCCTCTCTCCTCTCGCGATTACTGTACGCTCCTCGAGTCGCGTCACCGCCGCGTGGATCCCGTCACCTCCCTCTTGCTATTTCTTCTTCTTCTTCTTCTTCTGTTCATTTTAAAACCCATGCACGAGAATGAAAAAAAAAGAAACCCATCCAACTTCTCGTCGCCTCCTCAAACCCTAACCCTATTCTTGCTCCACACCACCGTCTCCTCTCCTCCTCCTCTCCATCTTAGTCTCCTTCTCTTCTTCTTCCCGAGCCGCTCTCCCCTGCACACACACCCGAGGAGAACCTAAGAACCCAACGCTGCCTTCCATCGCCGCCGACCATCCACCATCGCCATCGCCATCTCCTCCCTCTCCTCTGCTCTCCCTCCAGCAACCAAAACCCTGCACACAAAACCCCAACAACTTCTAAACCGAGCCCAAACCCTAACCAAACCCTAGCTTTTCTAAAACCCTTCACCGGCGCCCCTCACCGCCGTCGATCTCACCGCCACTGCTAACACACCCCTTTGCAACCAAGTAAGCCATCGTACACACATTCCTCCTCTAATATCTTTTTCTTGCCTTCTTTTTCTTTTTCTTAAGATCTTGTTTTCTTGTGTTCGCTGTTCTGTCAAGATCGCCGGAGTTGGCCACGACGTCGACGATCCCGACGACCCAGCGAGAACCTCTGACCCGGGTGATCCCACTGTTCGTTGTTTGGACTCATTCCGTGTACCGTGCGCGCGTCGCGACTTTTCCCGCCGACGCGTGACGTTCCGTATACCGCTTCGCGATCCGTCGAGGCAAGTGAAACTTGCTACATGCTATTTAAATTACTATATATGCTATTTAAATTACTATATACCTATTTGAGTGCACGTTAAACCTGTAGTTTCCATTTAATACCATAATTTCCATTTTAACATTTCGACGTCCCATTATATCATTTTAGATTCATAGCTCGAAACATACCGGGTTGCATTTAGTTCTACTATACATAGTACCCACATTCATATTTAAATCTTATAACAATTATTTGCATAGCCCACAGTACCCCTTTTATATTTTATACCGTGTCGGACGACCATTTGCATACATCTAACCTGATTTATATTCAATTGCATCTCTAGATTATTTAGTACATATTAACATGATTTTATCATCCACATTCGTTTTACTGTATTCATGTAACGTTGAAATTATCCCTTGAACCCAAACTGATAACTGTGCATCTATATACCTTAATCTGTACCTGATTGCATTTCACGTTACAAGTTCCAGCTTGTTGATTATATTAGCACACATGCTTGTTCTGTATACCATGTTTATGCTAGCTTGATTGTGACCACCCACACAATATCTTGTACACCCTGACATGACTTGCTACACCTATTACTTGACACGACATGGTACCGTGCAACTCTTGACATGACATGACACCTATATACATTACTTGACTTGACCTGATGTACCATGGCTTTACCTGTTACCTGATCTTGTGTCTAATGCCAACAAACCTGACCTGTTGTCCTTACGGACCGTTCCTGTTGTCTATCCAGACAAACCTGTACCTGCCTGATCCTGTGTTAGCATTAACTTTAGATCACTTAATACCTGACTTGAACACTTTTGACTTGGGGGTATGGGAAAATCAATGATGAAACCTGACTTGTAATTTGACAGTTCTATACCTGTTCTGATCAGTCTTACGGGCTAGGCCAGCCCCGGGGTAATGATGCCGACATCACTCATCTTTACATACTACCTTTTTACTGCCTAGCGGCACGTCTCGGATTCAGCCCGAGAATCTTGACCGTGGTCCCGGGCACGCACGGGATACTATTGAGCTATATCGATGATTCATCAGACTGATTTCAAAGACTTGAGAGTAGATAACCCAATAGACCAGTTTAGTTTACTCACTGCACACTACCCTTCACTGCCCTGATTTATATTGCCGTTACACCTGCTTTACCATTTATGATTATACTTACATGTCTTGTTACCCTGTTTATATTTTATTGCTTGATGACATGACGGGCTGACGTCTGGGTTTTGCATGGCCCAGATTCCATACCTTTGTTGCAGTCCGAGCAGGAGTACTTCAGTCAGCAGGCTGAGCAGTGAGGACTATTAGTAGTTAGTTCTTTTACTTTTCAGTATTTTATTCCTGATGCGAGCCCGCATTATAGGACATACATTCCAGTTATTCTTGTATTGGATCTTTTGCTTCCGCATTATTTTATTCTTGACTCATTTATTTCTGGCTTATAGACATGTATTAGATAGTTTATTATTGTTCTTGATATCTCTACAGCCGTAATGTGACTGTGGATGGATACTTCCTATCCACAGGTAGCATGGTTGGCTATGTCACGTGCCTATCTTAGCGTACTCTGGGAAGCGGGGCATGACATGGTTCTTTTGGTATCAGAGCCATAGGTTATAGGTTAATCGGGTTGATTCTTTTGTAGTTGGGTATTGGACCCAATACACGGATCAGAATACTCGTGATTAGGAAACATGTCCTGCCACCTTGCCGTTTTACCGTTCTTGAATCTTAACCTCCTCCTGATTATACTTTTACGATATGCAAACCTCCTTTGCATATCTACTCGAAACCTGATTCCTTGTTATCTCTAGAACTTAGGCGACTTGGGTGGAGTTATGTAATTGTAGCTATGATACCGCGGCATGGTTACAATGCGGTACTCTATTTAAGTAACTCGGAGTTCTAGCCTTGATCTACATTTTGAATCTGTTATCATGCTAATCCTTAGGTGTTTTGATTTCAGGAATATGGCAGACAAGAATCTAAAGACGTACCAAAGGCGTGTTGACGAAGCCGCCATGCTTGGGGTAATACGTGGGATGTTGGAGAATCAAAAGAGACAGACCGAGATGATCCAGCTGCAAGCTGAATCTTTTCAGGAAGGTTTGCGGACCGTTCAGCAGTCCGTGAATAATGTTGTGGCCAGACCAGTGGATCGTGTGGGAACCGTAGCAGATTTCAGGAGACTAGGTCCGTCTGTCTTTATTGGCTTGGAGGAACCGTTGCCAGCGGAGCAGTGGCTGGTTGACACAGAGAATTTACTCATTGCAGCACAGATCCCAGATGATAAGAGGGTGGATATGGTACGCATCCAGTTGGTAGATTACGCCCGTGAATGGTGGCTTGTGGAGGAGACCCGCTTGCCCAAGCCGATCAAGTGGGCGGATTTTTCAAAGAGTTTCCTGGAGAAGTTCTTCCCGCGGACTGCACGGGAGGAAATGGAGGAGAAGTTTATCAGTCTAAAGCAGAACGGTGCACCGTAGATGTACATGCAGCTGAGTAGACGCGGCTCAGTAGGTTCGCTGGACCTTTAGTTGCCAACGATGCGGATAGGGCAAGGAGGTTCATGTGCAGTTTGGATGTGGACATCCAGAGGCAGATTGTCTCCCTGGGTTTGACCACTTTCTCACAGGTACTTACGGCGGCTCGAGAACAACAGAGCTTATTTGGGAAGACTGGGAGTTCACAGCAGACAGCAATCACAGTACGGAAGCCGGCTTTTGCACCGAACCGAGCACATGGACGCAGAGGTATTCTAGTGGACCGTCATGGTGTAACACCGATGAAGAAGCATGCTGTTGTTGATCAGAGGAGGACCGTGATTTGTGACTACTGCCATTTACCTGGACACGTGCAAAAAGATTGTCGAAGGAGGCAGGGACTCTGTTTGGTTTGTGGGTCGGCGGATCACTCTATCAACGCTTGTCCGTCGAAGGTTCGCACGAAGGATGATATTCAGAAGCCACCGCAGAAATCATTTCAGGGACAGAAGCAGCTGACTCAAGGACCCAATCAAGCTCGAGCATTTACCCTGACGGCTGAGGAAGCCAAGGCTTCGGGAGAAGTTGTTTCAGGTATTCTACTTGTTCATGGTTTTCCCGCATTAGCGTTATTTGATTCTGGTGCATCCCATTATTTTATGTCGTCCAAGTTTATAGCTACACACTCGATTACCTGCACGACCCTGTCTAGTTTCTGGGACATACACACTGGGAATGGGAAAATCATATCTAGTAGAGAGCGTAAAGATTGTGCAGTTGTTGTTTGCGGACGGGAGCTTTTTGCAGATTTCTTGGTGATTGATACAGGCAGCTATGAAGTCGTCTTGGGAATGGATTTTCTCGGCACTTTCCATGCTCACATTAATTGTAGGGCAAAGAAAGTAATTTTCCAGATTCCCGGGCTTCCCGAGTTTATCTTCACTGGAGGAAGCAGTTCTGTCGGGCCAGTCGAGTTTAGGGCTAGGCCGACAACGAGTGTTCTTTCGTCATTTGAGGTTGCTCAAGATGAAACGCTGGCTGTTGTTCGAGATTTCATGGATGTGTTCGAAGACATATCAGGTTTACCGCCGAGGCGAGACGTGGAGTTCGCAATTGATCTTGTTCCTGGTGCAGCGCCAGTTTCTAAAGCGTATTATCCAATGGCACCAGTGGAGTTGGAAGAAGTCAAGAAGCAGGTTACTGAATTATTTGAGAAGGGTTGGATTCGAAGCAGTAACTTGCCTTGGAGAGCTCCAGTTCTTCTAGTTAAGAAAAAAGATGGCACGAGGAGGATGTGCATCGATTACCGAGAATTAAACCGGGTGACTATTAAGAACAAGTACCCGATCCCTCGTATTGGCGAACTATTTGAGCAGCTTAGTGGCGCGAGGGTATTCTTGAAACTGGATTTGCGATCCGGATATCATCAGGTCCGAGTGAAAACAGAGGATATTTGCAAGACGGCGTTCCGAACTCGGTATGGACATTACGAGTACTAAGTGATGCCCTTCGGAGTAACGAATGCACCGGCGATATTCATAGACTTGATGAACCGAATCTTTTCACCATTCTTGGACCGGTTTATTATGGTGTTCATTGATGATATTCTGGTCTATTCGAAGAGTATTGAAGAGCATGCTGAACATTTGAAGATCGCACTGCAGACGTTGAGACAAGAGAAATTATATGCAAAGATGAGCAAGTGCGAGTTTTGGCTGGAAGAAGTAAAGTTTTTGGGGCATGTCGTGTCTGGCGATGGAATCGCCGTCGATCCCGAAAAGATTGTAGCAGTTCATGATTGGCCGATTCCGAATAATGTTGCGGAGATAAGAAGCTTTCTTGGACTAGCCGGGTATTACAGAAGATTTGTGGAGAACTTTGCTCGTCTGGCGGAGCCGTTGACCAAGCTTACACGCAAGGAGGTATCTTTTGTGTGGACGGATAGATGTGCGTTAGCTTTCGAGGCGTTGAAGCAGAAATTGATAACCGCTCCTATTCTTGTAAGTCTACGGTAGCGCCCCGGCCGTCAATCTGACGCCAAATACGGAACAAAAACTTTTATAACTGGTGCTATCGCATACTATAACCCGGATCTTGCCATTAACGCTAAACTAACAAACTACAAAGTGGGTAGAAAGGTTATACCGAACGATCCGAGTCCTTCGTTCTTTAACTATCATCCCACGCTTTGTTGCGGCTGCTCCGATCTCCTGGCTCCTCGTCAAGGTGGCACCACATCTATGGATCTTTAAACGGGCTCCCGCCTCTGAACCGAGGCAACTCGGTCATCAAGTTTGCTAAAAGAGATGACCAAGATTGATGTAGAGAATGAGTAGAACACTTTGTCTCGCTTCATCCAAAACCATGGATGAACGGTTAATGAAGTTGCCTTTTTAATCGGGTAAATGAGAAATGAACATATGAAATTTCCATGAAGCAAATCAATTATCTTTTTTTCAAACTCTCTCTCTTTCTCACTCAAGAAGGGCCGGCCATAACATATAGGAGGGAGGTGAGTGTAGGAGTTAGGGTTGGTGACCATAAAGGAAAAGATCAAGAGAAAAAATCCAAGGCAAAACAAAACCACATTAATGCAAATGGTGATTCAATTATCCTAGTCATCCATTCATTAATGCATACAATGAATCAAAATCTAGTCACCAAAACTAGAACCTTCCACACTCATGACTCACCTCATGACTCACCCAAGTGAAGAAAAGATAAATCCGTATTAAACCGAATATTTAATACGGGCGATAGAAAACTGGCAACTTCCAAAAGCGATCCCGAAACGAATTTCAGGATAACCCCGTAACAGTATAAATATACCCGCATTTGTATAATACATGGATCCGGCTTAAACCAAAGCCCACCAGTATTATCTGCCCGAAATATGACACGTGCGTAAACGCACGTGCATTTTCCGAACCCTGCCATAAAACCATACGGCCTCTACAACGTTTCGCCCGAACTTGGGAAACTATCTGTGGGGGACTCTAATGACTCGTCAGTACCCTGGCAGTGGGTTTAACCATAAGCACGTCAGCGGCACTAGCAGTGCGTAACGGCTGCCCATGTACTGACCTCAAGGGTAGCCGATGAGCGAACTCATCCTGAAACCCTACTGAGCCTAACAGTGACAATATACATACAGTCCGGTCCGTTCGTCTATGAGTATCGCATATCGGGCCTAGAGGGCTGGTAACGTCAGACCCCGAAAAGCGGTATAAGTCGTGTCGGAGACAAGCCCTGAACACCCTGAGATACTACTGGAGTACCTATCAGTAAATCTCACCTGCCTTGGCCAAGGACTTGGTGTAATGGCTTTCCTAGACACAACGCGATCTCACCCCCAATACCGGGAGAGACGAATCCTCTGCCGATCCGCTCACCTGCCTCCATGTGGCTCGGGACTGTACCAAAAAAATACCTGTTTGCACGACTCCTTTGAGCCGTGGTAGGGTAGAAATCAAAGCACAGTAGGAACTCACATGAGACAAATGATGACCTCAGGTCGATGAACTAACCTGTACACATGTCACCAGGGAACTGCTATATGACGATAGGTATAATACCAACTAGCAGGTTCCCGGCGAGTCCTGTCCGGTGTACTCATAACCCAATGAGTATCTGTATACATCTTAGGTGATCTAACTGACACCAGTGGCTTGTGAGACCGGCCACCGCCCCTCGTCGGGGTCTCGACTGTATACACTAGTCTACTCAGGAGTATCGATGCCCTGTCTCGAAACTCCCACGACTAGGGACCATAATTAAGGATGTGCTTATAGACTACCCAACTCTCACGTATATGATCGCCATCATATTTGTTCCCCTCCGAACGGCGTCCAAGACATGAAGACGTCTTGCCTGGGATTCGGGGCAGATGCTATTTGGTTTTATCCGTCCACCTCTCCGAAGATGCCAAGTTGATTTATGGCACCGTGTATTGGAGGTTTAGACGGATGCGACCGATGTAGCAGA
Source organism: Agapanthus africanus (assembly GCA_030015575.1). Taxonomy (NCBI): domain Eukaryota; kingdom Viridiplantae; phylum Streptophyta; class Magnoliopsida; order Asparagales; family Amaryllidaceae; genus Agapanthus; species Agapanthus africanus. The sequence goes on from CM057337.1 coordinate 109,814,888, forward strand.
CTTCGTCAGATTTCCCCTCGCTTGAGGGGTTTTTGATTGTGGGGACGCTCTTCCCTGCAGGCGCAAGCCCCTGCAGTTAATTACGCTATCGTTTCGCGGTAACAACTTTCTCTTTCTCCAGAATTTCACTTCGTGTCGTGGGTGTTTGTTTTGTTTGTGGTTGCCCGTGGATTGTATACGGAGACCAATTTATGTCGTCGCCCGTAGGACGTGGATTAGTCCAAATCCGTGTTTTCTTAGATTTGGGTTTGGGGTTTTGGTTTGAGGATACGTTAGCCGTATTTGAGGCTAAGATCAACTCAAACGTTTGTTAAGGATACGTTAGTCCAGTTTGAGATTAAGATCAACTTAACGGGATCGTTTAGATCCAACAAAAGAGCATTTGGGGGCTCTATTATTCCAGTTTAGGGACATAGTGGTCCATTGAATGTATGGCCGTCGGGACCCATCACCTCTCTGACGACGTTGAAAGATTACAACGACAGATGTCAAAGGAGTTCAGAGATGTACCCTTGAACCAGGTGTAAATTGATTTAAGGGAGCAGCCGTGCTCAGTCAACTTAATTTGAGGACTTACGGCCATGATTGGGCTAAGTCCAGTTGAAGATGTTCAACGTTTTTTACTTGTGGCCTATCAGGCCTGTGCTAGGGCTTTGCCCCTGTTTAATAATGCACTGCATTTTATTTTGGCCTGTAAGGCCTATTTGATTTGGGCTCTGTCCCTTTTTAAATGATGCACAGCATCTGTTTGGGCTCTGCCCTTTATTAAAATAATGCATTGTATTTTATTAAGCCTGTTAGGCCTTTTTTAATTGGGCTTGGCCCTTCTGTAAATAATGCAGTGCATTAATTACTTGATAGTGGTTTGTCAGGCGCTTTGCGCCAATTATTAAGCGCAAGCGCTTGTCATGGTGACACGTGTCATACTCTGGTGAGCGCAAGCGCAATAGCGTAGTGCGCTGTGCCAGTGCGCTGCGCTGTTGCGCTACTGACACGTGGCGCGCACTGTTGAGTTGCGCCAACTTTGGAGAGCAATGCTCTATATTAAAAGCGCATAGTGCGAGTGGTTCTGGCGCTGGCACGTGGCGCTCTCTGGTGGGTTGCGCCAACCCAAGAGTGCAACAGTGCAGTTTTGTAAGTGTAAGGCACTGTTTCAATAACTTGATCCAATTTTGGATTCAAGAAAAGAATTTTTCTGAAATTTCAGAACCAATGGTTCATAAAAAGTGCAAGGCACTATTATTATTTATTTTTTATTGAAGATCATTGATCTTGTTCTTAGATCAATGATCTATTCAGAAGAAATTTTTCTATTTTATAAAGGTTTTTACCTTTTTCTTGAGTTCTTTTCAAAATTCTTCAGTGTTCTCTCTTTTTTTTGAAGTTTTTGATGTCTCTTGATGTTGATGATGTTTTGAGTTGGGGTCTGGGGGTCTTTATATAGTGCCCATAAATTTGTTAAGTTTGTTAAAGAGATCATTCTCTGAGTGATTTGGGGAATTTTCCCCACCGTTGGATGTTTGATCCAAGGGCTTCTGTTTTACAGAAGATAACCTTCTTGTTTTAACAAGAACAGAAGGATTTTACTAGAATTTTAATTCTGTTTGGCCAAAACGCCCCAGCGCATGACACGAGACACGCAGCGCAGCGCAACTGCGCGAGCGCAACTGCGCTGCCACGTGTCGCGCAGCGCAGAGCGCAGCGCAACTGCGCTAACGCAACTGTGCTTCCACGTGGCGCGCAGCGCAACTGCGCTGCCACGTGTCACGCAGCGCAGAGCGCAGGTCATCTGAAGCGTTGCTTCTTTTAATTTTGTTTTAAATAGAGCCTTGCTCTGATTGGGCGCGCTGCCTTGGGCGCTGCGCTCTCTGCGCTGGCGTGTCAGCTTTTGATACGTGGCGCCCTGCGCGCAGCGCAAGGAATTTGAAGCGTTGCTTCAATTTTTGAATTTTTGAAACTCAAACAGAGCTTTGCTCTGATTGGGGGAATCAGAAGCGTTGCTTCATTTCCCTCCTTGGAATTTGAACAGAGCTTTGCTCTGATTGGGGTAAACAAATGCCCCCCCCGCCGTTGCGCTTACGTGGCCCTAAACGTGAGCGCAGCGGTGGTCAGAATCCCAACCGTTGGGAAATTGAAACGGCACTTATTGCCTATAAATAGAACCTTTGGTCTCTTAGATGATTTTCATCTCTTCATAAGAATTTCGTCCAGAGCCCTGCTCTTTTTTGTTCAAGCGTTTTTAATAGTTAAACTCTAGAAAATTTTTAGGTAAAAATTAATTTGGATTAAGTTAAATTAATTTTAAGAGCCATGCTCTCAATAGATCCCCGATCTAAAGAAGACCCATTTAGGGTTTCACTTAGCAGAGCTTTCCTCTATAGCTTTAAAAGGATCTAAAGAGAACTAAAGGGAATCTTGTTAAGGTTCCATTAATGGAGCTCTGCTCTCTAAAAGATTTTCCTTGTATTTTCTTAATGCGTTAATGGAGCTTTGCTCCTTCCAAATCGTACAGAAGAACTCTTAAGAGTTCTTCGTGGATCTTGGAAGTTAAAGATGGCATTTTATATTATTATTATTATTATTGTCTTCTCAGAGCAAAACTCTCAATATTCTTAGGGGACTTTCTTCAGATTCTCCTCATTACCGAATTTGATAGGTGTCACTCCTGTTTGCAGAGCATTGCTCTCGAGGAGTTTAACTCCCTATGCCTGTTTTTAATAAGAATTCGCTTAATCAGCCTGTCTGCTAATCCTGTTAGTCTTCTTTTACAGGAGCAATGGACGCCTATATGTACGACCTCGACGAGATCATCTCTTACGGGGACATTCGCCGACTCGGCTGCTCTTAAAATCGAGAATTTACCAACGCCGAGTGTGCCGAGATCATGAATCTCTTCGACGCGTACAATGGTCAACTGCTTCCTCGATGCTCCTCTCTCCTGAAGCTTATCGTGGGAGCCATTTGGGAAGCACTTCCCTTATTCTGCTCCGGTGTGCCGCTTGGGGCGTTGGATGCTGCTGAGGATAAGGTGCACTCGGTGTATCTGATGCACCTAATCTCGAAGAGACGGCGAGACAATCTTGTCGATCTCCTGCACCAGGCTTTCTAACAGTCCGCCATACTCGCTGCTTATTGGAGGGAGGAGGACATCAGGGGGGACCCCGACGCTTGTGCTCGCGAAAGAAAGCACACTAGGATGGTTCGCCAGGCTTGGAAAGTCTTAGATAGGGTTACTTTCGAGTTCCTCAATCCATGTCCTGGGTCCGAGGTTATACCATTGTAAACATTTCAATAATATTGTTATTTATTTCTTTATGATTGTAAGAACCCTTTTGCCATATGAATGGAAAATTTTTATTTCAGCTTGTTTCATTTCTTGTTCTGAGTCTTTTGTACATGCATGAATGAGTGTGTCTTGAATGCTTAATCCAACGCCAATCAGATGTTTTTTCTGTTGCTTTCTTCTTTCTTTTATTATCCGCATGTTATCTTAGTGAACATGGTTACCAGATAATAGAGTAAGCGTCTTAGTTTCTTCAAGCAATAGCGATGGCTTAGGCCGCAGGTTCAGATCTGCTGTCTAAGACTTTTCAACTCTATGAGCCGTGAGGGTCTCATAGAGATTTTTCTCCCTACGGATCGAGAGGATCTCGTAGGTGTATTTTCTCTTTAGGAGTCGTGAGGATTCCTAAGTGCGTTTTCTCTTATAAGTCGTAAGGATCTTATAAGAGAATTTTCCCTCTTACGACTCGAGAGGACCCGTAAGCGGTTGTTTCCCTCCTTGTCGAGATTCGACTTTGGAGAGTGAGACCCGTGAATAGTATGCAAGAGACCGTTTTAGACCGACTTGCAGGGTCCCAGTGCTTAGAAAACAAGTTTTTTAATCCCTGCTGCCTAAGGCTTTATCTTACGAGTTGAGCCGCATCGAGCAGTTCTCGCAAAGACATCAATTTCTTCACAAGTCGAGATGAATCGAGCATTTCTCGCAAGAACATCCTAACGTCACAGTTAACCTCTGCTCTTTACGACAGAAGTTCGTTAGGGTCTGTGTACTTAGGGTTTTGGCCGTCGTACCGTCGCATCAGCTGATATATTCCTCGATAGGCAATCGTGCTGTTCGAGTAGCCCTGCGACTGTCGTGTCTCTGATCCCTTCGGGGGCTGGACAAGATGTCTTCAAGCAATCTTCCTAGGCAGTTTGACCGTCGGAAGAGCAAGCGTTAGGAATTTGCCATGCCGCTTTTTACTTGAGGTTAGGCTCATTTTGGAGAGCCCCGATGAGTCATAACCACTCCGCGCTGGTGTGGGATGATCTCCGATAGTCTTTCAGGTTTTATGTGAGTTGCCGTCAAGACCCTGAAGCTAGGAATTTGGCCTTTGCTTCGTTTGCTGGCATCGCGTCTGCTGTATCGAGACGAATGTCGCGGTTGTCTCTACGTTGCTGGTGAACCGTCGAGCTTTGGAACTAGGGATTTTGCCATGGCTCCGTTAGTTTGATTGTCACGTCTGATCCCTGCTGGAGGAAGAACGCTGGGGTGACATCTCGTCTGCTGTATCGAGAAGAACGTCGGGGTGGAGCTGGGATTTTTCCGTGGCTCCGTTTGTTTGATTGTCGCGTCTAATCCCTGCTGGAGGAAGAACGCTGGGGTGACATCTCGTCTGGCATATCGAGACGAACGTCGGGGTGGAGCTGGGATTTTGCCGTGGCTCCGTTTGTTTGATTGTCGCGTCTGATCCCTGCTGGAGGAAGAACGCTGAGGTGACAACTCGTCTGCTGTATCGATACGAACGTCGAGGTGGAGCCGGGATTTTGCCGTGGCTCCGTTTGTTTGATTGTCGCGTTTGATCCCTGCTGGAAGAAGAACGCTGGGGTGACATCTCGTCTGCTGTATCGAGACGAACGTCGGGGTGGAGCTGGGATTTTGCCGTGGCTCCGTTTGTTTGATGATGTTGCGTCTGCTGTGTCGAGACGAACGTCGAAGTGTTGACCATTCCACACCGGTGTGAGATGATCTCCAGTTGTCTTTCAGGCTTTATATGACTCGCCGTTAAGACCTTGAAGCTAGGAATTTGGCTTTCGCTTCGTTTGCTTTGTCACGTCCGAATCCTGTTGGAGGAAGAACGCTGTCGTGACATCTCGTCTGCTGTATCGAGACGAATGCCGAGATGGAGCTGGGATTTTTCCGTTACTCCGCTTGTTTGACCATGGGGTCTTTCGTTGGCGTTGTATCTGCATCTTGATGGACTGCGAAGGAACGCCGTTGTCAACATCTCATCTGCTGTATTGAGACGATTGTTGAGATGAAGCTGGGATTTTGCCGTCGCTTCACTTTGTTTCGACCGCAAGGTCTTTTGTTGGCGTTGTATCTGCATCTTGATGGACTGCGAAGGAATGCCTTTGTTAACATCTCGTCTGCTGTATCGAGACGATTGTTGAGATGAAGCTGGGATTTTTTCGTCGCTTCGCTTTGTTTCGACCGCAAGGTCTTTTATTGGCGTTGTATTTGCATCTGGTTGGAGTGAGAAGAAACGCCATTGGTGATCTCTAAGTTGTCGATATCAACGTCGAGACCCTGAAGTTAGGGATCTCCTTTTGCTTCGTTTGTTGACATTGTGTCTGCAATGTCGAGGTTGTCTCTAGCTTGTCTATGAACCGTCAAGATTTGGCTTCGCTTTCTGGTGGAGCCTGTTGGGAAGGTATGGTTCCCTCTTTGTTTGTGCGCCTGGATTGTATACAGGGATCGATGTGATCTCACCTGTAGGGCAAAAAGTTTCATTCATCATTTTTTTGGTATTTCCGCGATGCTCTATCATTTCATCTTTTATATCGCGAAGATCGCGATTGCCCAATCATTTCGGCTATTTTTCGCAGTGTCCAATCATTTCGGCTATTTATTTTATTTTTACTTGCTGCTTTTTATTGCGAGTCGCCCAATCATTTCGGCTATTTAGCATACATACATTTTCACTTGCTGCTTTTTATTGCAAGTTGCCCCATCATTTCGGCTATTTCGTATGCATGTGTGGCTCGCAGATTTTTTATCGCGAGTGGAATCTTGATGCCAATCCTAGCATCAGCATCGCTACAACTGGGATATTGCCAGGAGCGAATTATCATTTGCCATGAAAGGGCTTGGAATTTGATACCGGTTTAGGCATCAGTATCGCTACAACTGCGATATTGCCAGGAGCGAATCATCATTTGCCTCTGTCGACGTTGAACAAAGGTGGCTTAGCGAACAGGGTTAGGATCCCGTCGACTAAGGCTTTTGACTTCATGAGCCGTAGGGGTCTCACAAAGGTATTTCTCCCTACAAGTCGTGAGGATCTTGTAGGTGTGTTTTCTCCTTAGGAATCGTGAGGATTCCTAAGTGTATGTTCCCCTGTAAGTCATAAGGATCTTACAAAAGGGTTTTCTCCTTATAAGTCGAGAGGACTTACAAGGGTTGTTCACCGTATGGACATATCCCCAGTCACGGGTGGGACTTGGTTAGGGAAATGTTTATTCGCGCCCGTGGATTGTATACAAGGGTCAGTATTGAGCCGCTTGTAGGGCAGTAGTGGAAGGTTGTGGGAGTTGCTTAAGAACAGGTTCAGGTTTCTGTAACTTAAGACTTTCAAATCTTATGAGCCGTGAGGGTCCCATAAGAGAGTTCTCCTTACGAGTCGTGAGAATCCCGCAAGTGTATTTTCTCCTTAGGAATCATGAGGATACCTAAGTGTGTTGGTCCTTTGTGAGTCGTAAGGATCTCACGCGGGTGGTTTCTCCTTACAAGGTCGAGAGGACCCTGTAAGTGTCCTTTCACGAGGTTGCTCCCTTTCGGGTTTTCACGAACACTCGCGGGTAGCCCTGCTGTTTTTACTCACGAAGCCCTCTCGGGTTTTCATCCGTGCCCTTTTTGCTTATGGACATACCGTTTTTTTTATATTATTTTTTTTCTTTTTTTTCTAACGAGGTCGCGCCCTTTCGGGTTTTCACGAACACTCGCCGGTAGCCCTGCTGTTTTTACTCACGGAGCCCTTTCGGGTTTTCATCCGTGCCCATTTTGCTTATGGACATACCGTTTATATTTTTTTTTATCTTTTTTTTATATCGGCTTTGTAATGTTTCAATCCATCGTAGTTTATTGACCTCTCGGTCAACAGCTAGTTTTAGGACGTAGTGGTCCGTCATTAGTTTAAGGACGTTTCGGTCCGCCGTCGCCGTATTTGAGGCGAATATCTAGTTTATTGACTTTTCGGTCTATGGGGCTTTCCCTATGAATGAGCATGATACCCCCAGCATATCCATCTTTCTCATAGCGTGCGGTTGTGGCGGGTTCACCCTCCAGTTTTCGGAGATGACGAACTTGCCCTGTTGGTATTGGTCTTCAACCCAGTTCTTGAAAACGTAGCAATTCTCGATCAGGTGACCTACTGTTTGGTGGTAAGGGCAATAATTGAGATCGTTGACATCATCCAGTTGTAGTTGGTGTTTCAGCTCCGGTAGAGTGATAAGCCTGTTATGTACTGCCACTTCGAACAGCCTCCTTGTTTCATCCTGGGGAAATGAGTAAGGACGTCTTAGCCTCTCCTCGAGGGATATGCGTGGACGCATATTGTTTTGACGAACAACCGGTCTAGGGCCACTCGACTGTTGTTGAGTGTTGGCGACGAGGGTCGTTTTCCCCTTTCCTTTATCCTTTTTGCTCGATCCTTTGTTTACGGGACCGAGATTTTTTCCGAGTAGCGTGCGATTGCACGGCTGAATGTTCTCGTAACTCCTCAATTCCTTCATTTTTGAAATAGATTCCTTGAGGAGAGGGTTGAGGGCAGCTTCTTCGTCAGAGTCGCTTCCAAAGGTGATAATTTGCGATCCCTTGGAGTCGGCTATATGACAGTCGTCGGCGGCTCTTTTGCGCTCATCTATCGCATTTTTTCGACGTCTACGAGCTTCACACTTTGTCCTGTTGAAGTGTTGCTTTTGAGCGACATACCCTTGCCACCAACACTTAAAGGAGTCGCAGTCTTCAGTAGGATGTATGATCTTCCGATGATATAAGCAGAAGTTAGGATGCATCTCTACTCCACCGAGAGTATTTTCTTTAAAGGGTGGTAGCTTCATTTCCACTGATAGGGCTTTAGCGAACCTTTTCCTCGTCTTGAATTTGTTTTTATCCGCAGCGGATGACTTTTGATTTGACGGAAGTGCATCGACTCTTTGGTCTAGTAGTCGGTGCTTGGCTCCTTCCAGTATGGCCATCCCATGCTCTTGATTGGCTTTAACTTTCAGACGAATCTCATTCAGGAAGGCATCGATCAACTCGCCTGACGGTTGCGGAATTTCTGGTTCAGGGTTTGCCCTCGGTTTCTCGGCGCAAAGAGCCTCTTCATCATCCGCCAATGAGTGAGAGGTCACATGACAAGTCATTATGCAGTCTTCGGATTTACCTGATGAGTCTTCTCCATCGTTTTCGTCCTCGACAAAAGAACAAGTTGCCCCCGGCGTGTCCGTCTTCTTTGGAAAGTGCGGCTGTGGTGGGTTCACCTTCCAGTTTTTAGACAGCGCGAACTTGCCTTGTAGGTACTGATCCTCTATCCATCCCTTAAAGACGAAACAGTCCTCGATCGGGTGACTTACCGTTTGGTGGTAAGGGCAATAATTGGGATTATTGAGATCGCCTGGCTGCAACAGACGTTTTGGACTCGGCAGATTGATGAGTCTGTTGCGCACTGCCAGCTCGAACAGTCTTCTCGTTTTATTCTGAGGAAAAGAATAAGGACGTCCCAGTCTCTCCTCGAGGGATGGGCGTGGACGCACGTTATTTTGGCGAACGACCGGCTTTGAGTTGCTCGGCTGTTGTTGAGCATTGGCGACGATGATCGCTTTCCCTTTTCCTTTCTCATTTCGAGAATCTGGTTTTGGAGGAGAAGGTCCATGGCCCATCTGGTCCATTTGGGCTAATTTGTCGATCAGGGCCTGAAAGGTGGTCGGCCTGAAGAACATCATGAATTGGGATATGGTCTCCTGCGGATTAAGAGTGCCCACAAACATGCCTACCGCAGGCGCTTCTTCGATCCGCTGTTCGCATTTCGACCATAGATTCCGCCATCGTGCTGCGTTTTGAACCCACGTTTCGCCTGGCTTCACCTTGGCGTTAATCAGTGCTGTTATTGGGGTGCGTTCGCTGGCGCTTGCAAAACGCTTGGTAAACAACAGCTCCATCTCCGTGAAGGTCTTGATAGAGTCGTTTGGGAGCTCAGAGTACCACTCGAACGCTGTATCTGACAAGCTGCCAACGAACTGGCGAAGCAACAATTTATCATCACCGCCAGTGTTGCCGCAAAGCGCCCTAAACTGGGCAACATGCTGGTGGGGATTGCCCGTCCCCTTATAGACGTGGAATTTGGGTATTGTGTAGCCCGGCGGGTACTTTATCTGATCATACCAGCTCGGATATGGTCGTCCTATTTTTACGACCTGACCTGCTGCCTCAGTCGCATGATGAACCCGTATTTGTTGGGCTATATACTCGTCCAAGTCAGCTTTGGAGATTGTCTCCTCCTTGGCTGTTGACAGAGCTGGTGGAGGATTTGACGTTTCTCCCCTATCGTTTTCAAGGACGATTGGGGAATCTTCAGCAGGAGGATCTTGTTGGATCATCATTCCCACCATGTCCTGGAACAGGAGGGCCATTCGTTGTATATTGGCTGCTTGTTCCGTAGCCTCTTTATCCTTCTTCTCCAATATCCTACGAAGGAATTCAGCGTCAGTTTCTTGCTCGTGATGCTGTTCTGATGATGCCTCTGAGCTCTCTTTTGGCCCGGTAAGCGCAGCCATTGCAGTCATCATTTCCTGAAGCTTTTGCTGTTGCTCCTGAGCTTTGGTCACTGACCGTGTAAGTGGTCTATGACCTGTGGATGCACGGCTGTCCTCCTTCCCCGATGTCATGTATACAGTATGGACCACGATGTCCCCGGACTTAGGGCGTTTAGGCTCACCACCTTTGGCATTTGCCGCGGGCGTGGGAATTTTCTCCGGTCTCCTTCTCTTATGGGCCGTTGAAGTTGAGGGGGCCGTTGCAGCAGGCACCCTGGTGGTGGTCGTCCTTTGCTGTTTGATTGGACGGTCCTTTTCTTCTTGTACTTCCGCCCTTTTCTGCTGACGAGAGTGACCTTGGTCAATTACGGAGTCTTGAACCCTTCACCAAACTTTATAAATTTTGGAGGACAGCCATTGAGGGGGCTGCTCCAGTTTAGTTTCTATAACTCTCTCCGCAGGTGGAGGAGATCTTTTCAGTGTGGCAGTTGGAGAGTTTTTGCGCACCCTCCTTAACGGTTCAAAGCTGTTCCCAGTTGGAACAGCAGCATTAACTTCCACCATTGGAGCGGGTGGAGTTAGCCCTGAGGGAGAGTTGCCCCCGGCCTTCCTTACTCGGCGCCAGTGGCGACGTCGAGCATGACGAGCCGTTAGGACTGGCTCGGCGATAGAGACAGCTTCTTCTTGCCCCCTGTTCGAATGAGGCGCTGCCGGTGTCAGTCTCTTAAAAACTGATGTTGTCCTTTGAGTGGCGATATTCAGTCTGTCAAAGACAGATCCTCGAGCAAGGCAGGAGCCGGAATAGCCAGCCTTGAAAAGACTGACTCTTTAACAGGAGAAGCCGCTTTGACGACTTCAGGAGCAGGGGTGGCTGTCTTCCTCGGGACGGCCATTTCAGGGTTCATGGGCTTCTTGGCGGGCCCATCAGGTTTATGGCTCAGCCTGGAAAAGACAGAGGCCGCCGGCTTGATATTGGACGACCCGTTGAAAGGGGCCGTTGTAGCAGTGAGCCGATCGAAGACCGACTTCTTGTTCGCCTCTGGTGCAGGCACTGGCACGGTGAAGCTTGCAGGCGGGATCATAGTTCCGAAAAACAGGCCGGTAGTGGCCTGGGTCACCTGTTCTACCGGCATGGCAAGGATGGAGGCCGCTTGAGGCCCATAAGCTACACCTCCAGGTGAGGTGGAGCGTCGGTTGCACTGGCACTTTGAACAGCTCGAGCAATTGGAGGCCATTGATGCTTGATTTCTGCGCCAGGCAAAAGACCAAATCTTAGTAGCTTGAAATCCAAAGGCAACCATTAATAAACCGTGACTCGTTCGCGAAGACGACACACGAAGTGTGGTGTGGAAAGAGGAAAAGGTCCCACCGGGCTGCCAGAATCTGTTCCCCTCCGAACGGCGGCCAAGACATGAAGACGTCTTGCCTGGGATTCGGGGCAGATGCTATTTGGTTTTATCCGTCCACCTCTCCGAAGATGCCAAGTTGATTTATGGCACCATGTATCGGAGGTTTAGACGGATGCGACCGATGTAGCAGATTTCGTCAGATTCCCCCTCGCTTGAGGGGTTTTTGATTGTGGGGACGCTCTTCCCTGCAGGTGCAAGCCCCTGCAGTTAATTACGCTACCGCTTCGCGGTAACAACTTTCTCCTTCTCCAGAATTTCACTTCGTGTCGTGGGTGTTTGTTTTGTTTGTGGTTGCCCGTGGATTGTATACGGAGACCAATTTATGTCGTCGCCCGTAGGACGTGGATTAGTCCAAATTCGTGTTCTCTTAGATTTGGGTTTGGGGTTTTGGTTTGAGGATACGTTAGCCGTATTTGAGGCTAAGATCAACTCAAACATTTGTTAAGGATACGTTAGTCCAGTTTGAGACTAAGATCAACTTAACAGGATCGTTTAGATCCGACAAAAGAGCATTTGGGGGCTCTATTATTCCAGTTTAGGGACATAGTGGTCCATTGAATGTATGGTCGTCGGGACCCATCACCTCTCTGACGACGTTGAAAGATTACAACGACAGATGTCAAAGGAGTTCAGAGATGTACCCTTGAACCAGGTGTAAATTGATTTAAGGGAGCAACCGTGCTCAGTCAACTTAATTTGAGGACTTATGGCCATGATTGGGCTAAGTCCAGTTGAAGATGTTCAACGTTTTTTACTTGTGGCCTATCAGGCCTGTGCTAGGGCTTTGCCCCTGTTTAATAATGCACTGCATTTTATTTTGGCCTGTAAGGCCTATTTGATTTGGGCTCTGTCCCTTTTTAAATGATGCACAGTATCTGTTTGGGCTCTGCCCTTTATTAAAATAATGCATTGCATTTTATTAAGCCTGTTAGGCCTTTTTTAATTGGGCTTGGCCCTTCTGTAAATAATGCAGTGTATTAATTACTTGACAGTGGTTTGTCAGGCACTTTGCGCAAATTATTAAGCGCAAGCGCTTGTCATGGTGACATGTGTCATACTCTGGTGAGTGCAAGCATAATAGCGTAGTGCACTGCGCTGTTGCGCTACTGACACGTGGTGCGCACTGGTGAGTTGCGCCAACTTTGGAGAGCAATGCTCTATATTAAAAGCGCATAGCGCGAGTGGTTCTGGTACTGAGACATGGTGCTCTCTGGTGGGTTGCGCCAACTCAGGAGCGCAACAGTGCAGTTTTGCAATTGCAAGGCACTGTTTCAATAACTTGATCCAATTTTGGATTCAAGAAAAGAATTTTTCTGAAATTCCAGAACCAATGGTTCATAAAAAGTGCAAGGCACTATTATTATTTATTTTTTTTATTGAAGATCATTGATCTTGTTCTTAGATCAATGATCTATTCAGAAGAAATTCTTCTATTTTATAAAGGTTTTTACCTTTTTCTTGAGTTCTTTTCAAAATTCTTCAGAGTTCTCTCTTTTTTTTCTGAAGTTTTTGATGTCTCTTGATGTTGATGATGTTTTGAGTTGGGGTCTGGGGGTCTTTATATAGTGCCCATAGATTTGTTAAGTTTGTTAAAGAGATCATTCTCTGAGTGATTTGGGGAATTTTCCCCACCGTTGGATCTTTGATTCAAGAGCTTCTGTTTTACAGAAGACAATCTTCTTGTTTTAACAAGAACAGAAGGATCTTACTAGAATTTTAATTTTGTTTGGCCCAAACGCCCCAGCGCGTGACACGTGACATGCAGCGCAGAGCGCAGCGCAACTGCGCTGCCACGTGTCGCGCAGCGCAACTGCCCTAGCGCAACTACGCTGCCACGTGTCGCGCAACGCAGAGCGCAGGTCATCTGAAGCGTTGCTTCTTTTAATTTTGTTTTAAATAGAGTCTTGCTCTGATTGGGCGCGCTGCCTTGGGCGCTGCGCTCTCTGCGCTGGCGTGTCAGCTTTTGATACGTGGCGCCCTGCGCGCAGCGCAAGGAATTTGAAGCGTTACTTCAAATTTTGAATTTTTGAAACTCAAACAGAGCTTTGCTCTGATTGGGGGAATCAGAAGCGTTACTTCATTTCCCTCTTTGGAATTTGAACAGAGCTTTGCTCTGATTGGGGTAAACAATACTGTTGGTAGTCAAGCAAGATCCTAAGGGCTCTATCAACGTGTAATCGTGATCAGTCACCTGAACCTATACACGAATGATAAAGGCAAACCAGATAGCATACTATCATCTCGAGTAAGACTATGCTACCGGTATAGGTTCTCCTCAATCATTGCAATCACGTACCTGCGATCCAATAATTGACTTTGAGGGCATTATATCCAATAATTCTGACCGTGCCAAACAGTTCCGGAGGATTGGTGATTCACAGCGACGCATCTGGGAAAGGATTGGGATGTGTTTTGATGCAGCATGGGAAGGTTATAGCGTACGCATCGAGACAGTTGAAGACCCATGAGAAGAATTACCCAACTCATGACTTGGAGCTTGCGGCTGTGATCTTCGCTTTGAAGATTTGGAGACACTACCTTTTGGGCGAAAGGGTCGAGGTGTTCACTGATCATAAAAGCTTGAAGTATGTGTTCACGCAGAAGGAGCTTAATATGAGGCAACATAGATGGTTGGAGCTGATGGCTGACTACGATCTTGATCTTAAATACCATCCGGGGAAAGTTAATGTCGTGCCGGATGCGCTCAGTCGGTTACCAGCAATTCAGACGTTGACTGCTCAGAAGGAACTCATTGAAGACTTTCGGAGATTTGATTTGGAGGTTGTGCTACCGCGTTCTTCGGGACAGTTGTTGCAGCTGCAGGTACATCCGTCGTTGATCGAGAATATTAAAGCAGCGCAATCGCAGGATCCTAGGTTGCAAAAGTTTCGAGAACAGGTTGAAGCTGGACTTCGAACTGACTTACTGATCCATGAAGATGGTTCGTTGAGATATGGTAGCCGTTTGTGTGTGCCAAAGGGAGATATTCGCGAAGAACTTATGAAGGAGGCGCACAGTTCAGCTTATTCCGTACATCCAGGAGGCACGAAGATGTACCGAGATATACGACGGCATTTCTGGTGGGAAGGCATGAAACGGGAGATTGCCCGCTTTGTGGTAAAATGCTTGGTGTGTCAGCAAGTTAAGGCTGAACATCAAAGGGTTGCTGGTTTATTGCAACCACTTCCGATTCCTCAGTGGAAGTGGGAACATATAACCATGGATTTCGTGACAACTCTACTGCGGAGTCCAAAAGGCAACAATGCAGTTTGAGGTGATTGTTGACCGTTTGACCAAGGCAGCTCATTTCATTCCTTTTTGGGTTGGTCAATCAACAGAAACTTTGGCAGAACGGTACATGCAGGAGATTGTAAGATTGCATGGAGTACTGGTGAGCATTGTGTCCGACTGAGACACTCGTTTCTTATCACACTTTTGGAGGAGCTTACAGGAAAGTTTGGGGACTCGATTGAAGTTTAGCACAGCTTATCATCCTCAAACAGATGGCCAGTCGGAGAGAACGATCCAAACTCTTGAAGATATGTTGAGAGCTTGCATGTTGGACTTCAAGGGTTCATGGGGGATCACCTATATTTAGTGGAGTTTTCTTACAACAACAGTTTTCAGGCGACGATTCAGATGGCTCCATTCGAAGCTTTATATGGTCGCAAGTGTCGTTCACCTGTTTGTTGGGATGATGTTGGTGAACAAAGATTATTGGGACCAGATTTGGTTGTGCAGACAGTTGAGAAAGTTAACGCTATCCGGAAACATATGAAAGCAGCACAAGACCGACAGAAGAGTTGGGCAGATACGTTGAGAAGACTTCTAGAGTTCGCCGTGGGTGATTTGGTATTCTTGAAGTTATCACCGACTAGAGGGGTGATTCGTTTCGGAAGTCGAGGAAAGCTCAGTCCTCGATTCGTCGGACCTTTTGAGATTTTGGAGCGTGTTGGTGAGGTAGCATATCGATTGGCGTTACCGCAATCCTTGGCAAATGTTCATGACGCGTTTCACGTATCTCAACTCCGTAAGTATGTTCGAGATGAAACACATGTGTTGGATCATTCGGAGCTGACTGTACGAGAAGACTTGACTTTTGAAGAGCGGCCGATTGCGATGGCGGATCGAAGGGAAAGGGTTCTTAAGAACAAGGTTATCCCTCTTGTACTTGTTTCTTGGGGTAGTCGCTCACATGGAGAGTCAACTTGGGAACGAGAAGATGAAATCCGGCAGAGATTTCCCCATCTTTTCTTGTAGTTTGTTGGTCGTTTATCCTTTTTGTGTTCTTGGAATTTCGAGGACGAAATTCTTTTGTAGTTGGGTATAATGTAACAACCGAGTCCAGTTATACCAATTTTTGTTATCGTATGTGTTGTTTGTAGTGTTTATTTCATTTACCGTGTTTGGTTGTGAATGGTAGTTTACTTTATATTCGACCCGCTTGCTTGAGCTTGTTGTTTCATAGTTGTAGAATACCCTAACATCACATATTTTGCATATAACAATTTAAGTCTCTTAAAATAATTTAAAAATATATGACATAGCTTGCTTGATACCCCTAACCCTGTGGTAGCGTCCTTGCATCGTGTTCTCGTCCCGTTCAGTGAAACGGACGTGTTTGGACGGCTACGTGCGTCCGTTCTTGGGGGTATGCATTTTTGTTACAAAATCTTTCATTTTGATTTTTGGAACTTGCTAATAATATTCATATTTCAAATTCAAAATTTTGGACCCGACCCGGGCACATTTCTGAAACATTTTGTATTTCCGCCAAATTCTAATAATTTTAAATCCCTTTAAGATTTGTTCATGTTTAAGTATTGAACAGCCTAAAGATTTTGTTTTAACCAAAACATATTTTAAAAAAAATCTAATTCTATTAATTTAGTTAACAGCTCACAATGATTTTCCTTAACTAATTTAAATCTTTTTCAACTTTTATCCAAAATCCTTTCCCCTCTCCCCCTCTTTTTCCCACGAGCCAATCGCCTTCTTTCTCTTCTCTGGTGGTCCCCATGAGCCCTCTCAGTCTCTTTCCTTTCTCCTTCTCTCTCCTCTCCCACGAGATCTCTCTCTCCCCCTTCTATTTCTCTCTCTTCTCGCGCTCTTCTTCTCTCCTCTCGCGATTACTGTGCGCTCCTCGAATCGCGTCACCGCCGCGTGGATCCCGTCACCTCCCTCTTGCTATTTCTTCTTCTTCTTCTGTTCATTTTAAAACCCATGCACGAGAAAGAAAAAAAAAGAAACCCATCCAACTTCTCGTCACCTCCTCAAACCCTGCACACAAAACCCTAACAACTTCTAACCCGAGCCCAAACCCTAACCAAACCCTAGCTCTTCTAAACCCCTTCACCGGCGCCCTGCAGGGTTCCTAGGCACTCTAGTGAGGTCTCCCAAGCCATCAACCATGGCAATTTCTAAAATTATGGTGCCTACAAACCCTAAACAACGGATCGTATACTAGATTTCTAGGCGAACAAGAACTAGTTAACAGTTAACTATATAAAATACGGAAATACAACCTTTGTAGATCCGGTGCTCCACCTCCATAGCTCCGCAACGAGGTCCTCTCCGCTGTCCAAATCGAATCTGGGCTCTAGGATCGGCTTCGTCGGAGAATGGGCAAGCTAGGTCGTCGATGTCCATGCCGAAGATGATCTACGTCGAAGCATCGATGAATCAAGCTCCACCTTCACCAAGTCATGAAACTTGTGAAGGAAACACACTCTACTACTTGGCAAGAGGTAGAGGATGAAGAAATAGGAAGTGGGTAGACTTTAGAATTGGATTTCTCACTCATTTCCAACAATCACCATTGATGGACTTCAAGCTTCTTCACTTGAAGCATGAAGAAGAAGAAGAAAGATATTATGATAAGTTAAAAGAAAATGAAAAGAAAATGAAATTCTTATCATAATTCTAACTAGAGTTAAGTGTAGAGAATGAATCATGGTTAGTGGGAATGGTTAGGGTTAAGGATGAGATAAGGATGGTTGACTTGAACAAAGCTTCATGAAGCTTCAACTAAAGTCCAAATCTAGCAACCATTCTTTTCTCTTTTCTTTTTATTTTCCAAAGTGAATAAACAAATAAATAAATGAATAAATAAGTAATGGAAAATAAAACCCTAACCATTCTTTTAACCATGGTTTATTCTTTGCACTTAACCAAGTAAACTTGTATCATCAAACATGATACAATCAAGTGCACAAAATCATATCGCATATGTAATGTGCACACCCGAGCGAGAAAATCCATCTTAAGTAAACCGATACTAGTTGATGCAAAGCAATATATCAAATATATAAATATGCATTAAATCATTAAATCAACATTTGATTCAATGATCCGGTCATGCGCACATAACCGACTGGTATCTAATATATCGGCTTATCGAATCAACGCTTGAATCGATAACTAGGTTATATCGCATACAACCTTTCGATATATTTATCGCGAGAATAGAATACGGTATCACATACACGCATTATTCTCGGTCCCGCACATATCTCATATGCGCTCCTATTTCGTTTCGCTTGACCCAGGAAACCTCTGTGTAGGACTCTAAAGACTCGTCAATACGCCGGCAGCGGATGATGATCATATCAAACATCCACAAGCCGCAAGCGGTCTGCTAAACGTAACGGCCACCCGGGTATTGAGCGATCTGAAGATCGACGAGCAAGCCCGCTCACACTCCAGTGAATCCGACCAGTAACACTACCGTACAGTCCGGTCTGATCGTCTGATCTGTCGCATATCTCGCCTAGGGATGGTAAACGTCAGACCCCAATAGCTCAATAAGTCGTGTCGATATGAGGTCTATAACTGTTTGAGAAACTACTGGTAACACTTACCAGTAAATCTCAGCAACCCTGGCCAGGGATTTCCTGTTATAGCCAATCGAACACAGCGCAACATCAACCCCCATATACCGGGAGAGACGAATCCCCTCCTATCGCTCATTGCCTCCATGTGACTCGGGACTGTACCCAAAAACCACCGTTTTGCACGCCCTCTTGGACGTGGTAAGATGGAAATCAAAGCACAGTGGGAACCACACAAGACTCTATGACGATCTTGGGTCAACAGACTACTCTGTACCAGTGTCACCAGAGAACTGCCATCTGACGTGAGGTATAATACCATCTGGGAGTTCTCGGCGAGTCCGTCCAGTGTACCCAGTCTCTACTGAGCACCCGTATATCATCTCCGATGTCAAACACCAATGGATATGGGATCATCCATCGCCCATCTGTATGGGTCGAGAAGGTATACGCTAGTCTACTCTGGTGTATCGATGCCCCGTCTCGATACACCCTCGACTAGGGACTTTGAAGGATGTACTTATAGACTACCATGTCCCCACTAGTATGATCCGCATCACAGTCCAGGTAGTCAAGTACAGATCCTAAGGGCTTTACCAACATGTAACAGAGAGACAATCAGCATACACGTTAAGGTAAAGAGTAACCAGATAGCATACTATCATGTCGAGCAAGAAAGTCCTCCCTATATATGTCCCAGCATCCACTACAATATACATCCTATGTACAGTAATGGCCTCTAGGGCATACATATAACTAACACGCCCCTCACCGCCGTCGATCTCGCCGCCACTGCTAACACACCCCTCTGCAACCCAGTAAGCCATCATACACACATTCCTCCTCTATTCTCTTTTTCTTGCCTTCTTTTTCTTAAGATCTTGTTTTCTTATGTTCGCTGTTCTGTCAAGATCGCCGGAGTTGGCCATGACGTCGACGATCCCGACGACCCAGCGAGGACCTCTGACCCGGGTGATCCCACTGTTCGTTGTTTGGACTCATTCCGTGTACCGTGCGCGCGTCGCGACTTTTCCCGCCGACGCGTGACGTTCCGTATACCGCTTCGCGATCCGTCGAGGCAAGTGAAACTTGCTACATGCTATTTAAATTACTATATATGCTATTTAAATTACTATATACTTATTTGAGTGCACGTTAAACCTGTAGTTTCCATTTAATACCATAATTTCCATTTTAACATTTCGACGTCCCATTATATCATTTTAGATTCATAGCTCGAAACATACCGGGTTGCATTTAGTTCTATTATACATAGTACCCACATTCATATTTAAATCTTATAACAATTATTTGCATAGCCCACAGTACCCCTTTTATATTTTATATCCTGTCGGACGACCATTTGCATACATCTAACCTGATTTATATTCAATTGCATCTCTAGATTACTTAGTACATATTAACATGATTTTATCATCCACATTCGTTTTACTGTATTCATGTAATGTTGAAATTATCCCTTGAACCCAAACTGATAACTGTGCATCTACATACCTTAATCTGTACCTGATTGCATTTCACGTTACAAGTTCCATCTTGTTGATTATATTAGCACACATGCTTGTTCTGTATACCATGTTTATGCTAGCTTGATTATGACCACCCACACAATATCTTGTACACCCTGACATGACTTGCTACACCTATTACTTGACACGACATGGTACCGTGCAACTTTTGACATGACATGACATCTATATACATTACTTGACTTGACCTGATGTACCATGGCTTTACCTGTTACCTGATCTTGTGTCTAATACCAACAAACCTGACCTGTTGTCCTTACGGACCGTTCCTGTTGTCTATCCAGACAAATCTGTACCTGCCTGATCCTGTATTGACATTAACTTTATATCACTTAATACCTGACTTGAACACTTTTGACTTGGGGTTATGGGGAAATCAATTATGAAACCTGACTTGTAACTCGACAGTTCTATACCTGTTCTAATCAGTCTTACGGGCTAGGCCAGCCCCGGGGTGATGATGCTGAAATCATTCATCTTTACATACTACCTTTTTACTGCCTAGCGGCACGTCTCGGATTCAGCCCGAGAATCTTGACCGTGGTCCCGGGCACGCACGGGATACTATTGAGTTACATCGATGATTCATCAGACTAATTTCAAAGACTTGAGAGTAAATAACCCAATAGACCAGTTTAGTTTACTCACTGCACACTACCCTTCACTGCCCTGATTTATATTGTTGTTACACCTGCTTTACCATTTATGATTATACTTGCATGTCTTGTTACCCTGTTTATATTTTATTGCTTGATGACATGACACGCTGACGTCTGGGTTTTGTATGGCCCAGATTCCGTACCTTTGCTGCAGTCCGAGCAGGAGTACTTCAGTCAGCAGGCTGAGCAGTGAGGACTATTAGTAGTTAGTTCTTTTACTTTTCAGTATTTTATTCCTGATGTAAGCCCGCATTATGGGACATACATTCCAGTTATTCTTGTATTGCATCTTTTGCTTCCGCATTATTTTATTCTTGATTCATTTATTTCTGGCTTATGGACATGTATTAGATAGTTGATTATTGTTCTTGATATCTCTACAGCCGTAATGTGACTGTGGATGGATACTTTCTACCCACAGGTAGCATGGTTGGCTATGTCACGTGCCCATCTTAGCGTACTCTGGGAAGTAGGGCATGACAGCACGTGAGGCGTTGAGCCTTCTGTTTTGGGCACTCACATAAGGCATTATAATAGTGCTAAGCACTAATTTTTCTTTGGAACCTACATGTGTTTTACGTGAGGCGCCAAATTGTTTTCTTTTTAGAGATTTAATCTCTGTTGATATTTTCTGAAGAAATTTTAACTTCTGTTAATGGCATTTTGACCATTAATGATCACCAAGATCTCTATTTTGAAGATCTGGGATCGGTTTTATTGGAGAAATAAGTTCTTCTGTTCTTTTTTGTAAGAACTAAGTTCTTTATATAGGGTTAAACCCTGTTTTCAGAGGAATTAAATTCTTAGACAATATGTCTTTTCTTTTGATCTAGTTCTTTTCCCTAGATTTTGAGTATGAAGAATAAAACATCCCTAATGAGAATTAAATTCTCAACTTGTGGGGAGATTCGCTTTTCAGATCTCAGATCAGAGAAAGAACTAAGTTCCTTTTATGAAGGGTTAAACCCTTTGTTTTTCTTTTTAATTATGCTAGGCTAATGAGATATATTTATCTCTTCTTTTCTTTACCTAGGGTTCGAAAGAGAGAGTATCTTCTTCTTCGAGGAGAAATAAATTCTCGGTTTTTTTTTCTTTTTTAGAGAAGCTTATGGGGTCGATTCTCTCCCTGAGACTTGAAGTCTCTGATTGTTTATGTAGAAGAGGTAAATTGTTAATTAGTTTGAGAAAATCTCTCATTTGAGAGATACCAATTGATTTTATTGGCCTCAAAAATTGTTCGGAGGATTTGATCCACCGTTGGATCTTTGATCCAGAAAATTTCTGTTTTACAGAATATATATTCTTGTTTTTAACAAGATTTGGGATATATTTTCCAATATACAGAATTTAATTCCGTCTTACGATGATTTTTTAATCACCATTAGATTTTTAATCCAAGGGTTATCTGTTTAACAGAGTACAATCTTTCTTTGTTTAGAAAGATATAGGGAAATATTTTTCCATCTCATTGGATATTTGATCAACTTTCTGTTTTACAAAAAATATTATTCTCATTTAGAAAGATCGGGGAGATATTTTCCCCGATAGAATTTAATTCTATATTCGATAATTTTTAATCACTATTGGATTTTTGATCTGACGGTTCTCTATATAGAATTTAATTCTATGAGAAGCTAAAAAGTATGTGTAACGACTTTGAATTTACTGTACGAAAATTTTCAATTTAATGTACAGAAAGGAGTTTACAAGCCTGAGTACAATTTATAAGTTAATTTTTGTTTATGAACAGCAAGAAACAACTTGTAGTTCATTGGTAAAGCTCTTGCACTGCTGTGGCGTAGCCCTTGTGTTTGAACCCCATCAGACACATTATATTTTTCTGATTTTTCTTTTAAACTTTTTGGAAGCCCAAAAGTTTACACGTGCAATGCACATAAAAATAAAACGACAGAGAAAACAAACATGCGCAAAATGTTGTAAATACAGAGGTGAACACATGGCACTAATCCGACGGCTCCCCCTCACCAATCGACCGGTGAGATGCTCAAAATGGCCGGCGCCGACGGTCCTTCCGTAGCCAATGGTGCCCGTGCTTTGCACACACGACCTTTCCCCTACCCCTAACTCCCATGCACTGTTTGATTACTCTGCAATCAAACAGAGACCCCTCAATTCCCCATTTATCATCTTTTTAATACATTTTAATTCCTTTTTTTAATTCCAAAACCTTAATTCCACACTATAAATACTACCTCATGCCCTAGCCTTTCCTCATTCTGAAAATTATAGCCAAAATTCTCAAAGTTTTCTAAGTACAAGAGGAGTAGAAGATGAGTTAGCAAGTAATCAAGTTCCGGCGAGAATCAAAGCAAATTCCGGCGATCCCGCGACGCTACGACAACAACCCTCCCTCCTTCTACCTTCTCTTCATCTATCTAGCTTGTAAGTCCCTCCCAATCTCTTTTCTTCCTCTTTGAAAATCTCTTTTTCAAAATATATGTCGGAAGTGGAGTTAATACCGACATTTTCTTCTAAAGCTTAGAAAACTCACTTTTTCTTACCTAATTTTCATCCATATTCTTACACCATGTTTGTAATCATATAACCAATGCTTAGAACCAATTTTAATCAAGAAAATAATGCAAAATAGCTTTAATTTAACATTTATGCTAAAATACCATGAACTTCACATATCACATCATTTAGATTTTTGTTAATTATACCTTTAGAAAACTTCACGGGGTAATGATCCAACCCTTACATACACACATGTTTTCATAGCACGATACTCCGTGAACGTATTTTTTGATACGAATACAACGTTACACCAAAATACCCTTTACTATAAAATCGGGTTTCTTTTAAAATTGTATTTTAATTTCCTTTGCAAATATACCTCTACAACCCTTTTTAGGGGACCTGCTATTAGATGGTGTAGATTATCGCACATCCTTGGGCTAGTAGAGTGAGATGCAGACCTCCTCACGGAGCATTCAGTCTCGAAAGGTTTTTAATACGGTTTTTAAGAAAAACGCATTATTTCTACTTTAATAAAACTAAAATTTAATAATTATAGAAATATTACAAATTCATATATTTTAAAAATATAATAACTTTATATTTTTTAAATAAAAGAATTTCAAGTTTCATCAAAATATCATCAAGATACCAACAAAAGTCAAACTTTACAGTAAAATACCATGAACTATTCAAGTTAAGGTAATTTTCACTAAAATATCTCAAACCTTTAAAATTCATATTCATAAAAATCTTAAATAAAATAAATAACTTCTCGAGGTTTATTTTGAAATTACAAAAAAAAATATTTTTCATAAAACCCCATCGAGCAATATAAAACACTGTTAAGAACTTTAGTAAATATAGGTTTAAGCGGGATCAATTCTCTTGAGCCTCTGGGAGCCGGAGAAAGTGAGTGCTTGTCTATTTAAGGTAGAAAACTTAACGGTGTTATCAATGGTAATTGTCTTGGAAAAAGACACAAATCCTGCCGTTCTTGTGCAGCAGTTACCGATAACTCCCGAACCTAATTCAGGATCTAAATCAGTTATAAGTGTCTGACTCAAGTCTGAGCTTGAATCCAAACTCAAACCATAATCCAATTCAAACATGAATCCAAACTCTAACATGTATACTTGAACATGAACCTGAATATCAAACCTGAATACAAAACTTGACTTGACCGAATCATGGCTATAACTTGACATGACTACAAGCTTACATCCTCAACCCGACTACTTGAACAACTTATATCCATGATCTCGACAAGCCATATAATTTATACAATATATCACGGGGTTAACGGGGTAGATTGGTATGGAATGTATAACGTGTGTAACATTTCAAAAAAATAAAATATTATTTTTGGGAATTTTTATAATTAAATAATAAAATATTGAATATTTTAATAAGGCGGTATAATTAAATACCGATAAATGGGGAAAAAATTTGGAAAATTATGGAAATTACTAAAAAAGAGGGTGTTTTATGTGAATTATGCAAATTATAGGTTTTTATGATTAATTATATGCTATTTAGTGCTAATCGCGATTAAATATCGCTAATCGTGCATTAAGCTTGTTTTGTGCAAAACATGCACATGTCCTTTTTTAGCACTTGTTACGTTTTTCTTTCATGCTTTCTTCTTTTTATTATGCATGGTTATAAATTAAAGAGAAGAAAAGAAAAGGAAAATTAAAGAGAAGAAAAGAAAAGGAAAAGAAAAGAAAAGAAAAGGGATATGAATAAAGAATGGAGGGATGGGCATGAGAGAGAGAGTGAGAGGGTAAGGGGTCAAATCTTGGACCAAGCTCCCATTCCTACTTCATTTCTTCATCATCTTCTCTCCTCTCCCTCACTCATGCTGCTGCTGCCGCCCTCCCTCCCTCCCTCTCTTCATCCTCTCAAACACCATTAAAAACACCTCAAAACTCAATTACCATTTCATTAAAAATGCGCATGAGCTCACTAGCTACACCTTGGACCAAGAAAGCTTGCATTTTGGACACTTGGGGCAACTTAAGAAAATTCTTGAGTTGCCAAATGAGGTATTCTCTTAACCATTAGCCTAGGATTTCCATTGCTTTTACATCCATGTTTGTTTAGAACCGATTTGGTATCGTTTAGTGAGATTTGGAAATTTCTAATTAGGGTTTATGGAATTCTTGAGTTGTGATGTGTAATTAAGCTTAGAAGAGGCTACACAAACCCCCTAGTGCTAGAATTCAGACCCAAACCAGAGACTAGAACCCCGGAATACGAACTTAGAAAACCCGATATCGGAAAATTGTGGATTCTGTGAGTGTAAAATGAAATCTGCTAACACCTAGATGACCTGAAAATTATTTAGCAAACACAGAGAGATGTGCAGGTGATTTAGAACATACCCTAAAGACCCGAGACCCCACTTCCACCATAGGGCCGCAGATTTATTCCATCTGGCCGCAATTTGCGGCCAGACATGGAGCTTTGTGGTTCGTGTTTGGTCTGTAGTTCCATCTCCTGTAAACTAGACCCTTGGCATATGCAAAATTGACCAATTTAACCTAGGGTGAAATCTTGGACTATTTTTAAGAGTTGCTGTTTTGATTCGGGGTTTTGTTTTGCGTATTTTGAATTCTGGATTTTTTTTGATTTGTGTCGTATTCTATCACTTGACGTTTGTACGTCGAAATCGAGTGTTATTTGGTGGTTTTGAAACCGTAGTCCATAGGTTCTAACCTATATGCCTTTAGCGTGTCGTTTTGATTTTCCGATGTGATTTTAATACGTATTTGCGATACGTTATGATGTGTAGGTACCCCCACGAAGACTTCAAGACGACAAGCAAGCGCGTGGCGACGTTGGCAGCGACAAGCGAAGAGCAAAGTGAGTAGATTATATCTACAGAGGAAGTCGGGTGGATGGCGTATAACACCCCCGCAGTTCGTAGTATAGCTTATATTTATATGGTTATATATGTTGCGCCACGGCAGCGCCCCGGCCGTTTACTCGAGGCCAAAATGCGGAATCAAAAATTTTCTTTACTTTTAAACTGGCGCTACCGCGGACAATATACCCGGATCGTAACCATTAACCTAATCCTAGCAATCAAGAGAAAGGGTGAGAGATATACCGAGTGATCCGTGTCCTCCGGTCTTCTCGTCGTCGTCCCGATCTCCCGCAGAATCTCCGGTCTTCATCTCCTCGCCGGAAAGGGCACCACGTAGCCGGATTCTTTTACGGGCTCCCACCTCTGGACCGAGGCAACTCGGGCGCGAAGTTGGCTAGCCGACGCGTCCAAAGGTACTGTAGGCTAAGTGTAGTAGCATTGTCTCTAGGGGTTGTGAAGTTGCCTTGATGGAGGAATCAAAGAATGAACTATGGAGAGATGTGTGGAATCAATTTTCTAGCAAAGGAAAAATGAAATGAGATGAAGATATCACTCTACAAAATGAATCCCTCCTCTTCTCTCAAGTGGCCGGCCACACATAAGAATGGGGTTGGTTTCAACAAGGGAGGTGAGTGTAGGAGATCAAAGAGGTGACCACATCCAAAGACCATCATAACAATATCAAATAAATTCAAATCAACATAAAGCAAGAAAATGATGATAGAAAAGAATGGTATCAAATGATGCTATCATAATCTCCCATTTCACAAATAAACCCTCCACAAAATGTTATTTACACACTTGCAAATAACCCCCTCCATCGGAAAGTCCGGCCGTGAAGAAACAAAGGAAAACCGGCCGGAACGGAATGCAAACTGGCAACTTCAGAAAACTGATCCCGTAATAAATTACAGGAAAACCCCGCTACTGCATATACATGCCTGCATTTGTATTCCCACTAAATACAAATGCAACGAGACAAAATCTACACTGTCAAATACTAGGATCCGGCTTAAACCAAAGCTGGCTAGTAAAAACCGTCCGATCACGATCCGTGCAATACCGCACGTATCTGATCGAATCCTGCCATATCTCCATACGGCCTCTACAGCGTTTAGCCCGAAACTTGAGTAACTGAGTGTGTGGTGGACTCTAAAGACTCGTCAATACTATGGCTGTGGATTTAACCACTAGCACGTCAGAGGTATTAGCCATACGTGACGGGCCACCAGCTATTGACCAAAAGGGACGTCGATGAGCGAACTCATCCTGACACCCTACTGAGCCTGTCAGTGACAATATCCGTACAGTCCGGTCCGTTCGTCTATGAGTATCGCATGGCGGGCCTAGGGGGTTGGTAAAAGTAAGACCCCCAAATGCGGTACAAGTCGTGTCGGAGTGTAGCCCAGAACACCCTGAGATACTACTGGAATACCTACCAGTAAATCTCCTGCCTCGGCCGAGTGCTTTGTGTAATGGCTCTCCTAGACACAGCGCGACCTCACCCCCAATACCGGGAGAGATGAACCCCTGCAGATCCGCTCACTGCCTCCATGTGGCTCGGGACTGTACCCAACTAAAACCTGTTTGCACGACTCCTTTGAGCCGTGGTAGGATAGTAATCAAAGTACAGTGGGAACTCACACGAGACAAATGACGATCTCAGGTCGATGAACTAACCTTTACACATGTCACCAGGGAACTGCTATCTGACGTCTGGTATAATCCCAACTAGCAGGTTCCCGGCGAGTCCTGTCCGGTGTACTCATAACCCAATGAGCACCTGTATACATCTTAGGTGAACCAACTGACACCAGCGGCTTGTGAGACCGGCCACCGCCCCTCGTCGGGGTCTCGACTGTATACACTAGTCTACTAATGGAGTATCGATGCCCAGTCTCGAAACTCCTACGACTAGGGACCTTTTAAGGATGTGCTTATAGACTCCAGCTCTCACGTATATGATTGCCCTCATACTGCTGGTAGTCAAGCAAGAATCCTAGGGGCTCTATCAACGTGTAATAGCGACTCATAAGGTCACCTAAAGCAGTACACGATGATAAAGATAAACCAGATAGCATACTATCATCTTGAGTAAGACTGTCCTACTGGGACAGGTCCTCCCCTCAATCATTGCAATCATGTGCCTGTGATCCAATAATTGACTCTGAGGGCACTATCTCCAACAATCTCCCACTTGCACTCAAGGCTAATTATTGCGATGTCGCATACTCACAGCCCGTGTGAAAACGAACACCCAACTCCTCTACTAGTCAGTCTCACAAAGCTCGTTTGCGAAACTATTGCGTTCGAGGAATAGCCTCAGTGAATGGATCCGCTGTGATGTTTCTTTCTATGTCTCTCTCTATATCCCATATTCGCGGAGAAAGCCATCTCCCGAAATGAGCAATACCTGTCTTAGAATGTGTCTGGATATCTGATGGGACCTAGCTCATAAATGAACTCCAAATCCAAACTTCTTAGACTGTATCGTCAACTGAACTTAATCAGTATCCTGCGCCATGCCTTTCCCTTAGTATCCACCTGGACCACCTGTCCAAAATACTGCCCTTCATCAGAGGGGAAAACTATAACTTTGACAGCCACTCTGCCATCCAGGTCACCTTGGAAGCCTGGAATGATAACTGTCTCCTATAGGAGGCTGCCGTTATCAAATCCCTAGAACATTCACTTATGTTCTAAAACTGCTTCCGATTGTTTCTCCAGAATTGGATCAATATCAACTTATTGCATCTACTGCAAGAACAACATCTGGTGTGGTACTTGACATCTCATGATTGACTTAATTGCCTAAGCAAGTGATCCGCCGATCATGCACATCCCTCTCCCCTTTAGTCTGTAAGACACCTTTAGAGAGGGTGACTCCATCACCTGCAGGTACACTACCGTGCCAGGAGTCGTCCATTCTAAATACTCATAGAATGCTGTCAAAGTACCCAGATTGGGAAACCACCCAAATCTAGATCTAAAACCATAGATCCAGTAACCAGAATGTCAGATATAATATCCAAGTCCTATGTGGAGAAACCACTGTATGACAAC
This sequence comes from Agapanthus africanus, assembly GCA_030015575.1. Lineage (NCBI taxonomy): Eukaryota > Viridiplantae > Streptophyta > Magnoliopsida > Asparagales > Amaryllidaceae > Agapanthus > Agapanthus africanus. The sequence continues at coordinate 109,843,547 of CM057337.1, forward strand.
CAAAGTATAACTGATCGTAGTATAGGAATATCACTTCCTACTCTGTGTATGTCATCCAAATACAAGGACATCACACCCTACTACCTTCTTAACAGATCCATCTCCTATTCTGATGAAGTCAAACCTATGACTGTCACATCAGAGATAGATAATCTATCTCCGCTATATCTGCTTTAGTCTATAAATAGACATAAGTCTTATGTCCACCAATGCTTCCGCTGCTCCCACTGACTACGACAACCCTCTGGCAGAGTCATATAGACGTACACTTCTAAAGCTAGTTTAGAACGACGCTATACTCATCCTCCTGCCGGGTCTCAAAGTCTGGAACAACAGCAATGGTAAGTCTGGGTAAACAAGAACCTCCCTGCCACTGTCCTTGAGCATACCGAAGTACCTCTCAGGTGCCTGAGGTTACCCACTTTATCTGCGGAGTGGCCAATGGAATATCAAATCAGATTGAATCTTTAGGTTCTTATCAAATCTTCAGTAATCGTTTGCGGTTCTGGAATCACTTCCAGTTCTACCATACTCCCACTACTGTTTTCTAAAAAAATCCATTTCTTTTAAAATTATGGCGAGTCAAGAACAATATCACTATTGATCTTCCCGATGGTAGAAAGTCAACCCTCGTCATAGCCTGGGTCAACCCACAAACAGCCATTACAGAAACGTGCCTTGAGTTATCCAGTGTCTGGTTTTAAGCATAAGCCAGACAACTCCCCGTACCTTAACATCATTAAGATATGAACTGTTCTATATCCAATATAGAAACAGAGGCACTGATTTAATCGAACCAGATTCAAATCATGCAGCTGTCACCAGTGCATGTCAACTAAATGGAAGAAGGCCGATCAGCATTACTCAACTTAGGAGTACTTCCAATTATGAGTAACCTGAAAGAGAAGCAAGTTCTCTTAATCACTACTATCAACTGAACACCATTCACAAGTATCTATATCTTCGATTACCTTGAAGAATCCCGATACTTGCAATACTTGGTTCTCTACTTTACTCTTATACCTATAACTTCTCAAAATTCGGACCTTGTGTTTCTACGAAACACTGTCTAAAAACTAGAGAAGTCATAAGTAAGCCGAATATAGTACGAGGACCAACCCCTCTGTCCTAATGGACACTGGACAATATACAATACTTTGTACAAGTCCCTTGAGTCTAATAACTCATTCACTGTGTGTCGTAGGTTGAAAACTGTACTTATGGTTAAGAAGAATTACACCGCTGTTCAATGCTCCTTACCTAACCATCCACTGATATAGGTAAATGTCATAGACATAATTTCAAAAGGTATATCTCACTCTATAAAAATAGATGTACAGATATATCAATTTGAAATTGGTGCATAACAACGGATATTCAAAACCAAATATTTGCCGTCCGGCAAACAACCCAGGTGACTTCCTCAAATATCATCAATTAAAACGAATTCCGATATAATGAGGATGATCACCTAATTCCCAATAACTTACTCCCACTCATCTTCTGTAAAACCATACAGATGTGAGAATCATACCTGGTAAATACATACCCTGGAGCAAGTGTCTAATTGGGAAATCAGTTTTCCTTTAACAGTACACAGTGAAACTGAAACATTGAAATGTTTCGATGGGGTATCCGGGTATTCCTAGTAATGCCTCTTCCATTATCCAGATTCACAACTATAACCATATATCTCTTTGCCATCTCTCCAAATCCCTTTATATGTCTTTAGTCATTACCTTCTGCACACCCCTTTAGGCTAAATGGTTTTCTTTCTTCCCTACCGTTCGGCACCAGCCTATGGTTTGGAAGAAGACTATCCAATAAGCATAATGGGTGTACTGTCCTAATCCTAGGAACACTTGCAATGCGAGAGAAGGTGAAGATAAAAGACAACCGAATAAGCCTTATTCCTATTTCTCCTGAACCAGGATCCATCCCTGAACTGGAACAAGTTCCTTTCGAGTTCGTATATAACCATACGATGGATTATCCAATAAACTTGGGATCTTCGTAGTGATACGGAGTGTCCTGGAGAAATACAAAGGTGATTTAGGATTGGCGAAGAAATACTTGGTTCAGTCTTGAATAGCAGTCGCAATTTACTTTGCCCTCCTTCTAATCCCTTGCTTTGTCTTAACTTAATACCTTCTGTACACCATTTAGGCTAATTGGTTTTCTTCATTCCCTACCGGTCGGCACCTGCCTATGGTTTGGAAGAAGACTATCCAATTTGCGTAATAGGTGTACTATCTCCTAAACCAAGGAGTACTCGCAATGAGAGAAGGTGAAAGGAAAAGACAACTGAATAGTCTTATTCGTTTTCTCCAGAACCGGAAACCATCCTCGAATTCCTTCGAGTTCGTATATAACCATACGATGGTTTTGTCTAATGGAAGTGGACGTTCGTAGTAATACGGGGTGTCCTGGAGAAAAGGGTAAAAGTAGGAGTGGCAATGAGGTTTGCAACTCTGACAATCCAAAAGCCAGTCTTATAAGAAGGTTCGGTCAACTTGGTCACTGAGTCATAGTCTAGGGTCGGGTCAATGGTCGCTGCCAAAGAGAGAGAGAAAAGAAACACTCAGCGTGCACTCTAACCTAGATCAGAATGGTTATTACTTTATCTAATCTGGAAACCTCCCACTGTAACCTCAAATTCTTCTCCAAACCTAAAAGAATAATTAGTCGGGATCACCTGAGGAGTAAACCAACTCATCAGTGGGAATCGGGATCCAACTATCATCGCATGATAACGTGACGGAATCCACTCACGTCACCACACTCCAGAAGGTATGCGCATGCCTGGCAAGTTTCAGTTTCTTTAGAAACTCCCGATGTAAGTTTTTACCCCTAGGACCCAAGTGACCTTGACGGAGTCAACAAATCAAAGAGTCCTAGTCAAGTTCAACCCGTCATTATCTGGATTGCATTAAACCCACCCGTACGTGCCCTTGACGGAGTCAACAAGGCCGCACGACTGTCCTAACCAATCCCATTTATGCAACAAACAAGCACCACTTAGCTACCGTACACTACGCCTTGACGGAGTCAACAAACGTAGCACGAATACTAAATAATACCCGTAGGAAATGACGGAGGGCTACGGCTGGTTTTTGGCGAAAAACCTTTAACGTAATGAACTTGATATCGTTGAAGGAACTGCATAACCTTTTATAAAAAATATAATGACGAAAACTTTTGCTAAAGAGGTCACTCCCGGTGAAGGGATCTCGGCTCTTTCCCCGTAGAATGAGGTGCAGGATATTCTAACTGAATACCACGATGCAAAGAAAAAGGCAATCGGCTATAGTGAAGTTATTGCCCTGACGCAAACTTCTGTCCAAGGGGTCACTCCCGGTGAAGGGATCTCGGCCCTTGCCTCGTCGACCGAGGAGCAGGATATTCCAACTGAATACCATGATGCAAAACAAAAGTGAACGTCGTCGCAATAACAGCTTTTCGAAAAATGTTCCAACAACATCAGAATAGGTTTGTTTATCTTGCATTGATCCGAATCAACGCAGTCCCATCAATTTATCATACCACAAAAGAACGAAAATAATGATGTACGTATATGCCATCCGCATTCGCCACTGGGTCCCGTCATCACCCGTTAGGTTACTTAACTAACGACAGAGCGGGGACTGGACTAGCGCGGATGCAAAACATACACAACATCTACTAGTATATATATAATATATAATTTTCGCTCAAGGCGTGATAAAATGCAACATCACAGAAATATAACCAGCATCACAGAACAATACAGATATCTGCGATCCCCGGGTTTCATAGAGCCGCTACTGAAACCCGACGTTCCCTTGGTCGTGTGGATAGCCTGTGCAATGAAAATCCTAGACCCCTACGGGCGCGGCAAGTTACCCGCCAAAACTGAAGCGAGGCAGCCCCCTTCAGCAACGTGAATGGACCACCCAGCACTTCACGGAATCCGGCAACTTGGGCACCCCTCCTGGATCAACCTGTACCCCCTACGAGTGCGGCGAACAGCCCGCCAATTCTAGAGTAAAGCCCCCTCCGTCTCAATGCCATGAGATGCGGGCCCGTTGCCCTCTAGAACCCGGCTATCCGTGCACCCCTCCGCGGGGCAATCCTAGTACAGAAAGTAAAATATACATACAACGGGTATATCGACCGCAACCTGGTCGTGCCCCAAAAGAATAATACAAACAGGCAGTGACGGCAGTCCACATATCGGACGCTCGCCCCGCAATATCAAATGTACATAATACAACAAAACTGTGCTAATACTGCAACCAGGCTATCCCCCACGACCGATCCGCAACAACACAGCACAATCACAGAGCATCAACGTGAATGTCACGTTCGCAAATCCGTCTAACCGGGCTATAGCAGTTAGACAGGATTTACCGATCAAGTGACATTCACGGTCGCAGATATAATGTAAATACTGTGAACTAATGTGTTTAAACTTTTCGATCGATCAAATTTATCGAAGTGGGCCCCAAGCATTACTGTAGCACTTAAAGAGAGTCTAGGCCCAAAAAGAATATTCCAAAAACCTCATTTTCAACCCAGGAGCTCACTGCAAAAATTTGGTCCAATGAATAGTAAAAATGGCCGCGGAACCGCCGCAAATACGTGGGTTTGGCCGCGGTTCCGCGGTGGAATAGTGAGATCACGCTACCAAATTTTCACAGAATGCTTAGAATTGCCTGCACATGTCACTGCAATGTACTGAAAAATTTTTGGAGCCAAAAAATTTTTGACAGAAAACTGTGCAAATGAAAATGGGTTTTCGGAAAATCCGTTCGATCGAACATGTAAACACACTAAAACAAGCTAGGCAAGGTTAATGGCGTGGCTCTGATACCATGTTGCGCCACGGCAGCGCCCCGGCCGTCTACTCGAGGCCAAAATGCGGAATCAAAAATTTTCTTTACTTTTAAACTGGCGCTACCGCGGACAATATACCCGGATCGTAACCATTAACCTAATCCTAGCAATCAAGAGAAAGGGTGAGAGATATACCGAGTGATCCGTGTCCTCCGGTCTTCTCGTCGTCGTCCCGATCTCCCGCAGAATCTCCGGTCTTCATCTCCTCGCCGGAAAGGGCACCACGTAGCCGGATTCTTTTACGGGCTCCCACCTCTGGACCGAGGCAACTCGGGTGCGAAGTTGGCTAGCCGACACGTCCAAGGGTACTGTAGGCTAAGTGTAGTAGCATTGTCTCTAGGGGTTGTGAAGTTGCCTTGATGGAGGAATCAAAGAATGAACTATGGAGAGATGTGTGGAATCAATTTTCTAGCAAAGGAAAAATGAAATGAGATGAAGATATCACTCTACAAAATGAATCCCTCCTCTTCTCTCAAGTGGCCGGCTACACATAAGAATGGGGTGGGTTTCAGCAAGGGAGGTGAGTGTAGGAGATCAAAGAGGTGACCACATCCAAAGACCATCATAACAATATCAAATCAATTCAAATCAACATAAAGCAAGAAAATGATGATAGAAAAGAATGGTATCAAATGATGCTATCATAATCTCCCATTTCACAAATAAACCCTCCACAAAATGTTATTTGCACACTTGCAAATAACCCTCTCCATCGGAAAGTCCGGCCGTGAAGAAACAAAGGAAAACCGGGCGGAACGGAATGCAAACTGGCAATTTCAGAAAACTGATCCCGTAATAAATTACAGGAAAACCCCGCTACTGCATATACATGCCTGCATTTGTATTCCCACTAAATACAAATGCAACGAGACAAAATCTACACTGTCAAATACTAGGATCCGGCTTAAACCAAAGCCGGCTAGTAAAAACCGTCCGATCACGATCCGTGCAATACCGCACGTATCTGATCGAAGCCTGCCATATCTCCATACGGCTTCTACAGCGTTTAGCCCGAAACTTGAGTAACTGAGTGTGTGGTGGACTCTAAACACTCGTCAATACTATGGCTGTTGATTTAACCACTAGCACGTCAGAGGTATTAGCCATACGTGACGGGCCACCAGCTATTGACCAAAAGGGACATCGATGAGCGAACTCATCCTGACACCCTACTGAGCCTGTCAGTGACAATATCCGTACAGTCCGGTCCGTTCGTCTATGAGTATTGCATGGCGGGCCTAGGGGGTTGGTAAAAGTCAGACCCCCAAAAGCGGTACAAGTCGTGTCGGAGTGTAGCCCAGAACACCCTGAGATACTACTGGAATACCTACCAGTAAATCTCCTGCCTCGGCTGAGGGCTTTGTGTAATGACTCTCCTAGACACAGCGCGACCTCACCCCCAATACCGGGAGAGACGAACCCCTGCAGATCCGCTCACTGCCTCCATATGGCTCGGGACTGTACCCAACTAAAACCTGTTTGCACGACTCCTTTGAGCCGTGGTAGGGTAGTAATCAAAGTACAGTGGGAACTCACACGAGACAAATGACGATCTCAGGTCGATGAACTAACCTGTACACATGTCACCAGGGAACTGCTATCTGACATCTGGTATAATCCCAACTAGCAGGTTCCCGGCGAGTCCTGTCCGGTGTACTCATAACCCAATGAGCACCTGTATACATCTTAGGTGAACCAACTGACACCAGTGGCTTGTGAGACCGGCCACCGCCCCTCGTCGGGGTCTCGACTGTATACACTAGTCTACTAATGGAGTATCGATGCCCAGTCTCGAAACTCCTACGACTAGGGACCTTTTAAGGATGTGCTTATAGACTCCAGCTCTCACGTATATGATCGCCCTCATACTGCTGGTAGTCAAGCAAGAATCCTAGGGGCTCTATCAACGTGTAATAGCGACTCGTAAGGTCACCTAAAACAGTACACGATGATAAAGATAAACCAGATAGCATACTATCATCTTGAGTAAGACTGTCCTACTGGGACAGGTCCTCCCCTCAATCATTGCAATCACGTGCCTGTGATCCAATAATTGACTCTGAGGGCACTATCTCCAACAATATATGTGTTTATGTTACGTGGATTATTATCAAGATATGATTTGTGTTCATGGTTTAGTTTAGGGTAGTTAGAAGTAACTTAGTTTAGTTTCTTAGTCGCGAACCCTAGAATGAGATTTACACCCACACGCACACACATGCTTACTTTGTTATACTTGTGCATACATGGGGATATGCATATATATATATATACACACATAGGTATGGGACTAGGTATATATATATACGTATACCTACACTTGGATGATGAGGATAGTGGATGATATTTGGAGATGAGTCGATGAGTTAGGGCATGGTGCCACGAGATCGGTGATATGATGTGGTTCGTATTAGGAGATACGACATGGGATTTTAGCGGACCTTTGGACGTGTGTTTTACACACGCATTTACATATATATATCGATGGTATCAGTTTGTATTAGACTTAGATCAGTACCCCCAGTTCATGAGATACGATGATAAGGATACCAGATAATTGATGAGATGAATGTGAGATTCGACCCGTACCCAGATTTGGGATGCCGTACGACGGATTTACGTACGATCTATATATTGATGATAGATCCGCACTCTTGACTCGAGAATGTCATATTGTATATTGTATCGTATGTGATACTATTGAGGCGGGATCACCGACTATTATATTTATATGTATATCGACTCAGATTTAGGTGGTTTCCCTTATCCTTTCAGTTAGACTGTTCGTTTGGTTCTGTAGTACTTAGTAGATGTTAGACTAGACCCGAGTCATACCTATTTCAAAACCAACGAATCGTGAGTATTTTAAAAGACAGCTCAAGAGATTCTACGGATATTTTCAAAAGACGCATTTTTTCCTAAAAACACCGTAGCCCTTATTTTTCTAAACACCACGATTCGTGTTATTTCAAATGGCAAAACTATATAACATATATATATATATTGATGTGGATTCTTCACTGTTGTGTTATTATTCATTTTCCGCATATTCTTGCTATTCGCATCGCATCGCATGTTTAAATGTGTTTATTGTTATATTAAACCCATGCAGTTAGGACACCAGCACCATTATCGATGATGCGTATGTTCCACGTACACCTGCTTGCCAGCTCACACACTTCATCATCGATAATTGCCATGCCACTACACAGCAGGATTGTTGCATCAGGATATGACTCCTTATATGACATATTGGCATACATACATATTGTACATTCATACTTGCGTACACACATATTGTACACCCATACTTGCATACATACGTATTTGCACATACATAGATGATTCTGGCTTGATTTTGGAGATTTGGGAACCACAAGATATATTTTAAAACTAGATTCATTTTAAAAGAGCGGTTTCCCTCGATATGTACATATTACTGTTCCATGTTGCATGATATACGGATATGCTTACATTTCTATTATATATGTCGCATACATCATGCTTTAGATTATATGCATTGAGATATTTGTTTTCATGAGATTTCTGGATTTGGAAACCGTGGTTATTTCAAAAGAGAGTATGTATTGTTTTAAAAAACCGGTTTCCCTTGATATGATATTTCAGTGCGTCCACTATGTGTTTTCTCGGTTCTGAGACGTATGACATGTGAAACCCGATTCGAGGAGTTGGATGAGGCCGATTGCGGGTGTATGGCGGACCCGGTATGGCACCCCGGGGCGAGAACGGATTGTTGTGCTGCAGATGGTGAGCCTGGCAGAGGGACTACTACCTACCGGTGATTGTATTTGAGCTCGGCGGATATCCGAAGGATACCGACCGGAGTTGAGGGATGATACGGGCCAATCCGGACTGATGGATCCCGTGGGCCGATCCGGACTGACGGAGCCCTATATATATATGAGGATTTATGTGCCGATGCTGGGCACAGGTTTCATGATGTTTTCGAGTGTCGATGCTGGACACTCAGGTTTCATGATTTTGATGTGTCGCGAGAGACACACGTTGATTTATATCCTCATACTTCCATGCATATGCTTTATGATATTTACATGCATGATGTTTTGTGTCATTGGTTGACACGTGGATGAGATCCACATGCATACAGACATTGATTACATAGTTGGATGATATCCACATACTTATAGACTTCATAATATAGTTGACTTTGATTCATGATGATTACTGTTCTTCATCGAAATATGGAGGCGCGACCACGTAGGTCCGTCTTGCCTGAATTTCGAGAGCAGATGCTAATTGGTGCTATCCGTCCACCTCTCCGAAGATGCGAAGTTGATTTATGACACCATGTATCGAAGGTTTAAACGGATGCGGCTGATGTAGCAGACTTCGTCAGATTCCCCCTCGTTGAGAGGATTTTGATTATGGGGACGCTCTTCCCTGCAGGCGTAAGCCCCTACAGTTAATTACGCTACCGCATCGCGGTAACAACTTTCTCCTTCTCCAGATGGTCACTTCATGTCGTGGGTGTTTGTTTTGTGTTTGGTTGCCCGTGGATTGTATACGGAGACTAATTTATGTTGTCGCCCGTAGGGCGTGGACTATTCCAAATCCATATCTTCTTAGATTTGGGTTTGGGGGTTGGGTTTAAGGATACGTTAGCCTCATTTGAGATTAAGATCAACTTAAACGTTTGTTAAGGATACGTTAGTCTCATTTTAGACTAAGATCAACTTAACGGGATTGTTTAGATCTAACAAAAGAGCAATTGGACTCTATTTCTTAGTTTAGGGACATTGCGGTCGATTAGTTTAAGGACATCATGGTCCATTGTTAGTTTAAAGACATCACGTCGAGGTTAAGGACATCATAGTCCGTGAGTTTAAAGACCACACAGTCAAGGTTAAGGACATCATAGTCCGTGAGTTTAAAGACCACACAGTTAAGGTTAAGGACATCATAGTCCGTGAGTTTAAAGACCTCACAGTCAAGGTTAAGGACATCATAGTCCGTGAGTTTAAAGACCTCACAGTCAAGGTTAAGGACATCATAGTCCGTGAAATGTGTAGTTGTCGGGACCCGTCACCTCTCTGAAGACGTTGAAGGATTACAACGACAAATATCAAAGGGGTGAAGAGATGTACCCTTGAACCAAAGTTGATTGGGTGATCTGTAGTCCAATTTGGAATTAAGATCAATTAATTAGATTATGAGCACATTGGCTCAGTTAAATCTGAATTGATGACTTATGGCCAACTTGGGCTAAGTCCAATTAAGTTTAAAATATTGGCTCTTTATTGGACCATTAGACATTTGTCTGGGTTCAGCCCCCCATCATTTAGCAATACTAAACAAGAGTTTGAGGTCTCTGATAACATTTTTGTTTTTGACTGAGCATTAAACATTGTAGTTCTGAGTTTTACTCAACTTTGAGGTTTAGTTAAAAGAGAGGTTCATGCCTCTGGAAACTTAGCCAATTTGGCTAAAATTGGCTTAAAAAATAGTGTTAAACGCTAGAGAACAACAGTGTTGAACACTGGAAATAAAACGCTCAAAGTAGTGTTAAACACTAGAGAGGAAGGGGTCACGTGGGGATACGTGAGGGCACCCAAAGGTGGGGCCAGATCTCCTTTACTTTGTTCTGCAAATAAGTGTTAAACACTTTTGATCTTCTGGCCATCACGTGTTAGCACGTGAAGGATATTTGTGCATTGATTATTCAAGCATTTATTAGGGGTCACGTGGTCACACGTGAGAGCGCCCAAAGCCGATACTGCCTTTGCTTTTGTTCCCTATATTATGAGGGTCACGTGGGGGCACGTGAGGCATTGCCTCAAAGCTTTTTCCTTCTCATTTTTGGGGGATCTGTTTAGGGGTCACGTGGGGACACGTGATCTAGTTCTTTTCTTCTTCTCTGCTCATTGAGAATAGGGGCCACGTGTTATCACGTGATCAAGTTCTTTATATGCATGGAGAGCTTTTAGTCTCTTGTTTTAAGAATTAAATTTTCTGTAGGGTTAAACCCTAATTATATTTTAAAGGAATTAAATTCCTATGTATGTGGAAGAATTAAATTCTCAAATAGGGTTAAACCCTAGTTCTGTCTTGGAGGAATTAAATTCCTATGAATTTGGGGAGAATTGAATTCTCATGCAGGGTTGAACCCTAATTTTATTTTGGAGGAATTAAATTCCTATGAAATTGGGAGAATTAAATTCTCATATAGGGTTAAAGCCTAGTTTTATTTGGAGGAATTAAATTCTTATGAATTTGGGAGAATTAAATTCTCTAAACTCAATTCTCCCTCTAAGTTTTGGATCTGCATGGCAGAATCTCCCGATGAGAACTAAATTTTCAACTTGTGGGGAGATCTGCTTCTGCAGATTTTCAACCAGAGGAAGAACTAAGTTCTTTTGCAGAAGAGTTAAACTCTTAGATTGAGAATTAAATTCTCTTTTTTGCTTTATGAAGTTTTGATCCCTTTTCCCCTTTCTCACCTAGGGTTTCTTTTCTTGAGAATTAAATTCTCCTTTCTTTTCTCTCTGCTATTTGCCTTCTAAAAATTTCAAGATCCAAAATTCTATCTCTTTCTTCTCTTCTTGGCTCCTATTTATAGGAGAAGGAAAAGAATCAATTTGTTTAGTAAATCTTTCATTGAAAGATTTTGGTTGTTTTTGTAACTAACATGATCTTTTAGATCACTCAGTGAATTTTATTCACCATTGGATTTTTAATCCAGAAGATATTTTGTTTGTTATTTTTGGTGAAATTTAGGGAAATCTTTCCTTGTATAAAATCTTTCCATAAATTGGTGATTTTTAATCACCATTGGATTTTTTAATCCAACGGTGCTCCACTTTACAGAGCATAATTCTTTTTGTTTGGAAAGATTTAAAGAAATACTTTCCCAATTAGGGTCTTTGATTTCCCTTAATTAGAATTTAATTCTGTTAACTCATTAAGGCTTTTAAAACCCATCACGTGTTGGCACATGATACCAACGTTTGACCATTGAAATAGAATTTAATTCTATTAATTAAAGAGCTTATGAACCCATCACGTGTTGACACGTGACTCCCCAATTAAGTATTTAATTATGTTGTTTTTAAAGAACTAAGGAATCATCACGTGTAAGTACGTGACCCTTGGTCACGTGTGAGCACGTGATGCGCCATTGGGATTTTTCCTTATTATTTTATTATCCTTTATTAATCCCTTTCAGTAGGTTTAAAGGTCCATCATGTGTGGGCACGTGACTCCATTAATTGATTGTTTGATTAGAATTTGATTCTATTAAAACAGAATCCCAGGAAAGCATCACGTGTCAACACGTGACCCTTGGTCACGTGTGAGCACGTGATACCCCATTGGGGTATTTCCTGATATTCTATCAGGGAACAAATGCCCCCACAGCGTTGTTCTCACGTGTTTACACGTGAGTGCAACGCTGTCACCTTCATGACCGTTGGATCTGTCTAGGGAATAGGGGAGATGAAACGTTTCCCATCACATCCTATAAATGCAGGGGTCTCTTCAGAAGCGCCTCCACTCTTTCATCTTCTTCCTTGCTTATTTTTCCTCCGAGAATTTAATTCTCTTTCCCAGAGCTTAGTTCTCTGTCATGTATGTGCAATGTCGTTTTATCTTCCAATCAAGGCTTGTGCTCACGTGTTGCGCATGCGGGGCTCTGCTGGATGGGGATGTTTCATTTCCCTGATCTGATTCCAATGCGTCATTGGATTTCATTTCCGACGCTCTCCCCTTTTTTCCGGGCTTTGAGAATAGTCCCACCATGCACAACATTTTTTGTGCATAGCATTAAATTCTCCCCTTTATAACCTGAAACCATGCCTTTCTTCCTTTCCTCATAGTGAAACCCATTTATACCTTAAGGTGATCATCTTTGAGAAACAGATCAATCGCTATGGTTTGCAATCGTCCCCATGCCCGTCGGCAACCATGGGAGGTGCCCATTGAGGAGATAATCCCTCGCTTCGCTGCGCGGCTGGCAGATCCCCACCTCACCGACGCTCAATGTGACGCGGTGATGTATGAGCTTCTGACTCGTCGGGGCTATCCTCTTCTTATGGGCTCCATTTGGCTGCGGATGATCTTTCTGTCTGTGCTTGCCGTATACCCTCTCATCCGGCGGAGATGACTTCGGCGATCCTTGATGCGGCGGAGGACAAGCTCGAGTGCTTTCATGAGGCTTGCCTAATCACTCAAGCTCTGAAGGATCATTCAGCTCATATACTGAGTCAGATAAGAGCCCGACGGGCCGTCATGTCCGCTTTCACTGATGAGCACAGCGCCAACCGATGGGGAGCGACTCCTCACGAAAACCATCGTTTTGACATGCTGGAAAAGGCGGAGAGGGAGCTGGAAAATTTTGTGTTTTGCTTTGTTAACCCTTATATTTCCGATCCCTTGTTTGGCGATCTCTTTCCTTTAGAGTAATATCAATGTATTTTCTCTTATCATTAATCGTTAAATGTTCTCTGTTGGCTTTTTCTGCTTGATGTGTATTCGTACGTGCATCCGACCGTGTACACGAGCTTCATACTTGACTCACTGGGAATTTTCTTTAAGTACGAACGTAAGAACTTTCCTTGTTGCTAAAAAGAGAAAATTGCTTGTGCGTGTTTTGGATCAAGGATTGGCGTTGAGTGGAGGTCTGTTTACATGATCTTGAGTGCACACGCCTTCCCTCTGAGGTTGTGGCTGCAAAGGTGAGCTTGCGGGGGCTGATCAAACGGTGCGCCGCAAATATGCTGTCATGCGAGTAGAGGCTCAGCCGAAAGTTTTCGGAGAGGGAGCTGGCTTCCAAAGCGCTGAGGGAGTTTCAAGCCAACCTTACGGCCAAGGCCACTAAAGCATATGAACTTTGGCGAGTGCTTCAAGAGGCCATCAAGGAGGTGGTAGCCATTGATAAGGCCGCCGTGTTCACTCGTGAAATGGTCGAAGCCCATAAGGTCATTGAAAAAGAGCTTGAAGGCCGGCTTGCCTCATACCAGGCCCAACAGGCTCAAGCGGAGGCCCGTCTTTTGACGATACTGAATCATGAAGGCGAGGCCCAGTGAAAAAGGGATGAACTGGCAAATCTACTAAATCGCCCGCCGACTTGAAGAATTGCATATACACATTTTTTTATTCTTCTTTTGTACATACTCCTGAATGAGAGTATATTTTTTTCCTTTCATGAATTGTACTTTGTATTCATTTTGATTCATGAATAAAAGATATATTTTTCTTCACGATGGTGTGTCCCTTTTATTAAATGTATTTTATGGATAGTCTATCTCGATTTCTTTGCAGGACAACGATGGCTTAGGATTCAGGGTTACGATCTGCCTCCTAAGACTTTTCAACTTTATGAGCCGTGAGGGTCTCATAAAGAATTTTCTCCCTACCGGTCGAGAGGACCCCGTAGGTATAATTTTTCCTTAAGAATCGTGAGGATTTCTAAGTGTGTTTTCTCTTGCAAGTCGTAAGGATCTCACAAGAGAATTTGCTCCCTTACGAGTCATGAGGACCCGCAAGTGATGGGTGAGGTTACCCTTATCCGCATTTCACGGAATTAGGAGTTGCTCTGGATGCTTCCCACGGGGTCATAGCCGTGTTCTGCGAGGACCAGGCTCCGCTCTGGACGTTTCCCACGGGGTCATGATTGACTTAAGACGCGTTCCACGTAACCAGGAATTTTGCTCTGGATTCTTCCCACGGGGTCATTGCCGTGTTCTGCGAGGACCAGGCTCCACTCTGGATGCTTCACACGGGGTCATTACCGTGCTCTGCGAGGACCAGGATCCGCTCTGGACGTTTCCCACGGGGTCCGGATTGACATAAGCCGCGTTCTACGTAACCAGGAATTTGCTCTGGATGCTTCCCACGGGGTCATTGCCGTGTTCTGCGAGGACCAGGCTCCGCTCTGGATGCTTCACACGGGGTCATTGCTGTGCTCTGCGAGGACCAGGATCCGCTCTGGACGTTTCCTACGGGATCAGGATTGACATCAGCCGCGTTCCACGTAACCAGGAATTTGCTCTGGATTCTTCCCACGGGGTCATTGCCGTGTTCTGCGATGACCAGGCTCCGCTCTGGATGCTTCACATGGGGTCATTGCCGTGCTTTGCGAGGACCAGGATCCGCTTTGGACGTTTCCCATGGGGTCAGGATTGACATAAGCCGCGTTCCACGTAACCAGGAATTTGCTTTGGATGCTTCCCAAGGGGTCATTGCCGTGTTCTGCGAGGACCAGGCTCCGCTTTGGATGCTTCACACAGGGTCATTGCCGTGCTCTGCGAGGACCAAGATCCGCTCTAGACGTTTCCCACGGGGTCAGGATTGACATAAGCCGCGTTCCACGTAACCAGGAATTTTGCTCTGGATGCTTCCCACGGGGTCATTGCCGTGTTCTGCAAGGACCAGGCTCCGCTCTGGATGCTTCACATGGGGTCATTGCCGTGCTCTGCGAGGACCAGGATCCGCTCTGGACGTTTCCCACGGGGTCAGGATTGACATTATCTGTGTTCTATGTGACTAGGAATTTGCTCTGGATGCTTCCCACGGGGTCATTGCTATGTTTTGCGAGGACCAGGCTCCGCTCTGGATGCTTCATACGGGGTCATTGCCGTGCTCTGCGAGGACCAGGATCCGCTCTGGATGTTTCCCACGGGGTCAGGATTGACATAAGCCGCGTTCCACGTAACCAGGAATTTGCTCTGGATGCTTCCCACGGGGTCATTGCCATGTTCTGCGAGAACCAGGCTCCGCTTTGAATACTTCACACGGGGTTATTGCCGTGCTCTGCAAGGACCAGGATCCGCTCTGGACGTTTCCTATGGGGGTCAGGATTGATATAAGCCGCGTTCCACGTAACCAGGAATTTGCTCTGGATGCTTCCCACGGGGTCATTGTCGTGTTCTGCGAGGATCAGGCTCTGCTCTGGATGCTTCACACGGGGTCATTGCCGTGCTCTGCGAGGACCAGGATCCACTCTGGACGTTTCCCACGGGGTCAGGATTGATATAAGCCGCGTTCTACTTAACCAGGAAGGGTTGACTTTATCCGCATTTCACGGAGTCGGGGTTTGACTCTCGGTCATCTGTGCACCGCCGAGTCATGGAACTGGGAGTTGCCGCGGTTCCGCTTTGCTTGATATTGTGTCTGTTGTAACGAGACGAATGTTGAGATGATCTCCAGGTTATCTGTGAACCAGTGAGATTTGGCTTCTTCTTCTGATGAAGCCTGGGGAGGAAAGGTGTGATTCTCTCTTTGTTTGCGCCCCTGGATCGTATAGTGATATCACCTGTAGGGCAAAAATTTCATTTTTTTATTTATTTTTATTTCTTTCTGCGATGCTCTATTATTTCAGCTTTTATATCGCGAAGGTCGCGATTGCCCAATCATTTCGGCTATTTTTCGCGCTGCCCAATCATTTCGGCTATTTGTTTTATTTTTACTCACTGCTTTTTATTGCGAGTTGCCCAATCATTTCGGCTATTTTGCATGCATACATTTTTACTTGCTGATTTTGTTGCAAGTTGCCCCATCATTTCGGATATTTCGTATGCATGTGTGGCTGGCTGGCTTTTCGCTGCAAGCTTGGAATTAGACACTGATTTCGGCATCAGCACCGCTACAACTGGGATATTTCCAGGAGCGAATCATCATTTGCCTCTGTCAATGTCAAACATTTCTCCCTACAAGTCGTGAGGATCTCGTAGGTGCGTTTTCTCCTTAGGAATTGTGAGGACTCCTAAGTGTATAGTCTCTTATAAATCGTAAGGATCTTACAAGAGTGCTTTCTCCTTATAAGTCGAGAGGACTTACAAGGGCTGTTCACTGTGTAGACATATCCCTAGTCACGGATGGGACTTTGTTAGCGAAATTTTTATTCGCGCCCGTGGATTGTATACAAGGGTCAGCATTGAGCCGCTTGTAGGGTAGTATTGGAGGTTGTGGTGGCCGCTTAAGAATAGGTTCAGATCCCTGTAGCTTAAGACTTTTGAATCTTATGAGCCGTGAGGGTCTCATAAGAGGGTTCTCCTTACGAGTCGTGAGGATCTCGCAAGTGTAATTTCTCCTTAGGAATCGTGGGGATCCTTAAGTGTGTTGCTCCCTTGTAAGTCGTAAGGATCTCACGCTGGTGGTTTCTCCTCACAAGGTCGAGAGTACCCTGCAAGTGTATTTTAACGAGATTGCACCCTTTCGGGTTTTCACAAAACTCGCCGGTAGCCCTGCTGTTTTTACTCACGGAGCCCTTTCGGGTTTTCATCCATGCCCATTTTGCTTATGGATATATCGTTTTCTTTTTCTTCTTCTTTTTTTTCTTCTTCTTTTCTTTTTTTTGTATCAGCCTTGGGATACTGCAATCCACAGTCGTTCATCGACGTCTCGGTCAACAGCTAGTTTTAGGACATAGTGGTCCATTGTTAGTTTAAGGACGTTTCGGTCCGTCATTAGTTTAAGGACGTTTCGGTCCATGGTTAGTTTAAGTACGTTTCGGTCCATGGTTAGTTTAAGGACATTTCGGTTCGTTGTTAGTTTTAGGACATTTCGGTCCGATGTGGCTACCACTTGTAGAGTTTGGGCTTAGGAAAATAGCGAGCAGACATAGGTGTCGTCATCTATCGTTGACTTAGGCCGTGACTCGTCAGGCGTAGTATTTCTTTAGGAAGCGACCATTTATTGGCCTGAAAGGTCTTTCACCATGCATGTCCATGAGTAGGTAGGCTCCACCCTGGTAAACTTTGTCTATGATATACGGGCCTTCATAATTCGGCTCGAATTTTCCCCGCTTGGCACGGTTGGAGATCATAGGTCTTTTGACCACTAGCACGAGTTCGCCTTGGCGGAATGTCCTCGGCCTAGTCAATCATTCGTATGAGCGCGTCATCTTTGCTTTATAAGCCTCCAGATTTTGTTGCGCTATGAGCCGGGTTTCATCAAGGGCATCGAGTTCCTCAAGCCGAAGGTGAGCATTCTCTTCGTCCGTTAGCTCGTAGTGAACTGCCACTCGTAGAGAGGGTAGCTCTATCTCGAGGGGGAGTACCGCCTCTGTACCGAATACCAATGCGTACGGAGTTGTGTTCGTGGCTGTTTTGAACGTAGTTCGATACGCCCGGAGAGCTTCATGCAGTCTCTCGTGCCAATCCTTCTTATTTCGAGACACCGTCTTTTTCACGATCTTTATCAAGGTCTTGTTAAAAGCCTCAGCTAGACCGTTAGCTCGGGGATTATAGACTGAGGAGTATCTCCAGTCTATGTTATGCTGTTGTGCGAAGCGGCTGATTTTATGGCTTCTATAGGCTGGCCCTCTATCGGAGATGATCCGTCGCGGAGTGCCGAACCGATAAATGACGTGTGTCTTGAAGAAATGGAGAATATTCTCCATCTTCACTTCTCTCAGCGGTACCGCTTTTGCCCATTTGGAGAAGTAATCAGTTGTCGCCAAAATGAATCGATGTCCTCTGGACGATGCTGGTTCGATGGGGCCGATTATGTCGGTTCCTCACATTTCGAACAGCCAGCTAGCCACTGTTGGATGTAGTGGGTTTGGATGCTGATGGATAAAGTCTCCGTGAATTTGGCACGAATGGCATTGCTTCGCGTATTCGAGGCAGTCTTGGATCATCGTGGGCCAATAATAACCCATCCGTTTGATCTTCAGCTTCATCTTCGGCCCGGCTTGGTGAGAACCGCAGAGTCCGTCGTGTGTTTCTCGGACGACTCTTCTTGCTTCTTCAGGTCCCAGGCATCTTAGCCACAGAGAATCAAATGACCTCTTGTACAGAGTATCATTGACGAAGGCGAAAGATAAGGATCGCTTCATGAGCTGATGTTTTGAGGACGCATCTTCAGGTGTTTGACGGGATTTGAAGTAATCTATAAAGACTTCTCTCCAATCTGTAACCTTTTCCTGGTCTTTTATTTGCAGAGTCATTCGCTCGGTTGCTCCCTTTTCTTCGGACGACTCCGGAGATATTTCTGCTGGTGCAAGAACCCAACGGCTTTGCACAACGATCCTTACATCATCGAGGTTCTCATCGGCCAGTTCTTTAGCGAGCTTAGCTAATGCATCCGCCTTGCTATTTTCCGCACGCGGTATACTTTCCAAGGTGTAGGAAAGAATTTGAATCAGCAGTTGCTGTACTTTCTCACCGTACTTCACCAACTCAGGCTTGCACGTTTGGTAGTCGCCGTTTACTTGATTAACGACCAGTTGGGAGTCTCCGTATATGAGGAGGTTTTCAATTCCCATGTCGATAGCGATCTCGAGACCTGCTATCAAAGCTTCATATTCAGCTTCATTATTTGTCCTCGGCTCTGTTAAGGAGAAGGCAAAGCGCATTATCCCTCCTGTGGAGTCACGAAGATGAGGCCTACCCCTGATTTGATTATGAGGGTGCTTTATTTGCGCTTCTTCATAGAAGATGCTCCATCGAAATAGAGTTCCCATTAGGTATCATTTTCTTTTCTCTCCCCGTCGATCGTGTCAAACGTATGTTCGTCTGGCAATTCGCAGTTCAATGGAGAATCGGCGGGTATCGGATGCTCAGCGAGGAAGTCGGCGATGGCCTGGCTTTTCACTGCCTTAAGAGGCCTATAAGTTATCGAGAATTCCATCAAGAGTAGGGCCCATTTAGCGAGACGCCCCGTTAATATGGCTTTTGACATTAAGTACTTGAGAGGATCCACCTTCGATGTGAGACCGACATCATGCGCCAACGCATAGTGCCTGAGCTTTGTTATTGCGAAGATCAATGCCAGGCAGTGTTTTTCGATGGGAGAATAATTGCTTTCTGTCCCCAGTAGAACTCGACTCAAATAGTAGAGGGCTCTCTCCTTCCCTTGGTCGTTCTCTTGTTCCCATAATGCCCCTAAGGAACCTTCGAGGGCGGTTGTATACAGAATGAGAGGTTTTCCTTTAACGGGAGCGGCCAGTGCTGGCGGATTCTGCAGGTATTGCTTGATTTCATCCAGTGCGTTTTGGCATTTGCGATCCCAGACGAAATGGGTTCCCTTCTTCATCAGGTGACTGTAGGGACGACACTTGCCTGAGAGATTGGCTATAAATCGCCGGATATACGCGAGCTTCCCTTGGAGAGATCGCAATTGCTTGAGAGTCCTTGGCGGGGGTATTTCCATAATCGCCTTGATCTTTGACGGATCTATCTCGATGCCTCGGTGTCGGACAATAAATCCTAAGAATTTTCCCGAGAAAACTCCGAACGCGCATTTGAGAGGGTTCATCTTCAAGTTGTATTGTCGAAGGCGTTGAAATACGATCTTCAGATGCTCTAAATGTTCCTCATATGATTTGCTTTTAACTATGAGGTCGTCGATATAACATTCGACGATTTCATGTATGTGGTTATCGAAAATCTTCGTCATAGCCCTCTAATAGGTGGCACCGGCGTTCTTTAGACCGAAGGGCATCACCTTGTAGCAGAATATGCCCAAAGGGGTCCGAAAAGCAGTATGCTTCTGGTCCTCGGGATGCATTTTTATCTGATTATATCCTGACAATCCGTCCATGAAGGAGAAGACTTCGTGAGTGGACGTGTTATCTGTCATTAGCTCAGTGACTGAACTGGAAAGTCGTCCTTTGGACAGGCTTTATTGAGATCCCGAAAGTCCACACATATATGCACTGTCCCATTTTTCTTCATCACCGGGATGATGTTGGCGATCCAGTCAGGATACTGAACCTCTTGGATGAAGCCAGAGTCGATTAGCTTCTTGACCTCGGCGTTGATGCTCATCTCAAGCTCGAGCCGCATTCTTCTCGGTGCCTGTTTGATCGGCTTGACGTCCGGGGATATCGCCAATTTGTGCACAGCAATCTCTGGATCTAGTCCCGGCATCTCGGAATAGTTCCATGCAAAGCAATCTTTATGCTGCATAAGCACGTCCTTCAGCATAACCACCCTTTCTTCAGACAACAGCTCACTGACAAACGTCGGTCGCGGGTCACTTGCAGTCCCCAAATTAATTTTCCTGAGATTATCTGTAGTAGTGTGTATTCTATCTTCCAGCTCTTTCGGCGCCGGTGGAAATTCTGAGATCACCTCGTCATCATTGTTTTCGAAGCACCAGAGGAGGTCATCCATATTCTCGGGCTCTCCTTTTGACTGCGTTATCGCGTGACAGGTACGAGATCATTTCCAAGATCGATGTTGATCTGGTTCTACTCTCGCTATACGCGTGGTTTTCGGTTCATGCTTCTGTGGTGGGCTTACCCTCCAGCTGCTGGATAGAGCGAACCTGCCTTGTTGATATTGGTCTTCGACCCAGTTCTTGAAGGTGAAGCAGTCTTCGAGAGGATGTCCTATTGCTCGGTGATATGAGAAATAGTCTGGGTGGGAGATCTCGTTCGCTTGCTCGAGGTGCTTGGACTCTGGCAGTGTCATCATCTGATACTTTATGGCAAGATCAAGTATCTTCCGCGTTTTGTTCTGGGGAAAAGAGTATGCTCGACCCATCTTCTTTATAAGAGACGAATCCGGATTGCTCGATTCCCGATCGCGTGGCTTCTTGGACCCGCTTTGTTGCTGTCGAACGCCTTTCCCATTCTTTGGTTTATTTTTACCTCTGCGTCGGGCCTTTTGTATGACGGGTTGATAATGAAGAGCATTGTCATTCTTCGCGGCCTGTTGAAGGAGGCGCTGCGTCCTGGCTTTTTCGTAAATGGCCATCTCACGATTATGGTCATCCCGAACCCTTCGACCCGCATCCCTTACTAGCTTGTCCATCCGTTCTTCAAATGACGGACTTAGCGTTTTGATGACAGGACCTTGTTTTGTTTCAGGGTCAGCATTTTCTAACAGGGCGTCTTCTTCTTCATCGAAGTCATGTATGACGTAGCTACCATGGACTCGCTCTCATTTTTTGGATTGAACATATCCAAGCCCGATCGTCTCCATCCTCCCGTTGGGCAATTTGTGCTGAGTTCCGGGGACATCCTAAATCCTGTTGTAGAATCAAGCTTGTCGAGTAGTCTGTCTGAAAGGTACCCCTTAACGCTTTAATAGCCTTTTCAAGCATTCCGTGTAATATCTAGGCAAACGGATGGGTTGGAGCCTGTCGAGTGTAGAATCGGCGCCATGCCAAATTTCTTTTTCCACATTGGTTTCCCCGGATCGGTAGAATAGGATCGCCTTTTCACCTTTTCGCCTGGGAGGGACGTAGAATGTCTGCAGTTCTTGCACACTATAAGTTTTAAGTGCATCGAGCTCTTTGTAATGCTCTTGTGGAACCATAGTAATTTGCAAACTCTGATTATCGTCAGCGAAGGCTTGTATTGATGGCCGAGCGGAAAATATAGCGTTAACCCCGTCTTCCGAGTCGCTGTCGAAAATCAATATAGGGGCGGGCAGTCCTGGGTTGTTGCATTGGGGTGGCCTTGAATAAACCATCTCTTCTTCCCCCTCGGTATCACTCCCGAAGACTGGAATAGTGGTCATGGCTTTGTTCTTCGGTTTGCGACATCTTTCCGTGTCCTCAAAATCTGTTTAGGAGTATTTTGCATCTTTGTACTTTCGGACTTCGTTCATGGAGAATGGGTTCAACTCCCCCGTCACAGTGTACTCGAGACCATCCTTGAAATGCTTCATACACTGATGTTGTGTAGAAGGGATAATGTTATACTCGTGTAACCAAGGTCTGCCGAGCAAAACATTATAGCATGTCTTGGCGTCAATGACGTGAAATTTAATATCCGTGACAAGTAGCCTGAAGTGCAGCGTCAGTATCACAGACCCGAGAGTTTGTGATGACTGGGAGTCAAAACCGGAGATGGTGATTGTTCCCCTCCGAAAGGCGGCCAAGATATGAAGACGTCTTGCCTGTGATTCGGGGCAGATGCTATTTGGTTTTATCCGTCCACCTCTCCGAAGATGCCAAGTTGATTTATGGCACCGTGTATCGGAGATTTGGACGGATGCGGCCGATGTAGCAGACTTCGTCAGATTCCCCCTCGTTTGAGGGGTTTTTGATTGTGGGGATGCTCTTCCCTGCAGGCGCAAGCCCCTGCAGTTAATTACGCTACCGCATCGCGGTAACAACTTTCTCTTTCTCCAGCATTTCACTTCGTGCCATGTGTGTTTGTTTTGTTTGTGGATGCCCGTGGATTGCATACGGATACTAAGTTATGCCGTCGCCCATAGGACGTGGATTAGTCCAAATCCGTATTTACTTAGATTTGGGTTTGGTGTTTTAGTTTAAGGATACGTTAGCCCTATTTAAGGCTAAGATCAACTTAAACGTTCATTAAGGATACGTGAGCCTAATCTCCAGACTCAGATCAACTTAACGGGAAGAGCATTTAGGGGCTCTATTGTTCCAGTTTAGAGACGTAGTGGTCCATGTTCCAGTTTAGGGACATGGTGGTCCATTGAATGTATGGCCGTCGGGACCCGTCACATCTCTGACGACGTTGAAGAATTACAACGACAGGTGTCAGAGGAGTTTAGAGATGTACCCTTGAACCAGGTGTAAATTAATTTAAGAGAGCAGCCGTGCTCAGTCAATTTAATTTGAGGACTTACGGCCATGATTGGGCTAAGTCCAGTTGAAGATGTTCAACATTTTTATTTGCACTAGGCCTATTAGACCTTAATTAGGGCTCTGCCCCTGCACTGTATTTTATTCTGGCCCCTTTAGGCCTTTTGAGTTGGGCTCTGTCCCCTTTTTAGAATGCAGAGCATTTGTTTTGGTCCATTAGGCCTTTTAATTGGGCTCTGCCCTTTAATAATGCGCTGCATTAATTAAGCTGACAGAGTGCCACGTGGCTTGTCAGGCGCTTTGCGCTGATTGAGGAGCGCAAAGCGCAAGTCCATATGGAGGTGACACGTGTCATGCTCTGGTGAGTGCAAGCTCAGTGCGCTGTGCCAGTGCGCTGTGCTGTTGTGTTTCTGACACGTGACGCGCTCTGCTGGGTTGCGCCAATTCAGAGAGCAAGGCTCTATCTTAAAAGTGCATAGCGCAAGTAGTTTAGGTGCTGACACGTGGCGCTCTCTGGTGGCTTGCGCCAACCCAGGAGCGCAACAGTGCAGTTTTACAAGTGCAAGGCACTGTTTAATTTCTTGATCCAATTTAGATCAGAGAAAACAAGTTTTTCTTATTTTCAGAGAACCGGTGGTTCATAAAAAGTGCAAGGCACTGTTCTTATTTATTTTTCTTTTTTATTGAAGATCATTGATCTTGTATTTAGATCAATGATCTGTTCATAAGAGAATCTTCTCTTTTTCTAAAGGTTTTTTACCTTTTCTTTTTGTTTTTGAAGAGTTCTCTCAAATTCTTCAGAGTTCTTTTCTTCTCGATCTTGATCATGATGTTTTGAGTTGGGGTCTAGGGGTCTTTATATAGTGCCCATAGATTTGTTAGGTTTGTTAAAGAGACCATTCTCTGAGGGATTTGGGGAATTTTCCCCACCGTTGGATCTTTGATCCAAGGGCTTCTATTTTACAGAAGACAATATTCTTGTTTTAACAAGAACAGAAGGATCTTACTAGAATTTTAATTCTGTTTGGCGCAAACGTCCCAGCGCGTGACACGTGTCACGCAGCGCAGAGCGCAGCGCAACTGCGCTGCCACGTGGCGCGCAGCGCAGAGCGCAAGTCATCTGAAGCGTTGCTTCTTTTAATCTTTGTTTTAAATAGAGCCTTGCTCTGATTGGGCGCTCTGCCTTGGGCCCTGCGCTCCCTGCGCTGACGTGTCTGATTTTGACACGTGGCGCTCTGCGCGCAGCGCAGGGGATCTGAAGCGTTGCTTCATTTATTAAAATTTAAAATTTCAAAGTAGAGCTTTGCTCTGACTGGGGGAATCAGAAGCGTTGCTTCATTTCCCGCCTTGGAATTTGAACAGAGCTTTGCTCTGATTGGGGTAAACAAATGCCCCCCACCATTGTGCTTACGTGGCTCCCAAACGTGTGCGCAGCGGTGGCAGAATTCCAACCGTCAGGAAGTTGAAACGACACTTATTGCCTATAAATAGGACCTTTGGTCCCTTAGAAGATTTTCATCTCTTCATAGGAATTTTATTCAGAGCCCTGCTCTTTTGTTTAAGCACTTTTAAAAGTTCGCCCTTTAGGTAAAAATTAATTTGGATTAAGTTAAATTAATTTTAAGAGCCTTGCTCTCAATAGATCCCTGATCTAAAGAAAACCTATTTAGGGTTTCACTTAGCAGAGCTTTGCTCTAAAGGGGTCTAAGGAGAACTAAGGAGAACCCTATTAGAGTTCCATTTGTTGGAGATAGTGCCCTCAAAGTCAATTATTGGATCGCAGGTACGTGATTGCAATGATTGAGGCAGGACCTATACCGATATGACAGTCTTGCTCGAGATGATAGTATGCTATCTGGTTTGTCTTTATCATCGTATACATGCTTTAGTTCACTATTGCATGATGATAGAGCCCATAGGATTCTTGCTTGACTACCAGCAGTATGATGGCGATCATATACGTGGGAGCTGGGGTCTGTAAGCACATACTTAAAGTGTTCCTAGTCGTGGGAGTTTCGAGACAGGGCATCGATACTCCAGAGTAGACTAGTGTATACAGTCGAGACCCCGACGAGGGGCGATGGCCGGTCTCACAAGCCATTGGTGTTAGTTGGTTCACCTAAGATGTATACAGGTGCTCATTAGGTTATAAGTACACCGGATAGGACTCGCCGGGAATCTGCTAGTTGGTATTATACATATCTTCGGATAGCAATTCCCTGGTGACATGTGTACAGGTTAGTTCATCGACCTGAGATCTTCATTTGTCTCGTGTGAGTTCCCACCTTGCTTAGATTACTACCCTACCACGCTCAAAGGAGTTGTGCAAACAGATTTTAGTTGGGTACAGTCCCGAGCCACATTGGAGGCAAGTGAGCGGATCGTCGGGGATTCGTCTCTCCCGGTATTGGGGGTTGATGTCGCGCAGTGCACGGGTGGCCATCACTAGGAATCCTTGGCCGAGGTAGTGGAGAATTACTGATTTGGATCAGTAGTTTCTCAGGTGGTGATGGGCTTCATACCGACACGATTTATCGCGTTATTAGGGGCCTGACTTTATCCACCCCCTAGACTTGATATGCGATACTCTTTAGACGAATGGACCGGACTGTATATACATTGTCACTGTCAGGCTCAGTAGGGTTTATAGATGAGTTCGCTCGTCAGCTTCCCTTCCAATCAATACATAGGCAAAACGTTACGTACAGCTTGTACCTCTGACGTGCTAGTGGTTATACCCAGTGCCAGTGTGTTGATGAGTCATTAGAGTCCCCCACAGACACTTTCCCAAGTTCGGGCGAAACGTTGTAGAGGCCGTATGGGTTTATGGCAAGGTTCGGAAAATGCACGTGCGTTTTCGCACGTGTCAGTTTTCGGGCAGATAATACTGGTAGGCTTTGGTTTAAGCCGGATCCCAGTATTATACTGTGTAGATATAATATTTTTGTCTCAGTTGCATTTGTATTCGGTCGTAATACAAATGCGGGTATGTTTGTACTGATATGGGGTTATCCTGAAATTCGTTTCAGGATCACTTTTGGAAGTTGCCAGTTTCCAGTTTTCTATCAGACGTATTTTGACATTCGGTTAAAATGCGGATTTATCTTTTCTTGATGAGGTGAGTCAGTGTTCTAGAAGGTTCTAGAGAGGGTGACAAGGCTAGTGAGTCATTAGTGCATTAATGGAGCAATTAATGCTTGATGACTAAGGGTTTAGGTTCAATGTATGCTTTAAATGCTTTCATACTAGGTGTTAAGGTGGTTCATCATTCTTGTGGTCACCCTCCTCTCCTACACTCACCTCCCTCCTTTCCTATAAGTGGCCGACCTCCCCCCCTCTCTTGGATTATGGTTGTTGATTGATTTCATTTGAGAAAAGATTGTAGTTTATGTGTATGGAAATTTCATAACTCCATTTTTCCATCACCCGATTCAAATGGCAACTTCATTAACCGTTCGTCCATAGCCTTGGACGTAACGAGACAAAGTGTTCTACTCATTCTCTACTTCATCTTGGTCGTCTCTTTTAGCAAACTTGACGATCGAGTTGCCTCAGTTCAGAGGCGGGAGCCCGTTTACAGATCCGTCGACGTGGTGCCACCTGGACGACAAGACTGGAGATCGAGGAGATCGGAGCAGCCGCAACAAAGCGTGGGATGATGGTTGAAGACCGAAGGACTCGGATCATTCGGTATAACATTTCTACCCACTTTGTAATTTGTTAGTTTAGCTTTAATGGCAGATCCGGGTTAAGGTACACGATAGCGCCAGTTTGTAAAAAGATTTTGTTCCGCATTTGGCGTCTGTTAGACGGCCGGGGCGCTACCGTGGACTTACAGTGGTATCAGAACCTCATCATTAAGCTATACTAACTTGCGCTAACATGTTTAAAACATCGACCGAACCGTTTTTCAAACACTGCAATTTCCATGTTCAAAGTTTCTGTCGATTTTTAACAGGGCCCAAAAATTATTTTGAACATACCAGAAAACAGAGCAGGCTTTTATTAGAAAACTGGTGAAATTTGGAGGCCCAATTCCACAGGACCGCCGCGGATCCACGGCCCAAACAAGGGTTTGGCCGCGGATCCGCCGCAGTTTTGTGAGATTGGCACTCCAAATTTCTACAGTGAGTTCTACTTAGGAAATGGTGGCTTTTGATATATTTCTTTTGGGCCCAGATTTTTTTACTGTACAACAGATGTACGTGGGGCCCACTTCGGGAAATTTGGTCGATCGAAATTTTAAATTTGTTAGTATGCCGTATTTACATTATATCTCCGACCGGGAATGCCATTTGATCGGTAAACCGCGTCTGATTGCTATAGTTCTTTTAGACGGGTTTGCGAACGTGACATTCGCGTTGATGTTCTGTGTTGTGCTGTGATGTTGCGGATATGTCGTGGTGGATAGCAGGGTGCAATGATAGTGCAGTTTGGATTTATTTGTACATTTGATATTGCGGGGCGAGCGTCCGACATGTGGACTGCCGCCACTGCCTGTTTGTATAATATTCTTTTGGGGCACGACCGGGTCGAGGTCGATGTACCTGTTGTACATATTTTTTTATTTCTGTACTAGGTTTATCCCGCGAAGGAGTGCACGGATAGCCGGGTTCTGGAGGGCAACGGGTCCGTATCTCATGGTTTTGAGAGGCAAAAGGACCTCACTCTAGAATTGGCAGACTATTCGCCGCACTCGTAGGGGGTACAGGTTGACCCAAGAAGGGGTGCTCAATTTACCGGATTCCGTGAAGTGCCGGGTGTTCCATTCACTATGCTGTGGGGACTACCTCGCTTCAAGTTTTGGCGAGTAACTTGCCGCACCCGTAGGGGTCTAGGTTTCATTGCACAGGCTATCCACACGACCAGGGGAACGTCGGGTTTCAGTAGCAGCTCTGTGAAACCCGGGGATCCCAGATTATCTGTATTGTTCTGTGATGCTTATTACTTTTCTGTAATGTTGCATATTATCACGCCTGGAGCGATTATTGTATATTGGTATATATACTATTAGATGTGGTATATGTTTTACACCCGCGCTAGTCCAGCCCCTGCTCGGTCGTTAGTTAAGTAACCTAACGGGTGATGACGGGACCCAGTGACGAATGCGGATGGCATATACGTACATTTTATTTTCGTTTTTTTCTGGTGTGATTGATTGATGGGACTGCGTTGATTCTTATCAATGCAAGGATAAAACAAACCTATATTTGATGCTGGTGGAACAAATTTTTAAAAAAGGTGTTATTACAAAGATGTTTTCTTTTTGTTTTGCATAGTGATATTCAGTTAGAATATCCCGCACCTCATTCGACGAGGCAAGGGTCGAGATTCCTTCACCGGGAGTGACCCCTTGGGCAGAAGTTTACGTCAGGGTAATAACTTTACATATAGTCGATTACAAGTCGCTTTGCATCGTGGTATTCAGTTGGAATATCCTGCACCTCATTCCACGAGGAAAGAGCCGAGGTCCCTTCACCGGGAGTGACCTCTTTAGCAAAACGTTTTCATCACTATATTTTTATAAAAGCTATCAGTTTCCTTCAACGAGATCAAGTTCATTACGTTAAAGGTTTTTCGCCAAAAACCAGCCGTAGCCCTCCGTCATTTCTTATGGATAGTCAGTAGTATTCAAGCTATGCATTTGACCAACGCCAGGGCATACTGTTTGGTAGCTGCTGGGGTATTTCATTTGTTGCATAGATAGATGAGTTGGTTTGGGACAGTCGTTCTGCCATTTGGCCAACGTCAGGGGCATGTGCGGGTGGGTTCAAATTGACCAGAACAATGACGGGCAGAACTTGACATGTGACTTATGATATTTTGACCAACGCCAAGGTCATAAGAGCATGGGGCAAAAATCACATCGGGAGTTTCAAACATAAAGGAAACTTGCCAGGCATGCACATACCTTCTGGAGTGTGATAACTTGAGTGGCTTCCATCAAGTTATCATACGATGATAGTTGGATCCCGATTCCCACTGATGAGTTGGTTTACTCTTCGGGTGATCCCGACTAATTCTTCTTTCAGGTTTGGAGGAGAATTTGAGATTACAGTGGGAGGTTTCCTGATTAGATAAATTGATATCCATTCTGATCTAGGTTAGAGTGCACGCAGAGTGTTTCTTTACTCTCTCTCTCTTTGGCAGTGACCTTTGACCGACCCTAGACTATGACTCAGTGACCAAGTTGACCGAACCTTCTTAAAATACTGACTTTTGGATTGTCTGAGTTGCATAAGTCATTGCCGCTCCTTCTTTTACCCTTTGTATTTCTCAGAACACCCCGTATTATTACGGATATCCACTTCCATTGGATGGATCCATCGTATGGTTATATACGAACTCGAAGGGACTTCTTCGAGGATGGATCCAGGTTCAGGAGAAATAGAATTAGTTTATTCAGTTGTTTTTTATTATCACCTTCTCTCAGGTTGTGAGGGCTCCTTAGTTTAGGAGAGTACACCTATTACGCTTATTGGATAGTCTTATTCCAAACCATAGGCTGGTGCCGAAAGGTAGGAAATGAAGAAAACCAATTAGCCTAAAGTAGGGCGTGCAGAAAGTAATATGTAAAGACAAGATGAAGGGATTAGAAAGAGGGCAAAGTAAATTACGACCGTTATCATTCATGACCAAACCGCGTACTTCGTTGCCACTCCTATTTCACCTTTGTTTTTTCCCTAGTTCGGGAGAAATAGAATAAGGTATTATTCAGTTGTCTTTTATCATCACCTTCTCTCAAGTTGCGAGTACTCCTAGGATTAGGAGGGTACACCTATTATGCTTATTGGATAGTCTTCTTCCAAACCATAGGCTGGTGCCGAACGGTAGGGAAGGAAGAAAACCATTTAGCCTAACGAAGGTATACAGAAGGTAACGACTAAAGACAAATAAAGGGATTTGGAGTGATAGCAAAGAAATATACGGTTAAAGTCATGAATTGGATTATGGAAGAGGCATTACTAGGAATACCAGGATACCCCTATGAAACATTTTTATGTTTCAGTGTATTGTTAAAGGAAAACTGATTTCCCGATTAGATACTTACTCCAGGGTATGTATTTACCAGGTTTCATTCTCATATCTGTATAGTTTTACAGATGATGAGTGGGAGTAAGTTATTGGGAATTAGGTGATCATCCTCATTATATCGGAATTCGTTGTAATTGGTGATATTTGAGGAAATTTCCTGGGTATAGTTTTCAACCTACGACACACAGGTTTTGAGTTATTCAACTCAGCGGACTTATACAGAGTATTGTATGTTGTCCAGTGTCCGTAAGGACAAAGGGGTAGGTCCTCGTACTATGTTTTGTTTACTTGTGACTTCTCTAGTTTTTAGACAAGTGTTTCGTAGAAATACAATGTCTAAGTTTTGAGAAGTTATGGGTATAAGAATAAAGTAGAGAACCAGATGTCGCAAGTATCAGGATTCTTCAAAGAGATAGAAGATGTAGATTCTTGTGATTGGTATTCAGATAATAGTAATGGTTTTGAGAAACTTGTTTCTCTTTCAGGTTACTCGTAATTGGATGGATTCCTAAGTTGAGCAATGCTGATTAGCCTTTTTCCATTAAGTTGTTATGCACTGGAGACAGATGCATAATTTGAATTTGGTTCCAATTAAATTAGTGCCTCTGTTTCTATATTGGATATAGAATGGTTCATATATTAATGATGTTAAGATACGGGGAGTTGTCCGGCTTATGCTTAAAACCAGACACTGAATAACTCAAGGCACGTTTCTGTAATGGCAGTTTGTGGGTTGACCCTGGCTTCGACGAGGGTTGACATTTCTACCATCTGGAAGATCAATAGTGATATTGTTCTAGACTCGCCACAGTTTTAGTAAAATGGATTTTTTCAGAAAACAGTAGTGGGAGTATGGTAGAACTGGAAGTGATTCCAGAACCGCAAACGATTACGGAAAATTTAATAGGACCTATATATTCAATCAGGTTTGACATTCCATTAGCCACTCCGCAGATACGTTGGGTAACCTCAGACACCCGAGAGGTACTCCGGTAGCCTCAAGGACGGTGATAAGGAGGTTCTTGTTTACCCAGACTTGACACTACGGTTGTTCCAGACTATGAGACCCGGCAGGAGGATATATATAGCGTCGTTCTAAACTAGTTTTAGAAGTGTACGTATATATTATTCTGCCAGAGGGTTGTCGTAGTCAGTGGGAGCAGCGGAAGCATAGTGGGCAAGTAGCTTATGTCTATTTATAGGCTTGAGCAGATATAGCGGAGAGAAGATCATCCAATTTTGATGTGACAGTCATAGGTTTGACTTCATCAGAATAGTGGATGGATCTGTTAAGAAGGTAGTAGGGTGTGATGTCCTGGTATTTGGATGACATACACAGAGTAGGAAGTAAAATTCCTATACTACGATCGGTTGTAATGTGGTTGTTACACAGTTGTTTCTCCAAAAAGGATATGGATATAATATCAGACATTCTGGTTACTAGATCTATGGTTTTAGATCTAGATTTGGGTAGTTTCCCAATTTGGGTACTTTGACAGTATTCTAATAGTATTTAGAATAGATGACTCCTGGCATGGTAGTGTACCTGCAGGTGATGGAGTCACCCTCTCTAAAGGTGTCTTAAAGACTAAAAGGGAGAGGGATGTGCATGATTGGCAGATCACTTGCTTAGGCAATTGAGTCAATCATGAGATGTCAAGTACCACACCAGATGTAGTTTTTGCACTTGATGCGATTAGTTTATATTAATCCAATCCTGAAGAAACGTAAGGAAGCAGTTTTAGAACATAAGGTGCATGTTCTATGGATTTGATGACGGCAGCCTCCTTCGGGAGACGGTTATCATTCCAGGCTTCAAAGGTGACATGGATGACAGAGTGATTGTCAGAGTTAAAGTTTTCCCTCTGACGAGGGATAGTATTATGGACATGTGGTCCAAGAGGATACTGTGGGAGGCATGGTGCTGGATACTGATTAGGTTCAGTTATCGATACAGTCTAAGAAGTTTGGATTTGGAGTTTATTTATGAACTAGGTCCCATCAGATATCTAGACATATTCTAAGACAGGTATTACTCGATTCGGGAGATGGCTTTCTCCGCGAACTTGAGATTTAGAGAGACATAGAAAGAAACATCAGGGAGGATCCACTCACTGAGGCTATTTCTCGAACACAAGAGTTTTACAAACTAGCTTTGTGAAACTGATTAGTAGAGGAGTTGGATGTTCGGTATCACACGGGCTGTGAGTATGTGACATCGCAATAATTAGCCTTAAGTGCAAGTGGGAGATTGTTGGAGATAGTGCCCTCAAAGTCAATTATTGGATCGCAGGTACGTGATTGTAATGATTGAGGCAGGACCTATACCGATATGACAGTCTTGCTCGAGATGATAGTATGCTATGTGGTTTGTCTTTATCATCGTATACATGCTTTAGTTCACTATTGCATGATGATAGAGCCCATAGGATTCTTGCTTGACTACCAGCAGTATGATGGCGATCATATACGTGGGAGCTGGGGTCTGTAAGCACATCCTTAAAGTGTCCCTAGTCGTGGGAGTTTCGAGACAGGGAATCGATACTCCAGAGTAGACTAGTGTATACAGTCGAGACCCCGACGAGGGGCGATGGCCGGTCTCACAAGCCATTGGTGTTAGTTGGTTCACCTAAGATGTATACAGGTGCTCATTAGGTTATGAGTACACCGGACAGGACTCGCCGGGAATCTGCTAGTTGGTATTATACATATCGTCGGATAGAAATTTCCTGGTGACATGTGTACAGGTTAGTTCATCGACCTGAGATCGTCATTTGTCTCGTGTGAGTTCCCACTGTGCTTAGATTACTACCCTACCATGCTCAAAGAAGTTGTGCAAACATGTTTTAGTTGGGTACAGTCCCGAGCCACATTGGAGGCAAGTGAGCGGATCGTCGGGGATTCGTCTCTCCCGGTATTGGGGGTTGATGTCGCGCAGTGCACGGGTGGCCATCACTAGGAATCCTCGGCCGAGGTAGTGGAAAATTACTGATTTGGATCAGTAGTTTCTCAGGTGGTGATGGGCTTCATACCGACACGATTTATCGTGTTATTAGGGGTCTGACTTTATCCACCCCTTAGACTCGATATGCGATACTCTTTAGACGAATGGACCGGACTGTATATACATTGTCACTGTCAGGCTCAGTAGGGTTTATAGACGAGTTCGCTCGTCAGCTTCCCTTCCAATCAATACATAGGCAAAACGTTACGTACAGCTTGTACCTCTGACGTGCTAGTAGTTATACCCAGTGCCAGTGTGTTGATGAGTCATTAGAGTCCCCCACAGACACTTTTCCAAGTTCGGGCGAAATGTTGTAGAGGCCGTATGGGTTTATGGCAAGGTTCGGAAAATGCACGTGCGTTTTCGCACGTGTCAGTTTTCGGGCAGATAATACTGGTAGGCTTTGGTTTAAGCCGAAACCCAGTATTATACTGTGTAGATATAATATCTTTGTCTCAGTTGCATTTGTATTCGGTCGTAATACAAATGCGGGTATGTTTATACTGATACGGGGTTATCCTGAAATTCGTTTCAGGATCACTTTTGGAAGTTGCCAGTTTCCAGTTTTCTATCAGCCGTGTTTTGACATTCGGTTAAAATACGGATTTATCTTTTCTTGATGAGGTGAGTCAGTGTTCTAGAAGGTTCTAGAGAGGGTGACAAGGTTAGTGAGTCATTAGTGTATTAATGGAGCAATTAATGCTTGATGACTAAGGGTTTAGGTTCAATGTATGCTTTAAATGCTTTCATACTAGGTGTTAAGGTGATTCATCATTCTTGTGGTCACCCTCCTCTCCTACACTCACCTCCCTCCTCTCCTATAAGTGGCCGGCCTCCCCCTTCTCTTGGATTATGGGTGTTGATTGATTTCATTTGAGAAAACATTGTAGTTTATGTGTATGGAAATTTCATAACTCCATTTTTCCATCACCCGATTCAAATGGAAACTTCATTAACCGTTCGTCCATAGCCTTGGACTTAATGAGACAAAGTGTTCTACTCATTCTCTACTTCATCTTGGTCGTCTCTTTTAGCAAACTTGACGATCGAGTTGCCTCGGTTCAGAGGCGGGAGCCCGTTTAAAGATCCGTCGACGTGGTGCCACCTGGACGACAAGACTGGAGATCGAGGAGATCAGAGCAGCCGCAACAAAGCGTGGGATGATGGTTGAAGACCGAAGGACTCGGATCGTTCGGTATAACATTTCTACCCACTTTGTAATTTGTTAGTTTAGCTTTAATGGCAGATCCGGGTTAAGGTACACGATAGCGCCAGTTTGTAAAAAGATTTTGTTCCGCATTTGGCGTCTGTTAGACGGCCGGGGCGCTACCGTGGACTTACACCATTAATAGAGCTTTGCTCTCTAAAAGATTTTCCTTGTATTTTCTCATTTCATTAATGGAGCTTTGCTCCTTCCAAATCATATAAAAGAATTCTTAGGAGTTTTTCATTGATCTTGGAGTTTAAAGATGGCATTTTATTCCTCGGTGCAGTATATCGCTTTGCTTAATCAGTCTTTCTGATAATTTTGTTGATTCTTTTTCACAGAAACAATGGACGCCCACATGTACGATCTTGATGAAATCATCTCTTACGCAGACATCCGCCGACTCGGTCGTTCTCAGAACCGGGAATTTACCAATGCCGAGTGTGCCGAGATCATGAGTCGCTTCGACGCGTACAATGGTCAACTGCTTCCTCGACGCTCCTCTCTCCTGAAGCTTATCGTGGGAGCCATTTGGGAAGCACTTCCCTTATTCTGTTCCGGTGTGCCGTTTGGGGCGTTGGATGCTGCTGAGGATAAGGTGCACTCGGTGTATCTGATGCACCTAATCTCGAAGAGACGGCGAGACAATCTTGTCGATCTCCTGCACCAGGCTTTCCAACAGTCCGCCATACTCGCTGCTTATTGGAGGGAGGAAGACATCAGGGGGGACCCCGATGCTTGTGCTCGTGAAAGAAAGCACACTAGGATGGTCCGCGAGCCTTGGAAAGTCCTAGATAGGGTTACCTTCGAGTTCCTCAACCCATGTCCTGGGTCTGAGGTTATACCATTGTAGACACTTTAATAATTTTGTTATTTATTTCTTCATGATTGTAAGATCCCTTTTGGAATATGAGTGAACGTTTTTATTTCAACTTGTCTTATTCCCCGTTCTGAGTCTTTTGCACATGCGTGAATGAGTGTGTCTCGAGTGCTTGATCAAACGCCAATCAGATGTTCTTTCTGTCGCTTTATTTTTATTATCCGAATGTTACCTTAATGAACATGGTTGACAGATAACAGAGTAAGCACTTTGGTTTCTTCAAGAGATAGCGATGGCTTAGGCCACAGGTTCAGATCTGCTGCCTAAGACTTTTCAATTCTATGAGCCATGAGGGTCTCATAGAGACTTTTCTCCCTACGGATCGAGAGGATCTCGTAGGTGGATTTTCTCCTTAGGAATCGTGAGGCTTCCTAAGTGCGTTTTCTCTTAGAAGTCGTAAGGATCTTATAAGAGAATTTTCCCTCTTATGAGTCGAGAGGACCCATAAGCGGTTGTTTCCCTCCTTGTCGAGATTCGACGTTGGAGAGTGAGACCCGTGAATAGTATGCAAGAGACCGTTTTGGGCCAACTTGTAGGGTCCCAGTGCTTAGGAAACAGGTTTCTTTTGTGCCCACTGCCTAAGGCTTTATCTCACGAGTCGAGCCGCATCGAGAAGTTCTCGCAAAGACATCAATTTCTTCACAAGTCGAGACGAATCGAGCATTTCTCGCAAGAACATCCTAACGTCACAGTTAACCTCTGCTCTTTACGACAGAAGTCCGTTAGGGTCTATGGTACTTAGGGTTTTGGCCATCGTACCGTCGCATAAGCTGATATATTCCTCGATAGGCAATCGTGTTGTTCGAGTAACCCTGCGACTGCCGTGTCTCTGATCCCTTCGGGGGCTGGACAAGACGTCTTCAAGCAATCTTCCTAGGCAGTTTGACCGTCGGAAGAGCAAGCGTTAGGAATTTGCTATGCCGCTTTTTACTTGAGGTTAGGCTCATTTTGGAGAGCCCCGATGAGTCATAACCACTCCGCGCTGGTGTGGGATGATCTCCGATAGTCTTTCAGGTTTTATGTGAGTTGCCGTCAAGACCCTGAAGCTAGGAATTTGGCCTTTGCTTCGTTTGATGGCATTGCGTCTGCTGTATCGAGACAAATGTCGCGATTGTCTCTAGGTTGCTGGTGAACCGTCGAGGTTTGGAACTAGGGATTTTGCCGTGGCTCCGTTAGTTTGCTGGAGGAAGAACGCTGGGGTGACAACTCGTCTGCTGTATCGAGACGAACGTCGCGGTTGTCTCTAGGTTGCTGGTGAACCGTCGAGATTTGGAACTAGGGATTCTACCGTGGCTTCGTTTGTTTGATAGTCGCGTCTGAACCCTGCTGGAGGAAGAATGCTGGGGTGACAACTCGTCTGCTGTATCGAGACGAACATCGCGGTTGTCTCTAGGTTGCTGGTGAACCATCGAGATTTGGAACTAAGGATTTCGCTGTGGCTCCGTTTGATTGATGATCGCGTCTAAACCCTGCTGGAGGAAGAACGCTGGGGTGACAACTCGTCTGCTGTATCGAGACGAACGTCGCGGTTGTGTCTAGGTTGCTAGTGAACCGTCAAGATTTAGAACTAGGGATTTTGCCGTGGTTCCGTTTGTTTGATTGTCGCGTCTGAACCCTGCTGGAGGAAGAACGCTGGGGTGACAACTCGTCTGCTGTATTGAGACGAACGTCGTGGTTGTCTCTAGGTTGCTGGTGAACCGTCGAGATTTGGAACTAGGGATTTTGCCGTGGCTCCGTTTCATTGTGACTCTGAGGTCGGTTGTTGACGTTAAGACGTTGAAGCTAGGGATCCTCCTTTTGCTCCGTTTGTTGACATTGTGCCTGTAATATTGCGACAAATGTCGAGATTGTCTCTAGGTTGTTTATGAACCGTCGAGATTTGGCTTCGCTTTCTGGTGGAGCCTGTTGGGAAGATATGGTTCCCTCTTTGTTTGTGCCCCTGGATTGTATACAGGGATCAATGTGATCTCACATGTAGGGCATGAATTTCGTTATATATATTTTTCATTTTATTTCTTTCCGCGATGCTCTATCATTTCAGCTTTTATATCGCGAAGGTCGCGATTTCCCAATCATTTCGGCTATTTTTCGCGGTGCCCAATCATTTCGGCTATTTATTTTATTTTCATTCGCTACTTTTTATTGCGAGTTGCCCCATCATTTCGGCTATTTCGCACGCATACATTTCTACTTTCTGATTTTTATTACAAGTTGCCCCATCATTTCGGCTATTTCGTATGCATGTATGGCTTGCTGATTTTTTTTTATCGCGAGTGTGGAACTTGGAATCTGACGCCAATCTCAGCATCAGCATCGCTACAACTGGAATATTGCCAGGAGCGAATCATCATTTGCCATGAAGGGGCTTGGAATTTGATACCGGTTTAGGCATCAGCATCGCTACAACTGGGATATTGCCAGGAGCGAATCATCATTTACCTCTGTCGATGTCAAACAAAGGTGGCTTAGTGAACAGGGTTAAGGTCCTGTCGACTAAGGCTTTTGACTTCATGAGCCGTAAGGGTCTCATAAAGATATTTCTCCCTACAAGTCGTGAAGATCTCATAGGTGTGTTTTCTTCTTAGGAGTCGTGAGGATTCCTAAGTGCATGGTCTTTTATAAGTCGTAAGGATCTTACAAGAGTGCTTTCTCCTTATAAGTCGAGAGGACTTACAAGGGCTGTTCACCGTGTAAACATATCCCTAGTCACGGATGAGACTTTGTTAGGGAAATGTTTATTCGCGCCCGTGGATTGTATACAAGGGTCAATACTGAACCGCTTGTAGGGCAGTATCGGAGGGTTGTGGGAGTTGCTTAAGAACAGGTTCAGGTCTCTGTAGCTTAAGACTTTCAAATCTTATGAGCCGTGAGGGTCCCATAAGAGGGTTCTCCTTACGAGTCGTGAGGATCTCGCAAGTGTAATTTCTCCTTAGGAATCGTGAGGATCCCTAAGTGTGTTGCCCCCTTGTGAGTCGTAAGGATCTCACGCGGGTGGTTTCTCCTTACAAGGTCGAGAGGACCTTATAAGTGTCTTTCAACGAGGTTGCGCCCTTTCGGGTTTTCACAAACACTTGCCGGTAGCCCTGCTGTTTTTACTCACGGAGCCCTTTCGGGTTTTCATCCGTGCCCATTTCGCTTATGGACATACCGTCTCTTTTTTTTTAACGAGGTCGCGCCCTTTCGGGTTTTCACGAACACTCGCCGGCAGCCCTGCTGTTTTTACTCACGGAGCCCTTTCGGGTTTTCATCCGTACCCATTTCGCTTATGCTGCTGTAGTAGTTTAAAGACGTTTCGGTTGTTTGCAAGTTTTAGGACATTGCGGTCCGCCGTTAGTTTAAGGACGTTTCGGTCCACTGTTAGTTTAGGGACGTTTCGGTTCACCGTCGCCGTATTTGAGGCGAATCTCTAGTTTACTGACTTTTCGGTCTATGGGGCTTTCTCTATGACTGAGCATGATTCCCCCGGCATATCCATCTTTCTCGGAGCGTGCGGTTGTGGCGGGCTCACCTTCCATCTTTCAGACAGCGCGAACTTGCCCTGTTGGTATTGGTCTTCAACCCAGTTTTTGAAGACGTAGCAATTCTCGATCAGGTGACCCACTGTTTGGTGATAAGGGCAATAATTAGGATTATTAACATCGCCTGGCCACAACGGACGTTTTGGATTCGGCAGACTGACGAGTCTGTCGCGTACTGCTAGCTCGAACAGTCCCCTTGTTTTATCTTGCGGAAACGAGTAAGGACGTTTCAACTTTTCCTGGAGGGGTTGCCGCTTGTTGTTTCGGCAAACAACCAGTCTAGGGCTACTCGATTGCTGTTGAGTATTGGCTACGAGGGCTATTTTTCCCTTCCCTTTATCCTTTTTGCTCGATCCTTTGTTTGCGGGGCCGAAATTTTTTTCGAGTAGCGTGCGATTGCACGGTTGAACGTCCTCGCAACTCCTCAATTCTTTCATTTTTGAAATGGATTCCTTGAGGAGAGGGTTGAGGGCAGCTTCTTTGTCAGAGTCGCTTCCAAAGGTAATAATTTTCGATCCCTTGGAGTCGGCTATATGACAGTCATCGGCGGTTCTTTTGCGCTCATCTATCGTATTTTTCTGATGTCTAGGAGCTTCACGCTTTGTCCTGTTGAAGTGTTGCTTTTGAGCGACATATCCTTGCCACCAACACTTAAAGGAGTCGCAGTCTTCGGTAGGATGTATGATCTTCTGATGATATAAGCAGAAGCTGGGATGAATCTCTATTCCACCGAGAGTATTTTCTTCAGAGGGTGGTAGCTTCATTCCCACTGATAGGGCTTTAGCAAACCTTTTCCTCGTCTTGAATTTATTTTTATCTGCAGCGGATGACTTTTGATTTGACGAAAGTGTCTCGACTCTTTGGTCTAGTTGGCGGTGTTTGGCTCCTTCCAGTATGACCATCTCACGCTCTTGATTGGCTTTAACTTTCAGACGAATCTCATTCAGGAAGGCATCGATCAACTCGTCTGACGGCCGCGGAATTTCTGGTTCAGGGTCCGCTCTCGGTTTCTTAGCGCAAGGAGCCTCTTTATCATCCACCAATGAGTGAGAGATCATACGACAAGTTGCTCCCGGTGCGTCCGTCTTCCTTGGAGTGTGCGGCTGTGGTGGGTTTACCTTCCACTTTTCAGACAGGGCAAACTTGCCTTGTAGGTACTGATCCTCGATCCATCCCTTAAAAACGAAACAATCCTCGATCGGGTGACTTACCGTTTGGTGGTAAGGGCAATAATTAGGATTATTGGGATCGCCTGGCTGCAACAGACGTTTTGGACTTGGAAGATTGATGGGTCTGTTGCGCACTGCCAGCTCAAACAGTCTTCTCGTCTTATTCTGAGGAAACGAATAAGGACGTCCTAGTCTTTCCTCGAGGGATGGGCGTGGACGCACGTTGTTTTGGCGAACGACCGGTTTTGAGTTGCTCGGCTACTGTTGAGTATTGGCGATGACGATCGCTTTTCCTTTCCCCTTCTCATTTCGAGAGTCCGGCTTTGGAGGAGACGGTCCATGGCCCATCTGGTCCATTTGGGCTAATTTGTCGATCAAGGCCTGGAAAGTGGTCGGCCTGAAGAACATCATGAATTGGGAGATGGTCGCTTGAGGATCGAGAGTGCCCACGAACATGTCCACCGCTGGTGCTTCTTCGATACGTTGTTCGCATTTCGACCATAGATTCCGCCATCGTGTTGCATATTGGACCCACGTTTCGCCTGGCCTTATCCTGGCATTGATCAGTGCTGTTATCGGGGTGCGTTCACTAGCACTCGCGAATCTTTGTGTAAACAGTAGCTCCATCTCCGCAAATGTTTTGACAGAGTCGTTAGGTAGCTCCGAATACCATTCAAAGGCTGTTTTTGCTAAGCTGCCGATGAATTGGCGAAGCAACAATTTGTCATTGCCTCTAGTATTTCCACATAAGGCCCTGAATTGAGCGACATGCTGATGTGGATTCCCTGTCCCTTTATATACGTGGAACTTAGGTATTATATAGCCCGGCGGGTA
The DNA here is from genome assembly GCA_030015575.1 of Agapanthus africanus. Taxonomy (NCBI): domain Eukaryota; kingdom Viridiplantae; phylum Streptophyta; class Magnoliopsida; order Asparagales; family Amaryllidaceae; genus Agapanthus; species Agapanthus africanus. The sequence continues at coordinate 109,884,558 of CM057337.1, forward strand.
CTTAATCTGATCGTATCAGCTCGGATATGGTCGCCTCGTCTTGACAACTTGGCCAGTTGCCTCAGTCGCCTGATGAACCCGGATCTGCTGGGCTATATATTCGTCCAAGTCAGCTTTGGAGATTGTATCCTCCTTAGCTGTTGACAGAGCTGGTGGAGGATTTGACGTTTCTCCCCTATCGTCTTCAAGGACGATCGGAGGATCTTCAGCAGGAGGATCTTGTTGAATCATCATTCCCACCATGTCCTGGAACAGGAGGGCCATTCGCTTTATGTTGGCTGCTTGTTCAGCAGTCTCTTTATCCTTCATCTCCAATATCCGACGAAGGAATTCAGCGTCAGTTTCTTGCTCCTGACGTTCATCCGAGGACGCTTCAGGGCTTTCTTTTGGCCCAGTGAGTGCGGCCATCGCGTTCATCATTTCTTGGAGCTTTTGCTGTTGCTCCTGAGCTTTGGTCACCAATCGCATGAGCGGTCTATGACCTGTAGATATGCGGCTGTCCTCTTTACCAGACGCCATGTAGACGGTATGAACTACGATGCCCCCTGACTTAGGGCGTTTGAGTTCACCACCTTTGATATTCGCCGTCGGCGTGAGGACTTTCTCCGGCCTTCTTCTCTTATGGGCCGTTGAAGTTGAGGGGGCCGTTGCTTTGGGCACCCAAGTGGTCGTCGCCTTTCGTTGCTTGACCGGGGGATTTTCTTCTTGCCGACCTTTCGACTTCTTGTGTTGGCGAGAGAAATTAGGATCAATCACAGATTCTCGGACTCGTCGCCATGTCTTGTAAATCCTGGAAGACAGCGATTGAGGAGATTGCTCCGGCTTTTCTGCTTCCACGGCTGTCTCTACCGGTGGAGGTGATCTTTTGAGCACCGCAGTTGGCGAATTCCTGCGTACCCTGTTCAGCAGCTCAAAGCTGTTCCCAGTTGGAACAGCAGCATTAACTTCCACCGTCAGAGCTGGCGGAGTTATCCCAGAGGGGAAGTTGCCTCCGGTCTTCCTTATCCGGCGCCAGTGGCGTCGTCGGGTGCGACGAGTTGTCGGTATTGGTTCAGAGACAGCTTCTTCTTGCCCTCTGTTCAGGCGAGGGACTGTTGCCGGTGTCAGCCTATTGAAGACTGACGTCCATTGAGGAGTTGTGTCCAAGCGGTCAAAAGCAGATTTCTGAGCGGGAGTGGGAATAGTCAGCCGTGCAAAGACTGACTCTTTGACCGGAGAAGCCGCCTTGACAACTTCTGGAGCAGCGGTTGTTGCCTTCCTCGGGACAGCCACTTTAGAGTTCATGGGCTTCCTGGGGGGCCCATCAGAGTTCTGATCCAGCCTGGCAAAGACAGCGGCTGTTGATTTGATATTGGACGACCCGTTGGCAGGGGCCGTTATAGCAATGAGCCGATTGAAAACTGACTTCTTGTTCGCTTCTGGTCCGGGCACTGGAATAGTGAAGCTTGCAGGTGGGAGCATGGTCCCGAAAAACAGACCGATGGTGGCCCGGGTCACCTGTTCTACCGGCATGGCAAGGATGGAGGCCGCTTGAGGCCCATAGGCTACACCTCCAGGTGAGGCGGAGCGTCTGTTGCACTTGCATTTCGAACAGTTCGAGCAGTTGCCAGCCATTGATCCTTTTGCTTTCTGCAGCAAACGAAACACCAAATCTTAGTACTTTGAAACCCAAGGGCAACAATTAGCGAACCGCGATTGGTTCGCGAATCACGACACACGAAGTGTGGAGTGGAAAGAGGAAAAGGTCCCACCGGGCGTGCCGGAATCTGTTCCCCTCCGAACGACGGCCAAGACAAGAAGACGTCTTGCCTGTGATTCGGGGCAGATGCTATTTGGTTTTATCCGTCTACCTCTCCAAAGATACCAAGTTGATTTATGGCACCGTGTATCGGAGGTTTGGACGGATGCGGCCGATGTAGCAGACTTCATCAGATTCCCCCTCGCTTGAGGGGTTTTTGATTGTGGGGACGCTCTTCCCTGCAGACGCAAGCCCCCGCAGTTAATTACGCTACCGCATCGCGGTAACAACTTTCTCCTTCTCCAGTATTTCACTTCGTGCCGTGTGTGTTTGTTTTGTTTGTGGATGCCTGTGGATTGTATACGGAGACTAAGTTATGCCGTCGCCCGTAGGATATGGATTAGTCCAAATCCGTATTTACTTAGATTTGGGTTTGGTGTTTTAGTTTAAGGATACGTTAGCCCTATTTAAGGCTAAGATCAACTTAAACGTTCATTAAGGATACGTGAGCCTAATCTCCAGACTCAGATCAACTTAACGGGAAGAGCATTTAGGGGCTCTATTGTTCCAGTTTAGGGACGTAGTGGTCCATATTCCAGTTTAGGGACATGGTGGTCCATTGAATGTATGGCCGTCGGGACCCGTCACATCTCTAACGACGTTGAAGAATTACAACGACAGGTGTCAGAGGAGTTCAGCGATGTACCCTTGAACCAGGTGTAAATTAATTTAAGAGAGCAGCCGTGCTCAGTCAATTTAATTTGAGGACTTACGGCCATGACTGGGCTAAGTCCAGTTGAAGATGTTCAACATTTTTATTTGCACTAAGCCTATTAGACCTTAATTAGGGCTCTGCCCCTGCACTGTATTTTATTCTGGCCCCTTTAGGCCTTTTGAGTTGGGCTCTGTCCCCTTTTTATAATGCAGAGTATTTGTTTTGGTCCATTAGGCCTTTTAATTGGGCTCTGCCCTTTAATAATGCGCTGCATTAATTAATCTGACAGAGTGCCACGTGGCTTGTCAGGCGCTTTGTGCTGATTGAGGAGCGCAAGGCGCAAGTCCATATGGAGGTGACACGTGTCATGCTCTGGTGAGCGCAAGCGCAGTGCGCTGTGCCAGTGCGCTGCGCTGTTGTGTTTCTGACACGTGACGCGCTCTGCTGGGTTGCGCCAATTCAGAGAGCAAGGCTCTATCTTAAAAGCGCATAGCGCAAGTAGTTTAGGTGCTGACACATGGCGCTCTCTGGTGGCTTGCGCCAACCCAGGAGCGCAACAGTGCAGTTTTACAAGTGCAAGGCACTGTTTAATTTCTTGATCCAATTTAGATTAGAGAAAACAAGTTTTTCTTGTTTTCAGAGAACCAGTGGTTCATAAAAAGTGCAAGGCACTGTTCTTATTTATTTTTCTTTTTTATTGAAGATCATTGATTTTGTTCTTAGATCAATGATCTGTTCATAAGAGAATCTTCTCTTTTTCTAAAGGTTTTTTACCTTTTCTTTTTGTTTTTGAAGAGTTCTCTCAAATTCTTCAGAGTTCTTTTCTTCTCGATCTTGATCATGATGTTTTGAGTTGGGGTCTAGGGGTCTTTATATAGTGCCCATAGATTTGTTAGGTTTGTTAAAGAGATCATTCTCTGAGGGATTTGGGGAATTTTCCCCACCGTTGGATCTTTGATCCAAGGGCTTCTGTTTTACAGAAGACAATCTTCTTGTTTTAACAAGAACGGAAGGATCTTACTAGAATTTTAATTCTATTTGGCGCAAACGTCCCAGCGCGTGACACATGTCACGCAGCGCAGAGCGCAGCGCAACTGTGCTGCCACGTGGCGCGCAGCGCAGAGCGCAGTGCAACTGCGCTAGCGCAACTGCGCTGCCATGTGTCGCGCAGCGCAGAGCGCAAGTCATCTGAAGCGTTGCTTCTTTTAATCTTTGTTTTAAATAGAGCCTTGCTCTGATTGGGCGTGCTGCCTTGGGCGTTGCGATCCCTGCGCTGACGTGCCTGATTTTGACACGTGGCGCTCTGCGCGTAGCGTAGGGGATCTAAAGCGTTACTTCATTTATTAAAATTTAAAATTTCAAAGTAGAGCTTTGCTCTGACTGGGGGAATCAGAAGCGTTGCTTCATTTCCCGCCTTGGAATTTGAACAGAGCTTTGCTCTGATTGGGGTAAACAGTGATTTTATCACGAGTGGGGTGCTGAACGCTCATGCAGATTTCCTTCAACACTCGCACGTTGAGGAGATTGACAGAAGACCCATTGTCAATCAGGATTTTACCTATCTTGATATCGTGACAGTATCCGGAGACATAAAGGGTACGGTTGTGTTCGCACGTTCCAAGGAGGAGATCTTCATCGCCGGAGGTGATATCGGCTGTGTATATTTCTTCCAGCTCGTCTTTCATCCTTTCTTCGGCGAGGAAAGCTTGGAATTGCTTTGGCTCTTGTAGTGCCTTGATCAATGAATCTCTCGCTTCTTTAGATAGCATAAGGGCGTCGAGAATGCTGAGCTGCGAGGGTAGCTTCCTCAAGTGTGCCAGAACGTTGTAGTCCACCTTACTTTTCTTCGGTGGGTCCTTGGCAGTCAGCTCTTTGATGTCTTGGTCATCTAGGGCGATATCCTCAGAGACTTTTTCTTTTCCCTTATCTTTTCTATTCATGGGTCCGAAATTCTTTTCGGGCAACGTACGATTGCACAGCTGAATATTTTCACAGATCTTCGATTCTTCCTCTTTTCCCGAGGTGGATTCTTTGAAGAGAGGGCCAAGAGTCATTTCTTCGTCAGAGTCGCTCCCGAAGGTGAGAACTTGTGATCCTCCGGCGTTAACTATGCGACAGTTGCCGGTAGTTCTTCTAAGCTCCTCGGTCGTACTTCTTTGCTCCCGACGAGTTTTGCGTTTCATCCGCTTAAAACGTTGCCGGTGAGCAACATATCCCTGCCACCATCTTTTAAAAGCGCTGCACTTTTCGGTAGGGTGTGCAATCTTTCGATGATATGAGCAGTAGTTAGGATGTGTTTCTACTTTACCAAGAATATTTCCTTCGGAGGGTGGCAGCTTCATTCCCATTGATATGGTTTTAGCGAACTTTTTCCTCGTCTTGATCCTGCTTTTATTCACAGTGAATGTACTTTGATTTGGCGGGAGCGTTTCAACCCTTTCTTCCAGTCGCAGGTGCTTGGCTTTTTCAAATATGGCCATCTCAAGCTCTCGGGCAGTTTTGCTTTTAAGGAGCGCTTCATTCAGGAACGCATCAATCATTTTGTCTGATGGCCCTAGAAGTTCCAGCTTAGGACCTGCCCCCAGTTTCTCTATGTAAGGAACTTCTTCATCGTCTATCGATGAGTGAGAGATCACATGGCAACTTACTATGTAATCTTCAGATTCATCCGATGAGTCTTCTCCATCATCTCCGTCTTTAAGGACATGACTGAGAAATTCTTGGAGTGTGATTGGAGTCCGCGTCTTCTGATTATACTCTTCCAGTGCGTCAATCTGCTTTTGCAGGTCCGTGCGCTTGTCACCAGGCTTCACGAGCTTTTTGGTCTTCTTTTTCTTCCTTGAAAATTTTGACGGCTGGGTGTGAGTGTTTTGAATATCGCCACCAATTTTTGGAGTTGGGCGCGGTTTCAGCATTCCCTTGATAATCTCGGGTTCCAGCAGATTCTTCTATCTGATCGCCGAGCATGTCTAGAGATCGTTCAGCATTCTTTTAGTTTTGGCTGAAAGAGCGACCTCCCATGGAGTCTCTTCAACAAAAAAGCACGATGCCCCCGGTGTGTCTGTCTTCTTAGGAGTGTGCAGTTGTGGTGGGCTTACTTTCCACTTCTCAGACAGCGCAAACTTGCCTTGTTGGTATTGGTCCTCGATCCATCCCTTAAAGATGAAGAAATCTTCAATTGCATGGCTTACCGTTTGATGGTAAGGGCAATAATTGGGGCTATTAGTCTCGCCGGGTTGCAACGGTCGTTTCGGATTTGGCAGATTAATGGGCCTGTTACGCACCGCTAGTTCGAACAGTCTCTTCGTTTTGTCCTGAGGGAATGAATAAGGACGCTTCATTTTCTCATTGTAGTATCACCGTCTCTCTTCCAGTTGATTCGTTAGTTTTGGGGCACTGGGCTGCTGTTGATTATTCGCAACGAATGTCGCCTTCCCTTTACCCTTTTCGTTCCGCGGCTCCGGCTTCGGAGGAGACGGTCTATGACCCATCTGGTCTATCAGGGCCAGCTTATCGATCAAGGCTTGGAATGTGGTCGGCTTGAAGAACATCATGAATTGGGAAATGGTTGCATGAGGGTCCAGAGTGCCCACGAACATGCCCACCGCCGGCGCTTCTTCGATGCGCTGTTCGCATTTCGATCACAGATTCCACCATCGTATTGCATATTGAACCCACGTCTCGCCTGGCTTTACCCTGGCGTTAATCAATGCTGTGATTGGGGTGCGCTTGCTAGCGCTTGCAAATCTTTGTGTGAATAATAGCTCCATTTCTGCGAAAGTCTTGACGGAGTCATTTGGAAGTTCAGAGTACCATTCAAACGCTGTTTCCGACAAGCTGCCAACAAACTGACGGAGCAAAAGTTTATCATCACCCCCGGTGTTGCCGCAAAGAGCCCTGAACTGAGCGACATGTTGGTGGGGATTATCTGTCCCCTTATACACATGGAATTTGGGGATTGTGTATCCCGGCGGGTACTTTATTTGGTCATACCAGCCTGGATACGGTCGCCCAGTTTTAACAACTCGGCCGGCCGCTTCATTCTCCTGGTGAGCTCGTATTTGCTGAGCAATATAGTCATCCAGAGCGGCCTTGGAGATGGTTTCCTCTTTGGCTGCTGAGAGAGCCGGAGGAGGGTTCGATGTCTCCCTTCTGTCGTCTTCAATGATGATAGGAGGGTCTTCAGCTGGAGGTTCTGGTTGTAACATCATCCCGACCATGTCTTGGAAGAGAAGCGCCATTCGTTTTATATTAGCCGCTTGTTCTGCTGCTTCTCCATCCTTCTTTTCGAGGACTCTGCGGAGGAAGTCAGCATCGGTTTCTTGTTCATGACGCTGCTCTAATGACGCCTCCGGGCTTTCTTTTGGCCCGGTAAGTGCGGCAATTTGCGTTAGCATTTCCTGAAGCTTCTGTTGCTGCTCCTGGGCTTTTGTCACGGATCGGGTGAGCGGTTGGTGACCCGTCGATGCGCGGCTTTCCTCCTTACCGGAAGCCATATAAACAGTATGCACCATTATGCCCTCCGACTTGGGGCATTTGGGCTCAGCGTCTTTACGGTTTGCCGCAGTCACAGGGGCTTTCTCTAGCCTCCTTCTCTTTTGAGTAGTTGACGTTGAGGGGGCCGTTTCAGCGGGCACCCAGGTAGTTGTCGTCCTTTGTGGCTTGACAGGACGGTTCTCTTCCTGTTGAACTTTCACTTTCTTTTGTCGGCGAGAGTAATCTTGATCGATTACTGAGTCCTGAACCCGTCGCCAGACTTTGTAGATTTTGAGGATAGCCGCTGAAGGGGCTGTTTCGGCTTTGCCTTCGGTGCATTCTCTACGGGTGGAGGAGATCTTTTCAGTACGGCGGTGGGAGAGTTCCTGCGCACCTTGTTCAGCAATTCAAAGCTGTTCCCGGTTGGAACAAAAGCATTGACTTCCACCGTTGGGGCTGGTGAAGTTAGCCCAGAGGGAGAGTTGCCCACAGCTTCCCTTATCCGGCGTCAGTGGCGACGTCGAGCGTGTCGAGCCGCTGGGATTGTTTCAGCTTGAGGGGCGACTTCGTCATGCCCCCTGTTCTGGTGAGGTGCTGCTGGTACCAGCCTTTTGAAGACCGACGTCCGTCGAGCAGTAGTGTCTAACTTGTCAAAGACAGACCTCTGGACGGGGGAAGTAGCTTTGAGGACTTTGACTTGAGTGGGAGCCGGAGCAGTCAGTCTTGTGAAGACCGACCCTTTGGCAGGAGAAGCCGCCTTGACGACTTCGGGAGCAGAGATGGCTATCCTCTTCAGAATAACCTTTTCTGGAATTGCAGGCTTCATCACGGGCCCACATGAAGTTTGGCCTAATCTGGCGAAGACTGAGGCGCCGGAGCTGGACGACCCGTTGAGAGGGGTCACAGTAGTGGTAAGTCGATCGAAGACCGACTTCTCTGGGGCCTCTTGCGGCAACATTGGGGCATTGAAGCTCATAGGTGGGATCATAGTCCCAAAGAACAGCCCAGTGGTGGCCTGAGTTACTTGGTCCACCGGCATCGTGAACAGGGAGGCCGCTTGAGGCCCGTAAGCTATGCCTCCAGATAAGGCGGAACGCGAGTTGCAGTTGCAGCTGGAACACTTCGTGTAAGTGGATGCCATTGATCCTTCGCTTTCTGCACCAAGCAAGACGCCAAATCTTAGTACCTCGAACCCAAGGGCAACCATTAGCAAACCGCGATTCGTTCGTGAACACGACACACGAAGTGTGGAGTGGAAAGAAGAAAAGGTCCCACCGGGCGTGACAGAATTTGTTCTCCGCCGAAATATGGAGACGCGACCACGTAGGTCCGTCTTGCATGAATTTCAAGGGTAGATGCTAATTGGTGCTATCCGTCCACCTCTCCGAAGATACCAAGTTGATTTATGACACCATGTGTCGAAGGTTTAAACGGATGCGGCCGATGTAGCAGACTTCGTCAGATTCCCCCTCGTTGAGGGGTTTTTGATTGTGGGGACGCTCTTCCCTGCAGGCGCCCGCCCCTGCCGTTAATTACGCTACCGCATCGCGGTAACAACTTTCTCCTTCTCCAGATGGTCACTTCATGTCGTGGGTGTTTGTTTTGTGTTTGGTTGCCCGTGGATTGTATACGGAGACTAATTTATGTTGTCGCCCGTAGGGTGTGGACTAGTCCAAATCCGTATCTTCTTAGATTTGGGTTTGGGGTTTGGGTTTAAGGATACCTTAGTCTCATTTGAGACTAAGATCAACTTAAACGTTTGTTAAGGATACGTTAGTTTCATTTTAGACTAAGATCAACTTAACGGGATAATTTAGATCCAACAAAAGAGCAATTGGACTCTATTTCTTAGTTTAGGGACATTGCGGTCGATTAGTTTAAGGACATCACGGTCCATTGTTAGTTTCAAGACATCACGGTCGAGGTTAAGGACATCATAGTCTGTGAGTTTAAAGACCCCACAGTCAAGGTTAAGGACATCATAGTCCGAGAGTTTAAAGACCCCTCAGTCAAGGTTAAGGATATCATGATCGGTGAGTTTAAAGACCTTACAGTCAAGGTTAAGGATATCATGGTCTGTGAGTTTAAAGACCTCACAGTCAAGGTTAAGGACATCATAGTCCGTGAAATGTGTGGTTGTCGGGACCCGTCACCTCTCTGAAGACGTTGAAGGATTGCAACGACAAATATCAAAGGGGTAAGAGATGTACCCTTGAACCAAAGTTGATTGGGAGATCTGTAGTCCAATTTGGAATTAAGATCAATTAATTAGATTATGAGCACATTGGCTCAGTTAAATCTGAATTGAGGACTTATGGCCAATTTGGGCTAAGTCCAATTAAGTTTGAAATATTGGCCCTTTATTGGACCATTAGACATTTGTCTGGGTTCAGCCCCCCATCATTTAGCAATGCTAAACAAGAGTTTGAGGTCTTTGATAACATTTTTGTTTTTGACTGAGCATTAAACATTGTAGTTCTGAGTTTTACTTAACTTTGAGGTTTAGTTAAAGGAGAGGTTTTTGCCTCTGGAAACTTAGCCAATTTGACTAAGATTGGCTTAAAAAATAGTGTTAAACACCAGAGGACAACAATGTTAAACACTGGAAATAAAACGCTCAAAGTAGTGTTAAACAATAGAGAGGATGGGGTCACGTGGGGACACGTGAGGGCACCCAAACGTGGGGCCAGATCTCCTTTACTTTGTTCTGCAAATAAGTGTTAAACACTTTTGATCTTCTGGCCATCACGTGTTAGCACGTGACGGATATTTGTGCATTGATTATTCAAGCATTTATCAGGGGTCACGTGGTCACACGTGAGAGCGCCCAAAGCCGATACTGCCTTTACTTTTGTTCCCTATATTATGAGGGTCACGTCGGGGCACGTGAGGCATTGCCTCAAAGCTTTTTCTTTCTCATTTTTGGGGGATCTGTTTAGGGGTAACGTGGGGACATGTGATCTAGTTCTTTTTTTTCTTCTCTGCTCATTGAGAATGGGGGTCACGTGTTACCACGTGATCAAGTTCTTTATGTGCATGGAGAGCTTTAAGTCTCTTGTTTTAAGAATTAAATTCTCTGTAGGGTTAAACCTTAATTATGTTTTAGAGGAATTAAATTGCTATGTATGTGGAAGAATTAAATTCTCATATAGGGTTAAACCTTAGTTCTGTCTTGGAGGAATTAAATTCCTATGAATTTGGGGAGAATTGAATTCTCATGCAGGGTTGAACTCTAATTTTATTTTGGAGGAATTAAATTCCTATGAAATTTGGAGAATTAAATTCTCATATAGGGTTAAACCCTAGTTTTATTTGGAGGAATTAAATTCCTATGAATTTGGGAGAATTAAATTCTCTAAACTCAATTCTCCCTCTAAGTTTTGGATCTGCATGGCAGAATCTTCCCGATGAGAATTAAATTTTCAACTTGTGGGGAGATCTGCTTCTGCAGATCTTCAACCAGAGGAAGAACTAAGTTCTTTTGCAGAAGAGTTAAACTCTTAGATTGAGAATTAAATTCTCTTTTTTGCATTATGAAGTTTTGATCCCTTTCCCCTTTCTCACCTAGGGTTTCTTTTCTTGAGAATTAAATTCTCCTTTCTTTTCTATCTGCTATTTGCCTTCTAAAAATTTCAAGATCCAAAATTCTATCTCTTTCTTCTCTTCTTGGCTCCTATTTATAGGAGAAGGAAAAGAATCAATTTGTTTAGTAAATCTTTCATTGAAAGATTTTGGTTGTTTTTGTAACTAACATGATCTTTTAGATCACTCAGTGAATTTTATTCACCATTGGATTTTTAATCCAGAAGATATTTTGTTTGTTATTTTTGGTGAAATTTAGGGAAATCTTTTCTTGTATAAAATCTTTCTATAAATTGGTGATTTTTAATCACCATTGGATTTTTTAATCCAACGGTGCTCCACTTTACAGAGCATAATTCTTTTTGTTTGGAAAGACTTAAAGAAATACTTTCCCAATTAGGGTCTTTGATTTCCCTTAATTAGAATTTAATTCTGTTAACTCATTAAGGTTTTTAAAGCCCATCACGTGTTGGCACGTGATACCAACGTTTGACCATTGAAATAGAATTTAATTCTATTAATTAAAGAGCTTATTAACCCATCACGTGTTGACACGTGACTCCCCAATTAAGCATTTAATTCTGTTTTTTTTAAAGAACTAAGGAATCATCACGTGTAAGCACGTGACCTTTGGTCACGTGTGAGCACGTGATGCCCCATTGAGATTTTTCCTTGTTATTTTATTATCCTTTATTAATCCCTTTCAGTGAGTTTACAGGTCCATCACTTGTAGGCACGTGACTCCATTAATTGATTGTTTGATTAGAATTTGATTCTATTAAAACAAAATCCCAGGAAACCATCACGTGTCAACACGTGACCCTTGGTCACGTATGAGCACTTGATACCCTATTGGGGTATTTCCTGATATTCTATCAGGGAACAATTACATTGATCATACCTCATATTTATGATATGTTGTTACCTGAGGCACTGACACGAGCACTTGGTATTACACTTATGTATAGATGTTTACCCTTGCCACCTTTTCATACTTCAGACTTTATCATATTGAAGATATATATTACTGATCGTTTGACCTAGGATTGAGTCATACATACGATTTCTGCTCTGTGATGTTTTCTACTCACGAATTGGCAACTCACCCCCGTTGTGCCACAGTTTCTTGCAGGTTTCGCCGTACAGGTTTCATTGCGGCTTCCTGGCATACTGCTTCCTTTCTGGGTGATTTGTTTTGGTAGGTGGGTTCACTCGCATCGTGACCACGATTGTACTTATTTATTATCATTGTTGTATCTAGAAATTCCATCAACCAGACTTGTATATTTATTTTAGACTAGAGACTAGTTGTATATTCTTTCGACCTTAGAGTCGTGTGTTGTATTTTTATGGCTTTCATGTTGTTTTGAGTTTCCTTTTCAGTTTTGATCCTCGCCCTACGGCATTGTATATTATATTGCTTGCGTGGTTGTGATCGTCGATTGACGAAGAGCTAGCTCCTGCTTGGGGATGCCTTTTATCATTGTGCATATATTATTCATGTTGTACCCCGTTTGGGGCCAGTTTTTACAAAGGAAACTCTACCAAAATTTTTAGAAAAGACTTGGGGTTTTAAAAATGCATATTTGGCTTACTTATTTAAAAACCTTGTTTTTTTAAAACATGTTTTCTTCACTTCTTTAAAACTAGTTTTCCTTCATTTATTATTTAAAATGGTTTTAGATTTCTAGGCTTTTGGCTTACTTGAATTAGATGAGGTCCTATAGACTTCATATAATTCAAGGGCCGGTCACGTGCTATTTCGGGTCATGACAAAGTTGGTATCAAAGCGCTAGGTTAACCATGGTTCGAGTCTAAGTTTGACTATGCGGAGCCTAGAGCATTTATATATATATTCGGAACTTAGGCTTGACCTTACGGAACTTAGACTTAGTCGAGGGGGTATTAGACCCGAACTTTCGTCGCATAGGTTGACCTTGGTTGATGGAGTAGGTGACTTAAGGAGAGTGACGTACCGTGTGTATGTTCCGTGGCATACTTACGATACGCTACTCCGCTTAAGGAGCCTTAGGATGTACATTTCCTTGCACAGTATTATATTCATTCCTATGATCTATCCTCATCGATATTGGTTATGATTTTGCTGCCACAATTACACGGGCAGAGAGAGCTACCGCTAGAGTTACGTCAGCATGAGCTCGTCGTGGACGAGGACTGACCAGGGCGTGATTCCAGGGACATACGATTTCATAGAGAGGCGTCGTATTATTGTGTTTTCGCGCCATGAGCGTTTGATGGATCGCTTTACGGGATTTCTCGGACGTGCAGATCAGCACCAGAGGATTGGGCCACTGATAGAGGCCAACCAGAATGTGATGACCGTTGATGTATCGACTATTTTTGATTATTGAGGCACTGCTTAGTGTGCAGACGAATGAGCCAGTTGTTGCTGCGAACGATGAGATATCGCCACAGATGTTGGAGCTACTACAGCATGAGTATATATTTAGAGATATAACGGAAGGTCGCTAGTCACCCGAGGATGAATGACTAGGACATGTGGTTCGTTCGCTTACCCTGATGCGAGGTCATCAGATTGATTGATTCCAGTTAGAGACGACTTCTCGCAGGTACATTGAGAGTCGATGGAGACGATCAAATGTCAGGAGCTCATTTTCCAAGTTTAAAGTATTCAGAGACAAATGCAAGTAATGCTATGGACCCTCTAAAAGAATGAAACCCTAACTCAACGTAATGACCATGGAACGCCTTTGAACCTTAGGGTTTGCGGCAGTTCAACGGTGCCATTTATGAGGCTTGGGTTTGCCCTTCTACGGTTGGTCCACGGGTGCTATGGTATGTAGTGGAATACTATTAAACTGTACCCAAGATGTTGAGCTCTTAGGGGATTATGGAACCTTGACGAATCGATCGGAAGGTTCGATATCTTTCGGATATCATGTGATGGGATGCATTGCTTGGGAGACTCTAGATACGAGTATAGCCGTTGGAGTACAGTCCATGCAGCCATGAAGAGACGAATCCGAAGCAGTCGACATTAGAGAAAAGTGGAGTAAGAGGTTCGTACGAGATCTTGATGAGATGACGTTCCACTCCGCCGACATCAGGGATGTGATATGCATGCAGAGGCATTGTATATGGATATATCTTCCAGAAGGAGTCGCGATGAGAATGCAGCCGTTCCGGAGCAAGAAACATATATAGTAAAGGGTGGTAACTTCCGGGCAATTCGGCAGAAACGAGATTTGAGAGAGACCTCGACAGGACCTTTCTGGAATACTATACGAGAAGACTTGGACCTAGGAGCGGTCACATTGCGCACACCCAGCAGGCCAGAGTTCGGCATTGTCGACGAGATAGTTGGCCAGAGATCTGAAGAGGATGTGCCAGAGAGGGACTGTTTCCGTCGTCATTCCATATTGGGCCGTTGAGCCGAGGAGCTATATATCTAGCAATGCACAGTGAGAGACAAGAGCCTAAAAGCACCATCGCCAGACCATGAACATGAGGCAAGTAGATATCTTGCTCTGCTAGCATCGGATGATCCGATACCTTCTCGACTTTGAAGGAGGAAATATCGACGATGGTATTTATGATTTGTGATTTGGTGATTCGATTATCACGTATCTGTCACCTTGGATTTCGGTATTTTGGGCGATCTATTCGCATGATTTAGTCTTGATGACTGAGTTTCATGATATTTTATTTCGTGCATTTGTTGCACCGGATTTATATTTCGTGCATTTGTTGCACCGGGTTTACATTTTTTGCACCACGGTTGCACCTGACTTCGGTTTGATGTCATTCTATATGTTGATTTTGATTTCATGCCTATGTTATGCATGTGATTTGACTTATGCTTTTGGCATAGTTTTCATGCACTTTTAGTGTTTTGATTTGGTTTGTGCACGCTGATGCACATGGTTGTGAGATTATATACCGCGGTATACCTGATTTGGATTGAGCTTTTTTGTATACCGTCGATTTTGATTCTGATATTGATGTTGATTTCGTGCACTCTGTGCATTTGATTGGATTCTTGCGCATATTTGGCGCACTTGGATTGGATTTTGCGCATGTTCGGCGCTTGATATTGGATTTCGTGATTTCATGCATGATGGATGCACCTGATTTGGACTTTCGTGCATGTTGGGCGCATGTTATGAGATGCGATTTTGGTGTACACCAGATGCACTAAATCGGGATTCTTCGTGCATATCTGATGCACCTGATTTTGCTGTCAGGCACACACGTTGTCTCTGACAGGTGTTTCGTGCACACCCGTTGCACTTAGATGTTGTTTCTGTGCACATGTATGGCACATATATGGATTTTGATTTCCGTGCGCACCAGACGCACGTAGCATTCTTATGCACATTTTGGGATTGATTTCTTATGGAGCAGTACGTTTTTATGATATTTGCTATTTATTTTCGTACTGAGCAGGACTAGTCAGAGGATAGTACCTGGATATATTTTGCGTGCATTGATAATTATCGAAGGGATTTCTAAAAAGAGAGCTATAGTCTCAGTATTTACCTACGTGACTGATATGACACGAAACGTTTAAAATAAGGAAACCCTTCTAAATTGTTTTCAAAACGGCGGAACGTACATATTAAACAAAAGATATATACATATGTGGTTATTTTCTTACGATAGACGTTCGCCACTGTGCAGTGTTATGCGCATCGCACAGCTACTTCAAAAAGGTTTGGCATGCATTTCCTTCAGATATTTACATGTATAAAAAAATTTGATGTTTACATGTATAGTTTTAATGTATATCACGTTGGGTTTCGTATTGGATTTGACATTGGTGTCTTCACCATGACTCTGATGATTGCGGGATACTTGACGGAGTTTTGATTTTGAGTTATCTGCTTATTGTTCATGCGCATGCAATGCGCTATGATGCGTTTTTTTATTGATAATTTCGGAGTCCCGACGACTTGGACTTTTTACTAAAATGTTTTAGTATCGAGGGGTTTAAATTTAAATTTAAATTCGGGGACCGAATTTCTTTAAGAGGGGAAGATTGTAACATTTCAAAAAAATAAAATATTATTTTTGGGATTTTTTATAATTAAATAATAAAATATTGAATATTTTAATAAGGCGGTATAATTAAATACCGATAAATAAGGAAAAAATTTGGAAAATTATGGAAATTACTAAAAAAGAGGGTGTTTTATGTGAATTATACAAATTATAAGTTTTTATGATTAATTATATGCTATTTAGTGCTAATCGCGATTAAATATCGCTAATCGCGCATTAAGCTTGTTTTGTGGAAAACATGCACATGTCCTTTTTTAGCACTTGTTACGTTTTTCTTTCATGCTTTCTTCTTTTTATCATGCATGGTTATAAATTAAAGAGAAGAAAAGAAAAGGGAAAGAAAAGGGATATGAATAAAAAATGGAGGGATGGACATGAGAGAGAGTGAGAGGTTAAGGGGTCAAACCTTGGACCAAGCTCCCATTCCTACTTCATTTCTTCATCATCTTCTCTCCTCTCCCTCACTCATGCTGCTGCTACTACCCTCAATCCCTCCCCCTCTTCATCCTCTCAAACACCATTAAAAACACCTCAAAACTCACTCACCATTTCATTAAAAATGTGCATGAGCTCACTAGCTACACCTTGGACCAAGAAAGCTTGCATTTTGGACACTTAGGGCAACTCAAGAAAATTCTTGAGTTGCCAAATGAGGTATTCTCTTAACCATTAGCCTAGTATTTCCATTGCTTTTACATCTATGTTTGTTTAGAACCGATTTGGTGTCGTTTAGTGAGATTTGGAAATTTCTAGTTAGGGTTTATGGAATTCTTGAGTTGTGATGTGTAATTGAGCTTAGAAGAGGCCACACAAACCCCCTAGTGCTAGAATTCAGATCCAAACCAGAGACTAGAACCTTGGAATACGAACTTAGAAAACCCGATATCGGAAAATTGTGGATTCTGTGAGTGTAAAATGAAATCTGCTAACACCCGGGTGACCTGAAAATTATTTAGCAAACACAGAGAGATGTGCAGGTGATTTAGAACATACCCTAAAGACCCGAGACCCCACTTCCACCATAGGGCCGCAGATTTATTCCATCTGGCCGCAATTTGCGGCCAGACCTAGAGCTTTGTGGTTCGTGTTTGGTCTGTAGTTCCATCTTCTGTAAACTAGACCCTTGGCATATGCAAAATTGACCAATTTGACCTAGGGTGAAATCTGGGACTATTTTCAAGAGTTGCTGTTTTGATTCGGGGTTTCGTTTTGCGTATTTTGAATTCTGGATTTTTGTGATTTGTGTCGTATTCGATCACTTGACGTTTGTATGTCTAAATCGAGTGTTATTTGGTGGTTTTGAAAGCGTAGTCCATAGGTTCTAACCTATAGGCCTTTAGCGTGTCGTTTTGACTTTCCGATGTGATTTTAATACGCATTTGCGATACGTTATGATGTGTAGGTACCCCACGTAGACTTCGAGACGACAAGCAAACGCGTGGCGACATCGGCTGCGACAAGCGAAGAGCAAAGTGAGTAGATTATATCTACGGGGGAAGTTGGGTGGATGGCGTATAGCACCCCCGCAGTTCGTAGTATAGCTTATATTTATATGGTTATATATGTGTTTATGTTACGTGGATGATTATCAAGATATGATTTGTGTTCATGGTTTAGTTTAGGGTAATTAGAAGTAACTTAGTTTAGCTTCTTAGTCGCGAACCCTAGAATGAGATTTACACCCACACGCACACACATGCTTACTTTGTTATACTTGTGCGTACATGGGGATATGCATATATATATACACACATAGGTATGGGACTAGGTATATATATATACACACGTATACCTACACTTGGATGATGAGGATAGTGGATGATATTTGGAGATGAGTCGATGAGTTAGGGCATGGTGCCACGAGATCGGTGATTTGATGTGGTTCGTATTAGGAGATACGACATGAGATTTTAGCGGGCCTTTGGACGTGTGTTTTACACACACATTTACATATATATCAATGGTATCAGTTTGTACTAGACTTAGATCAGTACCCCCAGTTCATCAGGATAAGGATACCAGATAATTGATGAGATGAATGTGGGATTCGACCCGTACCCAGATTTGGGATGCCGTACGACGGATTTACGTATGAGCTATATATTGATGATAGATCTGCACTCTTGACTCGAGAATGTCATATTGTATATTGTATCGTATGTGATACTATTGAGGCGGGATCATCGACTATTATATTTATATGTATATCGACTCAGATTTAGGTGGTTTCCCTTACTCTTTCGGTTAGACTGTTCGTTTGGTTCTGTAGTACTTAGTAGATGTTAGACTAGACCCGAGTCATACCTATTTCAAAACTAACGAATCGTGAGTATTTTAAAAGACAGGTCAAGGGATTCTACGGATATTTTCAAAAGACGCATCTTTTCCTAAAAACACCGCAGCCCTTATTTTTCTAAACACCATGATTCGTGTTATTTCAAATGGCAAAACTATATAACATATATATATTGATATGGATTCTTCATTGTTGTGATATTATTCATTTTCCGCATATTCTTGCTATTCGCATCGCATCGCATGTTTAAATGTGTTTATTGTTATATTAAACCAATGCAGTCAGGACACCAGCACCATTATCAATGATGCGTATGTTCCACGTACACCTGCTTGCCGGCTCACACACTTCATCATCGATAATTGTCATGCCACTACACAGTATGATTGTTGCATCAGGATATGACTCCTTGTATGACATATTGGCATACATACATATTGTACATTCATACTTGCGTACACACATATTGTACTCCCATACATGCATACATACGTATTTGCATATACATAGATGATTCTGGCTTGATTTTGGAGATTTGGAAACCGCAAGATATATTTTAAAATTGAATTCATTTTAAAAGAGCGGTTTCCCTTGATATGTACATATTACTGTTCCATGTTGCATGATATACGGATATGCTTACATTTCTGTTATATGTCGCATACATCATGCTTTAGATTATACGTATTGAGATATTTGTTTTCATGAGATTTCTGGATTTGGGAACCGTGGTTATTTCAAAAGAGAGTATGTATTGTTTTAAAAACCTGGTTTCCCTTGATTTGATATTTCAGTGGATATATTTTAAAATTGAATTCATTTTAAAAGAGCGGTTTCCCTTGATATGTACATATTACTGTTCCATGTTGCATGATATACGGATATGCTTACATTTCTGTTATATGTCGCATACATCATGCTTTAGATTATACGTATTGAGATATTTGTTTTCATGAGATTTCTGGATTTGGGAACCGTGGTTATTTCAAAAGAGAGTATGTATTGTTTTAAAAACCTGGTTTCCCTTGATTTGATATTTCAGTGCGTCCACCATGTGTTTTCTCGGTTCTGAGACGTATGATATGTGAAACCCAATTCGAGGAGTTGGATGAGGCCGATTGCGGGTACATGGTGGACCCGGTATGGTACCCGGGGTGAGAACGGATTGCTGTGCTGCAGACGGTGAGCCTGACAGAGGGACTACTATCTACCGATGATTGTATTTGAGCTCGGCGGATATCCGGAGGATACCGACCGGAGTTGAGTGATGATACGGGCCGATCCGGACTGACGGAGCCCGTGGGCCGATCCGGACTGACGGAGCCCTATATATATATGAGGATTTACGTGCCGATGCTGGGCACAGGTTTCATGATGTTTTCGAGTGTCGATGCTGGACACTCAAGTTCAATGATTTTGATGTGTCGCGAGGGACACACATTGATTTATATCCTTATACTTCCATGCATATGCTTTATGATATTTACATGCATGATGTTTTGTGTCATTAGTTGACACGTGGACGAGATCCACATGCATACAGACATTGATTACATAGTTGGATGATATCCACATACTTATAGACTTCATGATATAGTTGACTTTGATTCATGATGATTACATTGATCATACCTCATATTTATGATATGTTGTTACCTGAGGCACTGACACGAGCACTTGGTATTACACTTATATATAGATGTTTACCCTTGCCACATTTTCATGCTTCAGACTTTATCATATTGAGGATATATATTATTGATCGTTTGACCTAGGATTGAGTCATACATACGATTTCTGCTCTGTGATGTTTTCTACTCACGAGTTGGCAACTCACCCTCTTTGTGCCACAGTTTCTTGCAGGTTTCGCCGTACAGGTTTCATTGCGGCTTCCTGGCACACTGCTTCCTTTCTGGGTGATTGCTTTGGTAGGTGGGTTCACTCGTATCGTGACCACCATTGTACTTATTTATTATCATTGTTGTATCTAGAAATTTCATCAACCAGACTTGTATATTTATTTCAAACTAGCGACCAGTTGTATATTCTTTCGACCTTAGAGTTGCGTGTTGTATTTTTATGACTTTCATGTTGTTTTGAGTTTCCTTTTCAGTTTTGATCATCGCCTTTTGGCGTTGTATATTATTTTGCTTGCATGGTTGTGACCGTCGATTGACGAAGAGCTAGATCCGGCTTGGGGATGCCTTTTATCATTGTGCATATATTATTCATGTTGTATCCCGTTTGGGGCCAGTTTTTACAAAGGAAACTCTGCCGAAATTTTTAGAAAAGACTTGGGGTTTTAAAAATGCATATTCGGCTTACTTATTTATAAATCTTGTTTTTTTAAACATGTTTTCTTCACTTCTTTAAAACTAGTTTTCCTTCATTTATTATTTAAAATGGTTTTAGATTTCTAGGCTTTTGGCTTACTTGAATTAGATGAGATCCTATAGACTTCATATGATTCAAGGGCCAGTCATGTGCTATTTCGAGTCGTGACAACGTGGTATGAGATGATCACTAAAAGACACCTACATGAACTCTCGTGTCGTTGTCCCGTGGGTTTTGATGGGGCCTTGTCTACATGTTACTATAGTCCACGGGATAAGATGAACTTCTCTCGTATACACAAATACCTTCTGTACCATGCTACAAACAACTACGTTAGAATAGCAATCTTATACATGTACATCTTACCAGTTCAGTCTCATTACTTGCTATATTCCTTTCTTTCTTTTGGGACTTATCGAGTGCTAGTTTGCTGACGACATTCCTGTCTATTTCTTTCTTTGGAATGTTCGTCAGGAGGACCGGACTCTTTCGAGATTGAGCCTAGCCAAGAGGACGTGGACCAGCTCACTGCCCAGCAAGACTACTAGCTTTCCTTGTACTTACTTATTTCAATTTGTATGCCACTGTTTAGGCACTGCTTTATATCATTGTACTTTCCTTTTCAAAACAGTTGTAATGTAAAGATGAATATTAATAAAACTTGTTGTTCATTTTATATCTCTTGTCAATTCTTGTGCATTATATATATATATATATTGCTTAATTACGCTTAACGTATTTATTTCTTAGTAAATACGTTGCGGGCTTCTCACGTCACCACTTCCGTACACTCGGAAGCGGGGCGTGATAGTATGTTCTCACGTGTTTAACACGTGACCCCAGTGTGGGTTTTAATCTGCTTAAATTTAGCGCCATATACTTTGCATATGAGCGCTAACGTGTTTAACATGTGAGGCTGGTTTGCCCTCTTTTAGTTGTTTACTCTCAGCGCTTATATGCTTTGCATATAAGCATTCAAGTATTTAACACGTGAGGTCAGTTTGGCCCTTTTGGTTATTTGTTTTCAGCGCTTATATGCAACATATAAGCGCTCACGTGTTTAACACGTGAGCCCAGTTTGACCTTTAGTTACTTGTTTCCAGCGCTTATATGCCTTGCATATAATCGCGTACGTGTTTAATACGTGAGGTCCAAACTGTGGGAATTCTTTTCTTCTTTCTTTTCTCCCCTTTTTATAAGGGAACACATGGATGTTGAATTTGATGAAAATAACTCTAACTCCATAATACCATAAAATGATGATGTGCCAAACATCTCTAATGATTTAGAGAATCAATCAACCGAGAAGGAAATTGCTGAACCACAAATAGAAGATGTACTTGTGGAAGAAGATCTTCCAAAGAGTTGGCAATTTAATCATGATCATCCAAAAAATTTGATCATAGGTGCTATTGATAAAGGAGTCATTACAAGATCATCAAGATTCAATACTTGTATTAACTTAGCATTTATATCCATGATAGAACCCAAAAATGTTAATGAGGCTATTACTGATGAAAATTGGATAATAGCCATGCAAGAAAAACTTAACCAAAGGAATAACGTTTGGGATCTTGTTCCAAGCCCTGAAAATAGACCCTAATAGGAACCAAATGGGTGTTTAAAAATAAACTTGATGAATTAGATAAAGTAGTCAGGAATAAAGCACGTTTAGTTGCTCAGGGATATAACCAAATAGAAGGAATAGATTATGACGAGACCTATGGACCAGTTTCTAGACTTGAAGCAATTCGTATCCTATTGGCATACACTTGCCATAAAAACTTTAAAGTTTTTCAGATGGACTGTTCTCCGCCGAAAGACGCGACCGGGATGTTGGGACGTCCTGAATTTCGAGGGCAGATACTATTTGGTGCTATTCGTCCACCTCTCCAAAGATACCAAGTTGATTTATGACACCATGTATCGAAGGTTTAAACGGATGCGGCCGATGTAGCAGACTTCGTCAGATTCCCCCTCATTGTAAGAGTTTTTTGATTGTGGGGACGCTTTTCCCTGCAGGTGCAAGCCCCAGCAGTTAATTACGCTACCGCATCGCGGTAACCACTTTCTCCTTCTCCAGATGGTCACTTCGTGTTGTGTGTGTTTGTTTTGTTTTTGGTTGCCCGTGGATTGTATACGGAGACTAATTTATGTTGTCGCCCGTAGGGCGTGGATTAGTCCAAATCCGTATTTTCTTAGATTTCGGTTTGGGTTGGGTTTAAGGATCGTTAATCTCATTTGAGACTAAGATCAACTTAAATGTTTGTTAAGGATACGTTAGTCTAATTTTAGACTAAGATCTACTCAACGGGATCATTTAGATCCAACAAAAGAGCATTTGGGCTCTATTGTTTTAGTTTAGGGACTTTGCGGTCCAGAAGTTTAAGGACATCATAGTCCATGAAGTTTAAGGACATCATAGTCCATAGTTTAAAAACGTCATAGTCTGTAAAGTTAAAGGACATCATAGTCTATGAGTTTAAGGACCCCACAGTCTGTAAAGATTAAGGACCCCATGGTCCGTGGAATGTCTGGTTGTCGGGACCCGTCATCTCTCTGAAGACATTGAAGGATTACAACGACAAATATCAGAGGAGTGAAGAGATGTACACTTGAGCCAATATTGGTTGGGAGATCTATAGTCCAATTTGGGACTAAGATCAAAGATTTATGAGCATATGGGCTTGGGCTCAATTAATCTGAATTAAGGTTCTGTAGCCACTTGGGCTCGGCCCATTCAATTAAAATGTTTAAACATTTAACAATGCCGAGCATTGATTTGAGTTCTGACAATTTTTTTTGTCTTTTATTGAATACTGAGCACTCATTATAGCTCTGAGGCCCTTTTTTTATAGAACATTTTATATTCTCTTAGCGCACACGTGAGGAGCACGTGACGCGCTTGGCGCTGAGTGCCTGTCAATGAGCGCATTGCGCTTCTGGTGAAGTAGCGCACACGTGAGGAGCACGTGGTGTGCTTGGCGTTGTGCGCCAGACAATGAGCGTAGTGCGCTTCTGGTGAAGTAGCGCACATGTGAGGAGCACGTTGCACGCTTGGCGCTGTGTGCCGGACAATGAGCGTATTGCGCTTCTGGTGAAATAGCGCATACGTGGGGAGCACGTGGCGCGCTTGGCGTAGTGCGCCAGACAATGAGCGCAGTGCGCTTCTTGTGAAATTTGGAGCGCTATGGCTTTGCAACGCTATGCGTTAGTTTTGGAGCGCTGAAGCGCTTTTTTTGATTGGAGCGCTAGGGCTCTTTTTAGGCAGCCTTGCGCCCTGAGAATTAAATTCTCATTCTTATAAGAGACTTTGTCTCATGAATCTAAGAACAAAGTTCTTATTTTTATAGGAGATGTTTCAATCTCTTTTGTTTTTGGTAAAAGGCTATGCCTTTATGGATTTATGATCCTAAGAGAATTGAATTATTATTCCCCCTTTTATAATGAGATATTATGATCTTTGAAAGACAATTTGTCTTATAGATCTATGATCTGAAGAAGGTTAAGTTCTTCCCCTTATTTTTTTATGATGAGACACTTTGATCTCTTTTGTGAAAGACCTTGGTCTTATAGATTTATGATCTTAGAAAAAGAAGTAAATTCTTCTTTTTATATGAGATAATTTCATCTCTCTGTTCTTTTTTATCTTGAAGAAAATCTTCTTTTTCTGAGAGCTTGCTCTTTGTCTTTGAAATTTCTCAAAATTTATAAGGGGGTTCCTCTATATGAGACTTGAAGTCTTGGGGCCTTTATATAGTGAAGGCTAATTTGTTCAATCGGTTAAAGAGATCTTTTCTCTAATTGATTTGGGGATATTTCCCCTGTTGGATCTTTAATCCAAGGGCTTCTGATTTACAGAAGGCAATCTTCTTGTTTTTAACAAAATTGGGAAATCTTTTCCCATACAGAATTTATTTTATATTTTAGTGATTTTTAATCACCATTGGATCATTGATTCAACGGTGCTCTGATTTTCAGAGCATAATCTTTCCTGTTTGGAAAGTTTCTGAGGAATGTTTCCTTAACAGAATTTTATTCTGGTTAATTGATGATTTTTAATCATGTTCGTTGGATCTTTGATCCAAGGGCCGAGAATATTTTGTTCTATCGCTAGCGCTCACATGCTTTGCACGGGGTGCGCTGCTTTAGAGTGCAGCGCTCTTAGTGCTAGCGCTCACATGCTTTGCACATGGTGCGCTGCTTGCATTGCAGTGCTCTTAGTGCTAGCGCCTACGTGCTTTGCACGTGGTGCGCTGCTTAGAGTGCACTAGCGCTCTTAGCGCTAGCGCCCACGTGCTTTGCATGTGGTGCACTCCTTAGAGTGCAGCGCTTTCAGCGCTAGCGCCCACGTGCTTTGCACATGGTGCGCTGCTTAGAGTGCAGCGCTGCGCTGCTTAGAATGCAGCGCTCATGTGCTTTGCACGTGAGCGCTGTAACAGAGTCTTTGACTCTTAGCGCTGGCGTTATTATGAAGCACTGCTTCATTTCAAATTTCAAAATTTGAACAGAGTTTTGCTTTGATTAGGGGAAACAAATGCCCCCCACTGTTGCGCTCACGTGGCCCACACGTGGGTGCAGCGGTGGCACATCTCTGCCATCAGATCAACTCAGAAGTTGAAACGGCATCTCAGTGCCTATAAATAGGACCCTTGGCCATTGAGATGACCTCTGTTCATCTCCTTCCTTGTTTTTTCTGAGAATTAATTCTCTTTTAGAGCATAGCTCTCTGTTTTAAGAACTCTCTTAGAGACCGAACTCTGTCAAATTTTTAGGTAAAAGATTAAATCTTTTGAAGAGATTATTTTTTAATTTAGGGTTTCACCTATTAGCAGAGCTTTGCTCTCCTTAGATCATAGATCTAAAAATATATCTTTAGGGTTTTACCCATTAACAGAGCTATGCTCATCTCCAAGATATAATCTTTTTAGGGTGATTTTAACCCATGAACTGGAATATTGTTCATGAAGAACTCAAGGGTTTATTCACAGATTTTGAAGATCTTGGAGTTTTTACTCTGTAGAACCTTTGCTTTTTAGGGTTTCTTGATGGATTGTTTCATCTTCCTTACAGAGCATTGCTCTTTAGAAATTTTGGTGGAATTTTATTCCCCTCGTGATTAATTATGACAGATGTCTGTCTGTTGCAGAGCACTGCTCTCAATGGGAGATTTACTGCTTGGCCCGAGGGGCCCTCATTAAATGAGAATCCTTTGAGGATTTCCTCATTTAAAGACAGTCTCATCAAATGATGAGACTGTTTTATTAATGATGAACTGTCATCTAGATTGAGTGGGCCCCTTTTGGCCCCTTTTTACTGCATTGCAGTGTGGTACGGATTTAAAGTACCAAGTATCGAACTTGACTTGTAGCATTGACGACTAACTTTGTTCTCTTTTGCGCAGGTACCATGTCTTTCGATACTTCATTTCCCTTTGTCCGTTCGGAAGGCGGATTCCCCGAAGCGCCAGTAGACCGAGAAGTTTTTGCGCTGATCAAGGATCACGACCTAGAGCGGAAGAATCTCCATTTATGGGGAACATGGCACAACCAAATCATCAAAGGTCGTCGGAGTTTTTCTTGCGCGACACCTTCGTATCCTATTTCGGTGATCCCTTATGCAGATGCACCCCCGATAAACTATACTGTGGAGGAGGTGAATTGGACTTCAGAGGGTCTCCTTCGGCCTTCTATGGCCGCAATACCCGTACAGCCGTCGACGGCTTTGGATACTCTACGGCGGCGCATATGTCAGGGCGAGTCGCGCCCTTGGGGACAGCCATACAACATAGGACTAACTCCCCGTCACCCAGCCGGATATCTGCAGTGGGGCCGATACATCTTATTGGCAAAGAAGTCACAGCTGCTAAGGCTCGGATTGTACCCTGTGATCTATACTTTTTTGTTCCAGTATTCCATACCTCCTGCATGGTGGGTCAAGGCATTTCTGGAGCAATAGAACATTCCGACCCACACCTTCCTTTTATTGGATCGAGAAGTCTCCATTTCTTTAGAGGAATTTGCTGAGGTCTCTGGTTTACCCGTTAGGGGAGAACATTACGAGGAGCTGCTTTCTTCGGATGGGTACATTTTTGCCACCAAATCAGTGGTAATGGGTCTTACCCCGGAAAACGCTATTCAACACCAATTCCCGAGTTTGATAAAGGTGCTGAATATCTATGAGAACCTTTTTCTCGAATCCGGAGGTCGTGGGGTTAATTTCACAGATTTCATCGCCCGTTTTCTCCACTCGAAAGTCTTGTCAAAGGAAGCCGCGAAATTTGCCAAACTCGACGATCCTTTTGGTTTCGGTTTGGACAACCAGCCGGTAGTGGAGGCGGATCAGAGAAATTTCTTTCTCCCCAACACCCCGGTTTTCTCTTTCACAGAACTTGCAACTCCTGGAATTGACGAAGAAACATTCTTTTTGGGGTTCCTCGGGCTATGGCTAAGTTGGTTTGCGCTTCCGATGCATTCTCGCCATATGAGGCCATCCGTTTTTTATCCAGCTCACCGAATGGTTGCTGGGATGCAAGTGGTCGTCGGGATCGCTGGGTTAGCCCATTTGTATCACGGCCTCAGCTTGGCAGCAGACACTACTGAGCCAGGGATGCAGCCTGTAAACTTCTCGATGCATTATTTCACCTCGTGGCTCGAGTTGCATGTGCTTGGCATCTTTGATATTCACAGAAGGCCTTGCTTCTATGACAAGTGTAAGTTCCCTCGGATCATGCGGCTAGTCGATGCATCCATTGTAAATCCGACACCGCGGGAAGCTAGGGGTTTGCTCCTTCGTCCACGCACGGTTGGAGATGGTATGACCTTCACCGATAAAATTCTGACCGTCGGTCAGGAATTCGCAAAAACGATGCAGCCATTGCAGGACATTTTTAAAGACGGGGCCTCTGTCTTGAAAGCTCGGGAGATTCTTCATCTATACTCCATCAGGCCGGGCTTTCTCATATTTAGGCAGAATGATTCGGCATTGTTCATGAGATACAACCCGCCTTATTTCGCCCAGCAGTTAAGCTATAATCAGGGCGTCCCGCTTGAGGCCTTCTTGGCAGAACCGGCTGCTACTGAAGAGGGTATCCGGAGCGCGTTGCATCATTTTATGCGCCTAAACACAGGGTCCAACTTCTTCATCAGTGAACCGAGTTGTGTTCCGAAGGCCCTGAACGTGTATGTGGCGTGGTATCAACATTCGATGGGCGCCGTTATTAGGGAAGAAAAGCGATTGCTACTTGATCGCAAGGGCACCGCCCCGGCTGGTAACCCCGCCGTTCTCTTGAAACGACGGACCATTGTCCGTCCTCCTTTGAGGGAAGCTGTTGCGGCTGTGGTACCATGTGAGATGCCTGAGCTGCCCCAACCCCGTGCTCCTGTAAAAGTGGTAGCTGCAGCATCTCCTGAGTCGGGGGTCGGTACGGAAATTGGGACTCGTCACCCAAAGTTGCCCGCCAAGCGCAAGCTTGTGTTGTCGGCTGCTGGTACTCGTTCGCAGAAAAAGAAGAAGTCGCTCTTCTCTACTGACGTCGTTCTTAACCAGGAGCCCCATGCTCCCTATAGCGAGGGCTTGAGCGAATATGGGACCAATGAGGGTCTATTCATGGCACTAGATGATACCGATCTTGAAGCTGCCCTGGTGGCTTCCGAGCGACTGGCTCACGATGAAGCAGCACTAATCACTATCGCGCATTCAGGTAGACTTCGGTCATATTTTCTTTCACGGCTACTTTAATTATTATGCTTTTAACTGACGCTTTTCTTCTTCGATAGGTATCTCCGCTGAAGAGGCCCTCGCAGCTTCCCTCAAGACTTTCGAGGAGGAAGAGAGGCTTCGTGCTTCGTTGGGCCTTGGTATATTTCGGCTCATTGTGCCCTCATTCCCTTTTTCTTCATGGGTAGTCTAACCCCTTTTTCATCTTATCGCAGAGACTACTTCGACCCAAGTTATCCCGAGTGCAGTGCCGATTTCGCAGGGTGGTGCGGAGATGCTTCCAAGGTCGGCTACCGAAGTCCCAGCTTCCCCAGTATTGCCAAAAGAGGCTTCACTTAAGCAACCGATGACGGACGCCATAACGGCTCCAGTGGTAGCTCCGGGCTCGGACGTTGACGTCTCTTTGACGGAGGTCTTAAGAAGATCAGCTCTCATGGCCCAGGCATAAAGGAAGCACAGGAGGCATGCAGCAAGAGAACGTAACGCCGCCTTGGCTGTAGATGCATGCTCGAGCGCTGCTTCCCCTGTCCCTGCTTTTTCAGAGGGTGCTCCGGCCGCCCTGTCTACTACTCATAGACAGGCGGTACGCGCAGCTCGGGAAGCAGTTGAAAAGCCGTCCCAAGGTAACGTAACACTGGGTCCTTTTGTCAGAGTTTGATCTTTAGATTCTCATATATCCTACCCTACAGGGCCAAGTCCTGGTGAGGAGGTGGCAGGTGAGATGACGGCAACCATCGAGCCCGAAGTGGCTACTCTTTCTCAGGAGTCAGGGACTGCTCCAATTGCCGCTCTTTCCACCTATGGTTCCCTGCCATCGCCTGGCATTGCGAGTGTCACGACAGCTCTCGTAGAATCAGGGGACGAAGCCACGGGCGATGAAGCCATCCCCCCGAATGAGATCGAAGAAGTCGTGATGCTTGATGATGCCTCCGTCACAGTTTTGGCTGATGACCTGTCTGGTAGGCCTCGGGTCATTGCATTCTTTTCGTTTTGCAATCCCTTTTGATGACATTTTGTTCCTTTCGAATGTGGAGCGCCGAGGTTGTGCCAGCTGAAGAAGCACCACCAGCTGCCGCTCTGACGGTCGCTGTCCCTTCATCTCCTCTTATATCCTCTCAAAAGCTGGAAGGTATGGGTTTGCGATTAATTTAAATTGGGGACAACATCTTTCGTGTACTGACCATGTATCACCGTAATCTCGCAGGAGTTCTCTTTGATCATCTGTATCAAGTGCTGAACCCGCATTTCTCCTTCCAGTCGGAAGTCGTTTTTCCTACCGGTGCGGGTGAGTATAGTCCCTTTTTTTTAAAAGGACGTCTTTTCCTTTCTTCTACGGGCAGCCATGTCATTGCTAATTCTTCTTTGTATTACTTGTAGCCTTGCAGGGGACAAGGGTATCGTTGCGCCACCAGTACTCCCAGCTTTGCCTCCTGTTGCAGCCGGTATAGTAAACTCTATTGTTTGTGTATTTTCTTTATTTCTTGAGCCGACATCTGACTATGATTTGTTTTGCAGCGGTTGCACTGACTCTAGCTCCCTTCGAATCGTGAATTCTAATGCCGGTAGGGCCCTTTGTTAAACGCCCATCTTCCAGGGGTGCCGCGAACAGCCTGCGAATGTTAAGTGAGTTCGTCGAGGATCTTGACGCCGAAGCTTTCGCATCTGCTGCGGGTTTTGCTGCTGAGGTTAATCTTATGCCGGCGATGCTCACGAACTTCCACAGCGAGGGTGTCATCGAGTCTTGGGTCAATCACTGTAGGAAGATCGAGGCCTGCCTGTATAAGATTGAGCTCAGGCGTCCTACTCTGGAAATGTTGGCTTTGAACTCCCAGCGGGCTGCATGGGTTGAGCAGAGCGTGTCCTTCCTCCACCATTTTGAACAAGAAGCGACCTTGAGGTGGAAGGAACGTGAGGAGGCTTCAGGTGAATTTGCCCGGCTGCGCGCCCAAGTTGAAGCGAATGCCGCGCAACTGAGAGCCATTTTTGACAATTTGCAGCGATGTATTTCAGACGGGCTGGTATTGAGGCGGAAGCTCGACTTCATTGAGCGGGTTACGCAGAGTCGCGAAGCTGCCCAATGGGAAATCGATGAGAAGATATCATCGTGCTTGCAGCAACGGTCTCGAGTCGAAGCGGAGCTGGCCGCAACGGCTGACCATGAAAAGGAATTGAAAGGAGCGCGCGAGCAACTTACTGACTTATTGAAAATGCCTCCTTCTCAGTAGCTGTCTTGTATAGATTGAACACTTGTAATCTTTGAATAACATGTATCCATTTTTTATTCTTTTATATGATTCGTCTTGTACTCAATTGAATTCACGAATAAAAGATACACATTTTTTTATCTCCCACTGTTGCTTTCTTCTCTTTGCTGTGTTGTTGCCATATGATTTTAGGAAGTGTGGCCTGTAGATAGTAGGCAGCTGTCTATCTTGGACTCTTTGCAGGGTAATGACGGCTTAGGAGACAGGGTTAGGATCTGCCACCTAAGACTTTTCAACTTTATGAGCCGTGAGGATCTCATAAAGACTTTTCTCCCTACGAGTCGAGAGGATCTCGTAGGTGCATTTTCTCCTTAAGAATCGTGAGAATTCTTAAGTGTATTTTCTCTTGAGAGTCGTAAGGATCTCACAAGAGAATTTTCTTCCTTACCAGTTAAGAGGACTCGTAAGTGGTTGTTCCCCTCATTGTCGATATTCGACTTGGGAGAGTATGGCCTGTGGATAGTCCATCTTGACCTCCTTACAAGACAGAGATGGCTTAGGAGACAGGGTTAAGATCTGTCACCTAAGACTTTTCAACTTTATGAGCCATAAGGGTCTCATAAGAGGGTTCTCCTTACGAGTCGTGAGGATCTCGTAAATGTAATTTCTCCTTAAGAATCGTGAGGATTCCTAAGTGTATTTTTCTCTTGAGAGTCGTAAGGATCTCCCGAGAGAATTTTCTTCCTTACAAGTCGAGAGGACTCGTAAGTGATTGATGAGTTGACCCACTCCCGAATTAAAGCATTGCTTTAACGGGGAGGTCGAGGGTTGACTTCGGCCATATGGGGTCAGGATTGACTTTAGCCATACGGGGTCGGGATTGACTTTGGCCATACGGAGTCAGGGGTTGACTTTAGCCATATGGGGTCAGGATTGACTTTAGCCATACGGGGTCAGGATTGACTTTAGCCATACGGGGTCAGGATTGACCTTAGCCATATGAGGTCAGAGGTTGACTTTAGCCATACGGGGTCCGGATTGACTTTGGCCATACGGAGTCAGGGGTTGACTTTCGGTTGTTTGTACACCACCGAGTCATGGAACTGGGAACTTTTCCGCGGCTCCGCTTTGCTGACGTTGCGTCTGCTGTAATGAGACGAATGTCGAGGTGGTCTCGAGGTTGTCTGCGAACCGTCGAGATTTGGAATCAGGGACTTTTCCATGGCTCCAAGGTTGATTGTCTCGTCTGAATCCTACTGGAATGAGGAAGAACGTGGGTCTCCAGGCTATAGATGTGGCCATCGAGACTTGGAGCTAGCGACTCTGCCGTGGCTCCGAGATTGATTGTCGCGTCCGAATCCTGTTGGAATGAAGAGTAATGCTGTTGTGGGTCACCAGGATATAGATGTGGCCGTCGAGACTTGGAACTAGGGACTCTGCTGTTCCCGTCAAAAATTTCTGCGCAAAAGAGCCCAAGGTATCAAATGGCTGTGATACGCTTATGAAAATGTGAACCGGTATTTTCTGGGCTGTTTTTTGACAAACTCCTAAATGGGAAACAGCTAAATTCTGATGATATTGGAAGCATCTCGAAAAACCCTTCGATTTGATATATTATGGGCTTCATAATTCATTCGGGATCAAACGTTATGAACAAATATGCTATGCACTATTCCCTGATTAAAAATCAGGAATTACCTTAATGAGGTATCACGTGCTCACACGTGATCAATGGTCACGTGTTGACACGTGATAGTTAAAGCAGAAATAAAAAACAAACGGCTGAAGAAAGACCCAATGCTCACACGTGACCAATGGTCACGTGCTCACACGTGACCAATGGTCACGTGTTGACACGTGATAGTTAAAGCAGAAATAAAAAACAAACGGCTGAAGAAAGACCCAATTGGGGGTCACGTGCTCACACGTGACTAATGGTCACGTGTTGACACGTGATAGTTAAAACAGAAATAAAAACAAATGGCTGAAGGAAATGCCTCAATGAGGTATCACGTGCTCACACGTGACCAATGGTCACGTGTTGACACGTGATGGTTAAAACTGAAGTATAAATAAACGCTAAGAAAATGACTCAATTGGGGGTCACGTGCTCACACGTGACTGGCTTTGAAAGTCTTACAGTTTTATAGAATTAAAATTCTAAATTTCTCTAAATCTTTCCAAATGGAAAAGGATTATGGGGACCGTTGGATTAAAAATCCAAGGGTGATTAAATATCACCAATTTATGGAAAAATCTTGGACAAGCAAAGATTTCCCCTAAATCTCACCAGAAATAACAAATAAAATATTTTTGGATTAAAAATCCAACGGTGAATAAAATTCACCTAATAATCTAAAGGCTCAGATTAATGATGAAAACAAATCAAATCTTTCAATGAAAGATTTGCTAAATAAATTGATTCTTTTCCTCCTCCTATAAATAGGAGCCAAGAGAAGAGAAGGGGATATAGAGTCTTGGATATAGAATTCTGGCATCTTAAAAATTCAGAGAAAAAAAAAGGAGAATTTAATTCTCAACAAGAAAGAAAACCCTAGGTGAGAAAAAGAAAGGGGATCAAAACTTCAGAAAAAGAGAATTTAATTCTAAAAAATCTAAGAGTTTAACTCTTTTGCAAAGAACTTAGTTCTTCCTCTAGTTGAAGATTTGCAAAGCGCACATCTCCCCATAAGTTGAGAATTTAATTCTCATCGGGTCGAGATCCTGCCATGCAGATCTAAAACTTAGAGAAGGAATTGAGTTTAGAGAATTTAATTCTCCCAAAACAAAACTAGGGTTTAACCCTATATGAGAATTTAATTCTCCCAAAATTATAGGAATTTAATTCCTTCAAGATGGACAGAACTAGGGTTCACCCCTAATTGAGAATTTAATTCTCTCGAATTCACAGGAATTTAATTCCTCCTAAAAAGAGATTAGGGTTTAACCCTATATAAGAATTTAATTCTTTCATAATAGGAATTTAATTCCTCCAAAATCATAATTAGGGTTCAACCCTACAGAGAATTTAATTCTTAAAAATAACAGAGAACTCAAAAGATCTCCATCACGTGTCCCCACGTGACCCCTGAAAAGATCCCCAGAAATGAGAAGGAAAAAGCTCTGAGGCAACGCCTCACGTGCTCCTACGTGACCTACAAAACATAGAAAGAAAAAGCAAAGGAAATATAAGGCCTTGGGCGCTCTTACGTGTTCCCACATGACCCCTTGGCGGATGCTTTAACAGCCAGAGCATAAATCTTCATCACGTGCCAACACGTGATACTCCAAAATAAAAATATAAAGAAGTGTTTAACACTTATTTGCAAAGCAAAGTAAAATAGGATCTGGTCCCAACTCTGTATGCCCTCATGTAGCCCCCTGTGATCCATTCCTATTTAGTGTTTAACACTAATTTAAAAGAATTTATACCCAGTGTTTAACACTGGTGTTTTCTAGTGTGTAACACTAGTTTGGGGACTATATTTCCAGTGTTTAACACTACTTTTAGCCAAATTGGTTAATTTTCCAGAGGCAAAAGTCCCTCCTCCAAATGAATCTCAAAATTGAGAAAATCAAAGATGAAAATGTTTAGCATTGCTAAATAATGCGGGCTTGAACCCAGACAAATGTCTAATGGTCCAATAAAGGGCCAACACTTCAAATCCAATTGGACTTAGCCCAAGTTGGCCATAAGTCCTCAACTCAGACTCAACTGAGCCAACATGCTCACAATATAATTAACTGATCTTAGTTCCAAATTGGACTACAGATCACTTAATCCACCTTGGTTCAAGAGTACATCTCTTCACTCCTCTGATATTTGTCGTTGTAATCTTTCAACGTCTTCAGAGAGGTGACGGGTCCCGACGGCCATACATTCCACGGACTACGATGTCCTTAACCTTGATCGGGATGTCTTTAAACTAACAATGGACCACCATGTGCTTAAACTGGTAATCGACCGTAATGTCCCTAAACTAAACAATAGAGCCCAAATGCTCTTTTGTTGGATCTAAACGATCCTGTTAAGTTGATCTTAGTCTGAAATGAGACTAACGTATCCTTAACAAACGGTTAAGTTGATCTTAGTCTGAAATGAGACTAACGTATCCTTAACAAATGGTTAAGTTGATCTTAGTCTCAAATGAGGCTAACGTATCCTTAAACCCAAACCCCCAAACCCAAATCTAAGAAAATATGGATTTGGACTAATCCACGTCCTACGGGCGACGACATAAATTAGTCTCCGTATACAATCCACGGGCAACCACAAACAAAACAAACACCCACGACACGAAATGACCATCTGGAGAAGGAGAAAGTTGTTACCGCGATGTGGTAGCGTAATTAACTGCAGGGGCTTGCGCCTGCAGGGAAGAGCGTCCCCACAATCAAAAACCTCTCGAACGAGGGGGAATCTGACAAAGTCTGCTACATCGGTCGCATCCGTTTAAACCTTCGATACATGGTTCCATAAATCAACTTGGCATCTTCGGAGAGGTGGACGGATAGCACCTATTAGCATCTGTCCCGAATCTCAGGCTAGACGTCTCTATGTCGCGCCGCCATTCGGAGGGGAACAGATTTTGGTACGCCCGGTGGGACCTTTTCCTCTTTCTACTCCACCCTTCGTGTGTCATGTTTGCGAACGAATCGCGGTTTGTTATGGTTGCCTGTGGATTCGAGGTACTTAGATTTGGTGTCTTGCTCCGTGCAGAAAAAATAGAAGATCAATGGCTTCAAACTGCACTCATTGCAACAACTCCCACTCCATCCTAGTTGGAGGAGTGACTTACGGGCCCCAAGCGGCCTCCATCTTCTCTATGCCGGTGGAACAGGTGACTCAGGCCACCTCTGGGCTATTCTTCAGGACTATGCTCCCTCCGATGAGCTTCAACACCCCTGTACCAACACCAAAAGCTCCCAAGAAGTCGGTCTTTGATCGGTTTGCTACTACCGCGGCCCCTCTCAACGGGTCGCTCAAGTCTAATGCCTCAATTTTCAACAAACTGGGCCAGAGCTCAAGTGGGCCCATGAAGAAGCCCACGATACCTGAAGCAGCCATCCCAAAGCGGATAACCATTCCTGCTCCTAAAGTCGTCAGGGCAGCTTCCCCCGCTAAAGGGTCGGTCTTCATAAGATTGTCCGTTCCAGCTCCTACTCCATGTAAAGTAACGAAGGCTGCTTCCCCTGTTCGAAAGTCGGCCTTCGCAAGACTGACTATCCCCTCTCAACGGACGTCAGTCTTCGACCGGCTAAGGCCAATAACAGCCTATCCTCAAAACAGGGGCATGACAAAGCCATCCCCATAGCCGAACCAACACCATTTGCGCGATATGCTCGCCGTTGTCACTGGCGCCGAGTACGGAAGGCTGGGGGCAGCTCTCCGTATGGATTTACTCCACCAGCTCCAACGGTAGAGATCGATGCTACTGTTCCAACCGGGAACAACTTTGAACTACTTAACAGGGTGCGTAGGAATTCTCCAACTGCCATGCTAAAAAGGTCTCCTCCGCCAGTTGTTCAGACCATAATATTGCATTTATCATTCCCCTATTCTTATCCTTTTTATAAATAAACAGGTACTCTTGACGCACGTTTGTTGCATATTACAGGATACAGGTTTCTGGAGCAAATACAGTGAAAAAGACACAAAACAACAGAAAAGGGACTTTTGACCAGCAATTAGACGGATCCTAGTCAAACCCAGTTCACATAGGTGCAAGGCAACGAATGTCAAGGTGAAACGGTTAAAAAGCCAATACAAGTCTTCACTGAAGATCTGGAGAAGAACCAGAAGCCCAAAAGAGAAAATAAGTGAAGAAACAGAAGCCCAAAGAGCCAAGGAAAAAGCACAAAAAATTACAGAGTCTGACTCCTCAGTTTGGCCGCGGAACCGCGGCCAAACCCATGCTGGCGCCGCGTTTCCGCGGCCATCAAGTGCGCATGTCGGTGCATTTTTTCTGAGTCGGCGCGTCGGTGCAGATGTTGGGATTTTACGTGGGCAAATCTGTAATTTTGCATGTGCGAGAGTCTGTAACCCTAGGTTTTCTATTTTCCTATAAATTGTAATTTTATATCTGTAAATCCCTATGCCTATTTTCAATCAATAAAAATTCAGAATTTCTGGGAGTGATTATTCAGATCTGTTCTTTATCGCTTGGAGGGAGCCGTCAAATTAGTAAGTACTTTTTTATTCTTTTAATGTTTTATCATCCCCTAATGAGCGAGTAGTCTCCTCGCTTGTTAGGGTTAGCCTTAGGGAAAGGGTTGAGAGATGAAATCTCTCACCCTTTTCAATGCCATATTAAACTAAAGAATTAGCACTCCATGCATGCGCGCACAACCGCTCCCTGCGGCACCCTACCCCTAGAGGTAACGGTGAACCGCAGTATAAAGGGCCGGTTGCGCGCGTTTTCCGTGGGGGTTAGGGTAATTAACGATAAAGGAAGGATACGAACCTAGAGGAAGAAATATCTTCCCAAAAGATTCGTATCCACTTTATCGATAATTACCGTAACATCTAACAGATCTAAAAATATGGCAATGAAAGCGGTGAGGAAAACATTTAATCTCCAAAACTTTCCCGAAGCCTAACCCTAGCAAGACTTTTAATTAGATAAATTAGATCCGTTTTTATAGATTTTCATAAACCAACCAAAACAACAAATCGAATCAACTCGTTAAAACACATAAAAGGAATTTACCCGTCTCTGTGGATCGACCCGTACTCACCGGCTAGCTGCGAAGCGAAGCCGTTTCTGATTACGGTAAACTCATATTTTTGACACTAATCAAATGGCGCCGTTGCCGGGGACGGCGTAATACTTCTTTTTGTGAATTTTCGGGTTGATATAAATTTTGAAAAATTATAAAAATCTGAAAATATTAAAAAATACAAAAATTATCAAATTTGATCTGTTTGAAGGGTGTATATTTTTGAATCTTGCAGGAACAGCGTCGAATCGCGGATCTGGAATTTTACAGAGGCCAAAACATAAATTGGTTTATAAGAACAGAGAGGAATTGCAAGTCAAGAGCAGTGAAATTTTTTCCAGAGGCTGAACCCATCCCCTTGCCGCGCTTCCGCCGCAATAACTCCCCCAGGCCGCGGTTCCGCGCTTGAATTGCCACGTCAGCCCTAAAAATTTGTGTGGTTTGTTTTCTCTCCCTCTCCTCTGTAACCTCCATATCTCCACTGTAAAAATTTTCTGCAGGAATTCTTTGCGTAAAAAGTCTTTCTCCCCCTTCTAAATAACAGATTTCTGCAGGTTTCTTTGCGCCGCGCTAAAATTGATTGCAAGTGATTTTATTTGTTTTGCATAATTTAACCGGACTCTAAGGGGCTATTTGACCAAACTCAGATTGGGTGGGGATTTCATCACCCTTCCCAGGACCCCAGAAAACACCTAAAGTATTTTGCATCGACCACAATTAATTAAAAAAAAAGATTAGACTCAGACCTAAGGACATCGAGCTCAATAGGAAAAGGACTAGTATAGGCATCGGCCGTTTATCCTAACCGACATTGCGGTGTCTAGGATAGTGGTTATTAATTAGGCCCACTGTAGTGGTGGTTCCTTCCCACTTACCTGGCCGTATTTGTCCGTGAAGAG
Source organism: Agapanthus africanus (assembly GCA_030015575.1). Classification (NCBI taxonomy): domain Eukaryota; kingdom Viridiplantae; phylum Streptophyta; class Magnoliopsida; order Asparagales; family Amaryllidaceae; genus Agapanthus; species Agapanthus africanus. The sequence continues at coordinate 109,922,284 of CM057337.1, forward strand.
GCGGTTTGAGGTCTATTTCTAGCCCTAGTTAGGAGCTGTCTAGTAGACCTAGGCAACCCTAGATCTAGGTCTGATTGTGCATGTGTGGTTGATACATTTGTGTCACGAGTCCCGTTTCTAAAACCTTTTTTGCAAAACTCTCACATAAATAAAAAAAGAAAAGGAAAAATCTTTTAAAAAAAACTTGCAACTTGCCGCTAAAGAAAACTTGCAAACTCACTTCCACCACTTCTTCTCACTGACGTTATCTTACCCCCACATTCTGTTTTTCTCTTTTTTCTGACTGCACTACCCTTTAGTGTATGTCATTTTGGACTAGGGATACTAACGCCCGATTAGTCCGTGTTTCGTTGGTACCGACCAACGAACCCTTCGACGAGCCCTTCGTCGACATTCCGTCCATCTCCTTACCTCCACCCTCAAATTCTTTCGAAGGTATGTCGGGATTTAACCCCAACGATACCTTACCGACGGGAATGATTCCACCTCCGCCAGGTGCGAATAACCCGAATCTTCCGCCTGTTGTAGCGCCCGCACGAGTCGCGCTCCAGGATCTCTTCTACCCCGTCCGCACTTCTTTACCCACATGTCTTTCACCTCCACCGGCGAATGGGGATAATTTTGAAATAAAACCACACTTCATCAATATGCTGCCTAAGTTTCATGGTTTGGAATCCGAAGATGCATATATTTTCATTAATAAATTCCAAAACGTTTGCGCCATGATGAAGACAACCCAATTAAGTGATGACGCAATAAGGCTAAGGGTCATTCCTTTTACCTTATGTGACCTAGCCGAGAAGTGGCTATACAGCACCGCATCACATTCCATTAGAAATTGGGACGAGTTTGTGAGAGCTTTTCTGAAAAAGTTCTACCCTCATCATAAAACTGCCAGAATCCGAAACGAGATTATACAATTTTCACAGCTTCCGTCCGAACCATTCTGGAAGTGCTTCGAGAGATTTAAAGACCTACTTGTTCAATGCCCTCATCATGGGATAGAAAATTGGCAACTTTGCCAAACATTATACGAGGGATTGAACGCAGCAACGAAGCAGTTGCTAGAAACAATATGTCAAGGTCATTTTCTCTCCAAATCTAGCGACGAAGCTTGGCAGTTTCTTGAGGACCTAAGTGAGTAAACAATTCAGTGGGAGAGTACCAAGACCACATCATCTTCTTCAGTTGGTCAATCTAGGGCAGGCATACATCAAATAGATATGTCGATAGCTATGAAGGCCGAGATGGCCTCACTTATAAAAAAGCTAGAAGCCATTGAGACCAAAATCTCATCGTCTTCTCCTGCCCCTACTCTACCCACACGAACTGTTTGTGCTTGTTGTTCTAATCCATCACATCTATAATGCACCTATTCAAGGACAGGATCAAGTCAATGCTGCATTTCAGCAACGACAAAGAAACGATCCATACTCTTCGGCATACAACCAGGGGTGGAGGAGTCACCCAAATTTCGCTTGGAACCAAAATCAACAAGTCCAAGGGAATAACAATTTTGAAAGAGCTCCTCCACAACAACAACAAGCACCCTTACAAACTCAAAACCAGCAACCTTTCCAACAACAACCTTATACAAATCAAACGAACAATTTGGTTCAACCAAATGATGATAAGGTTACCTCGCTCGAAAAAAGTCTAGATGCATTTCTTAAGCAAACTACAGAATCTGCAGCAAGATTTGAAAGTTATGTTCAATCTTTAATGAATAACAATGCCTCACACGATCAAAGTATCAAATCTATTGAGGCACAAATTGCACAATTAACTGCTGCGTTGAGTGAGAGAGAAAAGGGAAAGCTTCCATCTCAAACATTGCCCAATCCCGGTCACACACAAAACGCATATCACAATCACAATATAAATGCGGTGACCACGTTGAGATCCGGAAGAGAGTTGCAAAATAATGTGGAAACTAGTGATGACATCCCCGCCGGTGGTTCTTCTTCCCCTTCTTCATTTTCTTCATTTCCTTCTTCACCTTTTTCTTTAGAGCCTATTCTCCACCCTTCACACGGCTCTACTTCTCCTGACTCGAACGGACCCTTTTCTCACAACACGAACACATCCACACTGGGATCCGTTCCTACTCCACATTCTACTCCACAGACTTTTGACTCGACAAATTTTCAGAACGCTCCATTCCCAAACAGGTTGAGTCCTAATAAACCAAATACACAAGTGGAGAAGATTGTGGAGATATTTAAGCAGGTTAGCATAAATATACCTCTCTTGGATGCTATCCAACAAGTCCCTTCATACGCGAAAATCTTAAAGGGCTTATGCACCTCAAAGAGAAAGGCATCTCAAGTACCCAAGAAAGTGCTAGTGGCTAGTGCAGTGAGCAATGCTATTAACCACCATCAAACCTTACCCCAAAAATGAAAGGACCCCGGCTGTCCTACTATTTCAATCACAATTGGGGATAAGAATATTAATCGAGCACTTTTAGATCTTGGGTCTAGTGTTAACCTGATTCCTTATTCCGTGTACGAACAATTAGGGTTGGAGAGTTGAAACCCACTCGTTGCACTCTCCAAATGGCTGATCGATCAATCACCTATCCAAGGGGTCAACTAGAGGATGTGTTGATCAAAGTCGGGGAATTCATATTCCCCGTTGATTTTATCGTTATGGATACACAACCTGTTGCTAACCCAAGAAACCAAATTCCGGTGATTCTTGGTCGACCATTTTTGGCCACTTCCAATGCCGTAATAAATTGTCGCAATGGCTCCATGACTCTATCCTTCGGAAAGAGGTCTAGTGAGTTCAATATTTATAAGATGGGAAGTCTGCCCCCCATGCCTAAAACTAGTACACGAGAAGTTTGCTCTATTCACGAAATTACGCAGGAGGACTGCGAGTTTGAAAGATTTCTATTTGATGAAAACAGTTTTGACGCCACTAGTGCGTCCCTCCTTGAGCCTACTACCGTTGACACAACCGATGTTGATTATGAATGTTTCACTTTTTTGGATGATGATGACTCACAGCCCGAATATGAGTCGTTTGAATTTTTAGATGAGTCAGTCGAACCATCCGAATCGGTTGTTTGCAGTGATTTCGAACCTGTGTTAGAGTCCTTTGAGTTCGAGGTAGATTCCGCAATGATTCTTTCGCCTCAGAAATTCGAACTCACGCCCTTGCCGTCTCACCTTAGATATGCCTACATATGTGAGAACGAGACTTTTCCCATTATCATATCAGCCTCTCTAGCCTTCGAGCAAGAGAACGCTATTTTAAAAGTCTTACAAGATAGGCGGCAAGTTTTCAGTTGTACTATGGCGGACATCGAGGAGATCAGTTCCCTCATATTTGAATATCATACATTGATGGATGATGCCATGCCAATAGAAGACCCACAGGAACATCTTGGGGGTATTGTGGTGAGTCAACTTCCTCCCTTAGAAGTTGAAATACCCCCATTTCTTTTAATAAGGTACGAGAATGCCAACACTCCACTGATTGATGATCATTTACATTCTCGTTTCGATGCATCACCATCACCTGTATATTTACCTCCACACTCCCATACCACTACTTCTATCTTCCCCAATTCTTTGCGGACCACCACAACTTATTTTTCCACCAGCCAATATTCTTTACTGATAAATTTTTCAACTGGTTGGTGTTGACTTTTGGCCGATGCAAAGTTTGGCAGTAATGTCTAACATAGTTTAAATGAAGTTTGGGGGAGGGTCTTTTTGTATATATTTTGTTTTTCTTAACAATAAAAAAAAACTATAAATAAATAAACAGGGGAGTATCGGTATTTTGACCCTCTTGGTTTAGCATGACAGTGAGGACACTGTCAAGTTCAAGTTTGGGGGTATGCTCGGTACGTCTTCTTCCTTCGCATTCATTTGTACATATTTTTGCATTTGCATACCTATTTGAAAACCCATAAAAATTGAAAAATTTCAAAAATTATAAAAATTATTGTATTCAATTTTGGCTAATTGACTAGAGTTTGACAGATAGGTTAACTGGCTAGGAACAACTAGATCTTTAACGTAGTAAATTAAAAACCCTAAAGATAACCTTCCTTAAAGTTTAACGGTAGAAAGTATATGCCTTTGTAGTTTATTTAGAAATAGGCAAATTTTGGGTTCACTTCTTGGGCTAAGTCTAAACAAGGGAAGAGTATTGATGTTCTTATTAGAGTATAAGTTTGAAAAATAGTTCCTAGCTTAAGACTAGATTCTAAAAATGTATACCCTACAATTTGCACAATCACGCACCTTGAAACTTGGAATAGTAGAAGAGACCTTGAAGTGCTCTTGTCTAAAGTCCTTAGTACAATGAAAATAAAGAAAAAAAAAGTGAATAAAGAATAAAAAAAATGGACACTGGTTTTTGTGATTACTTAAGGCTGCAAAAATAGAAAAATATTTAGCGAGGGTGCTTCATCACCTAGTGCCTTAGACCAACTGGTTTGGGAGTCACTGCTAAAGCCTTGGGTATTGCAAAACTAGGAAGTACGCTTTAAAGTGCTAACGCATCTTGTAATCGGTTGTTGGTACCTCAAGAAGTATTAACGGTCGCATGAAGGATGTGTAAGCAAATTTCATTCAAAATTCACGAATTAATAAGTGCTTTGGACAATGGACGAAAGTACGATTGCTTGATTTGAATTTCCAAGTGTAGGGGTGATCTATACACACACGTAGGGGTATGTGATTGGAATTTAGATAAGAGAAAGGAATGAAAGATAGAACTTGTATCTTTAGTAGAGTTGATAGAAATTCCTAAGTGGAGATGTAACCCTAGAAGGAAAACTTAGGAGATGCCGAAAGCTAAGTAGGTCTACATAACATATATAATCTTAAGTTAAATAATGAGGAAGTGTGAAGAATGTGGGTGGATAATTTACAAGTATAAGATAATAGAATTCCTTGTTGGAAAACCTAATTGGAGAACAAAAGTCAATGGGCCGAGTTGATAGGATTTTGTGGGTGTAATCCGCTGAAAACCCTCAGGAGACAACACTCCTCCTACTAGGGACACCTAGAGGTTTAACGGCTTGTTGCACGTGCTCAGTGCAATCGCGTTTCCCTGCGAAAGTGTGGTTAGGATTTTAGTGAATAATTAATAAGTTTGCTCGAGGACGAGCAAAAGGTAAGTTTGGGGGTATTTGTTCAGACCATAATATTGCATTTATCATTCCCCTATTCTTATCCTTTTTATAAATAAACAGGTACTCTTGACGCACGTTTGTTGCATATTACAGGATACAGGTTTCTGGAGCAAATACAGTGAAAAAGACACAAAACAACAGAAAAGGGACTTTTGACCAGCAATTAGACGGATCCTAGTCAAACCCAGTTCACATAGGTGCAAGGCAACGAATGTCAAGGTGAAACGGTTAAAAGGCCAATACAAGTCTTCACTGAAGATCTGGAGAAGAACCAGAAGCCCAAAAGAGAAAATAAGTGAAGAAACAGAAGCCCAAAGAGCCAAGGAAAAAGCACAAAAAATTACAGAGTCTGACTCCTCAGTTTGGCCGCGGAACCGCGGCCAAACCCATGCTGGCGCCGCGTTTCCGCGGCCATCAAGTGCGCATGTCGGTGCATTTTTTCTGAGTCGGCGCGTCGGTGCAGATGTTGGGATTTTACGTGGGCAAATCTGTAAATTTGCATGTGCGAGAGTCTGTAACCCTAGGTTTCCTATTTTCCTATAAATTGTAATTTTATATCTGTAAATCCCTATGCCTCTTTTCAATCAATAAAAATTCAGAATTTCTGGGAGTGATTATTCAGATCTGTTCTTTATCGCTTGGAGGGAGCCGTCAAATTAGTAAGTACTTTTTTATTCTTTTAATGTTTTATCATCCCCTAATGAGCGAGTAGTCTCCTCGCTTGTTAGGGTTAGCCTTAGGGAAAGGGTTGAGAGATGAAATCTCTCACCCCTTTCAATGCCATATTAAACTAAAGAATTAGCACTCCATGCATGCGCGCACAACCGCTCCCTGCGGCACCCTACCCCTAGAGGTAACGGTGAACCGCAGTATAAAGGGCCGGTTGCGCGCGTTTTCCGTGGGGGTTAGGGTAATTAACGATAAAGGAAGGATACGAACCTAGAGGAAGAAATATCTTCCCAAAAGATTCGTATCCACTTTATCGATAATTACCGTAACATCTAACAGATCTAAAAATATGGCAATGAAAGCGGTGAGGAAAACATTTAATCTCCAAAACTTTCCCGAAGCCTAACCCTAGCAAGACTTTTAATTAGATAAATTAGATCCGTTTTTATAGATTTTTATAAACCAACCAAAACAACAAATCGAATCAACTCGTTAAAACACATAAAAGGAATTTACCCGTCTCTGTGGATCGACCCGTACTCACCGGCTAGCTGCGAAGCGAAGCCGTTTCTGATTACGGTAAACTCATATTTTTGACACTAATCACCAGTTGAAAAGACCACAAAGGCGAAGCTGGAACAACCCCTTTAGCGGCTGTCCTCCAAAGTTTACAAAGTCTGGAGACGTGTCCAAGAGTCAGTAATCGATCAAGACAACCTCCGCCGACAGAAGAAGCTGAAGGTTCAGCCGGAAAGGAACTGTCCCAGTAAGCCGCAAAAGGCGACAACCACTTGGGTGCCCGTTGCAATGGCCCCCTCAGTTTCGACTGTCCACAAAAGAAGGAGGTCGGAGAAGATCCCTGCGTCTTTGGAAAATCGCAAAGACACTGAATCTAAACGCCCTAAGTCTGGGGGCATAATGGTCCATACCATTTACATGGCTTCTGGGAAGGAAGATAGTCGCGCTTCTACAGGCCACCGACCACTCACTCGATCCATTACAATAGCCCAGGAACAACAGCAGCAGAAGCTCCAGGAGATGCTGACTGCGATGGCCGCGCTCACCGGACCAAAAGAAAGCCCGGAGGCATCATCAGAACAGCGTCACGAACAAGAAACTGACGCTGACTTCCTACGCAGAGTCCTCGAAAAGAAGGACAGAGAAGCACCAGAACAAGCTGCCAACATAAAACAAATGGCGTTTCTCTCCCAAGACATGGTAGGAATGATGTTGCAGCCGGATCCTCCAGCTGAAGACCCTCCGATCATTATTGAAGACGATAGGGGGGAGACATCTAATCCTCCTCCGGCTCTTTCAGCAGCCAAGGAGGAAACCATTTCCAAGGCCGCACTGGATGACTATATAGCTCAGCAAATACGAGCTCACCAGGCAAATGAAGCAGCCGATCAAGTCGTTAAAACTGGACGACCATATCCAGGCTGGTATGATCAGATAAAGTACCCGCCGGGATATACGATCCCTAAGTTCCATATATATAAAGGGACGGGGAATCCACATCAGCATGTCGCTCAATTCAGAGCCTTATGCGGCAACACTGGAGGCGATGACAAACCGTTGCTTCGCCAATTCGTCGGCAGCTTAGCAGAAACGGCCTTTGAATGGTATTCGGAGCTACCTAACGACTCTGTCAAAACATTTGCGGAGATGGAGCTACTGTTTACACAAAGATTTGCAAGTGCTAGTGAACGCACCCCAATCACGGCATTGATCAATGCCAGGGTGAAGCCTGGAGAAACTTGGGTGCAATATGCAATCCGGTGGCGGAACCTATGGTCGAGATGCGAACAACGCATAAAAGAAGCTCCTACCGTGGGCATGTTCGTGGGTACTCTCGACCCTCAAGCGACCATCTCCCAATTCATGATGTTCTTCAAGCCGACCACCTTCCAGGCCTTGATTGACAAGCTGGCCCAAATAGACCAAATGGGCCATAGGCCTTCCTCTTTAAAGACAGAGCCTTGGAATGAAAAGGGCAAAGGGAAAGCAACCTTCGTTGCCAATACTCAACAACGGCCGAGTAACTTAAAGCCGATTGTTCGCCAAAACAACGTGCGTCCACGCCCATCCCTCGAGGAGAGACTGGGACGTCCTTACTCATTTCCCCAGGATAAAACGAGGAGACTGTTCGAGCTGGCAGTGCGCAATAGGCTCATCAATCTGCCGAGTCCAAAACGTCCGTTGCAGCCAGGCGATCTCAACAATCTTAATTACTGCCCTTACCATCAAGCAGTAAGCCATCCAATCGAAGATTGCTTCGTTTTCAAAGGCTGGATTGAGGACTAATACCAACGAGGAAAGTTTGTATTATCCGAAAACTGGAAAGTGAACCCGCCACAACCTCATGCCCTAAAAAAGAGGACACGCTGGGGGCATCGTGCTCTTTTATAGAAAAAGCTCCATGGGAGGTCGCTCTTTCAACCAAGACGAAAAGAATGCTGAAGGATCTTCACACATGCCCAGCCGTCAGGTGGAAAAGTCCGCCAGAGCCCGAGGTCATTGATGGGATGCTGAAACCACGCCCAACACCGAGAATTGATAGCAGCGGGCAAAACACCCAGACGCAGCCGTCAAAGTCTTCGAAGAAGAAGGAGAAGACCCAAAAGCCCGCGAAGTTAGATGACAAGCGCACGGATCTGCAAAAATATGTTGACGCACTGGAAGAATATAATCAGAAGGTGCGGACCCCAGTCAAACTCCGAGAATTCCTCAGCCATGTCCTTGAGGACGGAGATGATGACAAAGACTCGTCGGATGAACCTGAGGATTATGTGGTAAGCTGCCATGTGATCTCTCACTCGTCGATAGACGATAAAGAAGCCCCTTGCACCGAGAGACGGGGGGCAGGTCCTGAACCAGAACTTCTATGGCCGTCAGAAGAAATGATCGACGCCTTCCTGAGTGAAATTCATCTAAAAAGTAAAGCCGATCGGGAGCGTGAGATGGCCATATTTGAAAAGGCTAAACGCCGGCGACTAGACAAAAGGGTCGAAACACTCCCACCAGATCAAAGTACATCCGCCGCAAATGAAAGCAAGATCAAGACAAGGAGACAATTCGCCAAAGCCATATCGATAGGGATGAAGCTGCCCTCTTTCAGAGAAAATTCTCCTGGTGGTATACATCTTGATGAAGCGGACGTGCATCCTAACTTTTGCTTATATCATCAGAAGATCACACATCCTACTGAAGACTGCAACTCCTTTAAGTGTTGATAGCAAGGGTATGTCGCTCACAGGCAACACTTTAACAGGATAAAGCGTGAAGCTCGTAGACAGCAGAAAAATGCGACAGATGAGCGTAAAATAATTGCCAGCAATTGTCATAGGGTTGATCCCGGGGGATCGCGAGTTCTCACCTTCGGGAGCGACTCCAACGAAAAAGTAGCCCTCGGCCCTCTCTTCAAGGAATCCATCTCTGAAACGAAAGAATTGAGGAGTTGCGAGAACATTCAGCCGTGCAATTGCACGATACCCGGAAAGAATCTCGGACCCGCAAACAAGGGATCGAACAAAAAGGATAAAGGAAAGGGAAAAACGGCCTTCGTCGCCAACACTCAACAACAATCGAGTGGCCCTAGACCGGTTGTTCGCCAAAACAACAAGCGGCAACCCCTCTATGAGAAGTTGAAACGTCTTTACTCATTTCCCCGGGATGAAACAAGGAGGCTGTTCGAACTAGCAGTGCGCAACAGGCTTATCACTCTACCGGAGCTGAAAGACCAGCTACAACTGAATGATGTCAATAATTCTAATTATTGCCCTTACCACCAAGTATTGGGCCATCCGATCGAAAACTGCTACGTCTTCAAAAACTGGGTTGAAGACCAACACCAACAGGGCAAGTTCGCGCTGTCCGAAAACTGAAAGGTGAGCCCGCCACAACCACACGCTCCGAGAAAGATGGATATGCTGGGGGCATCATGCTCATTCATAGGGAAAGCCCCATGGACCGAAAAGTCCGTAAACTAGAAATTCGCCTCAAATACGGCAATGGCGGACCGCAATGTCCTAAAACTTGCAAATGACCGAAACGTTATTAAACTACTCCTAACCCGCGGCATTTTCAGGCTGACGTAAAAAAAAACGGTATGTCCATAAGCAAAATGGGCACGGATGAAAACCCGAAAGAGCGCCGTGAGTAAAAACAGCAGGACTACCGGCGAGTCTTGTGAAAACCCGAAAGGGCGCAACCTCGTTAAAAAAAAAACGATATGTCCATAAGCAAAATGTGCACGGATGAAAACCTGAAAGGGCGCCATGAGTAAAAACAGCAGGACTACCGGTGAGTTTTGTGAAAACCCGAAAGGGCGCAATCTCGTTAAAAGACACTTGCAAGGTCTTCTCGATCCTGTAAGGAGAAACCACCTGCGTGAGATTCTTACGACTCACAAAGGAGAAATACACTTAGGAATCCTCACGATTCCTAAGGAGAAATTACGCTTACGAGATCCTCATGACTCGTAAGGAGAACCCTCTTATGAGACCCTCACGGCTCATAAGATTCAAAAGTCTTAAGCTACAGGGATTTGAACCTGTTCTTAAGCAGTCATACCCCCCCGATTCTGCCCTACAAGCGGCTCAATACTGATCCTTGTATACAATCCACGAGCACGAATGAACATTTCCTTAACAAAGTCCCATCCGTGACTAGGGATATGTTCGCACGGTGAACAACCCTTGTGAGTCCTCTCGACTCATAAGGAGAAAACACTCTTGTAAGATCCTTACGAGTTATAAGAGAACATACACTTAGGAGTCCTCACGATTCCTAAGGAGAAAACACACCTGCGAGATCCTCACGACTCGTAGGGAGAAACACCTTTATGAGACCCTTACGGCTCATGAAGTCAAAAGCCTTATTTGACGGGATCCTAACCCTGTTTGCTAAGCCATCTTTGTTCGACATCGACAGAGGCAAAGGATGATTCGCTCCTGGCAATATTCCAGTCGTAGCGATGCTGATGCTAAGATTGGCATCAGATTCCAAGTTCCACACTCGTGATAAAAAAATCAGCGAGCCAAAAATGCATATGAAATAGCCGAAATGATGGGGGCAACTTGCAACGAAATCAGCAAGTAAAAATGTATGCATACAAAAACAGCTGAAATGATTGGGCAACTCGCAATAAAAAGCAGCGAGTAAAATAAAAAAAAATAGCCGAAATGATTGGGCAACTCGCAATAAAAAGCAGCGAGTAAAAATAAAATAAATAGCCGAAATGATTGGGCACCGCGAAAAATAGCCGAAATGATTGGGCAATCGCGACCTTCACGATATAAAAAGCTGAAATGAGCATCGCGGAAAGAAAAAAAATATTAAAAAAATGATGAAAATGAAATTTATGCCCTACAGGTGATATCACATCAATCCCTGTATACAATCCAGGGGCGCAAACAAAGAGGGAACCATATCATCCCATCAGGCTTCATCAGAAAACGAAGCCAAAATCTCGACGGTTCAAGGATAGCCTAGATATCATCAACAGCGTTCCTCACCATTCCAGCAGGATTCAGACGCTGCAATCAACCTTGGAGCCACGACAAAATCCCTAGTTCCAAGTCTCGACGGCCACATCTACAGCCTGAAGACCCACAACGGCGTTCTTTCGCAGTTCAGCAGGATGCATACGCAACGTCAACAAAAGACCTCACGTCAAAATAAAGCGGAGTGATGGCAAAATCCCAGCTCCACCGCAGCATTCGTCTCACTACATCAGACGCAATGCCGCCAAACGAAGCAAAGGCTAAATTTCTAATTTTAGGGTCTTGATGGTAACTCATATAAAACCTGAAAGACAATCGGAGATCATCCCACATGGAGTGGTCATCACCTCGACGTTCGTCTCGATACAGTAGACGAGATGTCACCACAGCGTTCTTCCTCCAACAGGATCCGGACACGCCAAAGCAAACGAAGCAAAGGCTAAATTCCTAGCTTTAGGGTCTTGATGGTAACTCATATAAAACCTGAAAGACAATCGGAGATCATCCCACATGGAGTGGTCATCACCTCGACGTTCGTCTCGATACAGTAGACGAGATGTCACCACAGCGTTCTTCCTCCAACAGGATCCGGACACGCCAAAGCAAACGAAGCAAAGGCCAAATTCCTAGCTTCAGGGTCTTGACGGTAACTCATATAAAACCTGAAAGACTATCGGAGATCATCCCACACCAGCATGGAGTGATCGCCACCTCGACGTTCGTCTCGATACAGTAGACGAGATGTCACCACAGCGTTCTTCCTCCAGCAGGATCCAGACGCGACAATCAAACGATGGAGCCATGACAAAATTCCCAGTTCCAAGCCTCGACGGTTCACCAACAACCTAGAGACAACTGCGACATTCGTCTCGATATAGCAGACGCAATGCCAGCAAATGAAGCGAAGGCCAAATTCATAGCTTCAGGGTCTTGACGGCAACTCATATAAAACCTGAAAGACAACCGGAGATCATCCCACACCAGCATGGAGTGATCGCTACCTCGATGTTCGTCTCGATACAGTAGACGAGATGTCACCACAGCGTTCTTCCTCCAGCAGGATCCAGACGCGACAATCAAACGACGGAGCCACGGCAAAATTCCCAGTTCCAAGCCTCGACGGTTCACCAACAACCTAGAGACAACCGCGACATTCGTCTCGATACAGCAGACGCAATGCCAGCAAACGAAGCGAAGGCTAAATTCCTAGCTTCAGGGTCTTGACGACAACTCATATAAAACCTGAAAGACTACCGGAGATCATCCCACACAAGCATGGAGTGATCGCCACCTCGACGTTCGTCTCGATACAGTAGACGAGATGTCACCACAGCGTTCTTCCTCCAGCAGGATCCAGATGTGACAATCAAACGACGGAGCCACGGCAAAATTCCCAGTTCCAAGCCTCGACGGTTCACCAACAACCTAGAGACAACCGCGACATTCGTCTCGATACAGCAGACGCAGTGCCAGCAAACGAAGCAAAGGCCAAATTCCTAGCTTTAGGGTCTTGACGGTAACTCATATAAAACCTGAAAGACTATCGGAGATCATCCCACACCAGCACGGAGTGGTTATGACTCATCGGGGCTCTCCAAAATGAGCCTAACCTCAAGTAAAAAACGGCATGGCAAAATTCCTAACGCTTGCTCTTCTGACGATCAAACTGCCTAGGAAGATTGCTTGAAGACGTCTTGTCCAGCCCCCGAAGGGATCAGAGACATGACAATCACAAGGCTGCTCGAACAGCAAGATTGCCTATCGAGGAATACATCAGCCAACGCGACGGTACAACGGACAAAATCCTAGTACCACAGACCCTAACGGACCTTTGTCGTAAAAAGCAGAGGTTAACTGTGACGTTAGGACATCCTTGCGAGAACTTCTCGATTCGTTTCGACTCGTAAGGCAAAGCCTTTGGCAATGGGGATTAAAAAACCTGTTTCCTAAGCACTGGGGCTCTGCAAGTCAGTCCAAGATGGACTCTTGCATACTATTCACGGGTCACACTCTCCGAAGTCGAACATCGACAAAGAGGGAAACAACCACTTACAAGTCCTCTCGACTTGTAAGAGGAAAAAATTCTCTTGTGAGATCCTTACGACTCTTAAGAGAAAATACGCACTTCGGAGTCCTCACGACTCCTAAGGAGAAAATACATCTACGGGATCCTCTCGACTCGTAGGGAGAAAGTCTTTATGGGACCCTTACGGCTTATAAAGTTGAAAAGTCTCAGGTGGCAGATCCTAACCCTGTCTCCTAAGCCATCACTGCCCTACAGAGAGGTCAAGATGGACTATCTATAGGCCACATTCCCCGAAGTCAAATATCGATAAGAAGGGAAGCAATCACTTATGAGTCCTCTCGACTTATAAGGGAGAAAATTCTCTTGTGAGATCCTTACGACTCTCAAGGGAAAATGCACTTAGGAGTCCTCATGACCCCTAAGGAGAAAATACACCTACGGGATCCTCTCGACCTGCAGGGAGAAAAAACTTTCTTGAGACCCTTACGGCTCATGAAGATGAAAAAAGTCTTAGGTTACAAGAACCCTAAATTTGTCTCCTAAGCCATTAATTCTATTGCCATGCGTAACTCTGCACTACTTCACCCACGTACATACTTACGTGGGCAAAATAGTGGGGGGCATTTGTTCCCGTCAAAAATTTCTGCGCAAAAGAGCCCAAGATATCAAATGACAGTGATACGCTTATGAAAATGCGAACCAGTATTTTCTGGGCTGTTTTTTGACAAACTCCCAAATGGTAAACATCTAAATTCTGATAATATTGGAAGCATCTCGAAAAACCCTTCGATTTGATATATTATGGGCTTCATAATTCATTCGGGATCAAAAATTATGAACAAATATGCTATGCCCTGTTCCCTGATTAAAAATCAGGAATTACCTCAATGAGGTATCACGTGCTCACACGTGATCAATGATCACGTGTTGACACGTGATAGTTAAAACAGAAATAAAAATCAAACGGCTGAAGAAGGACCCAATTGGCGGTCACGTGCTCACACGTGACCAATGGTCATGTGTTGACACGTGATAGTTAAAACAGAAATAAAAACAAATGGCTGAAGGAAATGCCTCAATGAAGTATCACGTGCTCACACGTGACTAATGGTCACGTGTTGACACGTGATGGTTAAAACTGAAGCATAAATAAACACTGAGAAAATGACTCAATTGGGGGTCACGTGCTCACACGTGACCAAGGGTCACGTGTCAGCACATGACTGGCTTTGAAAGCCTTACAGTTTAATAGAATTAAAATTCTAAATTTCTCTAAATCTTTCCAAATAGGATTAAATTTCTAAATTTCTTTAAATCTTTCCAAATGGAAAAGGATTATGGGGACCGTTGGATTAAAAATCCAAGGGTGATTAAATATCACCAATTTATGGAAAAATCTTGGATAAGGAAAGATTTCCCCTAAATCTCACCAAAAATAACAAATAAAATATTTTTGGATTAAAAATCCAACGGTGAATAAAATTCACCTAATAATCTAAAGGCTCAGATTAATGATGAAAACAAATCAAATCTTTCAATGAAAGATTTGCTAAACAAATTGATTCTTTTCCTCCTCCTATAAATAGGAGCCAAGAGAAAAGAAGGGGATATAGAGTCTTGGATATAGAATTTTGGCATCTTGAAAATTCAGAGAAAAAAGAAAGGAGAATTTAATTCTCAACAAAAAAGAAAACCCTAGGTGAGAAAAAGAAAGGAGATCAAAACTTCAAAAATAGAGAATTTAATTCTCAAAAATCTAAGAGTTTAACTCTTTTGCAAAGAACTTAGTTCTTCCTCTAGTTGAAGATTTGCAAAGCGCACATCTCCCCATAAGTTGAGAATTTAATTCTCATCGGGTCGAGATCCTGCCATGCAGATCAAAAACTTAGAGGGGGAATTGAGTTTAGAGAATTTAATTCTCCCAAAACAAAACTAGGGTTTAACTCTATATGAGAATTTAATTCTCCCAAAATTATAGGAATTTAATTCCTTCAAGATGGACAGAACTAGGGTTCAACCCTAATTGAGAATTTAATTCTCTCGAATTCACAGGAATTTAATTCCTCCTAAAAAGAGATTAGGGTTTAACCCTATATAAGAATTTAATTCTTTCATAATAGGAATTTAATTCCTCCAAAATCATAATTAGGGTTCAACCCTACAGAGAATTTAATTCTTAAAAATAACAGAGAACTCAAAAGATCTCCATCACGTGTCCCCACGTGACCCCTGAAAAGATCCCCAGAAATGAGAAGGAAAAAGCTCTAAGGCAACGCCTCACGTGCTCCCACATGACCTACAAAACACAGAAAGAAAAAGCAAAGGAAATATAAGACCTTGGGCGCTCTCACGTGTTCCCACGTGACCCCTTGGCGGATGTTTTAACAGCCAGAGCATAAATCCACATCACGTGCCAACACGTGATACTCCAAAATAAAAATATAAAGAAGTGTTTAACACTTATTTGCAAAGCAAAGTAAAAGGGGATCTGGTCCTACCTCTGTGTGCCCTCACGTGGCCCCCTGTGATCCATTCCTATTTAGTGTTTAACACCAATTTAAAAGAATTTATACCCAGTGTTTAACACTGGTGTTTTCTAGTGTGTAACACTAGTTTGGGGACTATATTTCCAGTGTTTAACACTACTTTTAGCCAAATTGGCTAATTTTCCAGAGGCAAAAGTCCCTCCTCCAAATGAATCTCAAAATTGAGAAAATCAAAGATGAAAATATTTAGCATTGCTAAATAATGCGGGCTTGAACCCAGAAAAATGTCTAATGGTCCAACAAAGGGTCAACACTTCAAATCCAATTGGACTTAGCCCAAGTTGGACATAAGTCCTCAACTCAGACTCAACTGAGCCAACATGCTCACAATATAATTAACTGATCTTAGTTCCAAATTGGACTACAGATCACTTAATCCACCTTGGTTCAAGGGTACATCTCTTCACTCCTCTGATATTTATCGTTGTAATCTTTCAACGTCTTCAGAGAGGTGACGGGTCCCGACGGCCATACATTCCATGGACTACGATGTCTTTAACCTTGACCGGGATGTCTTTAAACTAACAATGGACCACCATGTCCTTAAACTGGTAATTGACCGCAATGTCCCTAAACTAAACAATAGAGCCTAAATGCTCTTTTGTTGGATCTAAACGGTCCCGTTAAGTTGATCTTAGTCTGAAATGAGACTAACGTATCCTTAACAAACGGTTAAGTTGATCTTAGTCTGAAATGAGACTAACGTATTCTTAACAAACGTTTAAGTTGATCTTAGTCTCAAATGAGGCTAATGTATCCTTAAACCCAAACCCCCAAACCCAAATCTAAGAAAATATGGATTTGGACTAATCCACGTCCTACGGGCGACGACATAAATTAGTCTCCGTATACAATCCACGGGCAACCACAAACAAAACAAACACCCACGACACGAAATGACCATCAGGAGAAGGAGAAAGTTGTTACCGCGATGCGGTAGCGTAATTAACTGCAGGGGCTTGCGCCTGCAGGGAAGAGCGTCCCCACAATCAAAAACCCCTCGAACGAGGGGGAATCTGACGAAGTCTGCTATATCGGCCGCATCCGTTTAAACCTTCGAAACATGGTGCCATAAATCAACTTGGCATCTTTGGAGAGGTGGACGGATAGCACCTATTAGCATCTGCCCTGAATCTTAGGCTAGACGTCTCTATGTCACGCTGCCATTCGGAGGGGAACATCTGCCATGGCTCCGAGGTAGTCTCTAGGTTTTCTGTGAACCATAGAGTCTTGGAACTAGGGACTCTGCCGTGGCTCCATTTGTTGACGTTGCATCTGCATCCTTCTGGAGTGAGGAGAAGCGCCGTTGATGAGCTCTAGTCTGTCTGTGAACTGTCGAGATTTGGAACTAGGGGACTTTGCCATGGCTCCGCTTTGCTGACGTTGCGTCTGCTTCTGGTTGGAATGAGAAGGAACGCCGTTGTTGACCTCTTGAGATGCAGATGTTGCCATTGAGACTTGGCTCTCTTTCTGATGGAGCTTGGTGGGATGATATGGTCTCCTCTTTGTTTATGCCCTTGGATTGTATACAGGGATCGATGTGATCTCACCTGTAGGGCAAAATTTTCATTTCATAGGTATATTTTTTTTGTTTTCTTTCCGCGATACTCTATCATTTCAGCATTTATATTGCGAAGGTCGCGATTGCCCAATCATTTCGGCTATTTTTCGCGGTGCCCAATCATTTCGGCTATTTTTTCTTTTTTACTCGCTGCTTTTTATTGCGAGTTGCCCAATCATTTCGGCTGTTTTTGTATGCATACATTTTTACTTGCTGATTTTGTTGCAAGTTGCCCCATCATTTCGGCTATTTCATATGCATTTGTGGCTCGCTGACTTTTTGCTGTGAGTTTGGGATTTTATACTGATTTAGGCATCAGTATCGCTATAACTGGGATATTGCTAGGAGCGAATCATCATTTGCCTCTGTCGATGTCGAACAAAGGTGGCTTAGCAAACAGGGTTAGGATCCTGTTGACTAAGGCTTTTTGACTTTACGAGCCGTAAGGGTCTCATAAAGGTATTTCTCCCTACGAGTCATAAGGATCTCGTAGGTGCGTTTTCTCCTTAAGAATCATGAAAAGTCTCAAGTGTATGGTCTCTTATAAGTCGTAAGGATCTTACAAGAGTGTTTTCTCCTTATAAGTCGAGAGGACTTACAAGGGTCGTTCACCGTGTGAGCATATCCCCAGTCGCTGGTAGGACTTTGTTAGGGAAATGTTTATTCGTGCCCGTGGATTGTATACAATGATCAATATTGAACTGTTTGTAGGGCAATCTGGGGATTGTGATGGCTTAAGAACATGTTCAGATCCCTGTAGCTTAAGGCTTTTGAATCTTATGAGCCGTGGGGGTCTCATAAGAGGGTTCTCCTTACGAGTCGTGAGGATCTCGTAAGTGTATTTTCTCCTTAGGGATCGTGATGATTCATAAGTGTGTTGCTCCTTTATGAGTCGTAAGGATCTCACGTAGGTATTTTCTCGTTGCAAGGTCGTGAGGACCTTGTAAGTATCTTTTAACGAGATTGCGCCCTTTCGGGTTTTCACAAACTCGCCGGTAGTCTTGCTGTTTTTACTCACGGAGTCCTTTCGGGTTTTCATCCGTGCCCATCTCTCTTGTGGACGTACCTTTTTTTTACCACGTCAGCCTGAGGATACCGCGGGTTGGTAGTAGTTTAACGACGTTTCGGTCAAACGTTAGTTTAGGGTCGTTTCGGTCCATTGTTAGTTTTAGGACATCTCGGTCCGTTGTTGCAACGGTTTCGTTGGCTACCACTTCTAGAGTTTGGGCCTGGGAAGATAGCGAGCGGACATAGGCGTCGTCATCTATCATTACCCTAGGCCGTGACTCGTCAGGCGTAGTATTTCTTTAGGAACTGACCGTTTATCGGCCTGAAGGGTCTTTCGCTATGCATATCCATGAGCAAGTAAGCCCCACCGGGGTAAACTTTGTCTATGATGTACGGGCCCTCGTAATTTGGCTCGAACTTCCTCCGTTTGGCACGATTGGGGATCATAGGTCTTTTGACCACTAGCACGAGTTTCCCTTGGCAGAACGTTCTTGGCCTAGTCAATCTCTCGTATGAGCGCGTCATTTTTGTTTTGTAGGCTTCCAAGTTTTGCTGTACTATGAGCCGGGTTTCGTCGAGCGTGTCGACTCCTCAAGCCGAAGATGAGCATTCTCTTCGTCCGTTAGCTCGTAATGAACCGCCACTCGTAAGGAGGGTAGCTCTATCTCCAAGGAAAGTACCGCTTCAGCGCTGAATACCAATGCATACGGCGTTGTGTTTGTGGCCGTTTTGAACGTAGTTCGATACGCCCAGAGAGCTTCATGCAGTCTCTCATGCCAGTCCTTCTTATTTTTGGACACCATCTTTTTCACGATCTTCATCAAGGTCTTGTTGATAGCCTCAGCCAGACCGTTAGCTCGGGGGTTATAGACCGAAGAGTATCTCCAGTCTATATTAGTTGTTGCGCGAAGCGGCTGATTTTATGACTTCTATAGGCTGGCCCGTTATCAAAGATAATCCACCGCGGAGTGCCGAACCGATAGATGACGTGTGTTTTGAAGAAATGGAGGATATTCTTCATCTTCACTTCTCTTAGTGGTACTGCTTCTGCCCACTTGTAGAAGTAATCGGTTGTTGCCAATATGAACTGATGTCCTCTGGACGATACTGGTTCAATGGGCCCGATTATGTCAGTTCCCTACATTTCGAACGGCCAGCTAGCCACCATTGGATGTAGCGGATTTGGATGCTGGTGGATAAAGTCCCCGTGAATCTGGCACGAGTGGCACTGCTTCGCGTATTCGAGGCAGTCTTGGATCATTGTGGGCCAATAGTAGCCCATTCTTCAGTTTCATTTTCGGCCCGGCTTGATGAGAACCGCAGAGTCCGTCGTGAGTTTCTTAGACGATTCTCTTTGTTTCTTCAGGTCCCAGGCATCTTAGCCATAGAGAATCAAATGATCTCTTATATAGAGTATCATTAACGAAGGCGAAGGATAGAGCTCGTTTCATGAGCTGATGTCTTGATGATGCATCTTCAGGTGTTCGACGGGATTTAAAGTAGTCTATAAAGACTTCTCTCCAATCCATAGCCTTTTCCTGGTCTTTTATTTATAGGGTCGCTTGCTCGGTCGTTCCCTTTTCTTCGGATGACTCCAGAGATATTTCTGCCGGTGCAAGAGCCCGACGACTTTGCACGACGTTCCTCACGTCATCGAGGTTTTCGTCAGCCAGTTCTTTAGCGAGCTTGGCTAATGCATCCGCCTTGCTATTTTCCGCGTGCGGTATGCTTTCCAGGGCATAGGCAGGGATTTGAGTAAGCAATTGTTGTACTCTCTCGCCGTACTTTACCAACTCCGGTTTGCACGTCTGATAGTCGTCGTTTACTTGGCTAACGACCAGTTGGGAGTCTCCGTATATGAAGAGGTTTTTGATTCCCATGTCGACAACGATCTCAAAACCTGCTATCAAAGCTTCATATTTGGCTTCATTGTTCATCCTCGGCTCTGTTAAGGAGAAGGCAAAGTGCATTATCCCTTCTTGTGGACTCACGAAGATGAGGCCTACCTCAGATTTGATTATGGGGGAGTTGTGCTTTTGCTTCTTCATAGAAGATGCTCCGTCGAAGTAGAGTTCCTATCGGGTATCACTCCCTCCTTTCTCCCCGTCGATCGTGTTAAACGCGTGCTCATCTGGCAATTCGCAGTTCAAGAGAGAATCGGCAGGTATCGAATGCTCAGCGAGGAAGTCGACGATGGCCTGGCCTTTCACTGCCTTGAGAGGTCGGTATGTCACCGAGAATTCCATTAAGAGTAGGGCCCATTTAGCTAGCCGTCCCGTTAGAATGGCTTTTGACATCAAATATTTAAGAGGATCCACTTTTGATATGAGATGGACCTCATGCGCTAAAGCATAATGCCGAAGCTTCGTTATAGCAAAGATTAACGCCATGCAATGTTGTTCGATAGGGGAATAATTGTTTTCTGCCCCCAGGAGAACTTGACTCAAATAGTAAATGGCTCTCTCTTTCCCTTGGTCATTCTCCTGTGCCCATAGTACGCCTAGAGAACCCTCAAGGGCGGTTGTATACAGAATGAGAGGCTTTCCTTTGACCGGAGCGGTTAGCACCGGAGGATTCTGCAGGTACTGCTTGATTTCGTCCAGTGCACTTTGGCATTTGCGATCCCAGACGAACGGGTTCCCCTTCTTCATTAGGTGACTGTAGGGGCGGCATTTGTCGGAGAGGTTGGCTATGAACCACCGAATATATGCGAGTTTTCCATAAAGAGACCGCAGTTGCTTGGGAGTTCTTGGCGGAGGCATTTCCATGATCGCCTTGATCTTTGATGGGTCTATCTCGATTCCCCGGTGTCGTACGATGAATTCTAGGAATTTGCCTGAGGAGACTCCAAACGTGCATTTTAGAGGGTTTATCTTCAGGTTGTATTTCGGAAGACGTTGGAACACCATTTTCAGATGCTCCCAATGCTCCTCGTGCGATTTGCTTTTTAACACAAGGTCGTCGATATAGCATTCGACGACTTCATGTATGAGGTCATCGAAAATCTTCGTCATGGCCCTCTCATAGGTAGCGTTGGCGTTTTTCAAGCCGAAAGACATCACTTTGTAGCAGAATATGCCCAGAGGAGTCCGGAAAGCGGTATGCTTATGGTCTTCGGGATGCATCTTTATTTGATTGTACCCTGATTAGCCGTCCACGAAGGAGAAGACTTCGTAAGTGGACGTGTTGTCTATCATCAGCTCGGTGATCGGTACGGGAAAGTCATCCTTCGGATATGCTTTGTTGAGGTCTCGAAAGTCCACGCAGATGCACACTGTCCCATTTTTCTTCATCACTGGGACGATGTTGGCAATTCAGTCAGGGTACTGAACTTCCTGGATGAAGCCGGAGTCGATTAGCATCTTGACCTCGGCATTGATGCTCATTTCAAGTTCGAGCCGCATTCTTCTCGGCGCTTGTTTGACTGGCTTGATGTCCGGGGATATCGCCAACTTGTGGATGGCTATTTCCGGATCTAATCCCGGCATCTCGGAATAGTTCCATGCGAAACAGTCTTTATACTGCATGAGCACGTCTTTGAGCGTAGCCACCTTTTCTTTGGACAGCAGTTCGCTGATGAACGTTGGTCGTGGGTCATTTGCCGTCCCCAAGTCGATCTTTCTGAGGTTATCTGCAGTCGTATGTATTCCATCTTCTAGCTCTTTTGGTGCTGGTGGAAATTCTGAGATCACCTCGTCATCATCGTTTTCGAAGCACCAGGTGAAATCAGCCATATCCTCGCGTACTCCCTCTTCTGACATCGTTATCATGTGACAGGTACGAGATCGTTTCCAAGACCAATGTTGATCCGTCTTTACTCTCGCTGCATACGTGGCTTTCGGTTCATGCTTTCGTGGTGGGGTTACCTTCCAACTACTGAATAAAGCGAACCTGCCTTACTGATACTGGTCTTCTACCCATTCTTTGAATGTGAAGCAGTCCTCGAGAGGATGTCTTATCGCTCGGTGATAGGAGCAATAATCCGGGTGAGAGACCTCGTTTGCTTGCTCGGGGTGCTTGGACTCCGGGAGTGTCATCATCTGATGTTTTATGACAAAATCGAATATCTTCCTTGTCTTGTCTTGGGGAAAAGAATATGCCCGACCCATCTTCTTTATATGAGACGAATCCCGGCTACTCAATTCTCGATCGCGTGGCTTCTTGGACCCGCTTGGCCACTGTCGGACATTTTTTCCATTCTTTAATTTGTTTTTGCCTCCGCGTCGGGTCTTTTATATGACGGGCTGGCGACGAAGAGCATCGTCATTCTCTGCAGCCTGCTGAAGGAGACGCTGCGTCCTGGCTTTGTCGTAAATGGCCATTTCGCGGCTATGGTCATCCCGGACCTTTTGACCCGCTTCCCTTATTAGTTTGTCCATGTGTTCTTCAAACGACGGGCTTGGCATTTTTATGACAGGACCTTGTTTTGGTTCAGGGTTAGCGTCTTCTAATAGAGTATCTCCTTCTTTATCAAAGTCATGTATAACGTAGCAGTCATGGAATCGCTCCCGTTTCTTGGATTGAACATATCCAAGCCCGATCGTTTCCATTCACCCGTTGGGCAATTTCCGCTGAGTTCCGGGGACGTTTCAGATCCTGTTGTAGAACTGATCTTTTCGAGCAGTCTGTTTGAAGGGTACGCCTTGGCGCCTCAACAGCCTTTTTAATCCTTCTGTGTAGTGACTGGGCAGACGGATGGGCTGGAGCCTGTCAAGCGTAAAATCGGCGCCATGCCAGATTTCTTTCTCCACTTTGGTTTTCGTGGATCGATAAAAGAGGATCGCCTTTTCATCTCTTCGCCTGGGAGGAACGTAGAATGTCTTCCTGCACACTATAGGTATCAAGTGCGTCGAGCTCTTTGTAATGCTCTCACGGAACCATGGCGATTTGCAAACTCCGATCATTTCCAGTGAAGGCTTGTATTGATGGCCGAACAGAAAATACTGCATTGACCTCATCTTCCGAGTCGCTGCCGGAGACCAGAATAGGGCGGACGGTCCTGGCTTGTTGCATTGGGGTGGCCCCAAATAAACTATTTCTTCTTCCTCCTCGGTATTACTTCCGAAGACCGGAATAGTGGTGATAGCTTTGTTCTTCGGTTTATGGCATCTTTCCGTGTCTTCAAAGTCTGGCAGAAAGTACTTTGCGTCATCGTATTTGCGGACTTCTTTCACGGAGAATGGATTCAGCTCCCCTGTCACGGTATACTCAAGACCATCCTTGAAATACTTCATACACTGATGTTGTGTAGAAGGAATAATGTTGTACTCGTGTAATCAAGGTCTGCCGAGTAAAGCGTTGTAGCAAGTCTTGGCGTCAATGACGTGAAACTTGATGTCAGTGACGAGCAACCCAAAGCGTAACGTCAGTATCACATATCCGAGCGTCCGTGATGACTGGGAGTCAAACCCGGAGATGGTGATTTTATCACGAGCGAGGTGCTGAACGCTCATGCAGATTTCCTTCAACACTATTATATTGAGGAGGTTGACGGAGGACCCATTGTCAACCAGGATTTTGCCTATCTTGATATCATGACAGTATCCGGAGACATAAAGGGGACGGTTATGCTCGCACGTCCCGAGGAGGAGATCTTCATCGCCGAAGGTGATATCGGCCGTGTGCACTTCTTCCAGCTCGTCCTTCATCTTTTCTTCGGCGAGGCAAGCTTGGAACTGCTCAGGCTCTTGTAGTGCCTTGATCAAAGAATCTCTTGCCTCCTTAGATAGCAGAAGGGCATCGAGAATGCTTAGATGCGATGGTATCTTCCTCAGGCGTACCAGTACGTTGTAATCCACCTTGTTTTTCTTTGGCAGGTCTTTGGCTGCCAGCTCTTCAACGACTCGGTCATCGAGGGTGATATCCTCAGGGTCTTTCCCCTTATCCTTTTTGTTCGATCCCTTGTTTGCGGGTCCGAGATTCTTTCAGGTAGCGTGCGATTGCGTAGCTGAATGTTCTCGCATGTCTTCACCTCTTCTGTTTTAGAGATGGATTCCTTGAAGAGAGGGCCGAGGGCTATTTCTTCATCAGAATCACTCTCGAAGGTGAGAACTTGCGATCCCCCGGAATTAACCATGTGACATTCACAAGCAGTTCTTTTACGCTCATCTGTCGTATTTTTCCGCTGTCGACGAGCTTCACGCTTCATCCTCTTGAAGTGTTGCCTGTGAGCGACATACCCTTGCCATCAATTTTTAAAGGCGTTGCATTCTTCAGTAGAGTGTGCAATCCTCTGATGATATAAGCAGAAGTTAGGATGTACGCCCTCTCCGTTAAGGTGTATCCTATCAGGAGTGTTTCCTTCGGAGGGTGGCAGCTTCATTCCTATCGATATGGCTTTGGCGAACCATTTCCTCATCTTGAACCTGCTTTTATTTGCGGCGGATGTGGTTTGATCTGGTGGGAGTGTTTTAGCCCTTTCGCCCAGTCGCCGGCGTTTGGCTTTTTCAAATATGGTCATTTCGCGCTCTCGATCAGCTTTGCTTTTCTGAAGAGCTTCGTTCAGGAATGGGTCAATCATTTCATCTGACGGTCCTAAAAGTTCCGGTTTAGGATCTGCCCCCAGTTTCCCTGCATCAGGAGCTTCTTTGTCATTTATCGAGTGAGAGATCATGTGGCAGCTTTCCATATAGTCTTCAGGTTCATCTGACGAGTCTTCTTCCTCATCTTTCTCGCTATCTCTGTTTTCAAGGATGTGGCTGAGAAACTCTTGAAGCGTGACCAAGGATCGCGCCTTCTGGTTATATTCTTCCAACGCGTCAATATGTTTTTGCAGGTCCGTGCGCTTGCCATCAAGCTTCACGGGCTTTCTGGTCTTCTTCTTCTTCTTTGAAGACTTTGACGACTGGGTATAGGCATTTTGACCATCCCCACCAATTTTTGGCGTCGGGCGCGGCTTCAGCATTCCCTCGATGATCTTGGGTTCCAGCGGACTTTTCCACCTGATCGCCGGGCATGTTTGGAGATCCTTTAGCATTCTTTTTGTTTTGGTTGAAAGAGCGACCTCCCATGGAGCTTCTTCTACAAAAGAGCATGATGCCCCCGGTGTGTCCCCCCTTTTAAGAGCATGCGGCTGTGGCGGGCTTACTTTCCAATTCTCGGACAGTGTGAATTTGCCATGTTGGTATTGGTCCTCAATCTAGCCTTTGAAGACGAAGCAATTTTCGATTGGATGGCCTACCACTTAGTGATAGGGGCAATAATTAGGATTATTGGCCTCACCGGGTTGCAATGGGCGTTTTGGATCCGGCAAGGTGATGAGCCTGTTGCGCACCGCCAGATCGAACAGTCTCCTAGTTTTATCCCGGGGAAACGAATAAGGGCACTTCAGTTTCTCATTGAAGAATCACCGTCTTTCATCTTGGCGATCAGTTGGCTTGGACCACTGGGCTGCTGCTGAGCATTGGCGACGAAGGTCGCTTTCCCTTTCTTTTTTTCATTTCGAGATTCCAGTTTCGAAGAAGATGGTCTATGACCCATCTGGTCCATTTGGGCCAGCTTGTCAATCAAGGCCTGGAAAGTAGTTGGCTTGAAGAACATCATAAACTGGGATATGGTCGCCTGCGGATCAAGAGTACCCACGAACATGCCTACCGCAGGCACTTCTTCGATGCGATGCTCGCACTTCGACCATAGATTTCGCCACCGTATCGTGTATTGCACCCATGTTTCGCTTGGCTTTACTCTGGCGTTAATTAATGCGGTGGTTGGGGTGCGTTCGCTAGCGCTTGCGAAACGCTGGGTGAACAACAATTCCATCTCTGTAAAAGTTTTGACGGAGTCGTTGGGAAGCTCTGAGTACCATTCGAACGCCATCTCTGCCAAGTTGCCGATGAATTGGCGAAGCAGTAGCTTATCATCCCCTCCAGTATTGCCGCAGAGAGCCCTGAACTGAGCAACATGTTAATGGGGATTGCCTGTCCCCTTGTACATATGGAATTTAGAAATCATGTATCCTGGCGGGTACTTTATTTGATCATACCAACCAGGATAGGGCCGTCCAGTTCTGACGACTTGGCTAGCCGCTTCATTCGCTTGATGAGCTCGTATTTGTTGAGCTATATAATCATCGAACGTGGATTTGGAGATGGTCTCCTCCTTGGCTGCTGACAGAGCTAGCAGAGGATTTGATGTCTCTCCTCTATCATCTTCAATTATTACTGGAGGATTTTCGGCTGGAGGGTCCGGCTGGATCATCATGCCCACCATATCTTGGAATAGAAGGGCCATTTGTTTTATGTTGGCCGTTTGTTCCGCGGCCTCTTTGTCCTTCTTCTCAAGCATTCTCCGAAGGAATTCGGCATCAGTTTCCTGCTCATGACGCTGTTCTGAGGACGTCTCTGGGCTTGCTTTTGGTCCCGTGGGTGCGGCCATGGCTGTTAGAATTTCTTAGAGCTTTTGTTATTGTTGCTCCTAAGCCTTAGTCACTGATCGCGTAAGCGTTCGATGACCTGTGGAGATACGGTTGTCCTCTTTTCCGAATGCCATATAGACGGTATGCACCACCATTCCCCCAGACTTAGGGCGTTTAGGCTTAGTGCTCTTGACATTTGTCGCAGACAAGGAGATTTTCTCCGGCCTTCTCCTCTTGTGGGCGGTCGAAGTTGAGGGAGCCGTTGCAGCGGGCACCCAGGTAGACGACACCTTCTGCTGAACCTTTATCTTCTTCGGTCGGCGGGAGTAATCTTGATCAATCACCGAGTCTTGGACTTGACACCAGACCTTGTAAATTTTAGAGAACAGCTGCTGAGGGGGCTGTTCAAGCTTCGCCTTTGTGGCATTCTCCACAAGTGAATGAGATCTCTTCAGCATAGCAGTCGGAGAGTTCTTGCGGACCCTCCTGAGTGGTTCAAAACTGTTCCCAGTTGGAACAGCAGCATCGGCTTCCACCGTTGGAGCTGGCGGCGTAAATCCAGAGGATGAACTGCCTCCAGCTTTCCTCACTCGGCGCCAGTGGCGACGTTAAGCATATCGTGCGGCCGGGATCACCCCCGCTGTTGGTTGAGCTTCCTCATGCCCCTTGTTTTGAGGAGAGTCTGTTATTGGTGCTAGCCTATCGAAGACTGACGTCCGTTGAGAAGGGATAGCCAGTCTTGTGAAGGTCGACTTTCGAACAGGGGAAACAACCTTCATGACTTTGCCTGGAACGGGAGCTAAACCAGCCTGTCTTGTAAAGACCGACTCCTTAGCAGGGGAAGCCGCTCTGACGACTTCAGGGGCAGGAATGGCTATCCGCTTCGGGATAACCTCTTCAGGAATTGTAGGCTTCTTCATGGGACCATCTGAGCTTCGGCCCAGTCTGTTGAAAACTGAGGCAGTGGACTTAGACGACCCGTTGAGAGGGGCCGCAGTAGTTGCAAGTCGATCAAAGACCGACTTCTTCGAAGCTTCTTGCGACGGTAGTGGGGCGTTGAAGCTCATGGGTGGGAGCATGGTCCTAAAGAACAACCCAGTGGTAGATTACATCACTTGTTCTACTAGCATCGTGAAAACGGAAACCGCTTGAGGCCCATAAGTCACTCCTCCCGCAAGGACGGAGCAGGAGTTGTTGCAATTGTTGCAGTTGGTGCAGTTGGAAGCCATTGATCTGCACTGGAGCAAGACACCAAATCATAGTACCTCAAATCCAGGGGCAACCATAACAAACCGTGATTCGTTCGCGAACACGACACACGAAGTGTGGAGTGGAAAGAGGAAAAGGTCCCACCGGGCGTGCCAGAATTTGTTCTTCGCCGAAAGACGCGACCGGGACGTTAGGACGTCCGGCCAGAATTTCGAGGGCAGATGCTATTTGGTACTATTCGTCCACCTCTCCGAAGATGCCAAGTTGATTTATGACACTATGTATCGAAGGTTTAAACGGATGCGGCCGATGTAGCAGACTTCGTCAGATTCCTCCTCATTGTGAGGGGTTTTTGATTGTGGGGACGCTCTTCCCTGCAGACGCAAACCCCTGCAGTTAATTACGCTACCGCATCACGGTAACCACTTTCTCCTTCTCTAGATGGTCACTTCATGTCGTGTGTTTATTTTGTTTTTGGTTGCCCGTGGATTGTATACATAGACTAATTTATGTTGTCGCCCGTAGGGCGTGAATTAGTCCAAATCCGTATTTTCTTAGATTTGGGTTTGGGTTGGGTTTATGGATCGTTAATCTCATTTGAGACTAAGATCATCTTAAACGTTTGTTAAGGATATATTAGTCTAATTTTAGACTAAGATCTACTCAACGGGATCATTTAGATCCAACAAAATAGCATTTGGGCTCTATTGTTTTAGTTTAGGGACTTTGCAGTCTAGAAGTTTAAGGACATCATAGTCCATGAAGTTTAAGGACATCATAGTCCATAGTTTAAAGACGTCATAGTCTGTAAAGTTTAAGGACATCATAGTCCATGAGTTTAAGGACCCCACAGTCTGTAAAGTTTAAGGACATCATAGTCCATGAGTTTAAGGACCCCACCGTCCATGGAATGTCTGGTTGTCGGGACCCATCACCTCTCTGAAGACGTTGAAGGGTTACAACGACAAATATCAGAGGAGTGAAGAGATGTACCCTTGAACCGATATTGGTTGGGAGATCTGTAGTCCAATTTGGGACTAAGATCAAAGATTTATGAGGATATGGGCTCAATTAATCTGAATTAGGGTTCTGTAGCCACTTGGGCTCGGCCCATTCAGTTAAAATGTTTAAACATTTAACAATGCTGAGCATTGATTTGAGTTATGACAATCTTTTTGTCTTTTATTGAATGCTGAGCACTCATTATAGCTCTGGGGCCCTTTTTTATAGAACAGTTTATGTTCTCTTAGCGCACACGTGAGGAGCACGTGGCACGCTTAGCGCTGAGCGCCAGTCAATGAGCGCATTGCGCTTCTGGTGAAGTGGCCCACACGTGAGGAGCATGTGGTGCGCTTGGCGCTGTGCGCTAGACAATGAGCGCAGTGCGCTTCTGGTGAAGTAGCGCACACGTGAGGAGCATGTGGCGCGCTTGGCGCCGTGTGCCGGACAATGAGCGCATTGCACTTCTGGTGAAGTAGCACACACGTGGGGAGCACGTGGCGCGCTTGGCGCAGTGTGCTTCTTATGAAATTTAGAGCGCTAAGGCTCTGCAACGCTATGCGTTAGTTTTGGAGCGCTGAAGCGCTTCTTTTGATTTGAGCGCTAGGGCTCTTTTTAGGTAGCCTTGCGCCCTGAGAATTAAATTCTCATTCTTATAAGAGACTTTGTCTCATGGATCTAAGAACAAAGTTCTTATTTTTATAGGAGATATTTCAATCTCTTATGTTTTTGGTGAAAGGCTCTGCCTTTATGGATCTATGATCCTAAGAGAATTGAATTATTCTCCCCACTTTTATAATGAGATATTATGATCTCTAAAAGACAATTTGTTTTATAGATCTATGATTTGAAGAAGGTTAAGTTCTTCCCCTTATTTTTTTATGATGAGATACTTTGATCTCTGTTGTGAAAGACATTGGTCTTATAGATCTATGATATTAGAAAAAGAAGTAAATTCTTCTTTTTATATGAGATGATTTCATCTCTCTGTTCTTTTTTTACCGTGAATAAAATTTTCTTCGTCTGAGAGCTTGCTCTTTGTCTTTGAAATTTCTCAAACTTTAGGGGGGGTTCCTCTATATGAGACTTGAAGTCTTGGGGCCTTTATATAGTGAAGGATGATTTGTTCAATCGGTTAAAGAGATCTTTTCTCTAATTGATTTGGGGATGTTTCCCCTGTTGGATCTTTAATCCAAGGGCTTCTGATTTACAGAGGGCAATCTTCTTGTTTTTAACAAGATTGGGAAATCTTTTCGCATACAGAATTTATTCTATATTTTGGTGATTTTTAATCACCATTGAATCATTGATCCAATGATGCTCTGATTTTCAGAGCATAATCTTTCCTGTTTGGAAAGATTCTGAGGAATGTTTCAGTAACAGAATTTTATTCTGGTCAATTGATGATTTTTAATCATGTTCGTTGGATCTTTGATCCAAGGGCCGAGAACATTTTGCTCTATTGCTAGCACTCACCTGCTTTGCACGTGGTGCGCTGCTTTAGAGTGCAGCGCTCTGAGCGCTAGCGCTCACGTGCTTTGCACGTGGTGCGCTGCTTGCATTGCTACGCTCTTAGCACTAGCGCCCACGTGCGCTGCTTAGAGTGCAGCAACGCTCTTAGCGCTAGCGCCCACGTGCTTTGCACGTGGTGCGCTGCTTAGAGTGCAGCAACGCTCTTAGCGCTAGCGCCCACGTGCTTTGCACGTGGTGCGCTGCTTAGAGTGCAGCAGCGCTCAGCGCTAGCGTCCACATGCTTTGCACGTGGTGCGCTGATTAGAATGCAGCGCTGCTTAGAATGCAGCGCTCATGTGCTTTGCACGTGAGCGCTGTAACAGAGTCTTTCACTCTTAGCGCTGGTGCTATTATGAAGCACTGCTTCATTTCAAATTTCAAAATTTGAACAGAGTTTTACTCTGATTGGGGGAAACATGGACATTAAAAGTGCATTATTAAACGGTCAAATAGACGAGAAAGTCTATGTATCTCAACCCTCTGGTTTTGAAGATCATAAATTTCCTGACCATGTCTATAAACTAAGAAAAGCACTTATGGTCTCAAGCAAGCACCACGTGCTTGGTATGAACGTTTAAGTTCATTCCTAAAAAACATAGGTTTCACGAAAGGTGTAGTGGATAAAACATTATTCACTACAATCTTTAAGAAAGACTTAATTTTAGTCCGAATATATATTGACGACATCATTTTTGGGTCAACTAATGAGCATCTTTGTGAAGATTTTGCCAAATACATGCGAGACGAATTTGAAATGAGTATGATAGAATAACTTAATTACTTTCTTGGCTTTCAATTTAAACAAATGGAAAATGGCATCTTCATCAATCAAGCCAAATACACTAAAAATTGATAAAGAAATTTGGCTTAGAAAATGCAAAAACCTGTGAGACACCAATAGCTACCAATACCAAACTCACTGACAATAATGATGGTCAAAGTGTTGACACTAGACTTTATCATGGCATGATAGGTAGTTTACTATATTTGATCGCTAGTAGACCCGATATCATGTTCAGTGTATATTTGTGTGCAAGATTCCAAGCCAACCCTAAAGAATCACATTTGACTGCATTCAAACGAATTCTTAGAGATCTAAAAGGAACCATTAATTTTGGCTTATGATATCCTAAGAACAACTTATTTCATTTAACAAGTTATTCTAACACGGATTATATTGGAAGTCTCAAAGATTGAAAGAGCATAAGTGGTACATGTCACTTTTTAAAGAATTGTCTTATTTCTTGGATTTTCAAAGAAACAAAATTCTGTTGCTCTATCGATGGCCGAGGCAGAATATATTGCTGCCGATGCATGCTGTGCACAAAGTTTATGGATGAAATACACACTCGAAGACTATCAAGAGAGTACTTCATAAATTCCTATACTTTGTGATAATACAAGCACGGCTTATATGACCAAGAATGCAGATCAACATTTTAGGATTAAACATATCGATATACGATACCATTTCCTTCGTGACCATTTTCACAAAGGAAATATCGTATTAGAATACGTATCGACCGATAGTTAATTAGTCGATATTTTTACTAAACCCCTAGACAAGAATAAATTTTCACATCTAAGAGGTGAATTAAATATGTTTGAATTAAATACACCCTAAAAACCGTAAAATACGATAACATAGACAATCAAACCAACTTAACATTTTTCTCTTTAAACTGATGTCTACCCTGACGTCAGTGTGCAACTGACATCAGCACTGACGCCTGCCCATGTCTAATTTTTTCTCTCATCACTTTTCTTTTCAATTGGGAAAAACTGTTAGTTTTTATAAAATTTATCCAACCCAATTTAAAATTCCAATTGGCATGTGATTAGTTACTAGGACCCAGAGTTTAATTGTTTGTTGAATTCAAATTAGAGTGGAAATTTGAAAAACTTGTTAGTTTTTCAAACTCCGGGGTGGTTACTAAATCTTCCTCTCAACTTTTCTCTATAAATATGATTTAAACTCAGTTTACATCATATGAGAAAAATTGAGACTAGAATTGTTGATCGCATACAAGCATGTCACGATCACATCTATTCTCGACTTGATCAAATATATAGTGAAGTTGGTTCTCTTCGTGGTCAAGTTGAAGCAATTTCAACTATATTGTCTACTCTCTCGACTCTTCCAAGTGCTTCATTGCTACCACTACTATCATAAGCCGGCGATTTTTAGGACCAGTTGTCTTGTTTTGATATTTTGTTATGTGCATGTTTGTACATTAGATAGTTGGATGTTATTTTTAGTACGTGTGTTGGTTAATTAGTATTTTAGTTTGTATGCTTTATTTTCTTCGAAATCAATGAAAATTTCAGTTTCTTATTATATCGTGTCGAAATTCTCTATATTGTATACAACTCATATCCATAAGCCGGTGTATGTTTTTCTTACATTTTTTATCCCTCGCTGAATTTTAAAACTTTTTAATATTTTTCAAAAAAGGAGAGAAAATATTCATGAATTATATAATTCTTTAAATGCATAATTGGTTAAAAAAATTTAAATTAAATCACTCGCCTTCATATCATATTTCTTGAGAAATAGTATCAGTGATATGGGATGCTGATATGAGTTCAAAGAGTTTCTCAAATAAGCATGAATTGAGAGAAACTATCTAAATCGAATTTACTTTTCATATATATCATGAATTCTTTAAATAAGTTTTCCTAAATATCAAAAAGGGGGAGATTGTTGACATCCGTGTCACACGATCCTCAATTTTGATGATTTAGTTCAAAACATTATTTAACGAATTCATATGCTACTAATGACGTTTCCAAGTTTTTCTTGAAATACAGTTTGCGACAACATATCCAATATCAAGTAAAATTGCTTACAATATGATACACCCTCAAACCGGCAATATGGCATGACGACTTGATGCAATCGATAACTTGAAGCAAGCAAATTCAAGATCCCTTCACATCAAATGTAACAAATCAAGAAAAATGAAGCAAATTAAAGAACCAAGATTAAGATCGAAAATATGAGCGATATATATGTAATTAGAAATGATTTTGTTGTTGCGGCTCCTAGCGCCCTAGCCGCTAATCGCGGCCGTTGCGCAATGATAAACTTTGGCTTTTAAAAAACTTGGCGCTAGAAACAACTACCTAGAATCTAACCAAACATTAAACTAGTAAACTAAACGAGTTCTAACTACTCTGTAAAGAGGGTTATACCAAATGATCCATGTCCTTCGGTTTTCTACCCTCATCCTTAACTCCTTGAGGTCTTCTTGATCGAGCTTGACCGCCGGTCTTTCTCCGTCGAAGATGATCCACCCGAAAAATGTGGTTATGGCTCTAGCTCCACATTAAAAATCAAGTGGAGCAACTAAGGGCTCTAAATTGCTAATCTAGAGTGTCTAGTGATATAGTGAGTTGTTCAAGTAATTTTCTTTCTCTTTTCCACCCTTGATTCTCAACACATGAGAGTGTAGGGAGGAAAATGAAGGAGGAGCTCAAGAAAAGAGAGAGAAAGAGAATGGTGAAATGAATCAAAACTTATCACAATAATAATGCAAGCATGGTTTTGATCAAATGATTTTTGTAATATAAAAACCCAACCATACATGAAAATTGTAGACAAATGAATTATAAATTTATTTGTCTACCATATTCATCCATCCTTCACACCATTCTCATGCCACCTTACCCCTCTACCTCATTTCTAATTTCTAGAAAAGAAAAACCAAGGAAATAAGGTGTCATCCTTCTAGAATATTTTCCGTATAAATACAGAATACACTTTACCGTATATACATACCCGTATTCGTATCAAAATATGAATACCCAACGAGATAGAAAAATACAAAGAATATAATACTAGAATATACATATCAAAATATATATGTGTAAATTATTAAATCAATACCTCATTTAATAATCCGGCTTAATCCTAAACCGACCAGTATTATCAACCGTCCGATCAAAGTCCCAGGTAGCTAGTACAATCATTCGATCGGAACCCTGCACGTATCAAAATACGGCTACTACATTATTTCGCCTGAACAAGAGAAACCCTATGTGTGGGACTCTAAAGACTCGACAGTATGCCGACAGTGGGTTACTAGATAAATCTATAACCGCAAGCACGTCAACGGCACTAACTGTACGTAATGGCTACCCGGATACCTATAAAAAATGAAGGTTGACGAGCAAGCTTATCCGAACCCCTACAGAGCTTATCTATGACAATCTCCGTACAGTGCGTTCTCTTCGTGTAAGAGTATCGCATACCTGGTTTAGGGGTGGTAATCGTCAGATCTTAATAATCCGATAATTCATGCCGATATGGCTTAGGACCAATCCGGGAAACTGCTGATCTAACTATCAGTAAATCTCAACTGTCTTGGCCAAGGTCTTATGGTGCTGGCCAACCGAACACGGTGCGATATCGACTCTTTATACCGGGAGAGACAAATCCCCAACAATCGCTCACTGCCTCCATGTAGCTTGGGAATGTATCCAACTAAAACCTGTTTGCACGACTTAGTAGAGCCGTGGTAGGGTAGTAATCTAAGTAAAGTAGGAACTCACACAAGACAAATGACAATCTCAGGTCTAAAGACTAACCTGTACTCATGTCACCTGAGAACTGCTATCTGACATATGTATAGTACCATCTAAAAGTTCTCGGTGAGTCCGTCCAATGTATTCACCCCTATTGAGCACCTGCATACGATCTTAGGTGTGAAAGACCAATGGCTGTGGGACTAACTATTGCCCCTTGTCGGGGTCTTGAAACGTATACACCAGTCTACTCCAAAATATCGATACTCAGTCTTGATACTCTCATGACTAGAGATATTTAAGGACATGCTTATGGACTACCTAGCCCCTACATGTATGATTGCCATCATAACGCTGGTAGTCAAGCAATAATCCTACGGGCTTTATCAACATATATTAATGATACGTAATAACAAGTAAAATATATATACGTGTTAAGATAAAGAAAAATCAGATAGCATACTATCATATCGAGCAAGATTGTCCTGTACATACATATGTCCAAGCATCCACTATATATACATATACAATAATGGCCTCTAGGGCATACATATCCAACAATCTACCACTTGCACTAAGGCCATATTTTGGCTTACCAAGTACCCAACGTCTTCTCTAGGGCCAATTTTTAGCGTATCACATGCCCAACATCTCAAATAGTGTCTCGAACTGTTCTTGAGGGAGGGCCTTAGTGAATGGATCCGCCGTGTTCTTCTTTGTGTCTACTCTCCGCATCTCGATCTCCCGATGATCAACATCTCCCTGGTCAGATAATACCGTCTCAAGATATGTCTGGATTTCTGATGGGACTGTGGTTCCTTCGCTAAAACCATAACCCCATTGTTGTCGCAATACAAAAGTATTGGATCAACAATGGACGAAACCACCTCAAATTCAGTAATGAACTTTTTTATCCAGACCGCTTCTTTTACGGCATCGTTGGCAGCAATATATTCAGCCTCCATCACCGAGTCTGCGATGGTGTCCTGTTTGGAGCTCTTCCAATAGACCGCTCCTCCGTTGAAGGTAAACACAAAACCTGAGACAGACCTGCTGTCATCCTTATCACTCTAGAAGCTCAGTCGGTAAATTACTCCACCTGGAGATCCCCATTACCGTATATTAAGAAAAGTTCTTTAGTCCTTCTCAGGTACTTAAGAATGTTCTTCACTGCTGTCTGGTGGTTCTCTCCTGGGTTTGACTGATACCAGCTCACCACGCTAAGCGCATAAGCTACATTTGGTCTGGTATATAGCATCACATACATTATAGATCCTACTGTCGAAGCATATGGTATAATGCTCATGCGAGCCCTCTCCTCATCAGTCTTGGGAGACATCTCTTTGGAGAGGGTGATTCCGTGCAATGTGGATATATTACCGTGCTTAGAATCTTCCATACTAAATCTTTTTAGTTTGGCCTCTATGTTCCTGGATTGTGAAAGTCACAACTATCTTTTGGATCTATCTTTGTAAATCTTAATCCCCAGAATGTAGGAGGTATCACTCAGGTCTTTCATGCAGAACCTTTATGACAAGAACAGCTTGACCGATTGTAGTTGTTGCCCCAATCAGAGCAAAGCTTAGTTCAAATTTTGAAATTTGAAATGAAGCAGCGCTTCATAAAAGCGCTGGCGCCAAGAGCGCCAGCGCTAAGAGTCAAAGACTCTGAAGCAGCACTCACGTGAAAAACACGAGAGCGCTAGAGCCAAGAGCGCCTTGTTCTCGCTAAAATCTTCGGCCAAGAGCTATTTGTGCCTGTTTATACCGGTTTAAGTTTCATTTAAAGAAATGTGTGAAACTAGGCTCATTCATATACGCACATGCACACATCAAAGGGAGAACAGGAATTAAAAAGGAAGCACTTGGTGGTCGACGACAAAAATAAAGCATTTTATCGAACATTTTATTATACAGGAAATAGATCACCAAACATGGAATCGAAAGTACAGGGATTTACAAAACTATGGATAAAATTATCTAATTCCCTCTTTGCCTTCTCCACCATGTCAAAGCGGCGATCTTGATGAGGAGTAGCTACCCATCGGTTAGCACCGCACCAACCAGCGAAGGCAGACATGATGACCCGTTGAGCCCGTATCTGGCTTAACAGCCGAACAGAGCGATTCCTCAGAGCTTTGGTGATCAAAAGTGTCTCGTGGAAGCACTCGATCTTGTCTTCCGCAGCGTCGAGCATTGTCGGAGTCATCTCCGCCGAAGGAGGGGGAATATCATCGATCATGGACAAGAAGACCATCCAGAGCCAAATGGAGCTGATGGGGAGAGGAGATCCTATACGAGTCAAGAGCTCGTGCAGCGCTGCGTCGCATTGGTCATCCGTAAGAGTAAGGATCACCAAGCGCGCAGCAAAATGATGAATAATTTCCTCAATAGGCACCTCCCATGGCTGCCGGCAAGCATATTGGCAATTGCAAGCCATAACTCTTCTCTGTCAAAATGATTCTCTAAAAAGTAGGAGAGAAGAGAAGCACTGCTTCAGATTATAACTGGAGACATTTAAGTCTAGGAACAGAAAATGCTGTGCATGATGGAACTATTTCCAAGATCTGGGAAAAAGAAGTTTGATTCAGGAAAAGAGGAGAAAGAAGGTGAAAAGACACCTTCAGTAATGAGGCAGCGCCTCATAAGAGCGCTAACGCCAAGAGTGCTAACGCTAAGAGTCAAAGACTCTGAGGCAGCGCTTCATAAAAGCGCTCGCGCCAAGAGCGCCAGCGCTGAGAGTCAAAGACTCTAAGGTAGCGCTCACGTGCAAAGCACGAGAGCGCTAGCGCTAAGTGCGCCAATGCTAAGAGTCAAAAACTCTGAGGCAGCGCTCACGTGCAAGGCACGAGAGCGCTGGCGCCAAGTGCATCAGCGCTAAAAGTCAAAGACTCTGAAGCAGCGCTCACGTGCAAAGCACGAGAGCGCTAAGCGCTAGAACTAAATGTTCTCCACCGTTGGATCAAAAATCCAATGAAGATGATAAATCATCAAATTACCAGAATAAAATTCTGTTAAGGAAATACTCCTTGGAATCTTTCCAAATAGGAAAGATTGTGCTCTGTAAATCAGAGCACTGTTGGATCAAAAATCCAATGGTGATTAAAAATCACCGAGATACAGAGTAATCTCTGTATGGGAAAATAATTTCCCAATCTTATTAATAACAAGAAGGATGTCTTCTGTAAAACAGAAGCCCTAGGATCAAAGATCCAATGGTAGGGAAATATCCCCAAATCAATAAAAAAAAGATTGCCTTAACTAATCAGCTTCCACTATATAAAGGCCCCAAGACTTCAAGTCTCATACGGAGGAACCCCCCACAAATTTTGAGAAATTTCAAAGAGAAGAGCAAGCTCTCGGAAGAAGAATTTCTTCAAGGTAAATAAAACAGAGAGATCAAAGTATCTCGTTAAAAAGAAGAAGAACTTAGTTCTTTTTTTTTCTAGATCATAGATCTATAAGACAGAGGTCTTTCACAGAAGAGATCATAGCATCTCATCATAAAAGGGGGAGGAGAACTTAATTCTCTTCAGATCACAGATCCATAAAGACAAAGTCTTTCACAAAAACACAAGAGATTGTAACATCTTTTATTAAAATAAGAACCTTGTTCTTAAAGTCACGAGACAAAGTCTCATATAAACGAGAATTTAATTCTCAGAGCGCAGAACAGATCAAACCTGCCTAAAAAGAGTCTTAGGGCTCTAATTAAAAAGAAGTGCCTTAGCGCTCCTAGACTGGCGCACAGCGCCGTAGTGCTCTTAGCGCTCCAATTTAAAGAAGCGTCTTAGCGCTCCAACTCTGGCGCTTAGTGTCCAGCGCTTGATTGATCCAAAGAATTTTTTTATAACCGCAATCAAGAACGGCGTCGCTTGGTAGCTAGCCGGTGAGTACGGGTCAGTCCACAGGGATTTTGTGTATTCTCAATTTGTTCTAACGAGTTCGATTGTTGTCGGATTGATTAAATCTAAAAACTAAGTTGATCTAGATTAAAATCTTGCTAGGGTTAGGTTTAGGTTAAATTTGGAAAGTCAATATTCCTCACCGCTTTCTATGCCCTATTTAAGATCTATGAGGTGTTATGGTAATAATTAATAAAGTGGATTAGTACCATCGGGTAGAAACGATATTTCTTCCTCTAGGTTCTTGTCCTTCCTTTCTTAATTCTTACCCTAACCTCCATGGAAAACATACGCAACCGGTCTTTTATACTACGGTATCACCGCTACCTCGTGGGATAGGGTGCCGTAGGGAGCGGTGTGTGCATGTATGTATGGAGTCCTATAAAAACGTATGATGGACAAGAAAGGGGTGAGAGATCTTCATCTCTCAAACCTTCCCCAAATCTAACCCTAACAAGCGAGGAGACTACTCACTCATTAGGGAATTGATTAACATGTTCTATACTAATTAACTAGGGCAGAGAATAAAATCTAAACTAGGGCAAAAAGGAAAATTATACTAGGGCAGATAATAAAATTAACTAGGAAAAGAATAGAAAACTTACTCTAATTTGATGCACTCTTCATACTTTATAAGAATTGAAATTCTGAATTTAGATAGATACAATGAGACACAAGAAGAGGCATGACCAAAAACAAGTTTTAGGGTTTCTATTTATAGAGCATAAAAAACCCTAGGGTTACAATCGACGCACATCTTCTTTTACAATTTTACCCCATAAGAAACCTAGTCAACGCACCGACGCGCCGCCACAGAAATTTCCACCGACACGTGTCTCGTACGGCCGCGGATCCGCGGTCGTAGGCCTTGTTTGGCCGCGGATCCGTGGCCAAATAGTGGAGTCTTGGGATTCTTTTTCCTGGGGATCTTTCTACTGCTTTTGGCTTTCTGTTTCTTTACATGGTTTCTCAGTTTGTCTTCTAGATTTCTTCCAGATTCCTACAGTGAATAAAGTCATAAACTTTTACCGCTTGCTTCGTGTCGAAGTTTTGAACCTTTCGCTGCCTTTGTGCTTTGTGAATTTGTTTGTTGATCTTCGTTTAGTCTTCAAACTGTAGGCATGATCAAGATCTTTCCGTTTGTTGGTCGTAGTCTCACTTTTGTATTGTCTTTTCCTTGTTTTCACTGTTTTTGTTCCGAGAACCTGTAACCTGTAACTATGTATCAGACATGGGTCAAAAGCACTTGTTTATTTGTAAAATGACTAAGAATGGGGAATATAATAATGCAAAATTATGATATGAACAAACACCCCCAAACTTATCTTTTGCTCGTCCTCGAGCAAACCTAGTTTTATTCTTGAAAAAGTCTTAGCCTCACTTTCGCAGGGAAACGCGATTGCACTGAGCTCGTGCAACAAGCCGTTAAACCTCTAGGTGTCCCTAGTAGGAGGAGTGTTGTCTCCTGAGGGTTTTCAGCGGATACTACCCACAAAATCCTATCAATTTGGCTTATCGACTTTTATTCTCCAATTAGGTCTTCTAACAAGAACTCTATTATCTTCGACTTAAAAATTATCCACCCGTATTTTTCAGGCTTCCTTATCATTTAACTTAAGATTATATATATTCTTATGAATTTACTTAGCTTTTAGCATCTTTTAAGTTTTCCTTCTAGGATTCCATCTCAACTTA
Source organism: Agapanthus africanus (assembly GCA_030015575.1). Classification (NCBI taxonomy): domain Eukaryota; kingdom Viridiplantae; phylum Streptophyta; class Magnoliopsida; order Asparagales; family Amaryllidaceae; genus Agapanthus; species Agapanthus africanus. Next base: position 109,962,955 of record CM057337.1, read on the forward strand.
GAAATTTTTATCATCTCTATTAAAGATATAAGTCCTATTCTTCATTCCTATCTCTTATCTAAACCCCAATCACATACCCCTACGTGTGTGTATATATCACCCCTACACTGGGAAATTCAAATCAAGCTATCATACTCTTGTCCGTCGTCCACAGCACTTCTTAATTGGTGAAATTTTAGATGGATTTTGCTTACACATCCTTCATGCGACCGTTAATACTTCTTGAGGTACCAACAACCGATTACAAAATGTGTTTGCACATTAAAGCGTAATTCCTAGTCTTGTAACACCTAAGGCTTTAGCAGTGACTCCCAAACCAGTTGGTCTAAGGCACTAGGTGATGAAGCACCATCGCTAAATATTTTTTCTATTTTTGCAGCCTTAAGTAATTACAAAAACCAGTGTTCATTTTTTTTCTTTTTTTTATTCACACTTGTATTTTTTACATATTGTCCTTCATACTAAGGACTTTTAGACAAGAGCATTTCAAGGTCTCTTCTACTATTCCAAGTTTCAAGGTTCGTGTTTGTGCAATATGTAGGGTATATATTTTCAGAATTTAGATTTAAGCTTAGGAATTATTTTTCAAACTTATACTTTAATAAAAATATCAAAACTTTTTCCTTGTTTTAATTTAGCCCAAGAAGTGAACTCGAAATTTGCCTATTTCTAAATAAACTACAAAGACATATACTTTCTACCGTTAAATTTTAAGAAAGGTTATTTTTAGGGTTTTTAATTTACTAAGTCTAAGGTCTAGTTGTTCCTAACTAGTTAACCGTCATGTCAAACTTAAGTCAAATATGGCCAAAATTGAACTTTTCAATTTTTATAATTTTTCAATTTTTATGGGTTTTAAAATAAATATGCAAATGCAAAAATGTACATATGAATGCGAAGGAAGAAAGCTTACCGAGCACACCCTCAAACTTAAACTTGACTGTGTCCTCACTGTCAGGCTACACCAAGAGGGTCAAAATTGTCGACGCTCCCCTGTTTATTTATTTACAAATTTTTTTTATTGTTGTTAAAAGAAAAACAAAATATATATACAACAAGGTCCCCCCCCAAACTTAAGTGAAACTATGTTTCCACTGTTTTAAACGTTAAAGTTCAGAGTTAGGGAGGAGAAAAATCAAACTAGACATGGCCTTACACAGGCCAAAGGTTAGCACCAACCATTCAAAAATTCTATCGTGATAATGGTAGGATTGGTGAAAGAATGGAGTGTAAAGAAAGGAGTTGAGAAACACACGAGACCGTATGGGAAGAAAGGTGGAATATGGTCTCGGTGGAGGAGAAGAATGGCGGAAAAGAGAAAGAAGTGTAGCACGAACTTGAGAGTGTAAATTGAGTGAATAAATTAGCGCAATTTGTGATGACCGATGTGTTAAAAGCGATTGTGCTAATTTATCAATCCGTCGAGAAATGGGGTCAAATCCCTCAAGATTCGCAAGAAAACATGGATACTTTGAACTTGGTAAACCATCCATTAAAAATGGAAGCGCGACGGATTCTTGCGTGGTCGAAACGATGGAAAGGACGAAGGGGAGTGATTTAGGGATAGTCTTATTCTCACCTAAGTAATCTGTCTCGAACTCGAAGGATTCCATCAATGGTTCGAAATGACTGTAAGCAACCGAGTCTGATGGTTCAACTAACTCATCTGAAAATTCAAAGAACTCAAACTCGGGCGGTGAGTTTTCAAAATCGTCCGCAAAAGTGAAATACTCATAATCGTTATCAGCTGTGAGAACTGTGTCAAATTCAAAGAGGAACGCACTAGTGGCGTCAAAACTGTTGTGATCAAACAGAAAATTTTCAAGCTCACAGTCTTCAAGCATGATCTTTTGCGTGGTCGGAACGATGGAAAGGAGGGGGTGATTTAGGAAGTATAACAGTTAAAGGTTCAGGAGGATGAATTGGAAAATCCGACACATCAAACAAAACTGGTTCATCCTCAATACTATCCTCAATACTCTCCTTAATGCTATCCTCATGATTCTCCTCAAAAGTTTTCTCATCCATGCAATTATCATCAAAATCAAGACGCATATGAGGTTCGGGAGAAACATTTAATGACTCGGGATGATGAATTGGAGATAAAATTTCAGTCAAATCTACGGGTTCATCATCCAAAATATTCCCGGCGTCAATATCCTCAATCAAGTGAAAATCAATTTTTTCAGACACCTCATCAAAAGCATGGATATTTATCAATTCAGGTTCTATATTGGAGGTGTAAAGTTCAAAAGGATTAGTGATGGTTTCACTCGAAAGGGACCCTTCGCAATCTGGCAAATCAAGCACTACAAAATCGCACAACTCATTAAACGTTTTATTTTCAACTGGTGAATCATTTGGGACACTTGATAGACATTCAAAACTGGAGTTGTGGGATTCAATTGGTTATGGGTAGGTTTGATTTGGAAGGGTGCACAGCTCACTCTCTCCACTCAAATTGTCAATCTGTCCAACCGTCGCATCATACATTGGAATTTTTAGAGCTAGTTGGAAACTAGCTACTGGTTCACTAGGTTGCATAAGGGCGGACATGGACGCATCCACATTCCTCATCATTTGGTTTGTCGCTACCATATAAGCTTCCAACGAATGTTCCAGACTAGACATGGATTGCGGCGGGGTTTCAGTAAAAGATTCAAAGTTGTTTGGATACGTGAAACTCCCAAATGGTTGTGTAGAAGCAATGTCTAGTGAAGGTGCGGAAGTTGGGTAGGACGGGTAGGAATTAAATGGTTGGACAGGAGTAGGATCAACATTTGGATAAAAAGGTGAATGGACTTGTTGATCCCAAGAACTAGAAGTGTTGAAAGGAGTGAAAGATCGGTTACGAGATTGTTTTATATGTTCAGCAATAGACATGGGTTTCGGAGTTACAATAGGACTCGAAAAAGGAGTATCAACGTAAAAAGGTGGTGAAGGTTGACACGGTTGATACACAGTAGATTGCGGAGTCCAACTGTTTCTCCTAGACGCTTCTATTCGATCTTTCAAAGAAATTTTGGGCATGGAGGGGTCGTCCGTAATTCGACCAAAACAATTCGCGTATGAAGCAATGTTTGGATGAGGGTACCAAAGTGCGGCAAGAGTTTTGGGAGGTGGGGTACCCATGATGTAAGAAAGGAGAAGAAAAAGAATGTGGGTGGAAGTGAGGTGCACGGATTTCTTAGCGACAAGTTGCAAGTTTTTGTAAAAAAAAATTTCCTTTTTTTCTTTTTGTGTTTTTTTTATGGAGCTTTTTGCAAAAAGATTTTCAATAAAAGGCTTAGACACACGTTCAATCAATCACAAATGTACCATCAAGCCCAGATCTAGAGTCACCTAGGTCAGCTAAACAGCTCCTAACTGTTCCAAAGGGCAAGAAGTAGGACCTCAAACCGCCTCTTTACCGCCAATTGTGGCCAGATAAGCACAAGTAGAGAAAGGAGGGATCCGCTCACGAATCACCGTGAGACGGGCCTTTTAAAGTTACCTTTCACTACCTGTATAGCCTAGGCACCACAAAGTCAGGTTAGGATCAACGGTCGATACCTACAACTATTCTTTTGTCCTATTGAGCGCGAAGTCCTTAGGGCTGAGTCTAATCTTTTTTTAATTAATTGATGGTTAATGCAATATGCCTTATGTGATTTTTGGGGTCCTGGGAAGGGTAATGAAATTCCCACCCAATCTGGATTGGTGTTCAAGCCCCTTAATGTCAATTTAAATATGCAAAGCAGTAAACACAATCACTTGCAAACAATTATTTTTAGCGCGGTGCAAAGAATCCTGCACAAGATCAATTATTGGAAGGGGAGAGATTTTTAGCGCAAAGAATCCTGCAGGAAATTTTTACAGAGGAGATATCAGGGGTTGCAGAGAAGGAGAAAAGAAGCTCACAGAGAGAATTTGATCTGCTGACGTCAGCAGGCTGCGGCGCTTCCGCGGCCAAAGGTAGGTTGCGGTGGCGGTTCCGCGGTCTGCTTTAAGGTTCAATTCCCGAAAATTTTTATGCTGCTCTATTCTTATTTTCCTCTGTTGTTCGGATCTGCCGTTTGCTGTTTTGCTCCTTGGAATTTTCCAGATCTGAATTCATTGGTCGGTCCTGCAAAAAAATTCAAACGAAAAATACCCTTCACAAAATAACAAAAGATGATAAATTTTTATATTTTTTTTATTTTTCAGTTTTTATGATTTTTCAATTTTATATTAACCCGAAATTGCAAAAAGAAAATACTACGGCGTCCCCGGCAACGACGCCATTTGATTGATCCAAAGAATTTGTTTATAACCTCAATCAAGAACGGCGTCACTTGGTAGCTAGCCGGTGAGTATGGGTCGGTCCGCAGGGATTTTGTGTATTCTCAATTTGTTCTAACGAGTTCGATTGTTGTCGGATTGATTAAATCTAAAAACTAAGTTGATCTAGATTAAAATCATGCTAGGGTTAGGTTTAGGTTAAATTTGGAAAGTCAATATTCCTCAACGCTTTCTAGGTTTTATAAATAGCGCTATGCACTCATTGACTGGCGCTTAGCGCCAAGCGCGCCACGTGCTCCTCACGTGTGCGCTATCTCACAGGAAGTGCCTTAGCGCTCTAAGTCTAGCGCTCAGCGCTAAGCGCGCCACGTGCTCCTCACGTATGCGCTGAGCGAACATAAATTGTTTTTTAAATAAAGCCCCAGAGCCATAATGAGTGCTCAAAACTCAATAAAAGACAAAAAAGAGGTTGTCATAACCCAAACCAATGCTCAGCATTGTTAAATAAAAAGGGTTGAGCCCAAACAAATGTTCAACATTTTAACTGAGTGGGCCGAGCCTAAGTTGGCCACAAACCCCTAATTTAGATTAATTGAGCCCATATGCTCATAAATCTTTTTGACTAATCTTAGTCTCAAACTTGACTACAGATCTCCCAACCAACATTGGTTCAAGGGTACATCTCTTCATACCTTTGATATATGTCGATGTAATTCTTCAACGTCTTCAGAGAGGTGGCGGGTCCCGAACACCAGAGAAATAATAGACCGCAACGTCTTAAAACTAACAATGGACCGTAATGTCCTTAAACTAACTACGGACCACAACGTCTTTAAACTAAACTCTATGAACTATGAGGTCCTTAAACTCATGGACTATGATGTCCTTAAACTTATGGACCGTAAAGTTCCTAAACTAAACCCCTACAGATTATGATATCTTTAAACTATGGACTATGATGTCCTTAAACTCCACGGACTATGATGTCCTTAAACTTATGGACCGCAATGTCCCTAAACTAAAACAATAGAGCCCAAATGCTCTTTTGTTGGATCTAAATAATCCTGTTGAGTAGATCTTAATCTAAAATTAGACTAACGTATCCTCAACAAACATTTAAGTTGATCTTAGTCTCAAATGAGATTAACGATCCTTAAACCCAACCCAAACCCAAATCTAAGAAAATACGGATTTGGACTAATCCACGTCCTACGGGCGACAACATAAATTAGTCTCCGTATACAACCCACGGGAAACCAAAAATAAACCCACACACACGACATGAAGTGACATTCTGGAGCAGGAGAAAGTGGTTACCATGATGGGGTAACATAATTAACTGCAGGGGCTTGCGCCTGCAGGGAAGAGCGTCCCCACAATCAAAAACCCCTCACAATGAGGGGGAATCTGACGAAGTCTGCTACAACGGCCGCATCCATATAAATCTCCGATACACGGTGTCATAAATCAACTTGGCATTTTCGGAGAGGTGGACGGATAAAACCAAATAGCATCTGCCCCTAAATTCAGGCAGGACGTTTGTCTTCCCGGTTTTCGGCGGTAAACAGATTCTGGCACGTCCGGTGGGACCTTTTCCTCTTTCTACTCCACACTTCGTGTGTCGTGTTTCACAAACGAATCACGGTTTGCTATGGTTGCCCCTGGATTCGAGGTACTAAGATTTGGTATCTTGCTCCGTGCAGAAAACAGAAGATCAATGGCTTTCAACTGCACCAACTGCAACAACGGCAATAACTCCTACTCCGTCCTTGCTGGAAGAGTGACTTATGGGCCTCAAGCGGCCTCCGTTTTCACGATGCCAGTGGAACAGGTGACACAAGTTACCACTGGGCTGTTCTTTGGGACCATGCTCCCACCCATGAGCTTCAACGCCCCACTGCCGTTGCAAGAAGCTCTGAAGAAGTCGGTCTTTGATCGGCTTACGACTACCGCGGCCCCTCTCAACGGGTCGCCCAAATCCAACGCCTCAGTTTTTACCAGACTAGGCCAAAACTCCAATGGGCCTGTAAAGAAGCCCGCGATACCTGAGGGGGTTATCCTGAAATGGATAGCTATCCCTGCTCCAGTAAACGAAATCATCAGAGAGGCTTCTCCTGCGAAGGGATCAGTCTTCGCTAGACTGTCCGCTCCAACTCCCGCTTCAGGCGAAGTCACCAAGGCTGCTTCCCCTGCTCGAAAGTATGCCTTCAACAGGTTGGCCATCCCCACTCAACGGATGCCAGTTTTCAATAGGCTGCACCAACGGCAACCCTCCACCAGAGCAGGGGCATGATGAAGCCACCCCCATAGCTGAACCAATACCGTCTTCAAGGCATGCTCGACGTTGCCATTGGCACCGAGTGAGGAAAGCTGGGGGTAACTCCCCCTCTGGACTTACTCCACCAGCTCCAATGGTGGAAGTTGATGCTGATGTTCCAACTGAGAACAGCTTGATCTGCTTAGGAGGGTGCGCAAAAATTCTCCGACCGCCGTGCTAAAAAGACCTCCTCCGCCTATGGAGAACGTTACAAAGGTGAATCCAGAGCAGCCCCCTCAGCAGCTGTCTCTAAAATTCACAAGGTCTAGCGACAGGTCCAAGACTCGGTGATCAATCAAGACAACTCCCGCCGACCGAAGAAGATGAAAGTTCGGAAAGAGAAGGACCACCTTGTCGTACCACAGAAGGTGTCGTCTACTTGGGTGCCCACTGCAACGGCCCCCTCAACTTCGACCGCTCACGAAAGAAGAAGGCCGGAGAAAATCCCCGTGTCTGCGACGAATCTAAAGGGCACTGAACCTAAATGCCCCAAGTCTGGGAGCATGGTGGTGCACACTATTTATATGGCATCTGGGAAAGAGGATAGCCGTATCTCCATGGGCCATCGACCACTCACCCGATTAGTGACAAAGGCCCAGGAGCAACAACAGCAAAAGCTCCAGGAGATGCTAACACAGATGGCCGCACTCACTGGGCCAAAAGAAAGCCCAGAGACGTCGTCGGAGAAGCGTCAAAAACAAAAAACCGATGCTGAGTTCCTCCGCAGAATCCTCGAGAAGAAAGACAGAGAGGCCGCGGAACAAGCGGCCAACATAAAACGAATGGAGCTTTATTCCAAGATATGGTCGGGATGATGATACAGCCGGATCCTCCAGCTGAAGACTCTCCGATTATCCTTGAAGACGACAGAGGGGAGACATCAAACTCTCTTCCTGCTTGTTCAGCAGCCAAGGAAGAGACCATCTCCAAAGCCGCCCTTGACGACTATATAGCTCAACAGATACGAGCTCATCTGGCGAGTGAAGTGGCCGGCCAAATTCTTAAGACTGGATGACCCTATCCGGGTTGGTATGACCAAATAAAGTACCCGCCAGGGTAAACGATCCCTAAATTTCATGTATATAAGGGGACGGGGAATCCACACCAGCACGTTGCTCAATTCAGGGCTCTGTGAGGCAACACCGGAGGTGACGATAAGCTACTGCTTCGCCAATTTGTTGGCAGATTGTCGGAGACAGCATTCTAGTGGTATTCCGAGCTCCCGAATGACTCTGTCAAGATATTTGCAGAAATGGAGCTACTGTTTACACAAAAATTCGCAAGCGCTAGCGAGCGCACCCCGATCACGCACTAATTAACGCCAGGGTGAAGCCAGGCGAAACATGGGTTCAGTACGCGATACGGTGGCGGAACCTATGGTCGAAGTGCAAACAACGCATAGAAGAGGCTCCTGCAGTAGGCATGTTTGTGGGTACCCTCGATCCGCAGGCGACCATATCCCAGTTCATGATGTTTTTCAAGACGACTACTTTCCATGCCTTGATTGACAAGCTGGCCCAAATGGATCAGATGGGCCATAGACCGTCTTCCTCGAAAATGGAGCCTTGAAACGAAAAGGGGAAAGGGAAAGCGAATTTCGTCGCCAATGCTCAGCAGCAACCCAGTGGTCCAAAACCAGCTGATCGCCAAAGCGATAGACAACGATTTTTCAACGAGAAGCTAAAACGCCCTTACTCGTTTCCCCGGGATAAAACGAGAAGACTGTTCGAGCTGGTAGTGCGCAACAGGCTCATCAATCTACCAGATCCAAGACATCCGCTGCAGCCAGGCGACGCCAACAATCCTAATTATTGCCCCTACCACCGAGCAGTAAGCTATCCAATCGAAAATTGCTCCGTCTTCAAAGGCTGGATTGAGGACCAATACCAACAGGGAAAATTCACGCTGTCTGAGAATTGGAAGGTAAGCCCGCCCTAACTATACGTTCCTAAAAAGGTGGACACGCCGGGGGCATCGTGCTCTTTTATAGAAGAAGCTCTATGGGAAGTTGTTCTTTCAGCCAAAACGAAAAGAATGCTGAAAGATCTCCAAGCATGTTCGGCGATTAGGTGGAAGAGCCCGCTGGAGCCCAAGATTATTTAGGGGATACTATAGCCATGCCCAACGCTGAAAGTTGGTGAAGGTGGACAAAACATTCAGGCCAAGCCTCCAAAGTCTTTAAAGAAAAAGAAGAAGGCCAAGAAGCCCGTCCGACCCGAAGACAGCCATACAGGTCTGCAGAAATACATTGATGCACTGGATGAATATAACCAGAAGGCACAGACCCCAATTACGTTGGATGAATTCTTTAAGCATGTTCTTGAAAATGAAGCCGATGACGCTGATGAAGGAGACGATTCTTCAGAAGGGCTCGGGGATTATGTGGCAAGCTGCCACATGAACTCACTCATCAATAAATGGTAAAGAAGTTCCTGATGCATAGAAACTGGGGGCAGATCCAGAACCGGAATCAAAATCCCTGGAGCCATCGGACGAATTGATTGACAGACTGCTGAGCGAAGCCCTTTAGAAAAGCAAATCTGACTGAGAGCGTGAGACGACCATATATGAAAGGGCCAAGCATCGGCGTCATGTTAAAGAAGCTCCGGTATTGAGAAGCCATAGAGTACCCCAACCGGATGGAAGCACTTTTGCCGCCAGCAAAAGCAGGTATAAGACAAGAAAGCAGTTCGCTAAAGCCCTGTCGATGGGAATGAAGTTGCCACCTTTCAAAGAAGACACTTCAGAAAATACGTTCTCCGACGAACTAGATGCACATCCAAAGTACTGCTTATACCATCGGAGGATCACACACCCTATCGAGGAATGCATGGCCTTTAAAAATTGGTGGCAGGGATACGTTGCTCATCGACAGCATTTCAAGCGGATGAAGCGCCAAACTCGTCGGGAACAAAGAAGCGTGACCGATGAGCACAAAAGAACCGCCGGTAACTGTCACATGGTTGATTCCGGGGGATCGTAAGTTCTCACCTTCGGGAGTGATTCTGATGAAGAAATAGCCCTCGGCCCTTTCTCAAAGGAATCCATCTCCGAAACAGAAGAGATGAAGACCTGTGAGAACATTCAGCTGTGCAATCGCACGTTACCCGAAAATAATCTCGGACCCACAAACAAGGGATCGAACAAAAAAGATAAGGGGAAATAAAAAGTCCCTGAAGATATCGCCCCCAATGACCGAGTCGTCGAAGAGCTGGCAGCCAAGGACCCGCCCAAGAAAAACAAGGTGGATTACAACGTTCTGGCACACCTGAGGAAGATACCCTCACAGCTAAGCATTCTCGATGCCCTTCTACTATCTAAAGATGCAAGAGATTCTTTGATCAAGGCACTACAAGAGCCCGAGCAGTTCCAAGCTTTCCTTGCCGAAGAAAAGATGAAGGACGAGCTGGAAGAAGTGCACACGGCTGATATCACTTTCGGCGATGAAGATCTCCGCCTCGGAATGTGTGAGCACAACCGTCCCTTGTATGTCACCGGATACTGCCATGACATCAAGATAGGGAAGATCCTAGTTGACAACGGGTCCTCCGTCAACCTTCTCAATGTAAGAGTGTTGAAGGAGATTTGCATGAGCGTTCAGCACCTCGCTCGGGATAAAATCACCATCTCCGGGTTCGACTCCCAGTCATCACGGACGCTCGGGTCTGTGATACCGACGTTACGCTTTGGGCTGCTCGTCACTGACATCAAGTTTCACGTCATTGACGCCAAGACTTGCTACAATGCTTTGTTCGGCAGGCCTTGGTTGCACGAGTACAACATCATCCCTTCTACACAACATCAGTGTATGAAATATTTCAAGGATAGTCTCGAGTATACGGTGACGGGGGAACTGAACCCATTCTTCGTAAACGAAGTCCGCAAATATGAAGACACCAAGTACTTCTTACCAGACTTCGAAGACACGGAAAGATGCCATAAACCGGAGGACAAGCAAAAAGCTATCACCACTATTCCAGTCTTCGGGAGTGATACCGAGAAGGAAGAAGAAATAGTCTATTCGGGGCCACTCTAATACAACAAGTCTAGACCGTCTACCCCTATGTTGATCTTCGGCAGCGACTCTGAAGATGAGGTCAATACAGTATTTTCTGTTCGATCATCCATACAAGCCGTGCCAGGCGACGAACGGAGTTTGCAAATCGCTATGGTTCCGCGGCAGCACTACAAAGAGCTCGACGCACTTGATACCTATAGTGTGTAGGAACTACAGACGTTCTACGTCCCTCTCAGGCGAAAAGATGAAAAGGCGATCCTTTTCTATCGATCCGCGGAAACCAAAGTGGAGAAAGAAATCTGGCATGGTGCCGATTCTGCACTTGACAGGATCCAGCCCATCCGTCTGTCCAGATACTACACAGAAGAATTAAAAAGGTTGTTGAGGCGCCAAGGTGTACCCTTTAAGCAGACCGTGCGGCAGGCCCAATTCTACAACAGGATCTGGAACGTCCTCGGTACTCAGCGAAAATTGCCCAACGAAAAAATGGAAGCGATCGGGCTTGGATATATCCAGTCCAAGCCATGTCATAAAGGGCCTTGATGAAGAAGAGGATGCTCTTTTAAAAGACGCTAACGATGAACCAAAACGAGATCCCTCCGTAAAAATGCCAAGTCCATCATTTGAAGAACAGATGGACAAGCTAATAAGGAAGGCGGGTCAAAAGGTCCGGGATGACCATAACCGTGAAATGGCCATTTACGAGAAAGCCAAGACGCAGTGCTTCCTTCAGCAGGTTATGGAGAATGACAATGCCCTACGTCGCCAGCCCGTCATACAGAAAACCCGACGCGGAGGCAAAAACAAACTGAAGAACGGAAAAAACGTTCGACAACAGTAAAGCGGGTTTAGGAAGCCACGCGATCGAGAATTGGGCAGCCGGGATCCGTCTCTTATAAATAAGATGGGTCGAGCATATTCTTTTCCCCAAGACAAGACAAGGAAGATATTCAATCTTGTCATGAAATATCAAATAATTACGCTCCCGGAGTCTAAACACCCCGAACAAGCAGACGGGGTCTCTCACCCGGATTATTGCTCCCATCACCGAGCGATTGGACATCCTCTCGAAGACTGCTTCACATTCAAAAACTGGGTAGAAGACCAGTATCAGCAAGGCAGGTTCACTCTATCCGACAATTGGAAGGTGGTCCCACTGCAAAAACATATACCGAAAGCCACGTATATGGCAAGAGTAGAACCAGATCAACATCGGTCTTGGAAACGATCTCGTATCTGCCACGTGATAACGCTGTCAGAAGAAGGAGTGCCCGAGGACATGGATGACCTCTCCTGGTGCTTCGAAAATAAGGATGAAGATGAGTTGATCTCAGAATTTCCACCGGCGCCAAAAGAGCTGGAAGATGGGATACATACTACTGCAGATAACCTCAGAAAAATCGACTTGGGGACGGCAAACGACCCACGGCCGACGTTCGTCAGTGAGCTGTTGTCTGAAGAAAAGGTGGCTACGCTCAAGGACGTGCTCATGCAGTATAAAGATTGCTTCGCATGGAACTATTCTGAGATGCTGGGATTAGATCCAGAAATAGCTGTCCACAAATTGGCAATATCTCCGGATATCAAGCCAGTTAAACAAGTGCTGAGAAGAATGCGGCTTGAACTTGAAATGAGCATCAACGCCGAGGTCAAGAAGCTAATCGACTCCGGATTCATCCAAGAAGTTCAGTACCCCGACTGGATTGCCAACATTGTCCCAGTAATGAAGAAAAATGGGACGGTGCGCATCTGCGTGGACTTTCGGGACCTTAACAAAGCCTGTCCGAAAGATGATTTTCCCGTACCAGTTACCGAGTTGATGATAGACAATATGTCCACTCACAAAGTCTTCTCCTTCATGGACGGCTCGTCAGGGTACAATCAAATAAAGATGCATCCCGAGGACCAGAAGCATACCGCTTTCCGGACTCCTCTGAGCATATTCTGTTACAAAGTGATGCCTTTCGGTCTGATGAACGCCGGCGCCACCTATCAGAGGCCCATGATGAAGATCTTTGATGACCTTATACACGAAATCGTCGAATGCTATATCGAAGACCTCATGGTTAAAAGCAAATCGTACGAGAAACATTAGGAGCATCTGAAGATCGTGTTTCAATGCCTTCGGAAATACAACTTGAAGATGAACCCTCTCAAATGCGCGTTCGGAGTCTACTCAGGTAAATTCCTAGGATTCATCGTATGACACCGGGGCATCGAGATAGACCCGTCGAAAATCAAGGCGATCATGGAAATGCCTCCGCCAAGAACTCTCAAGCAATTGCGGTCTCTCCAAGGAAAGCTCGCATATATCCGACAGTTCATAGCCAATCTCTCCGGCAAGTGCCGCCCCTATAGTCATTTAATGAAGAAGGGGACCCCTTTTGTCTGGGATCGCAAATGCCAAAGTGCACTAGACGAAATCAAGCAATACTTGCAGAATCCGCCAGTACTGACCGCTCCGGTTAAGGGAAAGCCTCTCATTCTGTACACAACAGCCCTTGAAGGTTCTTTAGGCACGCTATGGGTACAGGAGAACGACCAAGTGAAAGAGAGAGCCCTTTACTATTTAAGTCGAGTTCTCCCGGGGACAGAAAACAACTACTCCCCCATCGAAAAACACTGCATGGCGTTAATCTTCGCAATAACGAAGCTTAGACATTATGCTTTGGCGCATGAGGTCCATCTCATATCAAAAGTGGATCCTCTCAAGTATTTGATGTCAAGAGCTATACTAACGGGACGACTCGCTAAGTGGGCCCTCCTCTTGATGGAGTTCTCGATAGTATACCGACCCCTCAAGGCAGTGAAAGGCCAGGCCATCGCCGACTTCCTCGCTGAGCATCCGATACCTGCCGACTCACCCCTAAATTGCGAGTTTCCAGACGAGCACGAGTTTGAAACGATCAACGGGAGGAGAAGAGAGAATGACACCCGATGGGAACTCTACTTCGATGGGGCATCTTCCATGAAGAAGCGAAAGCACAGCTCCCCCATAATCAAATCTGGGGTAGGCCTCATCTTTGTGACTCCACAAGGAGGGATAATGCGCTTTGCCTTTTCCCTAACAGAGCCAAGGACGAACAATGAAGACGAATATGAAGCTTTGATAGCAGGTCTTGAGATAGCTGTCGACATGGGAATCGAAAACCTCCTCATATACGGAGACTCCCAGTTGGTCGTTAGTCAAGTAAACGGCAATTATCAAACGTGTAAACCAGAGTTGGTAAAATACGGAGAGAGAGTGCAGCAATTGCTAACTCAGATCCCTTCCTACACCATGGAAAGCATACCGCGTGCGGAAAACAGCAAAGCGGATGCGTTAGCTAAACTCGTTAACGAGCTGGCTGACGAAAACCTCGATGACATGAGGATCGTTGTGCAAAGCCGTCGGGTTCTTGCGCCAGCAGAAATACCTCCAGAGTCGTTCGAAGAAAAGGGAGCGACCAAACAAATGGCCCTACAAATAAAAGATCAGGAAAAGGCTAAGGATTGGAGAGAAGTCTTTATAGACTACTTCAAATCCCGTCGAACACCTGAAGATGCGTCCTCAAGACATCAGCTCATTAAACGAGCTCTGTCTTTTGGCTTCGTCAATGACACGCTGTATAAGAGGTCGTTCGACTCTCTATGGCTGAGGTGCCTAGGACCGGAAGAAGCAAAGAAAGTCATCCAAGAAACTTACGACGGACTCTGCGGTTCTCATCAAGCCGGGCCAAAGATGAAGCTGAAGGTCAAAAGTATGGGCTACTATTAGCCCACGATGATTCAGGACTGTCTCGAATATGCGAAGCAATGCTATTCGTGCGAAATTCATGAAGACTTCATCCACCAGCATCCAAACCCGCTACACCCAACAGTAGCTAGCTGGCCATTCGAAATGTGGGGAACCGACATAATTGGGCCCATCGAGCCGGCGTCATCCAAAGGACATCGGTTCATATTGGCGACAACTGATTACTTCTCTAAATGGGCATAAGCCATACCGCTAAGAGATATGAAGATGGAGAATATACTCTATTTCTTCAAGACACACGTCATCTATCGGTTCGGCACTCCACGACGGATTATCTTCGATAACGGGCCAGCCTACAGAAGCCATAAAATCAGCCGCTTCGCACAGCAGCGTAATATAGACTGGAGATACTCTTCGGTCTACAGTCCTCGAGCTAACGGTCTGGATGAGGCTTTCAACAAAACGTTGACGAAGATCATAAAGAAGACGGTGTCCAAAATAAGAAGGACTGGCACGAGAGACTGCATGAAGCTCTCTGGGCGTATCGGACCGCATTCAAAACGGACACCAACATAACACCATATGCGTTGATATTCGGCACAGAAGCAGTACTCCCCTTGGAGATAGAGCTACCCTCCCTACGAGTGGCGGTTCATTACGAGCTGACAGACGAAGAGAATGCTCATCTTCGGCTTGAGGAGCTTGACGTTCTTGACAAAACCCGGCTCATAGCGCAGCAAAACTTGGAAACTTACAAAGCAAAGATGACGCGCTCATACGAGAGATTGACTAGGACGAGAACATTTCGCCAAAGCGAACTCGTGCTAATTGTCAAGAGACCTATGATCCCTAATCGTTCCAAACGAGGGAAATTCGAGCCGAACTATGAGGGCTCGTACATCATAGACAAAGTCTATCAAGGTAGGGCTTACTTGCTCATGGATATGCATGGCGAAAGACCCTTCCGGCCAATAAACGGCCGGTTCCTGAAAAAATACTACGCTTGACGAGTCACGAACTAGGTCAATGGTAGATGACGACGCCTATGTCCACTCGCTATCTTCCTGAGTCCAAACTCTATAAGTAGTATCTAGTGAAACTTCGTCTCCAAGGCTACGGACCGTAATGTCCTTAAACTAACAGCGGACCGAGATGTCCTAAAACTAACAACGGACCGAGATGTCCTAAAACTAACTACGGACTGTAACGTCCTTAACTACTACGAACCGAAGCATCTTTAGGCTGACACGGCAAAAAAAAGGTATGTCCATAAGCAAAATGGGCACGGATGAAAACCCGAAAGGGCTCTGTGAGTAAAAACAGCAGGGTTACCGGCAAGTTTGTGAAAACCCGAAATGGCGCAATCTCGTTAAAAGACACTTGCAAGGTCCTCTTGACCTTGTAAGGAGAAAATACCTGCGTGAGATCCTTACGACTCATAAGGGAGCAACACACTTAGGGATCCCTACGATTCCTAAGGAGAAGTTACACTTACGAGATCTTCACGACTCGTAAGGAGAATTCCCCTATGAGACCCTCACGGCTCATAGTATTCAAAAGGCTTAAGCTACAGGGATCTAAAAATGTTCTTAAGCCATCATAACAATCCCCAGTTTTCCCTACAAACGGTTCAATATTGACCCTTGTATACAATTCACGGGCATAAATAAACGTCGCCCTCACCAAGTTCCACCGATGGCGTGAAATCCCCTTATTTGGTGAACGACCCCTATAAGTCCTCTTGACTTATAAGGAGAAAACACTCTTGTAAGATCCTTACGACTTACAAGAGAGCACATCACTTAGAAGTCCCCACGACTTCTAAGGAGAACATACACCTATGAGATCCTCACGACTCGTAGGGAGAAACACCTTTATGCGACCCTTACGACTCATGAAGTCAAAAGCCTTAGTCGACAGGATCCTAACCCTATTTGCTAAGCCACCTTTGTTCGAATTGACAGAGGCAAATGATGATTCGCTCCTGGCAATGTCCTAGTGGTAGCGATGCTGATGCCTAAATCGGTATCAAATTCCAAGTCCTTTCACGGCAAATGATGATTCGCTCCTGGCAATATTCCAGTCGCAGCGATGCTGATGCTAAGATTGGCATCAGGTTCCAAGTTCCATACTTGCAACAAAATCAGCAAGTAAAAGAAATGCATATGAAATAGCCGAAATGATAGGGCAACTTGCAACAAAATCAACAAGTAAAATATATGTATACAAAAATAGCCGAAATAATTGGGCAACTCGCAATAAAAAGTAGCGAGTAAAAAGAAAAATAGCCAAAATGATTGGGCACCGTGAAAAATAGCCGAAATGATTGGGCAATCGCGACTTTCGCGATATAAAAAGCTGAAATGATAGAGCATCGCAGAAAGAAATAAAAAATGATGAAACTTTTGCCCTACAGGCGAGTCCACACTGCCTCATGTATACAATCCATGGGCATAAACGAAAAAGGGAACCACATTTCCCTACCAGACTCTACCAAAGGGAGAGTCAGGTCTCAGCGGCAATATCTGCATACCAGAAGACCAACACGGCGTTCCTTCTCACTCTAACCGGATGCGGACGTGACGTCAACAACCGACCTCAAGGTCGCAACGAAGCAGAGCCATGGTAAAGTCCCTAGTTCCAAATCTCGACGGCCACCTCTACAGCCTAGAGACCGACAATGGCGTTCCCCCTCATGCCAGCAGGGCACGGACGCAACATCACCAAGCGGAGCCACAACAAAGTCCCTAGTTCCAAGACTCTATGGTGCACAGACAAGCTAGAGTCAACCCCTGACCTCCCTGTCGTCAAGCAACGCTTCGACACGGATACATGTCAACCCTGACCTCCCTGCCGTCAAGCAACGCTTCGACTCGGATACATGTCAACCTCTGATCTCCCAGTCGTCAAGCAATGCTTCGACACGGATACATGTCAACCTCTGACCTCCCTGTCGTCAAGCAACGCTTCGACTCGGATACATGTCAAACCCTGGCCTCCCTGTCGTCAAGCAATGCTTCGACTCGGATACATGTCAACCCCTGACCTCCCTATCGTCAAGCAACACTTTGACATGGATACATGTCAACCCTGACCTCCCTGTCGTCAAGCAACGCTTCAACACGGATACATGTCAACCCCTGACCTCCCTGTCGTCAAGAAACACTTCGACTCGGATACATGTCAACCCCTGACCTCCCTGTCATTAAGCAACGCTTCGACGCGGATACATGTCAACCCCTGACCTCCCTGTCGTCAAGCAACGCTTCGACACGGATAAATGTCAACCCTGACCTCCCTGTCGTCAAGCAACGCTTCGACACGGATACATGTCAACCTCTGAGCTCCCTGTCGTCAAGCAACGCTTCGACTCGGATACATGTCAACCCCTGACCTCCCTGTCGTCAAGCAACGCTTCGAAACGGATACATGTCAACCCTGACCTCCCCGTCGCCAAGCAATGCTTCGACACGGATACATGTCAACCCCTGACCTCCTTGTCGTAAAGCAGCGCTTCGACTCGGATACATGTCGAACCCTGACCTCCCTGTTATCAAGCAACACTTCGACACGGATACATGTCAACCTCTGACCTCCCTATCGTCAAGCAACGCTTCGACACGGATACATGTCAACCCTGACCTCACTGTCATCAAGCAACGCTTCGACTCAGATACATGTCAACTCCTGACCTCCTTGTCGTAAAGCAACGCTTCGACTCGGATACATGTCAAACCCCGATCTCCCTGTTGTAAAGCAATGCTTCGACTCGGAGATAAGTCAACTCACCAATCACTTACGAGTCCTCTCGACTTGTAAGGGAGAAAATTCTCTTGTGAGATCCTTACGACTCTCAAGAGAAAGCGCATTTAGGAATTCTCACGATTCCTAAGGAGAAAATACACCTACGAGATCCTCTCGACTCGTAGGGAGAAAAATCTTTACGAGACCCTCACGGCTCATAAAGTTGGAAAGTCTTAGGTGGCAGATCCTAATCCTGTCTCCTAAGCCATCGCTACCCTACAAAGAGTTCAAGACGAACTATTACTTATTATCTACAGGCCACACTTGCCAAAATTACATGCCATCGAAATTGAGGTGCTGCTCAAGAGTACGTAAACTGCTTTGCGCCAAGTCAAAACAAAAAGGCATAACCCACGGACGTCAATCATATATTATGCAAGGCAGTAAAGAGAACATTTGATTCATATCCAGTTAAGCGTTCGAAGCGTACCCGCTCATGTATGTGCGAAAAGGTTTAATGCATAAAATAAACGCACAGAAAGGAAAATTCGTTATTCATACTTCAGAAAATCTCTTACATCGATGAAAACAGTAAACAAAAGCATCATTAAAATGTTTACAATGGCAAAACATTGAATCTGGCACACGGATTAAGAAATTCGAAAGTGAGGCCGTCTAAAATGTTTCTGGCCTCTCTGACCATTCTTGTGTGCATCCTCTCACGATCGCAAGCGTTAGGATCTTCGCTGATATCCTCCGCCCTCTAATAAGCAGCGATTATCGTCGTCTATTGGAAAGTTTGATGCAAAATATCAATGAGATTATCTCGCCGCTTCTTCGAGATCAGGCCCGTCAGATACACTGAGTGCACCTTATCTTCAGCGTCATCCAGTGCATTAAGTGGCATGGCTTCATAAAATCCAGGAAGTGCTCCCTAAATTGCTCTCACTATAATCTTCAAGAGAGCAGAGGGACGAGGAAGTAGTCGACCGTTGTGTTCATTAAAACGATTCATAATTGCAGCGCATTGGACATTTGTGAACTCCTGGTTTTGACAACGGCCTTGTGCACGAATGACCTCATAAGAAATGATTTCGTCAAGACAGTACAGATGAGCGACCATAGCGCCTGAAAATGAAAATCAGTGAGAATTTAGTGGACAGACTGAGCAAGACACGGGGATTTAAACAACTCTTGATATCCGCATGAAGAAAACAAGTGCCGATTAAGATACCCAACAAATTCAAATTTGTGCAATTAAGGAGGGAATCCTAAAAGGATTTTCATTTAATGAGAGACTCCTCGGGCCAAGAAATTAGACTCCTCGAGAGCAACGCTTTGCAGATAGGAGTGACATCTGTCAACTCTAATTATGAGGGAATAAAAATTCCCAAAAAAAAAGCTATGCTCTGTGAAGATGATGGAGCAATCCATCAAAAACCCTAAAAAGCAAAGATTTTATTAAGTTAAAAACTCCAAGATCTTCAAGATCTATGAACAAACTCTAAAGGGTTCGTCATGGAAGATGAACAGATCTATGATCTGAGAAGAGAAAGGCTTTGTTAATGGGTAAAACCCTAAAATATTTTTTAAGATCTGTAATCTGAGAAGAGTAAAGCTCTGTTAATAAGTTCAATTCTTACCAAATTTGAACAGAGTTTCGACTCTGAGAAATTTCTTAAAGGCAGAGAGCTTGGCTCTGAAAGAGAATAAAATTCTCAGAAAAAAGAAAGCAAGAGAATGAACAGAGGTCATCTCAAAAGGGGCCAAAGGCCCTATTTATAGGCACTGGAAGTCGATCCAACTTCCAAGTCGATCTAACGGCAGAGAGGCCGCCACCGCTGCACTCACGTGTAAGCCACGTGAGCGCAACGGTGGGGGGCATTTGTTTCCCCCAATCAGAGCAAAGCTCTGTTCAAATTTTGAAATTTGAAATGAAGCAGCACTTCATAAAAGCGTTGGCGCCAAGAGCGCCAGCGCTAAGAGTCAAAGACACTGAAGCAGCGCTCACGTGCAAAGCACGAGAGCGCTAGCGCCAAGAGCGCCTTATTCTCGCCAAAATCTTCGGCCAAGAGCTACTTGTGCCTGTTTATACCTGTTTAAGTTACATTTACAGAAATGTGTGAAACTAGGCTCATTCATATACGCACATGTACACATCAAAGGAAAAACAGGAATTAAAAAGGAAGCACTTGGTGGTCGACGACAAAAAGAAAGCATTTTATTGAACATTTTATTCTACAGGAAATAGATCACCAAACATGGGATCGAAAGTACAGGGTTTTACAAAACTATGGATAAAATTATCTAATTCACTCTCTGCCTTCTCCACCATGTCAAAGCGGCGATCTTGACGAGGAGTAGCTACCCATCGGTTAGTACCGCACCCACCAGCGAAGGCAGACATGACGACCCGCTGAGCCTGTATCTGACTTAACAGCCGAATAGAGCGACCCTCAGAGCTTTGGTGATCAAAAGTGTCTCGTGGAAGCACTCGATCTTGCCTTCCGCGGCGTCGAGCATTGCCAGAGTCATCTCCACCGGAGGAGGGGGAATATCATCGATCACGGACAAGAAGACCATCCGGAGCCAAATGGAGCCGATGGGGAGAGGAGATCCTATACGAGTCAAGAGCTCATGCAGCGCTGTGTCGCATTGGTCATCCATAAGAGTAGGGATCACCAAGCGCGGAGCAAAACGAGGAATAATTTCCTCAATAGGCACCTCCCATGGCTGTCGGCAAGCATGTAGGCGATTGCAAGCCATAACTCTTCTCTGTGAAAATGATTCTCTAAAAAGTAGGAGAGAAGAGAAGTACTGTTTCAGATTATAAATGGAGACATTTAAGTCTAAGAACAGAAAATGCTGTGCATGATGGAACTATTTCCATGATCTGGGAAAGAGAAGTTTGACTCAGGAAAAGAGGAGAAAGAAGGTGAAAAGACACCTTCAGTAATGAGGCAGCACCTCATAAGAGTGCTAACGCCAAGAGCGCCAACGCTAAGAGTCAAAGACTCTGAGGCAGCGCTTCATAAAAGTGGTATCGCCAAGAGCGCCAGCGCTGAGAGTCAAAGACTCTAAGATAGCGCTCACGTGCAAAGCACGAGAGCGCTAGCGCTAAGTGCGCCAACGCTAAGAGTCAAAAAATCTGAGGCAGCGCTCACGTGCAAGGCACGAGAGCGCTGGCGCCAAGTGCACCAGCGCTAAGAGTCAAAGACTCTGAAGCAGCGCTCACGTGCAAAGCACGAGAGCGCTAAGCGCTAGAACTAAATGTTCTCCACCGTTGGATCAAAAATCCAATGAAGATGATAAATCATCAAATTACCAGAATAAAATTCTGTTAAGGAAATACTCCTCGGAATCTTTCCAAATAGGAAAGATTGTGCTCTGTAAATCAGAGCACTGTTGGATCAAAAATCCAATGGTGATTAAAAATCACCGAGATACAGAGTAATCTCTGTATAGGAAAATAATTTCTCAATCTTGTTAATAACAAGAAGGATGTCTTCTGTAAAACAGAAGCCCTTGGATCAAAGATCCAATGGTGGGGAAATATCCCCAAATCAATCAGAAAAAGATCGCCTTAACTAATCAGCTTCCACTATACAAAGGTCCCAAGACTTCAAGTCTCATATGGAGGAACCCACCACAAACTTTGAGAAATTTCAAAGAGAAGAGCAAGCTCTCAGAAGAAGAATTTCTTCAAGATAAATAAAATAGAGAGATCAAAGCATCTCGTCAAAAAGAAGAAGTACTTAGTTCTTTTTTTTCTCTAGATCATAGATCTATAAGACAGAGGTCTTTCACAAAAGAGATCATAGTATCTCATCATAAAAAGAGGGGGAAGAACTTAATTCTCTTCAGATCACAGATCCATAAAGATAAAGTCTTTCACAAAAACACAAGAGATTGTAATATCTCCTATTAAAATAAGAACCTTGTTCTTAAAGCCACAAGACAAAGTCTCTTATAAACAAGAATTTAATTCTCAGAACTCAGAATTGATCAAAACTGCCTAAAAAGAGCCTTAGCGCTCCAATTAAAAAGAAGCGTCTTAGCACTCCTAGACTGGCGCACAGCGCCGTAGCGCTCTTAGCGCTCCAATTTAAAGAAACGCCTTAGCTCTCCAACTCTGGCGCTTAGCGCCCAGCGCTCCAAGCGCTAATTTAAAAGAAGCGCTCAGCGCTCCAAGGTTGGCGCTCAGCGCCAAGCGCACCACGTGCTCCTCACGTGGGCGCTATTTTATAAAGAGCACTCTGCACTCATTGACTGGCGCTCAGCGCCAAGCGCGCCATGTGCTTCTCACGTGTGCGCTATCTCACAGGAAGCGCCTTAGCGCTCTAAGTCTGGCGCTCAGTGCCAAGCGCGCCACGTGCTCCTCACGTGTGCGCTGAGAGAACATAAATTGTTCTTTAAATAAAACCCTAGAGCCATAATGAGTGCTCAACACTCAATAAAAGACAAAAAAAGAGATTGTCAGAACCCAAACCAATGCTCAGCATTGTTAAATAAAAAGGGTTGAGCCCAAACAAATATTCAACATTTTAACTGAGTGGGCCGAGCCAAAGTTGGCCACAAACCCCTAATTCAGATTAATTGAGCCCATATGCTCATAAATCTTTTTGACTAATCTTAGTCCCAAACTTGACTATAGATCTCCCAACCAACATTGGTTCAAGGGTACATCTTTTCATACTTCTGATATATGTTGTTGTAATTCTTTAACGTCTTCAGAGAGGTGGCAGGTCCCGACAACCAGAGAAACAATGGACCGCAACGTCCTAAAACTAATAATGGACCGTAATGTCCTTAAACTAACTACGGACCGCAACGTCCTTAAACTAAACTCTATGGACTATGAGGTCCTTAAACTCATGGACTATGATGTCCTTAAACTTATGGACCGCAACGTCCCTAAACTAAACCCCCACAGACTATGACGTCTTTAAACTATGGACTATGATGTCCTTAAACTCCATGGACTATGATGTCCTTAAACTTATGGACCGCAATGTCCCTAAACTAAAACAATAGAGCCCAAATGCTCTTTTGTTGGATCTAAATGATCATGTTGAGTAGATCTTAGTCTAAAATTAGATTAACGTATCCTCAACAAACGTTTAAGTTGATTTTAGTCTCAAATGAGATTAACGATCCTTAAACCCAACCCAAATCCAAATCTAAGAAAATACGGATTTGGACTAATCCACGCCCTACGGGCGACAACATAATTTAGTCTCCATATACAATCCACGGGCAACCAAAAATAAAACACACACACGACACGAAGTGACCTTCTGGAGCAGGAGTAAGTGGTTACCGTGATACGGTAACGTAATTAACTGCAGGGGCTTGCGCCTGCAGGGAAGAGCGTCCCCACAATCAAAAACCCCTCACAATGAGGGGGAATCTGACGAAGTCTGCTACAACGGCCGCATCTGTCTAAACCTCCGATATACGGTGTCATAAACCAACTTGGTATCTTTGGAGAGGTGGACGGATAAAACCAAATAGTATCTGCCCCCAAATTCAGGCAAGACGTTTGTCTTCCCGGTTTTCAGCGGTAAACAGTAGTATAGAAATGTCATTTCCTATCAAGAGAATATCGTCCACGTACAAGACTAGGAATAAGAAAGTTCTTCCTACAATCCTTTTATAGATACAAGGTTCATCCTCGTTTTTGATGAAGTCAAATTCCTTGTCCATCTCATCAAAACAAATGTTCCGGCTCTGCAATACCTGCTTTAATTCATAAATGGCTTTAAGTAACTTGCATACCTTTCCGCTGCTCCCATCGTCTATGAATCCTTCCGGCTAATCAATATAAACACACTCTTCCAAACCACCGTTCAGAAAAGTCTTTTTTATGTCCATCTGCCAGATTTCATTGTCATAGAAGGCAGCAATGGCAAGTAGTATCCGAATGGATTTCAGCATAGCCACTGGAGAAAGTCATAATCCACACTGGGTCTTTGAAGAAAACCTTTTGCAGCAAGTCTAGCCTTATAAGTTTTCACCTGTTCATCCACACCAATCTTCTTTTTAAAGATCCATTTGCATCCAACGGGTTTTACCCCAGGAGGAGCAATATCCAAGGTTCAAACTTTATTGGTGTACATGGACTCCATTTCAGATCGCATAGCATCCAACCATTTATCAGAGTCTCTACTGGTAATGGCCTGCTTGTAACAGTAGGATCATCATCTTCCAAGATGCAATCCTCTCGATCCCTGTCCATGAGAAAACCATAGTATCTCTCGGGCGGATGAGAAAGCATACTAGATCTGCAGAGTGGTTGAGATTCGTCGGGTACTATTGAATTCTCTAGTTCCACCAATTCCTCAGTTTCAGTTTGTGGTTCCGATATTTCATCCAGTTCTATTGTGCTCCACTAATTTCTTTTGCAAGAAACTGTCATTCTAAAAATTTAGCGTGCTGAGCAATAAACACCTTCTGTTCCTCGATATGGTAGAACAGATATCCATAGCTATTCTTAAGATATCCCACAAACTTATAGAGAACTGAACGTGGTTTAAGTTTGTCTGGGTTATGTCTTTTAACATAAGCCGGACAATCCAATATCTTAAATCTTTTAAGATATGGTTTCTTACTATTCCAAATTTCAAATGGTGTTTTTGGCAAATATTTAGATGGAACATCATTCAGTAGGTATGCTACTGTCTAAAACGCATATCCCCAAAGAGATAGAGGTAACTCGGCATTACTCATCATTGATCGAACCATATCTAAAATGGTACGGTTCCTTCGCTCCGATATACCGTTGTGCTGTGATGTATAAGGAGGAGTAAGCCGAGAGAGAATTCCATTCTCTTTTAAGCAGTCGAGAAATTCCGTGCTTAAATACTCCCATCCTTTATCAGATCGGAGAATCTTGATACTTTTACCAGTCTGGTAATCTACTTCGTGTCTGTATTCTTTGAATTTCTCAAAAGTTTCATATTTGTGTTTCAAAAGATACACATATCCGAACCTAGAGAGATCGTCAGTGAATGTAATGAAGTAGGAAAACTCACCCCTTGTATGTATAGATATTGGACCGCATACATCACTGTGTATGAGTCCCAAGAGCTCTTTTGCTCTTTCTTCGTGTCCCGTAAATGGAGTTTTGGTCATCTTTCTTTTGAGGCAAGACTGGCAAGTTTCATAAGATGAAAATTCGAACGAATTTAGAAATCCATCCTTATGCAACTTGGCTAGTCTTTTATCATTGATATGACCAAATCTACAATGTCACAAGTATACTTAGTTTATATCCGAACTCTTACTCTTGCGTGTGTTTTGTATATTGAAAACTATGTTTCGATTTAGAACGTAGATACCATTACACAGTGCACCTTCTGCAACCAATACCTGATTAAGGTAAATGTTCATGATATTTCTATCTAGAACAAAATTATATCCTTCTTTATTAAGTAAAGAAACTGATATGTTGTTACAAAGTATGGAAGGTACATAGTAGCTGTTATTCAAAATCATAGTATTGCCACTTAGCAATTGTTCCCGCCAAAATTTTGGCTCACAACCTGCGCCCTTATAAAAAAAAATAATAATAATAATAAATAATAATAAATAATAAAAATAATAGTAAAATAAAAAATGAAGGGAAAAACTCTACATGCAAAGAATGCAACAAATGACTCAAAGCCAAGAGTTAAAATATTGTGAAGTAACGCTTCAGATGCAGCGCCAAGTGCGCTGCGCCCTAAACAGCGCGCCACGTGCAAAGCACGTGTGCGCTAGCGCAGGCTGCGCTGCGCTCTGGACAGCGCACCACATGTCAAACGTAGGTGCGCTAGCGCAAAATGCGCTGCGCTCTGAGCAGCACACCATGTGCAAAGCACGGGTGCACCAGCGCTGGAATTATAAAATTCCCCACCCTTAGATCAAAAGATCTAATAAATAATTATAAATCATTAATTAACCAGAATTAAAATTTTGTTGTGGAAAGATTTCTCAATCTTGTTAAAAACAAGAAGATTGCCTTTTGTAAAACAGAAGCCTTAGGATCAAAGATCCAACGGTGGGAAATATCCCCAAATCAATCAAAGAAATATCTCTTTAAATGATTCAACAAATCAATTTGCCCTATATAAAGTTCCCAAGACTTCAAGTCTGATATAGAGAAACCCCCCTACAAATTTTGAGAAAACTCAAAAGAAAGAGAGCAAGCTCTTGAAAGAAGATCATTTTCTTCAAGGTAAAAAGAATGATTCTTGCATAAAGAGATGAAATCATCTCATTAAAATAGAAGAATTATCTTCTTAAAAGATCATAGATCTATAAAGACCAAGGTCTTTCATAAAAGAGATCAAAAGATCTCATCACATAACAAAGAAGTATTTACTTCATTCACAGATCATTGATCTATAAAGGCAAAGCCTTTCAAAATTAAGAACTGTTGTTCTTGAAACTTGAGGCAAAACCTCCTTTAAAAAAAACATAAGTTTGTTCACAGATAATAAATTTGATCAAATGCACTTTGCGCTATTGAAAAGTGCTTTGCACTCTTGAATTATGCTTCTGTGCTCGTTTGACCGGCGCTCAGCGCCAAAATGTGCCACGTGTCAACCACGTATGCAACTTGCACTTTGCGCTTCTGAAACAGCGCACTGCGCTCATGGGCCGATGCTCAGCGCCAAGCGCGCAACGTGTCACTCACTTGTGCGCTACTAAAATAGCACAACGCGCTCAGAAATTAGCGCCTAGCGCTCAGAAATTAGCGCCCAGCGCTCATAAACTGGCGCAATGCGCCCATCATCTGGAGCTTAGCGCCAAGCGCGACACGTGTCCTTTTCGCGTGCGCTACTTGGTAGAAGCGCAATACGCTCTTTAATTGGCGCAAAGCGCCTGACGCGCCACATGGCACGCTGTCAGAACATACATTGTTCTGATGAATGCTATGCATTCAATACAAGACAAAAAAAATGTCAGGATCTAATGCTCAGCATTATTAAAAGGGCCAAGCCCAAATAAAGGCTCGACATCTCAGAACAATAAAATGTTAAACATTTAAATCTTATTGGACTTAGCCCAATATTTGCCATAAGTCCTCAACTTATATTGAATTGAGTTCATCTGCTCATGAATATTTAACAGATCTCAGTCCCAAACTGGACTACAGATCCTTCAACCAACTCATACCGGTTCGAGGGTACATCTTTTTACTCCTCTGATATTTGTCGTTGTAATCCTTCAACGTCTTCAGAGAGGTGACGGGTCTCGACAACCATACATCTTATAGACTACGATGTCTTTAAACTACAGATTGTGGGGTCCTTAAACTCATAGACTACGATGTCCTTAAACTTCATAGACTATGATATCTTTAAATTACGGACTGTGGGGTCCTTAAACTCATGGACTACGATGTCCCTAACCTCAGACTGTGGGGTCCCTTTAAACCCACGGACTATGATGTCCTTAACCCGAACCGAGATATACTTAAACTAACGACGGACCGTAATGTTCTTAAACTAATCGACCGCAATGTCCCTAAACTAAACAATAGAGTCCAAATACTCTTTTGTTGGATCTAAACGATCTCGTTAAGTTGATCTTAGTCTAAAAAAAATAGACTAACGTATCCTTAACATATGTTTAAGTTGATCTTAGTCCCAAATGAGACTAACGTATCCTTAAACCCACCCCCCAAACCCAAATCTAAGAAGATACGGATTCGGACTAAGCCACGCCCTACGGGCGATAACATAAATTAGTCTCCGTATACAATCCACGGGCAACCACAAACAAAACAAACACCCACGACACGAAGTGACCATCTGGAGAAGGAAAAAGTTGTTACCGCGATGCGGTAGCGTAATTAACTGCAGGGGCTTGCGCCTGCAGGGAAGAGTGTCCCCACAATCAAAAACCCCTCAAAAGAGGGGGAATCTGATGAAGTCTGCTACATCGGCCGCATCCATTTAAACCTTCGATATACGGTGTCATAAATCAACTTGGCATCTTCGGAGAGGTGGAAGGATAGTACCAATTAGCATCTGCCCCGAATTTCAGGCGAGATGGACCTCCGCGGTCGCGTCTCCGTATTCGGCGGGGAACAGATTCTGGCACGCCCGGTGGGACCTTTTCCTTTTTGCACTCCACACTTCGTGTGTCGTGTTGGCGAACGAATCGCGGTTTGATATGGTTGCCCTTAGGTTCAAGGCACTAAGATTTGGTTTCTTGCTTGGCGCAGAAAACGAAACATCAACGGCGTCTACTTGCGTGAAGTGTTCCAACTGCAATTGCAACTCACGCTCCGCCTCATCTGGAAGCATAGCTTATGGGCCCCAAGCGGCCTCCCTGTTCACAATGCCGGTGGACCAGGTGACTCAGGCCACCACTGGATTGTTTTTCGGGACCATGCTCTCACTGATGAGCTTCAGCGCTCCTATACCAACACAAGAAGCTCCCAAGAAGTCGGTCTTTGATCGGCTTGCAACTACAACGGCCCCCCTCAATGGGTCGTCCAGCTCTAGCGCCTCAGTCTTCGCTAGATTGGGCCAAAGTTCATGCGGGCCCATGATGAAGCCTGCAGTTCCAGAAAAGGTTATTCCAAAGAGGATATTCATCCCTGCTCCCGAAGTCGTCAAGGCGGCTTCTCCTACCAAAGGGTTGTCTTTACAAGACTGACTGTGCCGGCTCACACTCCGGCTCCCGTCCCTGCTCCAAAGTCTGTCTTTGACAGATTAGATACTGCTACTCAACGGATATCAGTCTTCAAGAGGCTGACGCCGGCAACAGCCCTTCTCTAAAACAGGGGGCACGACGAAGCCATCCTCATTGCTGAATCAATCCCAGCAGCTCGGTACGCTCGACGTCACCACTGGCGCCGAGTAAGGAAAGCTGGGAGTAACTCCCCCTCTGGACTAACTCCACCAGCCCCAACGGTGGAAGTCAATGCTGCTGTTCCAACCGGGAATAGCTTTGAACTGCTGAACAAGGTGCGCAGGAACTCTCCTACCGCCGTACTGAAAAGATCTTCTCCACCCATGGAAAATGTTACAGAAACAAAGCCGGAGTAGCCCCCTCAGCGGCTGTCCTCCAAAGTGTACAAAGTCTGGCGACGGGTCCAGGAGTTGGTGATTGATCAAGATTACCCTCGCCGACAGAAAAAAGTGAAGGTTCAGCAGGAAGAGAACCGTCCTATCAAGCCACAAAGGACGACAACCACATGGGTGCCCGCTGCAACGGCCCCCTCAACGTCAACCGCTCAAAAGAGAAGGAGGCCAGAGAAAGCCCCTGTGACTACGGCAGACCACAAAGACGCTGAGCCCAAACGCCCCAAGTCTGGGGGCATAATCGTGCATACTGTTTATATGGCTTCCGGAAAAGAGGAAATCCGCGCTTCTACAGGTCACCGACGGCTCACCCGATCCGTGACAAAAGCCCAGGAGCAGCAACAGAAGCTTCAGGAAATGCTGACGCAAATGGCCGCACTCACCGGGCCAAAAGAAAGCCCGGAGGCGTCATCAGAGCAGCGTCATGAACAAGAAACCGATGCTGACTTCCTCCGCAGAATCCTCGAAAAGAAGGACAGAGAAGCAGCAGAACAAGCTGCCAGCATAAAACGAATGGCGCTTCTCTTCCAAGACATGGTCGGGATGATGTTAAAGCCGGAACCTCCAGCTGAAGACCCTCCAATCATTATTGAAGACGACAAAGGAGAAACATCGAACCCTCCTCCGGCTCTTTCAGTAGCCAAAGAGGAAACTATTTCCAAGGCCGCTCTGGATGACTATATTGCTTAGCAAATACAAGCTCACCAGGCGAATGAAATGGCCGGCCAAGTTGTTAAAACTAGGCGACCGTATCCAGGCTGGTATGACCAAATAAAGTACCCGCCGGGATACACGATCCCTAAATTTCATGTATACAAAGGGACGGGCAATCCCCACCAGCATGTCGCCCAGTTCAGGGCTCTTTACGGCAACACCGGGGGTGATGATAAACTTTTGCTCCGTCAGTTTGTTGGCAGCCTGTCGGAAACAGCATTCAAGTGGTATTCTGAACTTTCAAACGACTCTGTCAAGACTTTCGCAGAAATGGAGCTATTATTCACCCAGCGATTCGCGAGTGCTAGTGAACGCACCCCGATAACGGCATTGATCAATGCCATGGTGAAGCCTGGAGAAACATGGGTCCAATATGCAATACGATGGCAAAATTTGTGGTCGAAATGCGAGCAGCGCATCGAAGAAGCGCCTGCGGTAGGCATGTTCGTGGGTACTCTTGACCCTCAAGCAACTATTTCCTAATTCATGATGTTCTTCAAGACGACCACGTTCCAGGCCTTGATTGACAAGTTGGCCCAAATGGACCAGATGGGTCATAGACCATCTCCTTCAAAAAACGGATCCTCGGAATGAAAAGAGGAAAGGAAAAACAACTTTCGTTGCCACTACTCAACAACAGCCGAGCAACTTAAAGCCGGTTGTTCGCCAAAACAACGTGCGTCCACGTCTATCCCTTGAGGAAAGACTGGGACGTCCTTACTCGTTTCCCCAAGATAAAACGAGGAGACTGTTCGGGCTAGCAGTGCGCAACAGGCTCATAAAATTGCCAGATCCAAAACGTCCATTGCAGCCAGGTGATGTCAACAATCCTAATTACTGCCCTTACCACCAAGCAGTAAGCCATCCAATCGAAGATTGCTTCGTCTTCAAAAACTGGATTGAAGACCAATACCAATAAGGCAAGTTCGCATTATCCGAAAACTAGAAGGTGAAACCGCCACAACCTCATGCCACTAAAAAGGTAGACATGTCGGGGGCATTGTGCTCAGTCATAGAGAAAGCCCCTTGGACCGAAAAGTCCGTAAAATAGAAACTCGCCTCAAATATGGCAACGACGGACCGAAACGTTCTTAAAATAACTATGGACCACTATGTCCTAAAACTAGCTGTTGACCGAAACGTCGTTAAACTACTACCAACCCGCGACATCCTCAGGCTGACGTGGTTAAAAAAACGGTATGTCCACAAGCAAAAAGGGCACGGATGAAAACCCGAGAGGGCTCCGTGAGTAAAAATAGCAGGGCTACCGGCGAGTTTTGTGAAAACCCGTAAGGGCGCAACCTCGTTAAAAGACACTTGCAAGGTCCTCTCGACCTTGTGAGGAGAAACCACCTGCGTAAGATTCTTACGACTTATGAGAAGCCATACACTTAGGAGTCCTCATGACTCCTAAGGAGAAAACGCACCTACGAGATCCTCGCGACTCGCAGGGAGAAATACCTTTATGAGACCCTTACGGCTCATGAAGTCAAAAGCCTTAGTCGACAGGATCTTAACCATGTTTGCTAAGCCACCTTTGTTCGACATCGACAGAGGCAAATGATGATTCGCTCCTGGCAATATTCCAGTTGTAGCGGTGCTGATGCCGAAACCGGTATCTAACTCCAAGCTTGCAGCCAAGAAGCTAGCCACAAATGCATACGAAATAGCCGAAATGATGGGGCAACTTGCAACAAAACCAGCAAGTAAAAATATATGCATGCAAAATAGCCGAAATGATTAGGCAACTCGCAATAAAAAGCAGCAAGTAAAAATAGAATAAATAGCCGAAATGATTGGGCAACTCGCAATAAAAAGCGGCGAGTAAAAATTAAATAAATAGCCGAAATGATTGGGCAACTCGCAATAAAAAGCGGCGAGTAAAAATAAAATAAATAGCCGAAATGATTGGGCCCCGCGAAAAATAGCCGAAATGATTGGGCAATCACGATTTTCGCGATATAAAAAGCTGAAATGATAGAGCATCACGGAAAGAATAAAAGAAAATGATGAAATGAATTGAAACTTTTTGCCCTGCAGGTGACGCCACATTGACCCCTGTATACAATCCATGGGCACAAACAAGAAGGGAACCCTATCGTCCCACCAGGCTCCATCAAAAAAAGCGAAGCCAAATCTCGACGGTTCATAGACAACTTAAAGACAACCTCGACATTTGTCGCAATATTGCAGACACAATGCCAACAAAAGAAGCAAAGAGAGATCCCTAGCTTCAAGGTCTCGACGTCAACATCGACAACTTAGAGATCACCAACGGCGTTTATCCTTACTCCAACCTGATGCGGACGTGACGTCAACAACCGACCTCAGGGTCGCAACGAAACGGAGCTATGGCAAAGTCCCTAGTACCAAATCTCAATGGCCACATCTACAGCCCGGAAACCAATAACGGTGTGCCTCCTCATTCCAGCAGGACACAGATGTTACACCATCAATCGGAACCACGGCAAAATCCCCAGTTCTAAGACTCTACGGTTCATAGATAACCCAGCGTCATCAAATGACCCCGTCTCGGATACACGTCAGCAAATGACCCCGCCGCGGAAACACATCATCAAATGACCCCGTCTCAGAAATACGTTATCCAATGACTCTGTCTCGAAAACAAGTCAACCAACCCCAGGGAAATCAGTATCCTTGGCAACCTCCTCGATTCAAGGAAATCAGCGTCCTTGACGAGAGCATCTCGATTCGCGTCGACCCGCAGAGAAATCAGTGTCTTTGCAGGAATACCTCGATTCGTCTCAACTCCAAGGAAATCAGCGTCCTTGGCAAAAAACCTCGATTCAGGGAAATCAGCGTCCTTGACGAGAGCATCTCGATTCGCGCCGACCCGCAGAGAAATCAGTGTCTCTGCATGAAGATGTAACGTCAACAAAAGACCTCATGGTCGAAACAAAGCGGAGTGACGGCAAAATCCTAGCTTCACCGCAGCATTCGTCTCGTTACACAAGATGCAAAGTCAACAACGGCGTTCCTTCGCAGTCCAGCAGGAGGCAGATGCAACGTCAACAAAAGACCTCACGATCGAAACAAAGCGGAGTGATGGCAAAATCCCAACTCCACCTCAGCATTCGTCTCGTTACACCAGACGCAATGTCAACAACGGCGTTCCTTCGCAGTCCAGCAGGATACGGATGCAACGTCAGCGAAAGACCTCACGGTTGAAACAAAGCGGAGTGACGGCAAAATCCCAGCTCCACCTCAACATTCATCTCGTTACATAAGACGCAATGTCAACAACGGCGTTCCTTCGCAGTCCGGGGTTTTTCTCAGCATCGGTAACAATCTAGGCGGCGAAAGAAGTTGGTTTCGTAGTTTGAGAATTCTGCGTCGATGAAAAACCTCACGATCGAAACAAAGCGGAGTGATGGCAAAATCCCAACTCCACCTCAGCATTCGTCTCGTTACACCAGACGCAATGTCAACAACGGCGTTCCTTCACAGTCCAGCAGGATGCATATGCAACGTCAATGAAAGATCTCACGGTCGAAACAAAGCCGAGTGACAGCAAAATCCCAGCTCCACCTCGACATTCGTCTCGATACAGCAGACGAGATATCATTACAGCGTCCTTCCTCCAACAGGATTCGGACACGCCAAAGCAAACGAAGCAAAGGCCAAATTCCTAGCTTCAGGGTCTTGACGGCAACTCATATAAAACCTGAAAGACTATCGGAGATCATCCTACGCTAGCGCGGAGTGGTCACCACCTCGACGTTCATCTCGATACAGCAGACGAGATGTCACTACAGCGTTCTTCTTCCAGCAGGATTCAAACGCGACAATCAAACAACAGAGCCATGGCAAAATCCCTAGTTCCAAACCTCGACGATTCACCAGCAACCTAGAGACAACCGCGACATTCGTCTCGATACAGCAGACGCAATACTAGCAAACGAAGCGAAGGCCAAATTCCTAGCTTCAGGGTCTTGACGGCAACTCATATAAAACCTGAAAGACTATCGGAGATCATCCCACCCTAGCACGGAGTGGTTATGACTCATCGGGACTCTCCAAAAATGGGCCTAACCTCAAGTAAAAAGCGGCATGGCAAAATTCCTAACGCTTGCTCTTCCGACGGTCAAACTGCCTAGGAGGATTGCTTAAAGACGTCTTGTCCAGCCCCCGAAGGGATCAGAGACACGACAGTTGCAAGGCTACTCGAACAGCAAGATTGCCTATCGAGGAATACATCAGCCAACACGACGGTACGATGGACAAAACCCTAGTACCACAAACCCTAACGGACCTCTGTCGTAAAGAGCAGAGGTTAACTGTGACGTTAGGATATTCTTACGAGAACTGCTCGATTCGTCTCGACTCGTAAGGAAATTAGTATCTTTGCGAGAACTTCTCGATTCGTCTCAACTCGTAGGGAAAAGCCTTAGGCAATGGGGATAAGAACCAGTCTCCTAAGCACTGGGACCCTGCAAGTCGGTCTAAAATGGACTCTTGCATACTATTCAAGGGCCACACTCTCCAAAGTCGAATCTCGACAAGGAAAGAAACAACCACTTACGGGTCCTCTCGACTTGTAGGAGGGAAAATTCTCTTGTGAGATCCTTACGACTCTCAAGAGAAAACGCGCTTAGGAGTCCTCACGATTCTTAAGAAGAAAATACAACAGCGGGATCCTCTCGACTCGTAGGGAGAAAAGTCTTCATGAGACCCTCACGGCTCATGAAGTTGAAAAGTCTTAGGCAGCAGATCTGAATCTACTTCCTAAGCCATCACTACCTCTCGAAGAGTTCAAGATGAAATGTTCTTTATTACCTACAGGCCACATTTGCCAAAGCCACATTCGCCGCTGAAGTGAAGAAGCTACTTACGGATCCTCACGATTCGTAAGGAAAAATACCCGAGTGAGATCCTTATGACTCATGGAGGTAATGAACACTTAGAAATCCTCACGATTTCTAGGGAGAATTTGCACCTACGAGATCCTCTCGACTCGTAGGAAGAAAAACCTTCTTGAAACCCTTACGGCTCATGAAGACAAAGAAAGTCTTAGGCTACAATGACCCTAAACTTGTCTCCTAAGCCCTCAATTCTGTGGCCATGCATAACTCTGCACTACTTCACCCAGGTACATACTTACGTGGGCAAAGTAGTGGGGGCATTTGTTCCCGCCAAAATTTTGGCTCACAACCTGCGCCCTTATAAAAAAAATAATAATAATAATAAATAATAAAAATAATAGTAAAATAAAAAATGAAGGGAAAAACTCCACAAGCAAAGAATGTAACAAATGCCTCAACGCCAAGAGTTAAAATATTGTGAAGCAACGCTTCAGATGCAGCGCCAAGTGCGTTGCGCCCTAAACAGCGCGCCACATGCAAAGCACGTATGCGCTAGCGCAGGCTGCGCTGCGCTCTGGACAGCGCACCACGTGTCAAATATAGGTGCACTAGCGCAAAGTGCGCTGCGCTCTGAGAAGCGCACCATGTACAAAGCACGGATGCGCCAGCGCTGGAATTATAAAATTCCCCACCCTTAGTGTTTCCTGATTTAAAATCAGAAAAGCTTATGGAAAAAGCTTCAGAAGGGGGTCACGTGCTTACACGTAACCAGCAGTCACGTGTGGGCACGTGACACCTAAAAGTATCAGCAAGGCAAATTCAGTTTCCCAAATACATCAAAGAAAAGGGGCTTCAGAAAAGGTCACGTGTTCCCACGTGACCTGGGTCACGTGTCGGCACGTGACATTTAAAAGCAGCGGCAAAGACACAACAGTTCCTTGATCAAATCAAGAAAAAGGCTTCAGAAGAGGTCACGTGCTCCCACGTGACCAGGGTCACGTGTTGGCACGTGACACTCAAAACATCAGACTCATTCTCCGGTTAAATCGAGAAGAAGGCTCCATGTCAGGGTCACATGCTCACACGTGACCAGTTATCACGTGGTGGCACGTGATAGCTAGGCAGCGACCAGAAAACAGAGCGCAAAAAGAAGGAAGAAGGCTCGTTCCAAGGGGGTCACGTGCCCACACGTGACCAAGGGTCACGTGGCCACACGTGACCAACTTCAAAGCCCATTTGTCAACAGAATTAAATTCTGAGAAAAGACCTCTCAAATCTTTCCAAAAGCAATCGATTAAATTAAAGATTTAGAGGTGATTAAATATCATCTATCTATGGGAAAATCTCGAATTTGGAAAGATTTCCCCTTTAAATCTAACAGAAATAACAAAGGAGAATCCCTGGATTTGAAATCCAATGGTGAATAAAATTCACCTAATAATCCAAAGGTCCAAAACGAATGATGGATGCAAATCAAATCTCTCAATGAAGATTCGTCAAAAAACTAATTGACTCGGCTGCTTCTCCTATAAATAGGAGCCAAGAGACACAAAAAAAATATACACGCAGAGGGAAGAAAAGAGAGAGAGCCTTGATACTTAAGAGGAATTTGGATCTTCTGCAAAAGAAAACCCTAGGTAAGAAAGGGAAGGTTTCGTTAAGAAAGAGAATTTAATTCTCAACAGAGTTTAACTCTGATGTAAAACAGAAGGACATATTTCTTCTCTCTTTGGTGGAGGACCTGTAAAGTGCACATCTCCCCTTGAGTTGAGAATTTAATTCTCAATGGGTTGAGATCCTGCCATGCAGATTCAAAGCATAGAGAGGGAATGGAAGCACGAGAATTTAATTCTCACAGAACTATAGGAATTCAATTCCTTTAAAATAAAATTAGGGCTTGACCCTGTGTTATGGGAATTTAATTCCTTCAGAACAAAAAGAATCAGGGTTTAACCCTAGTTAAAAACTCAGTTCTGTTAAAACAACGAAGATTTAATTCCCTTAATCATAATTCTTTAACAGAGAATGGGAGTTTAGTTCCTTAAAGCCTTCATTAGGGTTTAACCCTATTCGGTTCTTCATGTATATGAGGAATTTAATTCCTACAGAAAATTCAGAGTTCAACTCTATTCCAGAATATAAATCTTCAAAAGGAAGTAGGAATTTAATTCCTCTGGAATTTAAAGCTTTTATTAGGGTTGAACCTTACGAGGAGAAAGATTAACAGATCTTCTAAACAACATATATAGAGGCAGGGTCACGTGCCACCACGTGACCCTCCCCCCCAAAAGATCTACATAAAGCCCCCTTGAGGCAGTGCCCCACTAGACCCACGTGACCCTTGGCAGAAGCTTTAACATATAAGTATTTGAATGCCCGTCACGTGATGGCACGTGATGCTCTGAAAAATGCGATAGTCTCAGAAGAACAAATGAAGGGAGGGCGCCCTCACGTGCTGCCACGTGACCCCTCTTACCTCAGCGTCTAACGCTAAATTGGGACCCCTGAATCCAGTGTTAAAACATTGTTTGGCCCTAGTGTTCAACACTATGCAAAGAATTTTATTCGCAGTGTTCAACACTGGTTACCTTAGTGTTCAACACTAATTTGGAATTTCCGTTGCCAGTGCTTAACACTGGACTGTTTTAGTGTTTAACACTAATTTGAAAGCCTTGTTGCTTGTGTTTGACACCAACTATCTTTTAGTGTTAAACACTAACTTATCAATCTCATTCCCAGTGTTTAACACTGATTGGTCTTTAGTGTTTAACACTAGGCATTAGCCCAATTGGCTAAATGGCCAGAGGCAAAGCCTCTCCTTCAATGGATCAACAGAAAGCCGATGTCCCAGACATGATTGGACTTAGCCTAAACTGGCCATAAGTCCTCAATTTGTAATTAACTGGGCCAATAGGCTCAAAATATAATTAATTGGTCTCAATCCCAAATTGGGCCAAAGACTATTTAATCCACTCCGGTTCCAGGGTACATCTCTTCACTCCTTTGATACTTGGCGTTGTAATCCCTCAACGTCTTCAAAGAGGTGACGGGTCCCGATGACCACACATTGATACGGACTGTGGGGTCCTTAAACCCATGGACTACGACGTCCTTAACCTTGACCGAGATGTCTTAAAACTAACAATGGACTGTGGGGTCCTTAAACCCATAGACTACGACGTCCTTAACCTTGACCGAGATGTCCTTAAACTAACAATGGACCGCAATGTCCTTAAACTACCCACGGACCGCAATGTCCTTAAACTACCCACGGACCGCAATGTCCTTAAACTAGCAATGGACCACTATGTCCTTGAACTGGAACAATAGAGCCCAAACGCTCTTTTGTCGGATCTAAACGATCCCGTTTAAGTTGATCTTAGCCTCAAATATGGCTAATGTATCCTTAAACCTTCAAACAGACTGGACGATGAATCCCCCCAATCAACTTCGGTTCAAGGGTACATCTCTGAACTCCTCTGATATCTGTCGTTGTAATCCTTCAACGTCGTCAGAGAGGTGACGGGTCCCGACGGCCATACATACAATGGACCACTATGTCCCTAAACTGGAACAATAGAGCCCCTAAATGCTCTTTTGTCGGATCTAAACGATCCCGTTAAGTTGATCTTAGTCTCAGGTCGGACTAACGTATCCTTAACAAACGTTTGAGTTGATCTTGGCCTCAAGTATGGCTAACGTATCCTCAAACCAAACCCCCAAACCCAAATCTAAGATAAAACGGATTTGGACTAGTCCACGCCCTACGGACGACGACATAACTCGGTCTCCGTAAACAATCCACGGGAAACAAAACACAAAACAAACACACACGACGCGAAGTGACCATCTGGAGAAGGAGAAAGTTGTTACCGCAACGCGGTAGCGTAATTAACTGCAGGGGCTTGCGCCTGCAGGGAAGAGCGTCCCCACAATCAAAAACCCCTCAAACGAGGGGGAATCTGACGAAGTCTGCTACATCGGCCGCATCCGTGTAAACCTTCGATACACGGTGCCATGAATCAACTTGGCATCTTCGGAGAGGTGGACGGATAGCACCAATTAGCATCTGCCCCGAATTTCAGGCAAGAGACGCCATGTCGCGCCGTCTTTCGGAGGGGAACAGATTCTAGCACGCCCGGTAGGACCTTTTCCTCTTTCCACTCCACACTTCGTGTGTCGTGATTCGCGAACCAAACGCGGTTCGCTAATGGTGGCCCTTGGGTTTCAAGATACTAAGAATTGGCGTCTCACTTATTGCAGAAAGCAAAGGATCGATGGCTTCTACTTCCGTGAAATTCTCCAACTGCTTAGACTGCAATTGCGACCAACGCTTTGCCTCGCCAGGAGGTATAGCCTACGGACCCCAAGCTGCTTCGTTATTCATAATGCCGGTGGACCAGGTGACTCAGGCCACTACCGGATTGTTCTTCGGGACTATGCTCCCGCCAATGAGCTTCACGGCGCCGGTGCTGACAAAGGAAGCTCCCAAGAAGTCGGTCTTTGATCGTCTTACCCCTACCGCGGCTCATCTCAACGGGTCGCCCAACATCAGCGCCTCGGTCTTCTCTAGATTGGGCCAGAAATCCGGTAGACCCATCATGAGGTCTACAATCCCAGAGAAGGCTACTTCTAAGAAAGTGGCTGCTCCTGCTCCCGAAATCGCCAAGGCGGCTTCTCTGGCCAAAAAGTCGGTCTTTACAAGATTGACGGCTTCAGCTCCCGCCCCTGCTACCCAAAAGACGTCGGTCTTTGACAGGCTAACACCAACAGCAACCCCCCACCTACACAGGGGGCAAGACGAAACCATTCTTACCGCTGACCCAACGCCGTCCGCTCGATACGCTCGACGTCGCCATTGGCGCCGAGTAAGGAAGGCTGGGGGCAACTCCCCCTCCGGGTCAACTCCATCAGCCCCGATGGCAGAAGTTAATGCTGCTGTTCCAACTGGGAACAGCTTCGAGATGCTAAATAAGGTGCGAAGGAATTCTCCTACTGTGGTGCTAAAGAGGTCTCCTCCCCCACTAAAAAAGGTTGTGGAAATAAAATCAGAACAGCCCCGATACCCTCAACGGCTGTCTTCCAAAATCTATAAGGTTTGGCGGCAGGCCCGAGACTCGATCATCGATCCAAACTTCTCCCGCCAGCACAAGAAGCTGAAAATCCAACCGGAAGCTGGTCACCAGGCTAAACCCCGAAAGGCTGTCTGGACGCCCACCTCAACGGTCCCCTCAACCTCCATGGCTCATAAAAGGAGGAAGCCAGAGAAGATCCCCCAGCCTGCAATGACAGCTAATAGCACTAAGCCCAGACGCCCTAAGTCTGGGGGCATGATGGTCCACACCGTATACATGGCGTCAGGAAAAGAAGACAGTCGTGCGTCCACGGGTCATAGACCGCTTACACGGTCGGTGACCAAAGCTCAGGAGCAGCAGCAAAAGCTCCAAGAAATGATGAATGCTATGGCCGCACTTACCGGGCCAAAAGAAAGCCCAGAAACGTCCTCAGACGCACGCCAGGAGGAAGAAACCGACGCTGAATTCCTTCGCCAGATACTGGAGAAAATGGACAAAGAGGCTGCTGAACAAGCAGCCAATATACAGTGTATGGGCCTTCTCTTCCAAGATATGATAGGAATGATGATCCAGCAGGACCTACCCGCCGAGGATCCCCCAATCGTTCTTGAAGACGACCGAGGAGAAACGTCAAATCCACCGCCAGCCCCCTCAACGGCCAAGGAGGAGACGATCTCTAAAGCTGACTTGGTTGACTATATAGCCCAGCAAATCCGGGTTCATCATGCGACTGAGGCAGCCGGTCAATTCGTAAAAACGGGGCGGCCGTATCCAAGCTGGTACGACCAAATCAAATACCCGCCAGGCTATACGATACCGAAATTCCACGTGTATAAGGGGACCGGCAATCCCCATCAACATGTTGCCCAGTTCCGGGCCCTTTGCGGTAACACCGGCGGTGATGATAAACTGTTGCTTCGCCAG
Source organism: Agapanthus africanus (assembly GCA_030015575.1). Taxonomy (NCBI): domain Eukaryota; kingdom Viridiplantae; phylum Streptophyta; class Magnoliopsida; order Asparagales; family Amaryllidaceae; genus Agapanthus; species Agapanthus africanus. The sequence continues at coordinate 110,003,647 of CM057337.1, forward strand.
TTCGTGGGCAGCTTATCGGAAACAGCGTTCGAATGGTATTCGGAACTCCCGAACGATTCTATCAAGACGTTCGCTGAAATGGAGTTGTTATTCACTCAGCGATTCACAAGTGCCAGCGAACGCACTCCAATAACAGCATTGATTAACGCCAGGGTAAAACCAAGCGAAACCTGGGTCCAGTATGCTATACGCTGGCGGAATTTGTGGTCGAGATGCGAACAACGCATTGAGGAGGCACCCGCAGTGGGCATGTTCGTGGGAACCCTAGACCCCCACGCAACTATCTCCCAGTTTATGATGTTCTTTAAGCCAACCACACTCCAGGCTTTAATCGACAAGTTGGCTCAAATGGACCAGATGGGTCATAGACCACCTCCCCCGAAGTCGGAACCTCGGAATGACAGGGGTAAAGGAAGGGCAACCTTTGTCGCTAATGCCCAACAGCAACCTAACGCCCCGAAACCGGCAGATCAACTGGAAGAAAGACGCCGGTATTATAATGAAAAGATGAAACGTCCTTACTCGTTCCCACGAGACAAGACGAAACGGTTATTCGAGCTGGCAATACGCAACAGACTTATAAACCTACCAAATCCAAGACGACCGCCGCAACCCACGGAGGTGAATAACCCTAACTATTGTCCTTACCATCAAACGGTAAGTCATCCGATTGAAGATTGCTTCGTCTTCAAAGGATGGATCGAAGATCAATACCTCCAGGGGAAGTTTATACTGTCAGAAAAGTGGAAGGTGAACCCACCACAGCCGCATCCTCCTAAGAAAGCGGATACACCGGGGGCAACCTGCTCCTTTATTGAAGAAGCTCCGTGGGAGGTCGTGCTATCAACTAAAACCAAAAGAATGCTGGGATACCTTCATGCGTGCCCTACGATCGAATGAAAGGACCCTCTTGAATCTCAAATTATCGAAGGAATGTTGAAGCCCCGCCCAACTACGAAGACTCGCGATAAGGGCCCAAATACTCACGCCCAACCGTCAAAATCTTCGAAGAAAAAGAAGAAGAAATCCAAGAAGTCCGTGAAGCTTGGAAACGAGCACACAAACTTGCAGAAGCAAATCGACGCGCTGGAAGAATACAATCAAAAGGCGCGAACTCCTGTCACACTGCAAGAGTTCCTCAACCACATCTTTCAAGAGGAAGATGATGGAGAGAGCTCGTCGGATGAATCCGAAGGATATGTGGCGAGTTGTAACGTAATCTCCCACTCGTTTACCGATGATGGGAAAACACCTGGCACTAAGAAGCTGGAGGCAGAGCCTGAACTAGAGCGTGCATGGCCAACAAATGAAATGATCAATGCCTTTCTAGACGAGATTCGTCTAAAGAGTAAAGCGGATCAGAAGCGTGAGATGGCCGCGTCAGAAGGAGCCAAATGCAGGCGACTGAACGAAAGAGTTGAACTACCCCTGCCAGAGCGAAAGGCATCCGAAGTAGACAAGAAGATATTCAAGACGAGGAAAAGGTTTGCCAAAGCCATGTCAATGGGAATGAAGCTACCACCCTCGGAAGGAAACACGCACGATGGGGTGGAGAGGCACCCTGATTATTGCGCATATCATCGGAAAATTTCACACCCCGTGGAGGAGTGCGACGCCTTTAAGATATGGTGGCAAGGATATGTTGCTCATCGGCAACATTTTAAGCACATGAAACGCAAGATCCGTCGGGAGCGAAGAAGTACTGTCGATGGGCACAACAGAACTACTGGCAACTGTTACATGGTTAACGCCAGGGGGTCACAAGTTCTCACTTTTGGGAGAGACTCTGATGAAGAAATGGCTCTGGGCCCTCTCTTTAAAGAATCCGTTTTAGGGAAAGAGGAGAAATCGGAGGCCTGCGAGAACATTCAGCTGCGCAATCGCACACTCCCAGAAAAGAATCTCGGGCCCGCGAGTAGAAAAGATAAGGGAAAGGAAAAGGTCACTGAAGATATCACTTTAGATGACCAAGTCATGAGAGAGCTGGCTGCCAAAGACCCTCCTAGAAAGGGTAAGGTGGACTATAACATCCTAGCGCACCTAAGGAAGCTACCTTCTCAGCTTAGCATTCTCGATGCCCTCCTATTATCAAAAGAAGCGCGAGACTCACTAATTAAGGCGTTACAAGAACCTGAGCAATTTCAAGCCTTCCTCGCCACTGAAAGGATGAAGGATGAACTGGAGGAAGTGCATACGGCCGACATCACTTTCGGTGACGAAGACCACCTTCTCGGGACGTGCGACCACAACCATCCCCTATATGTCTCTGGATACTGCCATGATATCAAGATAGGCAAGATCCTGGTGGATAATGGATCCTCCGTCAATCTCCTTAATGTTCGGGTGTTGAAGGAAATCTGCATGAGTGTGCAGCACCTCGCTCGTGACAAAATCACTATCTCCGGTTTCGATTCACAATCGTCACGGACTCTCGGATCTGTGATACTAACATTACGCTTCGGACTTCTCGTCGCAGACGTCAAATTCCATGTCATTGACGCCAAGACCTGCTACAATGCCTTACTCGGCCGTCCTTGGCTACACAAGTACAACATCATCCCTTCTACGCAACATCAGTGTATGAAGTACTTTAAGGATGGTTTCGAGTATACCGTAACAGGTGAGTTGAACCCATTTTCCGTGAACGAAGTCCGCAAATACGAAGATGCGAAGTACTTTTTGCCAGATTTCGAGGATGCAGAAAGGTGTCGCAACCCGGAAAACAAAACCGCCGCCACCATCCCTGTTTTCGGGAGCGATACCGAAGAAGAGGGAGAGATAGTTTATGCAGGGCCATCTCAACGCAACAACCTAGGGACGCCCGCCCCCATGTTGGTCTTCGGAAGTGATTCAGAAGATGAAGTTAATGCCGTGTTCTCCAATCGGCTGTCAATACAAGCACCCCCTGGCGATGACCATAGTTTGCAAATCACCATGGTACCGCGAGAACACTACAAGGATCTCGACACACTTCAAGCTCACAATGTGCAGGACCTGCGAACATTTTACGTCCCTCCCAGGCAAAGGGGTGAGAAGGTGATCCTATTCTACCGATCCTCAGAGTCGAAAGTAGAGAAAGAGATCTGGCATGGCGCGGATGCTACACTCGACAGGCTCCAACCCATCCGTCTGCCCAGATACTATACAAATGGATTAAAGAGGCTATTGAAGCGCCAAGGAGTACCCTTAAAACAGACTGTTCGACAAGCTGGGTTCTACAACAGGATCTGGGATGTCCCTGGGACTCAACGCAAATTGCCCAACGGGAAAATGGAAACACTTGGGCTTGGATACGCGAGAACCGGAAAACGGGGACGGGCCCACAGCAGCTACGCTATATACACCTTTGATGAAGAAGAGGACGCCCTGCCAGGAGATGCCAACCCCTCATCAAAACTAGATCCCGCGATTGAAATGCCGAGTCCGTCGTTTGAAGAACGAATGAATAAGCCTATCAGGAAAATGGGTCAAAAAGCTCGGGAAGACCACAACCGCGAGATGGCCATCTACGAGAAGGCCAAGACGCAACGTCTATTTCAACAGGCTGCAAAAGACAAAGATGCTCATCCTCGTCAACCCGTTGTATGAAAGGCCCGACGCAGAGACGGAAATAAATCAAGAAGCGGAAAGAGGAGCCGACAACAACGACACAGGATTAGGGGGTTACGTGATCGGGTATTGCGCGGCTCGGATTTGTCCCTCATGAAGAAGATGAGTCGAGCGTACTCCTTCCCCCGAGACAAGACGGAGAGGTTACTCAAGCTCGCTTTAAAACATCAAATGATCGCGCTTCCAGGGTCTAGACACCCTGAGCAAGCTAACAAGGCTTCTCATTTGAGCTATTGCTCTTATCACCGAGCCATAGGACATCCTACCGAAGACTGCTTCACCTTCAAGAACTGGGTCGAGGACCAGTACCAACAGGGCAGATTCGCTTTATCCGACGGCTGGAGGGTAACGCCGCCACAAAAGCACGAACCCAAAGCCGCAAAAGCAAAACCAGATCCACCTCAGTCCTGGAAGCGGATTCGCACCTGTTACACGATTACGATATTAAAAGAAGAGCCCGAGAATATGGATGACCTTCCCTGGTGCTTTGAGAACAGCGATGATGAGGTGGTCTCAGAATTTCCGCCAGCTCCGAAAGAACTGGAAGATGGCATACATACTACTGCAGATAACCTCAAGAAGATTGAGTTGGGATCGGCAGATGACCCGCGACCGACATTTGTAAGCGAGCTGCTATCTGAAGAAAGGGTGGCTGCTTTAAAGAACGTGCTTCTACGACATAAAGACTGCTTCGCGTGGAACTACTCCGAGATGCCAGGATTAGATCCGGAGATTGCTGTGCATAAGTTAGCAATATCCCCGGATATCAAGCCAGTCAAGCAGGCGCCAAGAAGGATGCGACTCGAGCTTGAAATGAGCATCAACGCCGAAGTCAAGAAGCTGATCGATTCTGGATTTATCCAAGAAGTCCAATATCCCGACTGGATCGCCAATATCGTCCCGGTAATGAAGAAAAATGGGACGGTACGCATATGCGTGGATTTCAGGGATCTCAATAAAGCCTGTCCAAATGACGATTTTCCAGTACCAGTAACCGAGCTAATGATAGATAACACGTCCACTCATGAGGTTTTCTCCTTTATGGACGGTTCATCAGGATACAATCAGATAAAGATGCATCCCGAAGACCAGAAGCACACCGCTTTCCGGACCCCTTTGGGTATATTCTGCTACAGGGTTATGCCCTTTGGTCTAAAGAACGTCGGTGCTACCTATCAAAGGGCCATGACAAAGATCTTCGACGATCTCATACATGACATCGTCGAGTGCTATATCGATGACCTTGTAGTGAAGAGCATGTCATACGAAGAGCATTTAAAGCATCTGGAGACTGTCTTTCAACGCCTTCGTCAGTATAATTTGAAGATGAATCCCCTCAAATGCGCGTTTGGAGTCTCCTCGGGTAAATTCCTGGGATTCATCATCCGACATCGAGGTATCGAAATAGATCCATCTAAGATCAAGGCGATCATGGAAATGCCTCCGCCAAGAACCCTCAAACAGTTGCGGTCTCTCCAAGGGAAGCTCGCATACATCCGGCGGTTTATCGCTAATCTTTCAGGCAAATGCCGTCCTTACAGTCACCTGATGAAAAAGGGAACCCCATTCGTCTGGGATCAAAAATGCCAAAGCACGCTAGACGAGATCAAGCAATACCTGCAGAACCCGCCGGTGTTGGCTGCTCCGGTTAAGGAAAAACCTCTCATTCTTTATACAACCGCCCTCGAAGGTTCTTTAGGCGCATTATGGGCACAAGAGGACGACCAAGGGAAAGAAAGAGCACTCTACTACTTAAGTCGAGTTCTGCTGGGGGCAGAAAGCAACTACTCTCCCATTGAAAAACATTGCTTGGCGTTAATCTTCGCGATAACAAAGCTCAGGCACTATGCGTTGGCACATGAAGTCCGTCTCATCTCGAAGGTGGACCCTCTTAAATATCTGATGTCAAAGGCTATATTGACGGGTCGACTCACTAAATGGGCTCTACTCCTGATGGAGTTCTCAATAACGTATCGACCTCTTAAGGCAGTGAAAGGCCAGGCCATTGCCGACTTCCTCGCTGAGCATCCAGTACCTGCTGGTTCTCCTCTGAACTGCGAGTTGCCAGACGAGCATGCATTTGATGCGATTGGCGGCGGTAGTACCCGATGGGAACTCTATTTCGATAGAGCATCCTCCGTAAAGAAACAGAAACAAGGTATCCCAATGATCAAATCGGGGATAGGCCTCATCTTCGCAACTCCACAAGGAGGGATAATGCGCTTCTCCTTCTCCTTAACAGAGCCGAGGACAAACAATGAAGCTGAATACGAAGCTCTGATAGCAGGCCTCGAGATCGCCATCGACATGGGAATCGAAAATCTCTTTATATACGGGGATTCCCAATTGGTCGTTAGTCAAGTAAATGGTGACTACCAAATGTGCAAACCAGAATTGGTGAAGTACGGCGAAAAGGTGCAACAACTATTGACCCAAATTCCCTCCTATACTTTGGAGAACATACCGCGTGCGGAAAACAGCAAAGCAGACGAGTTGGCCAAACTTGCTAAAGAACTGGCTGACGAGAACCTTGATGACGTCAGAATCGTGGTACAAAGCCGTCGAGTGCTCGCCCCGGCAGAAATACCTCCGGAATCATATGAGGAGAAGGGAGTGACTGAGCAGGCGACTCTACAAATAAAAGACCATGAGGAGGCTGAGGACTGGAGGGAAGTCTTCATAGACTACTTTAAGTCCCACCGAATGCCCGAAGAAGCGTCCTCAAGACATCAGCTCATGAAACGAGCTCTATCTTTCGCTTTCGTCAACGATACTCTATAAAAGAGATCATTTGATTCTCTATGGCTGAGATGCTTAGGACCTGGCGAAGCAGAAAGAGTCGTTCAGGAAGTTCACGACGGACTTTGCGGTTCTCACCAAGCAGGCCCAAAGATGAAGTTAAAAATTAAACGGATGGGTTATTACTGGCCCACGATGATCCAGGACTGCCTCGAGTATGCGAAGCAATGCCACTCGTGCCAGATTCATGGAGACTTTATCCACCAACATCCGAACCCACTACATCCAACGGTGGCTAGCTGGCCATTTGAAATGTGGGGTACTGACATAGTCGGCCCCATCGAGCCAGCATCATCCCGGGGACATCATTTTATCCTGGCGACAACTGATTACTTCTCCAAATGGGCAGAAGCAGTACCGCTGAGGGAAGTGAAGACGGAGAACATCCTCCACTTCTTCAAGACGCACGTCATCTATCGGTTTGGAACCCCACGGCGGATTATCTCCGATAATGGGCCAGCCTACAGAAGCCATAAGATTGGCCGCTTCGCGCAGCAGCATAATATAGACTGGAGATATTCTTCAGTTTACAACCCACGAGCTAACGGTCTGGCCGAGGCCTTCAATAAGACCTTGACGAAGATCATAAAAAAGACCGTTTCCCGGAATAAGAGAGACTGGCACGAGAAGCTGCAAGAAGCCCTTTGGGCTTATCGAACTACATGCAAGACGGCCACAAACACAACGCCGTACGCGTTGGTATTTGGGACGGAAGCAGTGCTCCCCCTCGAGATAGAGTTACCCTCTCTACGAGTGGCAGTCCACTACGAGCTGACGGACGAAGAAAATGCTCACCTTCGGCTTGAGGAGCTTGATGCCCTCGATGAAACCCGGCTCATAGCGCAACAACATCTAGAAGCCTACAAAGCAAAGATGACGCGCTCGTATGAAAGATTGACCAGGCCGAGGACATTCCGCCAAGGCGAACTCGTACTAGTGGTCAAAAGACCTATGATCCCCAATCGTGCCAAGCGGGGAAAATTTGAGCCAAACTATGAAGGCCCGTACATCATAGACAAGGTCTACCAGGGTGGAGCCTATCTACTCATGGACATGCACGGTGAAAGGCCTTTCAGGCCAATAAACGGCCGCTTCTTAAAGAAGTACTATGCTTAATGAGCCACAGCCTGGGTCAATGATAGATGACGACGACTATGTCCGCTCGCTATCTTCCTAAGCTCAGACTTTACAAGCAGTAGCCGGCCCTCCCCTGAACAACGGACCGAAATGTCCTTAAACTAACAACGGACCGAAATGTCCTTAAACTAACAATGGACCGAAACGTCCTTAAACTAACGATGGACCGAAGCGTCTTTAAACTAACGACGGACCGAAACGTCCTTAAACTATCGACGGACCGATACGTACTTAAACTAACGATGGACCGATACGTCCTTAAACTAATGATGGACCGAAACGTCCTTAAACTAACGACGGACCGAAACGTCCCTAAACTACTACCGCAGCATCCTTAGGCTGACAAGGTAAAAAAAAAAAAAGGAGAAAAAGAAAAATATAAAAAAAATGATGAAAAAACGGTATGTCCATGAGCAAAATGGGCACGGATGAAAACCCAAAAGGGCTCCGTGAGTAAAAACAGCAGGGCTACCGGCGAGTGTTCGTGAAAACCCGAAAGGACGCGACCTTGTAAAAAAAAAAGAGAAAAAGAATTAAAAAAACGGTATGTCCATGAGCAAAATGGGCACAGATGAAAACCCAAAAGGGCTCCGTGAGTAAAAACAGCAGGACTACCGGCGAGTGTTTGTGAAAACCCGAAATGGCGCAACCTCGTTAAAAGACACTTATAGGGTCCTCTCGACCTTGTAAGGAGAAACCACCTGCGTGAGATCCTTACGACTCACAAAGGAGCAACACACTTAGGGATCCTCACAATTCCTAAGGAGAAAATACACTTACGAGATCCTTACGACTCGCAAGGAGAACTCTCTTATGGGACCCTCACGGCTCGTAAGATTTGAAAGTCTTAAGTTACAGAGACCTAAATCTGTGCTTAAGCAATCCCCCACAACCTTCGATAATGCCCTACAAGTAGTCCAATATTGACCCTTGTATACAATCCACGGGCGCGAATAAACATTTCCCTAACTAAGTCCCATCCAAGACTACGGATATGTTTGCATGGTAAACAACCCTTGTAAATCCTCTCGACTTACAAGGAGAAAACCCTCCCGTAGGATCCTTACGACTTACAGAGGAACAATACACTTAGGAACCCTCACGATTCCTAAGGAGAAAATACACCTATAAGATCCTCACGACTTGTAGGGAGAAATACCTTTGTGAGACCCTTACGGCTCATGAAGTCAAAAGCCTTAGTCGACAGGACCTTAACCCTGTTTGCTAAGCCACCTTTGTTCAACATCGACAGAGGCAAATGATGATTTGCTCCTGGCAATATTCCAGTTGCAGCGATGCTGATGCCTAAACCGGTATCAAATCCCAAGTTCTTTCATGGCAAATGATGATTCGCTCCTGGCAATATTCCAGTCGCAGCGATGCTGATGCTAAGATTGGTATCAGATCCCAAGTTCCACACTCGCGATATATAAAAAATCAGCGAGCCAAAAATGCATATGAAATAGCCGAAATGATGGGGCAGCTTGCAATAAAAAAAACAGCAAGTAAAAATGTATGCATGAAAAATAGCCGAAATGATGGGGCAACTCGCAATAAAAAGCAGCGAGTAAAAATGAAATAAATAGCCGAAATGATTGGGCACCGCGAAAACATAGCCGAAATGATAGGGCAATCGCGACCTTCGCGATATAAAAGCTGAAATGATAGAGCATCGCGGACAAAGAAATAAAATAAGAATAAAATTTATGCCCTACAGGTGATGTTACATCAACCCCTGTATACAATCCAGGGACACGAACAAAAAAAGAAAGAAAGGGAACATACCTCCCCCCAGGTTTCATCATAAGAAGAAGCAAAATCTCGACGGGCCGCAAGCGACTTAAAGATCATCCCAGCACTCGTTTCGTAACGACGGACACAACTTCAAGCTAAATGGAACAGCGGCAACTCCCAGTTCCATGGCTCGGCGGTATACATATCGCCAACAGTCAAACCTCCATCCCGTGAAATACGGATACAATCGACAAAATTCCTGGTTACGTGGAACGTGGATAAAGTCACTCTTTGACCCCGTGGAAAACGTCCAGAGCGGATCCTGGTCCTCGCAGAGCACGGCAGTGAACCCGTGTGAAGCATCCAGAGCGGAGCCTAGTCCTCGCCGAGCACGGCAGTGAACCCGTGTGAAGCATCTAGTGCAAAATTCCTGGTTACGTGGAACGCGGATAACGTCACTCTTTGACCCCATAGAAAACGTCCAGAGCGGATCCTGGTCCTCGCAGAGCACGGCAGTGAACCCGTGTGAAGCATTCAGAGCGGAGCCTAGTCCTCGCCGAGCACGGCAGTGAACCCGTGTGAAGCATCTAGTGCAAAATTCCTGGTTACGTGGAACGCGGATAATGTCACTCTTTGACCCCGTGTGAAGCATCCAGAGCGGAGCCTAGTCCTCGCCGAGCACGGCAGCAAACCCGTGTAAAGCATCTAGTGCAAAATTCCTGGTTACGTGGAACGCGGATAACGTCACTCTTTGACCCCGTGGAAAACGTCCAGAGCGGATCCTGGTCCTCGCAGAGCACGGCAATGAACCCGTGTGAAGCATCCAGAGCGGAGCCTAGTCCTCGCCGAACACGGCAGTGAACCCGTGTGAAGCATCTAGTGCAAAATTCCTGGTTACGTGGAACGCGGATAACGTCACTCTTTGACCCCACGGAAAACGCCCAGAGCGGAGCCTGGTCCTCGCCGAGCACGGCAGTGAACCCGTGTGAAGCATCCAGAGCAAATACCGGACTGTGGAGTCCTTAAAATCCACGGACTATGACGTCCTTAACCTCGACCGCAATGTCTTAAAACTAACGATCAACCACCCCGATTCCCTACGGATTCTCCCTTGGTTAAAGGGTACATCTCTTCACTCCTTTGATACTCGGCGTTGTAATTCCTTAACGTCTTCAAAGAGGTGACGGGTCCCTGCAACCAAACATCGGACTGTGGAGTCCCTAAATCCACGGACTATAAGGTCCTTAACCTTGACCGTGATGTCTTAAAACTAACATCGGACTGTGGAGTCCCTAAATCCACGGACTATGAGGTCCTTAACCTTGACCGTGATGTCTTAAAACAAACATCGGACTGTGGAGTCCTTAAATCCTCAGACTATGAGGTCCTTAACCTTGACCGTGATGTCTTAAAACTAACAGCGGACGGTGGAGTCCTTAAATCCACGGACTATGAGGTCCTTAACCTTGACCGCGACGTATTTAAACTACGATACCTGGAAAAACCCTGACTCCGTAAAACACGAACAAGGGTGACCACATCCAGCACTTACAAGTCCTCACGACCTGTAAGGAAGAAAAACTCTCTTGTGAGATCCCTACGACTCTCAAGGGAAAACCCGCTTAAGAATCCTCATGATTTTTAAGAAGAACTTACACCTATGGGATCCTCTCGACCTATAGGGAGAAAAACTCTTTGTGAGACCCTCGTGGCTCATAAAATGTAAAAGCCTTAGGAAGCAGATCCTAACCCTGAATCCTAAGCCATCGCTGTCCTGCAAGGAGATCAAGGTAGAATATCCGCAGAATACATTCAATGAAAAGGGGACACACCATTGAGAGGAAAAATGTATCTTTTATTCATAAACCAAAATAGATATAAAGTTCAACTTATGAAAGAAACGAAAAAAGGAGATACTCTCATTCATGAGTATGTACAAAAAGGGAGAAAAGATACAAGTCCTCAAGCCGGCGGGCGGTGCAGTAATTTTATCAGTTCATCGTTCTGTTGCTGAGCCACGGCTTCATGATGCAAGATCTCCAGAAGACGAGCCTCCGCCTGAGCTTGCTGAGCTTGATACGAAGCAAGCCGAACTTCGAGCTCTTTCTCGGTGGCTTTATGAGCCTCGACCCTCTCGCGAGTAAACGTGGCAGCTTTATCGAGAGCCACCACCTCTTTTATGGACTCCTGAAGCACCCGCCAGAGTTCGTATGCTTTGTTGTCCTTGGCGGTGAGATTAGCTTGAAGCTCACTCAGCGCCTTAGAAGCCAACTCCCTCTCCGAGAATTTACGACCGACCTCTTCCCTCGCACAACAATGTGTTCGCCAGGTGTCGCCTTATCAGGCCATTTAAACCCACCGTCACGACCGCAGCCTCTGAGACAGGATAGGAACGCTCTGGACTGTATAAATAAGCTCCGGTTGATAGCAGTAGTCGAACTAATACACGCGTACATCATCGGGTATGGGAAGCAATAAGAAAATATCTGACGTTATCCTGTCAAGCATGTGTTCGCAATTATAAAAAAGATGAAATAATATGCGAAGCTCCGATGTGCATGCGACGTGATGATAATATTGGTGACTAAATAAAGTCTTCATGAGAAGAACACAAAGTTTATTTGTGCAAGCGAAAACATACATACGAGAGGAATGTAAGGCCTACATGGAGGTTCAGCATGAAGCATACAAAAAAAAGGGACTAATTTAAATATTCTACGCTAGCGGGAAGAGGTCACCAAACACGGGATCAGTAGCACAAGGGTTAACAAAGCAAAGAACAAAATTCTCCATCTCTCTCTCCACTCTTTCCAGCACGTCAAAGCGACGGTTCTCGCGAGGAGTCGCTCCCCATCGATTGGTGCCATGTTCGTCCGCGAAAGCAAACATAATAGCTCGCCGGGCCCTTATTTGGCTCAGCAGGTGAATCGAGCAGTCCTTCAAAGCCTGAGTAATCAGGCACGCTTCGTGAAAGCCCTCGAGCTTCTCTTCAGCCGCATCAAGCATCGCCAGGGTCATCTCTGCCGGGTGAGGAGGAATGTCGGCAAGCACGGCTGTGAGGATCATCCGGAGCCAGAAGGAACCCATTGGGAGAGGAGAACCCCTACGGATCGAAAGTTCATACATCGCCGAGTCACATTCATCATCGGTAAGGAGTGGATCCACCAACCGGGCGGCAAAACGGGGGATCATCTCCTCGATAGGAACTTTCCATGGCTGTCGACGAGCGTGTAGACGGTTGCAGGCCATGGCACTTAGTTGTCCTCGAATTAAATCGCGTTAAAATGGGAATAAAAGTTCTCTATGAAGAGAAAAGGAAAGCCATTGCCTCAGATATAAAGGGGTGCATTAAGTGCTGTGCGCAAAAAAATCCTGCATGATGAAGCTATTTCCAAGGCCCAAAAAAGGAAAGGCATCGAAAATCAGGGAGATGGAACTATTTCCAAGGCTTTTTTTCTGCATCTGATATTGTGCACTGAAAATATGGCATGGGAAAATTTTGTGAACAGCCCCATCAAGGGACCCCATGTGCAGAACACGTGAGGTCTAAACTTGATGTGCACAAAAAAAAATGGAGTAGCACCCTGCATATTAAAAGCATCAACAACAACAGTAGTAAAATGATAAAATCTTAGAGAAAGGCATGCAAACATGGAAAGACATAATAAAACTTGTCATTCATACTTCAAGAAGTTCACACAAAATAAAGAGGACACGTTTACAATGGTAAGACTTCAGACGCGGGGCATGGGTTGAGAAACTCAAGCTTGACCTTGTCCAAGATCCTCCAAGCATTTCGAACCACCCGAGTATGTTTTCTCTCGCGATCGCAAGCGTCTGGGTCCTCGCGGATGTCCTCCACCCTCCGGTAGACAGCAAGTATGGCCGACTGCTGAAACGCCTGGTGCAAAAGATCAATGAGGTTGTCACGCCTTCTCTTCGAGATCAAACTCATCAGATACACCGAATGTATCTTATCCTCGGCAACGTCCAATGCCCTGAGTGGCACACCGGCGCAGAAGAGAGGAAGCGCCTCCCAAATCGCCAGCACGATGAGCCTCAGAAGAGAAGAGCGACGGGGGAGTAGCCGATGGTCGTACTCGTCAAAGCGGCTCATAATCTCAGTACACTGAGCATTGGTGAACTCCTGATTCTGACTACGGCCCAGGGCATGAATATTCCCGTAGGAAATGATTTCGTTCAGATCATACAAATGAGCGTCCATGATACCTGAAATAAAAAATCAGGACGATTTATTACAAACCCTCCTCTTCTTCACTAATCATAGAATGACAAGGAAACCCCAAGAAGCCTCCGTGTGAAGAAACTGAATTCTTCCTTGGGAATTAAATTCCCTATTAAGAAAAGGGAATTAAATTCCCAGAAAGCATTTTTGGGATGGAATTAAATTCCATGGAGTTGAACCGCCATCATCATCTCCCCAAGGATCATCCGACCCTAAGAGATCTACTGATGGAGGTTAAAAAAAAATTGAAAAAAATGGGTTCTTTGTGAAATTCTTAATGTGGATTTAAAATCCAGAGAGTTCTTTTAAAACGAAGGTGCTTCAGCCGTTCAACATTATTACCTGAGGAAAAGGGATCCTTCAACAGAGTTAAAACTCTGGAAAATGTCTGAGACAGAGAACTAAGCTCTGGAAACGAGAATTAAATTCTCAAAGGAAAAAGCTCTCGAGGGAAGAAGATGAGCAAAGTGAAGGCTCTTCTGAAGAGACATGGGTATTTATAGAAGGCGATGGAAACGATTCATCTCCCCAAATCCCTAAAGGAATCCAACGGTCACAAAAGGTGACAGCGTTGCACTCACGTGCGGACACGTGAGAACAACGCTGTGGGGGCATTTGTTTCCTGATTTAAAATCAGAAAAGCTTATGGAAAAAGCTTCAGAAGGGGGTCACGTGCTTACACGTGACCAGCAGTCACGTGTGGGCACGTGACACCTAAAAGTATCAGCAAGGCAAATTCAGTTTCCCAAATACATCAAAGAAAAGGGGCTTCAGAAAGGGTCACGTGTTCCCACGTGACCTGGGTCATGTGTCGGCACGTGACATTTAAAAGCAGCGGCAAAGACACAACAGTTCCTTAATCAAATCAAGAAAAAGGTTTCAGAAGAGGTCACGTGCTCCCACGTGACCAGGGTCACGTGTTGGCACGTGACACTCAAAACATCAGACTCATTCTCCGGTTAAATCGAGAAGAAGGCTCCATGTCAGGGTCACGTGCTCACACGTGACCAGTTGTCACGTGGTGGCACGTGATAGCTAGTCAGCGACCAGAAAATAGAGCGCAAAAAGAAGGAAGAAGGCTCGTTCTAAAGGGGTCACGTGCCCACACGTGACCAACTTCAAAGCCCATTTGTCAACAGAATTAAATTCTGAGAAAAGACCTCTCAAATCTTTCCAAAAGCAATCGATTAAATTAAAGATTTAGAGGTGATTAAATATCATCTATCTATGGGAAAATCTCGAATTTGGAAAGATTTCCCCTTTAAATCTAACAGAAATAACAAAGGAGAATCCCTGGATTTGAAATCCAATGGTGAATAAAATTCACCTAATAATCCAAAGGTCCAAAACGAATTATGGATGCAAATCAAATCTCTCAATGAAGATTCGTCAAAAAACTAATTGACTCGGCTGCTTCTCCTATAAATAGGAGCCAAGAGACACAAAAAAAATATACACGCAGAGGGAAGAAAAGAGAGAGAGCATTGATACTTGAGAGGAATTTGGATCTTCTGCAAAAGAAAACCCTAGGTAAGAAAGGGAAGGTTTCATTAAGAAAGAGAATTTAATTCTCAACAGAGTTTAACTCTGATGTAAAACAGAAGGACATATTTCTTCTCTCTTTGGTGGAGGACCTGTAAAGTGCACATCTCCCCTTGAGTTGAGAATTTAATTCTCAATGGGTTGAGATCCTGCCATGCAGATTCAAAGCATAGAGAGGGAATGGAAGCACGAGAATTTAATTCTCACAGAACTATAGGAATTCAATTCCTTTAAAATAAAATTAGGGCTTGACCCTGTGTTATGGGAATTTAATTCCTTCAGAACAAAAAGAATCAGGGTTTAACCCTAGTTAAAAACTCAGTTCTGTTAAAACAACGAGAATTTAATTCCCTTAATCATAATTCTTTAACAGAGAATGGGAGTTTAGTTCCTTAAAGCCTTCATTAGGGTTTAACCCTATTCGGTTCTTCATGTATATGAGGAATTTAATTCCTACAGAAAATTCAGAGTTCAACTCTATTCCAGAATATAAATCTTCAAAAGGAAGTAGGAATTTAATTCCTCTGGAATTTAAAGCTTTTATTAGGGTTGAACCCTACGAGGAGAAAGATTAACAGATCTTCTAAACAACATACATAGAGGCAGGGTCACGTGCCACCACGTGACCCTCCCCCCAAAAGATCTACATAAAGCCCCCTTGAGGCAGTGCCCCACTAGACCCACGTGACCCTTGGCAGAAGCTTTAACATATAAGCATTTGAATGCCCGTCACGTGATGGCACGTGATGCTCTGAAAAATGCGATAGTCTCAGAAGAACAAATGAAGGGAGGGCGCCCTCACGTGCTGCCACGTGACCCCTCTTACCTCAGCGTCTAACGCTAAATTGGGACCCCTGAATCCAGTGTTAAAACATTGTTTGGCCCTAGTGTTCAACACTAAGCAAAGAATTTTATTCGCAGTGTTCAACACTGGTTACCTTAGTGTTCAACACTAATTTGGAATTTCTGTTGCCAGTGCTTAACACTGGACTGTTTTAGTGTTTAACACTAATTTGAAAGCCTTGTTGCTGGTGTTTGACACCAACTATCTTTTAGTGTTAAACACTAACTTATCAATCTCATTCCCAGTGTTTAACACTGATTGGTCTTTAGTGTTTAACACTAGGCATTAGCCCAATTGGCTAAATGGCCAGAGGCAAAGCCTCTCCTTCAATGGATCAACAGAAAGCCGATGTCCCAGACATGATTGGACTTAGCCCAAACTGGCCATAAGTCCTCAATTTGTAATTAACTGGGCCAATGGGCTCAAAACATAATTAATTGGTCTCAATCCCAAATTGGGCCAAAGACTATTTAATCCACTCCGGTTCCAGGGTACATCTCTTCACTCCTTTGATACTTGGCGTTGTAATCCCTCAACGTCTTCAAAGAGGTGACGGGTCCCGATGACCACACATTGATACGGACTGTGGGGTCCTTAAACCCATGGACTACGACGTCCTTAACCTTGACCGAGATGTTTTAAAACTAACAATGGACTGTGGGGTCCTTAAACCCATGGACTACGACGTCCTTAACCTTGACCGAGATGTCTTAAAACTAACAATGGACCGCAATGTCCTTAAACTACCCATGGACCGCAATGTCCTTAAACTACCCACGGACCGCAATGTCCTTAAACTAGCAATGGACCACTATGTCCTTGAACTAGAACAATAGAGCCCAAACGCTCTTTCGTCGGATCTAAACGATCCCGTTTAAGTTGATCTTAGCCTCAAATATGGCTAACGTATCCTTAAACCTTCAAACAGACTGGACTATGAATCCCCCCAATCAACTTCGGTTCAAGGGTACATCTCTGAACTCCTCTGATATCTGTCGTTGTAATCCTTCAACGTCGTCAGAGAGGTGACGGGTCCCGACGGCCATACATACAATGGACCACTATGTCCCTAAACTGGAACAATAGAGCCCCTAAATGCTCTTTTGTCGGATCTAAATGATCCCGTTAAGTTGATCTTAGTCTCAGGTCGGACTAACGTATCCTTAACAAACGTTTGAGTTGATCTTGGCCTCAGGTATGGCTAACGTATCCTCAAACCAAACCCCCAAACCCAAATCTAAGATAATACGGATTTGGACTAGTCCACGCCCTACGGGCGACGACATAACTCGATCTCCGTAAACAATCCACGGGCAACAAAACACAAAACAAACACACACGACGCGAAGTGACCATCTGGAGAAGGAGAAAGTTGTTACCGCAACGCGGTAGCGTAATTAACTGCAGGGGCTTGCGCCTGCAGGGAAGAGCGTCCCCACAATCAAAAACCCCTCAAACGAGGGGGAATCTGACGAAGTCTGCTACATCGGCCGCATCCATGTAAACCTTCGATACACGGTGCCATGAATCAACTTGGCATCTTCGGAGAGGTGGACGGATAGCACCAATTAGCATCTGCCCCGAATTTCAGGCAAGAGACGCCATGTCGCGCCGTCTTTCGGAGGGGAACACTTAGATCAAAAGATCTAATAAATAATGATAAATCATTAATTAACCAGAATTAAAATTCTGTTGTGGAAAGATTTCTCAATCTTGTTAAAAACAAGAAGATTGCCTTCTGTAAAACAGAAGCCCTAGGATCAAAGATCCAACGGTGGGAAATATCCCCAAATCAATCAGAGAAAAATCTCTTTAACCGATTCAACAAATCAATTTGCCCTATGTAAAGGCCCCAAGACTTCAAGTCTGATATAGAGAAACCCCCTTACAAAATTTGAGAAAACTCAAAAGAAAAAGTGCAAGCTCTTGAAAGAAGATCATTTTCTTCAAGGTAAAAAGAATGATTCTTACACAAAGAAATAAAATCATCTCATTAAAACAGATGAATTATCTTCTTAAAAGATCATAGATCTATAAAGACCAAGGTCTTTCATAAAAGAGATCAAAAGATCTCATCACATAACAAAGAAGTATTTACTTCATTCACAGATCATTGATCTATAAAGGCAAAGCCTTTCAAAAATAAGAACTGTTGTTCTTGAAACTTGAGGCAAAGCCTCCTTTATAAAGAACATAAATTTGTTCACAGATCATAAAAATCAAATGCGCTTTACGCTATTGAAAAGTTCCTTGCACTCTTGAACTGCACTGCTGCGCTCCTTTGACCGACGCTCACCACCAAAACGTGCCACGTGTCAACTACGTATGCAACTTGCGCTTTGCGCTTCTGAAACAGTGCACTGCGCTCATGGGCTGGCGCTCAGCACCAAGTGCGCCACGTGTCACTCACTTGCGCGCCACTAAACTAGCGCAACATGCTCAGAAATTAGCGCCTAGCGCTTATAAACTGGCGCAATGCGCCCATCATCTGGCGCTTAGCGCCAAGCGCGACACGTGTCCTTTTCATGTGCGCTACTTGGTAGAAGCGCAATGCGCTCTTTAATTGGCGCAAAGCACCTGACGCGCCACGTGGCGCGCTGTCAGAATACACATTGTTCTGATGAATGCTATGCATTCAATACAAGACAAAAAAAATGTCAGGATCTAATGCTCAGCATTATTAAAAGGGCCAAGCCCAACTAAAGGCTCAACAGCTCAGAACAATAAAATGTTAAACATTTTAATCTTATTGGACTTAGCCTAATATTTTCCATAAGTTCTTAACTTATATTGAACTGAGCTCATCTGCTCACGAATATTTAACAGATCTCATTCCCAAACTGGACTACAGATCCTTCAACCAACTCATACCGGTTCGAGGGTAAATCTCTTTACTCCTCTGATATTTGTCGTTGTAATCCTTCAACGTCTTCAGAGAGGTGACGGGTCCCGAAAACCATACATCTTATAGACTGCGATGTCTTTAAACTACGGATTGTGGGGTCCTTAAACTCATGGACTACGATGTCCTTAAACTTCATAGACTACGATGTCTTTAAACTACAGACCGTGGGGACCTTAAACTCATGGACTACGATATCTCTAACCTCGGACTGTGGGGTCCCTTTAAACCCACGGACTACGATGTCCTTAACCCTGACCGAGATGTCCTTAAACTAACGATGGACCGTAATGTCCTTAAACTAATCGACCGCAATGTCCCTAAACTAAACAATAGAGTCCAAATGCTCTTTCATTGGATCTAAACGATCCCGTTAAGTTGATCTGAGTCTAAAAAAATTAGACTAACGTATCATTAATATACGTTTAAGTTGATCTTAGTCCCAAATGAGACTAACGTATCTTTAAACCCAACTCCCAAACCCAAATCTAAGAAGATACGGATTTAGACTAATCCACGCCCTACAGGCGATAACATAAATTAGTCTCCGTATACAATCCACGGGCAACCACAAACAAAACAAACACCCACGACACGAAGTGACCATCTGGAGAAGGAGAAAGTTGTTACCGCGATGCAGTAGCATAATTAACTGCAGGGGCTTGCGCCTGCAGGGAAGAGCGTCCCCACAATCAAAAACCCCTCAAAAGAGGGGAAATCTGACGAAGTCTGCTATATCGGCCGCATCCGTTTAAACCTTCGATATACGGTGCCATAAATCAACTTGGCATCTTCGGAGAGGTGGACGGATAGCACCAATTAGCATCTGTACCGAATTTCAGGCGAGACGGACCTCCGCGGTCGTGTCTTCGTGTTCGGCCAGGAACAGCAATACTAGGTGATATTCACCGACGAAAGTAGTATCAACTAGTGCTCCGTTCTCTACTCTGAGGGACATATCACCAGGTCCAACCGTCCTAATTTTCTCAGTCCCTATAATAAATTATAGATATAAAATCCTGATCCGGTATCTAATACCCAGGAGGTACGATTGGCCAAAAAATAGTTCTCAATAATAAGAACACCTGAAGGAGATGCAATGGTATGCTTCTTCTTCACCGGGGCCATCAATGAATTCATGCAATCCTTTTTCCTATTCTCATGCTCATGACATGTGTCACAAGTCAAAGCCAAACCGACATTCCCCAGCCCCGAATAAGAATTCGGGTCGGTCAAGTCATATATTTTATTATCTTGATTAAGGCGTGAATTGGTTGTTGCCTGGAGAGAGAGAGAGAAAAGAAACACTCAGGGTGCGCTCTTGCAAGTTTAGATTGGTTATTATTTTATCAAAACTGGATGGCTCCCACAGTTTCCTCAAATTCTCTTTCAAAGCTTAAAAAGAGAACTAGTCAGGATCATTAACATCTTACAAGTTCGCTAACTACTCAGCCAGGTGGGTGTTAGTACTCCGAGAGAGGTTTCCCGTACTCTCGCACGGACCTAATTAGAATAAACCTCATTTCCACAGAGGCGTAGCCCCGTTAACACCTTTCTAGATAACTTATAGATTAGCTAATTGTGAAGTGAAAAATATCTCCCAAGAGTAATCCTACTCATTAGTAGGATCGGGATCCAACTGTAACAACCCTAAACTTTCTGTACATAATTTTTTTCAAAAATACAGAAAGGAACATCTAAGCCTGAGCAAAAGTTATAAATTTGATTTGCTTTTGAACAGTAAGAAAGCACTTGTAGCTCATTGGTAAAGGCCTTGCACTGCAGTGGCGTAGCCTCGGCGTTCGAACCCCCAGCCACATATATTTTTATTTGATTTTTCTTTTATTCTTTTAGAAGCCCAAAGGTTTACACGTGCACAACACGTAAAATGAAAAGTCACAGATTAAACAAACATGTGCACTGAGTTATACCAAACGACACCAACACGCGGCCAAAATCCTACCATCCATCACCGGAAATTGGTCGGCGATATATAGGCCAAGACCGGCACCGTCGGGCCCTCCGTAGGGGATGCTCCCCAATTTTTCCCCCTGGCACCCCGTCGCCTACCCCACTACCCCCATGTTGTTTGTTTACTCTGAAAACATCCAGAGAGTGATAATGCCTCTATTTAATTCATTTTTAATGCACATTTTAATTCCATTCTTCATTACCCTAAACCCTAATTTTCACTATAAATACCATACTACATTTCACCCCTCCTCATTCAGAATTCCATTACAAATACTCTCTAAAATTTCCAAGTCCTAAGTTGTACAAGTGGAGTTAGCAAAAGTCGAAGTTCTGGTGAAGTTTCGGGAAGAATCTGGCGACGAAACGACGCCCCGACGGTTCCAATAGCTTCCCCTCTCTCTTCTCATGTTTTCTAATTAGTATCCTCCTGAGGGAAGCGGGTCGGGGACGACGCTCCTCCATCTCTATTCTAAAACAATCTATTTTCAAAACTCGTCGGAAGCGGAGTTATTCCGACTTTCAATTCATTTTTCTTTAAAAAACCCATTTTTCTTAAATAATAAAATACCATATTCCCTCATAATGATCAACAAACATAAATAGAGACATTAGAACAAGTTTCATCTCAAAATAATAAGTATTGCAATTTCTATTTCACTTTACAGTAAAATACCATCATATTTACATACGGCTTTTATTTAATGTTTTACCCTATTACCTTTAGATAACTCACGAGGTAATGACTTACCTCATCACAACACACATTTTTGATATAGCACGATGAATTTCGGGACATTAGTTTATGGGACAATATGAGTTTACATATAAATACTTTAAACATTCAAAAATCGTTTTCTTTAAAAGTGTGTTATTTAATTCTTTGCAATCGCGCCTCTACAACCCATTTTGGGGAACCTTGATCGGGATGGTGCGGGTTATCGCATGTCCTCGGGCCTAGTAGAGTGAGATGCAGACCTTCGCAAGGAGCATTCGATATCGATGGAATTTTAATGCAATTTTTAAGAAAAATATGATTTCTATTAAATAAATAAATTCTATATTTTTTTAAATATTAGATATATATAAATACTATCAAAATATCTACTTTAAGTATACAATATATATATTCCATGTTTTCTAAATTATAGGAATCACAAATTTCATGAAACTACCTTTACAATTAAATACAATCCCTACATTACACTAAAATGCCATATACAATGAAATTCAGGTTATATTCACTAGAATATTTCACTTTATAAAAATTACAATTATGAAAACCGTAAAGACGATAATTAAATGATTGAGGTGTATTTTGAAAGTATATCAAAACTATTTTTACATAAAACCCCTCAAGTTATATTAATTTACAATAAGGACCCTAGTAAACATAGGTTTAAGCGGAACCAGTTCTCTTGAGCCTCAGGGAGCCGGAGAATATGGGTGCTTGCCTATCTAAGGTAGACAACCTAAAAACGGTGTTATCAACTCGGTAATTGTCTTGGAAAAAGACACAAATCCTGCCGTCCATGTGCAGCAGTTACCGATAACTCCAAAACAATCATGACTTCAATTCTGTTTAAAAGTCTGACTCAGTTCGAGTCATGCTCAAATCTGTAATCAATCTGACTTGAATTCGATTCAAGTATAACTCCATTTCAATATGAATCCATGAATGCCAGAATACAATCTATAACAACATGAACATGACTGAACCGAACCATGGATATACTCTGATTACATGACTATCCATTTATATCCATTCCGTTTACTGATATCATGGTTCCGGCAAGTCTTCCATTTACTACAAGACAACACAATACAATCAGTACAATCAATACAATAAACAATACGGCGTTTATAAAGGGGTAGACTGGTACGGAACATATTAAAGGTGGCACGAGGTGGTCACTAAAAGACGTAATTACATCCATGTCGTTATTCCGTGGCATTATCGACGGAGCCTTATACTACGAGTTACCAAAGTCCACGGTGTAAGTTGGAATCCTCTCGTATACACTGGCATATTCTGTACCAAGCTACAACAACTACGTTAGTAAAACAAATATAATATAATATACTTCACCTGTTCTATTCTCTGTATATTCTTCTCCTTCTTTCTTTGGGACTTACCGAGCGATTGTTCACTGAAGATATTCCTATTTCTCTTCTTCTTTGGAATATTGTCAGGAGGACCCGACTTTGAGGAGTTCAAGACCAGCTGTTCTTGCCAAAATTTTCGGCCAGGAGCTACTTGTTCCCTTATAAAAAAGGGGGGAGTCCTCAAAATTTAACCTCACGTGTAAAACACATGAATACTCATATACAAAGCGTATGAGCGCTGAATAAAACAATTAAAGGCCAAACAGGCAACACGTATTAAACACGTGAGCGTTCATATGCAAAGCATATGAGCGCTGAATAAAATAAACTTTAAGGCCCAAACAGGCCTCACGTGTAAAACACGTGAGCGCTCACATTCAAAGCATATAAGCATTGAACATAAATCACCAATGGCCAAACATGCCTCACATGTAAAACACGTGAGCGCTCATATGCACTCATATGCAAAGCATATGAGCGCTAAAAATAAACAGGCTAAAACCCACAGCAGGGGTCACGTGTTAAACACATGAGTTCTCTTGCCTCTCACATGCAAAGCATGTGAGCGCCCCAATTTAAAATGCTCTTATCAAATTCTACTTTGGGAAATATTTTCCTGATCTTTCTCAAACTAAAAAGATTTTCTCTGTTAAATAGAGGACCTTTGGATCAAAAATCCAACGGTGATCATTTGGTAGAATAAAGTTCTATCATAGGAAAATATTTTCCTAATCTTGTTAAATTAACAAGATATTCATATGATCAGAATTCTATGTTAGAATAAAATTCTAATCTTATTAAACTAATGAGATATCTATATGATAGAATTAAATTCTATATTAAGAAAATATATTTCTGATCTTGTTAAATTAAAAAGAAATGATAGAATAAAATTCTAATTTTATCAAAACTAACAAGATATTCATAATCTTGTTAAACAAACAAGAAATCTTCTCTGTTAAATAGAGGGCCTTTGGATTAAAAATCCAACGGTGAATAAAATTCACCGATTGATCTAAAAGATCATGAAATCAATCATGATCTCTCAATGACGGATTCCCTTAACAAATTGATTCTTTTTCTTCTCATATAAATAGGAGCAAGGGGAGGAGGAAAAAAAACACATAGAGAGAGAGGGTGAGAAAAATAGAGAGAGAATTTAATTCTCTAAAGAATAGGAACCCCTCCCAAAAGCTCCAACAAAAAGAGAATTTCATTCTCAAACCAAAAGTTTAACTCTTCTTAAATAACTTAGTTCTTTCTCTGGTTAAGATCTGCAGAAGCAGATCTCCCCACAAGTTGAGAATTTAATTCTCATCGGGGAGATTCTGTCATGCAGATTCAAAACCTAGGAGAAAAAACTGAATCC
The DNA here is from genome assembly GCA_030015575.1 of Agapanthus africanus. Lineage (NCBI taxonomy): Eukaryota > Viridiplantae > Streptophyta > Magnoliopsida > Asparagales > Amaryllidaceae > Agapanthus > Agapanthus africanus. The sequence continues at coordinate 110,027,906 of CM057337.1, forward strand.
AAAAGAGTTTAACTCTTACAAAATATATGGGAATTTAATTTCTATGAAACTAGGGTTTAACCCTTTAAAAAGAATTTAATCCCTACAAAGAATAAAAGGAGAACTTGATTCCTCATAACCATAGAAGAACAGCCTGGTGATTCATCAGCATTCAACGCTACACAATAAAAGCTAACGTGTTCCCACGTGAGCACTTTTGAGGAACGAAAAAGGAAAGACTGAGATCTAGCCACGTGACCCCATGTGACCCCTGAGAAGTGCTCAACCTTATAAAAGAGAAAAGGGAATGAACCCTATTTTTGGGGCGCCTCACGTGACCCCACATGACCCCTGAGAAGTGCTCAGCACTTATAAAAGAGAAAAGGGAATGAACCCTATTTTTGGGGCGCCTCACATGACCCCTGAGAAGTGCTCATCACATATAAAAGAGAAAAGGGAATAAACCCAATTTTTGGGGCACCTCACGTGATCCCACATGACCCCTTAACAGTGGCACTAGAATAAGAGAATAAAAGAGGCAACGCCCAACTCTAAGCGTCTCACGTGCCATACGTGAGCGCCCTAACTTTCAATGTTTAACACTGTTATGGCGCCTCATGTGCCACACGTGAACGCCCCAACTTTCAGTGTTTAACACTGCTATGGCGCCTCACGTGCCACACGAGAGCATCTCAGATCTCAGTGTTTAACACTGCCTTAGAATATCACGTGGGAGCACGTGTGCACTGAGCATACACTAGTGTTTAACATTATAAGAGGCTAACTTCAACCCCAGATTGGCTAAGTCTTTCCTGAGATTAAATCTCTAAATAAACCGAGCTTCCATGCTCATGATGATTCCTCAATTTGGAATTTGGTTCAAGGGTACATCTCTCCACACCTCTGATACATGTCGTTGTAATTATTCAACGTCTTCAGAGAGGTGGTGGGTCCCGACAACCAACAGGCTATGGACTGTAATGTCCTTAAACTAACTATAGACCGTAATGTCCTTAAACTAAACCCTCACCTCAAAAATGGCGATCTGCGGACCGCAACGTCCTTAAAATAAATTCTATGGATTATGATGTCCTTAAACCCTCTGGACCGCAATGTCCCTAAACTAAATTCCATGGACTATGACGTCCTTAAACCCAATGGACCGCAACGTCCCTAAACTAAACTCTATGGACTATAATGTCCTTAAACTCCACGGACTATGACGTCCTTAAACCATGGACCGCAACATCCCTAAACTAAACTCTATGGATCGCAATGTCCTTAAACTAATGATGGACTATGATGTCCTTAAACCATGGACTATGATGTCCTTAAACCCAATGGACCGCAACGTCCCTAAACTAAGATGATAGAGCCCAAATGCTCTTTCGTTGGATCTAAATGATCCTAAAATCTTGTTAAGTAGATCTTAGTCTAAAACTTAGACTAACGTATCCTTAACAAACATTTAAGTTGATCTTAATCTCAAATGAGGTTAACGATCCTTAAATCAACCAAACCCAAATCTAAGAAAATACGGATTTGGACTAATCCCCGCCCTACGGGCGACAACATAAATTAGTCTCCGTATACAATCCACGGGCAACCTAAAACAAAACATACATACACGACACGAAGTGAACATCTGGAGAAGGAGAAAGTGGTTATCGCTACGCGGTAACGTAATTAACTGCAGGGGCTTGCGCCTGCAGGGAAGAGCGTCCCCACAATCAAAAACCCCTCGCAAACGAGGGGGGATCTGACGAAATCTGCTACAACGGCCGCATCTGTCCAAACCTCCGATACGCGGTGCCATAAATCAACTTGGCATCTTCGGAGAGGTGGATGGATAAAACCAAATAGCATCTTCCCCCAAAATTCAGGCCAGACGTCCTAACGTCCCGGTCGTGTCTTTCGGCGGTGAACAGATTCCGGCACGCCCGGTGGGACCTTTTCCTCTTTCCACTCCACACTTCGTGTGTCGTGTTTTTCCGCGATCAAATAATCACGGTATATATGTTTGTGGTTACCCTTTGGGGAAGGGATACTGAAGCCGGCGTTTCGTCTCTATGAAGAATGGCGGTTGCTCCCACCCTAGCAACTCAGGCTCTGTCATATCCGGTGGAGTCAAGTATGTGCCACTTGCATCCTCAAATCTCTGTAATCCGGCTCTTCAAGAAATCAACGGGCTTCTTTTTGGGTCGATACTCCCACCTCCCACCCTCGGTGCCTCAACGCCGATGGAGGAATCCCAGAGGAAGTCTGTCTTCTACAGGCTGGTTCCCCAAGCAGCAGCTTTGCCGAAGGAATCAGTTCTCAAACAACTGGCACATGCCAAGGACTAAGGTCGACGCAGGGGGCAGAATATTTAAGCTCTCAAAGGAAACAGGGGGTAGGCTCAGCAAAATCCTGAAGCTAATCAAATCCCGGCCGTAAGAAACGGCCAACGTCGATATCAGCATCATACAAAATGAGCTGGGGGCAGTCCTCCGTGTGGTCCTGTTTCAACACCAATGGTGAATGTTATTGTTCCAACTGGGAACAGCTTCAAACTGTTGCAAAGGGTCAAACAAAATTCTCCTACCGCAATACTGAAGAAGTCTCCACAGCCCATGGAGATCCCTCGAGAACATAAACAAGTTCGCTCCCTGAGACAACTTTCCTCATCTATATATAAGGTGTGGAAGCAGGTGAAGGGGACTCACCCCAAGACGGATCCTGATACAGCGGTTCCTCCCAAAACCAAAGCGGCTTTTCACAAAAAAGAGAGGCTTAATAAAGCTCAAGTGCCCGAAGCAAACTCCAAAGGCCAAGACACCAAACACCCCAAACCTGGGGGCATGGTGGTTCACATAGTCTATGTGGTGAATTCCAAAGACGAAGTTCGAACTTATACTAGTCATCGACCTCAAACTCGGTCCGTGACAAAAGTTCAACTGCAACGTGAAAAGCTGGAGGAGATGCTCGCTCAGGCGACAGCAAACGCTAACCCATCGCCTAAGGAAAATCCCGAGGGCGCACCCAAAGAAAGAGTAGAGAAGGAGTCGGATAATGATTTCCTAAAGCGCGCTCTGAAAAATAGAGATGAAGAAGCGGCGGAAATGTCCACTAAAATGAACCAGATGGCCCTTCTGATTCAGAATATGGCTGGAAAGATGGTTCAATCGGAACCACTGGCAGATGAACCGTCGGTAGTCGGTCTTAAAGATAAAGATGACATTTCAAATCCTCCACAAACCTCATCAACGGCTGAGGAGGAAATGATTCCTAAAAGAAAAGCTAAACGAATATATCACTCGGCAAATCAAAGCTTACTATGCCAGTGAAGCCGCAAATAGATCAATCAAGACTGGTCGACCGTTCCAACGTGGTACGATCAAATACAGTACCCGTCAGAGTACACACTTCCAACGTTCTACGTGTACAAAGGAACTGGGAATCCTTGCCAGCACATTGCGCGATTTAAATCCATGGGCGGAAATACTGGAGGAAATGATATACTTCTCTTTTGACAGTTCGTCAGCTGTCTGGCGTGCATTGCCTTCGAATGGTATGCGGAACTCCCGAATGACTCCGTGAATACTTCGATGATATGGATATGCTCTTCTTTCAGGGATTCACTAATGAGAACGAACATACTACCATGACGGCGCTGGTCAACGAAAGGGTTAGACCGAATGAGACTTGGGTTCAATATGTTACCCGATGGCGAAATCTCTGGTCAAAATGCAAGCAACGTATCGATGAAGCTGCAGTTGTAAGAACGTTCATAGCCACTCTTGACCCAAATTCAAAAAATGTTCCTATTTACGGCCCTTTTCAAGCCGACAACCTTCCAAGAACTCATGGATAAAATGGTTCGATTGAATCAAATGGGTCTAGACTCTTTCTCATCCGATGATGACGAGTGAAAAGTGGAGGCAAGATAGCGTTTGTCGCCTACGCTCAACAAAAATAAGCGGCTCTGAAGCAACATGTCGCCAAAATAGCGACGCCGTGGGTACTCGTTCCCCCGAGATATACACAGGAGGCATATTCCTCACTGACGGAAGAATCTCTGTGTAGAATGGTCCTTTCTTCTCGAAAGGTAGGAAGGATATTAAGGGGTCTACAAATAAGTCCTACAACCTAGTGAAATGCCCCGCTAAAAAAACAAAAAAAAACGGTATGTCCATAAGCAAAATGGGCACGGATGAAAACCCGAAAGGGCTCCGTGAGTAAAAACAGCAGGGCTACTGGTGAGTTTGTGAAAACCCGAAAAGGCGCAGACTCGTAAAAAAAATTCATGCACACTTACAAGGTCCTCTCGACCTTGTAAGGAGAAAATACCCACATGAGATCCTTACGACTCACAAAGGAGCAACACACTTAGGGATCCCCACAACTCCTAAGGAGAAATTACACTTATGAAATCCTCACGACTCGTAAGAAGAATCCCCCCTGTGAGACCCTTATGGCTCATAGGATTCAAAGGCCTTAAGATACAGGGACCTGAACCTGTTCTTAAGCCGTCATATCTCTTAAATTGCCCTATAGGCGGTCCATATTGACCCCTGTATACAATCCAGGGGCACAAATAAATATTTCTTTGCCAAGTTCTACAAATGGCAAGAAATGTCCCCATATGGTGAATAACACTTGTAAGTCCTCTTGACTTATAAGGAGAAAATACTCTTATGAGATCCTTACGACTTATAAGAGAGAACACCACTTAGGAGTCCTCATGACTTCTAAGGAGAACATACACTTACGAGATCCTCACGACTCGTAGGGATAAATACCTTTATGAGACTCTTACGGCTTGTAAAGTCAAAAAAGCCTTAGTCGACAGGATCCTAACCCTGTCTACTAAGCCACCTTTGTCCAAATCGACTGGGGAAAATGATGAGTCGCTCCTGGCAATATCCCAGTTGTAGCGATACTGATGCCTAAACAGGTGTCAAACTCTAAGTCAACCTCTCCGGCAAGTGTCGTCCCTCCAACCATCTAATGAAGAAGGAGACCTCATTCGTCTGGGACTAGAAATGCCAAAGTACACGGGACGAAATCAAGAAATACCTGCAGAATCCACCGGTACTGACCGCCCTGGTCAAAGGAAAGCCCCTCATCTTATACACAACATCCCTTGAAGGTTCTTTAGACGCGTTATGGGCACAGGAGAACGATCAGGGAAAAGAGAGAGCCCTCTACTATTGGAGTCGAGTTCTCCGGGGGGCAGAAAACAACTACTCCTCCATCGAAAAACACTGCATGGAGTTAATCTTCGCGATAACGAAGCTCAGACACTATGCTTTAGCGCATGAAGTCCATCTCATATCAAAGGTGGATCCTCTCAAGTATTTGATGTCAAGAGACATACTAACGGGACGACTCGCTAAATGGGTCCTACTCTTAATGGAATTTTCGATAACATACCGACCTCTCAAGGCAGTGAAAGGCCAGGCCATCGCTGACTTCCTCGCTGAGCATCCGATACTTGCCGAGTCACCCCTGAATTGCGAATTGCCAGACGAGGACGTGTTTGACACGATCGACGGGGGGAGAGGAGGGAGTGATACCCGATGGGAACTCTACTTCGATGGGGCATCTTCCCTGAAGAAGCGAAAGCACAGCTCCCCCATGATCAAATCTGGGGTAGGCCTCATCTTCGTAACTCCACAAGGAGGGATAATACGCTTTGCCTTTTCCTTAACAGAGCCGAGGACAAACAATGAAGCGGAATATGAGGCTTTGATAGCAGGCCTTGAGATTGCTGTCGACATGGGAATCAAAAATCTCCTCATATACGGAGATTCCCAGCTGGTCTTTAGTCAAGTAAACGATGACTATTAAACGTGCAAACCAGAGTTGGTAAAGTACGGCGAGAGAATGTAACAGTTACTAACTCAAATTTCATCCTACATCCTGAAAAGCATACCGCGTGCGAAAAATAGCAAAGCGGACGCATTAGCCAAATTCGCTAAAGAACTGGCTAACGAAAACCTCAGATGATATAAGAATCATTGTACAAAGCCGTCGGGTTCTTGCACCAGCAGAAATATCTCCGGAGTCGTCTGAAGAAAAGGAAGCGACCCAGCAAACAGCCTTACAAATAGAAGACCAAGAAAAGGCTAAGAATTGGAGAGAAGTCTTTATAGACTACTTCAAATTCCGTCGAACACCTGAAGATGCATCCTCAAGACATCAGCTCATGAAACGAGCTCTATCTTTCGCCTTCGTCAATGATATTCTGTATAAGAGATCGTTCGACTCTCTGTGACTAAGATGCCTGGGACCAGAAGAAGCAAGGAGAGTCGTCCAATAAACTCACGACGGACTCTGCGGTTCTCATCAAGCTAGGCCAAAGATGAAGCTGAAGATCAAAAGAATGGGCTACTATTGGCCTACGATGATTCAGGACTGCCTCAAATACGCGAAGCAGTGCCACTCGTGCCCAATTCATAGAGACTTCATCCACCAGCATCCAAACCCGGTACACCCAACAGTGGCTAGCTGGCCGTTCGAAATGTGGGGAACCGACATAATTGGGCCCATCGAACCAGCGTCATCCAAAGGACATCGGTTCATATTGGTGACAACTGATTACTTCTCTAAGTGGGCAGAAGTAATACCGCTAAGAGAAGTGAAGACGGAGAATATTCTCCATTTCTTCAAGACACACGTCATCTATCGGTTCGGCACTCCACGACGGATTATCTCCGATAACGGGCCGGCCTACAGAAGTCACAAAATCAGCCGCTTCGCACAGCAGTATAATATAGACTGGAGATACTCTTCGGTCTACAATCCTTGAGCTAACGGTCTAGCTGAGGGTTTCAATAAAATCTTGATAAAGATCATAAAGAAGACGGTGTCCAAAAATAGAAAGGAGCGGCACAAGAGACTGCATGAAGCTCTCTGGGCGTATCGGACTACGTTCAAAACGGCTACGAATACAACGCCGTATGCATTGGTATTCGGCACGGAAGCAGTACTCCCCTTGGAGATAGAGCTACCCTCTCTACGAGTGGCGGTTTATTACAAGCTAACAGATGAAGAGAATGATCATCTTCGGCTTGAGGAGCTCGACGCCCTCGATGAAACTCGTCTCATGGCGCAACAAAATCTAGAAGCTTACAAAGTAAGGATGACGCGCTCATACGAAAGTCTGACTAGGACGAAAACATTCCGCCAAGGCGAACTCGTGCTAGTCGTCAAAAGACCTATGATCCCTAATCATGCCAAATGGGGAAAATTCGAGCCAAACTATGAGGGCCTGTACATTATAGACAAAGTCTACCAAGGTGGGGCTTACCTGCTCATGGATATGCATGGCGAAAGACCCTTACGGCCAATAAACGGCCGATTCCTTAAGAAGTACTACGCCTGACGAGTTACGAACCAGGTTAATGATAGATGACGATGCCTATGTCCGCTCACTATCTTCTTGAGTCAAGACTCTAAAAATAGTATCCAACAATACCCCATCCCAAACACGAAAAACATCGGACCGAGATGTCTTTAAACTAACAATGGACCGAGGTGTCCTTAAACTAACAATCGACCGAGTTGTCCTTAAACTAACATCGGACCGAGACGCCCCTAAACTAATAATGGATCGAAACGTCCCTAATCTAACAATGGACCGAAATGTCCTGAAACTAGCTACGGACCGAAACGTCTTTAAACTACTACAAACCGCAGCATCCTTGGGCTGACGCAAAAAAAAAACGGTATGTCAATAAGAAAGATGGGCACGGATGAAAACCCGAAAGGGCTCCATGAGTAAAAACAGCAAGGCTACCGGAAATGTTTGTGAAAACCTGAAAGGGCACAGACTCGTAAAAAAATTCATGCACACTTGCAATGTCCTCTCGACCTTGTAAGGAGAAAATACCTGCGTGAGATCCTTACGACTCACAAGGAAGCAACACACTTAGGTATCTCCACGATTCCTGAGGAGAAATTACACTTACGAGATCCTCACGACTCGTAAGGAGAACCCTCTTATGAGACCCTCACGGCTCATAAGATTCAAAAGCCTTAAGCTATGGGGATCTGAACCTGTTCTTAAGCCATCACATTTCCTAGACTGCCCTACAAACGGTTCAATGTTGACCCTTGTATACAATCCACGGGTATAAATAAACGTCTCCCCCACCAAGTTCCACCGATGGCGCGAAATGTTCTCATGTGGTGAACGACACTTGTAAGTCCTCTCGACTTATAAGGAGAAAACACTCTTGCAAGATCCTTATGACTTATAAGAGAACATGCACTTAAGAATCCTCACAATTCCTAAGGAGAAATTACACGTATGAGATCCTCACGACTCGTAGGGAGAAACACCTTTATAAGACCCTTACGGCTCATGAAGTCAAAAGACTTAGTCGGCAGGATCCTAACCCTGTTTGCTAAGCCACCTTTGTTCGAATCGACAAAGGCAAATGATGATTCGCTCCTGGCAATCTCCCAGTGGTAGCGATGCTGATGCCTAAATCGGTATCAAATTCCAAGTCGTTTCACGGTAAATGATTATTCGCTCCTGGCAATATTCCAGTCACCACGATGTTGATGCTAAGATTGGCATCAGATTCCAAGTTCCATACTCGCAGCAAAAAGTCAGCGAGGTATAAATGCATATGAAATAGCTGAAATAATAGGGCAACTTGCAACAAAATCAGCAAGTAAAAGATATGCATACAAAAATAGCCGAAATGATTGAGCAACTCGCAATAAAAAGCAGCAAGTAAAAAGAAAATAGCCGAAATGATTGGGCACCGCAAAAAATAGCCGAAATGATTGGGCAATCGCGACTTTCACAATATAAAAAGCTGAAATGATAGAGCGTCGCGGAAGGAAATAAAAAAAATGAAAATGATGAAAGAATGAAACTTCTGCCCTACAAGCGAGTCCATACTGACCCCTGTATACAATCCATGGGCATAAACAAAAAGGGAACAACATTTCCCGACAAACTCTGTCAAAGAGAGAGTCAGATCTCAACGGCAACATCTGCATCCCAGGAGATCAGCAACGGTGTTCCTCCTCATTCCAGTAGGATACGGACGCGACACCACCAGTCGGAGCCACGGCAAAGTCCTTAGTTCTAAGACTCCACGGTTCACAGACAACCTAGAGTCGACCCTGACACCATAGAAAGCGGTGCAAGTCAACCCCGACCCCGCAGAAAGCGGAGCAAGTCAACCCTGACACCGCAGCAAGTGGAGCAAGTCAAACTCTGATACCGCAGAAAGCGGAGCAAGTCAACCACGACACCGCAGAAAGCGGAGCAAGTCAGCCCTGACACCGCAGCAAGCGGAGCAAGTCAACCCCGACACCGCAGAAAGTGGAGCAAGTCAACCCCGACACCGCAGAAAGCGGAGCAAGTCAACCCCGACACCGCAGAAAGCGGAGCAAGCCAAACCCCACACCGCAGAAAGCGGAGCAAGTCAAACCCCACACCGCAGAAAGCGGAGCAAGTCAACCCCGATACCGCAGAAAGCGGAGCAAGTCAACCCAGATACCGCAGAAAGTAGAGCAAGTCAACTAATGACCTCCCCGCCGGAACAACGCTCTGTCTCGGAAACAAGTCAACCAATGACCTCCCCGCCGGATCAACGCTCTGTCTCGGAAACAAGTCAACCAATGACCTCCCCACCAGAACAACGCTCCGTCTCGGAAACAAGTCAACCAATGACCTCCCCGCCAGAACAACCTCCGTCACGGAAACAAGTCAACCAATGACCTCCCCGCCGGACCAATGTTCCATCTCGGAAACAAGTCAACTCAAAAACCTCTCGATTCAGGGAAATCAGCGTCTTTGGCAAGAACCTCTCGATTCGTTTCGACCCGCAAGGAAATCAGTGTCTTTGCAAGAATCTCTCGATTCATCTCGACCCCCAGGAAAATCAGTGTCCTTGGCAAAAACCTCTCGATTCAGGGAAATCAGCGTCCTTGGCGAGAGCCCCTCAATTCGTTTCGACCCGCAAGGAAATCGGTATCTTTGTGAGAATCCCTCGATTCGTCTCGACCTGCGGGGAAATTAGTGTCCCTGCGCATAAAGAAAATTCTCTTGTGGGATCCTTACGATTCTCAAGATAAAACGCACTTAGGAGTCCTCACGACTCCTAAGGAGAAAAGACACCTACGGGATCCTCTCAACTCGTAGGGAGAAAAGCCTTTATGAGACTCTCGCGGCTTATAAAGCTGAAAAGTCTTAGGCGGCAGATCCTAACCCTGTTTCCTAAGCCATCGCTGCCTTACAAGGAGGTCAAGTTGGACTAACCACGGGCCACACTCTCCAAAGTCGAATCTCGACAAGGAGGGAAACAATCACTTACGAGTCCTCTCGACTTGTAAGCAAAAAAAATTATCTTGTGAGATCTTTACGACTCTCAAGAGAAAACACACTTAGGAGTCCTCACGACCCCTAAGGAGAAATTACACCTCCGGGATCCTCTTGACTCGTAGGGAGAAAAGTCTTTATGAGACCCTCATGGCTCATAAAGTTTAAAAGTCTTAGGAGGCAGATCTGAACCTATTTCCTAAGCCATCGCTGCTCTACAAGGAGGTCAAGATGGACTATCTACGGGCCGCATTTGCCAAAACCATATTCTCCAATGAAATAAAGAAGCTACGTACGGGTCCTTATGATTCGTAAGGAAAAATACCCAAGTGAGATCCTTACGACTCACGGAGGCGATGAACACTTAGAAATCCTCATGATTTCTAGAGAGAATTTGCACCTACGAGATCCTCTCGACTTGTAGGGAGAAAAAACCTTTTTGAGACCCTCACGGCTCATGAAGATGAAAAAAGTCTTAGGCTATAAGGACTCTAAACTTGTCCCCTAAGTCCTCAATTCTATTTCCATGCATAACTCTGCACTACTTCACCCACGTACATGCTTACGTGGGCAAAGTAGTAGGGGGCATTTGTTCCCGCCAAAATTTTCGGCCAAGAGCTACTTGTTCCCTTATAAAAAGGGGGAGAGTCCTCAAAATTTGGCCTCACGTGTAAAACACGTGAGCGCTCATATGCAAAACGTATGAGCGCTGAATAAAACAATTAAGGGCCAAATAGGCAATACGTGTTAAACACGTGAGCGCTCATATGCAAAGAGCGCTGAATAAAATAAACTTAAAGGCCCAAACAGGTCTCACGTGTAAAACACGTGAGCGCTCATATGAAAAGCATATAAGCGCTGAACATAAATCACCAATGGCCAAACAGGCCTCACATGTAAAACACGTGAGCGCTCATATGCAAAGCATATGAACGCTGAACATAAACAGGATAAAACCCACAGCAGGGGTCACGTGTTAAACACATGAGTTCTCTTGCCTCTTACATGCGAAGCATGTGAGCGCCCCAATTTAAAATGCTCCTATTAAATTCTAGAATTAAATTCTATTTTGGAAAATATTTTCCCGATCTTTCTCAAACTAAAATGATCTTCTCTGTTAAATAGAGGACCTTTGGATCAAATATCCAATGGTGATCATCTAGTAGAATAAAGTTTTATCATAGGAAAATATTTTCCTAATCTTGTTAAATTAACAAGATATTCATATGATCAGAATTCTATGTTAGAATAAAATTCTAATCTTATTAAACTAACGAGATATCTATATGATAGAATTAAATTCTATATTAAGAAAATATATTTCTGATCTTGTTAAACTAAAAATATATGATAGAATAAAATTCTAAACTTGTCAAAACTAACAAGATATTCATAATCTTGTTAAACAAATAAGAAATCTTCTCTGTTAAACAAAGGGCCTTTGGATTAAAAATCCAACGGTGAATAAAATTCACCGATTGATCTAAAAGATCATGAAATTAATCATGATCTCTCAATGAGGGATTCCCTTAACAAATTGATTCTTTTTCTTCTCATATAAATAGGAGCAGGGGGAGGAGGGAAAAAAACACACAGAGGGAGAGGGGAAGAAAAATAGAGAGAGAATTTAATTCTCTAAAGAAGAGGAACTCCTCCCAAAAGCTCCCATAAAAAGAGAATTTAATTCTCAAACCAAGAGTTTAACTCTTCTCAAAGAACTTAGTTCTTCCTCTAGTTAAAATCTGCAGAAGTAGATCTCCCCACAAATTGAGAATTTAATTCTCATCGGGAAGATTCTGTCATGCAGATTCAAAACCTAGGGGAAAGAACTGAATTCAAAAGAGTTTAACTCTTACAAAACATATGGGGATTTAATTCCTCTGAAATTAAGGTTTAACCCTTTAAAAAGAATTTAATCCCTACAAAGAACAAAAGGAGAACTTGATTTCTCAGAACCATAGAAGAACAGCCTGGTGATTCATTAGCGTTCAACACTACACAATAAAAGCTCATGTGTTCCCACGTGAGCACCTTTGATGAACGAAAAAAGAAAGACTGAGATCTAGCTACGTGACCCTACGTGACCCCTGAAAAGTGCTCAACACTTATAAAAGAGAAAAGGGAATGAACCCTATTTTTTGGGCGCCTCACGTGACCCCACGTGACCCGTGAGAAGTGCTCAGCATTTATAAAAGAGAAAAGGGAATGAACCCTACTTTTGGGGTGCCTCACGTGACCCCTGAGAAGTGCTCAGCACTTATAAAAGAGAAAAGGGAATAAACCCTATTTTTGGGGAACCTCACGTGATCCCACGTGACCCTTTAACAGTGCTCAGCACTAAAATAAGAGAATAAAAGAGGTAGCGCCCAACTCTAAGCATCTCACGTGCCACACGTGAGCGTCCCAACTTTTAATCTTTAACACTGCTATGGCGCCTCACGTCCCACACGTGAACGCCTCAACTTTCAGTGTTTAACACTGCTATGGCGCCTCACGTGCCATACGTGAGCATCTCAGATCTCAGTGTTTAACACTGCCTTAGAATTTCACGTGGGAGCACGTGGGCACTGAGCATACACTAGTGTTTAACATTATAAGAGGCCAATTTCAACCCCAGATTGGCTAAGTCTTTCCTGAAATTAAATCTCTAAATAAACCGAGCCTTCATGCTCATGACTGATGATTCCTCAATTTAGAATTTGGTTCATGGGTACATCTCTCCACACCTCTGATACATGTCGTTGTAATTATTCAACATCTTCAGAGAGGTGGTGGGTCCCGACAACCAACAAGTTATGGACCATAATGTCCTTAAACTAACTATGGACCGTAATGTCCTTAAACTAAACCCTCACCTCAAAAATGGTGATCTGCGGACCGCAACATCCCTAAACTAAATTCTATGGACTACGATGTCCTTAAACCCTCTGGACCGCAATCTCCCTAAACTAAATTCCATGGACTATGATGTCCTTAAACCCAATGGACTGCAACGTCCCTAAACTAAACTCTATGGACAATGATGTCCTTAAACCATGGACTGCAACGTCCATAAACTAAACTCTATGGACCGTAATGTCCTTAAACTAATGATGGACTATGATGTCCTTAAACCATGGACTATGATGTCCTTAAACCCAATGGACCGCAACGTCCCCAAACTAAGACGATAAAGCCCAAATGCTCTTTCGTTGGATCTAAATGATCCTAAAACCTTATTAAGTAGATCTTAGTCTAAAACTTAGACTAACGTATCATTAACAAACATTTAAGTTGATCTTAATCTCAAATGAGGTTAACGATCCTTAAATCAACCAAACCCAAATCTAAGAAAATACGGATTTGGACTAATCCCTGCCCTACAGGCGACAACATAAATTAGTCTCCGTATACAATCCACGGGCAACCTAAAACAAAACATACATACACGACACGAAGTGAACATCTGGAGAAGGAGAAAGTGGTTATCACTACACGGTAACGTAATTAACTGTAGGGGCTTGCGCTTGCAGGGAAGAGCGTCCCCACAATCAAAAACCCTTCACAAACGAGGGGGGATCTAACGAAGTCTGCTACAATGGCCGCATCTGTCCAAACCTCTGATACGCGGTGCCATAAATCAACTTGGCATCTTCGGAGAGGTGTATGGATAAAACCAAATAGCATATGCCCCCAAAATTCAGGCCAGACGTCCCAACGTCCCGGTCGCGTCTTTCGGCGGTGAACACCAGCCAGGAGCACTTGGAGCAGTTCACAGAAGACCTTGAGCATTGACTTTACTTGTACATACATTTCATTCAGTTCATGCCATTGTTTAGGCATTGCATTCCAGACTTGTATTTACATTTCCAGTTGTACTTGTAAATAATTGTTAAATAAATAAAGTTGTTCATTATTTTCCTGTCTTTTGTGTATATTTTTACTTTATATTACTTAGATATGCTTAGCGTATTTACTTCGGAGTAAATACGTAACGAACCTCGTCGCGCCCCCTCCCAGTACACCGGGAAGCGGGGCATGACACCAACTATAATCGAGTGATAATCTATATGGAAGCTACTCTAGTCACCATACTTCAGAAGGTATGCAGCACTAATAAGTCTCCTGTATATTTGAAACTCCCGATATGGTTTTTACCCCTAACGACTTATAACCTTGACTAGGTCAACATATAATAAACCGCTAGTCAAGTTCAACCCATCATTATCCTAGATTAATTTAGACCCACTCGCATAGACCCTTGACTAGGTCAAAATAGTTATGCGGGTGTCCTAGATAATCGCAACACTTGCAACAAATAAGCACCACTCAGCTACCGAACACTACGTCTTGACTAGGTCAAAACACACAGCACGAATACTAAGTAACACTTGTAAGAAATGACGGAGGGTTACCGCTGATTTTTGGCAAAAACCATTTAACGTAATGAACTTGATATCGTTGAACGAACCGAATAGTTTTGAAAAGGAGTGGTTTAGGATCCTCTTTTGAAAACTGGTGGTTTAGAAGAAAACCGAGTAATTTATAGTAAAATAAACATTTGATCAAGAGATCAATCACTGTGAAGGGATCTAGGCACTTTCCCCCTCGAATGAGGTGCGTGATATTTATGACCGAATACAGCTATGCAAACCAAAAGAATACGACTATGGTTTTTTGAAAATTTGTTCCGAAAATATCTTTTAGGTTCATTTTTCCTTACATTAATCAAAATTAATGCGATCCCATCAATTAATACCTATCACACTAGGAAAAAAACGAAAATACAATGTACGTATATGCCATCCGCATTCGTCACGGGGCCCCGTCATGCACCGTTAGGTTACTTAACTAACGGCAAAGCGGGGGCTGGACTAGCGCGGATGCAAAACATATACAACAGCTACTAGTGTATAAATATATATATATATATAACCATTCGTCCCAGGCATTATATAAGCAATATCACAGAAAAGCGATAAGCAAAATGGAATAGTGGATTATATAAGCAATATCACAGAAAAGCGATAAGAAAAATGGAATAGCGGATAATTTAGAAGCCCCGGGTTTCATTTGAGCCGTAAATGAAACTCGACGTTCCCCAGTCATGTGGATAGGTTGTACAATGTAGAACCATGATCCCTACGAGTGCGGCAAGTTACCCGACAATTACGGAAGCGAGACAACCCCAATCAACAAAATGAATGGGCCACCCAGCACTTCTCAAAATCTGGTAACTTGAGCAATCCACCGTGGGTAATTCTATACCCCTTACGAGTACGACGAATAGCCTGCCAATTGTAAAGTAAAGCACCCTGTCTCAATGCCATGAGATGGGGGCCCGTTGCCCTCTAAAACCTGGCTACTCGAACACTCCGCCGTGGGATAATCCTAGTACAGAATAGAAATAATATATACAATGATGACATCGACTCAACCCGGTCGTGCCCCAATAAAATAATATACAAAATGGCAGAAATGGCAGTCCACATGTCGGATGCTCGCCCTTAAATAATGAATATACAAATGAATCAAAACCATACAACAAATATTGCACTAGGGGCTATCCAACATGACAATCCGAATAAACCATCACAGAGATAAACATCACAGCAGCAGAAGCAAATATGTGCAACCCCGTCTAAATGATATATAGCAATTAGACGACATTTGAAAACACATACTTAACATAACAGAAATCAACGATGCAAATTTCGAGTTTTAAAACTTTGCAAATTGACCCAATACAAAGGTAACACTAAGTGAAATCTGGGGCAAATCAAACAAGACCAAAATTCGCAATTCTTAAACCCAAGACACTGGATGAAAATGGGGACTAGGGGAGTTTTAAAAACCGCCAGAAGCGGGGTTTAGGGAAAAACTGGCAGTTTTGTTAAGGTGGATTTGCCTCGTTTTTATTGTATGTCACAATCATATCAAGAGTAAGCCTTTGCATTTGTTTAAAAAAAATTCAGAGACCGTAAAATTTTCAAACAGAAAGTTGGTTTTGAAAATCGAAATTTTTCGGTTTTGAAACTAAAGCATCGTCTACTACTAGTTTATAATATTTGGATGGTTCTGATACCATACTGTGGTTCCTAGGACACTAACCGCTAACCACAGTCATTGCGGAACGAAAAACTTTGGCTTTTAAAAAACTTGGCGATAGAAACAACTACCTAGAATCGAACCAAATATTAAACTAATAAACTAAAGGAGTTCTAATTACTCTGTAAAGAGGGTTATACCAAATGATCCATGTCCTTCGGTCTTCTACCCTATTCCTTAGCTCCTTGAGGTCTCCTTGATCGAGCTTGACCGCCGGTCTTCCTCCGTCGAAGATGATCCACCCGAGAGATGTGGTTCATGGCTCTAACTCCACACTAAAAATCAAGTGGAGCAACTAAAGGCTCTGGGTTGTTGATCTAGAGTGTCTAGTGAAGTAGTGAGTTGTTCAAGTAATTTTTTATCTCTTTTCCACCCTTAATTCTCAACACATGAGAGTGTAGGGAGGAAGATGAAGGAGGAGCTCAAGAAAGGAGAGAGAAAGAGAATGGTGAAATGAATTAAAACTTATCACAATAATAATGCAAGTATGGTTTTGATCAAATGATTTTTGCAATATAAAAAACCAACCATACTTGAATAGTGTAGACAAATAAATTCATTTGTCTACCCTATTCATTCATGCTTCACACAATTCTCTTGCCACTTCACCCCTTCATCTCATTTCTAATTTCTAAAAAAGAAAAACAAAGGAAATAAGGCGTCCTCCCTCTAAAATGTTTTTCGTATAAATACGGAATACACTCTACCTTATATACATACCCGTATTCGTATCAAAATACGAATGCCCAAAGTGATTAAAAAATGCAAAGAATATAATACCAGAATATACATATCAAAATATATATGTGTAAATTATTAAATGAATACCCGATTTAATAATTCGGCTTAATCTTAAGCCGGCTGGTATTATCAACCATCCGATCGAATGTCCAGGTAGCTAGTACAATCATTCGATCGGAACCCTGCACGTATCAAAATACGGCTACTACATCATTTCGCCTGAATAAGAGAAACCCTCTGTGTGGGTTTCTAAAGACTCGACAGTACTCCGACAGTGAGTTACTGGATAAATCCATAACCACAAGCACGTCAGCGACACTAGCTGTATGTAACGGCTACCCGGGCATCTGTCGAAAAGGAAGGTCGACGAGCAAGCTCATCCGAACCCCTACAGAGCCTATCTGTGACAATATCTTTACAGTCGGGTCTTTTCGTCTCAAAGTATCGCATACCGGGTCTAGGGATGGTAAATGTTAGACCCTAATAATCCGATAATTCATGCCGATATGGTTTAGGACCAATCCGAGAAACTACTTATCTAACTATCAGTAAATCCCAACTAGCTTGGTCAAGGTCTTATGGTGCTGGCCAACCGAAGATAGTGCGATATGGACTCCCTATATTAGGAGAGACGAATCCCCAACAATCGCTCACTGCCTCTATGTGGCTCGGGACTATACCCAACTAAAACCTGTTTGCACGCCTCAGTAGAGCCGTGGTAGGATAGTAATCTAAGTACAGTAGGAACTCATACGAAACAAATGACGATCTCAGGTCTAAAGACTAACCTATACTCATGTCACCTGAGAACTGCTATCTGACCATAAGTATAGTACCATCTAGAACTTCTTGGTGAGACCATCCAGTGTACTCACCTCCAGTGAACACCTGTATACGGTCTTAGGTGCGAAAGACCAATGGCTGTAGGACCAACCATCGCCTCTCGTCGGGGTTTAGAAACATATACACCAGTCTACTCCGGAATATCGATGCCCAGTCTCGATACTCCCACGACTGAGGACATTTAAGGATGTGCTTATGGACTATCCATCCCCCATATGTATGATCGCCATCATAACGCTAGTAATCAAGCAATAATCCTACGGGTTTTATCAACATGTATTAATGATATGTAATAACAAGTAAAACATATACACATGTTAAGATAAAGACAAACCAAATAGCATACTATCATATCGAGCAAAATTATCATGTACATACATATGTCCAAACATCCACTATATATACATATACAATAATGGCCTCTTGAGCATACATATCCAACAATCTCCCACCTACACTAAGGCCATATATTGGCGTACCGAGTACCCAACGTCTGCTTTAGGGCCAGTTGTTAGCGTATCGCATGCCCAACATCTCAAATAGTCTCTCGACCTGTGCTTGATGGAGGGCCTTGGTGAATGGATCCGCCGTATTCTCTTTTGTGTTTACTCTCCGCATCTCGATCTCCCGGCGATCAATGATCTCCCTTATCAGATGATACCGCCTTAAGATGTATCTGGATTTCTGATGGGACCTTAGTTCCTTCTCTAAAACCATAGCCCCATTGTTGTCGCAATACAAAGGTATTGGATCAACAATGGACGGAACTACCTCAAGTTCAGTAATGAACTTCTTTATCCAGACCACTTTTTTGCGATATTGTTGGCAGCAATGTATCCAGCCTCCATCGTCGAGTCTGCGAAGGTGTCCTGTTTGGAGCTCTTCTAACAGACCGCCCCTCCGTTGAGGGTAAACACAAAACCCGAAATAAACTTGTTGTCATCCTTGTCACTCTAGAAGCTCGAGTCGGTAAAGTACTCCACCTGAAGGTCCCCATTACTGTACACTAAGAACAGTTCCTTAGTCCTTCTCAACTTAAGAATGTTCTTCACTGCTGTCCGGTGGTTCTCTCCTGGGTTTGACTGATACCGGCTCAGCACACTAAATGCGTAAGCTACATTTGGTCTAGTACAGAGCAACACATACATTATAGATCCTACCGCCGAAGCGTGGGGTATAATTCTCATGCGAGCCTTCTCCTCTTCAGTCTTGGGAGATATCTCTTTGGAGAAGGTGATTCCGTACTGTAGGGTTCCTAGGCACACCCATGAGGTTCTACAAGTGATCAAACATGGCCAATTCAAATTTTTATGTGCCTACAAACCCTAATACGGATCGTTAACTAGATATATAGGCGATGCAATGCAAGTAAACAACTTTAACTTAAAGGAAAGGGGCTACAACCTTTGTAGATCCGGTCCTCCACCTCTCTAGCTCCGTGATGACGTCCCTCCGCTGTACCCATCGGAATCCTAGACTCTCACGGTGGTCTCATCGGAGAAAAGATCGGGCTAGGTCGTCGACTTCGATGCCGAAGATGATCTACGTCGAGGCAACTCAATATTAAACTCCAACTTCACCAAGTCATGAAACTTATGAAGAAAACACCCTATACTACTTGGCAAGTGGTAGAGAATGAAAAAATAGGAAGTGGGTTCACTTTAGAATTGGATTTCTCACTCTTTTTCTCAAGTTGCCATTAATGGAGGCAAGGTTTCTTCTTTGTTGAAGAAGAAGAAGAAGAAGAAAGAATATGATAAGTTATTTTAAAAAATAGAAAACAAAATGATACTTATCATAATATCAACCATGGTTTAGTGTAGAGAACTAACTAGGGTTAAGTTGAATGGTTAGGGTTAGGAGAAGAAGACAAGAATGGTTACTTTAGTCAAAGATGCATGAAGCATCAAGAAGTTTCTTGAATGAAAGCAACCATTTTTGTTTTCCTTTTCCTTTTTTAACAAAATAAATAGATAAATGAATAAGTGAGTAAAACAAAACCCTAACCATTAACATAACCATGGTTTAATTCTTTACACAAACCCAAGTTTGCATGTATCATCAAACATGATACAATCTTGTGCACAAAAGTATATCACATATACAACTTGTGTATTTCAAGTCAGAAAATCCATCCAAAGTGAACAAATACTAGTTAATGCAAAGTAATATATCAAATATATTATACATTAAATCATTAAATCAACACTTGATTTAACGATCCGGTCATATCGCATATAACCGACTAGTATCCAATGTATCGACTTATCGAATCAATCTTCGATTCGATAACTGGGTTATATCGCATACGACCATTCGATACATCCATCGCGAGAATAGAATACGGTATCACATACACGCATTATTCTCGGTCCCGCACATATCTCATATGCGCTCCTATTTCGTTTCGCTTGAGCCAGGAAACCTCTATGTAGGACTCTAAAGACTCGTCAATACGCCGGCAGCAGATGATGATCATATCAAACACCCACAAGCCGCAAGCGGTCTGCTGAACATAACGGCCACCCGGGTATTGAGCAATCAGAAGATCGACGAGCAAGCCCGCTCACACTCCTGTGAATCCAACCAGTAACACTTACCGTACAGTCCGGTCTGTTCGTCTGATATGTCGCATATCTCGCCTAGGGGTGGTAAACGTCAGACCCCGGTAGCTCGATAAGTCATGCCGATATAAGGTCCATAACATAGCATGAAACTACTGATAACACTTACCAGTAGATCACTGCAACCCTGGCCAGGGATTTCCTGTTATGGCCAGTCGAGCATGGCGCAACATCAACCCCCAATACCGGGAGAGACGAATCCCCTCCTATCGCTCATTGCCTCCATGTGAATCGGGACTGTACCCAAAAACCACCTGTTTGCATGACTCAGTAAAGCCGTGGTAGGGTGGAAATCAAAGCACAGTGGGAGACACACAAGACTCTATGACGATCTCGGGTCAACAGACTAAGCTGTACCAGTGTCACCAAGGAACTGCCATCTGACGTGAGGTATAATACCATCTAGGAGTTCTCGGCGAGTCCGTTCAGTGTACCCAGTCTCCACTGAGCACCCGCATACCATCTCTGATGTCAAACACCAATGGATATGGGATCATCCATCGCCCATCACATGGGTCGAGAAGATATACGCTAGTCTACTCTGGAATATCGATGCCTCGTCTCGATATTCCCATGACTAGGAACATTGAAGGATGTACTCATGGACTACCCAGGCCCCAATAGTATGATCTGCATCACAGTCCTGGAAGTCGAGTACACATCCTAAGGGCTTTATCAACATGTAACAGAGAGACAGAAAGTATACATGTTAAGATAAAGAGCAACCAGATAGCTTACTATCATGTCGAGCAAGAAAGTCCTACCTATATATGTCCCAGCATCCACTACAATATACATCCAATGTATAGTAATAGCCTCTAGGGCATACATATAACTAACACGTACAATGCGGGTATATTACCGCGCTTGGAATCTTCCATACTAAATCTCTTTAGTATGGCCTCTATATACCTGGAGTGTGAAAGTTCCAACAATCTCTTGGATCTATCTCTGTAGATCTTAATCCCCAGAATGTCGGAGGCATCACCCAAGTCTTTCATGGAGAACCTTTGTGACAAGAACAGCTTGATCGATTGTAGCATAGGAATGTAATTTTCTATCAAGAGAATGGCGTCCACATATAAGACTCGGAACACGACAGTTCTTCCTACAATCTTTTTATAGATATAAGGCCCATCTTCGTTTTTGATGAAATCAAATTCCTTGACTGTCTCATCAAAATAAATGTTCCAACTCCGCGATACTTGCTTTAATCCATAAATAGATTTAAGCAACTTGCACACATTTCCGCTGCTCCCACTGTCCATGAATTCTTCCGGCTAATCCATATAAACGCACTCTTCCAAACTACCGTTTAGAAAAGTCGTTTTTACATCCATCTACCAGATTTCATAGTCATGGAAGGCAGTAATAGCAAGCAGGATCCGAATGGATTTCAGTATAGCCACTGGAGAAAAGGTTTCGTTATAGCCCACACCGGGTCTTTGATGAAAACCTTTTGCAACAAGTCTAGCCTTATAAGTTTTCACCTGTCCATCTACACCAATCTTCTTTTTGAATATCCATTTGCATCCAACGGGTTTTACCCCAGGAGGAGTAATATCTAAGGTCCAAACTTTATTGTGTATATGGACTCCATTTCAGATCGCATAGCATCCGGCCATTTATCAAAGTCCCTACTGGTAATGGCCTGCTTGAAATTAGTAGGATCATCTTCTTCCAAGATCCAGTCTTCTCGCCCTGTCTATGAGAAAACCGTAGTATCTCTCGGGCGGATGAGAAATCCTACTAGATCTGTGGAGTGGTTGAGATTCGTCGGGTATTATTAAGTTCTCTGGTTCCACCAATTCTTCAGTTTCAGTTTATGGTTCTGAAATTTGATCCAGTTCTACCGTGCTCCCACTAATTTCTTTTGCAAGAAACTGCCATTCTAAAAATTTAGGGTGCTGAGCAACAAACACCTTCTATTACTCGGTGTGGTAGAACAAATGTCCATAATTATTCTTAGGATATCCCACAAACTTACAAAGAACTGATCGTACTTCAAGTTTTTTCAGGTTATGTCTTTTAACATAAGTTGGACACCTCTATGTCTTAAATCTTTTAAGATATGGTTTCTTACCATTCCAAATTTCAAATTGTGTTTTTGGCACAGATTTGGATGGAACATCATTCAGTAGGTATACTGCTGTCTGAAGTGCATATCTCCAGAAGGATAGAGGTAACTCGGCATTACTCATCATTGATCGAACCATATCCAAAAGGGTATGGTTCCTTCGCTCCGATACACCGTTGTGCTATGGTGTATAAGGAGGAGTACGCCGAGAGAGAATTCCATTCTGTTTTAAATAGTCAAGAAATTTCGTGCTTAAGTACTCCTCTCATCTATCAGATCGGAGGATCTTGATACTTTTGCCAGTCTGGTTCTCTACTTCATTTCTGTATTTTTTGAATATCTTAAAAGTTTCAGATTTGTATTTCAAAAGATACACATATCCGAATATAGAGAAATCGTCAGTGAATGTAATGAAGTAGGAGAACCCACCCTTATATGTATATACATTAGACCACATATATCACTGTGTATGAGTCCCAAGAGCTCTGTTGCTCTTTCTCCATGTCCCGTAAACGGAGTTTTTGTCATCTTTCCCCTGATACAAGACCGGCAAGTTTCATAAGATGAAAATTCGAACGGATTCAGAAATCTATTCTTATGCAATTTGGCTAGTCTTTTCTCATTGATATGACCAAGTCTACAATGCCACAAGTATACTTCGTTCATATCTGAACTCTTCCTCTTGCGTGTATTTTGTATATTGAAAGCTGTGCTTTGATTTAGAACGTAGATACCATTACACAGTGCACCTTCTGCAACCAATACCTGATTAAGGTAAATGTTCATGATATTTCTATCTAGAACAAAATTATATTCTTCTTTATTAAGTAAATAAACTGATACGATGTTGCAAAGCATGGAAGGTATATAGTAGCAGCTGTTCAAAATCATAGTATTGCCACTTGGCAATACTAAATGATATTCACCGACGGCAGCAACATCAACTAGAGCTTCGTTCCCTACTCTAAGGGACATATCATCAGATCCAACCATCCTACTTTTTCTCAGTCTCTATAATAAATTACAGATATGCGATCCTGATCCGGTATCTAGTACCCAGGAGGTAGGACTGACCGAAAAATAGTTATCAATAACAAGAACACCTGAAAGAGACGCAATGGTATGCTTCTTCTTCACCGGGGTCATCAAGGAATTCATGCAATCCTCTTTCCTATTCTCATGGTCGTGACATGTGTCACAACTCAGAGCCGAACCGACATTCCCCAGCCCCGAATAAGAATCCGATTCGGTCAAGTCATACATTTTATTATCTTGATTAAGGCATGAATTGGTTGCTACCTGGAGAGAGAGAAAAGAAACACTCATCATGCTCTCTTACAAGTTTAGATTGATTATTATTTTATCTAAATAGGATGGCTCCTATTGTTTCCTCGAATTCTCCTTCAAACCTTAAAAAGAGAACTAATCGGAATCATTAACAACTTACAAGTTCGCTAACCATTCAGCCAGGTGGGTGTTGGTACTTCGAGAGAGGTTTTTCGTGCTCTCACACGGACCTAATTAGAATAAATCTCGTTTTCGTAGAGTCGTATCCCCGTTAACACTTTTATAGACACCTAATAGATTAGCTAATTGTGAAGTGAAAAATATCTCCCAAGAGTAATCCTACTCATCAGTGGGATTGGGATTCAACAATCATCGCGTGATAACCTAGATGGAAGCCACTCTAGTCACCACACTCCAAAAGGTATGCAGCACTAGCAAGTCTCCTGTATATTTGAAACTCCCGATGTGGTTTTTACCCCTAACGGCTTATGACTTTGACTAGGTCAACATATCATAACCACTAGTCAAATTCAACCCGTCATTATCCTAGATTAATTTAGACCCACCCGCATAGACCCTTGACTAGGTCAAAATGGTTATGCGGCTGCCTTAAATAATCACAACACTTGTAACAAACAAGAACCATCCAGCTACCGAACACTACATCTTGACTAAGTCAAAACACGTAACACGAATACTAAGTAACACTTGTAAGAAATGACGGAGGACTACGGCTGGTTTTTGGCGAAAAACTTTTAACGTAATGAACTTGATATCATTGAAGGAACCAAGTAGTTTTGAAAAGGAGTGGTTTAAACTCCGCTTTTGAAAACTGGTGGTTTAGAAGAAAATCGAGTAATCTATAGTAACATAAAATTTTGCTCAAGAAATCACACCTCGCGAAGGGATCTAGGCTTTTGCCCCCTCGAATGAGGTATGGGATATTCATGACCGAATACCGCTATGCAAACCAAAAGAATACGACTATGGTTTTTCGAAAATTTGTTCTATCAACATCTTTTAGGTTTATTTTTCCTTACATTAATCAAAATTAATGCGGTCCCATCAATTAATACCTATCACGCCAGAAAAGAACAAAAATACAATGTACGTATATGCTATCCGCATTCACCACGTGGCCCCGTCATGCACTGTTAGGTTGCTTAACTAACGGCAGAGCGGGGGTTGGACTAGCGTGGATGCGAAACATATGTAAGCTGATGTCACACACCCCGCGGTTCACGGGGAGGCAGAATATACAAAAAATGATGATTTTGACTACGCAACACCGGCTATAACTCCAGGATCTTTACTAAACCCTTAACTAGCTAATCTATCTAGAGGTTTAATTACTCTGTAGAATGGTTATACCTCCAAGATCGTGTCCTTCGGGTCTTCTAGTGTTCCTCTCCAAGGCTCCTCGGTGATCCGATCGGGTTTGCTCCATCGGCCTTCTCTTGTCAAAGATGATCCACCGCGAGAGAATGTGCTCCAAACTTCAACTTCTAAATGAGATAACTAAGGTAGATGGTTTGCTAAACCAACTAACCTAGGAGATGTAGAGAGTCTAAAGGACTGTGTAGTCTCACTAAACGCTCACAACACATGTGAAGGATTAGGGTTTAGTTTAGAGGAAGAAGGTGATAGAGGAACTCAAGAGAGAGAATGAGGAGAAGAAAATGAACCATCAAGAGAAAACCAAAGTATAGAGAATGGCTAAGTATATGTTCAATTATTCAAGCATGCAATATTTCTTAATAAGAAATACCACCCATGCTTGAATAGTTAGTCCAAACAAATATAATAATACTTGAGCCATTCTTCACACCATACCTCACAAAGTCTCCTCCATTTCTAATATCCACTTCATTAATCCATTAATCAAAATGGATAAAACTAAATAATGAGGTGGAACCTTCTAGAAACATGCCTTGACAAATTATAAGAATGCCCCTCTCACCGTATATACATACCCGTATCCGTATTCCGAAAATACGGATACACTAAGACGATAACAATCCAATAATACAATACTAGGATCCGGCTTAAACCAAAACCCACAAGTATTGTCTGCCCGATCAGCATCCGTGTAGAAGTACACGTACGTAATCGAAGCCCAGTCATAAAACCATACGACGTCTACATCAATTGCCTGAAGCAAGGAAACCCTCTGTATGGGACTCTAAAGACTCGACAGTACGCTGGCAGTGGGTTTAACTACAAGCCGTCAGCGGTACTAGCTGCACGTAACGGATACCTAGGTATCTGTCGATAAGAAGACCGATGAGAAAACTCACCCAGACTCCTACTGAGCCTATCGGTGACAATCTCCGTACAGTCCGGTCTGTTCATTTGAGATACTCGCATATTCGCCTAGGGGGATGGTAAACGTCAGACCCCTAACAACGTGATAAGTCGTGTTGGAGGAGAGCCCAATACACCATGAGAAACTACTGGAGTACCTTACCAGTATTTCTCGACTGCCCTGGCCAGAAACTTTGTGTAATGGCTTTCCGAACACTGTGCGATATCAACCCCCAATACCGAGAGAGACGAATCCTATCTGATCGCTTCTGTCTCCAAGTGCTTCGGGACTACACCCAACTACTACTTGTTTGCACGACTAGTTTGAGCATGGTAGGGTAGTAATCAAAGTGGAGTAGGAACAAACTTGTCACGCCCCGCTTCCCGGTATACGGGGAGGGGACGCGGCGAGGCCTGCTACGTATTTACTTAGAAGTAAACACGCTAAGCGTATCTAAGCAATATATAGTAAAAGTACACAAGAGACAGGAATATAAATGAACAGCAACTTTATTTATTAAACATTCTTTTACAGGTACAACTGAAATGTAAATACATAAGTAGAAAGCGACGCCTAAACAATGGCATAACTGAAATGAAAAGTATGTACAAGTGACTATGGCACGGGGTTTTTAGTGTACTGCTTTAGATGCTCCTGGCTGGTCTCAATCTCTAGTGCGTCCGATCCATCTGACAATATTCCAAAGAAGAAGAGAAATAGGAATGCCGTCAGTGAACAATCGCTCGGTAAGTCCCAAAGAAGGAGAGAAGTAGAATAGACAAAAAAAAGAGTATATCTAGTATATTATTTTATTGTTAGGTTAACGTAGTGTTTGTAGTTTGGTACAGAAGATGCCAGTGTATACGAGAGGAGTCCAACTTACACCGTGGACTTTGGTAACCCGTAGAACAAGGCTCCGTCGAAAATACCACGGAACAGCGGCATGAATGTAATTACGTCTTAAGTGACCATCTCGTGCCACCTTTAACATGTTCTGTACCAGTCCATCCCTTTATAAACCCCGTAATGTCTTATTATATTGATTATATTGATTGTACTGATGGTATTGTATTGTCTGTAGTAAATGAAAGACTTGCCGAAACCATGATATCAGTAAATGGAATGGATGTAAATGGAGAGTCATGTAGACGGAGTATATCCATGGTTCGGTTCAGTCCATAAAGATTGATATAGATTGAATAGACGGATTCATGGATTCATGTTGTATTGTAGTTTATACTTGAATCACATTCAAGTCAGATTGCTTAGATTGAGACTCGGTCTAAGTCAGACACTTTGAAAAGAACTTGAAATCCTGAATTAGTTTTGATATTATCGGTAACTGCTGCACATGGACGGCAGGATTTGTGTCTTGTTCCAAGACAATTACCGTGTTGATAACACCATTTGTTAGATTATCTACCTTAAATAGGCAAGCACCCATATCTCCGGCTCCTTGAGGCTCAAGAGACTGGTCCCGCTTAAATCTATGTTTACTAGGGTCCTTATTGTAATTTAGTATAACTTGAGGGGGTTTTATGTAAAAATAGTTTGATATAATTTTCAAAATACACCTCAAGTATTTAATTATCGTCTTTAGGGTTTTCATAGATGTATATTTTATAAAAGTGAAATTTCTAGTGAATAAAACCTAGTTTTCATAATATATGGTATTTTATTGAAATATTGAAATTATGTTGTATTTGGATGGTATTTTCATGTGATGGCGATTCCTTTGATTTGGAAAACTTAGAATATTTAT
This sequence comes from Agapanthus africanus, assembly GCA_030015575.1. NCBI lineage: Eukaryota > Viridiplantae > Streptophyta > Magnoliopsida > Asparagales > Amaryllidaceae > Agapanthus > Agapanthus africanus. The sequence goes on from CM057337.1 coordinate 110,055,938, forward strand.
ATAATATATTTAAAATAGATATTTTGATTATATATATATATATATATATATATTTAAAAATAAATTTTATTTATTTTCTTGTAGAAATCTCATTTTCTAAAGAAAAATGCATTAAAATTCCATCGAGATCGAATGCTCCTTTTGGAGGTATGCATCTCGCTCTACTAGGTCCGAGGATGTGCGATAACCCTCACCATCCTGAACGGGGTCCCCAAAAGTGGGTTGTAGAGGCGTAATTGCAAGGAATTGTTTGATATATCTTTTATAAGTTGATGGTATTTATTTGTAAGGTCGTGTTATCCCATGAATATATATCCAAAATTTCATCGTGCTTTTCGAAAGAAGGCTTTTTCTTCTTTGTTCCATACATAGTCAAAAAGAAGTGCATAAATGAAGCTCTTTCAATAAATAGAGAAAGAATAACCGAACCACTAAAAGTGTCATTACCTCATGAGTTATCTAAAAATAATACAAGTTTTGTGTTGTTTTATGGCGAAATGTAAAGTATGTGGTATTTTACTGTAAAAGTACAATAAAAATTGCATGAAAGAATATTTTGAGATGAAACTTATTTTAAAGTATTTGTTAATGTTTTTTAAACATTATGTGATAGTATGAAATTTTATTGATTAAGAAAAGTAGAGTTTTAAAGAAAAACCGAATCGGAAGTCGGATTAACTCCGCTTCCGTAGGGTTTTAGAATTGTAAGTTTTTAAAGAAGAAGAAGAGAGAGGGGGAGGGGAATTACTGGCTTTTGGACTAGAGGAGAGAGATATGAAGCTACGGAAGGTCTCGGGACGTCGTTTCGTCGCCGGAAACTCCTTGGAACGTCGCCGGAATTTCGCCCTTCGCTAACTCCACTTGCACACTAAAGGGACTTGAGAATTTTTGAGAGTTTTGACAGGGAATTTCTGAGTGAGGAGGGATGAAATATGATGTGGTGTTTATAGGGGAAATTAGTGTTTAGGGGGGTGAAAGAATGCATTAAAAATTGCATTAAAATTTAAATTAAATAGGGTTTTATTGTTCTCTGGAAATATGCAGAGAAAATAAACAGTGTGAGAGGAATGGGGTAGCTGAAGAGGTGCACGGGGAAATTTTGGGGGCATTACCGGCAGTGCCAGTTTTTTCAATGGTTTCGCTGGTCGGAAACCGGTGGGGGAGCTCCATATTTGCGCCACGTGTCCCCGTCGTCTCATATACCCCAGTGCGCGTGTTTGTTTATTCTGTGTCTTTTCAGTTTACATGTAGTGCACGTGTAAACACTTGGGCTTCTAAAAGATTAAAAGAAATTTTAATAAAAAGATAATGTGGCTAATGGGATTTGAACTTAGGTGCTATGTCTCAGTAGTGCAAGGCTTTACCAATGAGCTACAAGTGCTTTCATGTTGTTCAAAAGAAAATCAAATTTATAACTCGTGCTCAGGCTTAGGTACTCCTTTCTGTATTTTGAAAAAATTCGTACAAAAAGTTTAGGGTTGTTACAACACTCAAGACGGAGTAGAGATGGCAAGTCAACTGACTAAGCTGTACTCATGCCACCTAAGAACTGCTACCTGACGATAAGTATAATACCAACCAGCAGTTTCTGACGAGTCCTGTCCAGTGTAACTCACAACCCAGTGAGCACCCGCATACCTTCTCCAGTACGGCGTACTAATGGCTGTGGGACAGATCATATCCCCTGCTGGGATGAGAAGCGTATACACTAATCTACTCCGGAGCATCGATGCCCCATCTAGATAATCTAACGACTAGGGACCTGTATAAGGATGTGCTTATAGATTACCCAGCCCCCGCGAATGTGACTTCCATCACAACGCTGGTAGTCAAGCAAAGATCCTAAGGGCTCTACCAATATGTATAAGCGATATGCTAAAAGAAACAAATGCATATATTGAGCTAGAATCAAACCAGGTAGTATACTACCATATCGAGCAAGACTGTTATTATAACTGTAAAATATCCCAAGCATCCAATATGTAATATACAATCCAGTATGATACAATAATGGACTCTAGGGCATATATCACTAACAATCTCCCACTTGCACTAAAGCCATGTATTGGCATATCGCAGACCTATCATCTCGATTAGCCGCTCGAACTGAGTCTGAGGAATAGCATTTGTGAGTGGATCTGCAGTGTTGTTCTCTGTCTCTACTCTCCACACCTCGATCTCCCGTCGATCAATGATCTCCCTGATCAGGCAGATTCGCCTCAGGATGTGTCTGGACTTTTGATGGGACCTTGGTTCCTTCGCTAAAGCTATAGCGCCATTGTTGTCACAATACAGCGGTATTGGATCAACAATGGATGGAACCACCTGAAGCTCTGTCACGAACTTTCTTATCCAGATTGTTTCCTTCACGGCATCATAGGCAGCAATATACTCCGCTTCCATAGTTGAGTCAGCAACGGTTTCCTGTTTGGCGCTCTTCCAAACAACCGCCCCTCCATTGAGGGTAAAGACATGACCCGACATAGACTTGGAGTCATCCTTGTCACTCTGGAAGCTGGAGTCGGCGAAGGCCTCGATCTGGAAGTCTTCCCTGCCGTACACCAAGAACATCTCCTTAGACCTTCTCAGGTACTTGAGAATGTTCTTCACCGCTATCCAGTGCTTCTCCCCTGGGTTTGACTGATACCGGCTTACAACGCTCAAGGCGTATGCTACATATGGTCTGGTACACAATATCGCATACATTATAGAGCTTACCGCTGAAGCGTAGGGTATAATTGACATGCGAGCCCTTTCCAAATCAGTCTTGGGAGACGTCTCTTTGGAGAGGGTGATTCCGTGACAAGCCGGTAGATTACCGCGCTTAGAATCTTCCATACTGAATCGTTTCAGTATGGTGTCGATGTACCTTGACTGTGAGAGTCCTAACATCTGTTTAGATCTGGATCCCCAGAATGTAGGAGGCATCACCCAGGTCCTTCATGGAGAACCTCTGTGACAAAAATCCCTTGACTGATTGTAGCATAGAAATGTCATTTCCTATCAAGTGAATGTCATCCACGTATAGGACGAGGAATACCACATTTCTCGCTACAATTTTACTATATATGCATGGTTCATCTGGATTTTTGATAAAATCGAATTTCTTGACCGTCTCATCAAAACAGATGTTCCAACTCCGTGATGCCTACTTTAGCCCATAAATGGATTTAAGCAACTTGCAAATTTTCCCGCTGCTCCCACTCTGAATGAAACCCTCCAGTTGATCCATATAGATGCACTCTTCTAAATTTCCATTCAGAAATGCGGTCTTTACGTCCATCTGCCAGATCTCATAGTCATGGAAGGCAACAATGGCAAGAAGGATCCTAATGGATTTGAGCATAGCCACTGGAGAAAAGGTTTCATCATAGTCCAAACCAGGTCTTTGACGAAAACCTCTTACAACAAGTCTAGCCTTATAGGTTTCCACATGTCCATCTACACCGATCTTCTTTCTGAAGATCTATTTGCAGCCTATAGGTTCTACCCCTTCTGGAGCGAAGTCCAAAGTCCATACTTTGTTGGTGTACATAGACTCCATTTTGGTCCGCATTGCATCCAGCTATTTTACCGAGTCTCGGCTTTGAATAGTTTGCTGGAAGCTAGTTGGCTCATCATCGTCGATGATGCAATCCTCTCTATCCCCATCTATGAGAAAACCGTAGTATCTCTCGGGCGGACGAGATAGCCTACTAGTTCTGCGGAATGGCGTAGGTATGTCAGGTTCTTTCGAAACGTCTGGTTCCACCATGCTTTCAGTAATAGTTTGCGGTTCTGTAATTTCTTCCAGTTCTATTGCGCTCCCACTTATCTTAGTTTCTAAAAATTGAGTTTCCAAGAAGTGGGCATGCCGAGAAACAAAAACTTTTTGTTCCTCTGCGTAATAGAAAAGATACCCCCTGAAGTTCTTTGGGTATCCTACAAACTTACACAATACTGAGCGTGTCTCGAGCTTGTCCGCATGCTGCTTTATAAAAGCTGGACATCCCCATGTCTTAAGGTACTTAAGATAGGGTTTCTTCCCGCTCCACATCTGATATGGTGTGGTAGGCACTGACTTAGTAGGAACCTTGTTCAAAAGATATGCAGCTGATTCTAGCGCATAGCTCCAGAAGGATCGCGGTAACTCAGCATTACTCATCATGGAACGAACCATATCCAATAGGGTTCTGTTCTGCCTTTCTAATACACCGTTGTGCTGAGGTGTGTATGGAGGAGTAAGTTGAGAGAGAATTCCATTCTCTTTGAAGTAGCCTAGGAACTCGGCACTTAAGTATTCACCACCTCGATCAGATCTTAGTGTCTTGATACTTTTGTCGGTTTGTTTTTCCACTTCATTTTTATATTCCTGGAATTTCTTGAAGGTCTCGGATTTTTGTTTCATCAAGAATACATATCCATCCCTAGAGAAGTCATCCGTAAAAGTAATGAAGTAGGAATAACCACTTCTTGTATATGTAGACATTGGACCACAAACGTCATTATGTATGAGTCCCAAGAGCTCACTCGCTTTTACTCCGTTTCCAATGAACGGAGTATTTGTCATCTTTCCTTTGAGACATGATTGACAAGTTGCATAGGACTGATATTCGAACGGATCCAAATATCCTTCCTTATGTAATTTCGTTAATCATGTTTCATTGATGTGGCCGAGTCTACAATGCCACAAGAATGCCTGATTTAATTTCGGAGACTTTCTTTTAAGTGTGTTCTGGACACTAAAAACCTGAGCTTGATTTAATACGTATATGTCGTTATCTAATGTACCAGACCCAATCAAATTTTGATTTAGGTGGATGTGTACTCCATCTCTTACAAATGTAAAATCATATCCTTCTTTAGAAAGTAAAGATACAGATGTGATATTACAGGCTAGACTAGGTACATACAAACAGTTATATAGAATCAATATCTGTCCACTTGTCAATCTTAGGTGATAATCCCCTACGGATTCAGCGTCCACGCTCATTCCTTTAGCAACTCTAAGAGTCATATCACCTTCCTTGATAACTCTATGGTTTCTCAAAGCCTGTAATGAATTACAGATATAAGATCCTGATCCGGTATCTAGTACCTAGGAAGTAGAGTTAATAGATAGACAGTTTTCAATTACAAACACACTCGAAGCCGAAGCCACAACGTGCTTCGAATCCTGGCTTCTGGCTTTCCAAGTCCTGCAGTCTTTCTGACAATGCACTTTCCATGACTACAAAGACATGCCTCCTTCCCTACTACTAGCCCGAAACTTTTGCCCTGCCCTTTCCCTCTACCTTACTGGCACCGCTTATCGGCTTGGTGGAGGTCTTCTTCTTCTCTCCCTTGGCTTTCGCCTCGGATCTAGAAGAGGAAGATTCCCCAATAAGTAGAGCGGGTGTCTCCCTGTATTCTTTCAGGGTGCCCTCTGAGCTCCACAATAAAATGAGGAGACTTGGAAGTGTAACTTCCTTTCTTTGAATTTTGCAATTCAAGATAAACTGGGCGTAAGTAGAAGGTAGGGACTGCAGAATCAAGTCGATACACAACTCGTTCTCCAACGTAGTCCCATGGTCCATGAGCTGTTCAATATAGCTAATCATCATAAGGACGTAGTCCCCTACAGATAACACGACAGCCAACCTTACTTGAAGCAATATTTTCGAGGTCTCATGTCTTGCAATACGAGATTGCTCTCCATATAAAACTTTAGTATGAAGGAAGATGGAAGCTAAGTCCATCTTCTTATGCTACCTCTGGTTTTCACTATCCATAGAGGCTAACACGAGGCATTTGGCTTTCGCACAATCCTTTTCTCATATCAGATGGATATCCATATCCACGATGGTGGAACATGGACCTGGGATGGCGGGGGGTTTTGTAGTAAGGAGGTAGTCTAGCTTGTCATAGGTAAGTGCCATCTGGACATACTGTAGCCAATCAATATAGTTTGGCCCGGTCAAATTATTAGCTAATAACCTATGTGCGGTCTTTGTGGTCGCTGCAAATAGGAGAGAGAGAGAAAATACTTAGCATGATACTCTTGCAAGTTTATGTAAGTCTACGGTAGCGCCCCGGCCGTCTGTCCGAGGCCAAAATGCGGAAACGAAAACTTTTTCTAAACTTGAAACCGGCGCTATCGCAGACTTTAATCCCGGATCGAACCATTAACCTATAACTAGCAACTAGAGAAGGGTTGGAAAGGCTATAACGATCGATCCGTGTCCTTCGGTCTTTGGACACCATCCCAAGCTCCTCGCGGTATCTCCGATCTCGTCCTCCTCGTTAGAAAGGGCACCACATCTTCGAGTCTTTTTACAGGCTCCCGCTTCGTTCGAAGCAACTCGGACACGAAGTTCGCTAGCCGACGTGTCCAAGATTAAGTAGAGAATGTGTGTGACAACTTTGTCTCTTGCATCCATTGTATGGATGGAGGTTGAAGATGAAGCCATCAATGGAGGTTGTGAGCTAGGAGGAGAAGAAGCCTTTTCTTTCTTTTGTTATCTATGATAAAAATGAGAGAGAGAGCTCAAATAATATAAGAGCAAAGCTCTCATATGGCTGCCCCTCCTCTCTCCTCTTATCATATCAACCATAAATCAATCACATAATGTGATACATGCACAAAGAAAGAGACCATGAGTCACCACTTGTGCATGTGTCACAATTAATGCTCCTAATCATGATTTCTAGCTCATTATTTCCATTTGTAAATATTAACCCAAATGTTTACAACAACAAAAAAGATACGGCAACATCTAAAGTAAACTCGTGACAGATCACAAGGATACCCCTCACCTGTATATACATACCTGCGTCCGCATTCCGACTAAATGTGAATGCGATGAGACTAAAGTAATCCAACAAATCTAATACTAGGATCCGGCTTAAACCAAAGCCCACTAGTATGATCCGCCCGACCACGATCCGTGCACTACTGCACGTATATGATCGAACCCTGCCATATATCATACGGCCTCTACAACGTTTCGCCCGAAACTTGAGAAACTATCTGTGGGGGGCTCTAAAGACTCGTCAATACTTTGGCTGTGGATTTAACCACTAGCACGTCAGAGGTACTAGCCATACGTAACGGGTTACTAGGTATTGACCAAAAGAGAGGTCGATGAGTGAACTCATCCTAACACCCTACTGAGCCTGTCAGTGACAATATCCGTACAGTCCGGTCCGTTCGTCTATGAGCATCGCATGTCGGGCCTAGGGGGTTGGTAAAAGTCAGACCCCCAAAAGCGGTACAAGTCGTGTCGGGGTGTAGCCCAGAACACCCTGAGATACTACTGAAATACCTACCAGTAAATCTCCTGCCTTGGCCAAGGACTTCATGTAATGGCTCTCCTAGACACAACGCGATCTCACCCCTAATACCGGGAGAGACGAAACCCCGGCCGATCCGCTCACTGCCTCCATGTAGCTCGGGATTTTACCCAACTAAAACCTGTTTGCACGACTCCTTTGAGCCGTGGTAGGGTAGTAATCAAAGCACAGTGGGAACTCACAAGAGACAAATGACGATCTCAGGTCGATGAACTAACCTGTACACATGTCACCAGAGAACTGCTATCTGACGTCAGGTATGATACCAACTAGCATGTTCCCGGCGAGTCATGTCCGGTGTACTCATAACCCAATGAGCACCTGTATATATCTTAGGTGAACCAACTGACACCAATAGCTTGTGAGACCGGCCACCGCCCCTCGTCGGGGTCTCGACTGCATACACTAGTCTACTAATGGAGTATCGATGCCCAGTCTCGAAACTCCCACGACTAGGGACCACTTTAAGGATGTGCTTATAGACTACCCAACTCTCACGTATATGATCGCCATCATACTGCTGGTAGTCAAGCAAGAATCCTAAGGGCTCTATCAATGTGTAATAGTGACCTGTAAGGTCACCTAAAGCTGTACACGATGATAAAGATAAACCAGATAGTATACTATCATCTTGAGTAAGACTGTCCTATCGGTATAGGTCCTCCCTCAATCATTGCAATCACGTGCCTGTGATCCAATAATTGACTCTGAGGGCACTATATCCAACAGTTTAGATTGGTTATTTAATTTATTTAAACAGGATGGCTCCCACTGTTTCCTCGAATCCTTCCTCAAACCATAAAAGAAGAATTAGTCAGGATTAATCTCACTTTTACAATTCTTGCTTAACCTTTCAGCCAGGCTGGTGTTGGTACTTCGAGAGAGGTTTTCCAACGCTTTTGCGAAGTTCCTTAATTATATAACCTCTTTTCCCCAGAGGCGTAGCCCCGCTAACACCGTTCTACACACCTACTTGATTTATAGCATTGATCGTTTAGTGAAAAAATCTCCCGAAGAGTACAGCATACTCACAGTAGGATCGAGATCAAAATATCATTATGTGATAATCAAGAAGTAAGCCTACCATGATTATCACACTCCAAATGGTATGTAACACTAGCAAGTTTCAATACCTTAGAAACTCCCGATGTGGATTTTTGCCCTGTGCTCTTATGACCTTGACGAAGGCCAACATATCATAAGTCACATGTCAAGTTATACCCGTCATTATCCAGGTTAATTTGAACCCACCCGTACATACCCTTGACAAAGGCCAACATAGTAGTATGACTGTTTCAAACCAATGCATCTATCTATGCTACATATGAATACCCAGCAGCTACCAATCACTATACCTTGGCGAAGGTCAAAATACATAGCTTGAATACTACTGAATATTCATATGAAATGACGGAGGGTTACGGATGGTTTTGGCGAAACCGTGAACGTATTGAACTTGATATAGTCAAAAGAACCATGATAGCTTTTTAAAAGGAATGGTTTAAGCTCCGCATTTAAAATTGCCTTTTGAAGAAAACCGAGTGGTTTTGAAATTGTTCCAACAATTAAGCTTTGGTTTGTTTTATCTTGAATTAATCTTTGTTAATGCGGTCCCATCATTTACAACCTATCATTGCAGCAAAAGAAACGAAAATATAACGTATGCTTATACTATCCCCATTCGACACTGGGCCCTATCTAATACCGTTAGGTTACTTAACTAACGCCGAAGCGGGGGCTGGACTAGCGCGGGTGCAAAACATAAGCAACGTCTACTATATGTGTGTGTGTGTGTGTGTGTGTGTATGCATTCGTCTCACGCAATAATAGGCATTCCAGATCACAGATGAATATATTAAATATACTGGGAATCCCGCGTTTCGTTTAAGCCTGTAACGAAAGACGGATTCCACGGTCATGATGAATAGCCAAACCCTACCCCAGACCCCTACGGGTGCGGAAAACTATCCGCCAAATTCCCGAAGTAAAGCAACCTTCCTCAGTAAAATGAGTAGGCCACTCGGCACTTCAAAGAACCCGGTAGTTTTTGCACCCCACCTTGGGTCTATCCTAGGAGCAGAAACAGTAAAAAGAAATAATATACAACAGTGGCTACGACCTCAACCCAGATGTGCCCCGCAAAATAATATTACATCACTTTTACATATTATATAAATGAAAGAAAAGAAAACACTCTTCTCACATCCCCGGCTATTCATCCACGACGATCCAATAAAATCTATATCCTCAAACCAAACATTATAGATATGTGCAACACTAAACTAACCGACATATAGCAATTAGCTGAAGTTTACGAACACATATATCAAACACAGAAGAACCCGATTAACCAAAATACTTAGAATTTTGATCGATAACCAAATTTGAATCTACTCCAAGTACAACACTGCACACAAAAGATCCTAGGCAGAAACAAAATATCCCAAATATCACAACTCAGCAACATAGATTCACTGTAGAAAATCGGACCGAGTCACCCTTGACTCGGCCGCGGAACGGCGGCCAAACGCATGGTTTGGCCGCATTTCCGCGGCGGTCTTGGGTACTCAGGAACCCAAATTTCTACTGTGTTCTCAAAAAACCTGCACGTATTTTTAAGGCCCCTGAAAATATTTTGGACAGTTTTAAAAATCGACAGAAACGGGGTTTTTCGGACGTAATTTTGGGATTTTTTCACGATCGAATCTCTAAAGACTTTACTAACTAGCTAGTTAAGGTTTTGTAGGCTCTGATACAAGTGTAAGCCGATGTTGCGCAACCCGTAGTCCGCGGGGAGGCAGAATATACAAAAAATGATGATTTTTACTATGCAACACCGGCTATAACTCTAGGATCTTTACTAAACCCTTAACTAGCTAATCTATCTAGAGGTTTAAATACTCTGTAGAATGGTTATACCTCCAAGATCGAGTCCTTCGGGTCTTCTAGTGTTCCTCTCCAAGGATCCTCGGTGATCGGATCGGGTTTGCTCCATCGGCCTTTTCTTATCAAAGCTGATCCACCGCGAGAGAATGTGCTCCAAGCTTCAACCTCTAAATAAGATAACTAAGGTAGATGGTTTGATAAACTAACTAGCTTAGGAGATGTAGAGAGTCTAAAGGACTGTGTAGTCTCACTAAACCATATGGCTCACAACACATGTGAAGGATTAGTATTTAGTTTAGAGGAAGAAGGTGATGGAGGAACTCAAGAGAGAGAATGAGGAGAAGAAAATGAACCATCAAGAGAAAACCAAAGTGTAGAGAATGGCTAAGTATATGTTCAATTATTCAAGCATGCAATATTTCTTAATAGGATATATCATCCATGCTTGAATAGTAAGTTCAAACAAATATAATAATACTTGAGCCATTCTTCGCACCATACCTCACAAAGTCTCCTCCATTTCCAATATCCACCTCATTAATCCATTAATCAAAATGGATAAAACTAAATAATGAGGTGGCACCTTCTAGAAGCATGCCTTGACAAATTACAAGAATGCCCCTCTCACCGTATATACATACCCGTATCCGTATTCCAAAAAATACGGATACACTGAGACGATAACAATCCAATAATACAATACTAGGATCCGGCTTAAACCAAAGCCCACAAGTATTGTCTGCCCGATTAGCATCCATGTAGAAGTACACGTACGTGATCTAAACCCAGTCGTAAAACCATACGACGTCTACATCAATTGCCTGAAGTAGGGAAACTCTCTATATGGGACTCTAAAGACTCGACAGTACGCTGGCAATGGGTTTAACCATAAGCCGTCAGCAGTACTAGCTGCACGTAACGGCTATCCAGGTATCTGTCGATAAGAAGACCGATAAGCAAACTCACCCGGACTCCTACTGAGCCTATCGGTGACAATCTCCGTACTGTCCGGTCTGTTCGTCTGAGATACTTGCATATCCCCCTAGGGGGATGGTAAACGTCAGACCCCTAAAAACGTGATAAGTCGTGTCGGAGGAGAGCCCAATACACCATGAGAAACTACTGGAGTACCTTACCGGTATTTCTCGACTGCCCTGGCCAGGGACTTTGTGTACTGGCTTTCCGAACACTGCGCGATATCAACCCCTAATACCGAAATAGACGAATCCTATCTGATCGCTACTGTCTCTAAGTGCTTCAGGACTACACCCAACTACTACCTGTTTGCACGACTCCTTTAAGCGTGGTAGGGTAGTAATCAAAGTGGAGTAAGAACACACTCGAGACGAAGTAGCGATGGCAAGTCAATGGACTAAGCTGTACTCATGCCACCTGGGAACTGCTACTTGACGATAGGTATAATACCAACCAGCAGTTCCCGACGAGTTCTATCCAGTGTAACTCACAACCCAATAAGCACCTGCATACCTTCTCCAGTACAACGTACTAATGGCTGTAGGACATACCATATCCCCTGCTGGGATGAGAAGCGTATACACTAGTCTACTCCGGAGTATCGATACCCCGTCTCGATAATCTAACGACTAAAGACCTGTATAAGGATGTGCTTATAGACTACCCAGCCCCCACGAGTGTGACTGCTATCAAAACGCTGGTAGTCGAGCAAAGATCCTAAGGGCTCTACTAATATGTATAAACGATATGCTAAAAGAAACACAAGCACATATTGAGGTAGAATCAAACCAAGTAGCATACTACCATATCGAGCAAAACTGTTATTATAACTGTGAAATATCCCAAGTCCAATATGTAATATACAATCCAGTATGATACAATAATGGCCTCTAGGGCATATATCACTAACAACATATACAACATCTACTACTACATATATATAACCATTTGTCTCAAGCATGATATAAGTAACATCCCAGAAAAGCGATAAGCAAAATGGAATAGCGGATAATCTAGAACCCCCGGGTTTCATTTGAGCCGCAAATGAAACTCAACGTTCCCCGGTCGTGTGGATAGCCTGTACAATATAGAACCAAGACCCCTACGAGTGCGGCAAGTTAACCGCCAATCTCAAAAGCGAGGCAACCCCAATCAACGAAGTGAATGGGCCACCCAGTACTTCACGAAATCTGGTAACTTGAGTACTCCAGCGTGGGTCATCCCATATCCCCTACGAGTGCGGTGAATAGCCCGTCAATTCTAGAGTAAGACACCCCGGTGTCAACGCCATGAGATGGAGACCCTTTGCCTTCTAGAACCCGGCTACTCGAACACTCCGCCATGGGATAATCCTAGTACAGAAAAGAAATAATATATACAACAGTGGCATTGACCTCAATCCAGCCGTGCCCCAGTAAAAGAAAATACAAATTGGAAGAAACGGCAGTCTACATGTCGGACGCTCGTCCCTCAATAATAAATATACAAATGAATCAAAACCGTACAACAAATATTGCACTGTGAGCTATCCAACACGATAATCCGAATAAAGCATCACAGAGATAAATATCACAGCGGCAGAAGTAAGTATGTGCAATCCCGTCTAAATGACATATAGCAATTAGACGACATTTGAAAACACATACATAACATTACAGAAATCAACGATGCAAAAGTTTCGAGTTATAAAACTTTCCAAGTTGCCCCAATACAAAGGTAACACTGAGTGAAATCTGGGAAAAATCAAACAAGACAAAAAATCCCAATTCTTAAAACCTAAGACACTAGATGAAAACGAGGACCAAGGGAGTTTAAAAAACCGCGAGAAGCAGGGTTTAGGGAAAAACAGGTGGTTTTGTTAGGGTGGATTCGCCTCGTTTTCATCATGTGTCATAATCATATCAACAGCAAGCTTCTGCACTTGTTTAAAAAAAATTTAGAGACCATAAAATTTTCAAGCAGAAAGTTGGTTTTGAAAATCAGAATTTCTCGGTTTTGAAACTAAAGCATCGTCTACTACTAGTTTATAATATTTGGGTGGCTCTGATACCATATTGCGGTTCCTAACGTCCTAGCCGCTAACCGCGGCTATTGCAAAATGAAAAATTTTGGCTTTTAAAAAACTTGACGTTAGAAAAAACTATTTAGAATCTAACCAAATATTAAACTAGTAAACTAAAGGAGTTCTAACTACTCTGTAAAGAGAATTATACCAAACAATTTATGTCCTTCGGTCTTCTATCATCTTCCTTAGCTCCTTGAGGTCTTCTTGATCGAGCTTGACCGCCGGTCTTCCTTCATCAAAGATAATCCATCCGAGAGATGTGGTTCATGGCTCTATCTCCACACTAAAAATCAAGTGGAGCAACTAAAATCTCTAGGTTTCCAATCTAGAGTGTCTAGTGATGTAGTGAGTTGTTCTAGTAATTTTCTATCTCTTTTCCACCCTAGATTCTCAACACATGAGAGTGTAGGGAGGAAGATGAAGGACGAGCTCAAGAAAGGAGAGAGAAAGAGAATGGTGAAATGAATCAAAACTTATCACAATAATAATGCAAGCATGGTTTTGATCAAATGATTTTTGCAATATTAAAACCAACCATACTTGAATAATATAGACAAATGAATTACTATTCATCCATGTTTCACACCATTCGCATTCCACATCACCCCTCCACCTCATTTCTAATTTCTAGAAAAGAAAAACCAATGAAATGAGGTGTTCTCCCTCTAGAATATTTTCCGTATAAATACGAAATACAGTTTACCGTATAACATACCCATATTCGTATCAAAATACGAATACCTAAAGAGATAGAAAAATACAAAGAATATAATACTATAATATACATATCAAAATATATATGTGTAAATTATTAAATCAATACCTGATTTGATAATCCGGCTTAATCCTAAACTGGCTAGTATTATCAACCGTCTGATCGAAAGTCCAGATAGCTAGTACAATCATTCGATCGGAACTCTGCACATATCAAAATACGATGACTACATCATTTCGCATGAACCAGAGAAACTCTCTGTATGGGACTCTAAAGACTCGATACTACGCCGGCAGTGAGTTATTGGATATATCCATAACCACAAGCACGTCAGCGGCACTAGCTATACGTAACGGCTACCTGGATACCTGTCGAAAAGGAAGGCCGACGAACAAGCTCATTCGAACCCCTACAGAGCTTATCTGTGACAATCTCCGTACAGTCTAGTCTCTTCATCTAAAAGTATCACATACCAGGTCTAGGGGTGGTAAACATAAGACCCTAAAAACCCAATAATTCATGCTGATGTGGCTCAGGACCAATCCGGGAAACTACTGATCTAACTATCAGTAAATCCTAACTGCCTTGGCCAAGGTCTTATAGTGTTGGCCAACTGAACACAGTGCGATATCGACTCCCTATACCGGGAGAGACGAATCCCCAACAATTGCTTACTGCCTCCATGTGGCTCGAGACTGTACCCAACTAAAATCTGTTTGCACGACTCAGTAGAGCCGTGGTAGGGTAGTAATCTAAGTACCGCGGGAACTCACACAAGACAAATGAAGATCTCGGGTCTAAAGAATAACCTGTACTCATGTCACCTAAGAACTGCTATCGACGATAGGTATAGTACCATATAGAAGTTCTCGGTGAGTCCGTTCAGTATACTCACTCCCAGTGAGTACCTGTATACGATCTTAAGTGCGAAAGACCAATGGCTGTAGAACCAACCATCGCCCCTCGTCGGGGTCTAGAAACGTATACACCAGTCTACTCCGGAATATCGATGCCCAGTCTCGATACTTCCACGATTAGGGACATTTAAGGATGTGCTTATGGACTATCTAGCCCCTAAATGTATGATCGCCATCATAACGTTAGTAATCAAGCAATAATCTTATGGGTTTTATCAACATGTATTAATGATACATAATAACAAGTAAAACATATACACATGTTAAGATAAAGACAAACCAAATAGCATACTATCATATCGAGCAAGATTATCCTGTACATACATATGTCCAAGCATCCACTATATATACATATATAATAATGGTGTCTAGGGCATACATATCCAACACTTATAAGATTAGAAACTATATCCCAACTCATTCTTAATGTCCATAACGTCTTCATCTCTTTTAGAGACGTCATACCTATCCGTTGGAATTCAAATCTGCTAAAATTCAAACTAATTGAATTATTCATATCAGAACACTGATGTCATCCCCTAAAGTCAGTATCAGAAAAGTTTGAACATTGACATCAGCCACTGAAGGCAGTATAAGAAAAGTTTGAACCACTGACGTCAGTAGAACAAATCTCTGATTTTCATCTTTCTGTTAAGGTTCTTAGTGATGGCTATCCTGATGTCACTAGAACAACTTGTTTAGAGCTGATGTCTATCCTTGACGTCATCACAGGCAGTTTGAATCAAAATTTTGAATTTCAAATTTCTAATTGAATGAACACTTGCGCTAAATTTGGCCCTAATTTCTTCTAAACGGTCATTAACTATTTTATGGCAGTTATTGGCAGTTACTTCCCATTCAATTCTTTATAAATACCTTTGAGATCTCATAATTCATACACAGAAATTCATTGCAAATCCTTCTGAAATTCTTCGTGTTCTTTGTGTTTTAACTTGTTCATATTTTTCATTTCTCAATAGCCTTAAACTGGTCCAAATCTCTCAAAACAATCCTTGAGCCTAACTTAAATTAATCTTTGAGATCAATAGGATTGTGAGTGAGTGAAATTGATGGATCTCTGGATCTCCTTCAGATGTTACCTTCCGTTGATCTGCTGCGAGTGCTGATGGATGGCTGAGATTGAGTTGGAGGGTTGCCTCCTGAAGCGTGCGGATCTCAATGGGTTTTATGAGGTTGAGGCCAAGTTACCTGCAAGGAAGTTCCAGGGTGGTTGTGTCACCGAGGACCCTCCGACGATCAAGTTAGATGGGGTATTTTGGCAGAGTAACGGCCTATTGGGCTAAAATTGGCTTACCTGAGTCGTCTGGGAGAAGGGTTTATATAGTGGCAGCCACGAGCAGGCGGGCGCGAGATTCATGCCGGCCGTTACGCCCCTGGAGTTACGCCCGCGTGATAGGTGGGATTCCCCATTAATGACGAGATATGCTCGTTAATGGGGGATCGTGATGGCGTGGAACTCGGGATCATGGGCGGCGGATATCTCGCGTCTGGCGAGATTCGCGGAGCCATGGCAGAGGCGCCTGTGATCGGTGTTGTGGGTCGGTCGGTGAGACCGAGGAAGCCAAGCTCGGCGGGAGGCTCGGGAACGAGCGGGAGGCCGAGGCAACTTAGATATGTGGTAGCTCGGAGGCGAGCTGGAGGGCCAAAGGAACTCAGCGTGTAGGAGGGCTCCGAGGCAATCCGATGGTCGTTTGTAAGGTGATCATAGGGTGATCTGGAATGCCATCGAAGGTCGGGAACATCCTCGGGTTGAAGGCCCGGGGTATGCTTCCGACGTACCGATCATGATCCTTTCTCATAAGCCCTGGGACAGGTCGTCTGCCACGTATCATGATCTGGGAAAACACCGGTATCTAGCCTCATCATTAGCCCCTCACTCTCATCCCGACCCATTCATGGGTCGGGTCGAGAGTGGTCTAACCGATCATTCAGGGTAAGCTCTTATTTGAAGATATCGTCGGTGCGTATTCCCGGGCAACTAGTTGTATTTCCTTGATGACGTCAACGGATCAGGGGAGAGATCCCGCATTAAAGAGGAAGCGTCGGTTCGTGCGTACGTTCGTCGAAGCGCCAGCCTATGTGTCCGGCGCTGGTTGGCTGACGAGACGGGCCGCAGGTGTTCCCGCGCCCGATGGGATGCAGCCAATGCTGTGGAGCGCCGATGGCCATCGAATGTGAAGTGTTGTTTTGGCGGGAGACGATCGGCGCCGTAGGATGTGTACGCCGGCCGCTATAAATAGAGGTGGGATCCTCTTCAGTGGTCCATACCTCATCATAATTTCTTCGTCCCTTTGGTGTCAGCTCGGCGTTCTTTTCTTTAGGTCGGGATCCCTGCATTTTCTCTTCCGATGACTTCATCCTTTTAATCAGGTTAAATGTCTTCAACCGAGGAGTCTGTAGAAATAGTCCGGGAAGAGTCTAGGGTGTCCTCTGTAGCTTCCTCTTCTTCTTCTTCTTCTTCTTCTTCTTCTGCTTCTTCCTCTTCCTCGTTTGAATCGGAGTCCCCCGGGGAAGTTAGGGTTAGTCATGCTTCCCGGGGTCGTGCGACGGGGCCGGTCCCCAGAGCGCAGGTTATGGGTGCCCTTGGCGCGTCATCCATGCTCAGACATGCGGATCAGCTCGTCACCATCCAGAATCATTTCCACATTCCTCCCGGCTACTCGCTTCGTCTGGTCGAGGAGGGGGAGAGGGCAGACCAGCTACGGGGCAAGGAGATTGCCTTGTACCTGGAAGTCTTTTGGGCCGGGATGCGCATGCCCTTTTCCCCCGAGGTGAGTGCGGCGTTGAATTGTTTTGAGTTAGCCCCGGGCCAACTAGTGCCGAACTCTTGGAGGATTCTCCTTGGGTTCCTGGTCCGGTTGAAATTACGCCAGATCCCTTTTAGCCAGAGCCTTCTCATTTCTTCTCTCTGCTACAAAAACCACCCCGGCACTCGCAGGGGCGAGCCGAGATGGGTGTACATCTTTTTTAGAAAACACCGCGGAGGCGCTGCCGGGTCAGGGGTCGTCATATTACCTTCTTCCATTCACGAATAGAACAAGAAGTTTTTGTTTATTGGGTCGTCCGATAGTGAGGACTGGCCGGTGCCCATCCAGTGGCACAGGGCCAACTGCCCACAGGTGAGGCGGTCGAATGATCCCGACACAGTGGCGGTGTCGAAGTGGGAGCCCCTCCCCCAGGCTGATGTGTTGCTATCTGAGCAGGCCCTCAGTTGGGCCAAGCTCAGCCCCGCCCAGTTCGCGGGTAAGTTAGGAGTTTTCAGGCGACCTGTTTAGACTTGTGTATTCTTTCTTTTTTTCTGGCATTGCTGACACCTTTGTACTTTTGTCTTATGTAGAACCCATGGACCTAGGCAAATTTCGGGTAGCCCTGGTCGAACAGAAAAAGGGGAAGAAGGCCGAAGGCGCCGGCCCTTCTCGCCCGTCGTCGGCTCCAGCCCCACCGGCGGCCGCCCCAACCAGGCACTGGAGCGTGCCCCGGGCCCCAGAGTCCAGCCAGGCGCCAGGCCAAAAACGTGCTCGGGAAAAAGAGCCCCATGCTCTGGAGGTAGGAGGTGAGACCGGTTCCCCTGCGTCTCTCCTCAAGAGGTTCCATAGGACGGCGCCCTGCTCCCCGGCTTCCCCGATCATCGTGGACGATAGGGAGCTTCGCTTCAAGGTGCCCTTAGGGCTTTCCATCGCCGACAGCCTGCTCTCAGAGATGGAAAGGTCGATCGGGGGCAGAATCCCCCGGGGGACCCTCCGGGCCCAAATGGCGGCCATAGCTCAAGAGGCCGTGCAGGTTTGTGTTCGCACCCCAATCGGGTCTTCATTCAGTATTTTTTTCGCGAGATTGGGTGCCCCATTTTCTTTTTAACCCTCCCTTGTTTTCTTCAGGTCCTCCAGCACGTCGCCCTCGTCGTCAACATGGAGGACGAGAAAATTGCCCCGGCAATGCGGGCCGCGGGCGAGTTCTCCTCGTAGGAGGAGAGCTCAAGGCTGGAGCTGGAGGCGGCGATGGAGAGGTTTGCTGCCCTCGAAGACCGGGTGGCGGCCGGGGATCGGGAGATCGCCAAGTGCCGAGAGGCCTCCCGAGCCGCTGAGGCTAAGTTGGAGGATTCCAGGGTGCTTGTCGCCACCCTGAAGAAGACGGCAAACACCCTCCGGAAGGAGAACGAGACGGCGAACACCCTCCGGAAGGAGAACGAGACGGCGAAGGAGAGAACGAGGCGTGCCGAGCTCCGAGCGTCGAAGGCGGTGGAGAGCTACAAAAAGTCGGACCAGTACTACACCGACCTCGCTGGAGCCGCTGCCATCGTTTAGCACGACGCCTTTGATGCCGTCAAGGCCTTGATGTCGGAGTTCCCTGATGGCGAGCTCTGGGGTGAGTACCCCCTCGGGGATGAGGCGTCGGGGAATGCCCCCGAAAGCGCTGTAAGGGGAGAGGCCCCTGGTAGGAGCGTTGGGGAGAAGTCGTTCGCCCCGGCCACCAGCGCCGAGGCTCTTGCGGTGGGCGCCGATCTTCGAGATGACACCCCAGTTGTCGCAGTGGAAGCGCAGCTTATCGAGGTTCCCCCCGGCCCCAAGGCCTGAACTTCCTTGCTTCTTTATTTTCTTTGCGCTAAAATTTTGTAAGCCTTCGAGCGTTTTTTATAAGGCTAGAGAGCCCATAATACCTCTGTAAAGATTTCCGGCCTTGTGAATAAAATTTTTTGCAGTGTTCTTTGCGTGCACATTTTCCCTTTGTTTGCGCCCGTAAAAATTTTATTTGTGCGATACTGCTTTCATGATGTGTTAGGTCGGAGATCGGTTTTTCATCTGGCGATCATACGTCGAGTTGAATTCGACCATTTACTAAGTGTGCGAAGACCGGCACAAGGTCGGTATCTCCATGGCCCCGAAGTTGACGTGGGGATCGCGTAGTGAAGACGCGCAGAAGGTCACCCTCTAAGGATGGACCGAGTAGGGAAGCTGGCCGGTGGCCTCTTCATGAGGGCTTTGATCCTTGGCGTCGTTGGGTAAGAGATTACCATCCAAGGATGGACCGAATAGGGTAGCTGCTCAGTGGCCTCTTGATGAGGGCTTTGATCCTCGGCGTCGTTGGGTAAGAGATTACCAGTCAAGGATGGACCGAGCAGGGTAGCTGCTTGGTAGCCTCTTGATGAGGGCTTTGATCCTTAGCACGGGAGGGCATGGAGTGGCCTGCTAAGGATGGACTGAGCAGGGTAGCTGCTTGGTTGCCTCTTGATGAGGGTTCGATCCTCGGTGTCTTGGGGTAAGAGATTACCAGCCAAGGATAGACCGAGCAGGGTTGCTGCTCGGTGGCCTCTTGATGAGGGCTTTGATCCTTAGCGTATTGGGTAAGAGATTACCAGCCAAGGATGGACCGAGCAGGGTAGCTTCTTGGTGGCCTCTTGATGAGGGCTTTGATCCTTGGCATCGTTGGGTAAGAGATTACCAACCAAGGATGGACCAAGCAGGGTAGTTGCTCGGTGGCCTCTTGATGAGGGCTTTGATCCTTAGCGCGGGAGGGCATGGAGTGTCCTGCTAAGGATGGACCGAGCAGGGTAGCTTCTCGGTGGCCTCTTGATGAGGGCTTTGATCCTTGGCGTCGTTGGGTAAGAGATTACCAGCCAAGGATGGACCGAGCAGGGTTGCTGCTCAGTGGCCTCTTGATGAGGGCTTTAATCCTTGGCGTCGTTGGGTAAGAGATTACCAGCCAAGGATGGACCGAGCAGGGTAGCTGCTCGATGGCCTTTTATGAGAGCTTTGATCGTTAGCGCGGGAGGGCATGGAGTGTCCTGCTAAGGATGGACCGAGCAGGTTAGCTGTTCGGTGCCCTCTTGATGAGGGCTTTGATCCTTGGCATCATGGGGTAAGAGATTACCAGCCAAGGATGGACCGAGCAGGGTAGCTGCTCGGTGGCCTCTTAATGAGGGCTTTGATCCTTGGCATCATTGGGTAAGAGATTACCAGCCAAGGATGGACCGAGCAGGGTAGCTGCTTGGTGGCCTCTTGATGAGGGCTTTGATCCTTAGCGCGGGAGGGCATGCAGTGGCCTGCTAAGGATGGACCGAGCAGGGTAGCTGCTTGGTTGCCTCTTGATGAGGTCTTCGATCCTTGGCGTCATTGGGTAAGAGATTACCAGCCAAGGATGGACTGAGCAGGGTAGATGCTCGGTAGCCTCTTGTTGAGGGCTTTGATCTCTAGCGCGGGAAGGCATGGAGTGGCCTGCTAAGGATGGACCGAGCAGGATAGCAGGTCGGTGGCCTCTTGATGAGGGTTTTGATCCTTGGCGTCGTTGGGTAAGAGATTACCATCCAAGGATGGACCGAGCAGGGTAGCTTCTCGGTGGCCTCTTGATGAGGGCTTTGATCCTTGGCGTCGTTGGGTAAGAGATTACCAACCAAGGATGGACCGAGCAGGGTAGCTGCTCTGTGGCCTCTTGATAAGGGCTTTGATCCTTAGCGCAGGAGGGCATGGAGTGGCCTGCTAAGGATGGACCGAGCAGGGTAGCTGCTCGGTGGCCTCTTGATGAGGGCTTTGATCCTTAGCGCGGGAGGGCATGGAGTGTCCTGCTAAGGATAGACCGAGCAGGGTAGCTACTTGGTTGCCTCTTGATGAGGGCTTCGATCCTTGGCGTCGTGGGGTAAGAGATTACCAGCCAAGGATGGACCGAGCAGGGTTGCTGCTCGGTGGCCTCTTGATGAGGGCTTTGATCCTTAGCGTCGTTGGGTAAGAGATTACCAGCTAAGGATGGACCGAGCAGGGTAGCTGCTCGGTGACCTCTTGATGAGGGCTTTGATCCTTGGCGTTGTTGGGTAAGAGATTACCAGCCAAGGATGGACCGATCGGGATAGCTGCTCGGTGGCCTTTTGATCCTTGGCGTCGTGAGGTAAGAGATTACCAGCCAAGAATGGACCGAGCAGAGTAGCTGCTCGGTGGCCTCTTGATGAGGGCTTTGATCCTTGGCGTTGTTGGGTAAGAGATTACCAGCCAAGGATGGACCGAGCAGGGTAGCTGCTCGGTTTTGCAAGGTTCTGTCTGACCTCCCCTGGTGTGTGAACATCGGGAAGAGTAACTGTCGTGGGCGACACGTGTCATGAACGCATGGGGAGAAGGCGAAGCGTAAGAGCCGCGTCGCTCCGACTTCGGTTCGCCGAGAAAAGCGGGATATCCGCCGCGTAGCGGTACAGTATTAGAAGGAACGAGCGAATATTGGACTCTTGGGGGCGCTGTGGGGCTATAAAAAAGAGAGGGCGTGTTGATCATTCCTTTATCCATCCCTAAAATGTAAGAATGGATGAATTCCTTTTCTCCATCCCCGAGATCATTTCTTTCGAGGACGTATACTTGTACGACCAGCTGTGCTCCGAGGAGACGCTGCAGGCGGTGATCCTACGAGTTGAGGATCATATCGGCCGCCTGCTTCCCCGGCGATCACCCCTACTCCAGCTGCTGATGTACTCGATTTGGAGGGCATCGCCGGGCTGCACAACCCCTTGTCCAAACAACTGAAGGACGAGGCGGTTGACAAGCTGAGATCGTTATGTCGTCTCAGCCTGATCTCGAGGAGTCGGCGGGATCGATCGGTGGCACTCGTCCTCGAGTGTTACCAATTGAGGCATCTCGCTGATGGGTCCTCGCCCGCAGAGCTTTCAGGCCCGTCCGTGGCCACGAGGGTTCGCGGACAGCATCAGAGGCAGAGGTCCGAGGTGGCAAAGGCTCGGCTGGCGGAAATATCCTCGGAGTACCACGAGCAATGTTTCTTGCACCCCCTTCCCCTGCTACTGTAATAGTTTTGTTTTTTTGTTTTTTGTTTTTGATGTAAGGCTGAGGAGCCCACAATTCCTTTGGAATGAATAAAATTCTCCTTTTTGCAATACTCTATTGTTTTCTTATTATTATTTAAATAAAAAGAACTTAGAAGAATTTACATCGCTTTTGTGAAAGAAGGAATATACATTTAGATAATCTTTTCAGAGGTACAGCTTGAGCTCTTCGGCGTTGTAAGGCTGAAGGGCTTCACCTTATAGCAGTATACCCCCCGGTCCATTGTGAATTCGGTGAGATCCTCGTCCGCCGGATTCATACAGATCTGGCTGTAGCCGGAGAAAGCATCCATGAAGCTAAGTAGCTAGTGGCCTGCCGAGCTATTGACGAGCCGTTCTATCCGAGGGAGGGGATAGTTGTCTTTCGGGCAGGCCTTGTTGAGGTCAGTGAAGTCGACGCACATGCACCACTTCCAGCTAAGGGGTGCCGCGTTTCGTCGGTACCCGTCATACCCCCGCTAACATGACCATGATTTGGCCGATTGTCAACTCGCCGGGAGGGGGTTGGTGCTTTTGTCCACAGTCGGCTTGCTACTTGTCTCGTAAGTACGCTGCCAGGTGCCCTGAGCGGATTAACTCCTCGATGTAGTCTCGGAGCTGCTTGAAGTCCTCGGTGGAGTGGCCCTGCGACCTGTGGAAAGCGCATTAGAGGCCCCGGGTGTGCTTTGCCACCCTATTCGAGACCGGGGGAGTTTGAAGAACCTCTCGCTCTTAGCCTCCTCCAACAATACCGTCTGGAAGACGTTGAGCGGGGTGTACTCCTGAAGCTTCGGGGAGTAGGGCTTTGGCCGCTCAATCTTCTTTTTCTTCTCTCTGACCCTTTTCTTCTGATCGGTTTGCTCTATCCGGGGCAAATTGGTGTTCACCTCGGACTCGAGCTGGATCTCACATTCGGTCCAGGCCTTTGCCTCGGTCATGGTCTTAGGTTGCGCTAATGCAAAGGACCGTAGCCACTCCTTGTGCCTAAGACCCGACCTAAGGGCCATGATGACCATCTCTTCCAGGTTTTCTGGGACCCAAAGGAGGGCGTTATAGAAGCGGGTGACGTATCCTTTGAAGGATTTTTTGTCCCCGCTCTTTATGGTGAAGAGATGGTCAACGGTCTTCTTCTGCCGTCTGTTCCCGACGAAGTGGCCGAGGAACTCGGTGGCCAGCTCATCGAAGGTAGAGATTGAGCGCGGTGCGAGTCCTCTGAACCAGTCTCGTCCAGAGCGGATGAGAGTGGCGGGGAAAGCGCGACATTGTGCGGCATCGGAACAGTCCGGGAAACTCATCCCGGCTGTGAACACGTCCAAATGGTCCTTCGGGTCGAACTTCCCGTCGAAGAGTGAGACCTTCGTGGGTTTGTTCCGGGAGGAAACGTGGATGGCGAGTAGCTCTTTGGTGAAAGGCTTCGTGAGCGAGTCGGCGACATATTTAGCCCCGTCGCTTGAAGGAAGATTTTCCCGATACATGCCTTCGATCTTCTTTTCGAGGGCGTCGAGTCGGCCGTGGTATTCCGACGATTCGGCATATTCTGATTTTTGGCCTCTGCTGCTGGAGACCTGCGCCTGGCCACGACCTCGGTTCCGTTCGATGATTTTCCTTAGGTCCCCCGGCAAGGTCGTCTTCGAGCTACTGTGGTGAGTCCCGTCCGCGCGCCCCCATCGAGGGAGGTGGTGCCGGTCATGCCTGGGTGCAGACGAGCTGACCGACACCTCCTCGGGAGGGACAGGTGCACGATGGGCCTCGAGGTGAGATGCTCTGGCTAAAGACCTCGGTGTTGAGTTATGTAGCGCCCAGCGGATCATTAAATACGTTAGCCCGGGGGATCTGCGGCCGCCGGAGACGGCGAGGTGGTGTCCGGTCGTGCCGACGCGGGCGGAGTCTTCTCTCCCTCTG
This sequence comes from Agapanthus africanus, assembly GCA_030015575.1. Taxonomy (NCBI): domain Eukaryota; kingdom Viridiplantae; phylum Streptophyta; class Magnoliopsida; order Asparagales; family Amaryllidaceae; genus Agapanthus; species Agapanthus africanus. The sequence goes on from CM057337.1 coordinate 110,080,519, forward strand.
TAGGGGTCCCGATCCCTAGGTAGGGGAGCGGCGACCTGGGGAGCTTACCCGGCCGTTTGGACACAGACGAGTGCATCCACGACGGACGCGAGCCGATCTATCCGAGCGGATAGGGCGTGAATGGCGTTCGGGGGAGGAGGGGATTCTCCCCTGTCTCCACTGCGGGGAGGGCGACGGCTGATGCTTGGATCTTCGTGGTGGCTGATCAGTCGAAAATACTGCATTTCTAACACGGCAATTTCCCTACCTTTTGCACTCATGTATAGGTATCCGGTATTCATATCACACATATTAGCAAAACACATGTAAAATACTGGATTACTTGTACTGTATACTAAAACTGGCACTTTTAGGGAAATTGTGTGTTTATCATGGCATCGCATCATTCTTGTATAGTGCAACTCTTGTCTTGGAGTCCAATGCAGGAAATTCCAGAAGCAGAGCCCAAATTGAGAAAAAAGAGCTGATAAAAGATACGCCAACTCAAAGGCTAAAGATCTGGTAGCGATACAGAAGGCTAAATAAAATTCAACATATCAAAACAAGGCCCATAAATCAGCCCAAGCCCATAGCAGAAATTACAAGCCCTGAAGCTTCCAAACCGCCGCGGTTCCGCGGTGGGAGTTGGCTTGCGCCGCGGAACCGCGGCGCTTTGATGGCTTCAGATGCCCAGATTTTCTCCACGTGGCGCAGCTAACGGCCTAAGCTTCCAGAACATTGTAGAATGTCCACGTGGCGCATCTAGAAAGCTCGGCTTAACAAACTATTTCTAGAAGGATCTTGTAACAAACTTTTGGAGGGAAATTTGAATCTTTGGCTAACAAACTTGTGGAGGGAAATTTCAAATTTCAATCATAGATCTAGAATTTTGAGGTCTATAAAAGAGAGCCTAGATCTAAGGTGCAAATAGTTCAAGAATCACCATCATCTTCAACCCACAAGTTGAGTGACACAATTTGTGCCTCAAAAATCCAATTCAAAAATCAAGATCAAGATCCCGAGAGCAATTCAAGCAAGAGTGCCTTCAACCTTTAGAAGCGACGCCGGATTTCAACGGAGCAAGAGATCCACGCCGATCCGCGACTCAAGGAGCCGAGCGAAGCCGAAATCGATGATCTAATTCCGACCTTTTGTAAATTCAAGAGAGCCGTAACGAAATTTATCAATAAATAAAGGTGAATTTTCTATATTCTTGCTTATCTTTTAATTCAAGCATAATGTTAAGATCTCAATTTGTGATTGTGTTTGTGATCATGATGTTTGAGTAATCTCCGCTCGTGTAGGAGTTGTGACGATCTTTAGATGATGATGATTTAGATATTTTTACAATTCTTAAATCCTATAATGTTTGGAAATTCTAGTGAATCAAATGATTAATAACCTAGTTTCGAGATGATGCTTTCTTGATCGTGTTCACTCGAAACTAGGGAACAACTATTGACCATTTGATTAACTAGAAGCTAGAATTTGAATGCGATCCATCGAAAGGACAAAGGATGAGTTGCGAAATCCCTAATTTTCCCGTACGATCCTTAAACCTCGATGAATTTGCATCGATCTAGTATCAATTCGTTAATGGATAAGAATGAGTAATCATTAGATCTCATCACATCTATAGATCCGATCTACTCCTACGAGCCATACTTCTAATCTTGATTGTTGGTTGGAAATTATCACACATTTCAATTCTTGCTTTTAATGCTTCTTTTAGATCTAGATTTTTCTTATTTCTTGATCTTCAAATGCAAATCATGAATTGTTTTCTTTTCTTTGCTTTAAATTTTTAACTCATCTAATTCGAAAATTGAACGGATCTCACTTTCCCTGTGGACGATCCGCACTTACTAACGCGCTACATCCGACACCGTTATTGATTGCGGTCAAATATTTTTGGTTGTGATTTCTATACAATTTTCATACTATACACATCAAGAATATCATTCAATCAAAATGGCGCCGTTGCCGGGGATCGTGTGCTATTTGTTCATTTTTGAAATTTGAGTTGAAAAGTTTATTCCATCTAAATTTTTAAGATCAAAACTCGCGCAAACACTAAACAAGTTGTTGTGGTTAATTGCAAGGAGATCTGGAGTTTGCTGTGAAATTGGAAAATTATTTGGAGAATTCCAGAGAGCTCAGGAGCTGAACAGGAGCAGTACCAAATTTTTCAGTGCAGAGAGGAGATCAAGGTGCGGCGGAACCGCGGCATTAGGAGACAATTGCGGCGGAATTGCGGCTGTTCTAGGAGATCTCTGTAAAATTTTTAGCAGGTAACCTCTATCTTTCTTATCTCTTTCCTAAAATCTGCTCCAATTAACAATTTGTTGCAGGCTTCTTTGCAAAAAAAAATCGCAGCGCTGCAAAAAGCAAAATAAATTATGCTTGTTTTTTATTTTGTGGTTGTTTGCATAATTAATATGGACATTAAGGGGCACGGCCAAATCCAGATTAGGTGGGGAGTTCATTACCCTTCCTAGGCCCCAAAAATCACAAACATGCATCCGCATTACCCTCATTAACTAAAAATATCTAGAGATGACTCTAAGGACCGTCGCGCTCACTTAGAACAGAAGAAGGCCGTGGGTAATTCATTGCTTATCCGCGTTTCTTTTTGTGGTGTCTAAGGAAAGTGTGTCGAAGGCTAGTGGTTACTTAATTAGGCCCACTACTTACGTAGTGGAGAACCTCCGACTTACCTGGCACTTACCTGGCCACAGGAGAAACAAAGAGGCAGTGGAGGATTTTATCCTGCGACTTGTCTTTTGGAAGTTAGGAGCAGTCTAGAGATTTGACCTAGGTGACCATAAATTTTAGGGTTGCTTGTTACATTTGTTGTGATCGCATCATCTTTTCAAAATCCGTATTCAAAACAAACACCGCATTCACTTCATTTCCCCTAATTATAACTCACGCTGCCACTTGTACTAACCCCTTTTAGTGCAAGATAGGCTGGACACGGGATTCTAGTGCCCGACTTGTCCGCGTCCCCTCGATCGACTCCGAAGTCGGTATTTCTCCATTTACTTTTCTTTTACCCACCACCACACCCACACCGATGGATCCGTCTCCATCGAACCTCTTTACTGCCGCTCTGCCGCTATCCGTTGGTGCGCAGAATCCTCCCCGCATCTCTCTCCAAGAGAGGTGCTACCCTTTGCGAGGTCCTCTCTCGACCTGCTTATCCATTCTACCAGCCAACGGGGATAACTTTGAGATTAAGCCCCAGTACATCAACCTTCTACCCAAATTCCACGGTCTCGAGACTGAAGACGCGTACATTTTTATCACCAAATTTGAAAACGTATGCGCAATGATGGGTACATCATAATTTTCTGTGGATGCCATGCGTCTACGACTTCTTCCATTTACCTTGTGCGATTTAGCCGAGAAGTGGCTATATAACACCACCGCACATTCCATCACGAATTGGGAAGAATTCGTTGCGGCATTCCTTAAAAAATTCTACCCTATGCAAAAGACAGCTCGAATCCGTAGAGAACTCTATCAATTCTCTCAGCTTCCGGCTGAACCATTTTCAAAATACTTTGACCGATTCAAGGATCTTTTGGTTCAATGCCCACATCACGGCATCCCGAGATGGGACCTTTGCCGAATCATATATGAGGGCAGTAACCCTACCACTAAACAAAACCTTGAAAACATGTGTCAAGGCACCTTTATGACCAAAGATGATGGGGAAGCATGGAAATTTTTAGAAGCGTTCGCTGAAAGGTCACTACAGTGGGAGACTGGAACCCAGCCATCGAGTAGGGGTGGCGTACACCAAATAGACATGTCCATAGGTGTTCGAGCTGAGATGGCAGCAATGCAAAAGAAGCTCGACGCTATGGAACACAAATTCTAAGCAGCCTCCCTAAACCCAATGTCGCTCCCCAAAACTGTTTGTGGGTGCTGTTCTGATCCATCTCACTTGACGGAAGAATGTCCATTAAACTCTCAGTTTCGAGGTCTCGAGCATACCAATGCCGCATTTCAAAGACCTGGAAACGACCCTTTTCTTCCACATATAATCAGGGTTGGAGGAATCACCCGTATTTTGCTTGGAACCAATCCCAAAACACGGTTCCAAACCCTAATCAATTCCAACGGGCCCTTCCTCCACAACAGCAACCACTTCATCTCACCCAGCACCCCTACCAGTCACAAAATTTCCAAAACCAGGTCAACACTCCTGCACCTTCTAATCCTATGCAGTCGACCTGTTCTGACGAGTTCTCTCAAGTCGCTCAAACCATGAAATCACTCTTGTCAAATTTCATGGAAGTGTCGGCCGAGGTTAGGTCTTCCGTCGGTGAGATAAAGAAAAACTCAGCGTCCCAAGCTGAGAGTATCAAAACGATGGAAGCTGAGATTGCACGACTTAAGGCCGAATTAAGTGCGAGAGAAAAAGGGAAACTCCCAGCTCAACCTGTACCCAATCCTGGCTATTCACATCATGTGAATGCAATCACCACGTTGAGATCTAGGAGAGTGCTGGATAACCATGTTGGGGAAGAAGTTGATGATATTGATGATCCTATCAACACCCCGGCTGAGACCTTCTCTCACACACATACTTCTACGTCTGATTCTTGTTCTCCTGCCCCACCGCCTTCTCGCGAGCCTATTCTCCATTTCCCTCTAGGCTCGACACCTCAGCCCACCTCTTCTACTCCTCCACAGACGATCCCCACTTCTATTTTGGGATCGGGGCCACACACACTTCCTTCTCCTATGATGGACCCAGCGCTTATTGCTAAAGCACCTTATCCTAATCGGTTAAGGGCTAACACATCGAGTCCACATATGGAGAAGATTATGGACATGTTTAAGCAAGTTAACATCAAAATCCATCTTCTAGATGCTATCCAACAAGTCCCCGCTTATGCGAAAACTCTTAAGGACTTGTGCACTAGAAAGAGGAAGACTCAAGTGCCCAAGAAAATATTCATGGCAAAGACAGTAGATACGGCTTTCTTCCAATAATTATCGAGGAAACGTAAAGATCCTGGATATCCTACGATTTCCATTTCTATCGGGGAGAAACACATCAACCGTGCTCTACTTGACCTTGGCGCAAGTGTTAACCTGCTTCCTTTCTCAGTCTATGAGCAACTAGGGATCGGAGAGTTGAAACCAGCCCATTGCACTCTCCAGATGGCTGACCGATCAATCACCAAACCTAGGGATGAACTGGAGGATGTGTTAATAAAAATCGGGGAATTTGTATTCCCTGTGGATTTTATTATACTTGATACACAGCCTGTAGCGAACCCACGGAATCAAATTCCGGTGATTTTAGGTCGCCCCTTTTTGGCCACTTCCAACACTATCATCAACTGTCGTAATGGTTCTATGACCCTATCATTCGGGAATAGGTCAATAGAGCTGAACATTTACAAGTTGGGAAGTGTACCCTCCGAACCTACTGCTCATGTCTGTTCTGTCGACTTAATGGATGTCGACAGCAGCGAATTTGATGATCCTCCTGATACCGATCTTGACTCTTTTCATACGTTGTTGTTTGACCCAACTATGTATCAGACACATACGGACTTTTCCACCGAGATGTCCGGGTCAACAACTAACACCGATTCTGAACTGCTTTTAGAGTCTGAAGATCACCCCACACTTTGTGATGACATTATTCTTCGGGGTATTGATGAAACTTTTGAGGAAATCTTCGCTGATGAACTCGCATTTCTGAATAACACGGGTGTTGAGATGAATCATGTCCCAATCATTGAAATTAAACCTCCACCCCTTCTTCTGAATTGTAAAAAGAATGCGAGTAATCCATCACATTCACTGCATCGTCTCTCCAAAATGAGACGCATACACATTCTATTCCACCACTTACCCTTTCCCCACTTCTTCTTCCACCAACCCGAGCACTGCATTGATAAAATTTTTGAATGGTTGGTGTTGACATTCGGTCTTTGCAAAGCTTGGTATCGACCAATGATTTTTGCCCCCCTCATGTGATTTTCAAAGCTTAACATTGTATAACTCAAGTTTGGGGGGGGCAATTTTTCTGGCTCTTGAAAAGAAAATTTTTACAAAAAAAAAAATTTTGAGTGAAAAGAATAAGTTTGGGGGAGGGTCTTCACTTATATTTTTTGCCCCCACTAATAAATTCCTCCCAGGCTAACAGGTTTTGTAGATATAGCGATTGGCAACAGTGAGGACACTGTTGAAAACAAGTTTGGGGGAGGTTTGTGCTTAGTTTTGCATCATGTGCATATCATTTGCATAAGCACAAAACATTTCTTTAAAAACCATAAAAATTTAAAAAATTTCAAAACCCATAAAAATTCTGTGTACATATTTTTGGCTCATCATTTTTGTAAATAGTTTTTCAAAACCCATAAAAACCTATAAAAATTTTTAAAAAATTCAAAATCCATAAAAATTCAAAAATTTTCAAAACTCATAAAAATTAAAAAAAATTCAAAATTTCAAAATATTTAATATTTATGATAATAAAAGTTTAGATAGTGAACAATTACATCCATGAGATTAGAAAAATTTAAGAAAACCAAGAAAATTAGAAGTTTTCTTATACGAACTAGTAATAAGTTGTTATGAGCCGTTGTCCCAAGGGTTAGTAAGATGGAGGAAGTCACTAATCTGAGGATAAAAATAAGTCTGAAAAATAGTTTCTATTCTGGAAAGCCAAGCATTTTGAACGTTGATACCCTGCTATTCGCACTTACACACGTCTTGAAGCCCGGGATAGTAGAGGATACCTTGAAATGCTCTTGTCTTAAAGCCAATGTATGAAGGAAATAAAAAAAATGAATAAAATATAAAGTGGTGAGAAAAATGGACACTGGTCTTTGTTATCACCAAGGGCAATAAAAAATGTATAGCGAGGGTGCCTCTTCACCTAGTGCCCTAAGGCCAACTGGTCTGGGAGTCACTGCTATGCCTAAGATGATGCAAGACGAGGAAAATACACCAAATAAGCAAACACATGAGTAATCGGTCGGTTAGTACCTCAAGAAGTATTAACGGTCGCATGAAAGTGTGTGAGCAAATTCGTCTAAATATTCATTAATTAAAAAATACTGAGGCTGATGGGCAAGAGTATGATGGCTTGAATTGAATTCTCTGGGTGTAGGGATGTCCTTTACACACATGCAGGGTGATATGATCGATGTTTGGAAGAAAGATAGGAATGAAGAATAAGACGATGTTTTATTGAGGGAGGACGTGATTTCTGACATCTTTTCATGACCATTAAGATAGGGCTCATGACGACCGAAAAGCTAGCTTAGTTGGAAACCCTAATTTTCAAGGCTTTTCTTTTACAATTCTTTTCTTTAAATGTAATATTCATGATCTTCCTTTTATTATTGGATTTTGTGGGTGCAATCCGCTGAAAATCCTCAGGAGACAACACTCCTCCTACTAGGGACACCTAGAGGTTTAAAGGCTTGTTGCACATGCTCAGTACAATCGTGTTGCCTACGAAAGTGTGCTTTTCTCTTTCTTTATTTTCTCCTTCTCTTTTTAATAAAACAATTCGATCGAAACGATCGAAAATAAGTTTGGGGGAATTTGATCAGTCGAAAATACTGCATTTCTAACACGGCAATTTCCCTATCTTTTGCACTCATGTATAGGTATCCGGTATTCATATCACACATATTAGCAAAACACATGTACAATAATGGATTACTTGTACTATATACTAAAACTGGCACTTTTAGGGAAATTGTGTGTTTATCATGGTATCGCATCATTCTTGTATAGTGCAACTCTTGTCTTGGAGTCCAATGCAGGAAATTCCAGAAGCAGAGCCCAAATTGAGAAAAAAGAGCTGATAAAAGATACGCCAACTCAAAGGCTAAAAATATGGTAGCGATACAGAAGGCTAAATAAAATTCAACATATCAAAACAAGGCCCATAAATCAGCCCAAGCCCATAGCAGAAATTACAAGCCCTGAAGCTTCCAAACCGCCGCGGTTCCGCGGCGGGAGTTGGCTTGCGCCGCGGAACCGCGGCGCTTTGATGGCTTCAGATGCCCAGATTTTCTCCACGTGTCACAGCTAATGGCCTAAGCTTCCAGAACATTGTAGAATGTCCACATGGCGCATCTAGAAGGTTCGGCTTAACAAACTATTTCTAGAAGGATCTTGTAACAAACTTTTGGAGGGAAATTTGAATCTTTGGCTAACAAACTTGTGGAGGGAAATTTCAAATTTCAATATTAGATCTAGAATTTTGAGGTCTATAAAAGAGAGCCTAGATCTAGGGTGCAAATAGTTCAAGAATCACCATCATCTTCAACCCACAAGTTGAGTGACACAACTTGTGCCTCAAAAATCCAATTCAAAAATCAAGATCAAGATCCCGAGAGCAATTCAAGCAAGAGTGCCTTCAACCTTTAAAAGCGACGCCGGATTTCAACGGAGCAAGATATCCACGCCGATCCGCGACTCAAGGAGCCGAACGAAGCCGAAATCGACGATCTAGTTCCGACCTTTTATAAATTTAAGAGAGTTGTAACGAAATTTGTCGATAAATAAAGGTGAATTTTCTATATTCTTGCTTATCTTTTAATTCAAGCATAATGATTAGATCTCAATTTGTGATTGTGTTTGTGATCATGATGTTTGAGTAATCTCCGCTCGTGTAGGAGTTGTGACGATCTTTAGATGATGATGATTTAGATATTTTTACAATTCTTAAATCCTATAATGTTTGGAAATTCTAGTGAATCAAATGATTAATAACCTAGTTTCGAGATGATGCTTTCTTGATCGTGTTCACTCGAAACTAGGGAACAACTATTGACCATTTGATTAACTAGAAGCTAGAATTTGAATGCGATCCATCGAAAGAACAAAGGATGAGTTGCGAAATCCCTAATCTTCCCGCACGATCCTTAAACCTCGATGAATTTGCATCGATTTAGTATCAATTCGTTAATGGATAAGAATGAGTAATCATTAGATCTCATCATATCTATAGATACGATCTACTCCTATGAGCCATACTTCTAATCTTGATTGTTGGTTGGAAATTATCACACATTTCAATTCTTGCTTTTAATGCTTCTTTTAGATCTAGATTTTTCTTATTTCTTGATCTTCAAATGCAAATCATGAATTGTTTTCTTTTCTTTGCTTTAAATTTTCAACTCATCTAATTCGAAAATTGAACGAATCTCACTTTCCCTGTGGACGATCCGCACTTACTAACGCGCTACATCCGACACCGTTATTGATTGCGGTCAAATATTTTTGGTTGTGATTTCTATACAATTTTCATACTATACACATCAAGAATATCATTCAATCAGTGGCCGCTCGCCATGAAATCAAGATCGAAAGATGAACTTTCGTTCAGTGGAACTAAAAATTCCCACAGATGGCGCCAACTGATGGATCTTTGGATCTCCTTCAGATGTTACCTTCCGTTGATCTGCTGCGAGCGCCGATGGATGGCTGAGATTGAGTTGGAGGGTTGCCTTCTGAAGCGTGCGGATCTCAATGGGTTTTATGAAGCTGAGGCCGAGCTACCTGCAAGGAAGTCCCGGGGTGGTTGTGCCACCGAGGACCCTCCGACGATCAAGTTAGACGAGGTATTTTGGCAGAGTAACAGCCTATTGGGGTAAATTTGGCTTACCTGAGTTATCTGGGAGAAGGGTTTATATAGTGGCAGCCACGGGCAGGCGGGCGCGAGATTCACGCCGGCCGTTACGCCCCTGGCGTTACGCCCGCGCGATAAGCGGGATTCCCCATTAATGATGAGATATGCTCGTTAATGGGGGATCGTGATGGCATAGAACGCGGGATCATGGGCGGCGGATATCTCGCGTCTGGCGAGATTCGCGGAGCCGTAGCGGAGGCACCTGTGATCAGTGCTGTGGGTCGGTCGATGAGACCGAGGAAGCCAAGCTCGGCGAGAGGCTCGGGAATGAGCGGGAGGCCGAGGCAACTTGGATATGCGGTAGCTCGGAGGCGAGCTGGAGGGCCGAGGGAACTCAGCGTGCGGGAGGGCTCCGAGGCGAGCCGATGGTCGTTTGTAAGGTGATCGTAGGGATAGTCTGGAAGATCGCCGAAGGCCGGGAACATCCTCGGGTCGAAGGCCCGGTGTATACTTCCGACGTACCGATCTTGATTCTTTCTCGTAATCCCTGGGACACGTCGTCTTCCACGTGTCATGATCTGGGGAAACACCGGTATCTAGCCTCATCAGAAATCGTTTGTAATAATAACGATTTGTAACCCGAGAGAAAGGGTGCTTTTCCTTTCACTTGAATTGTAAATTTGAAATGGAAAAAGAGATCTTCCTAGAGAGATATGGATTAGAGAAAAAAGCACGACTTTCCTATAGAATCACGGTATAGAGATGAAGAAGTCTTGTTTTCTAGAAAATTAAAGTTTAAGTGATTGATCCTTATGAAAAGTGATATCTTATTTCTTCACATCCCTGTGAAGTGGGATTTGTGTACTTCACAAATATAGTGAAAGAATCCTGAGTAGGAAACTCAGGCAGGGACTAGCCACAGGAGGTGGTGAACCCTAGTTAACATATCGTTGTATTTGCGTTGCTCTAACTCTTTTTACTTTTCTATGCTTGTGTTGATTATCATATTAAGTTTCTTGTTTAAAACTCGTTTAAAATATTTTCCGCAGAAACTCGATAACCACTTTAGAAATAGTATTTAAAATTTTAAATTTGTCATAGGTTGTTATAATTACCTTATTCACCCCCTAAGGTATTTTCAAACTAATCGGTGTTGACTCAAGATGAGGAGTATTCTCTTGAGATGCTTAGTTAAACCAACTAGAGTGGCATTTTTGAACAGCTTAAAAATTTTAAGGGTGCAATTAAAAAATATTGAAGTTTTGAGGGTGAGATATGAAAAAAACCTTACAGAATACACTTTCATGATGTGTCTTGTGATACCATGAAAAACAAATGAAGTTTCATTTTCATAAGAAACATGTACTACCAAGAAGTTTCATTTTCATAAGAAACATGTACTACTATTTTACCATCAGATTGCTATTTCATTTTCATGTACAATTCTATCTTCAGTATATAAAAAATCAGTAGTAATTCAAATTTTTTATATTGCAGATTGTATATAATAAATGGAAAAAGGGTGGTTGGAAATTAGTAGATCTAGAGATGTATTAGTGAAAATGTAAATAAATAAAACATTAATTTCATAAAGTAATATTGAAAAGTAATGATTTTATATATATTAGTAACCCAATTTGAAGATTAACTTATAATTCGTAAGGACACATTATACAAATATTTGAGGTAGTCTACACACGCCTCTTGGAAACACAAGCCCGTTTTGGATGGTGGAACCAGGATTTTTTTTCCTTAAGGGGCCGAAAGTTGCAAGAGAGATTTTAAGAATATCTTGTTTGGTCTAAAAAATACAAACTGTAAGTTGAGGATCCTTTTAGCTATACTAATACTCATGATTTTGTGGGTCTCTATTTTTTGGTTGCTTTAATACCATGTTAAAGTCCTTCTTACTTCATCAAAAAGTATAAAATTGTAATTAAATTGAGAGAGATAATATTACATTTTAACAGTTCCCGAAGCATGGCACATTTTGAAGATAAACTATAAAGAATTTTCCTTCTTCTCTTGCATTATTTTATTAAAAAAAGAAGAAACTTTTTATGTCGACTATATATGTTTGAGTCATAATAGAAGTGATATAGCCACCTACATAGTAAGTATAGCAGGTTCATGTATCACAATTCAACTTTTTTCTTTTATTTATTTATTTTTTCCTGTCGGAAATACTTTGTTCATTTGGATTTTACTATAACAAGAGCAAAAGATATGGCCTCTATTCTTTATAGAGCAAAAAGATATCCAAGCAAAATGTATTTTTCCATCTCTTCGCCAGTATAGGATCCATATATTTTGACTCTCACACTTCAATGTGATTCTTGTGGACATTTCTTTTTCCAAGGAAAGGACCTTTAGGCATTGACAAAATCGATCACAAAACACATGATACAACACAGAAAGCAGATCAGTTAGTATCAAAAATCATAGCAGCAATTATTTCTTAAGTTCACAACTTAATTATGTTGATTACATTTGTAGGGTCATATGAGTCATGCAAGAAGTTATTTCCACATATGAATGAAAGGATTCCATGAGAGCCAGCGGCAGGGAGAGGTTTGGCAAATATTAGATGCCGATGCTGTATTTGTAACAGATTTGAGACACGTTTTAGGGACCTCAAATGTCTAATAGGTGCTTGCTGCAATAGTGTGGCCATCTAAAGCATGACCTTTAGCTCTTGTATTGATCAAAAAGTAATAACTTCTCCTAATTTTTTCGGATGATCAATATCGTTCTATCTTGATGTTCACCTTAATCTTCACGACCTGAAGAAAATATACACTAATTTCCATATAATTTTGACATTCTATGACCATTAGTTTGACTATGAAAAATGCTAGCTGTAATACCTATGACACTTTGACGCAAGTACCAGGTATCGAAATCACAGATTTTTTTTCCTCTGTGCACATATCTTTGGATATGTTGATCAAGACGAACAATATCTATGTTAAGAAAGTTGATCCTAATTGATAGGTTGATGGCTGGAAGTTTAGAAAAACAACACAAGGCAAAGAAATTGCATAAGAGAGTTGATGTCCAGAAACAAAACCTGGTACTCAAGCAACAAATAAGCCTAGCAGTTCCCAAATAAAGAAAGCTGAACATAATTAAGTAAAATTAACATAACATCGCCAAAGATTAAAGGCGCGATCATTCTTCCTCCTCGCCTTCATTTTCTGCAATGTTGAAGTAGCGCAGCTCGTAGACACTGCGGTCCTTGTTTGAAGCGATCACGCGAAGCCAATCCCTTACATTGTGCTTCTTCAGGTACTTCTTTGTAAGGTACTTCAAATACCTGAGAACACAAAAGGCAAGAGGAGAAAATGGCCAGGTCTGATTATATTAAAAATATAGAGTTTCTTCATCCTAGGAGTCGAGAGGTTATGCAGGTTCAATTCTTGTTAATAGTAGCCCCTGCTAACAAAATATTTGCATGTGGGCCCGCAAACGTCTTGTGCAAGACACTTTATGCTATAATGGCAGTCGCCATATGCAGTTACATGATTTAAAAGAAAGATGCTGTCCATACAAGCAATAATATACATTTTTTTACCAGGATGATACAAAATGACCATAATCATGCATTAATTCAGAAGGGTAAATTTTGGATTAAAAAGCGTTTGGACATGAGACGACATACGCAATCGCACCAAATTTGGAGATTAGTTATAAGAAAACACATAATTTCAATTAATAAACAAATAAATCTAAAACGCTAAACCACAGCATATCTGGATGACATGCAATATGGTAGATAGCTATCAGAAACAATAAAACCCTATTTTGATTATGCACTCACATGAATTTACATGGAAATGATCCAGATAATACCATCTACAATTTGTCTATTTCTAATGCAAACATTGTTGCTTTATAATGCTCCATTCCTCACAAGCTCACCTATCCAAGAACTAATCTTGCCCTAGCAGGCTAGGATGTTGGCTCAAACAACACATCTTTTACTTAACAAGGTTTATTCACTAAAAAATGTGAGCTCCAGTCAACTCTCAAGTTCAACCTATACATACACTGGAAGCATTCCTAAGAGGTAATAGACGTGGGACTATTTGAGGTTTGTTATACTCTTGTTTTTTATAGCCGGCAAGAAGAACGATACAATATGAAAAATAGGTTCCCTTTCTTGCCACATAGGATTTGGCAGCAATTTTTCCTAACCATTTAGGTAAAAATACATGTAAAGTGGATATTCAAATATTTTTTAATTAAAACTCTCACCGGCTCTACGTCATCATCCAAATCAACTTCCTTCTTTTTTTTTCTCTTATCATTTAGCAAAATCAAACATTTTGTTTATATGGAAAACCAATAGCACTATACTTTCTTTATAATGGCATGTTTGGACCAAAATTGTAGTAGAAAGTAAAGGTTAGATAAAAAGCCCAGAGAAAGAACTTATTAGATAAGTACTTTCTATTGAATTCCCACAAAAAGATGTTTGGATTGCAGCAAGAAAAGAGAGATTCGATACAGACGATGATGCGGCATAAAGAGTTAAGAGAGTTTTAATCAAAAATATCTTTAAACATCCACCTCTCACCCAATTAGATAATTCCAGAAAAAATTAGACTTGTCATTTACCAAATCCCATGAAGCAAAAAAATGAACCCACTTTTCATTTTGTAACTCTCATCTTGCTAAACAAGAAGAATAGAATAAAGTGATTGCCTTTCTTTTACTTTGCTCATTTTATCTTGACTTTATTATTAATAAGGCCCCAAAGCGCTCTCTCTCTCTCTCTCCCCTATACATTTTTATTATCTTCTTTTTCCCAACCAAAACCTAGTCGCAAAAATGAAAAAAACGTGCTTACTTTTTTGCCACAAATAATTTGACTAATGACCCACCTACTATAGCAAACAATTTATGGTGGGTGTGGAGTAGATGGAAAGCTCAAACTCTTCCACATAATACTCCACATCATCCCTTTTTTGAACCTTGAGCGCACTTTTCATATAGAAAGTCGAGAGAAACCAACTTCTCTGCTTTCCTACTACCCACACTTTCCACCACTTACTTTTCGGGGGGAAAAAACCCCTCAAGTTCATCAAACCCATGATGGTAATTCGTCATCTATTAATTGTTGCCCAATTAAAACTTATAATATGGGTGAAGACTCACATGAGGTCCCATGGTTTTCTCTTATGAATACAAGTTATTCTTCAAAATAAAAGATCCTAACATCATTCCAGCCATCACTGAGGCCCCAGCCAAACCTATTGTGGCTTCTCTAAGTTTAATTTAAATTATTATATGCACACATCATCATAGCTTAAGATGTAAGGCTATCTAAGGCTATTTGAACTTTGGGAATGTAACATTTCGTACACTCGAAATTCTCACGCTCGTGCCCACATGCTAAGTTAGGAAAGAACTATAAGACAGGACAGCATAGTCCTGAGGAGGTTCCTACAACTAGCGGCGGACCCATATGTAATTCAGCGGGGACATGTGTCCCCGCCGAATTCTCACTAAAAAGCCGAGACCTGGTAATTTTATCATGATACAATTAATAGCCACAACTATTAATCTAGTGGTTATTACTCTAATAATCGCCCAAAACTCTTTAATGTACCTTATAACGATATTAAATCAAAATTCTTTATTTCAATCCCAAAGCTTGAACTTCCATCCCTCTTTTCTCCTCTTTTCTCTCGAAATGCTCAAGAAAGACTGCTGACTTGCAAGAAACTTGGCAAGTTCTAAAATTACCGACAAGATTATGACCCATTGATATCATAAATAATAAACTATCAACTGTTTAGGTCTTTTTATACATATTTTTGGTTGAAGTTTTTAATGGTTGTTAGAACCTTTATGTGCCTCAACTAACCAAATGTTATGGGTCCGTCACTGCCCACAACAATTATATGCCATGTGGCATTAATATCCATAATCACACTTTTCAAGAGCTTGATGCATCTCAATATTATTCAAATTTGAATAGTATCAAGTACGAAAAATCATGATATCCACCAGATTACACAAATAACATGCAACCGGGTTTTAAGCACCTTCCCGATGCCCTTTTAATTGCAAATTAGGTCTTAGTACAATGAACGCTCTCACGAGCTTTCACACGTCAATCACACACAAAAGTTAAATCATAGTAAGCTTCACAAGCCTATGTATCAACATGGAAGGTCAAAATGTCATCTAACCTGTTTCAAAATAGGTTTTTTTTCTATATTCAACCTCCAAAACTTTTGTATTTCTAAATAAGACCTCTAAAACTTCATATTTCTAAATAAGACCCCCAAATTTTTTAAGTTGTCTAAAAAGGACCTCTATTAGATAAATATTTATTAATTGGCCTAATTAAGCTGCTAAATGCCTAATACCCCCTAGCAACCTAATCAACCCTCAAATCATCCCTTGCTTAGTATATTTGATCCTCTGTAGAAAAAATAATCGTTTGTTGTTCATGAAGAAGTGTTCCGGATGGTTAAATAGACAGACCACTAGAATCATAATTATAGGTGGTTGCAATTTTATTTGGTGGTTGGATGTTGAAATGAAAAGAAATAGAAGAATGAGATGGAGTATGGAGGAAGAAGAAGATAAGAGTAAAATGATCATTTTAAGTGGAATTTGGATGGAAAACTAATCATGGAGACTAATTTAGACAACTTAAAGAATTTGGGGTTCTTATTTAGAAATATGAAGTTTTAGGAATCTTATTTAGAAATACGAAAGTTTTGGAGGTTGAATATAGAAAAAAAACCATCAAAATAAGACACACTTTTAAGAAGTTACTAGCTACCAAAAAGCTTAATACGAGAGATTCCCACACTAGCTCTAACATCAAATCCTTGCATTTTTAAATTAGACTGTTTGAGGGTTCAAATAGACTTCTATCACTTAAATCCTAAATACAATGACACTGAACTATTTGATCCAGAATATACTTCATCTAGCAATCTCTTGACAAATAAACCCCAATAACCATCCTTTTCTACACTAAAAGTCATCACAGATTCAGATAGCTACAAATTTGCTTTAAAAAACAACAAACTTAAATAAATGAAAATAAATCTAATTTATCCCTAAAAAGAAATGAAAGATTTGCATTTCAGATCCAAATACCTCAATCTATCAACAAACAATGATCAAATTTGATTTGTTACCTTTTTGAGAAAGGGCCTTCAGAAGTAACTGTGATCTTACTCTTCTCTCTGGTTACGGTGACGGCGTCTCCGAGAGCTCCGGCCTTGCCGCCGGCGACCTTGATGCGCTCCTGAAGGAACTTCTCGAGGGAGGCAATATCCATGATCTTGTCCTCAACTGGCTTCGCGCAATCGATGACGAAGGTCGATCCCTTCTTCTTCGATCCTCCCTTCGCTGCGCCCGAGCTCGCCGTTCGAGCCATCTCAAGGGTTTTGGTATCTTTTGGCGGCGGCAAATGAGTTAGGGTTTTGGGGAAAAGAGAAAAGAAATGTATTGGCGGGGTTTATATATGGCTCGTGAGTGCTAAGGAAATTACTGGAGTATCCTTTTGTGATTGAGTATTTGCATAGTGGACCCAAGGTGGCAAACGGGGCTTGGCCGGTCAACCGGCCGGGCCAAGCCCGTGTTGACCGCAATCTGACCAGGCCGATTGCCCAGTATCCAAGCACAGCCCAGCCGTAGGCCCAGCTTAGATCGGGCCGGCCCGACTGCAATTTTAATAACTTTAGTTTTAAAATTGATTTTTTTTGGATTTTCTTGGCCCGACGTACGATAAGAAACAAATAGTTGTAATGCTGAAATTTGGTTCAGCCTCACAAATTCTTTTCACTACTCAGATGTCGCAAGATCGATCATTTCAGTTACATTATCAACCAAATTGTTCTTTCCTCGGAACTTAAGTAGAATAAAAGAAGATCTGTTATCTTCTGGTCGATGACAAGCAAAGATATTAACACTAAATGCCTAGCAACTGACTTTTCTTCAGAAAAAGCTTAATTATGTGCACTGGAAGATGACCAAATGTCAATTTTTGCACTATATCAAACTTTTAATTGCTAAAAGCTTCCAAAACTAATTTACATAACCTCATTTGCATGATATGAAACTTTGTATTAAATCAAATTGTTGTCAGATCAAACCATTCCTGCATGAATGGAATAGCATATGATCACTTAGTTCGAAGGAAACTCCAATGTATTTTAATAACTGTATTCAATCCATACGCTTGGATACTGAAATTTGTAGGTATCTCCTCGCTTGGGGATGTGTAATTGCATTCAATAAAAAAAATATTACAGGGATTTTAATTTTTTGCAGGCCTCCGGCCCCCACCCCACCACCACCACAAGGCTTCAGACCTGGTCAAAAAAAATGCTTGCAGGGGTTGGGCCGGCCTGAACCGAGCCCAGGCTCATGGCCGAGCCGTCGAGCTGCTTTAGCCCGGGCTTGGCCATTATTCAGGCCGGCCTGGGCCCACCATGAGGCACTCGTTCTCCAGGCCGGGCCGGGCAACGGCCGTCCGACCCATTTGGCCACCTTAACGGTCCATCCATAATTTTATTTTTCATATTCCATTGTATGCTTTATAATATTTTTTGTTTTTTCGTTTTTTGTTTTGAAGAGCCCGTCGTTTTATTGATGGATTCGAGAAGTCGAGTTGCTGGAATTCCCATCCATTGTCACCGTTCGTTAGCGATAGGCAGAGAGTAGAAAAAAGGCTGGCTTGACATCTTATCTTAGTTCAAGCCTCTCTCTCTCTCTCTCCACATAATTTAGCCAACATGTTCCACTTCTGTGGCAAGAGTAATTTTTTTTCCGAAGTAAGTTTTAGAGCATTTATTTTAGATTTCATCGTAATATCTCTTTTTCTTAAATTTCCAAGTAACTACCAGAAACTTTCAATTCTCGTTTAGCAACGGGTTTATGGATTTTGAAACTTCGGATTAACGGGGTTCCAATGCCAAACTCCAAAAATTGAAACCATGCTCGATTGATAACAATGTTAAAGCTTTAAAGACCGCGGTCTCAAAAAGTTTTAGGCCCAATGTGCTAAAGGTTTCTGAAACCTCGGTATCATCTAAGTTCAAACAAAACCGCACTTTGCATGTATGCAAACCGCAATTTATAGAAATCGGTTTCAGGACAGTTTAGGGTCATTTTGCTACACGATCTTGAAAAGAAAGTTTTGTCTAGGGTTTAAAAAGAGGAAGGTTCGAAACTTTGCTTCCGTGCTTTTGAAGTTAAAAAATTGGGATTTTGAGTCCTCCGAACTTTTTGACCGTGGTTTAGGAACCTCTATTTTGGTTGCATGACAAGCCTTGGTTACAATTTTTTATTTTAGCATTGAAACCCTACAAAACCAGGGTTTTGAAAACCGTAACGGCAAACAAGGCCTCAAATGCTTGAAAATCGCGCTTTTCAAAACTCTAAGGACGGTGGAGTTTTAAGGTTTAGCATCATCTCTCTGTATCCTCTCTTGCCGATAGTTGAAGAAAGTTAAATCACAAATTATGTTGCTAAATGATGAATACTAAACTCTGGGAAACCTTAATTATGCAAAACCGCAATTTATACACATGCGGATTGCCATCGTTTCCTTTTGTCGTTTCCTTTTAACTCGAATAAAATTGAGGTTACTTAAATAAAATTGAGGTTTTAGCATCGTAGTTTGGCATAAAACTAATTAAATAGTTACAACCCGCAAGTCAATGCTCTATTTCATTTTATAACTCCATTTCTAACTCCAACTCAAGCTGTTGCTAAACTCCAGCTCAAGCTGCTGCTAAACAAACAACTTGGCATAAAACTATTATAGTTTTCTTTTTCTCTTTCCCAACATATGGGAACAAAACAAGCAGCCTCATACGCTACAATCTCCATCTCTATATAACTTAATTATATCTTCACTCATGCAACCCCCTGCGGACATAATTAAGTATTATCAAAAGGTTAAAAATCTGAGGTTAACTGTATTTTACATTTATCAGGTAAGAAATCACATGCATCACTAGCAAGAATAAAAAAATATCCACTACAGAGCTGAGTGCATATTTGAAATGCCAACAATAAACAATAAAATTTTTGCAATTGATGTCTAAATAGCCAGTACACCTTTAAAAAACAAATATAATGATCATATGTCAACAATATTATTAAGCTCACAAAAGAGCTTCCCATAATTGCAAAAGTATCCTCCACCAGCCAAGAATTGGTCTCGTCCTTGTGTTGAATTGGTCTAGTAGTCTTACTCTATCTGAAAACAAATAAATTGATAGAATCAAAAGGCAGGCAAGAGATATCTTCAGTCCTTGTGTTCTTGAGCCAAGAATTGGTTTGGATACTTGTCCATCTTATCGAAGTACTCAACCGTTGCTGCTCCGGCTAAAGAAGCAAGGGTAAGAGCCTGAGCATGCAACCTGCAATAAATTCTCAAGAATGTAAAGATATAATAAAGCAGATATCGATGCAACTGGATATGAGACTCCAATATTTGGTTGAATTGCAGTTCTACTTGTATATTTTTGAAGAATAATCGATCGAAGAGTTGTAGTTACAACACCACAAACATGTCGGCCTTGATTTTGGTATGTTCGAATTACTGGAAATGATGTCAGAGTTTCTAAGTTTGCTGTTCTAACTAGATAATGGGAGTAATGGGAGGAACAAATACTCCGAAATCAAACATACACTTGAAACCAAATCAGGTACTACCTTCATTGAAGAAAATGAAGATCTCAAATAAGACCAAGGAGTTCAGCATCAAGTGACTGCAAGAAAGATGTATATTTCGCTCTTAATGAACCATCCGCGTTTTCATGTTCACGGAATTATGAAGGTTACAAACCAGTAAATGGGTAATGAAAGATGCAAGAGTCACTATAGAACAGTGGTAAAGAAGAGCTACTAATTTAGTGTGGCCCTTGGCTCCTTGCTTCTTATGTTTATCTCATAGCATGCAAGAACATAAATTGAGCAGGTTTTCAAGTATTCAACTTAAACGAGAATATTCTCGATTCTAGGCATAACAAACAAAAAATACATATCAAAACAAACCATATTTCAATGAAGCAGTTGATTCCCTGCATCATCTAAATATGTCCAGGGTGAAAAAATACAGGTGCATTAAACAAATGAATATCGAGATTTTGTATTGAACCTTGTTAAGTGTATCATGGTAAATAATTTATGTAATAAAATAAACAGTTGAAAATATCATTTTAGAATCCTCAAAAACAAAGTAAACCCCAACGAATCTAATTCAAACACATAAATGTTTATAGTTATATTTGCAGAGGTGGTTATATTTGCAGAGGCGGGCCCAAATGGAGAGGTGAGGGGGCACATGCCCCCATTCAAATTTTGGGAAAAGGAGCATCGGTCATAAGTTTTGGAATTGGGTATATTATTTATACGTTAATTAAGCAATAATACCGTGTAGCTCAAATGGGAGCAAATTGTTCTACTCCCTAGTGGAGGTTGAGGGTTCAATTCCCAACATTTGCATTTATTTTGAACTTTTATTTAAATGAATGCAGAGTTCATTTAGTTTATTTCTTAACAAGAAAAGTTTTGTCTCATATTTATAATTTTCAAACAAAGAAAGCTTAGTCTCACATTCTAAACTAAGGGGTCGGTTTTAGATTATATATGTTCACAGATTAATGGTTGGCCCAACAAAGAACTAGACCGATTGTGCATAATATTAAGTATACAGCTAAATCAATTTTAGTTCTTGAATTGTATTACAAATTTAGATATCATAAAGTCAGGCTTTTCAACGAACTTTTGTTATTTGCAGAGTACCCCCATTGACCAATATTCCTGGATCTTTGAACCCATGATATACCATTAATAATGCATCCATGGCCATCATGAACCATATTAACATAATAAATTTTTTTATAGAAATAAAAAGAAAATGCATCTATAAGGACAAATGGAATTATATTCCTTATATCAAAGATAATTTAGAAATGATTTCTCTATAATCCACCACATAGGCAACACTGATATCTAAACAAAAGAATAATCAAATTCAACAAAATTTAAAACAGAGTCTTTTTTTATTAATATTCATTAAATTGATATTAAAAGATTTTTTTTAAAAAAAATTCAACCCAATCAGCAAAGTACTTTCTACCTTGAATCCAAAAATTATACATTTCCAATAAAAGAAAACCCCCCTAAAAGTCCAATCTCAAAACCATCATGTTCATGATTTCATACTCCAAGATTGTGATAATCGATGATAATATCAAATCGATCAATTCAACAAGTAAGGCAAAATCAAAAACAAAGAAAGGTGATCGATTAAATCAAACCTCGCGTGAATGAGCTTGACGCTAGGCTTCATGTTTGGCCTCGACCAATTGTAAGCGAACGAGCCCGCAAGTGAACTCAGCCATAGACATCCTTCATCAAAAAAATATTATTAAAAAACAAACCCTAACACAAAACTAACGGGGAAAAATCCCCAAAAGGATGAAAATTTCCAAAATTTACCTACTGTTCGGAGCTTGTGATCAACAACCCATGATCGAATCGAGTCGATTTTGCTCGGTGACTCCGCCATTAGAATTAGGGTTTCGAATAAAAAACCTAATCTTTTTTTTTTTGCCTTTTCCTTTCTTGGAGAAAAAGAATAGGAGAGAAAAACAGAAGAGGATCTTCGTATTTATTGAGGGAAATTAACGGTGGCCGCCGCTAACATGCGATGAGGTGTGCGTATCATAACAGGGAACAAATTAACATCCACCGTTTCCTTGACACGTGTATATACCAGGGGTTCCATACACGCGGCAGATTTATAGTGGAGTGTGATATCTAAGGTTTTCTCACTCCAAATGTTAAGATAACTGCAGTTATCACGATTCCAATCTCATCAATATTTTGTAAAATCTACTTTTTAAAGTTTGGGTCTTGCAAACCACAATTTGAATCCCATTACCTCCATTTCAAAATAAACCACACATATCCCAACTCCATATCCAAACAGGGCCTCAAGGATTAGATGAATGTAGTTATCTGAACTTCAAAATGAACCTCAAACATAGCCAAGTTAAGATTTTAAAGTTGAGTCTTTCTAACTCTATGGAACCACAGCTAAGAAAACTTAACTCCATTTCCAAACAGGGCTTTTGCCTAGCATTTCTAGATTTGCCCCTGCATCACCCACCATTTGTGTTACAAATTTTATCAACTAAGCAGGCAGTAGCTTCTCGAATCGATATAAAGGCTTATTTGTAGATTAATCAGCCTTCTTTAGTTATTTGTATGCAAAGCTAGAAACAATTAAAACATCAATATTCTATAAACCCCCCATATAGACATGCCAAATCTGCTCAGGACTTGATTGCTGATTTTGACCCCGCAAGTTATTCTGATAAGACTCTGTGAGCATGTGTCCCTGCGTGTGTGTGCATGAACAGTTATATAGAACGTCCTTTTCTTGTCTATTTTTATTTGGCAAGGAATTTTGAAATAACTCGGTTAATTGGCATTAATTTGATAGCGGAATTATATTTTTGCCAATATTTCCACAATTGTTCTCCATAGTTGGCTGCTCCTTTTTAGAAAGTGGATTAGAATTTCTTATTTTGTTTCCACCTAAAAGCAAGCAAGCGCGCACGCATTATTTCTATCTCAAGCTTTGATGAGACCTTAGTGCTAACACATTATAATGTATCATAGAAATCATAAAGTTTAAACTCATAAGATTTTGCATATCTTTCCTGATGAAGAATATGAACATTAATTTTCATAGCTTGTTTTTTTTCCTTAAAGTCTAGTTAAATATTTGGAAATGAACTAGAAGAAGGTTGTGTTTTGTAACCATGAACCAGCAGATCTGCTGTTTATTCTCTTTTGGTTGCTGCTGCAAAATACTAGGAACAGACTGATGTCAATTTGTATTAGTCTACCGGCATATTCTAAAAATTGCAGACTTGGTCCTTATTCTGAGCATGTTGCAGCTATATTTGCTTAAATCTCTAACACTGCAGATACCACATATGCTTGAATTATTCGTCCTCCAACATACACGTACCACTTGCATGTGTGACAACAACTATAGTGCATTATCCCAGGGATCATCGATCCTGTATTAATGAGATTCTACAGATGCCGTCTCCAAAACCCTCATATTTCACATTGAAGCACAAAAGACCTGAAGTGTGATATGATAGTATATGGTCCTTTCTTCAAACATGATTCATGACCTTCGGTTGTGGATCACATAGCTTTCTAGCTGCTAGGTTCCTTGCGGTCCTTTCCGTCAAGAACCAGCTAATTCCCAACTGAAAAGTATCGGGTTCTTTAGGTCGTGATGTAGTCTTCAATAACCTTCTTCTATACACTATATATATGTGTGCACGTCAATCCCCTACATTATCTTTTTGGCAGCAATTTACTACATTGTGCTATTATTTAAAAGAGGTTTCTGAGGCTTACCTTGGTTTCCTAGTACTTGAAGAGGCTTGTTAAGCTATATTGTCTTAGTTCTATTGATATCTGTGGTCCTTTAGCCAAAAAAATAAAAATATAGATAATGCAAAACCGGTGATACAAAATTAGAGCAGCTACATGTGCTTATATACCTTGGTTATCCACAGCTTACAGATGTTTCCCAAGTTTATATTGTCACGTTTCTATTAATTTCGTGGGTCTTTGATGCTACTGATCGTTAAGAAGTTAAGAAATAAAGTATAGTTGCTTACTATTTGCCTTGAAGCATAATCTTGTAAATATTTTATTTTATTTTTTAATCTTATTGATTAGGACGTCTTGTCCTGCTTTTTCCTTCCAAAAAATAAAGAAATAAAGTATTGTATTTTCTTTTTCGAAAAAAAAGGGTCATATAGGATAGAAGCGGCATGTGTGCTTGCTTGTGTTTGGGCAGTATACGAGGAATGTTAATTAGTAATTTTATTTTCTTCTTTTTTTCTAAGTCACTCCATTTAATTCATACTTTCAAGTTGCATGTTCAACTTATCAACCATATAAACCAACATGAAATAAAAGTAAGCACCACTAGCAAGTTGCATGTATTAGTAAAGTAATCATGATTCGGACAACCATTCACAATCCGGTGAGTTTTTTCTGGATGCATGTTATGGTAAAGCAATTGTAGTTTCAGTGGCCGTTCCAAATTATTGAATTTTATTGGTATTTGCAGTTTCAAAGGAGCTAGGAACGGAATCTATAAAGAGGAGCAGCGCCAAATAAGAGCGGCTGCACGCGAAGCAAAGGAGGGAAGCCGAAGGAGGCGGAGAGAAAATCCCTCATCGTTAGCACTGTATTTAGAGCATCCTCTTTCTTTCTGATCAGGACTGCAATTAAAAACTCAAATCCGTTTTGCTTGAATGAAGGATTTACTGCTTGCGTGATGCTCCTGCTGCGATTGTAATAAGTATTCTTATCTGAACAAAAAGGGATTCATTTTCTCAGAAGTTTGTTCAAGACTGAGTGTGGAATTGAAGAACTTGTTCCTTTTCCTTCGTATCCTGTACTGCTATTATGGTTTGTGCAAAAGATATTATTCTCTTCTGTTTTGATGACAGCATGCAGTAAATGAGGTGATAGTTTTTGACATTGGTATGATAAAAGAAGCATGCATAATTTGGAGGCCTGCAATGTAAAAGAAAAGTTGAAATCCAACACTTTTATTACCCTTGATCTTATCTATTCTCTTCAATAGCCTCTTGCTATTCTATTAATTAATCATGTTTCCGTGCGCAAACACAAGTTCATAGATACGACCATAACCGTAATACTACAAGGTTTCAAGCATACAACAGCCATTTGCTCAAGAAAACATTTAAACCTTGTTCAGCAACCAAATTAGAGTGTCCAAAATACGGTTTCAAAAGGTTTCCGGAGCTCAAAACCTATTTCTAAACTACAAAACTATTGAAGTTCATAAGGTTTCATGTTGTGTCACTTCGTTCCCCTCCCCCCCCCCCCCCCCTCTCAAAACTTTTAAAAAATACATTGATAATGTAAGCACAACCTTGATTTCGTAAACTATGTTGCCTAGCAATCCTACGGTTTACAAAACCCCAATTCCATTACAGTTTATGAAACCCCAATTCTATACAGCATGCATGCAATCCATGGTTTTGTTTTATTTTGAATGAAACCAAGGGTTTCCACACCAAACTAGGCCTTCAAAGGTAAAAGCTAACAATCTAACTGATACAGCGATAAATTTTTTGAATAGATGCATTTATACTTACAGTGACAACGTTAAAATTTGAATTTTAAGCAAGTAAAACAACTTGCTCGGCATGAGAAAACGCAATATTACAAGGTCAAATCGGTGTCAGTAATACAACAAGCTAAAAGTGGGAATAGCAGAGATGAGTGAAACTCAACCACTTCAATTACTATATAATGGAACGGCAAAACTCAAAAGAGTCAAATCTCAACTATAAATACATATACACTAGTCGTGTTCTCGAAGGATATATATCCACGGTTAGATTACACTAAACTACCCTTAGTTATTGCTGTTTATCACTGGACGACCTCAAAGTTTTAATTATTACAGTAAACTCCCTTAAGCTTTCAGATTTGTCACTGGAATACCCTTAAATGCAACAATTTAAGGTAGCATACTGTAATTAAAAAACTTTAAGGCCGTTAGTGACCAAAAATGATAGTTAACGGTAGTTTAGTGTAACTAGGCTACATTTACCATTCATCCATAACAAACTCCAGGCACATAGAGATAAATTACACTGGACTCTTGAGTACCACAAATTATCAACCCTCCTCATCAAACTCATAACACTGCCTCCGCCTCAACGATTCCAACACATTGGCTGACTTATTCCTGGTCCCGTGCCCGCCGCCGCCTGTCCGTGACTTAAGCTTCGGCACGCTCATAGCACCAAGTGGTGGCGTGGGGCCTGCGCCCTGATTTACCTCCTTCAACACTGACCTCACCGTTGCTTCAGCTGCTGCCTCTGCCACCACCGCCCCTAATTTACCGGCTGTACCCAGCTTTTCCGACACTCTATCGTATATGCCTGTGCTAGTCCCAGCCCTCTGAGCCGAGGCCACAGCCTCATGAACTGTAGACTTAGCCTTAGCATTCTCATACTTCTTCATATCATATATAAGCTCCTTTTGGAGTTGCTTATCGGCTACAAGTATTTCTTCAAACTCGTTCTTGTAGTCTTTGAGGAGAAATCGGAGACAATCCATTAGAGTTCCAATGAGGGGGCTGTTTTTGGTTTCGAGTAAGCGTTTGAGTTCAATGAATATGGGGACGGCGTTTTGGATTAGGTTCTTTTTTGCGATTTGGCTCACTATTCTTCCCTTTGCAGCTTGGAGAGATTGTGCAGGGTCAGTTGATTCTTCGTCTATTTCGTGAGAGTCGATGGTTCGGGATTGGTGGATTCGCATCTCTTTGCAAGCTAGGATTTGGAGGGCGTCCTATTAAGGAAAAAGTGATGAGTGAATCAGACTCTTGACTAAGGGCCTGTTTGGCAGGATTATGGAATTTGGATTCCAAAATAGTACGGTTGAAATTTCTGGATTTGGTAATTTGCTGTTTGGTTGGTTTTGGATTCCTTATATTGAATTTGTAGATCCTTGTAATCTTTGTTTGGTTGGTGAAAAAAAGTGAGATTTGGATTTGAGGATTTTAGAGAGAGATAGATAGAGAGAGGATTATTAAATAAAAAAAGTACACGGGCCCCATCTAAAAGTACAATGAATAGTATCAAATCCTTGAAAATCCTTAAAAGTTTTTAGGATTCAAGAATCTTTGTTTTGTGGTGGTCCCCCCATAACAAAAAAAGGAATCCTAGAAATCCAAATCCTGCAACCAAACACAAAATTATGAAATCCTAGGATTCCACAATCCAAAATCCAAATCCAAACTCATAATCCTGCAACCAAACAGGCCCTAAAGCAACCATAACAAAATTTGCAATTTGGAACACAAGCATGTACATATTCCTTGTTGGTTTTTTTAAAAAATATTTCTTATAGAAAATCTATTTTCTTCCGCTTTCTTGCAGACATTTCGCTGAGGCTGAGAAGAATGTGGAGGGTGTGAACCGATTATTTGAAATAATGACAAGCACCTATTATGTTTCTAGGTTTCTCAACAAGCCAAAGAGCCTTTGCTTGAACGGCAATGACACTCTTCCACTTGGTGGGAAGTCTTGTGTTCGAAACCCCTACTTGCCGTGGCAAAAGGGATTTTCAACCAATTATGTGGAGAAAGTTCTCATGGGCCTAGAGAGACCCAACCCCCCCAACCCCTCTTTTCCTCCCCCAAAGTTTACAGGCTGTTACCACACACACACACACAAAACGAGATAGTTACCATCAGATCGAGCAGTGTCTCTGATCATATATCGTGGCAATCGTCAAATCTTTCATGGGGAACTTTGTTCCATAGAATGGGAGAAGGCAATGGAACTAGAATGGCTTATCAATAATATTTGAAGGTTTTAATGCAGGAAACCACCCTCGCTTTTGCTTAAAAAGAAGGAAACCCCCTTGCACTTGAAAAACATGCACTTTAACCCCAAAAACCTAAACAGTGTTAATTTTTCCATCCATAAAAGTTATTAATGCTGAAAATGACCCTCTAATAAATTTAAATTACGAACCTAATATTCACTTTTCATTTTCTTCATCTTTTCCAAATCCATTTTCTTTTGAATCCATGCTCACTATTTGGAGAAGTAAAAGGGAAGGTTGGTGATATTTTGAATAAGGGATCTTGGGGAAGAAATTTTGAGGCAAAAAAATTATAAAGAAGAAAGAGGGAAAGAATTTGGAGAAAAAAGGCTTAAGCATTTTAGGAAATATACACCAAAAAAACTAATGGTGTTAAATTTATGGGGTAAAGCGCATGTTTTTTAAATTTATGAGGGTTTCCTGCTTTTCAGGAAAAAAAAATAAAAGGGGTTTCCTGCATTTTAGCCATATTTGAACATGTCACGTGGGCTTCATCCTTCTTGTCTAAAGAGTAGAGATCATGAATTCAAGAAGGAGAAAGTAAAAGTGCCAACTGTTTGGTTTTCACACTTGTGACGCCCATTATAAAAGGTGAATTACATACTTTCTATGGATATCTGATGACAAAGAGAGTATGGTGTTTGATTGATCTAGTTATGATAAATTGGTAGACATCAACCTTCAAATTCTATATCAAAATTTCACATAAATACTCTATAGCAAACTAATTACAGTAATACCACCGATGTTTAACTTAAATATCTCAATCGTAACTCAATGTTTATTAATTGAAAAACAAGGAAATCTCAATAAGTTGAACCTGAAAAGCAGCATGTTAGATTCACATCATAAGTTTCTATAGTTTTACCCTGTAGAAAGTACCTAAATGAAAGGGTAGGTAAATGAGATTTTGGTAATTTGAGAGTTTTTTATAACCAAATTAAGCCTATAATTTATCGGTCCAAAAGTTAGAACTTGGAACCCATAAAAAGCGAGCATACCTTCAATACAGATTGCCCTGTGACATCGTCAACACTGAGCACCCCATCAGAAGCAGCTGCTAAAATCTCTGCACATAACTTAGCTGAAGTAGCCAAAAGATGCTCCGGTGCCATTTGCTTCAGTAGAGAAATGTATATATGCATCCTTTGTGACCTTGATTTTTCATCATTGCCTCTGCAAACAGACCAGTAACATACTGTTACAAAGATATACTATACAATCCATTATTCGAATATATTCAAATCTGTAGTGGTGATACCTTATTGAGAAACGTTGTGCCACTGTTTTCTGACTTCCTTGAGTCTCACTATGCCCAGAATGGGCAGTGCAATCATTCAGAACAAATATGGCTTCTATGAAACTGTTGTATGCAAGAAGAGGTGCCTTGACTGCAATAAAGATCCATCAGCAACTGCATATGATCTTAATAAGAGGCATCATCACTACTATTTTTGGGAGGGGTCTCAAATTGAAATTGATACAAAATGACATGTGGCAAGAAAAACTTTCATAATTTTAAGGAAAAAAATAATATTTCAACCTTTTAGTCGATAACTGTTCCAATCTTCTCAAATCTTTTGATATTCTACTTAAGTCCTTCAAAATCTTTACTATTTTATCTAGCAATCTTATCAATTGTTCTAACATATATATAAGTGCATTAAACATGCAAAATACTAATTAATTATATAATAGCAAAAAGCACACCTTTCAGAATGCTT
This sequence comes from Agapanthus africanus, assembly GCA_030015575.1. Lineage (NCBI taxonomy): Eukaryota > Viridiplantae > Streptophyta > Magnoliopsida > Asparagales > Amaryllidaceae > Agapanthus > Agapanthus africanus. Next base: position 110,110,309 of record CM057337.1, read on the forward strand.
CCAAATAAGAAATCAGCCAGATGCCTAATCTCTTCAGATTCATCAACAAGAGACATGAGAAATCGAAGGAAAAGGACACCTCTCCACTTCACGTAGTCTCGCTGGATAACAAATAGGGATTAATACGCCTGAAGACTGAAGACAAGTGCTATGACAGAAATCTCTCGATGTTATATTAAGAAGTCAAAAGGAACAAACCTGTAATAACCTTGAAAGTAGGATAAATGTCTGTCTTCTAACAACTTCACATGGATCTCGCAACGAAGTAGTAATTCTGGATATGTAACTGTCATTTCAAATAAGCAACAGTGTAATATCAGTTAGAGCCTATGTGACAAAACTAACACGAATTTAGGAATTATTAGTATGTATCAGCAGAATTGCACGATGTGCCCTACTGATGAGTTTTACATCAACAGATATATCAAGGTAAGAGATTTAATAGTAAACATGCATGCCATTTAAAACTCAAAGCCAATCATTTGTGTAAAACAAGATTTAGAAAACAGATTAATTGACTCTTAAATGTTTTCCACTAAGAAATATTTCCAAAATTATTAAAATGGTCAAATGACTGGATGATTAGTCATATGCACAAAAAAAATTGGCAAAAGGTAATTTAACATTTAGCAGGCACATATACAATGTGCATAGCCCAGCAAATATCGAAAACACAATGAGCAAACTCAACATTTACTTCATAAAAATCTAGTTCTGTCCTTCTCCCCCATCAGCATATTTTTCCTTCTCTTTTTAATTTTTTAGCTTTTCCTACACAACTATACATTTTAAAGTCAATTTTTTCTGTGTAATTCCATGAAATCCAAATTAGACGACATATAATCTGTTTACACGTTACCGGCTGGCCGAACTGATAGAGAACAAATACATGTTTTACAACATTGAAGCCAAATTACCACTTTATATACACAAGAGCTTTATTCCAGTCATCAATACAACAAGACAATTAGGTAAATACACGGTTCAAGTAAGTTATTACTCATTTGATTTAAATCCATGTGGTGTAGCAATAGTTAAATTAATATTTACTCAGTTTGCATAGGTTGGGTTTTGCAGCGTCGTAACGATGCATACAAAATCAGTAATAGTTAAGAAGATAGACTATTTTGTAATAATAGCAAGGAAATCTCCGCAGTCTCAGTATCAAGGGCAGTACCAATCAATTAATGCTGTGTAGCGAACGCAAAAGTCTGCCATCATTACCATGATGTTATTGCGAAGCGCTGCTGAATCGCTTTTCTCAAGCTCCTACAGCACAATTAAACAACAATAAGTTTAATGAGAAATATAATAGTGGCTACAAGTAAATTGCATTTTTATAATCCAAACCTGCACAAAAAGAGGAATATAGCGCTTTGCCAGTTTACCATCTACAAGGCAGATCTTTCCCATAGTAGCCCAAGATTGAATATACAGGGAAGGAGAAATATCTTTCACTGAAACTGTAAGGTTTGCAAGTTTTTTGGGTTTCGAATCTGAATTTCCAGAGGTGATGATAGTGTGTAACAAGGGAATTATTCCCTGCAAATCAGCAGAGGGGCAAATAATAACCAGTGACCCAACAGTGAAGGCAGCAGTCACAGCTTGTAGCATGGATTTTGATGTTGAAGCCTGTTTCTTCCCCTTCTTCCTTCCACTTTGCGGTGTAACAAAGCTTTTGCGTTTGCCAGCTTCTGAGATTTCTGTAACATATTTGTCAAGAATCATAAAGGCTTTAGAGAGCAACTGATGCACCCATTTCAATACTAGGGTCATTCCCACCTCAGAATAGACTGTCTTGCGTTTACATAATGTTTTGAGAGCTTTCAGATGAGCATCAACCTGTTAGGACACAATTAGGGAACACAAAATTGACTGCCAACTTATATACATGGATATGAATATATATACATGTTGTGGAAGATGTTATAATGAAAACCAGCCATTTATTGGTGTGGGTGTCCATCCAGATTGTTGCAGATGTTAATATTTTTGTGGCTCTCAGTTGTGCATGTTATTACATGGTACTATCAATATGATCTGTAACTCTATAAGATCTTTTCATTATTGAAGCCTTCGGGCTGGGATCTTCTTGATCATATCGTTTTAATTAAAAATACAAATATAAAAACCAGCTATTCATAGTCAGTGCTTCATTATCAATAGTTCACAGTGATATGCTGCATAAAATATTTTTCCTTGTATAACACATATTTTTCAAAAATCATGATTAAACAAAGAGAATGCAGACAGCGTTAAACAGGCTCCAACTTTGATTAAACAGAGTTTGTATAACACATATTTTTCAAAAATCGTGATTAAACAAAGAGAAATTATTAATGTTTGTCAGGTAGCTATCAGCCAGATATACAACATATCAACCGTGTTTAACTTGCTATGTCTTTGAATAAGGTCTAACATCATTATCTGAACATGTTTACTATTGTAACTAGAACTCATGGGGGTATGACAATAAGTTTCTCTTTCTTTCCAATTAGATAATGCAAAATAAAGGAAAAAATTCCTCGTGGGACTCTAACCTTAAAGCATGCCAACTCATATACTCATGTTTCTGAGTTTACCTTTTTACCCCTTCACCATTCAAATGTAATGGTAGTCGGTCAAAATGGCCCAATTATTTTGTTTCAAAAAGTACCCAATAATTAACATGTTTGCGAAAAAAAGGTTAAACAAGTTGACACACACCCCACAACTTTTTCTTACTATATCGCACGTGTAAAAATTCTAGTCTATATATCTATTGTATCAATATATATCCACAGCCATATGCAAACAAATGCATATACCTAGTCAGCAGATGCAAAATAATCAAAAGTTACCTCGCTTAAGTTCATATTAAAATTTTCCACCCGTTGAAGCAAGTCAGCAGCCAATTCTGAAGCAGGTACAGGAGGCAACTCAACAGATACATTGGAAATTGTTTGCAGGAGAAAAACACGATCCCCTGCCCATGAATATGAGTCTGTTTCGTCTCCATCAGAACCTCCCTCTTTTTCTTCTGGGTTAGCCTTGTCAAGGAGTGTCCAATGGTGATGAAGGAATTCCCAGTCAACTGACTTGGATGTGAACAATGAGACCTCAGAAAGAAGTTGCCAAGCACCTGGAGGAGCTATCCACTTCTCTATGGGCATGGAACTTCTCAACCATAAAGATTCTGAGGTTGAAATAACATTTTGGAGCGAAGTTGCAATAGAAGCCTTCAGTTTTTTCTTCTTTCCAAGGCTTGCACATATCTTCTTTACACAGGGTGCGACTTCACCATCACAGATTCCCTTTAATAAGTGCAGTGTCCCTTCAGGAAAAACGGATTCCACAACCATTGCTTCGCTACCCAAACTCACTTTGGCAGCTTTAGAGATTCGGTCCAATACCAACTCAAGAAACAAGTGCTCACATTCTTCTTGTATGCTCGTTTCATTGTCTACAATCAATGGCGGTACAGCGTGAAGCCATTCAATGATAACTCCGTCGTCTGGAAATCTTCTATAGACCTAAAGTTCAATTGCCAAAAGAGCCAAATAAAAATTAGATCCAACGCAGTCATGAGTTCTACACTGAAGAGAAACATGTGATGGTTAAAACTTGGACTATGAAGTTGTTGATAGTTTGAAGGGGGGGAAATTTGGAGCTCGGGGAGGGAATGGAATATTATATCACAAATTGAAAAAAATGTGAAATTTCTATGTTTTATCCGAAAACACATAAAATCAAGCATGAAGGGGACGATCATATCCGAGATATAATATTACAAATACAGAAACTTCTTGATTAATATTAAACATGTTTGCTCGATGATGAGGGAAGAAACAGACATGTTGTTTGATCAGTTTTGCTTTGCAAGGGTTGTATACGGATTGATAAAGTGATGTCAGTTAACTATGTTTTAATGACCTCGATTATACTAGTGAGTAGTAACTTGTATTTTGAGTCCTTGAACCAATAAAAGTGTGTAATGCAATCTATATAGATTAGCATGGGTTTTGAAAGAGAAGGTGCACATTATTGTTGCTTTTCAAATAAAAGGTGCACAGTAGTGTTGTGCAATGAGATAATAAATCATTTTTTTATTAAAAAAAAAGGCGACTTCAAAAATTAAATAAGGAAGCCAACAGTAATTCAAAAGTTTTTTTCCTTTTTTGTTTTCTAACTTCTGTTGTTTAGTACAGGATATGAAAAATTCACATTGTTAACACCCACCACAAAAACCATGTTCCATATTTCATTTTCAACTCTAAATTGATGGCTAAAGAAAGATCATCTAAATGTTAAAGAAAAGAAGAAGTTTCCTTCCTTATAGAAAGTTAACATAGATTACTTCTGATAGAGCCGTGAGAGCTGCTTTCCTGATGCTCACAAGAGGATCAGAGCAAGCAGCCGCCACGGTCCTAAGCACCACAGGATCAATAGGCCTGCCCATAAGAGTCGTCGATTTTGTTATTAGAAGAAGTGCCCCCTTCCTCACAGCTGCCTTCTCATCCAAACATCGCTCCCTCAAAAGCTTCTTGAATCCAACATGACTACAAGATACAATTTCTTGAAGCCAAGCGCAACTGCTTGCATCCCCAGTTAGAGAGCCAATCACCTGTGCCAGATTTGTCAAAGCTCGAGCTCTAATTCCTCCCATCGTATCGTCACAACGACGTATTAATGCCTTCAAACACTTAACTCCCCAGTGTTCTCCACTCCCTTCCCCCATATGTGTCACTCTGAAAGGATCGGGTAATGAAGTTAAAAGTTCTAATGTTAAATCAACAGACAACAATCTTAAATTTCCCTTCCCTTCACTCAACTTGACAACATAATCCACAAACCCAACTTGATCCTTGTCCTCCATCGCCTTTACAATCTCCAATACCGACTCAACTGCAGCAGCCCTAGGCTCTGATCTCTCTGGTGCCTTTACTGCAAGAAACCTCGGCATATAAACCAAAGCTTTTCTCACATTCTCATTCTCCCTCCCCAAAGGCACCATCTTTCCGGTAACAAAGCCTAAAACTGAAGTTTTTAACGGTGACTTTGCAGGTGAAAGAATCAAAGGTGCCAGATTTGTCAGCACCTCGACCGCAGAGATCACCTGGTCACCATGTTCTGGCCTTAATACCACTCCATAGAGAATCTTAAAACACAGATCAGATATCCTAGAGTTGCCTGCAGAGATGGAAGAATAAATTCAGAAACATTTGCATAAACATGAGATTATTCGCATGAGAAAAAAATAATAAAATGCACATAAACAAGCTTGGGAAATATGATAAAAGCAAGATGTGCGGTGTTACATCAAACTAGTGTTTTTTTTCATGTATCTTGCATGTGCATAAAACAAGATATTATTATTCAAGGTTGGGAGACTTAAAGATTCCACTTTAACAAAAAGTTAATATGCAAATGCAAGGCAGCACTTCTTTCCTTCACGAGCTGTCACTTCACACATTGAACGTGAGTTGTGTTGAAATTCAAATTGAAGCCCTACAGTGATTTTTATGTCATATGAGTTAAAAACTGTTGTGTCAGGACAAATGTGATTTCTAAAAATTCTAATCTTACAAAATTGTTTTGAACTTATAAATTAAGAAGGGAGTGTCAGTATACTCTCAAAAAAAGGGAGTATATGTAAGATGATATAAATGATGGACTATACTCTTACAAAAAAAAGTTTCTTGATGCAAATGTTCTGATTTTGTAACAGCCTATGTGCAGAGATTCAAGTGTATGTTGCATCCCAAAAAGGTTAGTTCTAAAGGGATGGTGTTGCTCTGTGTAAATATGCCATGTCACGTTGCTCTTTGCCCGTGGCGCTCATAAAGTGGGATGAATTGGGATGTACAATGGAAACCTTGCAAAAGTTGCATCGTAATAGTAGAGAGAAAGCATTAAACCCTCATAATTCAAGATGCACTTTGAATGCATATTGGGTTAAAGAGTCGGTTTCTTCTTAAAGACTGCAACTTTCCGAATGTCTCATGTCATACAAGAAGTTGCATCTGTTTTTAAAACAGATTACTTACGTTATCAGGAACTACGTATTTACATAAACCAGCATAAGGAAGAGGATAATCACAAACGGGCATAATACTAACAGCAAATAGCGCAAAATCCATAATTTATCATTTTGAAAGGATATGATGTAAACATGATACAGCTTATATGCTTCATCTCCGATTTCATAACCAACGACTTCCACGAATTTCTAGAATGCTTGTTTACCTGCTGATTCAAGAACAGTAACAATTGCTTCGACCAACGATTTCCGGCCATCATGAGCCACATCAAGTCTAACCTTCTTAAGAACCGCTTCAAGAAGCTCCAGCACCTCCTCGACCAGATTATCACCTCCTCGATCAACTCTGCAATTAGATCTGTCCGATCCTTTCTTCTTCCGCCGGTTCTTAGGGTTCGAGGGAGGCGTATCAGCCGACTGCGACTGCACCTTCACCGATCTGCGGATGGAACGCAAGAGAGAAAGAAACGAAAGGGGAGTGAAAAGAGAGAACAAAGGGGACGAAGGAGAGATGAGGAGAGAGAGGTAGGTCTTCGACGCGATGAGATAGAAAGGGAACGAAGGTGAGTCCATCGAGGACGAGAGAGGAGAGAGAAGCGACGAGATCGGGAGGTTGAGAGAGGCGATGCGCTGGAAGAGGACGGCGACTGCGTCTGGGGACGATGAGAGAGAGAGGAGAGAGTGGAGAATGGGTTCGGAGAGAGGAGGGTGAGGGGAATTAGGGTTAGGGTTAGGGTTTGAGGTGAGGGATAGGGTTTCGAGCTCGGTGACGATTTGGTTGAGGAATTCGTCGTCTTCGTCGAGTTCCGCCATGGCGAAATCTTGAGTTAGGGTTTCTCTTTCTCTCTCCTCAGCGCGCAGCGAGGGAGTGAGTTGTGTGATATGAGGGAGGGAGGGGGAATTTTGAAAATGATGCGGTTCGGGTTAAATTTGCAGACACGCTCACACACTCTTGAATTTTTTATATTTTTGTATATATACCTCTTAAATTTTCATGTCGTTTCGAAAAGATCATCTATCTTGAATGGGGCGGCCATCACGGGATGGTTAATTTAAACCTGAATTGAGTTACGTTTTTTTTTTGGCACATGCCTTGCATTTAATTATAAAAATAAATTATGATAAATTTCTTTATTAATTTAATTATGTATATCACACTTATAAAATAATAATGACCTAACAATTTTATTACATGTATTGTACTTGTAAAATGATAACGGTATGTTGTTTACTACGTGCATTGCACATTAAGCAATAATGGATTTTTTGCTTTCTATGAAAAAATAAAAAGTCAAATTACCAGTCAATTTCAAAATTAAAACACTCTCCTCATTTTGTCCTATAATATAGAGATTTTTTTCTTTTTACAATTCAATCCTTCATGTTTAGTATGTTTCTAATAAACGAGGTCAAAGGATACCATAAAATACAAAAATAACAACTTAACATTACTGATCTTTTTAATGCATTTGTTTTATTATGCGGTGCCGGGCCTGTTAACCGTCCGAACTTGCATTAAAGCTTTTGTGTTTCATTACTGGTCTCTAATGAATGCTAGTGTGGAATGCACCAATTTTTTTATCAAAACAATCACAGGGTGGACATATATCACATGACAATATTTTTATGTGATTTAAAATGATTAGAGACGTAGTAGATTGAAAATGATATGCGCATTTCAATATTTGTGACGTGTAGGGAGATAAAAACCATCATTGTCATCAAGATCGTTAAATTTTGAGTAAATATGAAGTAGGAGTTTTTCGTATCAATTTTAAAAAATAAGTGGTATATGCAATAGAGAAAGAATGCAGGACAATTTGTACGGTAACTGCAAAAGAACTTAAAAGGCACACACACAAAAACATGGTATACTTAATGCATGTCCTCTAGGGGTAAGCAGCGAATTGGGAGGGGCCCTGACCAACTTAAAAAGAGGACCTAAGTACTATGCCTACCCGTTTTGTTTTTTCCTTGTTTCTCTCTGCTTGGTATAGAGAACAGACTTGTTGAACGCCGCATGTCCAATGTCCTTTTTAAGGAAGAACGTTAAAAGAAAGAGAAGATTGTCCCTAAAATTCGCTAATGGGTATTTCACATGCTCTTAATGTTTTATAGTTCGAAAAATATTATTGATCTTCGAATCAACGCCGTCTTAGGATTTGAAGGGGCAACCTCTTGTTCTGTAAGTAAAGTCCAGCCATAGTGTTATGCTCCTCTAGTTCTTCCAAACACCTTCTTTCTAAGCTATTTCAGCATGCTTAATATCGGTCCACATAAAATAATTACCAGAATGAGTCCTTGTGTATCTAAAATTAATCGATGGTGTGAGACTCTCGTTCATAACTGAACAAGCGATGGATCAAGTGAACGGGGATGAAGGAAAAAACCCATTTTCCAAATGGCCTTATTTTTTTCATGTAAAACGAAGACGGTCGTATGACACGTGTAGGACATAAAGATGATAAAAAACGAGTTTCAAAACCGCAGCACATAAGAAGTCTGCTTATTAAATTTTGTAAAAATGTTGCCATAAGGTCGAGAATGGATCGAGTTTCAACTCCGTTCATCCCGTATTAGTTTTGGAAAAAGTAGTATGCCATCCTCCAAAGTCACACACATGCTACTCTTTAAAACATTCATATATTTCTGCTGCTTATAAATATCCTAAAGCACACTCCATTAACGGTATACCACAGTCTGTCTTCCTCAAACCAACATTAGTTAGAAAGCACAATTGTCAAGTTTTCCTAATCTTACAAAGCTCTATATCGAGGCACTAACAAGATATTCACATCTAGGATAATTTTAGGTGATAGAGGGTAATCAACTGATAATGAAGTGTACTTTAGAGTGTTTTGATGCAACGAAAGAATCATGTCACGCCTCGCTTCCTAAAATACGGCAGCGGCTACGTGACAAGTCCGTGACATATTTATTTCGAAGAGATCCTTTCCCGCAACAAATACGCTAAGTATTTCTAAGCAACATAAATACAACAAGTATCAAACAAGTGAATGATAATCAAAAAACAATACATTACATTCAAGTTCCAAAGAGTTCAATAGAGATAAAATGTCGGAATACAATAAACGGTAACAAAAAAAGAAAGCCTTAACAAGAGGCATACTGGAAATGTAAAATCTGGAAGAAAAAAAAACTAAAAGTCCGCTTGCGACGAAAACTGTGAGTAATCCTCTTCCGTCGGTTCTATCTCCTCTATCTCAACGTCATCTGACCAAACATTCCAAGGAAAAAAAAAGAAAATAGGATGGAATGTCCGTTAGCGAACTTGTGCTCGGTAAGTCCCGAATAAAATGGGATTATAAACATAAGCGTACAATAACGAGTTATATAAGTGAGAAGGAAAATTATGGAGCAGTAAACAAGAATGATGTGGCAATTAAACATGGCAAGTAAATTAAATTAAGCATGAAAATTCTACATAACATGACAGTGTAGTATAAGTATAGTGTCGGTTAACGTAGGCATATATTAAGCAAAAGTGCTGAACATGAAGAGAATGGCAATGTGCTTTAAAGGAGCCGGGTCACTACAATGTTAAGCTAATCCATCGTCAGTTCAAGTGTGAGTGTCAACCGACCTCAGAAGTATTCTCAAATCCAAGGTTGTAATTCAGGGATAAGGAATCACGGGCCCGAATCAAGAGTGTTAATAACGGGACTTCAATCATTATTGAAGTATTCACGAACCCAAGGCAATAATCCAGAGGCAAAGAAACACGGGCCCTCATAAGTGTAATGTGTTAGTATTCAAGGATTAATGTACTAGGGGGACTCCCAAGATTATATTCAACTCACAACTTAAACTATCCCAACACCCCGCATATTTTAATTTATAGATATTATCACAAGTCTTGCCGAAACCATGTATACATAAAAGAGAGGGTACAAGTTCAAGTTTCAAGTTGAATTCATATCAAGTTGTATTCATGTCAAGTTCAAGTATTCATGTCACATTTAAGTATTCGTGTCAAGTTGCATTCATGGTTTGAGTGAAGTTAAGTCTAGCATGTAATAGGTGTTGGATATAAGTGCCCTCAAGGCAATTATCATAGTTACAGGAATGCAATTACTGAATTCGAGGAGGGCCTATACCAAGAACAGTCTTGCTCGAGATGATAGTACGCTTTCTGGTTTGTACTTATCATTCATAAGTATACGTTTTACTTGCTGTAACGTATCACTGCTGCATAATGATAAAGTGCATATGATGTTTGCTTGACTACCAGGATTATGATAGGTATCATACTAGTGGGGCCTGAGTAGTATATAAGCACATCCTTAAAAGCCCCTACTTGTAGGAGTATCGAGACTGGATATCGGTACTCCAGTTTAGACTAGTGTATACGTTTCATAACCCTGTACGGGGCGATGGATAATCCCATAGCCATTGGTGTTTGACACCGATGATTGTATACATGTGCTCATTGGATGAGTTACACTGGACGAACTCGCCGAGAACTCCTAGATGGTATTATACCAATCCTCAGATAGCAGTTATTTGGTAACATGAGTACGGGGTAGTCCCTAGACCTAAAATTGCTATAGTGTCTTGTGTGTATTCCTACTGTACTTGGATTACTACCCTACTACGGTTTTAAAGAGTCGTGCAAACAAGTTTTAGTTGGGTACAGTCCCGAAACATATGGAGGTGGTGAGCGGTCGAGAGAATTCGTCTCTCCCGGCATATGGAGTTGATGTCGCACCGTGCACAGCTGGCTATGATCATAAGTCCTTGTCCAAGGCAGTCGAGATTTACTGATAAATGCTATCAGTAGTTTCTCGGATGGACATGAGCTTGACGTCAGCACGACTTATCAGGTTATTGGGAGTCTGACGGTTTCCACCTTCCAGACCCGGTATGCGACAGTCTTAGACAAAGAGTCCGGACTGTACGGTGAATGTCACTGATAGGCTCCAGCAGGGTACGGACGAGCTTGCTTGTCGACCGGTTTTCGTTTAATACCTGAGTAGCCGTTATGTATAATTAATACCGCTAACGTGTTTATAGGTTAACCCGGTGGAGATTGATCTGAAAGTATTTCAGATCAATCGTATATAATTCTGACCTACTGCCAGTGTATTGTTGAGTTTTTAAAGTCCCACACAGAGGGTTTTCTCGTTCTAGCGAAATGATGTAGTGCACGTACGGCGATGCGTGCAGGGACCAATTAAACATGTATATGTGATACTACATGTATTAATCGGACTGTTGATACTAGCTGGTTTATGATTGAACCGGATCATTGAATCAAGTGTTGATTTAATGATATTTCTTATATATGATGATGCATAAATAAACTAGTATTAATGTGATATTATTTTCTCTCTTTCTTAATGTATGGTTACACAACATGTGCATAATTATTTTGTACATATATTTATATGATTTTCTTTTTCCTATTTTCTTTTTGCATGACATGAGAGTACGGTGGAGGCTTGTTGTCTACACATCATCATGCTCATGACATTTGGATATAAGATAGAGTGGAATAAAATTAATAGACACTCTACTCTCTTCATTCCAACCATGATAATGTTTTTTGGATGATGGTTTTTCATTTTTTGCACCATGCTTTGCTCTCTAGTTCAAGAACAAAAAGAAAATGAGAAGAAGGAAAGAAAGAGAGAGTTCATGAATTCACCACATTTTCTACATCCCTGTCATCTAATGTCTAGCAACCATGAAGTGAGATTCTCTTCAAGTTGTTGAAAATGGAGCTAGAACTGGTGGCCTTCGTGTGGATCGTCTTCAACAAAGATGACCGGGAATCAAGCAACATCCGTAGTGCCTCGGAGCTTAGCCGAAGTCCGGAGTTTCATCATTGGAGCAAATGAAGAAATATCAAAGATTGTATTTTCTCCTTATTCCATTCTTTAGTTTGCAAGTTTTAGTCTATGGTTGATTCTAGTGATTGGGTGATCTTGTTCGCATAGAATACTTCGTTTTTACACTTCTGCAAATATTTTTAAACACCGTCCAGCGAGCGAGACTCCCTAACAGTGGTATCAGAGCCATCCATAGACCTTTAGCTTGCTTTTCAGTGGCTAATTGATTCCTATAACCATTTTTCAAAATGAATTAATTGTTCACTGTTTTTAAAAACTGCCAAAACCAGCAATGTTTCTTGCTTGTTTTCGTGCCCCGGGGCTCTCGGTTTGGACTGAGAGGCCCATGAACTCCTCCGCCTATGCCCACCCGAGTCCTGGAGGGCTCAGGGTTGTCATGAGCCCCTTACGGGATCATTTATTCGCTGGCTCTGGTTCAGGGCAATTCCTGAGCCCAAGTTGGGCTCGGGGCGGATCCCGGGTCGCCTTCGGCTCGGGGTTTTTTGCAGTGAGATCTATCCGTGTGGTTTCGGGTCATTCGCGATTTGTTTTACGCAAGAAATGCGATAGTTTTTGCGGCCGGAGTGGACATCAATTTCATTTTTTTGTGGAATTGAAGTTTGCGACTCCGTCGGTTTTAGGATTCATTAGCCATGGGTTCCGTATTGACTTGATTAAAGAGTTTGATCATGTTAATGCGATGACATACTTATTGATATGTGGTGTTTAATGTCGACGAATTGATACGATCAATTCGACGGGGTTGCACGATGTGAGTCTAAGATTGTGATATCTTGTTGTTCGGATTGGTTGCGGATTGTCGTGAAATGAATAGCCCCGTGCGTCAAGTGTAATGTGATGTATTTCTTTTCATTCATGTTGTAAACAAAATGTATATTCTTTTATTCAGGGCGAGCGGTCGACATGTGGCCATTGCTACTGCCTTTTATATTATTATTTGTCGGGGCTCGATCAAGTTGTGATCGATGTCACCGTTGTATTAATATAGGTTTTAGGATTACCCCATGGAGAAGCGCACTGGTGGCCGAGTTCTAGATTGCAGCAGGTGGCCATCTCAAGAAGTTGAGACCGGGTCACTCGATTTTAAGACCGGCGGGCTGCTTGCCGTGCTTGTAGGGGCTTAGGATAGACCCGCGGAGGAGTGCACAAGTCATCGAATTTGAGAGAGTGTTGGGTGGCTCCATCATGGTGATGATACTGGGTCGCCTCGTTTCTCGGATTAGCAGATAATTTGCCACACTCGTAGGGGTCTGCTTTTGGCTACGCATGGGCTATTCACACAACTGGGGAATGTCGCGCTTCGTTTGTGGCTCGAACGAAACGCGGGGCTTCTAGGTGATCCAACCATTCCAACTCCGTGATGTTGTTTTGTCGCATGCTGTAATGCGATTATTTGTGTATGATGATATATTTATATATGTGATATATAGTATATATTAATAAATGGGATATACGCTTTGCATCCGCGCTAGCCCTGCCCCCACTTTGCCGTTAGTTAAGTAACCTAACGGTGTATGACGGGGCCCCGTGGCGAATGCGGATGGCGTATATGTGCATTATATTTTTCCATTTCATACTATTTTATCTGTAATGGTTGTATGAGAAAGAAAGTGCTAGATAATGTGATTATCTAAATGATGAGATTGCATTAATAGGATTAATACAAAGTAAAATAAACCTATACGTTATAGGAACCACTTTTTATCTAAAAAGGGAAATTTTAGTCGGTTCTTTTGCTTTGCGTCATTGCATTTGGTTAGGAATGTCTTGCACCTCATTCGATGAGGAAAGAGCCTTGATCTCGTCACTGGGAGTTCGCTCTTGAGTAATGGTTTGAGTCACTAAAATTGTTTTTGTAACGACCCTGAATTTTCTGTACAAAAATTTTCTTCTTAAAGTACAGAAAAGAGTTTGCAGGTCTAAGTACAAGTTAAAAGTTATTTTTGTTTAAGAACAGCAAGAAACAACTTGTAACTCATTGGTAAAGCCTTACACTGCTGTGATGTAACCCCTGTGTTCGAATCCCATTAGCCACATATTATTTTTACTTATTTTTCTTTTAAACTTTTTGGAAGTCCAAAAGTTTACATGTGCAATACACGAAAAACGAAAAGTCACAGAAAATCAAACATGTGCAAAATTGTATTAATACAGGCATGGACACGTGGCTCAAATCCCAACACCCAACTCCTTCATTGGGCCGGTGAGATTGAGCATACGACCGGCACCGCCGGTCCCCTCTGTAGGGAATGACCCCATTCCCTGCACACCAAAACCCTTGGCCTACCCCATTACCCGCATACTGTTTGTTTTCCCTGAAAATTAACAGAGAATTAAAAATGGAGCTTTAAATCCAATTTTAATGCAATTTTAATTCTCTCTTCAATCCCTAAACCCTAATTCCATTCTATAAATACAACATCATACCCTATCCCTCCTCATTCTGAAATCTCTTATCAAAAATTCTCAAAATTTTCTAAGTGAAAGAAGAGTACAAGTGGAAGCCCAAGGTCACTTTCCAGCGAGAATTCGAGACGTTCCGGCGACCTCACGACTTCATGAATCTACCAACTTCTTCCCATACCTTCCCTATCTATTTCTATCTTGTAAGTCCCACTCTTATTTTATTCTTTCATATTAAAAAGTTCTGAAATCGTTAAAATCAAAATTTTTCTTAAGAATCACTCATCCATATCACTATATTTTGCTTAGTAATCATGAAACAAATATTGAGAACAATTTTCATCTTAAAATATCATGTTATGTAACTTTAATTAGGGGTTTTCGTTTAAATACCACAAACTTTACATATAACATCTTTTAAGTATTTAGCTTAGCATATGATTTATCAAATAATTTGTTAACCGCAATCAAGAACGGCGTCGCTTGGTAGCTAGCCGGTGAGTACGGGTCGGTCCATAGGGATTTTGTGTATCTTCAATTTGCTCTAACGAGTTAATTCCGATTAGTGTCGGATTGATTAAATCTAAAAACTAAACTGATCTAGATTAAAATCTTGCTAGGGTTAGGTTTAGATTAAGTTTGGAAAGTCAGTATTCCTCACCGCTTTCTATGCCCCTAATTAAGATCTATGAGGTGTTATGGTAATAATTAATAAAGTGGATTAGTACCATCGGGAAGAAACAATATTTCTTTTTCTAGGTTCTTGTCCTTCCTTTCTTATTTCTTACCCTAATCTTCATGGAAAACATGCACAACCGGTCTTTTATACTACGGTATCACCGCTGTCTCGTGGGATAGGGTGCCGTAGGGAGCGGTGTATGTATGCATGCATGGAGTCCTATAAAAATATGTGATGGGCAGAAAGGGGTGAGAGATTTTCATCTCTCAAACCTTCCCTATTCCTAACCCTAACAAGTGAGGAGACTATTCACTTATTAGGGAATTGATTAACATGTTCTAAACTAATTAACTAGGGCAGAGAATAAAATCTAAACTAGGACAGAAAAGAAAATTATACTAGGGCAGATAATAAAATTAACTAGGGCAAGAATATAAAACTTACTCTAATTTGATGCACTCTTCATACTTTACAAGAATTGAAATTTTGAATTTAGATAGATACAATGAGATACAAGAAGAGGCATACCTCAAAAGAGGTTTTAGGGTTTCTATTTATAGAACATAGAAACCCTAGGGTTACAATTGACTCACATATGCAATTACAATTTTACCCCAAGAAAAACCTAATAAATGCACCGTCGCACCGACACCACCGACACGTGCCACGCACGCACAACGCACGGCCGCGGATCCGCGGCCAATAGCCAGGTTTGGCCGCGGTTCCGCGGCCAAGTATGGAGTTTGCTGCTTCATTTTTTTAGGTATTATTCTCCAAACTGTAGGCTTTATCAAGATTCTTCCATTTGTTGGTCGTAGTCTCACTTTTGTATCGTCTTTTCGTCAATTTCACTATTTTTGTTCCGAGAACCTGTAACCTGCAACTATGTAGCAGACATGGATCAAAAGCACCTGTTTATTTGTAAAATGAATAAGAATGAGGTCTATAAGAATGCAAAATTATGGTATGAACAAATACCCCCAAACTTATCATTTGCTCGTCCTCGAACAAACCTAATTTTATTCTCGAAAAAAACATAGCCTCACTTTCGCAGGGAAACGCGATTGCACTGAGCTCGTGCAACAAGCCGTTAAACCTCTAGGTGTCCCTAGTAGGAGGAGTGTTGTCTCCTGGGGGTTTTCAGCGGATACTACCCACAAAATCCTATCAATTCGGCCCATTGACTTTTATTCTCCAATTAGATTTTCCAACAAGGAATTCTATTATCTTTGACTCATAAATTATCCACCCGTATTTTTCACGCTTTCTTATCATTTAACTTAAGATTATATATGTTTTGTAGATTTACTTAGCTTTTAGCATCTTTTAAGTTGCCCTTCTAAAGTTCTATCTTAATTTAGGAATTTTTATCATCTCTATTAAAGATATAAGTCCTATTTTTCATTCCTATCTCTTATCTAGACCCCAATCATATACCCCTACGTATGTGTATATATCACCCCTACACTTGGAAATTCAAATCAAGCTATTATACTCTTGTCCATCGTCCAAAGTACTTTTCAATTGGTGAATTTTTAGATGAAATTTGCTCACACATCCTTCATGTGACCGTTAATACTTCTTGAGATACCAACGACCGATTACAAAATGTGTTTGCACATTAAGACGTAATTCCTAGTCTTGTAACACCTAAGGCTTTAGCAGTGACTCCCAAACCAGTTGGTCTAAGGCACTAGGTGATGAAGCACCCTCGCTAAATATTTTTTATTAATGCAGCTTTAAGTAATTACAAAAACCAGCGTTCATTTTTTTTTATTTCTTTATTCACACTTGTATTTTTATTTTATTTTTCTTTATACTAAGGATTTTAGACAAGAGCATTTCAAGGTCTCTTCTACTATTCTAAGTTTCAAGGTTCGTGGTTGTGCAAATTGTAGGGTATATATTTTCAGAATTTAGACTTAAGCTTAAGAATTATTTTTCAAACTTATACTTTAATAAAAATATCAATACATTTCTCTTGTTTTAACTTAGCCCAAGAAGTGAACTCGAAATTTGCCTATTTCTAAATAAACTACAAAGACATATACTTTCTACCGTTAAACTTTTATGAAAGGTTATTTTTAGGGTTTTTAATTTACTAAGTCTAAGATCTAGTTATTCCTAGCTAGTTAACTTTTTTGTCAAACTCAAGTCAATTAAGGCCAGAATTAAATGTTTTAATTTTTATAATTTTTCAAATTTTTCAATTTTTATGGGTTTTAAAATAAGTATGCAAATGCAAAAGATGTACACATGAATGCGAAGGAAGAAGGCTTACCGAGCGTACCCCCAAACTTAAACTTGACAGTGTCCTCACTGTCAGGCTACACCAAGAGGGTCAAAATGTCGGCACTCCCTTATCTATTTTTTTTACAATTTTTTTTATTGTTAAAAGAAAAACAAAATATATATACAAAAAGGTTCACCCCAAACTTAAGTGAGACAGTGTTTCCACTGTTTTAAGCGTTAAAGTTCAGAGTTAGGGAGGAGAAAAATCAAGCTATACAAGGCCTTACACAGACCAAAGGTTAGCACCAACCATTCAAAAATTCTATCGTGATAATGGTAGGGTTGGTGAAAGAATGGAGTGTAGAGAAAGGAGTTGAGAAACACATGAGACTATATGGAAAGAAATGTGGAATATGGTCTCGGTGGAGGAGAAGAATGGCGGAAAAGAGAAAGAAGTGTAGCACGAACTTGAGGGTGTAAATTGAGTGAATAAATTAGCGCAATTTGTGATGACCGATGTGTTAAAAGTGATTGTGCTACTCTATCAACCCGTCGAGAAATGGGGTCAAATCCCTCAAGATTCGCAAGAAAACATGGGTACATTGAACTTGGTAAACCATCCATTGGAAGCGGAAACGCGATGGATTCTTGCGTGGTCGAAACGATGGAAAGGATGAAGGGGAGTAATTTAGGGATAGTTTTATTCTCACCTAAGTAAACTGTCTCGAACTTGAAGGATTCCATCAATGGTTTGAAATGACTGTAAACAACCGAGTCTGATGGTTCAACTAACTCATCAGAAAATTCAAAGGACTCAAACTCGGGCGGTGAGTCTTCAAAATCGTCCGAAAAAGTGAAATACTCGTAATCGTTATCAGCTGTGAGAACTGTGTCAGATTCAAAGAGGAACGCACTAGTGGCGTCCAAACTCCTGTGATCGAACAGAAATTTTTCAAGCTCATAGTCCTCAAGCGTGATCTCTTACGCGGTCGGAACGATGGAAAGGAGGGAGGATGATTTAGGAAGTATAATAGTTAAAGGTTCACGAGGATGAATTGGAAAATCCGACTCATCAAACAAAAATGGTTCATCCTCAATACTATCCTCATAATTCTCCTCAAAAGTTATCTTATCCATGCAACTATCATCAAAATCAAGATGCATATGAAGTTCGGGAGAAATATTTAATGACTCGGGATGATGAATTGGAGATAAAATTTCAGTCAAATCTACGGGTTCATCATCCAAAATATTCCCGGCGTAAATATCCTCAATCAAGTGAAAATCAATTTTTTTAGACACCTTATCAAAGGCATGGATATTTATCAATTCAGGTTCTAGATTGGAGGTGTAAAGTTCGAAAGAATTAGGTTTGGGTTCACTCGAAAAGGGCTCTTCACAATCAGGTAAATCAAACATTACAAAGTCGCACAACTCATTAATCGTTTTATTTTCAACTGGTGATTCATTTGGGACACTTGTTAGATATTCAAAACCGGAGTTATGGGATTCAATTGGTGATGGGTAGGTTTGATTTGGAAGGGTGCACATCTCTCTCTCTCCACTCAAATTCTCGATCTGTCCAACTGCCGCATCATACATTGGAATTTTTGGAGCTAGTTGGAAACTACCTATCGGTTCACTAGGTTGCATAAGGGCGGCCATAGACGCATCCAAATTCCTCATCTGTCGGTTTGTTGCTGCAATGTACGCTTCCAACGATTGTTCCAGACTAGACATGGGTTATGAAGGGGTTTCAGTAAAAGATTCAAAGTTGTTTGGATACGTGAAACTCCCAAATAGCTGTGTAGAAGCAATGTCTAGGGAAGGTGTGAAAGTCGGGTAGGACTGGTAGGAATTGAATGGTTGGACAGGAGTAGGATCAACATTTGGATAAAAAGGTGAATGGACTTGTTGATCCCAAGAATTGGAAGTGTTGAAAGGAGTGAAAGATCGGTTATGAGATTGTTCAATATGTTCAGCGATAGACATGGGTTTCAGAGTTACAACAGGACTTCAAGAATGAGTATCGACGTAAGAAGGTGGTGAAGGTTGAAATGGTTGATACAAAGTGGATTGCGGAGTCAAACTGTTTCTCCTAGACGCTTCTATTCGATCTTTCGAAGAAATTTTGGGCATGGAGGGGTCGTCCGTAATTCGACCAAAATAATTCGCGTAGGAAACAAAGTTTGGTTAAGGGTACCAAAGTTCGGCTAGAGTTTTGGGTGGTGGGGTACCCATGATGTAAGAAGGAGAAGAAAAAGAATGTGGAGTGCACGGATTTCTTAGCGACAAGTTGCAAGTTTTTGTAAAAAAAAAAATTTCGATTGTTTTTCTTTTTGTGTTTTTTTTATTTTTATGTGGAGCTTTTTACAAAAAAGATTTTCAATAAAAGGCTTAGACACACGTTCAACCACAAATGCACAATCAGACCTAGATCTAGGGCCACCTAGGTCAACTAGACAGCTCCTAACTGTTCCAAAGGGCAAGAAGTAGGACCTCAAACCGCATCTTCACCGCCAATTGTGGCCAGGTAAGCACAAGTAGAGAAAGGAGGGATCCGCTCACGAATCACCGTGAGACGGGCCTTTTAAAGTTACCTTTCACTACCTGTCTAGCCTAGGCACCATAAAATCAGGTTAGGATCAACGGTCGATGCCCACAACTGTTCCTCTGTCCTATTGAGCGCGAAGTCCTTAGGGCTGAGTCTAATATTTTTTTAATTAAATGATGGTCAATGCAATATGCCTTATGTGATTTCTGGGGTCCTGCGAAGGGTAATGAAATCCCCACCCAATCTGATTGGTGTAAAAGCCCCTTAAAGTCGATTTAAATATGCAAAGCAGTAAACACAATCACTTGGAAACAATTTTTTTTCTTTTTATTTCGGCGCAAAGAATCCTGCACAAGATCAATTATTGGAAGGGGGAGAGATTTTTTAGCGCAAAGAATCCTGCAGGCAAATTTTACAGAGGAGATATCAGGGGGTTCAGAGAAGGATAAGGGAAGCTCACAGAGGGTTTCTGGTCTGCTGACGTCAGCGCAGAACCGCGGTTCCGCCGCCAAAAGGCCCTCCTCGCCGCGGTTCCGCGGTCTGTTGATTGGTTCAGATCCCGAGATTTTTTCAGTTGCTCTGTTGTGGTATTCCTCTGTTGTTCAGATCTTCTGTTTTCTGTTTCGCTCTCTGGAATTTTCCAAATCTGAATTCTTTTGTCGGTCGTACAAAATTCAAATGAAACACCTTTCAAGAAGAACAAGATAATAAATTTTTTAATTTTTTTTTCCAGTTTTTATGATTTTTCAATTTTATATTAACCCGAAATTACGAAAAGAAAATAACACGCCATCCCCGGCAACGACGCCATTTGATTTATCAAAGAATTTGTTAACCACAATCAAGAACGGCGTCGCTTGGTAGCTAGCCGGTGAGTACGGGTCGGTCCACAGGGATTTTGTGTATCTTCAATTTGTTCTAACGAGTTAATTCCGATTGGTGTCGGATTGATTAAATCTAAAAACTAAACCGATCTAGATTAAAATCTTGCTAGGGTTAGGTTTAGGTTAAGTTTGGAAAATCAGTATTCCTCACCGCTTTCTATGCCCCTAATTAAGATCTATGAGGTATTATGGTAATAATTAATAAAGTGGATCAGTACCATCGGGAAGAAACAATATTTCTTCCTCTAGGTTCTTGTCCTTCCTTTCTTATTTCTTACCCCAATCTTCATGGAAAACATGCACAACCGGTCTTTTATACTACGGTATCACCGCTGCCTCGTGGGATAGGGTGCCGTAGGGAGCGGTGTATGTATGCATGCATGGAGTCCTATAAAAATATGTGATGGGCAGAAAGGGGTGAGAGATCTTCATCTCTCAAACCTTCCATATTCCTAACCCTAACAAGTGAGGAGACTATTCACTTATTAGGGAATTGATTAACATGTTCTAAACTAATTAACTAGGGCAGAGAATAAAATCTAAACTAGGACAGAAAAGAAAATTATACTAGGGAAGATAATAAAATTAACTAGGGCAAGAATAGAAAACTTACTCTATTTTGATGCACTCTTCATACTTTACAAGAATTGAAATTCTGAATTTAGATAGATACAATGAGGCACAAGAAGAGGCATACCTCAAAAGAGGTTTTAGGGTTTCTATTTATAGAACATAGAAACCCTAGGGTTACAATCGACTCACATCTGCAATTACAATTTTACCCCAAGAAAAACCTAATAAATGCACCGTCGCACCGACACCACCGACACGCGCCACGCACGCGCAACGCACGGCCGCGGATCCGCGGCCAATAGCCAGGTTTGGCCGCAGTTCCGCGACCAAGTATGGAGTTTGCTGATTCATTTTTTTAGGTATTCTTCTGTTGCTTTGTTTCTCCTATTTTCTTCACTTGGTTTCTCAGATTGTCTTCTAGATTTCTTCCAGATTTCCATAGTGAATAAAATCGTGGACTTTTACCGCTTGCTTCGTGTCGAAGTCTTGAACCTTGCGCTGCTTTGTACTCTGCGAACTTGTTTATTGATCTTCGTTTATTCTCCAAACTGTAGGCTTGATCAAGATTCTTCCATTTGTTGGTCGTAGTCTCACTTTTGTATAGTCTTTTCGTCAATTTCACTGTTTTTGTTCCGAGAACCTGTAACCTGCAACTATGTAGCAGACATGGATCAAAAGCACCTGTTTATTTGTAAAATGAATAAGAATGGGGTCTATAAGAATGCAAAATTATGGTATGAACAACATACATTTGTTGAAGTCAAAATTTGCACCCCGGTTGACCAAGTCAAAATCAAGGTCAACCCCAAGCTAGGTGGGCCCAAGCCCAGGTCAAGCGGGCCCATGCCCAAGTCGAGCCCGCGGCCAGCCTCCCCCTGCCAACAACAAAATCATGTAATAAATAATTTTTATGTAATTTTTTATACATGAATGTATGCAAAATAGGCACAAAGCCAATATTTTGTAAGCCCATGGCTTATGTGCAAAAATGAAATGGCACATGAGCCATGGGATGAGCAAAATGCCATTTTTGCAAAGCCCAAGGGGCTATATGTAAATATGTAAGCCTATATAAGGCAAAATGATGATGAATAAAGTAATAACTTTTCATTCCCCTAAAAAAAACCCTAGGGTTTGTGCCTCTTTCCCCTTTCTGAAGGTTCCAAACCTTATTCTTTCTTTTGAATTAAATCAAGAGTTTTACTCTTCCTTTTCAAAAACTAAATAGTTTTCACCACAAAACCCACAAAGGGGAACTTGGATCTACCATTAGATCTCAAAAAGAAGAGATTTTTAAAATCTCACATCTCTTGATCTTCAAGATCCGGCCAAACAACAGGAGGAAGAAGAAGAACCCCCTTAATCAGCTTCAAAACATCCTAGGAGTTTAACTCCATATATATATATATACATATAATAGATATTTCCTTTCCGAAGCATAGCTTCTGGTTTTGGGACTAAAAGCCCCTTTTTCTCACCGGCGCCCAAGCGCTCTAGCGCCAAGCGCCCACGTGCCGACACGTGGCGCGCTGGCGCTCGAGCGCCCTGCGCTCAAGCGCAGAGCGCCCACATGCCGACACGTGGCGCGCTGGCGCTCGAGCGCCCTGCGCTCAAGCGCAAAGCGCCCACGTGCCGACACGTGGTGCGCTTGCGCTCCAGCGCTCGAGCGCAAAGCGCCCACGCGCCGCCCAGCGCTCAAGCGCAAAGCGCCCACATGCCGTCACGTGGCGCGCTAGCGCCTGAGCGCACAACACCTAAGCGCACAGCGCTCAAGGTGCTGACCCCACGCATCCTTTGGATGCCTTTTCCCTTTCTTTTATATATATATATATATATGTATAAATACACACACATACTCTACAACACTCTCCCTCCCAAAAATTTTTTTGGGCCGGGGCGCTGCTAGCCCCCTTGACCCCCAACCCGCTATCCGGGTAGCGGGACCCCGTAAAAACTCTGCGTGGCTCCCGATATATCCAAGCCCTCTCCAAAACAAAACACACGTACACTGCACATTGAGTTCGCATGACCATTTTAACTCGTCAATCGGAGGTTCCCTCGCTCCAAAGGCGAGGGGTAATTAACGGCAGCTTAGTTCGCGGCTGCCGGAGATTCGGATCCCCACAATCAATAAATCCCGGCCTACCCTAGGCAGGGGGAATCTGTAGTATGCCTGACAAGCGCGCGCGTATTCCCATCTCAATGGGGTGACGAAAAACACCCTACAGATTCTGGTACGGCCGGTGGGACCAATCTCTCCTCCCATATTTCGGGTTAAATGTTCATGCGAGCTCAATCAATGTACATATCGATCGTATATACTGAAATCATGTTCCTATTTGCAGGGGGGTTAACAACTTCCAATTGCCATGTTCGAACGCAAGTCAGTATTTGAACGGCTTTCCTTGGCCGTAGCTGGGGGCAAGGCCATCAACACCGACAAACTAATAAGGCATCTCATGCAAGCTCCAGCGGTGCTCTTGACAACTGCTCAATCGGGTATCTTCTCTAAGCTCCCCATCAGATGACCTCTATGTCGTTAAACTGGAAACAGATGACCTCCAAGTCGTTAAACTGGAAACAGAGGACCACCACGTCGTTAAACTGGGAATGATAGACCTCTAAGTCTTTAAACTGGGAACCGTCGACCTCTAAGTCGTTAAACTGGGAATGTAAAAAAATGTAAATAAACAAAAAATGTGTAAATAAAGGAAAAATAAAGAAAATCCGAAATGATGGGGCAACTCGCAATAAAAATCAGCGAGTGAAAATAAAGATGAAAAATAAAGCCGAAATGATAGGGCAACCGCGAATAAATAGCCGAAATGATAGGGCAATCACGACCTTCGCGATAAGAAAAGCTGAAATGATAGAGCAATCGCGGTAAAAAAAAATGCAAAAAAAACAACAAAAAAAGCAAACAAAAAAAAACGGCGAAAGATGAGTCGCTCCTTGCACCATATTTCAGTGTAGCGATGCAGACGCCAACCAAAATCCAGTTTCCCAAAATTCTTCCAGCCTTACGGCCAGCCCCAAAATTGACTGCCGTATACAATCCACGGGCTCAAATAATTCTCATCATACCCATGCCCCACCGCAATCACCAGTTACGCGGCTGGTCTCCGCCTTTGGAATTATGCTCCATTGAGAAGACCCACTCACGTGTCCTCACGATACATGAGGAGATCAAACCTTTGTGGGATCCTTACGACTCACAAAGGAAAAACACACTTAGGAGTACTCACGACTCCTAAGGAGAAAATACACCTGCGGGATCCTTACGACTCGTAGGGAGAAAATACTTTTATGGGACCCTCACGGCCCATAAAATTGAAAAGCCTTAAGTGACAGGGACCTAAACATGTCTCCTAAGCCATTGCTCCCCAATCCCCAAGTGGCGAATGATGAGTCGCTCTTGGTACCATATTCCAGTGCAGCGATGCAGACGCCAAACAAATTCCAAACCCTATACTCCAAACGGCGAATGATGAGTCGCTCCTGGTACCATATTCCAGTGCAGCGATGCAGACGCCAACCAAATTCCAACTCCCATACCCCAACGGCGAATGATGAGTCGCTCCTAGTACCATATTCCAGTGTAGCGATGCAGACGCCAACAAAGTCCCGAAATTTTCCGGCCCTACGGTCTGGATCATACATCTTGCAAAACCGTATACAATCCACGGGTGTAAAACGATCCCAATCTCTCCCAAGTCTTACCGGTGAGACCATATTCAAAGTCCCACCAAAAATAAAAATCAAAGTCAAAATCAAGAAAAATATATATAAATAAATAAAAAATGGTATGTCTACAAGCAAAATGGGTACGGATGAAAACCCGAAAGGGCTCCGTGAGTAAAAACAGCAGGACTGCCGGCGAGTTTGTGAAAACCCGAAAGGGCGCGAACTCGTAAAAAAGAAATGAAATGCACTCGCAAAGTCCTCTCGACTTTGTGAGGAGAAAATTCCCGCTTGAAATCCTTACGACTCACAAAGAAGCAACACACTTAGGAGTCCCCACGACTCCTAAGGAGAAAATACACCTACGGGTTCCTTACGACCCGTAGGGAGAAAATGCTTTTATGGGACCCTCACGGCCTATAAAATTGAAAAGCCTTAGGTGATAGGGATCTAAACCTGTCTCCTAAGCTACCAATTCCCAAATCCTTCCGGGGCAAATGATGAGTTGCTCCTGGCATTATTCCAGTGCAGCAATGCAAATGCCAAACAAAAAAAACCAATCCCCAAATCCTCTCAAAGACAGATGATGATTCTCTCCTGGTACCATATTCCAGTGTAGTGATACTGATGTCGACTCAAATCAAACAAATCAAACCAACCAATTCCAACATCGACCTCTGCGTCAACCAGCCGATACTCCGCCTCGGGGAAACGTCAAGCAGACACTCCGTGCCGGGGGCACATCGACAACAGACACTCCGTCTTGGGGACACGTCAGCCAGCCGACACTCCGCCTCGGGAAAACGTCGACCAGCGACACTCCGTGCCGGGGGCACGTCTACCAAATCGCTCCGGATCAGAGCGTCGACCGTCCATGTCGCAAAAAGAGCAGTGCAGGCTTCCCACAAATCGGGAACCAAATCGCTTCGGGTCAGAGCGTCGACCGTCTATGTCGCAAAAAGGGCAGTGCAGGCTCCCACAAATTGGGAACCCAAATCGCTTCGTAACAGAGCGTCGACCGTCTATGTCGCAAAAAGGGCAGTGCAGGCTCCCCACAAATCGGGAACCCAAATCGCTCCGGATCAGAGCGTCGACCGTCCATGTCGAAAAAACGGCAGTGCAGGCTTCCCACAAATCGGGAACCCAAATCGCTCCGGATCAGAGCGTCGACCGTCCAGGTCGTAAAAAGGGCAGTGCAGGCTCCCACAAATTGGGAACCCAAATCGCTTCGTAACAGAGCGTCGACCGTCTATGTCGCAAAAAGGGCAGTGCAGGCTCCCCATAAATCGGGAACCCAAATCGCTCCGGATCAGAGCATCGACCGTCCATGTCGCAAAAACAGCAGTGCAGGCTTCCCACAAATCGGGAACCCAAATCGCTCCGGATCAGAGCGTCGACCGTCCAGGTCGTAAAAAGGGCAGTGCAGGCTCCCCACAAATCGGGAACCCAAATCGCTCCGGATCAGAGCGTCGACCGTCTATGTCGCAAAAAGTGCAGTGCAGGCTCCCACAAATTGGGAACCCAAATCGCTTCGTAACAGAGCGTCGACCGTCTACGTCGCAAAAAGGGCAGTGCAGGCTCCCCAATAATCGGGAACCCAAATCGCTCCGGATTAGAGCGTCGACCGTCCATGTCGCAAAAAGGGCAGTGCAGGCTTCTCACAAATCGGGAACCAAATCATTCCGGATCAGAGCGTTGACCGTCTATGTCGCAGAAAGGGCAGTGCAAGCTCCCACAAATTGGGAACCCAAATCGCTTCGTAACAGAGCGTCAACCGTCTATGTCGCAAAAAGGGCAGTGCAGGCTCCCCACAAATCGGGAACCCAAATCGCTCCGGATCAGAGCGTCGACCGTCCATGTCGCAAAAACGGCAGTGCAGGCTTCCCACAAATCGGGAACCCAAATCGCTCCGGATCAGAGCGTCGACCGTCCAGGTCGTAAAAAGGGCAGTGCAGACTCCCCACAAATCGGGAACCCAAATCGCTCTGGATCAGAGCGTCGACCGTCCATGTCGCAAAATGGGCAGTGCAGTCTTCCTACAAAACAGGAACCAGATCACTCCGGGCCAGGGAAACGTCTACCACGGACACTTCGTCTCGGAGACGCGTCAAGTGTCGACCGTCCATGTCGTAAAAAGGGCAGTGCAGGCTTCCTACAAAGCAGGAACCAGATCGCTCCGGGCCAGGGAAACGTCTACCACGGACACTCCGTCTTGGAGACGTGTCAAGCGTCGACCGTCCATGTCGTAAAAAGGGCAGAGCATCCCAAAAAGTAGGGACCAAAGCAAGCCGCCTCCACGTGAAAGAAGATCCATCAATTTCATGCACACGACCCACATATGCTGTGTGCATTTATTGATGGGGGGCAATTTGTTGAAGTCAAAATTTGCACCCCGGTTGACCAAGTCAAAGTCAAGGTCAACCGCAAGCTAGGTGGGCCCAAGCCCAGGTCAAGCGGGCCTATGCCCAAGTCGAGCCCGCGGCCAGCCTCCCCCTGCCAACAACAAAATCATGTAATAAATAATTTTTATGTAATTTTTTATACATGAATGTATGCAAAATGGGCATAAAGCCAATATTTTGTAAGCCCATGGCTTATGTGCAAAAATGAAATGGCACATGAGCCATGGGATGGGCAAAATGCCATTTTTGCAAAGCCCAAGGGGCTATATGTAAATATGTAAGCTATATAAGGCAAAATGATGATGAATAAAGTAATAACTTTTCATTCCTCTCAAAAAAAAACCTAGGGTTTGTGCCTCTTTCCCCTTTCTGAAGGTTCCAAACCTTATTCTTTCTTTTGAATTAAATCAAGAGTTTTACTCTTCCTTTTCAAAAACTAAATAGTTTTTCACCACAAAACCCACAAAGGGGAACTTGGATCTACCATTAGATCTCAAAAAGAAGAGATTTTTAAAATCTCAAATCTCTTGATCTTCAAGATCCGGCCAAACAACAGGAGGAAGAAGAAGAACCCCCTTAATCAGCTTCAAAACATCCTAGGAGTTTAACTCCATATATATATATACATATAATAGATATTTCCTTTCCGAAGCATAGCTTCTGGTTTTGGGACTAAAAGCCCCTTTTTCTCGCCGGCGCCCAAGCGCTCTAGCACCAAGCGCCCACGTGCTGACACGTGGCGCGCTAGCGCTCTAGCGCAGAGCGCCCACGTGCCGACATGTGGCGCGCTTGCGCTCTAGCGCTCTGCGCTCAAGCGCAAAGCGCCCACGTGCCGACACGTGGCGCGCTTGCGCTCGAGCGCCCAGCGCCCACGTGCCGATACGTGGCGCGCTTGCGCTCGAGCGCCCTGCGCTCAAGCGCAAAGTGCCCACGTGCCGACACGTGGCTCGCTTGTGCCAAGCGCACAACACCTAAGCGCACAGCGCTCAAGATGCTGACCCCACGCATCCTTTGGATGCCTTTTCCCTTTCTTTTTTATATATATATATATGTATATATAAATACACGCACACAGACACATACTCTACAACACTTTCCCTCCCAAAAATTTTTTTAGGCCGGGGCGCTGCCCTGCACCCCGCAAGGGGGCTGCTAGCCCCCTTAACCCCAGCCCGCTATCCGGGTAGCGGGACCCTCGTAAAAACTCTGCATGGCTCCCGATATATCCAAGCCCCCTCCAAAACAAAACACACGTACACTGCACATTGAGTTCGCATGACGAGTTTAACCCGTCAATCGGAGGTTCTCTCGCTCCAAAGGCGATGGGTAATTAACAGCAGCTTAGTTCGTGGCTGCCAGAGATTCGGATCCCTACAATCAATAAATCCTGGCCTACCCTAGGCAGGGGGAATCTGTAGTATGCCTGATAAGGGCGCACGTATTCCCATGTCAATTGGGTGACGAAAAACACCCTACAACATTTAGAATATTTTATGAGGTAATGACCTACCTATCACATACACACATCTTGACATAGCACGATTCGCTTGAAACCAATATCTTGTGGTAAAATACGACTTTTCAATAAAATATCTCGAACTATAAAAACCCGTTTTCTTGTAAGTAGTATTATTTAAATTCCTTGTGACTGTGCCTTTACAACCCATTTTGGGGAGCCCGATCGGGATGGTGCAGATTATCTCACATCCTCGGGACTAGTGGGGTGAGATGCAGACCTCCTCACGGAGCATACGATCTCAATAGAATTTTTAATACAATTTTTAAGAAAAACGAGGATTTTTATTTAATAATAAGAATTAATTTTTTAATAATTATATAAATATTATCAGACTACATATTTTCAATATATAATAAATTCCATGTTTTCTAGAATATAAAAAATGACAAGTTTCATGAAAATACCATCAAGTATCAATACAAGACAAACTTTACATTAAAATACCTTGAACTATACAAGTTATATATATATTCACTAACATACCCCATTCTATAAAATTTACATCCATGAAAACCTTAAATAACATAAATAAATACTTGAGGTTTATTTTTAAAGTATATTTAAAATATTTTTCATAAAACCCCCTAAAGTTATATTAAATTTACATTAAGTACCCTAGTAAATATAGGTTTAAGTAGGACCAATTCTCTTGAGCCTTAGAGAGCCGGAGAAAGTGGGTGCTTGCCTATTTAAGGTAGAAAACTAAAATGGGGTTATCAAATGATAACTTTTTTGGAAAAAGACATAAATCCTGCCGTTCATGTGCAGCGGTTACTGATAACTCCAAAACCTAATTCAGGATCCAAATTTGTTTATGTGTCTGACTCAATCTGAGTCTTAGTCTAATTTGAATACAATCCAAACATGAATCCAATCATAACTCCAATTTAACATGAATCCAATAAACCAAATATGAACATTTAAATATGAACATGAATACCAGAACAATATCAACATGACTTGACTTGACCGAACCATGGATATATCTTGACTTGCTTACATGACTACCGTTTACCTCCTAATTACGTTTACATGAACAACTTATACCATGGTGATTGATAGATTTTCCGTTGTGTTTGTAAAGAATGGTAAAGAAATCATAACCAAAAATTATATTGACCGCAATCAAACTACGGTGTCGGATGTAATTTGTAGTGAGTGCGGATCGTCCACAGGGATTGCACGATTCACTTGTATTTTGATACGTTTGAAATGAAAAGTTAAGCAACAATAAAAGAAAACATGATTCAAGAATGATTTGTATTCGAGTGTCACTATTCTTTATTCAAGAATCAAGAAACTATAAACAATCAAGAATCGGTGTTTTGATAATATTTCCAATCAACAGTCAAGAATCTAAAGAGGCTCGTAGGAATCGATCGGGTCTATAGACGTGATGTAATCTAAAGATTTCGTATTCTTGTCCTTCGAAGGATTGATACTAGATCGATGATGATCGACAAGAGTTAGGGTTTTCTCGTGAAACTAGGGTTTCATCTTATCCCTTGTTCTGTTGTCGATATCATTCACATTCTAGCCTCTAACAATTTCAAGAAACGATCCTAACTCTCCAATTTCGAGCGATATCATTCAAGAAAGTATCGTAACGAAATGGGTTGTCGGTTCTTGAACTTGCTAGGGTTTACAAACCATCGTAGGAATCAAGAATCGATTAAAGCTATGTTACATCATCATTCTATTAACCGTCTCGACTCCTCGACGAGCGGAGTTTTATTCACACATCACCACACAGAAAAGATTCACAAATTGTAAAGATATCATGATGCGGAATTTAAAGAAAACAAGATAAAAGAATATCACCTTTATTTATCTCAACAATTTTGATTACATTTGCTTCAAGAACTACAAGAAGAAGAATCTAGATTGTTGATCGGGCGTCGCTCGGCTTCATGAGTCGTGGATCGGCTCGGATCGCTTGCTCTGTTGAAGATCGGCTCCGCTCCTAAAGGTTGTCGGGCTTCTTGCTTAATGGGTACTCGGGATTCTTGATTTCAATTGGAATTAGGGTTAGGGTTTCCTACAAGCCCTGTCACTAGACTTGAGGAAGAAGGAGATGAAAAGAGAGATGGATTTGGGGATAGATTCACTAATTGGATGAATAATTCCCAAGGTTGAATTATGTGGAATAATGAGCCTATGGTCTTATTTATAGAGCTCCTAAACCCTAGGTTTAAGTTTGAATTTCCCTTTCCCTCCAAAAGTTTGTTGAGGAGTTTCTAGAAGGAGTTTGTTAGGAGCTAGCTTAGGGTTTAAGCTAGGGTTTAAGGAAAGTTCTAGAATGATTAGGCTAGTTTAGTGAAACTCAAGGTGTTTGCTGATCTGGTAGAAGTATCTAGAGTCTTCTGGAAGTTGGAGTACATTTTTGAGCTGTAGCCACTGAAACAGGAGTTTTGGTGCAAATTTGAGGAGGTGATCCATTGGGCCCACCGCGGATCCGCGGCATTACCAAGCCCATGCCGCTGATCCGCGGCTTGTTGGTGTGCTTGGGCTCTGGGTCTTCTGGTGTGACCTTTGGCTGATGTTTGTAGCTTCCTCTGATATGTTGAATTTCATTTGCTCCTTTGTAATGATACCAGATTTGAATTTAGTGATTTTACGTATCTTTCGAGCGATGTAATGATCGAGCAAGCTTCTCTTTTCCTGCACAGACTTCGAAACACGGGTTGCGATATATAGAAAATATGCCATGTAATGAAATGCAGTCGATTTCCCTAGAAATGCCGGTTTTAAGGTCGAATACATGTAATCTGATATTTTGCGACCGATTTGCTAATATGTGAAATATGAATACCGTACACTTCTATATGTATGCAAATGATGAGGAAATTGCCGGTAAAAATATACAATATTTTCGACTGATCAAATACCCCCAAACTTAATTTCGATCATCTTGAGCGAATGTTTTATTAAAAAGAGAAGGAGAAAATAAAGAAAGAGAAAAACTAACTAGCACACTTTCGTAGGCAACACGATTGCACTGAGCACGTGCAACAAGCCTTTAAACCTCTAGGTGTCTCTAGTAGGAGGAGTGTTGTCTCCTGAGGGTTTTCAGCGGATTGCACCCACAAAATCCAATAATAAAAGCAAGATCATGAATATTACATTTAAAGAAGAGAATCGTAAAAGAAAAGCCTTGAAAATTGGGGTTTCCAACTAAGCTAGCTTTTCGGTTGTCATGAGCCCTATCTTAATGGTCATGAAAAGATGTTAGAAATCACGTCCTCCCTCAATAAAACATCGTCTTATTCTTCATTCCTATCTTTCTTCCAAACATCGATCATATAACCCTGCGTGTGTGTAAAGGACATCCCTACACCCGGAGAATTCAATTCAAGCTATCATACTCTTGCCCTTCAGCCTCAGTACTTTTTAATCAATGAATATTTAGACGAAATTGCTCACACACTTTCATGCGACCGTTAATACTTCTTGAGGTACTAACCGACCGATTACTCATGTGCTTGCTTATTTGGTGTATTTTCCTCGTCTTGCACCACCTCAGACATAGCAGTGACTCCCAGACCAGTTGGCCTTAGGGCACTAGGTGAAGAAGCACCCTCGCTATACATTTTTCTTGCCTTCGGTGATAACAAAACCAGTGTTCATTTTTCTCACCACTTTATATTTTCTTTATTCATTTTTTTTCTTTTTATTTCCTTCATACATCGGCTTTAAGACAAGAGCATTTCAAGGTATCCTCTACTATCCCAGGCTTCAAGACGTGTGTAAGTGCGAATAGCAGGGTAGCCACGTTCAAAATGTTTGGCTTCCAGAATAGAAACTATTTTTCAGACTTATTTTTATTCTCAGATTAGTGACGTCCTTCATCTTACTAACCCTTGGGACAACGGCTCATAACTACTTATTACTAGTTCGTATAAGAAAACTTCTAATTTTCTTAGTTTTCTTAAATTTTTCTAATCTCATAGATGTAATTGTTCACTATCTAAACTTTTATTATCTTATTTATGTACAAAAATATTTTTATAGTTTTGAAAATTTTTAAATTTTTATAGGTTTTTCAAAAAATGTTTTGTGCTTATGCAAATGATATGCAAATGATGCGAAAATAAGCACAAACCTCCCCCAAACTTGTTTTCAACAGTGTCCTCACTGTTGCCTTCTGCTAAATCTCGAAAAACCTGTAAGCTTGGGAGGAATTTATTAGTGGGGGCAAAATATTTAAGTGAAGATCCTCCCCCAAACTTATTTTTGGCTCAAAATTTTGTAAAAATTTTCTTTTCAGGAGCCAGAAAAAATTATACCCCCCAAACTTGAATTATGCAATGTTAAACTTTGAAAATCACAAGTGGGGGTCAAAAATCATTGGTCGATGCCAAGCTTTGCAAAGACCGAAGGTTAACACCAACCATTCAAAAATTTTATCAATGCAGTGCTCGGGTTGGTGGAAGAAAAAGTGGGGAAAGGGTAAGGGGTGGAATAGAATGTGTGTGCGTCTCGTTTTGGAGAGACGATGCAGTGTATGTGATGGATTACTCGCATTCTTCTTACATTTTAGAAGAAGGGGTGGAGGTTTAATTTCAGTGATTTGGATATGATTCATCTCAACACCCGTGCTTTTTAGAAATGCGAGTTCATCAGCGAAGATTTCCTCAAAAGTTTCATCTATACCCCGAAGAATAATGTCATCACAAGGTGCGGGGTGATCTTCAGACTCTAAAAGTATTTCATAATCGGTGTTAATTGCAGACCCGGACATCTCGGTAGAAGAGTCCGTATGTGTATGATACATAGTTGGGTCAAACAATAACGTATGAAAAGAGTCTAGATCGGTATCAGGAGGATTATCTAATTCGCTGCTGTCGATATCCATTAAGTCGACAGAACAGACCTGAACAGTAGGTTCGGAGGGTACACTTCCTAACTTGTAAATGTTCATCTCAATTGTCCTGTTTCCGAAGGATAGGGTCATGGAACCGTTACGACAATTTATGATAGCATTGGAAGTGGCCAAAAAGGGGCGACCTAAAATCACCGGAATTTGATTCCGTGAGTTCGCTACAGGCTGTGTATCAATTACAATAAAATCCACAGGGAAAATAAATTCCCCAATTTTTATCAACACATCCTCTAGTTCACCCCTAGGTCTGGTGATTGATCGGTCAGCCATCTGGAGAGTGCATGGAGATGGTTTCAACTCTCCGATTCCTAACTGCTCATAAACTGAGAAAGGAAGTAGGTTAACACTTGCCCCAAGATCTAGTAGAGCACGGTTAATGTGTTTCTCCCCAATAGAGATGGAAATCGTAGGATAGCCAGGATCCTTACGTTTCCTCGGTAATTGTTGGGGGAAAGCTGTGTCTACTGTCTTAGCCATGAATATCTTCTTGGGCATTTGTTTCTTCCTCTTTCTAGTGCAAAAGTCTTTAAGAACTTTTGCGTATGCAGGTACTTGTTGGATAGCATCTAGAAGAGGGATATTGATGTTAACCTGTTTGAACATCTCAGTGATCTTCTCCATTTGTGGACTTGGTGTGTTAGCCCTTAACCGATTAGGGTAAGGTGCTTTAGCAATAAGCGCTGGGTCCATCATAGGAGAAGGAAGTGTGTGTGGAACCGATCCCAGTATAGAAGTGGGGATCGTCCGTGGAGGGGTAAAAGAGGTGGGCTGTAGTGGCGAGCCTTTTGGGAAATGGAGAATAGGCTCGGAAGAGGGTGGTGGGGTAGAAGAAGTAGGGTCAGAAGTGTGTGTGTGTGGAAAGGTCTCAGCCGGGGTGTTGACATGATTTTCAGTATCATCAACTTCTTCCCCAACATGATTGTCAAGCACTCGTCCAGATCTCAACGTGGTGATTGCATTCACGTGATGTGAATAGCCAGGATTGGGTAAGGGTTGAGCTGGAAGTTTCCCTTTCTCTCTTGCACTAATTTCGGCTTTTAATCGTGCAATTTCTTCTTCCATCGATTTAATACTCTCGCTTTGGGACGCAGAGTTTCTCTTCATGTCATCGACGGAAGATTTCATTTCAGCCGAAACTTGCATGATATTTGTTAAGATCAAATTCATGTATTGCACAAAAGAAGAGGATTCATCAGTCCCGGTCAACTGTAAAGGACTAGACAGTGCAGGTGTGTTGACCGGATTTTGAAAATTATGTGCTTGAAAGGGTTGCTGACTCAATTGAAGTTGTGGCTGCTGTTGTGGCGGAGGAACCCTTTGAAAATTGTTTTGGTTTGGAACCGTGTTTTGTGATTGTGATTGGTTCCAAGAAAAATTGGGGTGATTCCTCCATCCCTGATTATATGTGGAAGAAAAAGGATCGTTTCTAGGTCGTTGAAATGCGGCATTGGTATGCTCACGACCTTGAAACGGACATTCTTCCGTCAAGTGAGACGGATCAGAACAGCAGCTACATACAGTTTTGGAAAGTGACATTTGATTAAGGGAGGCGGCTAAAAGTTTGTTTTCCATAGTCTCGAGTTTCTTTTGTATAGCTGAAATGTCAGCTCTAACTCCTATGGAAACATCCGATTGGTTATTGCCACTCCTAAATGATGGACTTTCCCACTGTAAAGACTTTTCAGCGAACTCTTCTAAGTATCGCCAAGCTTCCCCATCATCCTTAGACATGAAGGTACCTTGACACATGTTTTCAAGGCTCTGTTTAGTGTTAGGGTTACTGCCCTCATATATGATTCGGCAAAGCTCCCATCTCGGGATGCCGTGATGAGGACATTGAACCAATAGATCCTTGAAACGTTCAAAGCATTTTGAAAATGGTTCAGCAGGGAGCTGGGCAAATTGATTCAGTTCGCTACGGATTCGAGCTGTCTTTTGGATTGGGTAAAATTTCTTAAGGAATGCCGCGACGAATTCTCCCCAATTCGTAATAGAATGTGCGGTAGTGTTATATAGCCACTTCTCGGCTATATCGCACAAGGTAAATGGGAGAAGTCGTAGACGCATTGCATCCACTGAAAGTTGTGACGTACCCATCATTGCGCATACGTTTTCAAATTTGGTAATGAAAACGTAAGCGTCCTCAGTCTCGAGTCCGTGGTATTTGGGTAAAAGATTGATATACTGGGGCTTAATTTCAAAGTTGTCCCCATTGGCTGGTGGTGTGGATAAGCAGGTCGAAAGAGGACCTCTAAGTGGGTAGCATCTTTCCTGGAGAGAAATGTGGGGTGGATTCTGCGCACCAACGGACGGCGGCAGATTAGGGTTAAAGAAGTTCGATGGATTCGGATCCATCGGTGTGGGTGTGGTAGTGGGTAAAGAAAAGGTAAATGGAGAAATATCGACTTCGGAGTCGATAAAAGGTACGCGGACTAAACGGGCACTAGAATCCCGTGTCCAGCCTATCTTGTACTAAAAAGGGTTAGTACAAGTGGCGGCGTTGACTTATAATTAGGGGTAAAATGAATGCGGTGTTTGCTTTTGAAAAAGGGACGGATTTTTGAAAAAATGATGCGACAAAACAAATGCAGCACACAACCCTAGAATCTAGTGGTCACCTAGGTCCGGCTCTAGACCGCTCCTAACTGCCAAAAGACAAGTCGCAGGATAGAATCCTCCACTGCCTCTTTGTCCCCCTGTGGCCGGATAAGTGCCAGGTAAGTGGGAAGGTACTCCACAACGTAAGTAGTGGGCCTAATTAAAAACCACTAGCCTTAGACACACTCGCCTTAGGCACCACAAGAAAACGCGGATAAGCAATGAATTACCCACGACCTTCTCTTGTCCTAATTGAGCGCGACAGTCCTTAGAGTCTTCTCTAGATTTCTTTTAATTAATGAGGGTAATGCGGATGCAAGTTTTGCGATTTTCGGGGCCTAGGAAGGGTAATGAAATCCCCACCTAATTTGGATTTGGCCGTGCCCCTTAAATTTCCGTATTAGAATGCAAACAACCAAGAAATCAAAAATCACACACCATTTTAATTTTGCTTTTGCGGCGCTGCGATTATTTGCAAAGAATCCTGCAGCAAAGTGTTAGTTGGAGCTAAAAGAGAAGAGGGGAGAGAGCAAGAAAGTACCTGCACTGAAAATTATGCAGAGAATCCCCAACCTAGCCGCGGATCCGCCGCATGTACTGGGTTCAGGCCGCGGAAACGCGCTCCAACAGTGAGATCACTGTACAGAATTTCAACAGTTGCTTTCTGTTACTTCCCTCTGTTTTCTGGTATTTTCCAAATAATTTTTCCACAGCACAGAATGCTCCAGATCACCTTGCAATCAATTCACAACACACGTATAAGAGTTTGTACGAATTTTGATTTCAAAAAGTAAAATGTAATAATTCTTTCACTTCAAACTAAAAATGCAAATGAATTAGCGCGATCCCTGGCAACGGCGCCATTTTGATTGATAGATTTTCCGTTGTGTTTGTAAAGAATGGTAAAGAAATCACAACCAAAAATTATATTGACCGCAATCAAACTACGGTGTCGGATGTAGTTTGTAGTGAGTGCGGATCGTCCACAGGGATTGCACGATTCAGTTGTATTTTGATACGTTTGAAATGAAAAGTTAAGCAACAATAAAAGAAAACATGATTCAAGAATGATTTGTATTCGAGTGTCACTATTCTTTATTCAAGAATCAAGAAACTATAAACAATCAAGAATCGGTGTTTTGATAATATTTCCAATCAACAGTCAAGAATCTAAAGAGGCTCGTAGGAATCGATCGGGTCTATAGACGTGATGTAATCTAAAGATTTCGTATTCTTGTCCTTCGAAGGATTGATACTAGATCGATGATGATCGACAAGAGTTAGGGTTTTCTCGTGAAACTAGGGTTTCATCTTATCCCTTGTTCTGTTGTCGATATCATTCACATTCTAGCCTCTAACAATTTCAAGAAACGATCCTAACTCTCCAATTTCGAGCGATATCATTCAAGAAAGTATCGTAACGAAATGGGTTGTCGGTTCTTGAACTTGCTAGGGTTTACAAACCATCGTAGGAATCAAGAATCGATTAAAGCTATGTTACATCATCATTCTATTAACCGTCTCGACTCCTCGACGAGCGGAGTTTTATTCACACATCACCACACAGAAAAGATTCACAAATTGTAAAGATATCATGATGCGGAATTTAAAGAAAACAAGATAAAAGAATATCACCTTTATTTATCTCAACAATTTTGATTACATTTGCTTCAAGAACTACAAGAAGAAGAATCTAGATTGTTGATCGGGCGTCGCTCGGCTTCATGAGTCGTGGATCGGCTCGGATCGCTTGCTCTGTTGAAGATCGGCTCCGCTCCTAAAGGTTTTCGGGCTTCTTGCTTAATGGGTACTCGGGATTCTTGATTTCAATTGGAATTAGGGTTAGGGTTTCCTACAAGCCCTGTCACTAGACTTGAGGAAGAAGGAGATGAAAAGAGAGATGGATTTGGGGATAGATTCACTAATTGGATGAATAATTCCCAAGGTTGAATTATGTGGAATAATGAGCCTAGGGTCTTATTTATAGAGCTCCCAAACCCTAGGTTTAAGTTTGAATTTCCCTTTCCCTCCAAAAGTTTGTTGAGGAGTTTCTAGAAGGAGTTTGTTAGGAGCTAGCTTAGGGTTTAAGCTAGGGTTTAAGGAAAGTTCTAGAATGATTAGGCTAGTTTAGTGAAACTCAAGGTGTTTGCTGATCTGGTAGAAGTATCTAGAGTCTTCTGGAAGTTGGAGTACATTTTTGAGCTGTAGCCACTGAAACAGGAGTTTTGGTGCAAATTTGAGGAAGTGATCCATTGGGCCCACCGCGGATCCGCGGCATTACCAAGCCCATGCCGCTGATCCGCGGCTTGTTGGTGTGCTTGGGCTCTGGGTCTTCTGGTGTGACCTTTGGCTGATGTTTGTAGCTTCCTTTGATATGTTGAATTTCATTTGCTCCTTTGTAATGATACCAGATTTGAATTTAGTGATTTTACGTATCTTTCGAGCGATGTAATGATCGAGCAAGCTTCTCTTTTCCTGCACAGACTTCGAAACACGGGTTGCGATATATAGAAAATATGCCATGTAATGAAATGCAGTCGATTTCCCTAGAAATGCCGGTTTTAAGGTCGAATACATGTAATCTGATATTTTGCGACCGCTTTGCTAATATGTGAAATATGAATATCGTACACTTCTATATGTATGCAAATGATGAGGAAATTGCCGGTAAAAATATACAATATTTTCGACTGATCACATGGTTTCGGCAAGTCTGATAACTACACATCAATACAATCAATACAATATACATTACGGGGTTTTAACGGGGTAGACTTGTACGGAATGTGTTAAAAGTGGTACGAGATGGTCACTAAAAGACGTAAATTAAATATCTATTGCTGTTGTTCCGTGGGAATGACGGGGCCTTGTACTACCGGTTACCATAGTCCACGGGGAAAATTGGACTCCTCTCGTATACACTGCTACATTCTGTACTAAGCTACAAACAACTGCGTTAACATAACAAACAGATAATTTACCAATTCCATTCTCTTTACTTGTCTATTCCATTCTATCTTTTGGGACTTATCGAGCGCTAGTTCGTTGATGAAATTCCTGTCTCTTCTTTCTTTGGAATGTTCGTCAGAAGGACCCGACTCTCAGGAGACCGAGCCCAGCCAGGACGAGTTGGAGCAGATCACCGAGTAGCATGACTTCTAGGCTTTTACTTGTTCTACTTTTCTTTTCAGTTCATATGCCATTGTTTAAGCATCGCTTTCTATCATTGTACTTTACTTTTCAGTTGTATGTAAAGAATGATTATCAATAAAAAGTTGTTTTATTACATCTCTTATCATTCTTGCGTTATTTATTTATATTGATTATTTACGCTTAGTGTGTTTACTCTGAGTAAATACGTCGCGGCCTCGCCACGTCTCCTTCCCCGTACATTGGGAAGCGGGATGTGACAGGTTTTGTAGCCGTATTCTTTTGCTTTGCATTGTGGTGTTCAGTTAGAAATATCCAGTATCTCATTTGATGAGGAAAGAGTTTAGATCCTTTTACGGGGAGTTCACTCTTAAGCAAAGGTTTACGCGACCATAAACTTTCAAAACCGCTTGGTTCCTATGATGAAATCAAGTTCATCACATTGATGGTTTTCTTCAAAACCAACCATAGCCCCTCCGTCATTTCAAAAAGTAGTGTACTTAGTATTCGTGCTGCATATGTTGACTTTATCAAGACGTAGTGTACAGTAGTTATGTGATGTCTTCCTGCTTGCATATGATGCGATTAGCTAGAACAGTGGCATGGTCATGTTGACTCTGTCAAGGATTTATGCGAGTGGATCTAAATTAATCACGAAATAACGGGTTTAACTTGACCAGCGACTTATGGTATGTTGACCCTGTCAAGGCCATAAGCCGTTATGGGTAAAAACCAATACCGGGAATTTCAAGTGTTGAAACTTGCAATGTGATTGCATACCTTCTATGGAGTGGGTGACATTTTGACTCTGTCAAGGTTACCACGCAATGATAGTTTGGGTCCTGATTCCTATTGTGAGTAATTGTTACTCCTGGAAGATTTTTCTATGCGAAATCTCGGCTGGTTCTCCTTTTAGGGTTTGAAAGAAAATTTGACAGAATAGTGGGAGCCATCTTGATTAGATAAATATACCAATTTAATCTAAGTTAGAGTGCACGCTGAGTATTTCTTTTCTCTCTCTGGCAGCGACCCTACACTGACCTTAAACTAAGACTCGTTAACTACATTGACCGACCTTTTTACAACCTTATTGCTTTGGAATGTCTGGATTGCCCTAATCCATGATATAGTTGCATATGTCCTTACCTATCCTACTTCCTCTTCTGCTAACTCTTGAACCCTCTGTATTCGGTACAAAGATCCATATTTTTTGAAAGGCCATCGTATAGTTAGATACGAACTCAATGAAATTGTTTCAGTCCGAGAATGGCCACTGGTTCTGTATTAGATGAATAGTTTGTTTGTCTATCCCTCCTATCTTATCTCAAGTTCGAGAGCTCCTTACATATAAGGAGAGTATACCAGTTACGCTTATTGGATAGTCTTCTTCCAATCCCGAAACTAGGGCAGAAGGAATGGAAAGAAGAAAACCAACTAGTATAAGTTCGGTATATAGGAAAGTAAGTATGAGAAAAGAAAAATGCGATTATTGTCATAAGCCTAGGTAATGAAGAAGGCAATACTATGAATACCCAACTAACCCCGCTAAAACATTTTGAAGTTTCGGATTTTCCGTACGTCTGTGTTTTGAAAAACCGCTTCTCAATAAACTCCAACTCCTGGGTATATAGATACCGGATTAGAATCTCATATCTGTAGGGCGTTACAGTTACTGAGAAGGAGCAGAGAATTAAGAATGGATGGTTTTATCCTCAATGTCGATTTTTGGAGCAATTGTTGCTATTGAGGAAAATCATCAGGTTTTGCCTAAATGGCAAAATTTTGGTTTCTTTTAACCAAATGAATGTTTTTCAATTAACGACACATGGGAATTGAGTTAGTGAACTCAAGGGACATATACATATTGATGTATGTTGTCCGATGTCCATACGGACATGGGGTTGGTACCAGGTATTCCGTATTGTGAGTGTGATTCTCTCTCAGGTTGCTCATCTGCGAGTGCGCTCCATGATGAGTAATGTTGAGTTGCCTTCTTCAATTTTGGGGATGCACTAGAGATAGATGCATATCAATGGATATTGGTTCTACCTAAAAAAGTGCCACTGTTTCTATATGTGATATAGAATGGTATTCATCTTAAAGTTGTTAAGATATGAGGCTATCCGGTTTGTGTTTAAAACCATAATCTGGATAAACCCGAGGCACGTTTCAGTAATAACTATTTGTGGGTTATCCCAAACTAACGCAAGGGATAGCTTCTACCATTGATCAAGATCAAAGGTGTTTTGCTCTTGACTCGCCACCACCTTGGTAAAGGAATTTCTTGCGAATGTAATTAATGGGAGAATGGTAGAACTGGAAATGGTTCTAGATACACAAACGGTTACTGAAATTTTAGTAGAACCTGATGATCTAATTGACCCTGACAGACTGTAGCTACTCCGCAGATTTAGTAGGTGACCTCAGTCACCCGAGAGATATTTCTATTTCTCGTAGACGGTGACAAGGAGGCTTGCGTCATATGATGATGAC
Organism: Agapanthus africanus; assembly: GCA_030015575.1. Classification (NCBI taxonomy): domain Eukaryota; kingdom Viridiplantae; phylum Streptophyta; class Magnoliopsida; order Asparagales; family Amaryllidaceae; genus Agapanthus; species Agapanthus africanus. The sequence continues at coordinate 110,152,251 of CM057337.1, forward strand.
CCTACTAGTTATCAGCAGGCCATAGGAAATGGTGATTTCTGACTGATGGCTGGATGCCAAGATTATCCAAGTTGGACTCCATACACTACAACAAATTATAGACTTTATTGTGTACTCCCGAAAGGGCTAAAACCCATAAAGAGCAAGTAGATCTTTCGAGATCAGTGCAAATGGAAAGGTATTAACCTAATAAGGTCAGACTTCTAGTTAACATGTATTCATCAATTACCCGATGTGAATTGTGATGATACTGTTACTTCATTGTCTGTGCTGAAGTCCATACGCATATAACCTGCCGCTGTTGTTTTCATGACTTTGATATCTGGTATGAGAATGACTATAACGTCTTTCTAAATTAGATTTAGAAGTGTACGTGTATATGACTCTACCAGAGGATTGTCTTAGTCAGTGGGAGTAGCGGGAGTGTGCAAAATGCTTAAGTCTGCTTGTAGACTAAAGCAGGTATAGCAGAGTTAGATCATCTGTTTTGATGCAACGGTCAAAGTGTCTGGCTTCATTAAAATTAGAGATGAGCCAGGTATTTGTAAGAAAGCTGTAGGGAGTACTGTCAGATTCCGCATACTGATGTTGATGACATACTATTGATAGGAAGTGATATTCCTATACTACAGTTCGGTCAAACGTTGGTTGCCACATTTCTTTCTCCTTTATGGATTTGGATTAATGATTCTGGTGACTAGGTTTATAGATTTAGATCTAGTAAAGGTTTTTGGATTTTCCCAATTCAGGTATCTTAATACCATTCTAAAGTGGTTTAGAATGGAGGACTCCTAGTGAGGTAATATACCCGCAGGTAACGGGGTCACCCTCTTTAAAAAGATGTTTTTCAGGACTGATGAAGAGAGGGACTCACATGAATGGTATTCGACATGTTTCGGCAGTGAGGTCAATCATGGAATGTTATATACCAGACCAGATATTGCTTTTACACTTGGTATAGTAAGCAAATATTAGTCCAATTGTGGATAAATATAGGAAGGAGTGAAGAACATATGAGATGTTCTTGGTGTATGGTAATGTCAGACTCTTTCGGGATGCGATTACCGATTCCAGCTTCCGTGGTGATAAGGGTGACAGAGTATCTATCGCGAGTCATTAGTTTACCCTCTTATGAGAAGCAGTATATTGGAAGAGTTCCCAGTGGGATACCGAGGTAGTTAAGGCGGTGGATGCAGATTTTGACTCAGCAGAGGATACATCCTAAGAAATTGTAAATATGTTCATGGTCCCATCAACTATCCAAGCAAAGTTCTAAGGCAGGTTTCACTCATTTCGGGATATAGTTGATCTCCATGAAGTTGAGATTCAGAGAGATAAAGATAGAAACGTTGTAGCAGATCCACTCACTAAGGCTATTTCTTGAACACGGTTTGTGAAACTGTTAGTATAGATATTGGGTATGCAGCAGCTCATGAGATATGTGTATACGATACCGCAATAATTAGTCTTGAGTGCAAGTGGTAGATTTTTGGATATAAGTGCCCTCGAGGCAATTATCGTAGTTGCAGGAATGCAATTACTGAATTTGAGGAGGGCCTAACCAAGAACATTCTTGCTCGAGATGATAGTACGTTGTCTGGTTTTTATTTATCATTCATATGTATACGTTTTACTTGCTGTAATGTATGACTACTACATGATGATAAAACCCATAAGATCTTTGCTTGACTACCATGATTATGATAGGGATCATACTAGTGGAGCCTAGGTAGTATATAAGCACATTCTTAAAAGTCCCTAGTCGTAGGAGTATCGAGACTGGATATCGGTAATCCAGTTTAGACTAGTGTATACATTTCATAACCCAGTACGGGGCGATGGCTGGTCCCATAGCCATTGGTGTTTGACACTGATGATTGTATATAGGTGCTCATTGGATGTGTTACACTGGACGGACTCGCCAAGAACTCCTAGATGGTATTATACCAATCGTCAGATAGCAGTTCTTTGGTGACATGAGTACAGGATAGTCCCTAGACCCAAGATCGCCATAGTGTCTTGTGTGTGTTCCCACTGTACTTGGATTACTACCCTACCACCGCTTTAAAGAGTCGTGCAAACAGGTTTTAGTTGGGTACAGTCCCAAAGCACATGGAAGCGGTGAGCGGTCGAGAGAATTCGTCTCTCCCAGTATAGGAAGTTGATGTCGCACCGTGCACAGCTGGCTATGACCATAAGTCCTTGGCCAAGGCAGTCGAGATTTACTGATAAATGTTATTAGTAGTTTCTTGGATGGATATGAGCTTGACGTTAGCATGACTTATCAGGTTATTGGGAGTCTGACGGTTTCCACCTTTCAGACCCGGTATGCGACAATCTTAGACCGTTTCCCCCAATAAAAGTGAAAAGCTATGTTCAAAATTTGAAAGGTAGCGCCTCACGTGCCTTACACGAGGGCGCCGGCGCCAAGAGTTTACAAAACTTTGAGGCAGCGCCTCACATGCCTTGCACGAAGGTGCCAGCGCCAAGAGTTAAACATCCTTAGGCAGTGCCTCACGTGCCTCGCAGGAGGGCGCCAGCGCCAGAACTAAAAGCTCTCTGTTAGGCAGAGCCGTTGGATCAAAGATCCAACGGAGGTGATAAATCATCAAAACGCAGAATTAAATTCTGCTGAGGAAATATTCCTCAAATCTTTCTAAATAAGAAAGATTACTCTCTGTAAAATAGAATACCGTTGGATTAAAAATCCAAAGGTGATTAAAATTTACCTATCTGCAGAATAAATTCTGTACTGGAAAATATTTCCCTTATCTTGTTAAAAACAAGAAAGATATTTTCTGTAGAACAGAAGTCTTTGGATCAAAAATCCAACGGTGGATAAAATCCCCAAATCATTAAAAGATCTCTCAATGAGAGATTTCTTTAACTAAATCAACAAACTTGCCTCTACTATATAAAGGACCCAAGACTTCAAGTCTTGTACAGAGGAACCCCTCCATAAACTTCAAAAAAAAAAGAGAGAGCAAGCAAGAAGAAGGCTTTAAGAGGGAAGAAAGAGGAACACCTCTCGTCGAGGTAAATAAAAATAATAGAGATCAGAGCATCTCATCTGCATATCCAAGGGTTTAACCCTTACAAAAGAACTTAGTTCTTTCTCTGGATCCGAGATCCATGAGACAAGTCTCCCACAAATGAGAATTTAATTCTCATTAGAGTGAACTTGTTCTTGGGGATCAAAGATCCAGAAAAGAACAGAGAATTGAATTCTTCAGAACAGAATATACGAAGAAAACCTAGCGCCAAGCGCCTCATGTGCCCCTCACGTGGGCGCTACTCAATAAGGAGTGCCTAGCACTCAGTGGTTGACGTTCAACGCCAAGCGCCTCACGTGCCCCTCACGTGGGCGCTACTCAATAAGGAGTGTCTAGCACTCAGTGGTTGGCGCTCAGCGCCAAGCGTCTCATGTGCCCCTCACATGGGCGCTACTCAATAAGGAGCGCCTAGCACTCAGTGGTTGGCGCTCAGCCAAGCGCCTCACGTGCTCCGCATGTGGGCGCCATAAAGAGTGTTTAACACTCCATAAAAACAAATAGGGGGAAAAGTAAAGTAAAGTATGAGCATCGAACCCATATAAATGCCCAGCGTTGTTTGCACAGAAAGGGGACTGAGCCCAAGCAAGTGTTTAACACTTTATTTAAATGACAAAGACTGAGCTTAAATGACAAAGACCGAGTGGGCTGAGCCCAAGTCGACTAGATCCCTAATTCAGATCAACCGAGCCCATGTGCTCATTATTTTCCAAGTTGGTCTTAGTCCCAAACATGACTACTGATCTTCCGACAGGATATTTATCCCACGTCTCCCCTCAATCTGGAAAGTGCTTCAAGGGTACATCTCTCCAAACCTCTGATACATGTCATTGTAATTCTTCAACGTCTTCAGAGAGATGGCGGGTCCCAACAACCAACAACCCTTTGGTGCACTCCCAAACCGATGGGCACATCCCAATGCGGACCGAAACGTCCTTAAACTAACGACGGACCGAAACGTCCTTAAACTAAAATAATAGAGCCCAAATGCTCTTTTGTTGGATTTGAATGATCTCAAAATCCTGTTGAGTAGATCTTAGTCTAAAATTAGACTAACGTATCCTCATCAAGCATTTAAGTTGATCTTAATCTCAAACGAGATTAACGATTCTTAAATCAACCCAAACCTAAACCTAAGAATATACGGATTTGGACTAATCCACGCCCTACGAGCGACAACATAAATTAGTCTCCGTAAACAATCCACGGGTAACCAAATATAAAACAAACACACACGACACGAAGTGACCTTCTGGAGCAGGATAAAATGGTTATCGCTACGCGGTAACGTAATTAATTGCAGAGGCTTGCGCCTGCAGGGAAGAGCATCCCCACAATCAAAAACCTCTCGTAAACGAGGGGGAATTTGACGAAGTCTGCTACAACCGCCGCATCCGTCCAAACCTCTGATACACGGTTCTATAAATCAACTTGACATCTTCGGAGAGGTGGACGGATAAAACCAAATAGCATCTGCCCCCAAATTCAGACAAGACAATCCATCCCAGATCCGTCTCTGTTTTCGGCGGTAAACAGTTCTGGCACGCCCGGTGGGACCTTTTCCTCTTTCCACTCCACACTTCGTGTGTCGTGTTCGCGAACAAATCGCGGTTTAATATGGTTGCCCCTAGATTCGAGGTACTAAGAATTGGTGTCTTGCTCCTATGCAGAAGAGAAGAGAAATCGATGGCTTCCAACTGCACCTGCAAGAAACCCTAGCTCCACCCTAACCGGAGGAGTGACTTACAGGCCCCAAGCGGCCTCCATCTTTGCAATGCCAGTGGAGCAGGTGACTCAAGCCACCACTGGACTGTTCTTTAGGACTATGATCCCGCCAGCAAGCTTCAGTGCCCCAATGCCATCACAAGAAGCTCCCAAGAAGTCGATCTTCGATCGACTTGCAATCTCCACGGCCCCTGTCAATGGGTCGTCCAATTCTAACGCCTCAATCTTTAACAGGCTGAGCCATAGCTCAAGTAGTCCCGCAAAGAGGCTCGCAATACCTGAAGGGGTTGTCCTGAAGCGAATAGCCATTCCAGTTCCGGCAAATGAAGTCGTCAAAGGGGCTTCTCCTACTAAAGGGTCGGTCTTCGCAAGATTGGCCGTTCCAATTCCTGCTTCCGGCGAAGTCATCAAGATTGCTCCCCTTACCAAAAGGTCGGCCTTCGAAAGATTGACCATCCCCTCTCAACAGACGTTAAGCAGTAGCCCTTCATCAGAGCAGGGGGCATGACGAAGTCACTCTCACAACTGAGACAATCCCATTAGCAAGGCATGCTCGACGTCGTCACTGGAGCCGAGTGAGGAAAGCTGGGGGCAACCCTCCATCTGGGCTTACTCTACCAGCTCCAATGGTGGAAGTTGACGCTGCTGTTCCAACTGGGAACAGCTTTGAACCGCTTGGAAAGGTGCAAAAGAACTCTCCGACCGCGGTGTTGAAGAAATAGCCCCCACATGTTGAAAACATGGTACAAGCGAAGCCGCAACAGCCCCCTCAGCGGCTGTCCTCTCGAATCCACAGAGTCTAGCGGAAAGTTCAGGATTCTGTGATCAACAAGAACTATTCTCGTCGACCGGAGAAAATGAAGGTCCGACAAGAGGGAAGTCATCCCTTTAGCATGATGCGAGGGACTTCTCGGGCGCCTGTTACAGTAGCTCCTTCGACTTCGACTTCTCACAAAAAGAGAAGGCCAGAAAATCTACCACCACCGGTGGCAAATCCTAAAGGTGATGGATCCAAACGCCCCAAGTCTGGGGGCATGATCGTGCACACGGTGTACATGGCTTCCGGGAAAGAGGAAAGCCGTGCTTCCATAGGTTATTGACCACTCACTCGGTCGTTGAAAAAGGCTCAGGAGCAGCAACAAAAGCTCCAAGAAATGCTGATGAAAATGTCAGCGCTCATCGGGCAGAAAGAAAGCCGGAAATCAACGTCTGAGCAGCATCAGGAACAAGAGACTGACACCGAGTTCTTGCGAAGGGTGCTGGAAAGGAAGGATAAGGAGGCCGCAGAATATGCCGCTAATATAAAACAGATGGGGCTTCTGTTCTAAGACATGGTTGGGATGATGATCCAGCCGGAACCTCCAGCCGAAGACCCTCCGATAATCATCGAAGACGACAGAGGGGAAACGTCAAACCCTCCTCCGGCTGTCTCAGCAGCCCAAGAAGAGACAATTTCTAAGGCTTCCCTTGATGACTACATAGCTCAACAAATACGAGTTCATCAAGCGAGTGAAGCCCCATGACAAGTCATTAGAACTGGGCGACCTTATCCAGGCTGGTACAATCAAATCAAGTACCCGCCAGGATATACAATCCCTAAGTTTCATGTGTATAAGGGGACGGGCAATCCACACCAGCACGTTGCTCAATTCAGAGCTTTGTGCGGTAATACTGGAGGCGACGACAAACTGCTGCTTTGCCAGTTTGTTGGTAGCTTGTCGGAGACGGCATTTGAATGGTACTCCGAGCTCCCAAATGATTCTGTCAAAACATTCACAGAGATGGAATTACTATTCACACAGCAGTTCGCAAGCACACCCTAATCACGTCATTAATCAATGCCAGGGTGAAGCCAGGAGAGACCTGGGTTCAATACGCAATTTGGTGGTGGAACCTATGGTCAAAATGCGAACAACGCATCAAAGAAGCTCCTGTCGTGGGCATGTTCGTAGGGAGCCTCGATCCTCAGGTGACTATATCCCAGTTAATGATGTTCTTCAAGCCGACCACTTTCTAGGCTTTGATCGACAAGCTGGCCCAAATAGACCAGATGGGCCATAGGCCGTCCTCTTCAAAAACATATCTCCGGAATGAAAAGGGCAAAGGGAAAGCGACTTTCGTTGCCAACGCTCAATAACAACCGAGTAACCCGAAACCGGTTGCTCTCCAGAGCAACACACGCCGATCCCTCGAAGAGAAGTTAAGACGTTCTTACTCGTTTCCCCGAGATAAAACGAGGAGACTGTTCGAACTGGCGGTGCGCAACAGGCTCATCACTTTGCCGGATCCAAGACGCCCACTGTAGCCTGGTGACGTCAACAGTCCCAACTACTGCCCCTACCACAGAGTAATAGGTCACCTAATCGAAGATTGCTACGTTTTCAAAAACTGGGTTGAGGACCAATACCAACAAAGCAAGTTCGCGCTGTCCGAAAACTGGAAGGTAAACCCGCCACAGCAGCAAGCTCCTAAAAAGGTAGATACGCCGGGGGCATCATGCTCATTTGTAGAAGAAGCTCCGTGGGAAGTTGTCCTTTCAGCTAAAACTAAGAAAATGCTGAAGGATCTTCAAGCATGTCCAGCGATCAAATAGAAAAGCCCGCTAGAGCCCGAGATCATTGAGGGGATGCTTAAACCGCGCTCAATACCGAAAGTTGGTAACGATGGACAAAACACCCAGGTCAAGCCTTCAAAGTTTTGGAAGAAAAAGAAGAAGACCAAGAAGCCTGTAAAGCCTGATAACGAGCGTACGGACCTGCAAAAGTACATCGACGCGTTGGAGGAGTACAACTAGAAGGTGCGGACCCCAGTCAATCTCGAAGAGTTTCTCAATCATATCCTTGAGAACAGAGACATCGACAATGATGAGGGGAACAATTCGTCAGAAGAATCTGAGGATTATGTAGCGAGTTGCCACATGGTTTCTCACTCGTCGTTAAAAGAGGAAGAAACTCTCTCGGCGTCTGAGAGCAACGTGAGGAAATTGGGGGTAGGATCGATGCCAAGATCCCTGGAACCGTCAGACGACCTGATTGACAGGCTGTTGAACGAAGCCCTTCGGAAGAGCAAAGCTAACCGAGAGCGTGAAACGACCATATATGAAAAGGCCAAGCGTCGGCGTCAGAATGAAGAAGCTGTGGCAAGGAAGAGTCATGAAGTACTCCAACCAGATCGAAGCACACCCGCGGCAGACAAAAGTAGGTTTAAGACGGGGAAACGGTTCGCCAAGCCCTGTCTATGGGGATGAAGCTGCCACCTTTCAAAGGAAATACTCCCAGGAGTACGTGCCTCGATGAAGCGGATGTACATCCGAACCACTGCTTATACCATCGGAGGGTTACACACCCCACCGAAGAGTGTGGTGCCTTCAAGAAGTGGTGGCAAGGATACGTTACCCACCGACAACACTTCAAGAGGATGAAGTGTGAAGCTCGTCGACAGCGAAAAAGTGCGACAGATGAGTGTGGAAAAACGACTGGTAACTGTTATATGGTTGATGCCAGTTCGACAAAAGGGAAAACTCAAGTTCTCACGTTCGGAAGCGATTCTGAGGAAGAAATAACCCTTGGCCCTCTCTTCAAAGAATCCACCTTTGGAAAAGAAGAAGAGACGAAGAAATGCGAGAACATTCAGCTACGTAACCGCACGCTGCCTGAGAAGAACCTTATGCCAACAAACAAAGGTTCGAGCAAAAGAGACAAGGAGAAGGAAAAAGTCCTTGGGGAAATTGCCCTCAATGATGGAGTCGCCAAAGAGCTTGCAACCAAAGACCCGCCTAAGAAAAACATGGTGTATTACAATGTCCTGGCACACCTGAGGAAGATACCCTCACAACTGAGCATACCGGATGCTCTCCTCCTGTCCAAAGAAGCACGAGATTCTCTGATCAAGGCACTGCAAGAGCCTGATCAGTTCCAAGCTTTCTTTATGGAAGAAAAGATGAAGGACGAGCTGGCAGAGGTTCATACAACCGACATCACATTAGGCGATGAAGATCTCCTCCTCGGAACGTGCGAGCACAACCGTCCTCTATATGTCACCGGGTACTGCCACAACATTAAGATAGGGAAGATCCTGGTCGACAACGGGTCCTCTGTCAACCTTCCCAATATGAGAGCGCTGAAGGATATCTGCATGAATGTTCAGCACTTGGCTCGGGACAAAATTACTATCTCCGGATTCGACTCGTAGTCATCATGGACGCTTGGGTCTGTGATACTGACATTACGCTTTGGGATGCTCATCACTGACATCAAATTTCATGTCATTAACGCTAAGACTTGCTATAATGCTCTGCTCGGCCGTCCTTGGTTACACGAATACAACATCATCCCTTCTACACAACATCAGTGTATGAAGTACTTCAAAGACGGTCTCGAGTACACAGTTACAGGGGAGCTAAACCCATTCTCCATAAATGAAGTCCGCAAATATGAAGACGCCAAGTACTTCTTACCAGACTTCAAAGACACGGAAAGATATCGTAAACCGGAGAATAAACAAAAAGCCGTCGCCACCATCCCGATCTTTGGGAGCGATACCGAGGAGGATGAAGAGATAGTCTTCTTCGGACAACCCCAAGGCAACAGGCCAGGACCATCTACTCCTATGTTGGTCTTTGGTAGTGACTCTGAGAATGAAGTCAACGCCGTATTCTCCGTTCGCCCATCAGTACAAACCATTACTGGAACTGATCAGAGTTTATAAATTACCATGGTTCCACAGCGGCATTATAGGGAACTTGATGTGTTCGATACGTACAACGTACAAGAGCTGCAGACCTTCTACGTCCCTCTTAGGAGAAGAGGTGAAAATGCGATCCTCTTCTACCAATCTGCGGAGACAAAAGTGAAAAAAGAAGTCTGGCACGGCACCGATCTTGCGCTTGACAGGCTTTAACCAATCCGTCTGCCCAGGTACTACGCAGAGGGATTGAAGAGGCTATTAAAATGCCAGGGTGTGCCCTTCAAACAAACCGCTTGACAAACAGTTCTACAACAAGATTTGGGACGTTCTCGGGGCTCAGCGAAAGATGTCCAACGGGAGGATGGAGACGACTGGGCTTGGATACGTTCGGTCCAAGAAACGGGAGCGATTCCATGGCTGCCATGTTATAAACGACTCCGGTGGAGAAGGGAATGCTCTTCCAGATAGCGTTGATATTGAACCAAAGCGGGATTCCGCCGTAAAAATGCCAAGCCCGTCATTCGAAGAACAAATTGATAAGCTAATAAGGGAAGCGGGTCAAAAGGTTCGGGATGACCACAGCCGCGAAATGGCCATTTACGAGAAAGCCAGGACGTAACGTCTCATTCAGCAGGCTACGGAAGATTACGCTGCCCTTCACTCTTAGACCGCTGTGCACTCTCGTGGCAAGGAAAAAGCTCGACGCAGAAGCAACAACAAGGTGAAGAAAGGGAATTACATTCAAAAACAGCGAAGCGGATCCAAGAAGTTACACGATCGAGAAAAAGTCAGCTGGAATCCGTCTTTTATGAAGAAGATGGGTCGGGAATACCCGTTCCCTCGAGACAAGACAAGGAAAATCTTCGACCTTCTCATGAAGCATCAAATGATAACACTCCCGGAGACTAGGCACCCCGAACAAGTAAATAAGGTCCATCACCCGGATTATTGCACCTACCACCGAGCAATAGGGCATCCTCTTGAAGACCGCTTCACCTTCAAAGACTGGGTCGAAGACCAGTATCAACAGCGTAGGTTCGCTCTATCCGATAGTTGGAGGGTGATCCCACCACGAAAGCATGAGCTGAAAGCGACCTACACTGTGAGGGCAAGTCCAGATCAACATCGAGCTTGGAAACGAACTCGTACATGCCATGTGATAACATTCTCAAAGAAGGGGGAGCACGAGGATATGGACGACCTCTCCCAGTGTTTCTCATATGAGAATGATGACGAGATGATCTCAGAATTTCCACCGGCGCCAAAAAAGCTGGAGGATAGGATACACACCACAACGGACAACCTGAGGAAAATCGACTTGGGGATGGAAAATGAGCCGAGGCCAACGTTCGTCAGTGGGCTGCTGTCTGAAAAGCAGGTGGCCATGCTAAAGGACGTGCTTATGCAGTATAAAGACTGCTTCGCGTGGAACTATTCCAAGATGCCAGGACTAAATCCAGAAATAGATATGCATAAACTGGCGATATCACCGAACGTCAAGCCAGTCAAACAGACGCCAAGAAGAATGCGGCTCAAACTCGAGATGAGTATCAATGCCAAAGTCAAGAAGCTAATTGACTCCGGCTTCATCCAGGAAGTTCAATACCCTAACTGGATCGCCAACATTGTCCCAGTGATGAAGAAAAATGGGATAGTACGCATTTGCGTGGACTTTCGGGATCTCAACAAACCTTGTCCAAAGGATGACTTCCCAGTGCCTGTTACCGAGCTGATGATCGATAACACATATACCTATGAGGTCTTTTCCTTCATGGACGGATATTCGGGGAACAATCAAATAAAGATGCATCCCGAAGACCAAAAGCACACCGCCTTCCAAACCACGCTAGGCATATTCTGCTATAAGGTGATGCCCTTTGGCTTGAAGAACGCATGCGCTACCTATTAGAAGGTTATGACGAAGATCTTCGATGACCTCATACACGAGAGAGCTCTCTACTATTTAAGTCGAGTTCTTTTGGGGGGCAGAAAACAACTAATCCCCCATTGAAAAACACTGCTTGGCACTGATCTTCGTGTTAATGAAGCTTCGACATTATGCCTTGGCGCATGAGGTTCATCTCATATCAAAGGTGGATCCTCTCAAATATTTGATGTCAAGAGCCATACTAACGGGAAGGCTTGCCAAATGGGCCCTTCTCTTGATGGAGTTCTCAATAATCTATCGACTCCTCGGGGCGGTGAAGGGCCAGCCCATTGCCGACTTCCTCGCTGAACATCCAATACCAGCCGACTCTCCCTTAAATTGTGAATTGCTAGATCAATGCGCGTTCGACGCAATCGACAGGGAGGAGGAAGGAAATGCCCGATGGGAACTTTACTTCGATGGAGAATCCTTCATGAAGAAGCGAAAGCACAACACTCCCATAATCAAAGCTGAGGTGGGCCTTATCTTCGTAACTCCGTAAGGAGGGATAATGCGTTTCGCCCTTTCATTGACAGAGCCAAGAACAAACAACGAGGCTGAGTACGAAGCTTTGATAGCGGGTCTTGAGATTGCTGTCGACGTGGGAATAGAAGATCTCCTCGTATATGGAGATTCCCAGCTGGTCGTTAGCCAAGTAAATGTCAACTATCAGACGTGTAAACCGGAGTTGGTAAAATATGGCAAAAGAGTGCAGCAACTGCTAACCCAAATTCCCTCCTACATCCTGGAAATCATATCACGGGCGGAAAATAGCAAGACGGATGCGTTAGCCAAGCTCGCTAAAGAACTGGCCGACGAAAACCTCGATGACGTAAGGATCATTGTGCAAAGCCCCCGGATTCTCGCGCCAGCAGAAATATCTTCGGAGTCTTCTGAAAGAAAGGAAGCGACCAAACAAGCGGTTCTCCGAATAGAAGATGAATAAAAAGTCAAGGATTGAAGGGAAGTCTTTATAGACTACTTCAAATCCCATCGAACGCCTGAAAACGCGTCGTCAAGACATCAACTCATGAAACGAGCTCTATCATTCGCCTTTGTCAATGATACTCTATATAAGAGATCGTTCGACGGTTTGTGGCTAAGATGCTTGGGACCAGAGGAAGCAAGGAGGGTCGTCCAAGAAACTCACAACGGACTCTGCGGTTCTCATCAAGCTGGCCTAAAGATGAAGCTGAAGATCAAGAGAATGAGTTACTATTGGCCCACAATGATTTAGGACCGCCTTGAATATGCGAAGCAATGTCACTCGTGCAAAATTCATGGGGCCTTCATCCACCAGCATCAAAATCCTCTACACCCAAAATTGGCTAGTTGGTCGTTCGAAATGTGGGGAACCGATATAATCGGGCCTATCGAACCAGTATCATCCAAAGAACATCGGTTCATACTGGCAACAACCGATTACTTCTCTAAATGGGCAGAGGCAGTACCGCTAAGGGAGGTGAAGACAAAGAACATCCTCCATTTCTTCAGGACACATGTCATCTACCTGTTCGGCATTCCGTGACGAATCATCTCGGATAATGGACCGGCCTACATGAGCCATAAGATCAGCTGCTTCGCACAGCAGTATAATATAGATTGGAGATACTCTTCAGTCTATAATCCCCGAGCTAACGTCTAGTTGAGGCTTTCAACAAGACCCTGACGAAGATCATAAAGAAAACGGTGGCCAGAAATAAAAAGGACTGGAACGAGAGGCTGCATGAAGCACACTGGGCTTATCGAACCACGTTAAAAATGGCCATGAATACAACGCCATTCGCGTTGGTATTCGGCACGGAGGCGGTACTTCCCTTGGAGATAGAACTACCTTCTCTACGAGTGGCAGTTCGATACGAGTTGACGGATGAAGAAAATGCCCATCTCCGGCTTGAGGAGCTTGATGCCCTCGATGAAACTCGTCTCATGGCGCAACAAAACCTAGAAGCTTACAAAGCAAGGATGACGCGCTCATACGAAAGACTAACTAAGCCAAGAACATTCGGCCAAGGCGAACTCGTGCTAGTCATAAAAAGACCTATGATCCCCAACCGTGCAAAGCGGGGGAAATTCGAGCCAAACTATGAAGGCCCGTACTGTAGGGTTCCGCAGCATCGCCGCTGTGTTTCGGGAGGCATCAACCATGCCGTTTTAAAAAAATTGGCGCGCTAAAGAACCCTAACCGAGAATCTTAACTAGAGAATTAGACGAAACTAGAATATAAACATCTTTACATCTAAGTGAATAAAGAATACAATCTTTGTAGACCGGTCCTTCACTTCAATAGCTCCATATAGTAGTCCCTTCGCTCCAAGTAGTGAACTCCCAGACTCAAGAAAGGCTCCATAAGATGAAAGGAACAAGCTTGCTTGAAGTCTTCGAGGCCGAAAATGATCTACGTCGAGGAGACACTAACTCAACCTACCTCTTCACTAATTATGAAGCAAACAACCTAAACTAAATGGCTAATCTAGTGTAGGTTGATGAAGTAGGAATTTTGCTCACTTTAGAAATATTTTTCTCACTCATTTTCTTCACCTCCCAAAAAGCTAGAGAGCTTGAGGACGGAGATGAAGAAAAGCAACCATGGAAAAAACTTGGTGTTCAATGGGAACCATGGATGAGTTAATATCATATACTAACTCATATAGAGACTAAACCATAGCTAAACAATAATGTTTAGGTTAATAAATATCTCAAGTAAAACAAAATTAGTGGACAAAGTCAATGGTTCTACAAGCTTCCACTAAGGTTAACCATGTGACAAATTTCCAACTAATTTGATTTACTTTAAATAAATAAAACCTTACATTATTATAAGCATAGTGTGAGTCTCATACACCCATGTAGCATATAGCAACAAGCACGACACAATAATATATATCACATATATATTAATGTACATACTAGTGAGAAAAAGAAATGCTTAAGTGAGCTAATATTAGTTAATGTAAGTTAATATATTAAATATATAATTATACATTAAATTATTAAATCAACACTTGATTTAATAATCCGTCTATATCACATATAACCGACTAATATCATATGTATCAACTTATCGAATCAACACTTGATTTGATAACCCGGCTATATCACATATAACCGACTGATATCACATATCGCGAGAATAAAATACTGTATCACATATACGTATTAATCTCGGTCCCGCACATATCACATATGTGCTCCTACTTCATTTCGCCTGAGCCAGGAAACCTCTGTGTAGGACTCTAAAGACTCGTCAATACGACGACAGTAGGTGATGATCATATCAAACACCCACAAGCCGTCAGCGGTACTAGCTGGACTTAACGACTACCTGGGTATTGAGCGATCAGAAGATCAATAAGTAAGCCTGCTCATACTCCTGCGAATCTAATAAGTAACGCTACCGTACAGTCCGGTCTCTTCATCTGATATATCGCATATCTCAGCCTGGAGGTGGTAAACGTCAGACCCCAATAGCCTGATAAGTCATGACGATGTGAGGCTCATAACGGTTTGAGAAACTACTGATAACACTTACTAGTAAATCTCAGCAACCCTGGCCAGGGATTTCTTTTTATGGCCAATCGAGCATAGCGCAACATCAACCCCCAATACCGGGAGAGACGAAATCCCCTCCTATCGCTCATTACCTCCACGTGACTCGGGACTGTACCCAAAATCCACCGTTTTTCACGTTCTCTTGAACATGGTAAGGTGGAAATCAAAGCACAGTGGGAATTACACAAGACTCTATGACGATCTCGGGTCTACATACTAAACTGTACCAGTGTCACCAGAGAACTGCTATCTGACGATAGTTATAATACCATCTAGGAGTTCTCGGAGAGTCCGTTCAGTGTACCGAGTCTCTACTGAGCACCCGTATACCATCTCTGATGTCAAACACCAGAGGATATGGGATCATCCATCGCCCATCACATGGGTCGAGAAGAGTATATGCTAGTCTACTCTGGAATATCGATGCCCTATCTCGATACTCCCACGACTAGGAACATTTGAAGGATTTACTTACCGACTACCTCTGCCCCACTAGTATGATCTGCATCATAATCCTGGTAGTCAAGTACTCATCCTAAGGGCTTTATCAACATGTAATAGAGAGACAACAAGTGTACATGTTAAGATAAAGAGCAATCAGATAGCATAGTATCATGCTGAGCAAGAAAGTTCTCCCTATATATGTCCAAGCATCCACTATAATATACATCACATATATAATAATGGCATCTATGGTATACATATAACTAACAATCTCTCACTTGCACTAAGGCCATTTGTTGTAGTATCTCATACTCAACGTCCCTGTTCCCCTCCGAACGGCGGCCGGGACGCGGGACGTCTCGCCTGAGGTTCGGGGCAGATGCTAATAGGTGCTGTCCATCCACCTCTCCGAAGATGCCAAGTTGATTTATGGCACCGTGTATCGGAGGTTTAGACGGATGCGGCCGATGTAGCAGACTTCGTCAGATTCCCCCTCGCTTGAGGGGTTTTTGATTGTGGGGACGCTCTTCCCTGCAGGCGCAAGCCCCTGCAGTTAATTACGCTACCGCATCTCGGTAACAACTTTCTCCTTCTCCAGCTGGTCACTTCGTGTCGTGGGTGTTTGTTTTGTTTGTGGTTGCCCGTGGATTGTATACGGAGACTGATTTATGTCATCGCCCGTAGGACGTGGATTAGTCCAAATCCGTATTTTCTTAGATTTGGGTTTGGGGTTTTGGTTTGAGGATACGTTAGCCATATTTGAGGCTAAGATCAACTCAAACGTTTGTTAAGGATACGTTAGTCCAATTTGAGACTAAGATCAACTTAACGGGATCGTTTAGATCCGACAAAAGAGCGTCTGGAGGCTCGATTGTTCCAGTTCAGGGACATGGTGGTCTATTGAATGTATGGCCGTCGGGACCCATCACCTCTCTGACGACGTTGAAGGATTACAACGACAAATGTCAGAGGAGTTCAGAGATGTACCCTTGAGCCAAAGTTGATTGGGGGATCTAGAGTCCAATTTGGGACTAAAGTCTGTTTGAAGGTTTAAGGACACGTTAGCCATATTTGAGGCTAAGATCAACTTAAACGATTGTTAAGGATACGTTAGTCCAGTTTGGGACTAAGATCGACTTAACGGGATCGTTTAGATCCGACAAAAGAGCATTTGGGCTCTATTGTTCCAGTTTAGGGACGTGGTGGTCCATTGCCAGTTTAGGAACGTGGTGGTCCATTGCCAGTTTAAGGACGCATAAGTCCATGGGTTTAAGGACCCCACAGTCCGTACCTTGGTTTAGGGACGCATAAGTCCATGAGTTTAAGGACCCCACAGTCCGTGTTGATGTGTGGTTGTCGGGACCCGTCACCTCTCTGAAGACATTGAAGGATTACAACGATAAATATCAGAGGAGTTCCGAGATGTACCCTTGAACCAATGAGTTGGTTGAAAGAGTAGATGTGCTCAGTTCAAGATGATTTGAGGACTTATGGCCAGTTTGGGCTAAGTCCAATTATGTTTGAAATATTGGCCCTCTGTTGGTCCATTGAAGGAGAGGCTTTGCCTCTAGAAATTTAGCCAACTGGGCTAAAGCTAGTGTTAAACACTAAAGACCAACAGTGTTGAACACTGGGAATAAAATTAGCAAGTTAGTGTTAAACACTAAAAGATAATCAGTGTTAAACACTAGCAACAGGGCTTTCAAATTAGTGTTAAACACTAAAGCAAATCAGTGTTAAACACTGGTAATCAGAGATTTCAAATCAGTGTTAAACACTAAGCAAATCAGTGTTAAACACTTAGGACAAAGTCTTCAGATTAGTGTTAAACACTAAGGAGAGAGGGGTCACGTGTGGACAAGTGAGAGCGCCCTGATTCCCTTTATTTTATCCTGCAGATCAGTGTTTAACTCTTTTAATTCTGGCGGCCATCACGTGTGAGCACGTGATGAAGGCCCTCGCTCTTGTCTGTTAGAATACTCATTAGGGGTCACGTGGTGACACGTGAGGGCGCCCTAAGTGTGGAGCCAGATCTCCTTTTCTTCGTTCTGTAAATAAGCGTTAGACACTTTTTATGTTTTCTTTGGAGCATCACGTGCCGCCACGTGAGGAGGATTAATGCGCTGATTGTTAAAGCATCAGCCAAGGGGTCACGTGGGAGCACGTGAGAGCGCCCAAGGCCTTTATTTCTTTTGCTTTTTCTTTCTGTGTTTCGGGGGTCACGTGGAGCACGTGATGCACTGCCTCAAAGGGCTTTCTGTAGATCTTTTGGGGGGGTCACGTGGTGACACGTGACCCTGCTTTTCTGTAGTTGCTTAGAAGATCTGTTAATTCCTCCCAGGAATCAAATTCTTCGTAAGGTTGAACCCTAACAATAATTTCAGAGGAATTAAATTCCTAGTTCCTTTTGAAGAGTTGAACTTTGAATTTTCTGTAGGAATTAAATTCCTCATATATGTGAAGAACTGAATAGGGTTAAACCCTAATAAATGTTTTAAGGAATTAAACCCCCACTCTCTATTAGAGAATTATTCTGGGGAATAAGATTAAGGGAATTAAATTCTTGTTGTTTTAACAGAACTAAGTTCTTAACTAGGGTTAAACCCTGATTCTTTTCATTCTGAAGGAATTAAATTCCCATAACACAGGGTCAAACCCTAATTTTATTAAATTCCTATAGTTCTGTGAGAATTAAATTCTCGTGCTTCCATTCCCTCTCTATGCTTTGGATCTGCATGGCAGGATCTCAACCCATTGAGAATTAAATTCTCAACTCAAGGGAAGATGTGCACTTTACAGATCTTCCATCAAAGAGAGAAGAAATATGTCCTTCTGTTTTATATCAGAGTCAAACTCTGTTGAGAATTAAATTCTCTTTTCTTTCAATGAAACCTTCCCTTTCTTACCTAGGGTTTTCTTTTGCAGAAGATCCAAATTCCTCTAAAGTATCCAGGCTCTCTCTCTTTTCTTCCCTCTGGATATATATTTTTCTTGTGTGTCTCTTGGCTCCTATTTATAGGAGAAGCAGCCGAGTCAATTAGTTTTGGTGGATCTTTCATTAGAAGATTTGATTTGTATCCATCATTCGTTTTGGACCTTTGGATTATTAGGTGAATTTTACTCACCATTGGATTCTAAATCCAGAGCTTCTCCTCTGTTAGTTTGGTTAGATTTTACGGGGAAATCTTTCCAAATTCGAGATTTTCCCATAGATAGATGATATTTAATCATCTTTAATTCAATCGGTTGCTTTTGGAAAGATTTGAGAGGTTTTTTCTCAGAATTTAATTCTGTTAACAAATGGGCTTTGAAGTCGGTCACGTGTGGTCACGTGACCCTTGGTCACGTGTGGGCACGTGACCCCCTTGAAACGAGCCTTCTTCTTTCTTTTTGCGCTCTGTCTTCTGGTTGCTGCTTAACCGTCACGTGCCATCACGTGACCCCTGGTCACGTGTGAGCACGTGACCCTCGTCTAGAGCCTTTTTCTTGGTTTAACCGGAGAACGAATCTGCTGCTTTTGATTATCACGTGCCAACACGTAACCCTGGTCACGTGGGAGCACGTGACCTCTTCTGAAACCTTTTCCTTGGTTTGATCAGGGAACCGGTTTGCCTTTGAAGCCTTTTGTAATTATCACGTGCCAACACGTGACCCAGGTCACGTGGGAGCACGTGACCCTTTCTGAAGCCCTTTTCTTTGATGTAGTCGGGGAGCTGAATTTGCCTTGCCGATGCTTTTAGATGTCACGTGCCAACACGTGACTACTGGTCACGTGTAAGCACGTGACCCTTTTCTGAAGCCTCTGCCGTGGGCTTTCATGATTTTAAATCAGGAAACAAATGCCCCCACAGCGTTGTTCTCACGTGTCCGTACGCGAGTGCAACGCTGTCACCTTTTGCGACCGTTGGATTCCTTTAGGGATTTGGGAAGATGAAACGTTTCCATCACCCCCCATAAATACTGGGGTCATTTCAGAGACGCCTCCACTTTGTTCGTCTTCTTCCCTGCAAACTTTTTCTGAGAATTTAATTCTCTTCTTCCAGAGCTTAGTTCTCTGCCTCGAAACATTTTCAGAGTTTAACTCTGTTTAAAAGGACTCTTCCTCCTCAGGTAATGTTCTTGGACAAACAGCGAATTTCCACATTCCTTTGGATTTTAAATCCAAAACAAGGGTTTTTACTCTTTTTTAACAAGGATCTCATTTTTCTTCAAGTTTTTCCATAAGAACAGGAAACCACCTAACCTTCGGATTGTAAGTCTCTTAGGGCTTAGATGATCTTTGGGGAGATGATGATGGCGTTTCAACTTCATGGAACTTAATTCCATCCAAAAATGTTTCTGGGAATTTAATTTCCTTCTCTTAATAAGGAATTTTAATTCCAATGAAGAACTCAGTTTCTTCACACGGAGGCTTCTTGGGGTCTCTTGACCCGAGGTTGTCCTTCTGCAATTAATGCAACAGGAGTTTTGTAATGATGCTCATGACCTTTATTTCAGGCATTATGGATGCCCATCTGTACGGTCTTGACGAGATTATTTCCTATGGGAATATTCGTGCACTGGGCCGCAGTCAGAACCAGGAATTCACCGATGCTCAGTGTGCCGAGATCATGAGCCGCTTTGACGAGTACAACCATCGGCTACTCCCCCGTCGCTCTTCTCTTCTGAGGCTGATCGTGCTGGCGATCCGGGAGGCACTTCCTCTCTTTTGCACCGGCATACCGCTCAGAGTTTTGGACACTGCTGAGGATAAGGTATATTCGGTGTACCTAATGGGCTTGATCTCAAAGAGGAGGCGAGATCACCTTATTGATCTCTTGCACCAAGCCTTTCAGCAGTCAGCCATACTTTCCGCCTATCGGAGGGTGAAGGATATTCGTGAGGACCCCGACGCTTGCGATCGTGAGAGGAAGCATGCTCGGGAGGTTCGAAATGCTTGGAGAATCTTGGACAAAGTTAATCTTGAGTTTCTCAACCCATGCCCCGCGTCCGAAGTCTTACCATTGTAAACGTGTCCTCTTTATTTTGTATGAACTTCTTGAAGTATGAGTGACACGTTTTATTATGTCTTTCCCTGCTTGCATGCCTTTCCTTGGGATTTCATCATTTTGCTACTGTTGTTGTTGATGCTTTTAATATGCAGGGTGCTACTCCATCCATTTTTTTACATCAAGTTTGGGCCTCACGTGTTCTGCACGTGGGGTCCCTCGATGGGGCTGTTAAAAAAAATTTTCCCATGCCATATTTTCAGCGCACAATATCAGATGCAGAAAGAGGGCCTTGGAAATAGTTCCATCCCCTTGATTTTCGATGCCCCTCCTTTTTTTGGCTTTGGAAATAGCTTTACCATGCAAGATTTTCCGCGCACAACACTTAATGCTCCCCTTTATATCTGAGGCAATGGTTTTCCTTTTCTCTTCACAGAGAGATTTATATTTTTTTTTATTTTGGTGTAACTTGTCTTGAGAAACAAACGAGCGCCATGGCCTGCAATCGCCCTCATGCTCGTCGACAGCTATGGGAAGTTCCTATCGAGGAGATGATCCCCGCTTTGCTGCTCGGTTGGTGGATCTACTCCTTACCGACGACGAATGCGACTCAGCAATGTATGAACTCTCAATCCGTAGGGGGTCCCCCCTCCCGATGGGTTCCCTCTGGCTTCGGATGATTCTCACGGCCGTGCTTTCCGACATCCCTCCTCACCCGGCAGAGATGACCCTGGCGATGCTTGACGCGGCTGAAGAAAAGCTCGAGGGCTTTCATGAGGCGTGCCTGATTGCTCAGGCTTTGAAGGATTGCTCAATTCATCTGCTGAGCCAGATAAAGGCCCGGCGAGCTATTATGTCTGCTTTTGCGGATGAACATGGCGCCAATCGATGGGGAGCGACTCCTCGTGAGAACCGTCGCTTTGATGTGCTGGAGAAAGCAGAAAGAGAGATGGAGAATTTTTTCCTCTGCTTCATTAACCCCTGTGCCATTGATCCCGTGTTTGGTGACCTTTTCCCGTTAGCGTAGCATTTTTAAATTAGTCCTTTTTTTTGTATGCTTTATGTTGAACTTTCATGTAGGCTCGGCACTCGTATGCATGTTTTTCGCTTGCATGAATAAATTTTGTGTTCCTTTTATGAAAACTTCCTTCAGTTATCAACACTGTTGTCATGTCGCATGCGCATTAAAGCTTCGAATTTTATTCCTTTTTCGGATGCTCATATGATTGCGAACACATGCCCGATAGGATAATCATCGGAAAGTTTCTCGTTGCTTTTCATACCAGGTTATGTGAGCGCGTTTTTAGATCGACTATTGCCGTCGACCGGAAACCCATTTATGTGGTCTTGAGCTTGTATGTCCCGTTTCCAAGGTTGCGGTCGCAAAAGTGAGCTTACATGGCCTGATAGGGCGATGCGTGGCGAACATATTGTCGCGCGAGAAAAGGGGTTCGGCCGTAAATTCTCGGAGAGGGAGCTGGCTTCTGAGGCGCTGAGCGAGCTTCAGGCGAGTCTTAGGCCAACAAAGCGTACGAACTTTGGCGGGTGCTTCAGGAGTCCATAAAAGAGGTGGTGGCTCTCGATAAAGCTGCCACGTTTACTCGTGAGAGGGTCGAGGCTCATAAAGCCACCGAGAAAGAGCTCGAGGCTCGGCTTGCTTCGTATCAGGCTCAGCAAGCTCAGGCGGAGGCTCGTCTTCTGGAGATCTTGCGTCATGAAGCCGTGGCTCAGCAACAGAACGATGAGCTGGTAAAATTACTGCACCGCCCGCCGGCTTGAGGACTTGTATCTTTTCCCCCTTTTGTACGTACTCATGGATGGGAGTATCTTTCTTTTTTGTTTCTTTCATAAATTGTACTTTGTATCCATTTTGGTTTATGAATAAAAGATACATTTTTCTTCTCAATGGTGTGTCCCCTTTCATTGAATGCGTTTGCGGACAATTTATCTTGATCTCCTTGCAGGGCAGCGATAGCTTAAGATTCAGGGTTAAGATCCGCTTCCTAAGACTTTTGCACTTTATGAGCCACGAGGGTCTCATAAAGAGTTTTTTTTCCCCATGGGTCGAGAGGATCCCATAGGTGTAAGTTTTTCTTAAGAATCGTGAGGATTCTTAAGCGGGTTTTCCCTTGAGAGTCGTGAGAACTTCACAAGAGAGTTTTTCTTCTTTACAGGTCGTGAGGACCTGCAAGTGCTGGATGTGGTCGCCCTCGTCCGTGTTTCACGGAGTCAGGGGTTTCCCAAGGCATCGTAGTTTAAAGACATCGCGGTCAAGGTTAAGGACCTCATAGTCCGTGGATTTAGGGACTCCACAGTCCGATGTTTGGTTGCAGGGACCCGTCACCTCTTTGAAGACGTTGAGGAATTACAACGCCACGTATCAAAGGAGTGAAGAGATG
Organism: Agapanthus africanus; assembly: GCA_030015575.1. Lineage (NCBI taxonomy): Eukaryota > Viridiplantae > Streptophyta > Magnoliopsida > Asparagales > Amaryllidaceae > Agapanthus > Agapanthus africanus. The sequence goes on from CM057337.1 coordinate 110,175,022, forward strand.
TACCCTTAAACCAAGGCAGAATCCGTAGGGAATCGGGGTGGTTGATCGTTAGTTTTAAGACATCACGGTCGAGGTTAAGGACATCATAGTCCGTGGATTTTAAGGACTCCACAGTCCGGTGTTTGCTCTGGATGCTTCACACGGGTTCACTGCCGTGCTTGGCGAGGACCAGGCTCTGCTCTGGGCGTTTTCCGCGGGGTCAAAGAGTGACGTTATCTGCGTTCCACGTAACCAGGAATTTTGCACTAGATGCTTCACACGGGTTCACTGCCGTGCTCGGCGAGGACTAGGCTCCACTCTGGATGCTTCACACGGGTTCACTGCCGTGCTCTGCGAGGACCAGGATCCGCTCTGGACGTTTTCCACGGGGTCAAAGAGTGACGTTATCCGCGTTCCACGTAACCAGGAATTTTGCACTAGATGCTTCACACGGGTTCACTGCCGTGTTCGGTGAGGACTAGGCTCCGCTCTGGATGCTTCACACAGGTTCACTGCCGTGCTCTGCGAGGACCAGGATTCGCTCTGGACGTTTTCCACGGGGTCAAAGAGTGACGTTATCCACGTTCTACGTAACCAGGAATTTTGCACTAGATGCTTCACACGGGTTCACTGCCGTGCTCGGCGAGGACTAGGCTCCGCTCTGGATGCTTCACACGGGTTCACTGCTGTGCTCTGCGAGGACCAGGATCCGCTCTGGACGTTTTCCACGGGGTCAAAGAGTGACGTTATCCGCGTTCCACGTAACCAGGAATTTTGCACTAGATGCTTCACACAGGTTCACTGCCGTGCTCGGCGAGGACTAGGCTCCGCTCTGGATGCTTCACACGGGTTCACTGCCGTACTCTGCGAGGACCAGGATCCGCTCTGGACGTTTTCCACGGGGTCAAAGAGTGACGTTATCCGCGTTCCACGTAACCAGGAATTTTGCACTAGATGCTTCACACGGGTTCACTGCCGTGCTCGGCGAGGACTAGGCTCCGCTCTGGATGGTTCACACGGGTTCACTGCCGTGGTCTGCGAGGACCAGGATCTGCTCTGGACGTTTTCCACGGGGTCAAAGAGTGACGTTATCCGCGTTCCACGTAACCAGGAATTTTGCACTAGATGCTTCACACGGGTTCACTGCCATGCTCGGCGAGGACTAGGCTCCACTCTGGATGCTTCACACGGGTTCACTGCCGTGCTCTGCGAGGACCAGGATCCGCTCTGGACGTTTTCCACGGGGTCAAAGAGTGACGTTATCCGCGTTCCACGTAACCAGGAATTTTGCACTAGATGCTTCACACGGGTTCATTGCCGTGCTCGGCGAAGACTAGGCTCCGCTCTGGATGCTTCACACGGGTTCACTTCCGTGCTCTGCGAGGACCAGGATCCGCTCTGGACGTTTTCCACGGGGTCAAAGAGTGACGTTATCCGCGTTCCATGTAACCAGAAATTTTGCTGATTGTATCCGCATTTCACGGGATGGAGGTTTGACTGCTGGCGATATGTATACCACCGAGCCATGGAACTGGGAGTTGCCGCTGTTCCGCTTAGCTTGAAGTTGTGTCTGTCGTTACGAGACGAGTGTTGGGATGATCTCTAGGTCGCTTGTGACCCGTCGAGATTTAGCTTTTTTCTTTGGTGAAACCTGGGGGAGAAGTATGATCCCCTTTTTGTTTACGCCCTTGGATTGTGTACAGGGTGTGATGGAACATCACCTGTAGGGCATAAATTGAAACCCTTTTTTTTATTTTATTTCTTTTTCCGCGATGCTCTATCATTTCAGCTTTTATATCGCGGAGGTCGCGATTGCCCTATCACTTCGGCTATTTTTCGCGGTGCCCAATCATTTCGGCTATTTTTTCCATTTTCACTCGCTGTTTTTTATTGCGAGTTGCCCCATCATTTCGGCTATTTTTCATGCATACATTTTTACTTGCTGCTTTTTATTGCAAGTTGCCCCATCATTTCGGCTATTTCGTATGCATGTGTGGCTTGCTAGCTTTATTCGCCGCAAGCTTAGATTTTAGACACCGATTTCGGCATCAGCACCGCTGCAACTGGGATGTTGCCAGGAGCGAATCATCATTTGCCTTTGTCGATGTCGAACAAAGGTGGCTTAGTAAACAGGGTTAAGGGTCCTGTCGAACAAGGCTTTTGACTTCATGAGCCGTAAGGGTCTCACAAAGGTATTTCTCCCTACAAGTCGTGAGGATCTTGCAGGTGTATTTTCTCCTTAGGGATCGTGAGGATTCCTAAGTGTATGTTCCTCTGTAAGTCGTAAGGATCCTACAAGAGGGTTTTCTCCTTATGGGTCGAGAGGATCTACAAGGGTTGCTCATTATATGGACATATCCCTAGTCACAGGTGTGACTTTGCTGGGGAAATGTTTATTCGCGCCCGTGGATTGTATACAAGGGTCAGTATTGAGCCCCTTGTAGGGTAGTATCGAAGGTTGTGGGGGACTTGCTTAAGAACATGTTTAGGTTTCTGTAACTTAAGACTTTCAAATCTCGTGAGCCGTGAGGGTCCCATGAGAGAATTCTCCTTACGAGTCGTGAGGATCTCGTGAGTGTATTTTCTCCTTAGGAATCGTGGGGATCCCTAAGTGTGTTGCTCCTTTGTGAGTCGTAAGGATCTCACGCAGGTGTTTTCTCCTTACAAGGTCGAGAGGACCCTATAAGTGTCTCTTAACGAGGTTGCGCCCTTTCGGGTTTTCACAAACACTCGCCGGTAGCCCTGCTGTTTTTACTCACGGAGCCCTTTCGGGTTTTCATCCGTGCCCATTTTGCTTATGGACATACCGTTTTTTTTTTAATTTTATTTTTCTTTTTCTCCTTTTTTTTTGTCAGCCTAAGGATGCTGCGGTAGTAGTTTAGGGACGTCTCGGTCCGTCGTTAGTTTAAGGACGTCTCGGTCCGTCGTTAGTTTAAGGACGTCTCGGTCCGTCGTTAGTTTAAGGACGTCTCGGTCCGTCGTTAGTTTAAGGACATTTCGGTCCGACATGGAGAAGGCCGGCTACCGCTTATAAAGCTCGAGCTTAGGAAGATAGCGAGCGGACATAGTCGTCGTCATCTATCATTGACCTAGGCCGTGGCTCATTAAGCGTAGTATCTCTTTAGGAAGCGACCGTTTATTGGCCTGAAAGTCCTTTCACCGTGCATGTCCATGAGTAGATAGGCCCCACCCTGGTAGACCTTATCTATGGGCCTTCATAGTTTGGCTCGAATTTTCCCCGCTTGGCTCGATTGGGGATCATAGGCCTTTTGACCACTAACACGAGTTCGCCTTGGCGGAATGTCCTCGGTCGGGTCAATCTTTCATATGAGCGCGTCATCTTTGCTTTATAAGCTTCCAGATTTTGTTGCGCTATGAGCCGGGTTTCGTCGAGGGCATCGAGCTCCTCAAGCCGAAGGTGAGCATTTTCTTCGTCTGTCAGCTCGTAGTGGACTGCCACTCGCAGAGAGGGTAACTCTATCTCGAGGGGGAGCACTGCTTCCGTCCCAAATACCAACGCGTACGGCGTTGTGTTCGTGGCCGTCTTGAATGTAGTTCGATAGGCCCAAAGGGCCTCTTGCAGCTTCTCGTGCCAGTCTTTCTTATTTCGGGACACCGTCTTTTTTATGATCTTCGTCAAGGTCTTATTGAAGGCCTCGGCCAGACCGTTAGCTCGTGGATTGTAAACTGAAGAATATCTCCAGTCTATATTGTGCTGCTGAGCGAAGCGGCTAATCTTATGGCTTCTGTAGGCTGGCCCATTATCGGAGATAATCCGCCGTGGGGTTCCAAACCGATAGATGACGTGCGTCTTGAAGAAGTGGAGGATATTCTCCGTCTTCACTTCCCTCAGCGGTACTGCTTCTGCCCATTTGGAGAAGTAATCAGTTGTCGCCAGGATGAAACGATGTCCCCGGGACGATGCTGGCTCGATGGGGCCGACTATGTCAGTTCCCCACATTTCGAATGGCCAGCTAGCCACCGTTGGGTGTAGTGGGTTCGGATGTTGGTGGATAAAGTCTCCATGAATCTGGCACGAGTGGCATCGCTTCGCATACTCGAGGCAGTCTTGGACCATCGTGGGCCAATAATAGCCCATCCGTTTGATCTTCAATTTCATTTTCGGGCCTGCCTGGTGAGAACCGCAGAGTCCGTCGTGAACTTCCTGAACGACTCTTTCTGCTTCGTCAGGTCCTAAGCATCTCAGCCACAGAGAATCAAACGATCTCTTGTATAGAGTGTCGTTGACAAAAGCAAAAAAGAGAGCTCGTTTCATGAGCTGATGTCTTGAGGACGCTTCTTCGGGCATTCGGTGGGACTTAAAGTAGTCTATGAAGACTTCCCTCCAGTCCTCGGCCTTCTCATGGTCTTTTATTTGTAGGGTCGTCTGCTCAGTCGCCCCCTTTTCTTCGTATAATTCCGGAGATATTTCTGCCGGAGCGAGCACTCGACGGCTTTGTACCACAATTCTGACGTCATCGAGGTTCTCGTCAGCCAGTTCTTTAGCGAGCTTAGCTAACGCGTCTGCTTTGCTATTTTCCGCACGTGGTATACTTTCCAAAGTGTAGGAGGGAATTTGGGTCAATAGTTGTTGCACCTTTTCGCCGTATTTCACCAACTCCGGTTTGCACGTTTGGTAGTCACCATTTACTTGACTAACAACCAATTGAGAATCCCCGTATATAGAGAGGTCTTCAATTCCCATGTTAATAGCGATCTCAAGGCCCGCTATCAAAGCTTCGTATTCGGCTTCATTGTTCGTCCTTGATTCCGTTAAGGAGAAAGCAAAGCGCATTATCCCTCCTTGTGGGGTTACGAAGATGAAGCCTACTCCCGATTTGATTATGGGGGTACATTGTTTGCGCTTCTTCATGGAAGATGCCCCGTCAAAATAGAGTTCCCATCGGGTATCACCGCCGCCGATCGCGTCGAATGCATGTTCGTCCGGCAAATCGCAGTTCAGAGGAGAACCGGCAAGTACTGGATGCTCTGCGAGGAAGTCGGCAATGGCCTGGCCTTTCACTGCCTTAAGAGGTCGATACATTATTGAGAACTCCATCAGGAGTAGAGTACATTTAGCGAGTCGACCCGTCAGTATAGCCTTCGACATCAAATATTTAAGAGGGTCCACCTTCGAGATGAGACGGACTTCATGCGCCAACGCATAGTGCCTGAGTTTTGTTATCGCGAAGATTAACGCCAAGCAGTGTTTTTCAATGGGCGAGTAGTTGTTTTCTGCCCCCAGTAGAACTCGACTTAAGTAGTAGAGTGCTCTCTCTTTCCCTTGATCGTTCTCTTGTGCCCATAATGCGCCTAAGGAACCTTCGAGGGCGGTTGTATAAAGAATGAGGGTTTTTCCCTTGACCGGCGTAGCCAACACCGGAGGGTTCTGCAGGTACTGCTTGATCTCGTCTAGTGCACCTTGGCATTTGTGATCCCAAACGAATGGAGTTCCCTTCTTCATCAGGTGGCTGTAAGGACGGCATTTGCCTGAAAGATTGGCGATAAATCGCCGGATGTATGCGAGCTTCCCTTGGAGAGACCGCAACTGTTTGAGGGTTCTTGGCGGAGGCATTTCCATGATCGCCTTGATCTTAGATGGATCTATTTCGATACCTCGATGTCGGATGATGAATCCCAGGAATTTACCCGAGGAGACTCCAAACGCGCATTTGAGGGGTTCATCTTCAAATTATATTGCCGAAGGCGTTGAAATACAGTCTCCAGATGCTTTAAATGCTCTTCGTATGACATGCTCTTTACTACAAGGTCATCGATATAGCACTCGACGATGTCATGTATGAGGTCGTCGAAGATCTTTGTCATGGCCCTTTGATAGGTAGCGCCAGCGTTCTTTAGACCAAAGGGTATAACCCTGTAGCAGAATATACCCAAAGGGGTCCGGAAAGCGGTATGCTTCTGGTCTTCGGGATGCATCTTTATCTGATTGTATCCTGACGAACCGTCCATAAAGGAGAAAACCTCGTGAGTGGACGTGTTATCTATCATTAGCTCGATTACTGGTACTGGGAAATCGTCCTTTGGACAGGCTTTATTGAGATCCCTGAAATCCACGCATATGCGTACCGTCCCATTCTTCTTCATTACCGGGACGATATTGGCGATCCAGTCGGGATACTGGACTTCTTGGATAAATCCAGAATCGATCAGCTTCTTGACTTCGGCGTTGATGCTCATTTCAAGCTCGAGTCGCATCCTTCTTGGTGCCTGCTTGACTGGCTTGATATCTGGGGATTTTGCTAATTTATGCACAGCAATCTCCGGATCTAATCCTGGCATCTCGGAATAGTTCCACGCGAAGCAGTCTTTATGCTGTAGAAGCACGTTCTTTAATGCGGCCATCCTTTCTTCAGATAGCAGCTCGCTGACGAATGTCGGTCGCAGATCATCTGCCGATCCCAGCTCAATCTTCTTGAGGTTATCTGCAGTAGTATGTATGCCATCTTCCAGTTCTTTCGGAGCTGGCGGAAATTCTGAGACCACCTCATCATCGCTGTTCTCAAAGCACCAGGGAAGGTCATCCATGTTCTCGGGCTCTTCTTTTAATATCGTAATCATGTAACAGGTGCGAATCCGCTTCCAGGACTGAGGTGGATCCGGTTCTGCTCTTGCGGCTTTGGGTTCGTGCTTTTGTGGCGGCGTTACCCTCCAGCCGTCGGATAAAGCGAATCTGCCCTGTTGGTACTGGTCCTCGACCCAGTTCTTGAAGGTGAAGCAGTCTTCGGTAGGATGTCCTATGGCTTGGTGATAAGAGCAATAGCTCAGATGAGAAGCCCTGTTAGCTTGCTCAGGGTGCTTAGATTCTGGAAGCGCGATCATTTGATATTTTATAGCGAGCTCGAGTAACTTCTCCGTCTTGTCTCGAGGGAAGGAATACGCTCGACTCATCTTCTTCGCGAGGGACAAATCCGGACCGCGCAATGCCCGCTCACGTGACTCTCTAATCCTGCTTCATTGTTGTCGGCTCCTCTCTCCGCTTCTTGATTTATTTCTGTCTCTGCGTCGGGCCTTTCGTACAACGGGTTGACAAGGATGAGCATCTTTGTCTTTTGCAGCCCGTTTAAATAGACGTTGCGTCCTGGTCTTCTCGTAGATGGCCATCTCTCGGTTGTGGTCTTCCCGAGCTTTTTGACCCACTTTCCTGATAGGCTTGTCCATTCGTTCTTCAAACGACGGACTCGGCACTTCAATCGTGGGATCTAGTTTTGATGAGGGGTTGGCATTTCCTGACAGGGCGTCCTCTTCTTCATCAAAAGTATATATGGCGTAGCTACTGTGGGCCCGTTCCCGTTTTCCGGTTCTCGCGTATCCAAGCCCAAGTGTTTCCATTTTCCCATTGGGCAATTTACGTTGGGTCCCAGGGACATCCCAAATCCTGTTGTAGAACCGAGCTTGTCGAACAGTCTGTTTTAAGGGTACTCCTTGGCGCTTCAATAGCCTCTTTAGTCCATTTGTGTAGTATCTGGGCAAACGGATAGGTTGGAGCCTGTCGAGTGTAACATCCGTGCCATGCCAGATCTCTTTCTCTATTTTCGACTCTGAGTATCGGTAGAATAGGATTAACTTCTCACCCCTTTGCCTGGGAGGGATGTAAAATGTTTGCAGGTCCTGCACATTGTGAGCTTGAAGTGTGTCGAGATCCTTGTAGTGTTCCCGCGGCACCATGGTGATTTGCAAACTCTGATCATCGCTAGGGGGTGCTTGTATTGACAGCCGATTGGAGAACACGGCATTAACCTCATCTTCCGAGTCACTTCCGAAGACCAACATGGGGGCGGACGTCCCCGGGTTGTTGCGTTGAGATGGCCCGGCATAAACTATCTCTTCTTCTTCTTCGGTATCGCTCCCGAAAACAGGGATGGTGGCGGCGGCTTTGTTCTCCGGGTTGTGACACCTTTCTGTATCCTCGAAATCTGGCAAAAAGTACTTCGCATCTTCGTATTTGCGGACTTCGTTCACGGAAAATGGGTTCAACTCACCTGTTACGGTATACTCGAAACCATCCTTAAAGTACTTCATACACTGATGTTGTGTAGAAGGGATGATGTTGTACTCGTGTAGCCAAGGACGACCGAGCAAGGCGTTGTAGCAGGTCTTGGCGTCAATGACATGGAATTTGATGTCTTTGATGAGTAGTCCGAAGCGTAATGCTAGTATCACGGATCCGAGAGTCCGTGACGATTGTGAATCGAAACCGGAGATAGTAATTTTGTCACGAGCGAGGTGTTGCACACTCATGCAGATTTTCTTCAACACCCGCACATTAAGGAGATTGACGGAGGATCCATTATCCACCAGGATCTTGCCTATCTTGATATCATGGCAGTATCCAGAGACATATAGGGGACGGTTGTGGTCGCATGTCCCGAGAAGGAGGTCTTCGTCACCGAAAGTGATGTCGGCCGTATGCACTTCCTCCAATTCATCCTTCATCCTTTCAGTGGCGAGGAAGGCTTGGAATTGCTCAGGTTCTTGTAACGCCTTAATTAGTGAGTCTCGCGCTTCTTTTGATAATAGGAGGGCATCGAGAATGCTAAGCTGAGAAGGTAGCTTCCTTAGGTGCGCTAGGATGTTATAGTCCACCTTATCCTTCCTAGGAGGGTCTTTGGCAGCCAGCTCTTTCATGACTTGGTCATCTAAAGTGATATCTTCAGTGACCTTTTCCTTTCCCTTATCTTTTCTACTCGCGGGCCCGAGATTCTTTTCTGGGAGTGTGCGATTGCGCAGCTGAGTGTTCTCGCAGGCCTTCGATTTCTCCTCTTTCCCTAAAACGGATTCTTTAAAGAGAGGGCCCAGAGCCATTTCTTCATCGGAGTCGCTCCCAAAGGTGAGAACTTGTGACCCTCCGGCGTTAACCATGTAACAGCTGCCAATAGTTCTGTTGTGCCCGTCGGCAGTACTCCTTCGTTCCCGACGAGTCTTGCGTTTCATGCGCTTAAAATGTTGCCGATGAGCAACATATCCTTGCCACCATATCTTAAAGGCGTCGCACTCCTCCATGGGGTGTGAAATTTTCCGATGATATGCGCAATAATCAGGGTGCCTCTCCACCCCATTGAGCGTGTTTTCTTCCGAGGGTGGTAGCTTCATTCCTATCGACATGGCTTTGGCAAACTGTTTCCTCGTCTTGAATATCTTCTTGTCTGCCTCGGATGCCTTTCGATCTGGCGGGAGTACTTCAACTCTTTCATTTAGTCGCCTGCGTTCGGCTCCTTCCGATGCGGCCATCTCACGCTCCTGATCTGCTTTACTCTTTAGACGAATCTCGTCCAGAAAGGCGTCGATCATTTCATCTGTTGGCCACACAAGTCCTGGCTCAGGGTGTGCCCCCAGTTTCTCGGTGCCAGGAGTTTTCTCATCTTCCGAGTGGGAAATCACATGACAACTCGCCATATGTCCCTCGGATTCATCCGATGAGCTCTCTTCCTCATCTCCCTTCTGAAAGACGTGGTTGAGGAACTCTTGCAGTGTGACGGGAGTCCGTGCCTTTTGATTGTACTTCTCCAGCGCGTCAATCTGTTTCTGCAAATCCGTGCGCTTGTTTCCAGGCTTCACGGGCCTTTTGGATTTCCTCTTCTTTTTCTTCGAAGATTATGACGGTTGGGTGTGAGTACTTGGGCCATCACCACGAATCTTTGTAGTTGGGCACGGCTTCAACATCCCTTCGATGATTTGAGGTTCAAGCGGGTTCTTCCATTCAACCGCCGGGCACGCATGAAGGCCACTCAACATCCTTTTGGTTTTAGCTGATAGCACGATTTCCCATGGAGCTTCTTCAATAAAGGAACAAGTCGCCCCCGGTGCGTCCGTCTTCTTAGGAGTATGCGGCTGTGGCGGGTTCACCTTCCACTTTTCGGACAATGCAAACTTTCCCTGGAGGTATTGATCTTCAATCTATCCTTTGAAGACGAAGCAATCCTCAATCGGATGGCTTACCGTTTGATGGTAAGGGCAATAGTTGGGGTTGTTCACCTCAGTGGGTTGTGGCGGTCGCCTTGGATTTGGCAGGTTTATAAGTCTGTTGCGTACTGCCAGTTCGAATAGCCGTTCGTCTTGTCCCGTGGGAACGAGTAGGGACGCTTCATCTTCTCATTATAATACCGGCGTCTTTCTTCCAGTTGATCCGTCAGCTTTGGGGCATTGGGTTGCTGCTGGGCATTCGCGACGAAGGTGGCCTTTCCTTTACCCTTATCATTCCGAGGTTCTGGCTTCGGGGGAGACGGTCTATGACCCATTTGGTCCATCTGAGCCAACTTGTCGATTAAAGCCTGGAATGTGGTTGGCTTAAAGAACATCATAAACTGGGAGATAGTTGCGTGAGGGTCTAGGGTTCCCACGAACATGCCTACTGCGGGTGCCTCCTCAATGCGTTGCTCGCATTTTGACCACAAATTTCTCCAGCGTATAGCATATTGGACCCAAGTTTCGCCTGGTTTTACCCTGGCGTTAATCAATGCCGTTATTGGAGTGCGTTCGCTGGCGCTTGCGAATCGCTGAGTGAATAGCAACTCCATTTCAGCGAACGTCTTGATAGAATTGTTCGGGAGTTCCGAATACCATTCGAACGCTGTTTCTGATAAGCTGCCCACGAACTGGCGAAGCAACAGTTTATCATCTCCGCCGGTGTTACCGCAAAGGGCCCTGAACTGGGCGACATGTTGGTGGGGATTGCCGGTCCCCTTGTAAACATGGAACTTGGGAATTGTGTAACCTGGCGGGTACTTGATTTGGTCGTACTAGCTTGGATATGGCCGCCCTGTTTTTACGACTTGACCAGCTGCCTCAGTCGCATGATGAACCCGGATTTGCTGGGCTATATAGTCGACCAAGTCAGCCTTAGAGATTGTCTCCTCCTTGGCCGTTGAGAGGGCCGGTGGTGGATTTGACGTTTCTCCCCTGTCGTCTTCAAGGACGATCGGGGGATCCTCAGCGGGTGGATCCTGTTAGATCATCATTCCTATCATATCTTGGAAGAGGAGGCCCATACGCTGTATGTTGGCTGCTTGTTCAGCAGCCTCTTTGTCCTTCTTCTCCAATATTCGGCGAAGGAATTCGGCGTCGGTTTCTTCCTCCTGGCGTTCGTCCGAAGACGTTTCTGGGTTTTCTTTTGGCCCGGTAAGTGCGGCCATAGCATTCATCATTTCCTGGAGCTTTTGCTGTTGCTCCTGAGCTTTGGTCACCGACCATGTGAGCGGTCTATGACCTGTAGACGCACGGCTGTCTTCTTTTCCTGACGCCATGTATACGGTGTGGACCATCATGCCCCCAGACTTAGGGCGTCTGGGCTTAGTGCCTTTGGCTGTCATTGCAGGCTGGGGGATCTTCTCTGGTGTCCTCCTTTCATGAGCAGTGGAGGTTAAGGGGGCCGTTGAGGTGGGCGTCTAGACAGCCTTTCGTGGTTTAGCCTGGTGACCGGCTTCCGATTGGATTTTCAGCTTCTTGTGCTGGCGGGAGAAGTTTGGATCGATCATCGAATCTTGGGCCTGCCGCCAAACCTTATAGATTTTGGAAGACAGCCGTTGAGGGGATCGGGGCTGCTCTGACTTTATCTCCATAACCTTTTTTAGTGGGGGAGGAGACCTCTTTAGCACCGCAGTAGGAGAATTCCTTCGCACCTTATTTAGCATCTCGAAGCCGTTCCCCGTTGGAACAGCAGCATTAACTTCCGCCATCGGGGCTGATGGAGTTAGCCCAGAGGGGGAATTGCCCCCAGCCTTCCTTATTCGGCGCCAATGGCGACGTCGAGCGTGTCGAGCGTGTAGGGTTCCTAGGCACCCTAGTGAGGTCTCACAAGGCATCAACCATGCCAATTTCAAAAATTATGGTGCCGAGAAACCCTAGTGTACGGATCGTTGGCTAGATGTCTAGGCGAAAAAGCAAACTAGTTAACACTTAACTAAGAGATACGGAAATACAACCTTTGTAGATCCGGTTCTCCATCTCCATAGCTCCGCAATGAAGTCTCCTCGCTGTCCATAACAAGTCCCGGGCTCTAGCGTCGGCTTCATCGGAGAATGGACGGGCTAGGTCATCGATGTCCATGCCAAAGATGATCTACGTCGAGGCATCGCTAAATCAAGCTCCAACTTCACCAAGTCAAGAAACTTGTGAAGAAAACACACTCCACTACTTAGCAAGAGGTAGAGGATGAAGAAATAGGAAGTGGGTTCAATTTAGAATTGGATTTCTCACTCTTTATCATCAATCACCATTGATGACCTCAAGGTTTTCTTCTTGAGTTCAAGGAAGAAGAAGAAGAAATGATATGATAAGTTAATTTTAAAAAGAAAATAAATAGAATACTTATCATACTTTCAACCTTAGTTAAGTGTAGAGAAAAGACCATGGTTAATGGAATGGTTAGGGTTAAGGATAAGAACAAAATGGTCACTAGGTCAAAGTCTTCAAGAAGCTTCAATATGAAACAAAATTAGCCACCATTTTCTCTTTATGCCTTTTCTAATTATTTCCAAAATGAATAAATAGATAAATAAATAAGAAAAGGAAATAAAACCCTAATCATAAGTTTAACCATGGTTTAATTCTTTACACTTAACCAAGTAAACATGCATCATCAAACATGATACAATAATATGCACAAAAAGTATATCACATATACAACTTGTACATCCAAGTGAGAAAATCCATATAAAGTGAACCAATACTAGTTAATGCAAAGTAATATATCAAATACATAATTATACATTAAATCGTTAAATCAACACTTGATTCAATGATCCGGTCATGTCGCACATAACCGACTAGTATCCAATGTATCGGCTTATCGAATCAATCCTTGATTCGATATCTAGGTTATATCGAATATAACCAATCGATACATTCATCGCAAGAATGGAATACGGTATCACATACACGTATTATTCTCGGTCCCGCACATATCTCATATGCGCTCCTATTTCGTTTCGCTTGAACCAGGAAACCTCTGTGTAGGACTCTAAAGACTCGTCAATACGCCGGCAGCAGGTGATGATCATATCAAGCACCCACAAGCCGCAAGCGGTCTGCTAAACGTAACGGCCACCCGGGTATTGAGCGATCTGAAGATCGACGAGCAAGCCCGCTCACACTCCAGTGAATCCAACCAGTAACACTACCGTACAGTCCGGTCTGATCGTCTGATATGTCGCATATCTCGCCTAGGGGTGGTAAACGTCAGACCCCAGTAGCTCGATAAGTCGTGTCGATATGAGGTCTATAACAATTCGAGAAACTACTGGTAACACTTACCAGTAAATCTCAGCAACCCTGGCCAGGGATTTCCTGTTATAGCCAATCGAACACAGCGCAACATCAACTCCCTATACCGGGAGAGACGAATCCCCTCCTATCGCTCATTGCCTCCATGTGACTCGGGACTGTACCCAAAAACCACCGTTTTGCACGCCCTCTTGGACGTGGTAAGATGGAAATCAAAGCACAGTGGGAACCACACAAGACTCTATGATGATCTCGGGTCAACAGACTACTCTGTACCAGTGTCACCAGAGAACTGCCATCTGACGTGAGGTATAATACCATCTGGGAGTTCTCGGCGAGTCCGTCCAGTGTACCCAGTCTCTACTGAGCACCCGTATATCATCTCTGATGTCAAACACCGATGGATATGGGATCATCCATCGCCCATCTGTATGGGTCGAGAAGGTATATGCTAGTCTACTCTGGTATATCGATGCCCCGTCTCGATACACCCACGACTAGGGACTTTGAAGGATGTACTTATGGACTACCATGTCCCCACTAGTATGATCCGCATCATAGTCCAGGTAGTCAAGTACAGATCCTAAGGGCTTTACCAATATGTAACAGGGAGACAATCAGTTACACGTTAAGGTAAAGAGCAACCAGATAGCATACTATCATGTCGAGCAAGAAAGTCCTCCCTATATATGTCCCAGCATCCACTACAATATACATCCTATGTATAGTAATGGCCTCTAGGGCATACATATAACTAACAGAGCGGACGGCGTTGGTTCAGCGGTGAGAATGGCTTCGTCTTGCCCCCTGTGTAGGTGGGGGGTCGTTGCTGGTGTTAGCCTGTTAAAGACCGATGTCCTTTGGGTAGCAGGAGCGGGAGCTGAAGCCGTCAACCTTGTAAAGACCGACTTTTTGGCCGGGGAAACCGCCTTGGTGACTTCAGGAGCAGGACCGGTCACTTTCTTAGAAGCAGTCTTCTCTGGGATTGTAGGCCCCATGATGGGTCCACAGGATTTCTGGCCCAATCTAGAGAAGACCGAGGTGCTGATGTTGGGCGACCCGTTGAGAGGAGCCGCAGCAGGGGTAAGACGATCAAAGACTGACTTCTTGGGAGCTTCCTTTCTCAGCACCGGCGCCGTAAAGCTTGTCGGTGGGAGCATAGTCCCAAAGAATAATCCGGTAGTGGCCTGAGTCACCTGGTCCACCGGTATTGTGAATAACAAAGTGGCTTGGGGTCCGTAGGCTATACCTCCTGGCGAGGCAGAGTGTTGGTCGCGATTGCAGTCCGAGCAGTTGGAGCATTTCGCAGAAGTAGAAGCCATCGATCCTTTGCTTTCTGCAATAAGCAAGACGCCAAGTCTTAGTATCTCGAAACCCAAGGGCAACCATTAGCGAACCGCGATTGGTTCGCGAATCACGACACACGAAGTGTGGAGTGGAAAGAGGAAGAGGTCCCATCGGGCGTGCCAGAATCTGTTCCCCTCCGAACGGCGGTCAGGACGCGGGACGTCTCGCCTGAGGTTCGGGGCAGATGCTAATAGGTGCTGTCCGTCCACCTCTCCGAAGATGCCAAGTTGATATATGGCACCGTGTATCGGAGGTTTAGACGGATGCGGCCGATGTAGCAGACTTCGTCAGATTTCCCCTCGCTTGAGGGGTTTTTGATTGTGGGGACGCTCTTCCCTGCAGGCGCAAGCCCCTGCAGTTAATTACGCTACCGCATCTCAGTAACAACTTTCTCCTTCTTCAGCTGGTCACTTCGTGTCGTGGGTGTTTGTTTTGTTTGTGGTTGCCCGTGGATTGTATACGGAGACTGATTTATGTCGTCGCCCGTAGGACGTGAATTAGTCCAAATCTGTATTTTCTTAGATTTGGGTTTGGGGTTTTGGTTTGAGGATACGTTAGCCATATTTGAGGCTAAGATCAACTCAAACGTTTGTTAAGGATACGTTAGTCCAATTTGAGACTAAGATCAACTTAACGGGATCGTTTAGATCCGACAAAAGAGCGTCTGGAGGCTCGATTGTTCCAGTTCAGGGACATGGTGGTCTATTGAATGTATGGCCGTCGGGACCCATCACCTCTCTGACGACGTTGAAGGATTACAACGACAAATGTCAGAGGAGTTCAGAGATGTACCCTTGAGCCAAAGTTGATTGGGGGATCTAGAGTCCAATTTGGGACTAAAGTCTGTTTGAAGGTTTAAGGACACGTTAGCCATATTTGAGGCTAAGATCAACTTAAACGATTGTTAAGGATACGTTAGTCCAGTTTGGGACTAAGATCGACTTAACGGGATCGTTTAGATCCGACAAAAGAGCATTTGGGCTCTATTGTTCCAGTTTAGGGACGTGGTGGTCCATTGCCAGTTTAGGGACGTGGTGGTCCATTGCCAGTTTAAGGACGCATAAGTCCATGGGTTTAAGGACCCCACAGTCCGTACCTTGGTTTAGGGACGCATAAGTCCATGAGTTTAAGGACCCCACAGTCCGTGTTGATGTGTGGTTGTCGGGACCCGTCACCTCTCTGAAGACGTTGAAGGATTACAACAACAAATATCAGAGGAGTTCCGAGATGTACCCTTGAACCAATGAGTTGGTTGAAAGAGCAGATGTGCTCAGTTCAAGATGATTTGAGGACTTATGGCCAGTTTGGGCTAAGTCCAATTATGTTTGAAATATTGGCCCTCTGTTGGTCCATTGAAGGAGAGGCTTTGCCTCTAGAAATTTAGCCAACTGGGCTAAAGCTAGTGTTAAACACTAAAGACCAACAGTGTTGAACACTGGGAATAAGATTAGCAAGTTAGTGTTAAACACTAAAAGATAATCAGTGTTAAACACTAGCAACAGGGCTTTCAAATTAGTGTTAAATACTAAAGCAAATCAGTGTTAAACACTGGTAATCAGAGATTTCAAATTAGTGTTAAACATTAAGCAAATCAGTGTTAAACACTTAGGACAAAGTCTTCAGATTAGTGTTAAACACTAAGGAGAGAGGGGTCACGTGTGGACACGTGAGAGCGCCCTGATTCCCTTTATTTTATTCTGCAGATCAGTGTTTAACTCTTTTAATTCTGGCGGCCATCACGTGCGAGCACGTGATGAAGGCCCTCGCTCTTGTCTGTTAGAATACTCATTAGGGGTCACGTGGTGACACGTGAGGGCGCCCTAAGTGTGGAGCCAGATCTCCTTTTCTTCGTTCTGTAAATAAGCGTTAGACACTTTTTATGTTTTCTTTGGAGCATCACGTGCCGCCACGTGAGGAGGATTAATGCGCTGATTGTTAAAGCATCAGCCAAGGGGTCACGTGGGAGCACGTGAGAGCGCCCAAGGCCTTTATTTCTTTTGCTTTTTCTTTCTGTGTTTCGGGGGTCACGTGGAGCACGTGATGCACTGCCTCAAAGGGCTTTCTGTAGATCTTTTGGGGGGGGTCACGTGGTGACACGTGACCCTGCTTTTCTGTAGTTGCTTAGAAGATCTGTTAATTCCTCCCAGGAATCAAATTCTTCGTAAGGTTGAACCCTAACAATAATTTCAGAGGAATTAAATTCCTAGTTCCTTTTGAAGAGTTGAACTCTGAATTTTCTGTAGGAATTAAATTCCTCATATATGTGAAGAACTGAATAGGGTTAAACCCTAATAAAAGCTTTAAGGAATTAAACCCCCACTCTCTATTAGAGAATTATTCTGGGGAATAAGATTAAGGGAATTAAATTCTTGTTGTTTTAACAGAACTAAGTTCTTAACTAGGGTTAAACCCTGATTCTTTTCATTCTGAAGGAATTAAATTCCCATAACACAGGGTTAAACCCTAATTTTATTAAATTCCTATAGTTCTGTGAGAATTAAATTCTCGTGCTTCCATTCCCTCTCTATGCTTTGGATCTGCATGGCAGGATCTCAACCCATTGAGAATTAAATTCTCAACTCAAGGGGAGATGTGCACTTTACAGATCTTCCATCAAAGAGAGAAGAAATATGTCCTTCTGTTTTATATCAGAGTCAAACTCTGTTGAGAATTAAATTCTCTTTTCTTTCAATGAAACCTTCCCTTTCTTACCTAGGGTTTTCTTTTGCAGAAGATCCAAATTCCTCTAAAGTATCCAGGCTCTCTCTCTTTTCTTCCCTCTGCATATATATTTTTCTTGTGTGTCTCTTGGCTCCTATTTATAGGAGAAGCAGCCGAGTCAATTAGTTTTGGTGGATCTTTCATTAGGAGATTTGATTTGTATCCATCATTCGTTTTGGACCTTTGGATTATTAGGTGAATTTTACTTACCATTGGATTTTAAATCCAGAGATTCTCCTCTGTTAGTTTGGTTAGATTTTACGGGGAAATCTTTCCAAATTCGAGATTTTCCCATAGATAGATGATATTTAATCATCTTTAATTCAATCGGTTGCTTTTGGAAAGATTTGAGAGGTTTTTTCTCAGAATTTAATTCTGTTAACAAATGGGCTTTAAAGTCGGTCACGTGTGGTCACGTGACCCTTGGTCACGTGTGGGCACGTGACCCCCTTGGAACGAGCCTTCTTCTTTCTTTTTGCGCTCTGTCTTCTGGTTGCTGCTTAACCGTCACGAGCCATCACGTGACCCCTGGTCACGTGTGAGCACGTGACCTTCGTCTGGAGCCTTTTTCTTGATTTAACCGGAGAACGAATATGCTGCTTTTGATTATCACGTGCCAACACGTGACCCTGGTCACGTAGGAGCACGTGACCTCTTCTGAAACCTTTTCCTTGGTTTAATCAGGGAACCGGTTTGCCTTTGAAGCCTTTTGTAATTGTCACATGCCAACACGTGACCCAGGTCACGTGGGAGCACGTGACCCTTTCTGAAGCCCTTTTCTTTGATGTAGTCGGGGAGCTGAATTTGCCTTGCCGATGCTTTTAGATGTCACGTGCCAACACGTGACTGCTAGTCACGTGTAAGCACGTGACCCTTTTCTGAAGCCTCTGCCGTGGGCTTTCATGATTTTAAATCAGGAAACAGTCCCTTAAAAGTCTCTCTAAGGAAATGCCTCTGTGAGTGGATCCGCCATGTTATCCTTCGCGTCAACTCTCCTTACCTTAATTGAGATCAACCATCTTCCTGATCAGGCGATACTGTCCTCAGAATATGTCTGGATGGCTGATGGGACTGGCGTTCCTAGGCCAAAGCCACAACTCCATTTTTGTCACAATAACAGTTATTGGACGCTCAATGGTAGGAACCATGTTCATCTCATAAACAAGAAATATCCAGACAGCCACTTTGGCAGTATCGTTGGTAGCGATGTATTCAGCCTTTATCGTCTAGTTTGCTACGGTATCTAGCTTGGAACTCTTCTAACATACCGTCCCTCCACTGAGGGTAAAGACAAAACCTGAGACTGATTTTCAGTCAACCTTATCACTCTGGGAGCTCGAATTGGTAAAGGACTCCCACCAGAGTTCACCGTTACCAAAAACTAAGAACATTTCTTCAGTGCTTCTCAAGTACTTAAGAATGTCCTACACAGCCGTCCAGCGATTCTCCCAAGATCCGATTGATTCTTGATCACTACACCTAGTGAGTTAGCTACATCTGGTCTGATATATAACATTGCATACATGATAGAGCCTAATGTCGAAGCATAGGGTGTCTCTTGCACGCGAGCTCTCTCCAAATCAGTCTCGGGAGACAACTTATTGGAGAGAGTGATTCATGAGTAAGTGGGAGAACCACCATGCCTAGAATCTTCCATACCAAACCCCTTTAGTATGGTGTTAATGTATCCGGATTTGGGACACTCCCAACATCCACTTAGATCTATCACTATAGATCATAATCCACAAGTTGTAGTAGGTATCATCCAGATCTTCCATGGAGAATCCTAATGATAAGAGGAGCAAACCATTTCCTATCAAGAGTATGTCATCTACGTACAATACGTGGAATACAACCTTACTCCCTACAACTTTCTTATATATACAAGGTTCATCTACCTTTTTGATAAAGTCAAACTCTTTGACTGCCACATCAAAATAGATGTTCCAACTCCGCGATGCGTGCTTTAATCCTGATGGACTAAAGCATAGGCACTGGAGAAAAGGTTTCATCATAAACCACACCTGATTATTGACGAAAACCTTTTACTACAAGTCTAGCTTTGAAAGTCTCAACTTTTCCATTTACACCAAGAATCTTCTCAAGATCCATTTGCTCCCGATGGGTTTTACCCTTTTAGGTGCAACATTCAAAGTCATACTTTGTTGGTGTACATGGATTCCATCTCTGATTGCATAGCATCCAGCCATTTCACAGAGTCCCCACTCATAATGGCCTGCCTGAACCTAGTTGGGTCATCATCTACTATGATGCAGTCCTTGCTCCCACCGTCACCGAGGAAACCGTAGTAACTCTTAGGTGGATGAGGAACCCTACCAGATTCACGGAGAGGCTGAGGTTTGTTGGAGACTATTGAATCCTTTGGTTTCACCAAATCATCAGCTGTTAGATTGTCCAGCTGGAACTTCTTCCAGTTCTACATCATGACCACTAATTTCTTCGATAAGAAATTACTTTTCTAAAAAGGTGGCATGCTGAAAAACAAAACACCTTTTGCTCCTTAGTGTGGTAGAAGATATTCCCTCGTAAATGTTTGAGATATCCAACAAACTTACAGAACTGACCTTGCCTTGAGTTTGTCCGAATTTTGCTTTTCAATATAGGCCAGACAACCCCATATCTTAACTTGTTTAAGACATGGTCTCTTCCAATTCCATATCTCATATGGAGTGGTAGGCAGTGATTTGGATGGAACCCCATTCAATAGGTATGCAGCTTCTCAAGTGCATAACACCAAAGGAAAACAGGCATCTCAGTAATACTCATTATAGAGCGCACCATATCTCATAGGGTGTGATACCTCCGTCCCGATACACCGTTGTGCTGTGGTGTACACGAAGGAGTAAGCTGAGAGAGAATCCCATTATCTTTTAAATAATCCAGGAACTCCATGCTCAAGTATTCTCCTCCTCGATCACATCGAAGGACTTTAATACTTCTACCCATCTGGTTCTTAACTTCAAGCTTATATTCGTTGAATTTCTCAAAAGTTTCATATTTGTGTTTCAACAGGAACATATGTCCGAATCTTGAGAGATGGTCAGTGAATATAATGAAGTACAAGGAACCAACCCTGGAATTTATAGGAACGTATACATCACCATGTATCAGCCCCAAGAGTTTAGTAACTCTTTCTCTGTTTCCAGTAAACGGAGTATTGGTCATTTTACCTTTGAGACAAGACTGGCAAGTATCATAAGATGAAAATTCGAACAGATTCTCATATTCATCCTTATATAACTTAGCTAGTCGTGTCGCATTGATATGATCTAGTCTACAATGCCACGAGAAGGATTCGTTCATTTCTGAACTACTCCTCTTGTGTGTGTTCTATATACTTTGAACCGTGGTTTGATTTAGAACGTATATGTCATTTCATAACGTGCCTGATCCAATCAACTGAAAATGTACACAACATTATCCTGCAATACTAAATTATATCCTTCTTTAACTTAATAAAGAAACTGATGTATGTTGTATATCAGGTTTGGTATGTAATAACATTCGTTCAGAATTAATGTATTAATACAGGGTGATCTTTGCCAACTGACTTGGCTGCAACAATTGCACCATTCTCTACTTTAGGGAATGATCACCTTTTCTCAGTTGTCTACCTTTCTTTAGCCCACGTAACGGATTACATAAGTGGGGTCCTGATCCGGTATCCCATACCAAGGACGTAGATGATACTGAGAAACAGTTCTCGGTAACGAACACACATGAAGAATATGCATCAACATGCTCATTCCTCGATTGGGTGGCATAGGAATCCGGGTATTCCCCTAATTCCTGCTCGGACTTATAACAATTATAAGATAGAGCGGAACCAATGTTCCCCAGCTCAGTATAATAAGCATGTTCGGTCAATGCATCCATATTATTATCTTGATTAAGGCGTGACATGGTCGCTACCAGGAGAGAGAGAAAAGAAAACACTCTGCGTATGCTCTTGCAAGATCAGATTGGTTATTATTTTATCTAATCAGGATAGCTCCCACTGTTTTTATCAAATCTTCCTTCAAACCCTAAAAGGTAAGACTAGCCGGGATTAATTACACCCTACAGGTTCGCCAATCTTTCGGCCAGGCCAGTGTCGATACTTTGAGGGAGGTTCCCCGTGCTTTCGTACGGACCTAATTAAAATAAACCTCGTTTTCCCAGGGGCGTAACCCCGTTAACACCTTTCTAGACACCTACTTGATCGGCTAATTGTAATGTGCAAAACTCTCCCATGAGAACTCTTACTCGCGGTGCGTATCGGGATCCAACTATCTCATAGAAGGTATGCAATCTCATTGCAAATTTCAACACTTGAAATTCCTGATAATATTTTCCCCCTAGCGTCCTATGACCTTGACAGAGGCCAACAAACCATAGCGCGCTAGTCAAGTTCAACCCGTCATTTTATGATTGAATTAAACCCACCCACACGATCCTTGACAGAGGCCAACAAGGTCGTACGACTACCCTAATCCAATTGCATCACATGCTTTGCAGATAAGCACTAATCAGCTACCGCACACTACGCCTTGACAGAGGCCAACAAACGCAGCACGAATACTAAATAGTCCTTATCTGAAATGACGGAGGGCTACGACAAATTTTTAAGAAAACCCTTTGCGTAATGACTTGATATCGTTGTAGAATTGAGTGATTTTGAAAAGGAGTGTTTTTGAGGCTTTTGCTAGTTTTGCTAAAGAGGTCATGTCACGACCCAAATTTAGGAACGTGACCGGCACTTAAACCACGTGACGTCAACAGGCGTAACGCAATTTAAGTAAGCCGAAAACCCAGAAATCTAAACCATAAAAAGAAGTAAGTGATAAAAACATTGTTAAAAAATTTGGAAATCTCAAGTAAAAATCTTAAAACTTAAGTTTATTTTCTTAAAATTTTTGGCAGCACCTCCTTTGTAAAACTAGCCCCGAAACGGAAACAACACAGGATATAAATAAAGCATCCCCAAACGAGAGCAAATCACGCCCAAGGCGGAAAATAATCACCACCAGCATATATATACGGTGCCGTAGCGAAGAAATAAACAATAAAATGAAAACAACATAAAAGGGATAAAGTAACATAAGAAAGGACGGCTCACACGAGCACGACACCCATAGTCACAAAACATACAACATTGATCCTCACAAACTCGTCTCTAAATCAATACATGAAAGTGGTAGATGGAGAGTACTAGATACAATGAGATATACAATGGATATAATCGGATAACCGCAAACCCACCTACAACAAAAAGCCTCACAGCTAACCGTAGCGGTATCCGCTGAAATAGATACAATAGGGAGCCCTGCCGCGACTACTCTGAGGGTTAAGCCTACAAAACAATGTGGCACAACGGGGGTGAGTTTCCAACTCGTGAATAGTAAGTAACATCATACAGATAATCGCAGGTATACACGAACAACGATAATCTATCACATGCAATCTGATAGCATAAGTATGACAATATGGATATGCAACAATCATGATCAAGGTACACCATCAGGTACTACACATACATGAAACAATGAATATCAGATAATTACTGAGTGTGGGATAAAACATATCATCATCAATGAATCATCATTGTGGAAAAAAACCGGTGTCCATCAACGACACCCCAAATCCCAATACCTCAGGCGCCGTCACTCTGATCGGCCCTCATATCCGTAAATCTCATGGAACCTGAGTGTCCAACATCGACACTCGAAACATCATGAAAATCCATGTCTAACATCTACACGTAAATCCACATAACTCGGGCTTCGTCAGTCCGGATCGGCCTACAGGCTCCGTCAGTCCGGATCGGCCCATATCTATCTTATGACTCCGGTAGGTATCCTCCGGATAACCGCCGGGTCCAAACTATCACCGGTAGATAGTAGTCTCTCTTCCAGGCTCATCATCTACTGCACAACATACCTTTCTTGTCCCGGGGTACCATACCGGGTCCACCATGAACCCGCAAACGGATCATCCATCTCCTCGAAACGGGTTTCTAACACAAATCTCAGAACCGAGAAAACTCATGGTGGACGCATCGAAATATCATATCAAGAGCAACTGGGTTTTCAAAACAATGCATACTTACTTGAAATGTAACTACGGTTCTCAAATCCATAAATCACATGAAATCAGTATCTCAATGCATAAATCCATGGAATATTATGTATGCAACATAGAACAGTAATATGAGCATATCAAGAAAAAACCGCTCTTTTAAATGAATCAAGTTTTTAATAATATCATGTGATTCCCACATTCTCCAAAATCAAATGGAGCATCATATAAAGGTGTATATGTAGCTATAGCAAGGTATGTGTGTATGCATGTAGGTATGTATGCATGATACATTTCATATGCGCAATAGAACAAGAATCAACGTCTAACTATTGATAATAGTGAAGGCGGGACAATACATATTCCCTTAGTAAGGTGATACAAGAACAATTGCCTCAATGTCAATAACTAATGCTGTACCACATATGTATATATGGTGTGCGTGTTATGGCAATTACCAACGGTGTGTGTAGCATACAATTTAGTGCTCGTGCAACATGAACCGTCAGTAATGGTGTAGTGTTCAATAGGTACTAAGTCAAGGTACAACAAGCAATGGTATGCAATGATACTCATGCACAATCAACTCATATGCATATAACATGTGGCTATAACATCATATCTAGCCCTCGACGCTTAACGCCATACGGGCGATTTCCCCGTAGATGTTAAATCTACTCACCGATGATCTCGAGCTAGGTAAATCCAACCACCTTCTTTCCTTTCTTTGTAGTGTCCGAAATCCCCGCAATCGATCCTAATATCATACAAAACATAACAAGTGCATCTTGGAAAACGACCAATTATACATACAAACGATGTTTAGATCAACGCACTGACTCCTACAAACTCTCAAGTGTTCGCTTAGTTGTTAACGTGTGTAGCGACATCCTAAATCAACCTAAGTGTAGCAAGCTACACAAAGAACACGAACCGTGTCGAATACCGTAACACGCGTAGTCGAAACACTAGAAATTAGCAAAGTGGTCCCAGATTTTGCCTACAGTCAATATATAAAAATCAAGCAGTACCAAACACCCAGAATAACATACAGACAACCACCTTCAAAACCCCAACTCCCCAGTCCCCTAAAAATCTGGCGACGTCGGAATTTCCCTATATCTCGCCGGTTTTACTAGGTTGGATGGGGTTCGGGTTTCAGATGAACACTCAGGGCCTCTAACACAATACCACTGCATTGCTAGATTTTACAGTAACCTATCGTGGTGATAGCAGATCACAGAGACCCCAATCTAACACTAAAAATACGATATTACACCAAAACTATAACTTTAGTGTTCTAAACAGCAACTACTAGGCAACACAATATTATAAAGACCTAATTAACAGTTAGAGATCACTACCTTACCACACTTGCTCAAAAACCCTAGCTTTCCATGCTCCAAGTCATCAAATGGGGTTGTTTCCCTCCGAAAGACGGCCACAACGTTAAGACGTCTTGCCTGAGATTCGGGGCAGATGCTATTTGGTTTCATCCGTCCACCTCTCCGAAGATGCCAAGTTGATTTATGGCACCATGTATCGGAGGTTTGGATGGATGCGGCCGATGTAGCAGACTTCGTCAGATTCCCCCTCGCTTGAGGGGTTTTTGATTATGGGGACGCTCTTCCCTGCAGGCGCAAGCTCCTGCAGTTAATTATGCTACCGCATCGCGGTAACAACTTTCTTCTTCTCCAGAATTTCACTTCGTATCGTGGGTGTTTGTTTTGTTTGTGGTTGCCCGTGGATTGTATACGGAGGCTATTTATTTCGTCGCCCGTAGGACGTGGATTAGTCCAAATTCGTACTTTCTTAGATTTGGATTTGGTGTTTTAGTTTAAGGATACGTTAGACATATTTAGGCTAAGATCAACTTAAACGTTTGTTAAGGATACGTTAGTCTGATTTGAGACTAAGATCAACTTAACGGGATCGTCTAGATCCAATCAAAAGAGCATTTAGAGGCTCTATTGTTCCAGTTTAGGGACATAGTGGTCCGTAGGTAGTTTGAGGACATTGCGGTCCATATTCCAGTTTAGGGACATAGTGGTCCAAATCCCAATTTAGGGACATGGGGGTCCATTGCCAGTTTAGGGACGTGGTGGTCCATATTCCAGTTTAGGGACATGGTGTTCCATGTTTAGTTTAAGGACGCTTAAGTCCGTGGGTTTAAGAATCCCACAATCCGTCTTTTGGTTTAAGGAAGCTTAAGTCCATGAGTTTAAGGACCCCACAGTCCGTGTTGATGTATGGTTGTCGGGACCCATCACCTCTCTGACGACGTTGAAGGATTACAACGATAGGAGTCAAAGGAGTTCGGAGATGTACCCTCGAACTGGATGTAAATTGATTTAAGAGAACAGCTGTGCTCAGTCAATTTAATTTGAGGACTTACGGCCATGATTGGGCTAAGTCCAGTTGAAAAATATTCAACGCTTTTATTTGTTTTTGGCCTATTAGGCCTGTGCTAGGGCTTGGCCCCTTTTTAATAATGCATAGCATTAATCTTTTTTATTTTGTTTGGGCTCTGCCCATTTATAAATGAGGTAGAACACCAATTTTGTCTGGGCTCTGCATTTTATTTGGGCTCTGCCCTTTTTATAAAAGATGCAGAGCATCAATTTTACTTGGGCTCTGCCCTTTTATTGCATTGCAATTTATTTTGGCCTACTAGGTCTTTTTGATTTGGGCCTGGCCCTTTAGTACACAATGCATTGCATTTGTCAGGCGCTTTGCGCCAATTAATGAGCGCAAGCGCTTGTGGTGATGACACGTGTCACACAAGCGCAGTGCGCTTGCGCTGCTGACACGTGGCGCGCTTTGGTGAGTTGCGCCGATTTCAGAGAGCAAGGCTCTTTCTTGAAAGCGCATAGCGCAAGTGATTCAGATGTTGACACGTGGCGCTCTCTGGTGGCTTGCGCCAACCCAGGAGCGCAACAGTGCAGTTTTTGCAAGTGCAAGACACTATTCCAATAATCTTGAGAATCTTTAAGATTCCAGAACCAATGGTTCATAAAAAGTGCAAAGCACTGTTTGATTTCTTGATCCAATTTAGATTAGAGAAAACAAGTTTTTTCTTGTTTTTCTTGTTTTCAGAGAACCAGTGGTTCATAAAAGAGTGCAAAGCACTTATTATTATATGAAGATCATTGATCTTGTTCTTAGATCAATGATCTATTAGAAGAAATTCTTCTATTTTATGAAGGTTTTTACCTTTTTCTTGAAATTTCTTCAGAGCTCTCTCTGTTTTGAGGTTCTCAATCTCTCACAATGTTGATGATCATGATTTGGGGTCTAGGGGCCTTTATATAGTGCCCATAAATTTGTTAAAGAGATCTTTCTCTGAGTGATTTGGGGAATTTTCCCCACCGTTGGATCTTTGATCCAAGGGCTTCTGTTTTACAGAAGGCAATCTTCTTGTTTTAATATGAACAGAAAAATCTTACTAGATTTTAATTCTGTTTGGCGCAAACGCCCTAGCGCGTGACACGTGTCAAGCAGCGCAGAGCGCAGCGCAACTGCGCTGACACGTGTCGCGCAGCGCACAGCGCCGCGCAATTGCGCTGACACATGTCACGTAGCGCAGCGCTTGCGCCACTGCGCTGACACGTGTCGCGCAGTGCAGTGCTTGCGCAACTGAAGCGTTGCTTCCTTTAATTTTTGTTTTAAATAGAGCCTTGCTCTGATTGGGTGCGCTGCCTTGGGCGTTGCGCTCTCCGCACTGGCGTGCCAGATTTTGACACGTGGCATCCTGCGCACAGCGCAGAGGATCTGAAGCGTTGCTTCATTTATTAAAATTTAAATTTTCAAAGTAGAGCTTTGCTCTGATTGGGGGAATCGAAAGCGTTGCTTCACTTGAGATGTCTTTTCATCTTCCTTTTTCAAGTCAGACTTGTATTTCCCAAAATTTTCATTTCCCGGGTCTTGGAAATAATTCCACTGTGCACAGAACTTTCTATGCTTGGTCTATATAACTCAAAACCGAGCCTTTTCTTCTCTCATCTTTAGAGAACTTTTTCAATCATGGCTTGCAACCGTCCTCATGCCCGCCGACAACCATGGGAAGTGCCTATTCGAGACATCGTTCCCCATTTTGCTGCGCGCTTGGTGGACCCTTCTTTTACGGACGAGCAGTGCGATAGTGCAATGTACAAGCTTTTGACTCGTGTGGGGTCTCCTCTCCCTCCGCACTCCATTTGGCTTCGGATGATCCTTGCCTCGGTGCTCGCCGATCTTCCCCCTCCTCCAGTAGAGACGTCCTCGGCAATGCTTAATGCCGCCGAGGATAAGATCGAGTGCTTCTTCGAAGCGTACTTGATCACCAAAGCCCTGAGGGACTGCTCTTTCCATTTGCTGAGCCAGATACGGGCTCGCCGGGTTGTCATCGCCATCTTTTCTGACGAATGTGGCGACGATCGTTGGGCGTCTACCTCTCGGGAGGACCGCCGCTTTAACGTGGTGGAGAAGACAGAAAGGGAACTGGGGAATCTTCTTCTAATCTTTGCGAACCCTTGTCTTTCCGATCCCATATTTGGTGATCTTTTTTAAATGTAATAATAATAATAATGAACAAGTGTTTTCTTTTTAATCAATTATTTTATTATCTGTTAAGGGTTCTTTTATTTTAGCTATCTGTTATGCTTGTGCACCGCATGATTTAATTTGCTATTATTAGGTGCATGTGATTCTTGCAAGGATAAATTGCTTTTGGTGTTTAGCCTCTTTTATGAAGTAGTGCTTTACTTTTCAGTCTTAGAAATAGAGTTTCGTTCTGATTGGGGGAAACAAATGCCCCCACACCGTTGCACTTGCGTGGTTCCAAACGCGAGCGCAATAGTGGCAGAATTCCAACCGTTGTGGCAACCTTTGGAAGTTGAAAGGGCACTTGATGCCTATAAATAGGACCTTTGGTCCTTCACAGATGATTATCATCTTTTAAAATTTTTACTTTCAAAACTTCAGAGCCTTGCTCTTGCTTTCAAGAACTCCAAGAGTTAGAATTTCTTTAGAAAGCACCTTTTAGGTAAATTTTTTAATTAAATTAGATCAATTTTTATTGACAGAGCCTTGCTTTCAATAGATCCCTGATCTAAAGAAAACCCATTTTAGGGTTTCACTTAGCAGAGCTTTGCTTTAAAAGGATCTAAAGGGAACTAAAGAGAACCCTGTTAGGATTCCATAGAGTTTTGCTCTCTGAAAGATTTCATTTATAATTTCTTGATTCATTAATGGAGCTATGCTCCTTTTAAATTATATAGCAGAACATTTAAGAGTTGTTGATTTTTGTCAATCTTCTTTTATAGGAGTGATGGACGCCCACATGTATGACCTTAACGAGATCATTTCTTACGGGGACATCCGTCGACTCGGCCATTCTCAAAACCGAGAATTTACCAACGCCGAGTGTGCCGAAATCATGAGCCGCTTCAATGCATACAACGGCCAACTTTTTCCTCGGCGCTCCCCTCTCCTGAAGCTTATTGTGGGAGCAATTTGGGAAGCGCTTCCTCTATCTGTGCTGGTGTACCACTTGGGGCATTGGATGCCGCCGAGGATAAGGTGCACTCGGTGTATCTGATGAGCCTAATCTCAAAGAGGAGGCGAGATAACCTTATCGATCTTTTGCACTAAGCTTTTCAACAATCTGCAATACTTGCTGCTTATCGGAGGGAGGAGGACATCAGTGGGGATCCCGACGCTCGTGCTCGCGAAAGGAAGCATACTAGGATGGTTCGCTAGGCTTGGAAAGTCTTGGACAAGGTTACTTTTGAGTTCCTCAATCCCTGTCCAGGATTTGAGGTCTTGCCTTTGTAATCTTTTGGACAATGTCTTTGCTTAGTTCTTTATGATTGTAAGAACCCTTTGCAATATGAATGGAAAATTTCTATTTCAGCTTGTCTTATTTCTCGTTCTGAGTCTTTCGCACATGCATGAATGAATGTGTCTCGAATGTTTGATCAAATGTACATCGGATGTCCTTTTTGTCGCTTTCTTCTTTCTTTTATTCTCAGCATGCTGTCTTGATAAACACAATTGACAGATAATAGAGTAGGCATCTAGATTTCTCCAAGAGATAACGATGGCTTAGGCCGCAGGTTCAGATCTGTTGCCTAAGACTTTTCCAACTCTATGAGCCGTGAGGGTCTCATAGAGATTTTTCTCCCTACAGATCGAGAGGATCTCGTAGGTGAATTTTCTCCTTAGGAATCGTGAGGATTCCTAAGTGTGTTTTCTCTTATAAGTCGTAAGGATCTTATAAGAGAATTTTCTCCCTTACAAGTCGAAAGGATTCGTAAGTGGTTGGTGAGTTGACTTGTTTCCGAGTCGAAGTATTGCTCCGACGGGGAGGTCGTTGGCTGACTTGTTTCCGGGTCGGATGTCGTTGGTTAACTTGTTTCCGAGACGGAGGTCGTTGGCTGACTTGTTTCCGAGACGGAGGTCATTTGCAGACTTGTTTCCACGACAGAGGTCATTGGCTGACTTGTTTCCACGACGGAGGTCATTTGCTGACTTGTTTCCGAGACGGAGGTCATTGACTGACTTGTTTCCGCGACGGAGGTCATTGGTTGACTTGTTTCCGCGACGGAGGTCATTGGTTGACTTGTTTCCACGACGGAGGTCATTGGCTGACTTGTTTCCACGACGGAGGTCATTTGCTGACTTGTTTCCACGATGGAGGTCATTGGCTGACTTGTTTCCGAGACGGAGGTCATTGACTGACTTGTTTCCGCGACGGAGGTTGTTGGTTGACTTGTTTCCGCGACGGAGGTTGTTGGTTGACTTGTTTCCGCGACGGAGGTTATTGGTTGACTTGTTTCCGCGACGGAGGTCATTGGTTGACTTGTTTCCGGGACGAAGGTCATTGCTTGACTTGTTTCCGCGACGGAGGTCATTGGTTGACTTGTTTCCGAGATGGAGGTCATTTGCTAACTTGTTTCCACGACGGAGGTCATTGGCTGACTTGTTTCCGAGACAGAGGTCATTGACTGACTTGTTTCCGCGACGGAGGTCATTGGTTGACTTGTTTCCGCGACGGAGGTCATTGGTTGACTTGTTTCCGGGACGGAGGTCATTGGTTGACTTATTTCCACGACGGAGGTCATTGGTTGACTTGTTTCCGAGACGGAGGTCATTGGATGACTTGTTTCCGAGACAGAGGTCGTTGGTTGACTTGTTTCCGAGACAGAGGTCGTTGGTTGACTTGTTTCCGCGACGGAGGTCATTGGTTGACTTGTTTCCGAGACGGAGGTCGTTGTTTGACTTGTTTCCGAGACGGAGGTCGTTGGTTGACTTGTTTCCGCGACGGAGGTCATTGGCTAACTTGTTTCTGAGACGGAGGTCGTTGGTTGACTCTGGGTTGTCTATGAACCGTAGAGTCTTGGAACTGAGGACTTTGCCGTGGCTCCGATTAGTGATGTCATGTCCGTGTCCTGCCGGAATGAGGAGGAACGCCGCTGTTGGCCTCCAGGCTGTAGATATGGTCATCGAGATCTGACTTCCCTTTGACGCAGCCTGGTGGGGAAATGTAGTCCCCTTTTTGTTTGTGCCCTTGGATTGTATACAGGGATCGATGTGATCTCAACTGTAGGGCAAAAGTTTCATTTATTTGTATTGTTTTATTTCCGCGATGCTCTATCATTACAGCTTTTATATCGCGAAGGTCGCGATTGCCCAATCATTTCGGCTATTTTTCGCGGTGCCCAATCATTTCGGCTATTTATTTTATTTTTACTCGCTGATTTTTATTGCGAGTTGCCCGATCATTTCGTCTGTTTTATATGCATACGTTTTTACTTGCTGCTTTTTATTGTAAGTTGCCCCATCATTTCGGCTATTTCGTATGCATGTGCGGCCTACCGGCTTTTCACCGTAAACCTGAAATTAGACACCGATTTCGGCATCAGCACCGCTACAACTGGGATATTGCCAGGAGCGAATCATCATTTGCCTCTGTCGATGTCGAACAAAGGTGGCTTAGCGAACAGGCTTAAGGTCCTGTCGACTAAGGCTTTTAACTTCATGAGCCGTAAGGGTCTCACAAAGGTATTTCTCCCCTACAAGTCGTAAGGATCTTGTAGGTGTATTTTCTCCTTAGGAATCGTGAGGATTCCTAAGTGTATGTTCCTCTGTAAGTCGTAAGGATCCTACAAGAGGGTTCTCTCCTTGTAAGTCGAGAGGACTTATAGGGGTTGTTCATCATGCGTACATATTCCCAGTCACGGATGGGACTTGGTTAGGGAAATGTTTATTCGCGCCCGTGGATTGTATACAAGGGTCAGTGCTGAGCCACTTGTAGGGCAATATCGAAGGTTGCGGGGTTTTCTTAAGCACAGGTTTAGGTCTCTGTAACTTAAGACTTTCAAATCTTATGAGCCGTGAGGGTCCCATAAGAGAGTTCTCCTTACGAGTCGTGAGGATCTCGCAAGTGTATTTTCTCCTTAGGAATCGTGGGGATCCCTAAGTGTGTTGCTCCCTTGTGAGTCATAAGGATCTCACGCGGGTGGTTTCTCCTTACAAGGTCAAGAGGACCTTGTAAGTGTCCTTTAACGAGATTGCGCCCTTTCGGGTTTTCACAAACACTCGCCGGTAGTCCTGCTGTTTTTACTCACGGAGCCCTTTCGGGTTTTCATCCGTGCCCCTTTTGCTTATGGACATACCCTTTTTTTTTATTCTTTTTATTTTTATATATATATTTTTTTTACGAGGTCGCGCCCTTTCGGGTTTTCACGAACACTCGCCGGTAGCCCTGCTGTTTTTACTCACGGAGCCCTTTCGGGTTTTCATCTGTGCCCTTTTTTGCTTATGGACATACCGTTTTTTTTCTCGTCAGCCTGATGATGTTGCGGTAATAGTTTAAAAACGTTTCGGTCCTTCGTTAGTTTAGGGACGTTTTGGTCCGTCATTAGTTTAAGGACGTTTCGGTCCGTCCAGGAGAAGGCTGGCTATTGCTTATAAAGTTTGGGCTTAGGAAGATAGCGAGCGGACATAGTCGTCGTCATCTATCATTGACCTAGGCAGTAACTCACTAAGCGTAGTATTTCTTTAGGAATCGACCATTTATTGGCCTGTAAGGCCTTTCACCGTGCATATCCATGAGTAGATAGGCTCCACCCTGGTAGACCTTGTCTATGATTTACGGGCCTTCATAGTTTGGCTCGAATTTTCCCCGCTTGGCGCGATTGGGGATCATAGGCCTTTTGACCACTAGCACGAGTTCGCTTTGGCGGAATGTCCTCGGCCGGGTCAATCTTTCATATGAGCGCGTCATCTTTGCTTTATAATCCTCCAGATTTTGTTGCGCTATGAGCCGGGCCTCATCAAGGGCATCAAGCTCCTCAAGCCGAAGGTGAGCATTTTCTTCATCCGTCAGCTCGTAGTGGACTGCCAATCGTAGAGAGGGTAACTCTATCTCGAGGGGGAGTACTGCTTCTGTACCGAATACCAACGCGTACGGTGTTGTGTTCGTGGCCGTCTTGAACGTAGTTCGATACGCCCAGAAAGCCTCTTGCTGTCTCTCGTGCCGGTCCTTCTAATTTCGGGACACCGTTTTCTTCATGATTTTTGTCAAGGTCTTGTTGAAGACTTCAGCTAGACCGTTAGCTCGTGGATTATAAATTGAGGAATATCTCGAGTCTATATTATGCTGTTGTGCGAAGTGACTGATTTTGTGGCTTCTATAGGCTGGCCCGTTATCGGAGATAATCCGTCTCGGAGTTCCAAACCGATAGATGACGCGCGTCTTGAAGAAATGGAGGATATTCTCCGTCTTTACTTCCCTCAGCGGTACTGCTTCTGCCCATTTGGAGAAGTATTCAGTCGTCGTCAGGATGAAACGATGTCCCCTGGACGATGCTGGTTCGATGGGGCCGACTATGTCAGTTCCCCACATTTCGAATGGCCAGCTAGCCACTGTCGGGTGTAGCGGATTTGGATGCTCGTGGATGAAGTCCCCATGAATTTGGCATAAGTGGCATTGCTTCGCATATTCGAGGCAGTCCTGAATCATCGTGGGTTTCAGTTGGGGGGGGGAGGAGATGAGAAGAAGAACACAAATGAAAGAGTGTGAGTGATGGGGAAATTGAGGGTGTGAGAGTGGTGAAGAAAAATGGGGGTGTGAGGTTAGGATGAGCCATGCCCCTTCTCTCTCTTCATTAAATGATTCCCATGCTTGCCCCATGCCTCATCATTCCCATTGTCAACTCTCTCTCTCCCTCCCTCTCTCAAGTCAACCCTAATTCAAACCCTTTGTTTTAAAAACTAAATAATTACATAAATACATATAACATAATGGCATGAGGGTTAAGGTGCCATGGCTATTTAAGCATGGTTAACACTTCCATAATCCTCAAGTTAACATGCAGATGTGTGTGCAAGCCAAAACAAATAATAATAAAATATTAATTAATTTTTATAAAATATGTGAAAACTATTTTGGTTAACTTTTTACTAAAAACCGACATTATCGCTTAATTAACACTAATCGCATTCTAAGGTGTTACAGGTCACTCCCGGTGAAGAGATCTCGGCTCTTTCCTCATCGAATAAGGTGTTGGATATTTCATAAATACCACTATGCAAAGCATGAACTAAAAAAGCAATCAAAAACAAAACCAAGTGGGTTGTAGCATCTGCTAGTTTCGCTAAAGAGGTCACTCCCGGTGAAGGGATCTCGGCTCTTTCCTTATCGAATAAGGTGCTGGATATTCTACAAGGAATACCGCTATGCAAAGCAAGAACTAGGGCTGCCAGTTTTTAAAACAGGATTCTGCAATATCTTTAGGTTTCTTCCTTTTTCATTAATCTCATTAATGAAGTCCCATCATATATGCTTCCTAAGCACCACATAAGAAACGAAAATATAACGTACGCTTATGCCATCCGCATTCGCCACAGTGTCCTGTTATGCACCGTTAGGTTACTTAACTAATGGCATAGCGGGGTGGGACTAGCGCGGGTGTTAAACATAAGCAACGTTTATTATATATCATATATATAATAACAACATTCGTCTCAGCATATAAAGTGATCACATCACAGAATATCAGCAGCAGAAGAATACATATGAAATATTGGATATACTAGGAATTCCGTGTTTTAAATTAAGCCAGTAAAAAACATCGATTCCACAGTCGTGATGAATAGCCAAACCCACATCCCTAGACCCGTACGAGAGCGGCAAGCGACCCTTCCAATTCTAGAGTTAGGAATTCCGGTCTCGACTCCTCGAGATGGTCTTCCGCTGGACCCTAGAACCTGGTTACTTGTGCTCCCCACCTTGGGTCTATCCTAATGCGGAAAAGTAAATAATATACATCAATGGTGACATCATCCTCAACCCGGAAGTGCCATAATAAAGAATATTACATACAAGATTTTACATGAATGAAAATGAAAAACTCTCATCTCACATAAAAAAACCCGGCTATTCAAACACGATGATCCAATATAACATATCACAACAACACAAAACATCACATGTCATCAACGTAAGTAAATATGCGTATCCCAATTGTCGTTGACGTATAGCAACGAAACCGACGATACCCCCATATTACACTTACGGTCGCAGAAAAGAAAGTGAAAAACTACAGCAATTGGAATCCGCAACCACCTTAGACATCATAAACCCAATGTATCACATACTTTGGATTTCATGCCTAACCAATGAATTCCTTAGACATCGCATGCCTAACAATTATAAACCCCGCATTTTAGTCTTGTTATTGAAAACACTTTTCAATATCTAGTCGGGTAATTCAACAAGATTCCCGACATCCTGATCGAATGCTCGTCGGAAACTTTAGTAGACGGCCACACCCCCGATGCCGTTGACGAAGTGCACTTAGGCGGAACACCATGGCCGCGAGCACCCGGACAGATGCTTTAGGCAATGGGGTTCTCCTACAGTCACTTGGTCGGGGCTATGGGGTATGGCTATCTAGTAACGTTACCCGGCGAGTATCCGCGTACACTATGTAATTGCGATGGACTTTTGATCCACATCAAAATCCCGTGGCAACCAATCAAATGAGACTAAATTGCTAGATTTATAAAATTCAAATTAGCTTTCACAAAACCAATTTTGTGGATTCCAAATATTGTATCACAATCATAGATGGTTAGACGATGTTAAACTTTTCGATCGAATCAACAAACACCCACAATTCCCAGAGATCTCAACACTTGAGCGGAGTTTAAAAATCACCCAGAACATGCCACAACACCTATGGACCAACCATACAAGGGCCAACCCTTGCCTCACTGATCGCACGCTTTTGGCGTGTCGAATGTTCAAAGTTCTAAAGTTATAACCGCGATCAGGACGGTGTCGCTTTGCAGCTAGCCGGTTGAGCACGGGTCGATCCACAGGGAGATGGTTGTATGTCCGTTCTTGTCTTAGACGAGTCAATAAAGAATGTGTATATGTTTGTTCAAATCTAACCTATGTGTTTTATATGCAAGTATAAAGTTGTTAAGAAAATGATACGAAAGTGTAAGCTAAAGAAATCCGCACTCAAAACCTTTGAGCCAAGTCTTGACCAATTGAAGCTAGAGCAATCGGCAACAACGTGGATTAGGGTACTTAAGCACGGTATTCATGGAATCTGGCTTATTGACCCTTGTCCGTCCGTTCTTGTCTCTTGCTTTCGCCTCCGGCCAAACCGAACGCAACCGGTCGCGGTTAGGAATCACCGTTACCTTGGTAGGGTAGGGTGCCTAACGGAGCGCTTGCATAACGTTTAGGCGGAGTTCAAAGGAAAATAACGGGAAAAGGAAATGTGGAATGAAACCTTAACTTACAATATTGTATTTATTCTTAACAACAACATATTACAACCATTCACAAAACGAACCAAAAAGAGCAAAAGAAAAGATAAACAAAGAAAAGAAAAGATCACAAGCAAGTAATTAAAAGTGCATGGAATTTAAGTGCATGAAAGTAAAGCAAGAAATGAAACTAGGAACCATAGAACCCAAAACAAGACATGGGTTCAATAACCAAATCTTAAACTTGCAAGCTCACTTAAGAGGTTGCAAGATCAAGAAAAGGCAAGGAACTCATGGAGAATGAAGCACAAAAGAGAGAACAAAATGATACAACCCCTTGAGATCAATGACCAAAACTTAAACTTGCAAGCTCACTTAAGAGATTGCAAGATCAAATTAAGGTAGAGAGCTCAAGGGGGAAGCTAAGCAAAAAGAATGATACAAAATAACCCTCATCTTCATTTAACATCCATTCAAAAGCTCTCACAACAATTTCATGAAGGAAAGAATGAAGAAGAAGAAGAAGTAAACTAAAAACTAACAAAAAGTGGGCATGAAAAAGAACACCCTTGGCTTGGCAAGTTCTGGGATATTTATAGGCAGTAAACTGAAAACCTAGGGCAATATTCTGAATCAAAATGAATGTACCAATCTGCCCCCAGAAAACGACACCCTGCAGAGTCATCATGGCCGCGGTTCCGCGGCCTAAGCATGCTTATGCCGCGGAACCGCGGCCTTAATGAGGAGTTAGGCCATGGGGTTTTTTCGGTTTCCTTGTTTTTGTGTACTCTTCAGTGTGGTATAATACTTTTCTCAGAAGCTCTTCACAATTCTTCCAGAATTTCAGTAGATCAAAAGGTGATGTGATGTGGATCTTTTGCCATGATTTCCTCGAGCTCCGCGTAGATTTCTTGGATCTTGTGTTGACATTGAGCTTTGTGCATGAAAATGACATCGATTTGCCATTTTGTCCCTTAAACTGGTGTGTGGCAACATACGGATAGAGAGCGGAGACCCGTGTTTTATCTGTTGTTGACAGTAATCCGGAATTTGTCGTACTTTTCCATGATATTCACTGTTTAGAGCTGAGACCAATATCCTGCAATTATGTAGCAAACACTGATTAAAAGCACCTGCCTATAAACAAACGAGCGTAAGAATGGGCGGTATAAAATGCAATATTCTGGTATGAACACTCACCTATGGCGCCGCGGAACCACAAACCCTAGGCTTTGGTGGCGGTTCCGGCGGTCACAGAATCGAGTTAGGGTTTCGTTCTTCTAGAGGGTCCAAAGAATCACTTGCATGATTTTCTGAAGATTTTAAACTTGGAAAAATCCAACTCTTGGATAATTTCTAGCGAGGGAGAAAATGGGTATTTGATATTCGTTCGAACATTTTAACGTTTTCAAGATAATCCGAAATGATCCTAGAATTATGACTACGAAGCACTCCGAATTTCCTTTACTTAAAGATCACATCACATGCAATCTTAGAAAAAAACCAGCAACACCTGAAACACAAAACCCAGAGACTGGAACACCACAAAAAATTGAAGCCTGAAGCCAACTAAAAACCAGGTGGGGCCGGTTTTAAGTGCATGTGGCCAGCCAAAATCCGGCGAGGAGGGCTCAAATTTATGTGGTGTTCATGTTACATCTCATATAACATTCTGCAACTGCTTAAAAAAATTTTAGACACTTTGAAAATTTCAACAGAAACTAGGTTTTTGTTTCGAGTGTTTCGGAGTTGTTTTAGTTTCGTAATTCTACAAATATCGTCTAATTCTATAGCATGGCTCAAATACCACTATAGGGTTCTGCAGCACCGCCGCTGTGTTTCGGGAGGTATCAAACATGCCGTTTTAAAAAATTTGGCGTGCTAAAGAACCCTAACATAGAATCTTAACTAGAGAATTAGACGAAACTAGAATGTAAAAATCTTTACATCTAAGTGAACAAGGAATACAACCTTTGTAGACCGGTCCTTCACTTCAATAGCTCCGTGTAGTAGTCTCTTTGCTCCAAGTAGTGAACTCCCGGACTCTAAAAAGACTCCACAAGATGAAAGGAACAAGCTTGCTTGAAATCTTCGAAGCCGAAGATGATCTACGTCGAGGAGACACTAACTCAAGCTACCTCTTCACTAATTGTAAAGCAAACAACCTAAACTAAATGGTTAATCTAGTGAAGGTTGATGAAGTAGGAATTTTGCTCACTTTTGTAATATTTTTCTCACTCATTTTCTTCACCTCCCAAAAAGCTAGAGAGCTTGAGGAAGGAGATGAAGAAAAGAAACCATAGAAAAAACATGGTGTTCAATGGGAACCATGTGTGAATTAATATCATATACTAACTCATGTAGAGACTAAATCATGGCTAAACAATAATGGCTAGGTTAATAAATATCTCAAGTAAAACAAAATTAGTGGACAAAGTCAATGGTTCTACAAGCTTCCACTAAGCTTAACCATGTGACTAATTTCCAACTAATTTGATTTACTTTAAATAAATAAAACCTTACATTATTATAAGCATGGTGTGAGTCTCATACACCCATGTAGCATGTAGCAACAAGAATGACACAATAATATATATCACATATATATTAAGTGTACATACTAGTGAGAAAAAGAAATGCTTAAGTGAGCTAATATTAGTTAATGTAAGTTAATATATCAAATATATAATTATACATTAAATTATTAAATGAACACTTGATTTAATAATCCAGCTATATCACATAGAACCGACTAATATCATATGTATCAACTTATCGAATCAATACTTGATTCGATAACCCGGCTATATCACAATAACCGACCGATATCACATATCGCGAGAATAGAATACGGTATCACATACACGTATTAATCTCGGTCCTGCACATATCACATATATGCTCCTACTTCGTTTCGCCTGAGCCAGGAAACCTCGGTGTAGGACTCTAAAGACTCGTCAATACACCGGCAATAGGTGATGATCATATCAAACACCCACAAGCCGTCAGCGGTACTAGCTGGACGTAACGGCTACCCGGGTATTGAGCGATCAGAAGATCAACAAGCAAGCCTGCTCATACTCTTGCGAATCTAATAAGTAACACTACCGTACAGTCCGGTCTCTTCGTCTGATATGTCGCATATCTCAGCCTGGGGAAGGTAAACGTCAGACCCCAATAGAATAATAAGTCATGCCGATGTGAGGCTCATAACGGTTCGAGAAACTACTGATAACACCTATCAGTAAATCTCAGCAATCCTGGCCAGGGATTTCTTGTTATGGCCAATCGAGCATAGTGCAACATCAACCCCCAATACCGGGAGAGATGAAATCCCCTCCTATCGCTCATTGCCTCCATGTGACTCGGGACTGTACCCCAAAACCACCGTTTTGCACGTTCTCTTGAACGTGTTAAGGTGAAAATCAAAGCACAGTTGGAATCGCACAAGACTCTATGACGATCTCGGGTCTACAGACTAACCTGTACCAGTGTCACCAGAGAACTGCTATCTGACGATAGGTATAATACCATCTAGGAGTTCTCGGCTATTCCGTTCATTGTACCTAGTCTCCACTGAGCACCCGTATACCATCTCTGATGTCAAACACCAATGGATATTGGATCATCCATCGCCCATCACATGGGTCGAGAAGCGTATACACTAGTCTACTCTGGAATATCGATGCCCCGTCTCGATACTCCCACGACTAGGAACATTTGAAGGATGTACTTACCGACTACCTCTGCCCCACTAGTATGATCTGCATCATAATCCTGGTAGTCAAGTACTCATCCTAAAGGCTTTATGAGCATGTAATAGAGAGAAAACAAATGTACATGTTAAGATAAAGAGCAACCAGATTGTATACTATCATGTCGAGCAAGAAAGTCCTCCCTATATATGTCTAAGCATCCACTATAATATACATCACATGTATAATAATGGCTTCTAGGGTATACATATAACTAACACGTACATCATAGAAAAGGTTTACCAAGGTGGGGCCTACTTGCTCATGGATATGCATGGCGAAAGACCCTTACGGCCAATAAACGGCCTGTTCCTTAAGAAACACTACGCTTGACAAAGTCACGGCTCAGGTTAACGATAGATGACGATGCTCGTGTCCGCTCGCTGTCTTCCCGAGTCCAACTTTATAAGTAGTATCCGGCAAAACTTCGTCCCGAAGCTAGCAATGGACCGAGATGTCCCTAAACTAACAATGGACCGAGATGTCCTTAAACTAAATACGTCGCCTCAAGCACGGAGATAATGGAATGCAAGTCCACAAGTCCCAATGGCAAGAGCTGCCACTCAAATCCTGCTGGCTACATAGCTACCCCGGTGGCGAAGCCCCCTCTAAGTGCCATTAGCGAACAAAGGGGTAAAAAAAACGATATGTCCACAAGAAAAATGGGCACGGATGAAAACCCGAAAGGGCTCTGTGAATAAAAACAGCAGGGCTAAGCGAGCTTGTGAAAACCCGAAAGGGCGCGATCTCATTAAAATAAAAACACCTGCAAGATCCTTTCGACCTTATGAAGAGAAAACACCTGCGTGAGATCCTTACGACTCACAAGGGAGCAACACACTTAGGGATCCCCACGATTCCTAAGAAGAAATTACACTTACGAGATCCTCACGACTCGTAAGAAGAATTTCCTCTATGAGACCCTCACGGCTCTTAGGATTCAAAAGCCTTAAGATATAGGGGCTTGGACCTGTTCTTACGCCATCACACTCCCCATGTTTCCCTACATGCGGTCAATATTGGCTCTTGTATACAATCTACGGGCACAAATAAACGATTTCCTTATCAAGTTCCACCAATGACGAGAAATGTCCTCATGTGGTGAACGACACTTATAAGTCCTCTCGACTTGTAAGGAGAAAACACTCTTGTAAGATACTTACGACTTGCAAGAGAAAATATCACTTAGCAGTCCTCACGACTCCTAAGGAGAAAATACACCTACGAGATCCTCACGACTCGTAGGGAGAAATACCTTTATGAGACCCTTACGGCTCATGAAGTTAAAAAGCCTTAGTCGGCGGGATCCTAACCCTGTTTGCTAAGCCACTTTTGTTCAAATCAGTGAAGGCAAATGATGATTCACTCCTGGCAATATTCCAGTCGTAGCGATGCTGATTCCGAAATCGGTATCAAAGTATAAGTCCTTTCAAGGCGAATGATGATTCGCTCCTGGCAATATTCCAGTTGCAGCGTTGCTGATGTCGAGATTGGTATCATATCTCAAGATCCATACTCGCAATAAAAACCAGCAAACAAAATATATGCATATAAAATAGCTAAAATGATGGGGCAACTCGCAATAAAAATCAGCGAGCAAAATATATGCATATAAAAACAGCCGAAATGTTTGGGCAACTCGCAATAAAAAGGAGCGAGTAAAAAGAAAAGAATGGCCGAAATGATTGGGCACTGCGATAAAGAGCCGAAATGATTGGGCGATCGTAACTTTCGCAATATAAAAAAAGCTGAAATGATAAGAGTATCGCAGAAAGAAATAAAAAAATGATGAAACTTTTGCCCTGCAGGTGATTCCACATCAACCCCTGTAAACAATCCATGGGCATAAATGAAAAGGGAACCATATGTTCCCACCAGGCTCCATCAAAAGGAGAGCTAGGTCTCGACGGTTCACAGACATCTTAGAGATCAACAACGGCATTCTTCCTCACTCCAGCAGGATGCAGACGCGACGTCAGCAAACGGAGCCATGGCAAAGTCCCTAGTTCCAAATCTCGATGGTTCACCGACAACCTAGAGACTACATCGGAGCCATGGCAGAGTCCCTAGTTCCAAATCTCGACGGTTCACAGACAGCCTAGAGATCAACAACGGCGTTTCTTCTCACTCCAGCAGGATGCAGACGCAACGTCAACAAATCGGAGCCATGGCAAAGTCCCTAGTTCCAAATCTCGACGGTTCACAGACAGCCTAGAGATCAACAACGGCGTTCCTCCTCACTCCAGCAGGATGCAGATGCAACGTCAACAACCGACCCCAGGGTCAAAACAATGGAGCCATGGCAAAGTCCCTAGTTCCGAGCCTCGACGGTTCACAGACAACCCAGAGACAACCTCGACATTCGTCGCAATATAGAAGACAAAATGTTAATAAACGAAGCAAAGGAAGATCCCTAGCTTCAGGGTCTTAATAACAACTCAAATAAAACCTGAGAGACTATTGGAGATCATCCCACACCAGCGCGGAGTGGTCATGACTCATCGGGGCTCCCAAATTGAGCCTGACCTCAAGTAAAAAGCGGCATGGGAAATCCCTAACGCTTGCTCTTCCGACGGTAATACGACATGGGAGATTACTTGAAGACGTCTTGTCCAGCCCCCGAAGGGATAAGAGACATGACAGTCGCGGGGTTACTCGAACAACAAGATTGCGTATCGGGGAATGCATCAGCCAACGTGACGGTACGACGGACCAAAAACCTAGTACCACAGACCCTAACGGACCTCTGTCGTAAAGAGCAGAGGTTAACTGTGACGTTAGGAAATTCTTGTGAGAACTTCTCGATTCGTCTCGACTCGTAGGGAAAACAATGTTCCTGTGAGAACTTCTCGACTCGTCTCGACTCATAGGGAATAACATCTTCATGAAACCCTCACGGATTATGAAGTGTAAAGCCTTAGGCAACGGGGATATCAACCTGTTTCCTAAGCACTGTGGCCCTGCAAGTAGGTCCAAGATGGACTATTGTATACTATCCACGGGCCATATTCTCCAAAGTCGAATATCGACAAGGAGGAAAAAAAACTCACTTATGAGTCCTCTCGACTTGTAAGGGCGAAATTCTTTTGTGAGATCATTACGACTCTCAAGAGAATACGCACTTTGGAGTCCTCACGACTCCTAAGGAGAAAATACACCTACTGGATCCTCTCGACTCGTAGGGAGAAAAGTCTTTATGAGACCCTCATGGCTCATAAAGTTGAAAAGTCTTAGATGGCAGATCCAAACTAGTTTCCTAAGCCATATCTTCCCTGCAAGGAGGTCAAGATGGACTATCTACGGGACACATTTTCCAAAGTTACATGCCAATATGAAATAAAATATTTCTTTTATTCATGAATTCAAGTGAATACAAGATACATTTCATAAAGGAATCAGAATGAATACATGTTATTCATGAATCACAAGTTTACAGTTGGTACAAGAAAAAAGATACGATGACAGTTATTAAGGAGGAGGCGTCTTCAGCAAATTGACAAGCCGCTCGCGCACTCCTCTCAATCCTTTCTCGTGGTCAGCTACTGTGGCCAATTCCGCTTCAATTTGAGTCCTTTGCCGCAAATAGGATGAAAGCTTTTCATTAGTTTCTAGCATGGCGTCTTCATAGTCCCGCGTGACCTGTTCGGTGAAGTCGAGCGTCCTCCTTAACGTCAACCCGTCCGAAATACATCGCTGGAGGTTGTCGAAAATAGCTTTTAACTGTGCAGCGTTCAACCTGGGCACGCAACCGGACGGATTCGCTGGAGGCCGCTTTGTGTTCTTTTCGTCTCACGGCTGCCTCTTGTTCAAAATGGAGAATGAAAGGAACACTATGCTCGACCCACGCAGTTCGCTGGGAGTTCGAGGCCAACACCTCAGGAGCGAGATGCTTGAGCTCAATCTTGTACAGGCAAGCTTCGATCTTTCTGCAATAATCAACCAAAGAGCCGACAGGATC
The DNA here is from genome assembly GCA_030015575.1 of Agapanthus africanus. Taxonomy (NCBI): domain Eukaryota; kingdom Viridiplantae; phylum Streptophyta; class Magnoliopsida; order Asparagales; family Amaryllidaceae; genus Agapanthus; species Agapanthus africanus. Next base: position 110,218,867 of record CM057337.1, read on the forward strand.
TTCATCATGAAAGTTCATGAGTGTCGCCAGCATTGGATTGACTTCAACGGCAAAATCCGTAGCAGAACTAAGGGCCTCGGCATTGAGATCTTCGATAAACTCGCTTAACATTCGCCGGCTGTTTGCGGCGCCCCCGGAAGATACGTGTTTAGCAAATGGCCCTGCGGGCATTGGAATGCGAGACTCAAAAGGAGCTGGAGCCGGTGCAATTGCTGCAAAATGAATTACGGTCAAATTTCGACTCGGGAGATAAAGAATACACATAAGGGATGGAGTCTATTATACCGGCCGTGGCAAGCGGCAGAATGGGGAGTACCGGAGGCGCGACTATTCTCTCGTCTCCTCCTCCGACCCGTGACGCTGTGATCAATATAAAGAAAACTTAGCAACAATAAGTCTATTCATAAAAGAAAGGAGGGACATTAGCTGAAAAATATACTAACTAATACTAGAAGGTGGAACGATTTCCGACTTAAAGGAAAAATGCGGGTTCAACACCTGGTATAAATGGTCGAAAAGGACTCCAGCAGAGTTACGATAATATACAGTCAATACAAGGAGGATTGTATCCACAGTGAAATAAATAAGTGAGAAACCCATACCTTCCAAGATTTGAGGGGGCACAGAAGAAGGCGAGGGGACAGCGACCGTCAGAGCAGCGACCGGCGACACTTCTTCAGATGGAATAGCCTCAGGGTTCACCATGCCTATGCTCAAGACAAAAGAAATATCATCAGAAGGGCTGAACATGATTGAAAAACTTGAAAACAACAACCCAAGGACTACCTGATAGATCATGGACCAGAACCGCGACGGAGGCGTCACTAGGTGTAACGGCTTCTTCACTCTTTCTCGGGGGAATAGATTCCGTGCCCATAGCTTCATCCCCTGACTCGACGAGGGCCTTCGTAACGCTTGTGACACCTACTGACACCAAGGATACACAGGGAGAAAGAGCAGCGGTCTGGACAGTCCCAGATTCCTGTGTAAGAGTAGCCACTTCGGGCTCTGTAATCGCCAGCGTTTCACCTGCCATACCATCGCCAGGACTTGGCCCTGCGTAAAAGAAAATGCGTATGTCAGAATTCGAGGACCGAGTTCTAATAAAAGACTGGGCATTACGTTATCTTGAAGTAGCTTTCCAGTCTCTTCCCGAGCCGCGCGTGCAACTTGTCTATGGGCGGTGGACAGGGCAGAGGGAACATCCACTGAAGGAGTGTCAGCAGTCAGGATACTGCTTGAGCCTGCACCTACGGCCGAAACGGCATCGCATTCCCTCGCCGCACGCTTCCTGCGCTTCCTGTCAGTCTGAGCAGTAAGAACTGACCTCCTTAAAACTTCCGACAGGGGGACATCGTCGTCCGAACCGAGCTCTGCCTTCAGAGCCGCTACGGTGCCCATCATCGGCTGCTTCAGCAAAGCCTCCTGCGGTGACTTTGGGATGGCCGTGGCCATAGTAGCTGGCTCTGTTGCATCGCCACTTGGGATCAGAACTGCACTTGGAATAACCTGAGTTGAGGTAGTCCTCGAAATAAGGTGAAAGAGAGGGTCAGAGCACGAATAAAAAGAATAAAGGTGTAATGAAGCAACTTGTACCAAGACCCAAAGAAGTGCGGAGCCTCTCTTCCTCCTCGAACGTCCTGAGGGAAGCCGCGAGAGCCTCTTCGGCAGAAATACCTATTGAAGAAGAGAGCGTTAGTAAAAGCATAATAACGAGAAAGGGATAGACGCAGAAGAATATAACTGCAGTATACCTGATTTCGCGATAGAGATCGACGCCGCTTCCTCACGAGCCAGTCGCTCAGAAGCTACGAGGGCAGCCTGTAGATCGGTGTCGGTCGCAGGCGTGTCGAACAAACCTTTGTTGGTGCCGTATTCACACAAGCCCTAGCCCTAGGGAGCATGTGGCTCTTGGCCGAATATGACATCGACAGAAAATAGAGACTTCTTCTTTTACTGCGAACGGACGCCAGCGGCCGATGACAAGAGCTTGCGCTTGACAAGCATTTTCGAGCGGCGGGTCCCAATTTTCATACCAGCACTAGATTTCGGGGACGCCACGGCAATCGCGGTTACGGGAACATCAGATTGAAGCCTCTCGGGGAAGACTTGGGGGACTACGGCTGTAGTAATTTCCCTCAAGGAAGGACGAATGACAGTCCGTCGCTTTAAGGGGAGAGATGGATTACCAGCTGGGACGAGATCCTTGTGATCAAGTAATAACCGCCTTTCTTCCCTGATACCAGCACCCGTGGCATGCTGGTACCACGCCACGTAGGCGTTTGAAGCTTTTGGACTCCGTATTTAGTCGCATAAAGTGGTGCAGCGCGCTACGAATACCCTCTTCCGTAGCGACCGGCTCAGCTAAAAATGCCTCGAGAGGAACACACTGATTGTAGTTCGACTGTTGAGCGAAGCAGTGCGGGTTATACCTCATGAACAGTGCCGAGGCGTTTTGCCTGAACACTAAAAAGCCCGGCCTAATAGAATACTATTTCTCCCAATCAGAGCAAAGCTCTGCTGGAAATTCAAAATTCAATTTTTGAAGCAACGCTTCAAATTCCGGGCGCAGCGCGCCACGTGTCAAGCGCAGACACATCAGCGCAGCGCCCAAAGCAGCGCACCCAATCAGAGCAAAGCTCTATTTAAAGCAAAATTAAAGGAAGCAATGCTTCAGTTGCGCAAGCGCTGCGCTGTGCGACACGTGTCAGTGTAGATGCGCTAGCGCAGTTGCGCTGCGCGACACGTATCAGCGCAGATGCGCTAGCGCAGTTGCGCTGCGCTGTGCGCTGCTTGACACGTGTCACGCGCTGGGGCATTTGCGCCAAACAGAATCAAGATTCTAAAGAAATCTTTCTGTTCTTATTAAAACAAGAAGATTTTCTTCTGTAAAACAGAAGCCCTTGGATCAAAGATCCAACGGTGGGAAAAATTCCCCAAATCACTCAGAGAAAGATCTCTTTAACTAATTTATGGGCACTATAAAAAGGACCCTAGACCTCAATTCAAAGGCATGAACATTTTTGAGAAATCAAGAGCTTCAAACAGAGAGAACTCTGAAAAAGTTTCAAGAAAAAGGTAAAAAACCTTCATAAAATAGAAGAACTTTCTTCTAATAGATCATTGATCTAAGAACAATATCAATGATCTTCACATAATAAACAGTGCTTTGCACTTCTTATGAACCACTGGTTCTTTAAAACAAGAAAAACAAGAAATACTTGTTTTCTTTGATTCTCATTAGATCGAAGAAAACAAACAGTGCTTTGCACTTTATCATGAACCATTGGTTCTAAAAGATTCTCAAATTATAGTGCCTTGCACTTGCAAACTGCGCTGTTGCGCTCCTGGATTGGCGCAAGCCACCAGAGCGCGCCACGTGTCAGCAGCGCAGGCGTAGCGCATTGCGCTTGCGTGACACGTGTCAACACCACAAGCGCTTGCGCTCTCTGATTGGCGTAAAGCGCCTGACAAATGCAATGCATTTCCTAAAGGGCCAGGCCCAAATCAAAAAGACCAAGCATGCCTAATTAAATTGTAATGCAATAAAAAGGGGAGAGCCCAAACAGAATTGATGCTCTGCATCATTTATAAATGGGCAGAGCCCAAAAAAAATAATAAAAAATGCTATGCATTTTTAAAAGGGCAGAGCCCAAACAAAGTAGATGCTTGCATCATTTATAAATGGGCAGAGCCCAAAACAAATTGATGCTCTGCATCCTTTATGGGTAGAGCCCAAATAAAAATAAAAAGAAATGCAATGCAAAAGCAAATAAAATGTTGAACATTTTCAACTGGACTTAGCCCAATTTTGGCCGTAAGTCCTCAAATTAAATTGACCGAGCAAGATTGCTCTCTTAAATCAATTTACCTCCGGTTCGAGGGTACATCTCCGAACTCCTCTGACACCTGTCGTTGTAATCCTTCAACGACGTCAGAGAGGTGACGGGTCCCGACGACCACACATCAAGATGGACCGCGGGGTCCTTAAACTCGTGGACCGAAACGTCCTTAAACTAATGATGGACCACCACGTCCCTAAACTGGCGATGGACCACCACGTCCCTAAACTGGAACATGGACCACCACGTCCCTAAACTGGCGATGGACCACCACGTCCCTAAACTGGAATATGGACCACCATGTCCCTAAAATGGAACAATAGAGCCCCCAAATGCTCTTTTGTCGGATCCATACGATCCCGTTAAGCTGATCTTAGTCTCAAATCAGACTAACGTATCCTTAAAAAACGTTTAAGTCGATCTTAGCCTAAATACGGCTAACGTATCCTTAAACCAGAACACCAAACCCAAATCTAAGTAAATACAGATTTGGACTAATCCACGTCCTACGGGCGACGGCATCACTTAGTCTCCGTATACAATCCACGGGCAACCACAAACAAAACAAACACACACGACACGAAGTGAAATTCTGGAGAAGGAGAAAGTTGTTACCGCGATGCGGTAGCGTAATTAACTGCAGGGGCTTGCGCCTGCAGGGAAGAGCGTCCCCATAATCAAAAACCCCTCAAGCGAGGGGGAATCTGACGAAGTCTGCTACATTGGCCGCATCCGTCTAAACCTCCGATACACGGTGCCATAAATCAACTTGGCATCTTCGGAGAGGTGGACGGATAAAACCAAATAGCATCTGCCCCGAATCTCAGCGTCAGGACTTCGCAGTCTTGTGCGCCGCCTTTCGGAGGGGAACAGATTCTGGCACGCCCGGTGGGACCTTTTCCTCTTTCCACTCCACACTTCGTGTGTCGTCTTCGCGAACGAATCGCGGTTTGTTAATGGTTGCCTTTGGATTTCAAGTTTACTAAGATTTGGTCTCTGGCTTGGCGCAGAAAAAGAAATCAGGCATCGATGGCCTCTACTTGTTCGAAGTGCTCCAACTGTAGCTGCAGCTCGCGTCCGGCCTCAACTGGCGGCATAACCTACGGGCCCCAAGCGGCCTCTTTGTTCACAATGCCCGTGGAGCAGATTACTCAAGCCACCACAGGGCTGTTTTTCGGAACCATGTTTCCGCCAACAAGCTTCAGCACCCCTGTGCCCGTACAAGAAGCTCCTAAGAAGTCGGTCTTCGATCGACTTTCAGTTACTGCGGCCCCTCTCAACGGGTCGCCCAACACCAGTGCCTCGGTCTTCTTCAGGCTGGGCCAAAACTCCTGCGGGCCCACGATGAAGCTTGCAGTCCCGGAAAAGGTTATTCCAAAAAGAATAGCCAAACCTGCTCCTGAATTCGTCAAGGCGGCTTCTTCTGCTAAAAGATCAGTCTTTACAAGATTGACCGTTCCAATTCCCACTACCGCTTTTGCTGCTCAAAAGATATCAGTCTTCAATAGGCTGACGCTGGCAGCAGCCCCACACCTGAACAGGGGGCAAGAAGAAGCTGTTTCTGTCTCTGAGCCAATACCGACAACTCGTCGCGCCCGACGACGCCACTGGCGCCGGGTAAGGAAGACCGGGGGCAACTCCCCTTCTGGGATGACTCCGCCAACTCCAACGGTGGAAGTTAACGCTGCTGTTCCCACCGGGAACAGCTTCAAGTTACTGAATAGGGTATGCAGAAACTCGCCAACTGTGGTGCTCAAAAGATCTCCTCCACCAGTAGAGACTACCGTGGAAGCAGAAAAAACAGAGCAGGCCCTTCAATCACTGTCTTCCAGGATCTATAAGACATGGCGACGAGTCCGAGAATCTGTCATTGATCCTAACCTCTCTCGCCAACAGAAGAAGTCGAAAGGTCGGCAAGAAGAAAATCCCCCGGTCAAGCAACGAAAGGTGACGACCGCTTGGGTGCCCAAAGCAACGGCCCCCTTAACTTCTACGGCCCATAAAAGAAGAAGGCCGGAGAAAGTGTCAACGCCGATGACGAATATCAAAGGTGGTGAACCCAAACGTCCTAAGTCAGGGGGCATTGTAGTTCATACCGTCTACGTGGCGTCTGGTAAAGAGGACAGTCGCATATCTACGGGTCATCGACCGCTTACACGGTCAGTGACCAAAGCGCAGGAGCAGCAATGGAAGCTCCAAGAGATGATGAACTCAATGGACGCACTTACTGGGCCAAAAGAAAACCCTGAAACGTCCTCGGATGAACGCCAGGAGCAAGAAACCGACGCCGAATTCCTTCGTTGAATATTAGAAAAGAAGGACAAGGAGGCTGCTGAACAAGCAGCCAACATAAAGCGTATGGGCCTCCTGTTCCAAGACATGGTGGGGATGATGATCCAACAAGATCCTTCGGCCGAAGATCCCTTGATCATCCTTGAAGACGATAGAGGAGAAACGTCAAATCCTCCGCCAGCTTTGTCAACAGCTATGGAGGAGACAATCTCCAAGGCTGACTTAGACGAGTACATAGCCCAACAAATACAGGTTCATCACGCGGCTGAAGCAGCTGGCCAAGTCGTAAAAACGGGGCGGCCATATCCAAGTTGGTACGACCAAATCAAGTACCCGTCGGGTTACACAATTCCCAAGTTCCATATCTACAAGGGGACGAGCAATCCTCACCAGCATGTTGCCCAGTTCAGGGCACTCTGCGGCAACACCGGCGGTGATGACAAGCTTTTGCTTCACCAGTTTGTTGGAAGTTTATCAGATACGGCGTTCGAGTGGTACTCTGAGCTCCCGAACGACTCTATCAAAACCTTCACGGAGATGGAGCTTTTGTTTACTCAGCGTTTTGCAAGCGCCAGTGAACGCACCCCGATGACGGCACTGATTAACACCAGGGTAAAACCAGGCGAGACATGGGTTCAATATGCTATACGATAGCGGAACTTATGGTCGAAGTGCGAGCAGCGCATTGAAGAAGCTCCCGCGGTGGGTATGTTTGTGGGAAACCTTGATCCGCAAGCAACCATCTCACAATTTATGATGTTTTTCAAGCCAACTACCTTCCAGGCCTTGATTGACAAGCTAGCACAAATGGATCAAATGGGCCATAAACCCCCTCTTCCAAAGCTGGACTCCCGAAATGACAAAGGGAAGGGAAAAGCGATCGTTGTCGCTAATGCTCAACAACAACCGAGCGACTCGAAGCCGGTTGTTCGTCAAAATATTATGCGTCCGTACGTAGCCCTTGAGGAGAGGCTAGGACGTTCTTACTCTTTTCCCCGCGATAAAACGAGAAGGTTATTCGAGCTGGCGTTGCGCAACCGACTCATAAATCTGCCGGATCCAAAACGTCCGTTGCAACCAAGTGATGTCAATGAGCCCAACTACTGTCCTTATCATCGAGTACTGGGCCATCTGATCGAAGATTGCTACGTTTTCAAAAATTGGCTTGAAAACTAGTACCGACATGGCAAATTCGCGTTATCTGACAAATGGAAGGTGAATCCCCCGCAGCCCCACACCTCTAAGGAGACGAATACGCCGGGGGCAACATGCTCCGTCGTTGAAGAAGCTCCTTGGGAGGTTGTATTATCAGCCAAGACATAGAGGATGCTAAATGATCTTCAGACATGTCCAGCGATTAGGTGGAAGAACCCATTGGAACCACAGGTCATTGAGGGGATGTTGAAGCCACGTCCAACTCCAAACACCGATGGAGGTGGCTCAAGCACTCGCAACCAGCCGTCAAAATCTTCGAAGAAGAAGAAAAAGAAATCAAAGAAGCCCGTGAAGCCTGGCGACAAGCGCCCGGACTTGCAAAAACAAATTGACGCGCTGGAGGAATACAACCAGAAGGCACGGACTCCCATTACACTCCAAGAGTTCCTCAATCATGTCTTTCAAGAGGAATATGAGGGAGAAAGTTCATCTGATGAATCTGAAGAATGCGTGGCGAACTGTCATATGATTTCCCATTCGTTCATGGACGATGAGGAAACTCCTTGTATTGAAACGCTGGGGGCATATCCTGAACCAAAAATTCTGGGGCCATCAGATGAAGTAATTGACGCATTCCTTAATGAAGCTCGGTTGAAAAGTAAAGCTGATCGAGAACGCGAGGCGGTCATATTTGAAAGGGCCAAGCGCCAGCGACTTGATGAAAGAGCTGAGACGATCCCGCTGGAGCAAAATACCCCCACTACCGACAAAAGCAAATTCAAGACGAGGAAAAGGTTTGCTAAGGCCATATCAATGGGCATGAAGCTACCATCCTCCGAAGGAAAAATTACTGGTGAAATAGAAATGCACCCCTCCTATTGCTTATATCATCAGAAGGTTTCGCACCCCACCGAAGAATGCAAAGCTTTCGATAGATGGTGGCAAGGATATGTTGCTCATCGACAACATTTTAAGCGGGAGAAACGTAAAACTCGTCGGGAGCAAAGAAATACGACCGAAGGGCTTAAAAGAACTACCGGCAATTGTCGCATGGTTAGCACCGGCGGGTCACAAGTGCCTACATTTGGGAGCGATTCTGATGAGGAGCTAGAGCTTGGCCCTCTCTTTAAAGAGTCCACCTCGGGAAAAGAAGAAGAGCCGAAGGTCTGCGAAAATATCAGGCTACGTAATCGCACGCTCTCCGAAAAGAATCTCGGGCCCTTAAACAAAAAAGATAAAGGGAAAGAAAAGGTCTCTGAAGATATCATCTTAGATGACCAAGTTGTAGAGGAGCTAAGTGCTAAGGACCCGCCGAAGAGAAATAAGGTGGATTACAACGTCTTAGCGCATCTGAGGAAACTACCCTCACAGCTCAGCATTCTTGACGCCCTTTTGCTATCAAAGGAGGCGAGAGATTTGTTAGTCAAGGCACTACAAGATCCGGGGCAATTCCAAGCTTTCCTGGCCGAGGAAAAGATGAAGGATGAATTGGAGGAAGTGCACACGGCCGATGTCGCTTTTGGCGATGAAGATCTTCTCATTGGGATATGCGAACACAATCGCCCCCTCTATGTCTCAGGATACTGTCACGATATAAAGATAGGCAAAATCCTGATCGACAACGGATCCTCCGTTAACCTCCTCAATGTGCGGGTGTTAAAAGAAATCTGCATGAGCGTCCAGCACCTTGCTCGGGACAAGATCACCATCTCCGGGTTTGACTCCGAGTCATCAAAAACTCTTGGGTCTGTGATACTGACGCTACGCTTTGGGCTACTCGTCACGGACATTAAGTTCCACGTCATAGACGCCAAGACATGCTACAACGCTTTGCTCGGCCGACCATGGTTACATGAATACAACGTCATCCCTTCTACACAACATCAGTGTATGAAATACGCTAAGGATGGTCTCGAATATACCGTGGCGGGAGAACTGAATCCGTTCTCCGTGAACGAAGTCCGCAAATATGAAGATGCCAAGTACTTCTTACCTAATTTCGAAGACACGGAAAGGTGTCACAAGCCGGAAAACAAAGCTAACGCCACCATCCCTGTCTTCGGCAGTGATACCGAGGAGGAAGAGGATATAGTTTATTCGGAGCTGCCCCAACACAACAAGCCAGGGCCATCTACTCCTACGTTAATCTTTGGTAGCGACTCGGAAGATGAAATCCATGCTGTATTCTCTGCTCGACCTTCAATACGAACGTTCGCTGATGAAGAACAAAGTCTACAAGTCGCCATGGTGCCACTTAAACACCATAGAAAACTGGACGCACTTAATATTTACAATATAGAAGAGCTACAAACGTTCTATATCCCTCCCAGGCGAGAAGGCGAAAAAGCAATTCTATTCTACCGCTCTGAAGAAACCAAAGTGGAGAAAGAAATCTGGCATGGCGCGGATCCTACGCTCGACGGGCTTCAGCCTATCCGTCTTCCCAGATATTATACGGGAGGTTTGAAAAAGCTGCTGAAACGCCAGGGGATATCCTTCAAGGAGACCGTTCGAAAATCCAAGTTCTATGACAAAGTCTGGAACGTTCCCGGGACTCAACGCAAACTGCCTAATAGGAGAATGGAGACAAAAGGACTTGGATACATCCGGTCAAAGAAACGAGAGCTACTAAACAGCTGCTATGTCATGTATGACTTCGATGAAGAAGCGGATGCTCAATGGGAGGACGCTAATCCTGAGCCAGTGAAAGTTCCAGATGCAAAGGAGCCCAGTCCGTTGTTCGAAGAACAAATGGACAAGCTTATAAGGGAAGCGGGTCAAAAAGTCCAGGACGATCATAACCGCGAAATGGTCATCTACGAGAAAGCCAAAACGCAACGCCTTCTCCAACAGGCTGTGAAAGATGAAAATGCCGTTCCTTGTCAACCTGTTATAAAGAAGGCCCGACGCAGAGGCAGAAACAAGTCGAAACGCGAAAAAGGCGCTCAACAGCAACGAAGCGGGGCTAAGAGGCCACGCGAACGAAAATCGAGCGGTTCTGATCTATCCCTCATAAGAAAAATGGGTCGAGCGTACTCTTTTCCTCGAGACAAGACGAAGAAAATACTCGACCTCGCTTTAAAACATCAGATGCTTACACTACCGGAGTCTAAACACCCTGAACAAGCAGGCGAAGTCTCTCACCCAGACTATTGCTCTTATCACCAAGTGGTAGGGTATCCTCTCGAGGACTGCTTCACCTTCAAGAATTGGGTTGAAGATCAGTATCAGCTTGGCAAGTTTGCTCTGTCCGACAACTGGAGGGTAGTGCCGCCACAGAAGCACTAACCCAAGGCCACGGAAGAAGAACCAGTTCCACATTGGGATTGGAAGCGAATTCATACTTGTCATGTGATAACGATATCAAAAGAAGAGCCCAGGAACAAGGATGACCTTTCCTGGTGCTTCGAAAACAGCAACGATGAGGTAATCTGAGAATTCCCACCGGCGCCAAAAGAGCTGGAAGATGGAATCCATACCACTGTAGATAACCTTAAGAAAATTGAGTTGGGAACGACGAATGACCCGCGACCGACATTCATCAGCGAGCTGCTATCTGAAGAAAGGGTGGCTGCGTTAAAGGACGTGCTTCCACGGCATAGAGATTGCTTCGCATGAAACTATTTCGAAATGCTGGGACTAGATCCAGAAATTGCTGTCCATAGATTGGCGATATCTCCGGATGTCAAGCCAGTCAAACAGGCGCCGAGAAGAATGCGGCTCGAGCTTGAGATGAGTATCAATGCCGAGGTCAAGAAGCTGATCGACTCCGGCTTCATCCAGGAAGTTCAATACCCTGAATGGATCGCCAACATCGTCCCGGTGATGAAGAAAAATGGGACAGTGCGCATATGCGTGGACTTCCGGGATCTCAATAAAGCTTGCCCGAAAGACGATTTCCCAGTGCCAGTCACCGAGCTGATGATAGACAATACATCCACTCACGAGGTTTTCTCTGTCATGGACGGCTCGTCAGGATATAATCAGATAAAAATGCATCCTGAAGACCAGAAGCACACCGCCTTCAGGACTCCTTTAGGTATATTCTGCTACAAAGTGATGCCCTTCGGTTTAAAGAACGCCGGCGCCACCTACCAGAGGGCCATGACAAAGATCTTCGATGACCTTATACACGAAATCGTCGAATGCTATATCGACGATCTCGTGGTTAAAAGAAAATCATACGAGGAACATCTCGAGCATCTGAAGACCGTATTTCAACGTCTGCGACAATATAACTTGAAGATGAACCCTCTCAAGTGTGCATTCGGAGTTTCTTCGGGCAAATTTCTGGGATTCATCATCCGACACCGAGGTATCGAAATAGATCCGTCAAAGATCAAAGCGATCACGGAAATGCCTCCGCCGAGAACTCTCAAACAGTTGCGATCTCTCCAAGGGAAGCTCGCATACATACGGCGATTTATAGCCAATCTTTCAGGCAAGTGCCGTCCCTACAGCCACCTGATGAAGAAAGGAACCCCGTTCGTCTGGGACCAAAAATGCCAAAGCGCACTAGACGAGATCAAGCAATACCTGCAGAACCCGCCGGTGTTGGCTGCTCCGGTCAAGGGAAAGCCCCTCATTCTTTATACAACCGCTCTCGAAGGCTTCTTAGGCGCATTATGGGCACAAGAGAACGATCAAGGGAAGGAAAGAGCACTCTACTACTTAAGTCGAGTTCTGCTGGGGGCAGAAAGCAACTACTCTCCCATTGAAAAACACTGCCTGACGTTGATCTTTGCGATAACAAAGCTCAGGCATTATGCATTGGCGCACGAAGTCCGTCTCATCTCGAAGGTGAATCCCCTTAAATATTTGATGTCGAAGGCCATATTGACAGGTCAACTCGCTAAATGGGCCCTGCTCTTGATGGAGTTTTCGATAACCTATCAACCTCTCAAGGCAGTGAAAGGCCAGGCCATTGCCGACTTCCTCGCTGAGCACCCGATACCTGCCGATTCTCCTCTAAATTGCGAGTTGCCAGACGAACATGCGTTTGACACTATCGATGGGAACGATACCCGATGGGAACTCTATTTTGATGGAGCGTCTTCCATAAAGAAGCGCAAACAAAGTACGCCAATAATCAAATCGGGGGTAGGCCTTATCTTCGTGACTCCACAAGGAGGGATAATGCGCTTTGCTTTCTCCTTGACAGAGCCAAGGATGAATAACGAAGCCGAATATGAAGCCTTGATAGCAGGTCTCGAGATCGCCATCGACATGGGAATTGAAAACCTCCTCGTATATGGAGATTCCCAGCTGGTCATTAGTCAAGTAAACGGCGACTACCAAACGTGCAAGCCAGAGTTGGTAAAGTACGGTGAAAAAGTGCAACAACTGTTGACCCAAATTCCCTCCTACACTTTGGAAAGCATACCGCGCGCGGAAAACAGCAAAGCAGACGCGTTGGCCAAGCTTGCTAAAGAATTGGCTGATGAGAACCTCGATGACATCAGAATCGTGGTACAGAGCCGTCGTGTGCTTGTCCCAGCAGAAATATCTCCGGAATTATCCGAAGAAAAAGGAGAGAGTGAGCAAACGACCCTGCAAATAAAAGATTGGAAAAATACCGAGGATTGGAGAGAATTCTTTATAGACTACTTCAAATACCGTCGAACGCCCGAAGATGCGTCCTCAAGACATCAGCTTACGAAACGAGCTCTGTCTTTCGCCTTCGTCAATGATACTCTGTACAAGAGGTCATTTGATTCTCTGTGGCTGAGATGTCTCGGACCTGACGAAGCGAAAAGAGTCGTTCAGGAAGTTCATGACGGACTCTGCGGTTCTCACCAAGCGGGCCCGAAGATGAAGTTGAAGATTAAACGGATGGGCTACTACTGGCCCACGATGATCCAAGACTGCCTTGAGTATGCGAAGCAGTGCCACTCGTGCCAAATCCATGGAGACTTCATCCACCAACATCCAAATCCACTCCATCCAACAGTGGCTAGCTAGCCGTTCGAAATGTGGGGAACTGATATAGTTGGCCCTATCGAACCAGCATCGTCCAAGGGACATCGTTTCATCCTGGCGACGACTGACTACTTCTCCAAATGGGCGGAAGCAGTACCGCTGAGGGAAGTTAAGACGGAGAATATCCTGCATTTCTTCAAGACGCACGTCATATATCGGTTTGGAACTCCGCGCCGGATCATCTCCGATAACGGGCCAGCTTACAGAAGCCACAAGATCAGTCGCTTCGCGCAACAGCACAATATAGACTGGAGATATTCCCCGGTTTATAATCCGCGAGCTAATGGTCTAGCTGATGCCTTCAACAAGACCTTGACAAAGATCATGAAGAAAATGGTGTCACGAAATAAGAAAGACTGGCACGAGAGAGTGCAAGAAGCTCTCTGGGCGTATCGAACTACGTTCAAGATGGCCACAAACACAACGCCGTACGCGTTGGTATTCGGTACGGAAGCAATACTTCCCCTCGAAATAGAGTTACCCTCTCTAAGAGTGGCAGTCCACTGCGAGCTAACAGATGAAGAAAATGCTAACCTTCGGCTTGAGGAGCTTGATGCCCTCGATGAGACCCGGCTCATAGTGCAGCAAAATCTGGAGGCCTATAAAGCAAAGATGACGCGCTCATATGAAAGATTGACCCGGCCGAGGACATTCCGCCAAGGCGAACTCATGCTAGTGGTCAAAAGACCTATGATCCCCAATCGCGCCAAGCGGGGAAAATTCGAGCCGAACTACGAAGGCCCGTACATCATAGACAAGGTCTATCAGGGTGGAGCCTATCTACTCATGGACATGCACGGTGAAAGGCCTTTCAGGCCAATAAATGGTCGCTTCCTAAAGAAATACTACGCTTAGAAGGTTACCGCCTAGGTCAATGATAGATGACGATGACTATGTCCGCTCGCTATCTTTCTAAGCTCAAACTTTATAAGCGGTAGCCAGCCTTCTCAGTGCCGGACAGAAACGTCGTTAAACTAATGGAGGACCGAAACGTCCTTAAACTAATGGCGGACCGAAACGTCCTTAAACTAACGGCGGACCGAAACGTCCTTAAACTAATGGCGGACCGAAACGTCCTTAAACTGATACCGCAGCATCCGTAGGCTGACAAAATAAAAAAAAATATAAAAAATATAAATAAATAAAAACGGTATGTCCATAAGCAAAAAAGGGCATGGATGAAAACCCGAAAGGGCGCCGTAAGTAAAAACAGCAGGGCTACCGGCGAGTGTTCGTGAAAACCCGAAAGGGCGCGACCTCGTAAAAATATATATATATATATATATAAAAAGAATAAAAAACGGAATGTCCATAAGCAAAATGGGCACGGATGAAAACCCGAAAGGGCTCCGTGAGTAAAAACAGCAGGACTACCGGCGAGTGTCTGTGAAAACCCGAAAGGGCGCAACCTCGTTAAAGGACACTTACAGGGTCTTCTCGACCGTGTAAGGAGAAACCACCCGCGTGAGATCCTTACGACTCACAAGGGAGCAACACACTTAGGGGTCCCCACGATTCCTAAGAAGAAAATACACTTGCGAGAGCCTCACGACTCGTAAGGAGAACTCTCTTATGGGACCCTCACGACTCATAAGATTTGAAAGTCTTAAGTTACAGAGACCTAAACCTGTGCTTAAGCAACCCCCACAACCTTCGATATTGCCCTACAAGTGGTTCAATACTGACTCTTGTATACAATCCACGGGCGCGAATAAACATTTCCCTAACCAAGTCCCATCTGTGACTGAGGATATGTGCGCATGATGAACAACCCTTATAAGTCCTCTCGACTTACAAGGAGAAAACCCTTTTGTAGGATCCTTACGACTTACAGAGGAACATACACTTAGAAATCCTCACGATTCCTAAGGAGAAAATACACCTACACGATCCTCACGACTTGTAGGGAGAAATACCTTTGTGAGACCCTTACGGCTCATGAAGTTAAAAGCCTTAGTTGGCAGGACCTTAACCCTGTTCGCTAAGCCACCTTTGTTTGACATCGACAGAGGCAAATGATGATTCGCTCCTGGCAATATCCCAGTTGCAGCGGTGCTGATGCCGAAATCGGTGTCTAATTTCAGGTTTACGGCGGAAAGCCAGTAGGCCGCACATGCATACGAAATAGCCGAAAGGATGGGGCAACTTGCAATAAAAAACAACAAGTAAAATGTATGCATGCAAAATAGCCGAAATGATTGGCCAACTCGCAATAAAAAGCAGCGAGTGAAAACAAAATAAATAGCCGAAATGATTGGGCACCGCGAAAAATAGCCGAAATGATTGGGCAATCGCGACCTTCGCGATATAAAAGATGAAATGATAGAGCATCGCGGAAATAAAACAAAAAAAATGATGATAAAACTTTGGCCCTACAGCTGAGATCATATCGATCCCTGTATACAATCCAAGGGCATAAACAAAAAGAGAACCATGCTCTCCCAACAGGCTCCGCCAGAAAACGAAGCCAAATCTCGACGGTTCATCCCAACTCCGAAGAAACCAGTGTCTTCGGCAAATACCTCAACTCAGGGAAACAAATAATCCTTGACGAGAGCCTTCTGATTCACGTCGACTCGCAGAGCAACCAGTGCCTCCGTGGGAAATTCTCGACTCGTTTCAACACCAGGGAAACAAATAATCCTTGGCAAATACCTCAACTCAGGGAAACAAACAATCCTTGACGAGAGCCTCCTGATTCGCATCGACTCACAGAGCAACCAGTGCCTCCGTGGGAAATTATCGACTCGTTTCAACACCAGGGAAATAAATAATCCTTGGCAAATACCTCAACTCAGGGAAACAAACAATCCTTGACGAGAACCTCCTGATTCGCGTCGACTCGCAGAGCAACCAGTGCCTCCGTGGGAAATTCTCGATTCGTTTCAACACCAGGGAAACAAATAATCCTTGGCAAATACCTCAACTCAGGGAAACAAACAATCCTTGATGAGAGCCTCCTGATTCGCGTCGACTCGCAGAGCAACCAGTGCCTCCGTGGGAAATTCTCGATTCGTTTCAACACCAGGGAAACAAATAATCCTTGGCGCTAGGGAAACAAATAATCCTTAGCAAATACCTCAACTCAGGGAAACAAACAATCCTTGACGAGAGCCTCCTGATCCGCGTCGACTCGCAGAGCAACCAGTGTCTCCGTGGGAAATTCTCGACTCTTTTCAACACCAGGGAAACAAATAATCCTTGGCACCGGGGAAACAAATAATCCCTGGCAAATACCTCAACTCAGGGAAACAAACAATCCTTGACGAGAGCCTCCTGATTCGCATCGACTCGCAGAGCAACCAGTGCCTCCGTGGGAAATTCTCGATTCGTTTCAACACCAGGAAAACAAATAATCCTTGGCGCTAGGGAAACAAACAATCCTTGACGAGAGCCTCCTGATTCGCATCAACTCGCAGAGCAACCAGTGCCTCCGTGGGAAATTCTCGATTCGTTTCAACACCAGGGAAACAAATAATCCTTAGCAAATACCTCAACTCAGGGAAACAAACAATCCTTGACGAGAGCCTCCTGATCCACGTCGACTCGCAGAGCAACCAGTGTCTCCGTGGGAAATTCTTGACTCGTTTCAACACCAGGGAAACAAATAATCCTTGGCACCAGGGAAACAAATAATCCTTGGCAAAAACCTCAACTCAGGGAAACAAACAATCCTTGACGAGAGCCTCCTGATCCGCGTCGACTCGCAGAGCAACCAGTGTCTCCGCGGGAAAATTCCCGATTCGTCTCAAATTGCAAGATGAAGCCTCAGGCAGCAGGGACTAAAAAAAACTTGCTTCCTGAACAATGGGACCTTGCAAGTCGATCTAAAACGGTCTCTTGCGAACTATTCACGGGTCTCACTCTCCAAAGTCGAATTTCGACAAGGAGGGAAACAACCGCTTACGGGTCCTCTCGACTCGTAGGAGGGAAAAAGTCTCTTATAAGATCCTTACGACTTATAAGAGGAAACGCACTTAGGAGTCCTCACGATTCCTAAGGAGAAAACACACCTACGAAATCCTCTCGATCTGTAGAGAGAAAAATCTCTATGAGACCCTCACGGCTCATAGAGTTGAAAAGTCTTAGGCAGCAGATCTGAACCTGCGGCCTAAGCCATCGCTATTTCTTGAGGAAGTCAAGATGCTTGCTCTAATCATCCGTCAACCATGTTTACTAAGGTGGCATGCTGATAATAAAAGAAAGAAAAGACGGAGAAAATGACACAAGACATTACAAAAAAAAATGTGTATCTTTTATTCATAAACTTGATTGGGTACGGGATACATTGTGTTAAATATATATATATATATATATATATATATATACAGTTTTTTATCTACAAGTACAAACGATACAAAGAGGGATAGCTACTGAGGAGGAAGTGTCTTTAACAAATCCGCGAGCCGCTCTCGCACTTCTTTCAGCGCCCCCTCCTGAGTGGCTGCCGCGGCCACCTCCGCTTCCACCTGGGCCCACTGCTGTAAAAAAGATGAAAGTTGCTCCTCGGCCGCCTTCTGGGCTGCTTCCTGGCTGGATGCATCCCGATCGACAACGTCAAGCTGTTGCCTCAATGATAACCCTTCGGAAAGACATTGCAGAAGGCCCTCAAAGACAACCTTCAGCCGTACAGCATTGGCCTCCACCCGAGCATGCAGTTGGGTAGACTTGCTCGAAGTCTCACCGCGCTCCTTACGCCTTGAAATGACTTCTTGTTCGAGATGGCGGAAGTAAGAAGCGCTCTGCTCAATCCACGCTGCTCTTTGATTGCTGGCGGCTAAGGTCTCGGGAGCGGGACGCATCGACTCCAGCTGATGCAGGCGAGCCTCGATCTCCCTGCAATGGTTAACCCAAGATGCGATGATGCCCTCGTCATGAAAGTTCACGAGTATCACCAGCATCGGGTTAATCGCCGTAGCGAAGTCTGCGGCAGATGTAGGAGTTTCAACGTCGAGTTCCTCGACGTAGTCACTCAACATGCGCAGACTATTCGCGGCGCCTTTCGAAGATGGACGTCTCAGATAAGGACCCGCCGGCATTGTAATGCGAGGCTCGAAGGGCGCCGAGACCGGAACGACAGCTGAAATGAAACAAGATGTGATCAGATAACAGTACAAAAAATAAAAAGGGGGGAGTTATCAATGTGATAGTCGCCGTACCAGCTGAGACAGGTGGCAAGGCCAGAAGGGCCGGTGGCGCAACCGATCTTTTATCCCCTCCTTCAATCTGTAGCACTGCAGTCGAGATGAGAAAAAGGGTTAGAAGTAATTCCATCAATGAAAAAGAAAGATATCAATGGAAATCATACTCACCAGCGCCACCAGAGGAAGAAGCGAGTTCGGATGGGAAGGAGAAGTGTGGGAGCAACACCTGATAAAGATGGTCAAAAAGCACTCCTGAAAGACATAACAGTATGACTTTAGTACACAAATTATACATGTGAAAAGTAAGATTAATAAGTTGCAAACCCATACCTTCCAACATCCTTGACGGTATGAGAGAGGGCTGAGAGGTGACCACCGCTAAGGCAAGAGTTGAAGGCGTCCCCTCGAGCAATGGGGCATCGGCACTGGCTGCACCTGCATTACGAACAAATATGAACTTGTCAGAAAGGATTGTAAGATAAAGAGAACAACAACTTGGGATTTACCTGATGAGCTGCCGGCCGAAATGGAGGCGACTCCCTCCTCAATCGACACGAGGCCACCGCCCGTGGCCTCGTCACCCGACTCAATGGGGACCGTTGTCGTGCTCGCAAGACCTGGAGACGGCGGGGGACCATAGCGAGGAGGGCTATGACTGGAGCATTTCCAGATTCCTGAGAAGGAGCGGTTGGCTCGTCCTCAGGAATCATGGCCACCTCACCCGCTACTCTCTCGGGTTCAGCAGTCACGGTTATCTCGTCCACCATCACCACAAGGTCATCAGCCTCAGGCACTCCGCCCGCTGCTACCTCGGGCTCAGCAACAACCGCTTGCTCAGGCATAGTGGATATGACCAGTTCGTCAGCCATTACCTTGGGCCCAGCAATCCCAGCTGTGTCATCCGCCATCGACTCGGGCTCGACCAATGTCTCTCCCCTCAGCCCCTCAGGTTCGACAGTCTCCGCCTCCCCCTCGGTTGGGCTTGGCCCTGCGGGATAGAACATATAAGAACCGACAGCTTTATAAGTCTTATAAAAAAATTCTGAAAGAAGTATTACCTGAGGTAGACTTGTCGTTAGCCTCTCTATTGGCGCGGATCGCCTGTCTATGAGCTGTAGACAGGGCAACCGGGGGCTCTTCTGACGGGGTGTCGGCACGAGGGATGGTGCTTGGGCCCGTTCCAATGGCCAAGGCAGCCCTGTGTGCCTTTGCTTCGCGCCTCGACCGCTTCCGTTCCTCCCGGGCTGTCACGATGGACCTCTTTGACGCTTCCTTCATCGAAGCATCGTCGTCCTCATTTAAAGATGCCTCCAGAGCCTTTAAAGCGTCTCTCATCGGCTCTTCAAGAAGAACCTCCTGCAGTAGCCCAGAAGAAGCAGGAACATCGGCAGCTGGCAAAACATTTGCGTCACTTGGCGGGAACGACATTAAGGTTTCTGCAATAAAAAAGGGAGAGATTAGATTGACCATAACACAAGGAGAATAAAAACTTGATGAATCGAAACTTACTGAGGCCTAAAGACGCTCTAAGGCATTCCTCATCTTGGAAGGTCTTGAGTGACGCGGCAATGGCTTCTTCAGTGGTGATGCCTGTTGGAAGAAAAGAAGGAAAAATATTAGTCAAAGGCAATAATAAAGATATGATGCAATAAAAAATGCGACTAGTGATTACCTGAATCCACAAGCTTAGCCAGCCATGCGTCACGCCTTGCCAACCACGCTGAAGTTTCGAGAGCGGCCTCCAAGTCCGTATCATCCGGCAGCGGCATGACTAATCTCTCGTTAGTCCCATATCCACTCAGGCCCTCGGCATAGGGAGCATGGGGTTCCTGACCGAACACGACGTCTACAGCGAAGAGCGACTTCTTTTTCTTCTGCCCTCCGACCCTAGGTGCACGTGGGATCGACTTCCGCTTAGCAGTCACCTTGGGATGGCGGGTCCCGATGTCTGCACCCACGCCAGACTCCGGCGAAGCTACAACCACTGTCTCCACTGGAGCACAGGGCGCTGGGACTGCATCTGTAATATCGGGGAGCGGCAATTTGTGTGGAGGACTTTGCGCACGCGATGGCCCGGTTCTAACCTCTTTTAGAGGGGCAACTACTGGAGTCCTAGGAACCAAAGGAGCGTTGCGGTCACTGCCTGGAGGCGCAACCTTACGGTCGGCCAGCAGTCGCCTTTCCTCCTTTATAACGGCTCCTGTTGCATGATTGTACCAGTCTTTGTATACGTTGAGGAGTCGTGGAGCGCAAGCCGGCGCACTGATAAAAAAATGAGAACCCGTATTCAGGCGCATGAAATGATGCAGCGCATTCTCCATCCCTTCTTCAGTGGCAGCGGGTTCCAGCAGGAAAGCTTCTAAGGGGACCCCTTGATCATAGCCCAGTTGCTGGGCGAAACGATGCGGGTTGTACATCATAAAAATTGCCACACCATTCTGCCTAAATACGAGGAAGCCCGGTCTAATGGAATATAGGTGAAGGGTCTCCCGGGCCGTCAAAATTGAGGCTCCATCCTTGAAAACATCTTGTAATGGCCGCATCGCAGTAGTAGACGCCTTTCCAATGGTCAATACCTTATCGACAAAGGACATCCCGGCTCCAACGGTGTGAGGGCGAAGGAGTAAACCCCTCACGTTCCGTGGTGATGGGGTTGCAATTGATGCGCCGATCAGCAGTATAATGCGAGGAAAACCGCACTTGTCGAAGAACGAGGGCCTTTTATGCATGCCGAAGACACCCGCCGTGTGTAGCTCGAGCCACGATACAAAGTAGTGCATCGGGAAGACCATGTGCAGTACCCCGGGCTCATTAGCATTCGCTTCTCGACTGAGGCCATGATATAAGTGTGCCAAGCCGGTGATCCCCACGGCCACCTTTACCCTGATGGCCATCCGGTGGGCTGGGTAAAAGACAGAGGGCCGCATACGGTGAGAGTGCATTGGGATCGCAAACCAACTTAGCCACAACCCGAGAAATCCTAAGAAAAAGGCCTCCTCGTCCATCCCGGGGGCCGCAATTTCTGCAAAAGACATAGTCGGGAAGTCCGGAAGGAAAAAACCCTTTTGGTCTATCTCCTTCACCGGCAGGTTATCCAAACCTAGACCGAAAGGGTCATCCAGGGTAGCAAACTTGGCAGCTTCTGATGAGAGGACGCTTGGGCGAAGGAACCGAGCGATGAAATCCTCAAAGCTAACTCCGTGACTCCCATGTTCGATGAAAAGGGCTTCATAGATGTTCAACACTTTAATTAAGCTTGGGAATTGGTGTTGAACAGCATTCTCCGGCGTGAGCCCCCTTACCACCGGCTTAGCACCGAAGACATACTCATCCGTCGGGAGCAACTCCTCATAATGTTCCCCTATAACCGGTAAACCGGATACCTCCGTAAACTCTTCCAGAGAGATTGACACTTCCCGATCCATGGCGAGGAAAGTGTGGGTAGGAATGTTCCACTGCTCCAGGAAGGCCTTAAACCACCAGGTGGGAAGCGTGGGATATTGGAACAGAGAGACGTAGACCGCGGTGTACAATCCTAACTTTATCAACTGCGACTTCTTCGTCGACAGGATGTACCGGGCCCACGGCAGATAACCGATCGGGTGGCGGGGGATCAGACCAATGTTATATGATTGCCCCCAAGGTCGCGCCTCGCCCTGACAGATACGGCGTCCTAGGATATCCAAAACCATAGGACGCTGGACCGGAATCGCATCTATGGCGGGATGAAGAAAGCCCTTCGAGGTCCAATCAACCATCTCCACGGTGTACTACACCGAGGGTGGGGTGGCGTAATGAATCGCCGTGATGGGTTCTGACGGTACGGCGCACGTGAAGCTCCGTCGATCCATGATAATTTGGTTATACCACGACCCCCAAAGGTGGAGACTCTTATATTCCGGGTCGTGGTCCCTAATCATAGCCAAGACGTCACGGTCCAAGGGCGCTTCGGGAAATCCCTCCTCTGAACGAACAAACGGGAACGAGGTATCGAGAGACATGATCGCTGCAAATGAACAGAAATTAGCCGTTAGTGCTGCAATTCCAACGTTTGGCGTTTAAATTTTTTTTCAATTAACTGAACTTAAAAATTAATTAAATTAAAATTAATTACACCACACTGCAGTGCAGTGGGTAGGGGACTAAATGGGGACCCACAAAATCTGGATGAAAATGCTTTATTTAATAAGACAGCCTCATCATTGGGTGAGACTGTCAGTTAAAAAAAAGATCCCTAAGAGAATATTCTCATCAGTGGGGAATCCCTAGAGACAAGGAGAAAATCTCCTCTTTCAGAGTAAAGCTCTGTCACAGAATGACACTTGTCAAATTCTGGTCTCAAAGGAATGAAATTCTTTAAAAGAGCGTAGCTCTGTGGTAATAATGGAAAGGTCCATCAGAAATTTTTTTACACATAAAAGAATTGGAATCTTGAAAAAAAAATCCATGAAAAACTTATGAAAAATTCTTCATTTTTCAGATCTAAAAGATCTACAGTTGATTCAAGAGCAAAGCTCTGTTCATGGGTTAGAACCCATGAACAAGATCTCTGCAGATCTATAAGTTTTGAGAGCAAAGCTCTGTTCATGAAACCTCAATGGGGATCTCTTTAGATAAAAAGATCTGTAAGAGCAAAGCTCTTTAGATTAAGATTAATTTGATTTAAATTAATTTTTTACCTAAAGTTTCTAACTTTGGAAATGAGCAAAGCTCTGAAGTTCTTAAGCAAGAGCAAAGCTCTGTTGAAATCAAAATCTTAAAAAAGATGGTGAAGATTTTTTAAGGGCCATAGGTCTTATTTATAAGGCGCTTGCGCCCCTTCAGCTCACCCCTTGATCCAACGGTCAGGAGCTTGCCACCGCTGCACTCACATGCGCGCCACGTGAGCGCAACGGTGGGGGGGCATTTGTTTCCCCCAATCAGAGCAAAGATCTGCTGGAAATTCAAAATTCAAATTTTGAAGCAACGCTTCAAATCCCGGACGCAGCGCGCCACGTGTCAGGCGCAGACACATCAGCGCAGCGCCCAAAGCAACGCACCCAATCAGAGCAAAGCTCTATTTAAAGCAAAATTAAAGGAAGCAACGCTTCAGTTGCGCAAGCACTGCGCTGCGCGACACGTGTCAGCGCAGATGCGCTAGCGCAGTTGCGCTGCGCGACACGTGTCAGCGTAGATGCGCTAGCGCAGTTGCGCTGCGCTTTGCGCTGCGCTTTGCGCTGCGCGACGCGTGTCAGCGCAGTTGCGCTGCGCGACGCGTGTCAGCGCAGTTGCGCTGCGCGACGCGTGTCAGCGCAGATGCGCTAGCGCAGTTGCGCTGCGCGACGCGTGTCACGCGCTGGGGCATTTGCGCCAAACAGAATCAAGATTCTAAAGAAATCTTTCTGTTCTTGTTAAAACAAGAAGATTTTCTTCTGTAAAACAGAAGCCCTTGGATCAAAGATCCAACGGTGGGAAAAATTCCCCAAATCACTCAGAGAAAGATCTCTTTAACTAATTTATGGGCACTATAAAAAGGACCCTAGACCTCAATTCAAAGGCATGAACATTTTTGAGAAATCAAGAGCTTCAAACAGAGAGAACTCTGAAAAAGTTTCAAGAAAAAGGTAAAAAACCTTCATAAAATAGAAGAACTTTCTTCTAATAGATCATTGATCTAAGAACAAGATCAATGATCTTCACATAATAAACAGTGCTTTGCACTTCTTATGAACCACTGGTTCTTTAAAACAAGAAAAACAAGAAATACTTGTTTTCTTTGATTCTCATTAGATCGAAGAAAACAAACAGTGCTTTGCACTTTATCATGAACCATTGGTTGTAAAAGATTCTCAAATTATAGTGCCTTGCACTTGCAAACTGCGCTGTTGCGCTCCTGGATTGGCGTAAGCCACCATAGCGTGCCACGTGTCAGCAGCGCATGCGCAGCGCATTAGCGCAGCGCACTGCGCTTGCGTGATACGTGTCAACACCACAAGCGCTTGCGCTCTCTGATTGGCGCAAAGCGCCTGACAAATGCAATGCATTTCCTAAAGGGCCAGGCCCAAATCAAAAAGACCAAGCAAGCCTAATTAAATTGTAATGCAATAAAAAGGGGAGAGCCCAAACAGAATTGATGCTCTGCATCATTTATAAATGGGCAGAGCCTAAACAAAATAATAAAAAATGCTATGCATTTTAAAAAGGGCAGAGCCCAAACAAAGTAGATACTTTGCATCATTTATAAATGGGCAGAGCCCAAAACAAATTGATGTTCTGCATCTTTTATGGGTAGAGCCCAAATAAAAATAAAAAGAAATGCAATGCAAAAGCAAATAAAATGTTGAACATTTTCAACTGGACTTAGCCCAATTTTGGCCGTAAGTCCTCAAATTAAATTGACTGAGCAAGATTGCTCTCTTAAATCAATTTACCTCCGGTTCGAGGGTACATCTCCGAACTCCTCTGACACCTGTCGTTGTAATCCTTCAACGACGTCAGAGAGGTGATGGGTCCCGACGAAGATGGACTGCGGGGTCCTTAAACTCATGGACCGAAACATCCTTAAACTAATGATGGACCACCACGTCCCTAAACTGGCGATGGACCACCACGTTCCTAAACTGGAACATGGACCAGCACGTCCCTAAACTGGAACATGGACCACCACGTCCATAAACTGGCGATGGACCACCACGTTCCTAAACTGGAATATGGACCACCACGTCCCTAAGCTGGAACATGGACCACTACGTCCCTAAACTGGAATAATAGAGCCCCCAAATGCTCTTTTGTCGGATCCATACGATCCAGTTAAGTTGATCTTAGTCTCAAATCAGACTAACATATCCTTAACAAACGTTTAAGTCGATCTTAGCCTAAATACGGCTAACGTATCCTTAAACCAGAACACCAAACCTAAATCTAAGTAAATACGGATTTGGACTAATCCACGTCCTACGGGCGACGGCATCACTTAGTATCCGTATACAATCCACGGGCAACCACAAACAAAACAAGCACACACGACACGAAGTGAAATTCTGGAGAAGGAGAAAGTTGTTACCGCGATGCGGTAGCGTAATTAACTGCAGGGGATTGCGCCTGCAGGGAAGAGCGTCCCCACAATCAAAAACCCCTCAAGCGAGGGGGAATCTGACGAAATCTGCTACATCGGCCGCATCCGTCTAAACCTCCGATACACGGTGCCATAAATCAACTTGGCATCTTCGGAGAGGTGGACGGATAAAACCAAATAGCATCTGCCCCGAATCTCAGCGTCAGGACTTCGCAGTCTTGTGCGCCGCCTTTCGGAGGGGAACAAATACAAGTGCAGGTTTTCCCGAGCCTTCAACGTGGGAGCCCCATCTTTTAAAATATCATATAGCGGTTTCACCACCTTGGTAGATTCCTTGACAATAGTCAAGACTCTATCGACAAAAGTCATGCTATCCTCAACCATGCACGGGCGGAGGACCAGTCGCCGAGCCTCTCGCTGCGACGGGTCTGATACAGAAGCGTCAACCAGATACATGACCCGAGGAAAGTTGTAGCTATTGTAGAAGCGAGGTCGTTTGTGAACACCGAAAGCACCTAGCACATGCATCTCGATCCACGACGTGAAGTAGTGCAACGGGAGATGTACGGGCTTTACCCTCGGCTGAGTAGTATCCGCCGCTAAGCTCAGGCCATGATATAGATGAGCTAGCCCTGCAATCCCAACGGCTACACGCGTCCATATGACATTGCGCTGGGCCGGATAAAAATCGACGGTCTTATGTAGCGAGGGTGCATCGGAAGCACAAACCAGCTCAACCACAGGCCGATGAACCCAGAAAGAACGTCTCTTCGTCGACGTCTGAGGCAGCAAGTTCTGCAAAAGGGATGACCGGAGTGTTTGGAATAAAGAATTTTCTAGATCCGCTTCCGCCGTCGGCTGGTTATCCAAACCGAAACCAAATGGGTCATCAAGCTTGGCGAATTTCGTAGCTTGTTTTGATAAGACTTCTGGGCGAATAAAGCGGGCGATGAAATCTGTGAAGCCAACTCCGTGCCCTCCAGACTCTAAAAATAGACTCTCATAAATGTTCAACACCTTGATTAGGCTCGGGAACCGATGTTGAATGGCATTCTCCGGAGTGAGACCCATTACCACTGATTTGGTGGCAAAGATGTACTCATCAGGGGTAGTATCTCCTCGTAATGTTCCCCTCTGATGGGTAGGCCTGAAATTTCCGCAAACTCCTCCAAGGAAATTGAGACTTCTCGGTCTGATAGAAGAAATGTGTGGGTTGGAATGTTCCACTACTCCAGAAAAGCCTTAACCAACCACACTTGAGGCGCGAGATATTGGAAGATGGAAGCATATATGGAAGGATATAGCCCAAGCTTCAGCAGTAGCGAATTCTTGGCCGACAAGATATACCGGGTCCCCTGCAGGTAGCCAGCTGATTGGCGAGGAGTTAACCCTATCAGATAAACTTGTCCCCAAGGGCGTGACACGCCTTGACATATGCGCCGTCCTAAAATATCCAAAGCCATCAGCGGCTGTATGGGTATTGATGCCATAGAAGGCTGAAGGCGACCCTCCGAAATCCAGTTGACCTCTTCTACAGCATAATTCACTTGAGGCGAATCGGCGTAATGAATTGCTGAAATGGGCTCTGAGGGCGCTGCACAAGAAAAACTGCGCCGACCCTGGATAATCGGATTATACCACAACCCCCATAGGTGAAGAGATTTCTGCTCCGGGTCATGATCTTTAATAAGCGCGAAGACTTCCCGATCCACGGATGCGTCCGCGAAGGCACTCTCTGAACATACAAAAGGGAAAGAAGAGTCGGAAGCCATAGTACCTACACAAAAAGAGTCGAGTGTTAGTTATCAACGCTATGTTCTGAACTTTGACACTTGGTACTTAAAAATTGTACCACGCTGCAATGCAGAAGAAAGGGACAAAGGGGGACCCACAAAATTAAGGTGACGTCCCATCATTGATGGGGCAATCACTCATTAAGGATGAATCCTAAAAGGATTCTCATTTAATGAGAAACCTCATTGGGCTAAGAAGTTAAACTCCCTCGAGAGCTGTGCTCTGCAAATAGATTTCACATCTGTCAACTTTAATTAAAATTCCCCAAAAATCTCTTAGAGCTATGCTCTATAAAAACAATAGGATAATCTACTAGAACCCTCAAAAGCAAAGGTTTTTAACATGGCAAAACCTCAAGATCTTTAAGATTCTGAAAGAAAGATCCTAGAAACTCTAAGAGTTCTTCACGGAAGATGAGCAGTGCTCTGATTAATGGGTTAAGCAAACCTAAAATATATCTTAAGATCTACGATCTAAGAAGAGGAAAGCTCTGTTAATGGGTTTGATTATAATCCTTACCAAATTTTTAGGCAGAGTTCTAACTTTAGAAGAGATTTCTTTGGGCAGAGATCTAAGCTCTGAAACGAGAATTAAATTCTCAGAAAAAAGAAGAACAAGAGAAGATTAACATCAGTCATCTCAAGGGTCAACGGCCCTACTTATAGGCACAGGAAGACGATTCAACTTCCAAGAAAATCCAACGGTGGAAAAGCATCCACCGCTGCACTCACGTGCAAGCCACGTGAGCACAACGGTGGGGGGCATTTGTTTCCCCCAATAAAAAAGAAAAGCTTTGTTCAAAATTTGAACGGTAGTGCCTCACGTGCCTTGCACGAGGGCGCCTGCGCCAAGAGTTTAAAAAAATTTGAGGCAGCGCCTCACGTGCCTTGTACGAGGGCGCCAGCGCCAAGAGTTAAAAATTCTTAGGCAGCGCCTCACGAGCCTCGCACCAGGGCGCCAGCGCTAGAACTAAAAGCTCTCTTTTAGATAGAGCCGTTGGATCTTTGATCCAACGGAGGTGATAA
Organism: Agapanthus africanus; assembly: GCA_030015575.1. Taxonomy (NCBI): domain Eukaryota; kingdom Viridiplantae; phylum Streptophyta; class Magnoliopsida; order Asparagales; family Amaryllidaceae; genus Agapanthus; species Agapanthus africanus. The sequence goes on from CM057337.1 coordinate 110,247,152, forward strand.
ATTATCAAAACGCAGAATTAAATTCTGCTGAGAAAACATTCCTCAAATCTTTCTAAACAAGAAAGATTACTCTCTGTAAAACAGAGCACCGTTAGATTAAAAATCCAATGGTGATTAAAAATCACCTATCTGCAGAATAAATTCTGTATGGGAAAATATTTTCCTAATCTTGTTAAAAACAAGAAAGATATCTTGTGTAAAACAGAAGTCCTTGGATCAAAGTTCCAACGGTGGATAAAATGCCCAAATCAATTAAAGATCTCTCAATGAGAGATTTCTTTAACTAAATCAACAAACTTGCATCTACTATATAAAGGACCCAAGACTCCAAGTCTTGTACAGAGGAACCCTCCCATAAACTTCAAAAAAAAAAAGAGAGCAAGCAACAAGAAGGCTTTAAGAGGGAAGAAAGTGGAATACCTCTCGTCGAGGTAAATAAAAATAATAGAGATCAGAGCATCTCATCTGCATATCCAAGGGTTTAACCCTTATAAAAGAACTTAGTTCTTTCTCTGGATCCGAGATCCATGAGACAAGTCTCCCACAAATGAGAATTTAATTCTCATTAGGGTGAACTTGTTCTTGGGGATCAAAGATCCAGAAAATAATAGAGAATTGAACTCTTCGGAATAGAATATACGAAGAAAACCTAGCGCCAAGCGCCCCACGTGCCCCTCATATGGGCGCTACTCAATAAGGAGTGTATAACACTCAGTGGTTGACGCTCAGCACTAAGCGCCTCACGTGCCGCTCACTCAATAAGGAGTGCCTAGCACTCAGTAGTTGGCGCTCAGCGCCAAGCGCCTCACGTGCCTCTCACATGGAAGCAACTCAATAAGGAGTGCCTAGCACTCAGTGGTTGGCGCTCAGCGCCAAGCGCTTCACATTCCCCTCATGTGGGCGCTACTCAATAAGGAGTGCCTAGCACTCAGTGGTTGGCGCTCAGTGCCAAGCGCCTCACGTGCTCCTAATGTGCGCGCCATAAAGAGTGTTTAACACTACATTAAAAACAAAAAGGGGGAAAAGTAAAGTAAAGTGTGAGCATCAGAACCCATATAATGCCCAGCGTTGTTCGCACAGAAAGGGGACTGAGCCCAAGCAAGTGTTTAGCACTTTATTTAAATGACAAAGACTGAGTGGGCTGAGCCCAAGTCGACCAGATCCCTAATTTAGATCAACCGATCCCATGTGCTCATTATTTTCCAAGTTGGTCTTAGTCCCAAACACGACTACTGATCTTCTGACAGGATATTCATCCCACGTCTCCCCTCAATCTGGAAAGTGGTTCAAGGGTACATCTCTCCACACCTCTGATACATGTCGTTGTAATTCTTCAACGTCTTCACAGAGATGGCGGGTCCCGACAACCAACAACTCTTTGGTGCACTCCCAAACCGATGGGCGCATCCCAATGTGGACCGAAACGTCCTTAAACTTGAACAATAGAGCCCAAATGCTCTTTTGTTGGATCTGAATGATCTCAAAATCCTGTTGAGTAGATCTTAATCTAAAATTAGACTAACGTATCCTCAACAAACATTTAAGTTGATTTTAATCTCAAACGTGATTAACGATCCTTAAATCAACCCAAACCCAAATCTAAGAATATACGGATTTGGACTAATCCACGCCCTACGGGCGACAACATAAATTAGTCTCCGTATACAATCTACAGGCAACCAAAAATAAAACAAACACACACGACATGAAGTGACTTTCTGGAGCAGGAGAAAGTGGTTATCGCTACGCGGTAACGTAAATAACTGCAGAGGTTTGCGCCTGCAGGGAAGAGCGTCCCCACAATTACAAACCTCTCGTAAACGAGGGGGAATCTGACGAAGTCTGCTACAACGGCCGCAACCGTCCAAACCTATGATACACGGTGCCATAAATCAACTTGGCATCTTCAGAGAGGTGGACGGATAAAACCAAATAGTATTTACCCCCAAATTCAGGCAAGACGATCCATCCCAGATCCGTCTCTGTTTTCGGTGGTAAACATAGACGAAGAGTCCGGACTGTACGGTGACTGTCACCGATAGTATCTAGCAGGGTACGGACGAGATTGCTTGTCAAACGGCTTTTCGTTCAATACCTGGATAGCCGTTATGTACAGCTAGTACTGCTAACGCGCTTGTAGATTAACCCGGTAGGGATTGATCTGAAAGTATTTCAGATCAATCGGATATAATCCCGATCTACTGCCAGCGTATTGTTGAGTCTTTAGAGTCCCACACAGAGGGTTTTCCCGTTCTAGCAAAATGATGTAGTGCACGTACGGCGATGCGTGCGTGGTCCAATTAAACATGTATATGTGATACTGCATGTATTAAGCGGACGGTTGATACTAGCCGGTTTATGATTGAACCGGGTCATTGAATCAAGTGTTGATTTAATGATATTTCTTATATATGATGGTGCATATATAAATTAGTATTAATGTGATATCCTTTTCTCTCTCTCTTAGTGTATGGTTACTGTCACGCCCCGCTTCCCAGTGTACGGGTAAGGAGACGCGACGAGGCCCGCTACGTATTTACCCAGAAGTAATACGCTAAGCGTAATTAAGCAATATAATGTAAATATACACAAGAAGACATGAAATGAAAATGAACAACAACTTTTATTTATTAAACATTTCTTTACAATACAACTGAAAAGTAAATACAAGAATGGAAAGCAATGCCTAAGCAATTGCATGTACTGAAAGTAAAGTGAGTACAAGTAAAGCCTAATGGTCGTACTGCTCAGTTGTCTGCTCCAAGTGCTCCTGGATGGTCAAGAACTCCTCAGCGTCGGGTCTTCCTGACAACATTCCAAAGAAAGAAGAGAAATGGGAATGTCGTCAGCGAACAATCGCTCGATAAGTTCTAAAGAGAGATAGAAATAGAATAGACAGAAAGAATATAACTGTATACCGTTTGATTGTTATGTTAACGTAGTTGTTTGTAACTTGGTACAGAATATGCCACTGTATATGAGATGAGTCAAACTTACACCGTGGACTTTGGTAACCCGTAGTACAAGGCTCCGTCGATAAAACCACGGAACAACGGCAATGGATGTATAGATACGTCTTTTAATGACCATCTCGTGCCACCTTTAACATATTACGCGCCAGTCTACCCCTTTAAAAACCCCGTGATGTATTATGTATTGATTTGTATTATTTTGTTTAATAGATATACGACTTGCCGAAACCATGAATCAGTAATTCATGTAAACGGAAGGGATATAGACGGATAGTCATGTAAATAGAGTGTATCCATGGTTCGGTTCGGTCAAGTCATGTTCATGTTGATATAGATTGAATTTTGGTATAAATGGATTCATGTTGAAATGGAGTTATACTTGAATCATATTCAAGGATAAATCGATTGATTCAGATTAGACTAAGACTCTGTTTGAGTCAGACACTTTAAAATGAATTGAAGTCCTGAATTAGTTTTGATGTTATCGGTAACTGCTGCACATGGACGGCAGGATTTATGTCTTTTTCCATGACAATTACCGTATTGATAACACCGTTTTTAGGTTGTCTACCTTAGATAGGCAGGCACCCATATTCTCCGGCTCCTTGAGGCTCAAGTGAACTGGTCCCGCTTAAACCTATATTACTAGGGTCCTTATTGTAAATTAATATAACTTAAGGAGGTTTTATGAAAAATAGTTTTGATATATTTTCAAAAAAAATCTCAAGTAATTATTTATCGTCTTTTAGGGTTTTCATAGATGTAGTTTTTATAAAATGAAATATTTTAGTGGATATAAACCTAACTTGAATATTATATGGTATTATAGTGTAATATTGGAATTGTATTGACATGTGATGGTATTTTTTTGTGATTCTATTCTTTTGATTAGAAAACATGGAATATATATTATATTTAAAATAGATATTTTGATTAAAAAAAATAGAATTTATTTATTAAATAGAAATAACGTTTTTGTTAAAAATTGTAATAAGAATTCCATCGAGATCGAATGCTCCGTGAGAAGGTCTGCATCTCGCTCTAATAGGCCCGAGAATGTACGATAACCCGCACTATCCCGATTGGGGTCCTCAAAATGGATTGTAGAGGCTTATTTGAAAGGAATTATTTAATACACTCTTAAAGAAAACGGTTTTTGAAAGTTTATGGTATTTAAATGTAATTTCGTATTTTATCCCATAAGTTCCAAAAGCCATCGTGCTGTGTCAAGAATGAGTGTTGTGATGAGGTAGGTCATTACCTCATGAGTTTTCTAAAGGTAGTATGAGCAAACAGATAAGGTAATGTAGTATGCAAACTTAAAGGTATTTTACTGTAAAAGTGAAATAGAATTTGTTTAACATAATATTTTGAGTTGAAACTTTGTCCAGTTGTTTTTTAATGGTAACTAAACAATACATAATTAAAAGGTTAATTTGTTGTTTAATAAAAATTGAGTTTCTTAAAGAAATGAGAATCGGAAGTCGGATTAACTTCGTTTTTGACGAGTTTTGAAAATAGGATTCTTTTTAATAGAGAGAGAAGAGGGAAGAGGGGACTTACTGATTGATTAAAGATGGGGACGTAGAGGAAGATTTCGAAGGCGTCGTGAAGTCGTTTCGTCGCCGGATTCGTCCCGAAACGTTGCCGGAACTTTGCCTTGAGCTAACTTCACTTGTACAACTTTTGGAACTTAGAAATTTTAGAGAGTTTTGGTAATGGATTTCAGAATGAGAAGGCTATGGTGTAGTGTGGTATTTATAGGAGAAATTAGGGTTTAGGGTAATCAAGAATGAATTAAAAATATGCATTAAAATTTGGATTAGTGACTCATTTTAATTCTCTGGAAATGTGCAGAGAAATCAAACAGACTAGAGTTCGTGGGGGGAGTCCAAGGTTTGTAGAGTTAAAATATTAGAGCATTAGGCAACGGGGGGGGGGGGGGGAGGGGGGCTCCCCAAGCCTAATCTCGCCAGTCATCTTGGAGGTGGCGGTGCTTGGATTGCTGCCACGTGTTAGGGTCTGTATGAATAGTATTTTGCACATGTTTGATTTTTCAGTGACTTTTCATTTTACGTGTAGTGCACGTGCAAACTTTTGAGCTTTAAAAGAAAAATCAACAAAAATAATTTGTGGCTGATGGGATTCGAACACAGGGGCTACGTTACAACAGTGTAAGGCTTTACCAGTGAGCTACAAGTACTTTCTTGCTGTTCAAAAGTAAATTAAATTTATAACTTGTGCTCAGATTTAGGTGCTCCTTTCTGTATTTTGAAAAAATTCTGTACAGAAAGTTCATGATCATTACATTCTACCCTCCTTCTAAAAATTTCGTCCTCGAAATTTATAGAAGGAAAGTGTAATATATTCAAGAAAAGTTTGGTGATAGTGATAGTGATAGAATTATTGATGGTGCATGAAAAAATATTTGGAAGAACGAAAGAATGCAAAAATTTTTGGAAAGATGTGAGGGAATTACCAGGGTTACCTTGGTCGATAGTCTCGGCTTCTATAGCCGCTAAAGTGAAAGCCAGACGCCGGGGTACATTCCTCCTAGCCGGAGGCACATTCCTCTGTCTTTGGGGTATGTTTCTCTGCCCTCGAGGAATGTTCCTTAGTTCTTGATGGAATTGACGATTAGGCTATGCAGGAGGTCCATGTGGAGGTGGAGTTGGGAGAGCAAGACGAGGTGCAGGAGCCTGGATAGCTGGCCGCTGCGGATATGTGTTGTGAGTTGGAATTGGGTTGTGTCTATAAGGACATGTTCCAATTCCATGAGTGGATGTGCCACAAACTAAACACATGCCTTTTGCGCGCCTACAGTCCTTCCACAGGTGTCCATCCCTCTTGCAGTAGAAGAAAAAATCTGGACTTGGCCAGTTATTTGTTACTTCCAGTCTCCTTGGTTCAAAACTTGGTATTGAAGAGGCTCCTCCTACCATCTGGGTGGTAGGGCGCTTCACACCGGCAGTTTAAGGTCTGCCCTTCTTCTTCACCACTGCCTCATATCTACGGGCAGTTTTTAGAGCTAGGTCGTGGGTTGGAAAATCCCCTGTAGCTAAGGCAGCTTGGATTTTCTGGTCCAACCCTTACTGAAATCGTCTAGCTCTGATCTCAGCCATCGATATCAAATGTGTCGCGAATATGTTGTGGTCTTGTGTTAGTTGCGTAGTATGTGATATTAGAAACTCGAGACCTATATGGACCACCAACAAAACCTGTCACGCTCCGCTTCCTAGTGTACGGGTAAGGAGACGCGACGAGGCCCGTTACGTATTTACTCAGAAGTAAACACGCTAAGCGTAACAAAGCAATAAAATGTAAATATACACAAGATGACATGAAATGAAAATGAACAGCAACTTTTATTTATTAAACATTTTTTTATAATACAAATGAAAAGTAAATACAAGAATGGAAAGCAATGCCTAAACAATGGCATGTACTGAAAGTAAAGTGAGTACAAGTAAAGCCTAATGGTCGTACCGCTCAGTAGTCTGCTCCAAGTGCTCCTGGCTGGTCAAGAACTCCTCAGCGTCGTCCTCCTAACAATATTCCAAAGAAAGAAGAGAAATAGAAATGTCGTCAGCAAACAATCGCTCGGTAAGTCTCAAAGAGAGATAGAAATAGAATAGACAGAAAGGATATAACTGTATACCTATGGTTTGGTTCGGTCAAGTCATGTTCATGTTGATATAAATTGAATTTTGGTATAAATAGATTCATGTTAAAATGGAGTTATACTTGAATCATATTCAAGGATAGATCGATTGATTCAGATTAGACTGAGACTCTGTCTGAGTTAGACACTTTAAAACGAATTGAAGTCCTGAATTAGTTTTGATGTTATCGGTAACTACTGCACATGGACGGCAGGATTTGTGTCTTTTTCCAAGATAATTACCGTATTGGTAACACCGTTTTTAGGTTGTCTACTTTAGATAGGCAAGCACCCATATTCTTCGGCTCCCTGAGGCTCAAGAGAACTGGTCCCGCTTAAACCTATATTAGTAGGGTTCTTATTGTAAATTAATATAACTTGAGAGGGTTTTATGAAAAATAGTTTTGATATATTTTCAAAATAAACCTCAAGTAATTATTTATCGTCTTTTAGGGTTTTCATAGATGTAGTTTTTATAAAATGAAATATTCAAGTGGATATAAACCTAACTTGAATAGTACATGGTATTATAGTGTAATATTGGGATTGTATTGATATGTGATGGTATTTTTTGTGATTCTTTTTTTTATTAGAAACATGGAATATATATTATATTTAAAATAAATATTTTGATAAAAAAATAGAATTTATTTATTAAATAGAAATCACATTTTTCTTAAAAATTGTAATAAGAATTCCATCGAGATCGAATGCTCCGTGAGGAGGTCTGCATCTCGCTCTACTATACCTGAGGATGTGCGATAACCCGCACCATCCTCCCCAAAATGGGTTGTAGAGGATTATTTGCAAGGAATTATTTAATACACTTTTAAAGAAAACGGTTTTTGAAAGTTTATGGTATTTAAATGTAATTTCGTATTTAATTCCACAATGTCCAAAAGTCATCGTGCTATGTCAAGAATGAGTGTTGTGATGAGGTAGGTCATTACCACGTGAGTTTTCTAAAGGTAATACGAGCAAACAGATAAGGTAATGTCGTATGCAAATTTAAGGGATTTTACTGTAAAAGTGAAATAGAATATGTTTAACATAATATTTTGAATTGAAACTTTGTCCAATTGTTGTTTAATGGTTATTAAAAAATAAATAATTAAAAGGTTAATTTTTTGTTTAATAAAAATTGAGTTTTTTAAAGAAATGAGAATCGGAAGTCGGAATAACTCTACTTTCGACGAGTTTTGAAAACAGGATTCTTTTTAATAGAGAAAGGAGAGGGAAGAAAGGACTTACTGATTGATTAAAGAGAGGGTAGGTAGATTAAGATTTCGAAGGCGTCGTGGAGTTGTTTCATCACCGGATTTGTCCCGAAACGTCGCCGGTACTTTGCCTTGAGCTAAGTCCACTTGTACAACTTTTGGAATTTAGAAATTTTAGAGAGTTTTGGCAATGGATTTTAGAATGAGGAGGCTATGGTGTAGTGTGGAATTTATAGGAGAAATTAGGGTTTAGGGTAATGAAGAATGAATTAAAAATATGCATTAAAATTTGGATTAATGCCTCATTTTAATTCTCTGGAAATGTGTAGAGAAATCAAACAGACTAGGGTTAGTGGGGGGGGTCCAAGGGTTGTAGGGTTAAAATATTAGAGCATTAGGCATGGGGGCCCGGTGGCGCTGACCCCAAACCTAATCTCGCCGTTCATCTTGGAGGTGGGGGTGCTTGGATTGCTGCCACGTGTCAGGGTCTATATGAATAGTATTTTGCACATGTTTAATTTTTTAGTGACTTTTCATTTTACGTGTAGTGCACTTGTAAACTTTTGAGCTGCTAAAAGTTTAAAAGAAAAATCAACAAAAATAATATGTGGCTGATGGGATTCGAACATAGGGGCTACGTTACAGCAGTGCAAGGCTTTACCAGTGAGCTACAAGCGTTTTCTTGCTGTTCAAAAGTAATTAAATTTATAACTTGTGCTCAGGCTTAAGTGCTCTTTTATGTATTTTGAAAATATTCTGTACAGAATGTTCAGGGTCATTACAGTTACATAACATGTGCATATATATTTATGTGTACAATTATTTTGTACGTATATTTATATAATTTTCTTTTTCCCATTTTCTTTTTGCATGATATGAGAGTGAGATGGAGGCTTGTTGCCTACACATCATCATGCTTATGACACTTGGATATGAGAGAGAGTGGAATGAAATGAGTAGACACTTTACTCTCTTCATTCTAACTATGGTAATGTTTTTTGGATGATGGTTTTTCATTTTTTGCACCATGTTTTGCTCTATAGTTCAAGAACAAAAAGAAAATGAGAAGAAGAAAAGGAAAGAAAGAAAGAGTTCATGCATTCACTACTTTTTCTGCATTCCTGTCGTCTAATGTCTAGCAACCATGAAGTGAGAGTCTCTTCAAGTTATTGAAGATGGAGCTAGAATCGGTGGTTTTCGCGTGGATCGTCTTCAACAAAGGCGACTGGGAATCAAGCAACGTCCGTAACGCCTCGGAGCTTAGCCAGAGTCCGGAGTTTCATCATTGGAGCAAATGAAGAAGTATCAAAGGTTGTATTTTCTTCTTGTTCCATTCTTTAGTTTGCAAGTTTTAGTCTATGGTTGATTCTAGTGATTGAGTGATCTTGTTTGCATAGAATACTTCGTTTTTACACTTCCGCAAATATTTTTAAACACCTGTCCAGTGAGAGAGACTCCCTAACAAAAGGTACATTCATATAATTTGTGTAGATACAATAAGTAAGAAGTACAAATTATGATATGGGACAAGTATAATATCAGAATCAATTTAAGTTACATGTCAGTTATTATATCAGTTTTCATAGCAGTTTGAGAAGCTCAAGGTTGCTTGAGCCGGCCCACAGGTCTTTCCTAATCAAGTATAGGTTCTTTGTTTGCAACAGACGACTCACAGTTATGCTAAGGCGGCACGACACATGCTTGAGACGGCTCAATCAAAATTAAGTCGGTTCGAGTCATGCCCACATAGTAATTTTCCTTTCTGAATACATGATACGGCACGATGTTATTTTGAGTCAGCTCGAACTAACTTGAGGTGGCTCAAATATAAACTTGAGCCGGCTCACGACATGTCTATGAAGTGGATTTTCTCTCCGTGGGTATGAGACGACTCGTGTTTTGTTGAGCTGGCTCACTGTTCGTTCAGACGATCAGGTTTGAGGGTCAATTAATCAACTTATAATGATGCAATATTGGTTTGTGTTCATTCTGTAGTGTCAATAATGTGGATTGTCTGGATCTAGTCATAAAGCATGGAAACAATACGCCAACATGATCTTGAACATAAATTGACAACTACTTCTAACAATCCACATGCAATCTAAAATACACATAATCCTATGTTTCATTGGGAATTACAACGAGACAGAGACAACGGTTTTGTGGAGTCATGACTAGATGAAGAAAGGGAGAGAGATGGAAGGAAAAAGATGAGGACTTACATGCGTTGGGATACGGTATAACAACCGTATCACCGTTTACGAGGGAAAAATGACTTTTTCGTTCGGAGCCACGACATCAAGAAGTAGGGATCTTCGATTGGTTATGGAGAGATTCCTTTGGAGATAAGTTTCAGTGAAGAATTTGAGTTTCGGACAGCCAAGAAAAATGAAGCCGAAGAATGATGAAATTGATGGTGTATTTAAGAAGAGTAAAAGTCATTAAAAGAGATAATTGATAGGAAATTAAAGGGTTGGGGTTCACAGAATTTAATTAGCGGTTTTGGGATGAAACGAGCGGTTACGAAGCCAAGGAACTCGACTATTGGGTGTCTGAAACGTTTCAGTTTCGAACGAGGGTATGAGACGGCTCAAGATTACTTTGAGTCGTCTCAAAGAGACAAAGAAGAAGACAATTTTCCAAGCGAGAGCTGAGCCGTCTCAGAATATTTTTGAGCCGTCTCAACCAAGCTATCAAACATTTTAAATATAACAAATATTGAAAGGAGAACGACATTTATTAATGACGAATATTACAAAAAAGTACATGAATATTAGGGTCGTTACAGGTCATCAAAGCATTAAAGTACAACATATCAAAACTCAAGGGGTTTTATAGAAGATGCTTTTTTTATGGGGCCATGGGGTTAAGTTGGAATGGGCCCCATCCCGAGGCTGCGTCATGCGACCATAAGCATAGTGTAATGACCCTGAATTTACTATACTGAATTTTCTATTTTAATGTACAGAAATGAGTTTGACAGTCTGAGTTGGAGTTATAAGTCAATTTTGTTAAATAACAGAAAGAAACAACTTATAGCTCACTGGTAAAACCTTACACTGCTGTGACGTACCCCTTGTGTTCGATTCCCATCAGACACGTTATTTTTTTCTTAATTTTTCTTAATTTTTGGAGGCCCAAAAGATTGCACGTGCAATACACAAGGAAATGAAAAGTTCAGAAAAATCAAATATGTTTAAAAGGGTTTAAACACAGACAAATACGCGTGGCACAAATCTTAACGCCCAATGCCCTAAATCGACCGGCGGATCTTCCAAATTGGCCGGTATCGACGGATATGATGAGCCATTTTGGCTCCGTGTTTTGCACACAAACCCCTTCAGCTACCCCTAACTCCCCTGCACTGTTTGATTTCCCTGCAATCAAACAGAGACCTTTCATTTCACAATTAAACCATATTTTAATGCTTTTTAATCCAAATTTTTAATTCCAAAACCCTAATTCTCCACTATAAATACCATCCCCTACCTTGGCTCAGCACCATTCTGAAAATTATAGCAAAATTTCCTCAAAAAGTTTCTAAGTACAAGTGGAGTAAATAGGAGTTAGCAAGCAAGCAACTTCCGGCGAAGATCGAAACAACATCCGGGGCTTCCGCGATGCCACGATGACACCCTTCTCTTCTTCTATCTTTTCTTAACATAATCAAACTGTAAGTCCTTCTCAATCTTTCTTCCTCTTCTTTGAAATTTCATTTCAAAACGTATATCAGTAAGTGGAGTTAATACCGATATCTTTTTCTAAACTCTAGAAAAATCCTTCTCCTTACTACTTTGTTCAATATAACTTGTACACATCACTTGTAACCTTAAATTATAATATTTAGAATAAAATTTTCATCAAAATTCTCATGCGAAATAACAATAGTAACACTTTTTCATTAAAATACCATGAACTTGTTAAACACCTCCTTTAGTTTTTGTTAAAAACAATACCTTAGGAAAACTTCATGGGGTAACGACCTACCCCACACGCACACTTGGTTTCATAGCATGATTCTCATTGGATGTATTTTCGTTGCGAAGTATAATACTACACTAAAATACCACATAACTTTAAAAACCGGATTTCTTTTAAATCGATATTTCATATCCTTTGCGAATATGCATCTACAACCTTATTTATGGGACCCGCTAATGGATGGTGCAGATTATCGCACATTCTTGAGCTAGTAGAACGAGATGCAGACCTCCTCACGGAGCATTAGGTCTCAAAAGGATTTAAATACGGTTTTTTTAAGAAATACGAATTTTCTCAATAAAATAAAATTATTTTTAAAATTAAAATTATATAAATTATAAATCAATATTTTCAAAATATAATAAATCTATATTTTTCAAAAATGAAAAGATTAACAAATGACAACAAAATACCATCAAGATACAAAAAGGCAAGTTTTACAATAAAATACCATGAACTTTCCAAGCTAAGTACTTATCATTAAAATACCCCAAATACTTAAAATCCAGGCTCATGACAATCTCAAATAATACTAATCACCATCGAGATTTACTTTTAAATTATATAAAATATTTTTTTTATAAAACTCCATCGAGTTATATAAAACAATATTAAGAATTTTAGTAAATATAGGTTTAAGCGGGATCAATTCTCTTGATCCCCAGGGAGCCGGAGAAAGTGAGTGCTTGCCTATTTAAGGTAGAAAACCTAACGGGGTTATCAATGGTAATTGTCTTGGAAAAAGATACAAATCCTGCCGTTCATGTACAACAGTTACCGATGACTCCTGAACCTAATTCAAGAGCTAAATCCGTTTACAAGTGTCTGACTCAGTCTGAGTCTAACTCAAACCTGAATCTAATTCAAATCTGAATCCAATATCAAACCTAAATACTTGAACACGAACATGAATACTTGAATCAAACATCTGTTAGTTATATGTATGCCGTAGAGACCATTACTGTACATGCATTGTATATTGTAGTGGATACTTGGACATATATAGGGAAGACTTTCTTGCTCGACATGATAGTATGCTATCTGGTTGCTCTTTATCTTAACATGTACACTTATTGTCTCTCTATTACATGCTGATAAAGCCCTTAGGATGAGTCCTTGACTACCAGGATTATGATACAGATCATACTAGTGGGGCAGAGGTAGTCGTTAAGTACATCCTTAGATTGTTCCTAGTCGTGGGAGTATCGAGACAGAGCATCGATACTCCAGAGTAGATTAGCGTATGCGCTTCTCGACCCATATGATGGGCGATAGATGATCCCATATCCATTGGTGTTTGACATCAGAGAAGGTATACGGGTGCTCAGTGAAGACTGGGTACACTGAACGGACTCGTCGAGAACAACTAGATAGTATTAAACCTATCGTCGGATAGCAGTTCTCTGGTGACACTGATACAGGCTAGTCTGTAGACCCGAGATCGTCATAGAGTCTTGTGTGATTCCCACTGTGCTTTGATTTCCACCATACCGCGGTCAAGAGATCGTGCAAAAAGATGGTTTTTGGGTACAGTCCCGAGTCATATGGAGGCAATGAGCGATAGGAGGGGTTTCGTTTCTCCCGGTATTGGGAGTTGATGTTGCGCTATGCTCGATTGGCCATAACAGGAAATCTCTGGCCAGGGTTGCTGAGATTTACTGGAAAGTGTTATCAGTAGTTTCTCGAACCGTTATGGACCTTGCATCGGCATGACTTATCAGGCTATTGGGGTCTGACGTTATACCACCCCCAGGCTGTGATATGCGACATATCAGACGAAGAGACCGGACTTTACGGTAGTGTTACTGATCGGATTCGCAGAAGTACGAGCAGGCTTGCTTGTTGATATTCTGATTGCTCAATACCTGGGTGTCCATTACGTTTAGCAGACCGCTTGCGGCTTATGGGTATTTGATATGATCATCACCTACTGCCGGCGTATAGATGAGTATTTAGAGTCCTACACAGAGGTTTCCTGGTTCATGCGAAACGAAGTAGGAGCACATATGTGATATGTGCGGGATCGAGATTGATACGGGTATGTGTTACCGTATTGTATTCTCGCGATATATGATATCGGACGGGTATATGTGATATAGCCGAGTTGTCAAATCAAGTGTTGATTCGGTAAGTTGATATTATTGATATTAGTCGGTTATATGCGATATAGCCTGATTATTAAATCAAGAGTTGATTTAATAATTTAATGTATAATTATATATTTGATATATTACGCGAAAGAGGATGGGATAGCGTGCTACGCCCTTTCCTTCCATCTTTTGGTCGGCTACCTAAGTCTCCACCTGCTGCCAACAGTCTTTCTTCGGAATTCTACTGAACGGCTTTCTCAGCGCCTCCGTTTTCGGACTAGGGCAGGAGCGCTCCGTGGACCTTAAGTAATTCTTTTTCTCACATTTGATATACTTTTCATATATGTGATATATGTATTGTTTTCTTTCTGGCACAAAATATATATGTGATATATATTGTTGTGTCATGCTAGGTTACACATGCAACATGTATGTATGAGACTTATACCATGATAGGGTTCATGTTAGGGTTTTATTTATCATTAAGCAAATTCAAACATTGGAATTAGTCATGGTTAAGCTTGTAGAAACTAGTAGAATATTGACTTATTCAACTTGTTTGTCTAGCTTAAGATATTTGTTAACCCAACGCTTAACCTTAGACTATGGTTTATTCTCTACATGAGTTAGGCATGACATACTAACTCACCATGGTTGCAATTCTAACCTCACTCTCATTCTCATCTCATGAATTCATTCTTCATCTTCTTCATGAGCTCTTGAAAAAGGTTTTCTAGGGTTTTGAGATGTGATGAAATATTGTGAGAAAAATAAAACTAAAGCGAGCCCACTTCTTACTTCATCATCCTCTACTATTAGCCATTTAGTTTATGGTGTTTGCTTCATTAATTTCACTATTAGTGAAGAGGTAACATGAGCTCGAGTCTCCTCGACGTAGATCTTCTTCGACCTCGAAGACATTGAGCAAGCTTGTTCGTTTCTTCAAGTGAACCCTCTCTAGAGTCTGGGAGTTCACCATTCACAGCGAAGGGAATACAACATGGAGCTTTAGAAGTGAAGGACCAGTCTGCAAAGGTTGTATTCCCTCATTCACTTAGATGTAAAGTGTTTGCATTTCATTTTGTCGGATTTTCTAGTTTCGATTCTAGGGTTAGGGTTAGCTAGAACGGCAAAAATTTGAATATGGCATGGATGATGCCTCCCAAAACCTCGCTGCCGTGCTAGACAACCCTGCAGTGGTATCAAAGCCATGCTAGAAAATTAGACGATGTTTGCTGGGATTACGAAACCGAAACTACTCCATAACACCCGATACAAAAACTTGGTTTCTGTCGATTTTAAAAAGTCTTCAAATTTTTTTTTAAACAACTGCAGAATGTGTATGAGATATAACATGAACACTGTGAAAATTTGAAGGGGTTTTATGAAAATTTGGCCGGCCACATAAGCATTAAAACCAGCCTGCTCGATTTTCCAGAGGAGTCTGGGCTTCAAATTTTTTGTGTGTTCCAGTCTCTGGGTTTTGGTGTTTCAGGTGTTGTTTATTTTTGCTAAATTTGCATGTGATGTTAACTTTATGCAAAGGCAATTCGGAGTGTTTCATAATCGTAATTCTAACATGTATTCGGGTTATTTAGACGATGTTAAAAAGTTCGAACGGATATCAATGACCCAATTTTTCCCCCGCTGGAAATTTTTCAAGAGTTGGATTTTTTCCGAGTTAAAAATTTTCAGAAAATCTTGCAAGCTATTCTGTGGACCCTCTTGAATAACAAAACTCTAACTCGATTCTGTGACTGTCAGAACCGCCATCGAACCCTAGGGTTTGTGGCAGTTCAGCGGTGCCACAGGTGAGGCATTGGTTGACCCTTCTACGGCTGGCTCATAGGTGCTGTGGCATACTCTGGGTACTTTTTGAACTCCGCTCAAGTGTTGAGCTTGTTGGGAAAGTTTGAGTGTTTGTTTATTCGATTGAAAAGTTTAACTTCATCTAGCTATCTATGATTATGATACAATATTTGGAATCCACAAAAATAGTTATGTGATAACTGGTTTGAATTTTATAAATCCAGCAGTTTAGTCTCATTTGATCAGTTGCCACGGGATTTTGATGTTGATCAAAAGTCCGTCGCAATTACGTAGTGTACGCAGATACTCGCCGGGTAACCTTACTAGATAGCCATGCCCCATAGCCCCGACCAAGTGACTGTAGGAGAACCCCGTCACCAAAAGCATCCGTTCGGGTGCTCGCGGAAACGGTGTTCCGCCTTAGTGCACTTCATCGATGGCATTGGGGGTGCGGCCGTCTACTAAAGTTTCCTACGAGCATTCGATCAGTTTATCGGGAATCTTGTTGAATTACCGGACAGGTTATTGGAAAGTGTTTTCAATATCGAGACTAAAATGCGGGGTTTATAACTGTTAGGCATGCGATGTCTAAGGAATTCATTTGGTTAGGCATGAAATTCAAAATATGTGATACATTAGATTTATGATGTCTAAGAAGGTTGCGGATTCCAACTGTTGTAGTTTTTCACTTTCTTTTCTGCGACCGTAAGTGTAATATGTGGTGTATCGCCGGTTTCGGTGCTATATGTCAACGACAATTAGGATACACATATTTACTTACGTTGATGACATGCGATATTATGTGTTGCTGTGATATGTTATATTTGATCATCGTGTTCTGAATAGCCGGAGGTTTTTATGTGAGATGAGAGTTTTTCATTTTCATTCATGTAAATGCTTGTATGTAATGTTCTTTTATTGGGGAACTTCCAGGTTGAGAATGATTTCACCATTGATGTATATTATTTACTTTTCCGCATTAGGATAGACCCAAGGCGGGGAGCACAAGTAACCGGGTTCTAGGGTTCAGTGGGAGACCATCTCGAGGAGTCGAGACCGGGTCTCCTAACTCTAGAATTGGTAGGGTTGCTTGACGCTCTCGTAGGAGTCTAGGGATGTGGGTTTGGCTATTCATCGCGACCGTGGATTCCACGTTTTTTATTGGCTTATTTAAAACACGGAATTCCTAATATATCCAATATTTCATATATGTTCTTCTGATGCTGATATTTTGTGATGTGATCACTTGATATGTTCTGAGACGAATGCCTATATTATATATATGAGATATAATTAATATTGCTGCTTTCGTTTCTTATGTGATGCTTGGGAAGCATAATTTGATGGGACTTCATTAATGAGATTAAAGAAATAAAAAAAACCTAAAAGATGTTGTAGAAACTTGTTTTAAAAACTGGTAGCTCTAGTTCTTACTTTCATAGCGGTATTCCTTGTAGAATATCCAGGACCTTATTCGATAAGGAAAGAGCCAAGATCCCTTCACCGGGAGTGACCTCTTTAGCGAAACTAGCAGATGCTACAACCCACTCGGTTTGTCTTTTGATTGCTTCTATAGTTTTTGCTATGCATAGTGATATTTGTGAAATATCCCGCACCTTATTCGATAAGGAAAGAGACGAGATCCCTTCACTGGGAGTGACCTCTTTAGAAAAACTAGTAAAAGCCTAAAAAACACTCCTTTTAAAATTCACTCGATTCTACAGCGATATCAAGTTCATTATGCAAAAGGTTTTCTTAAAAAGCTGTCGTAGCCTTCCGTCATTTCAGATAAATACTACGTAGTATTCGTGCTGCGGTAGTTTGGCCTTCGTCAAGACGTAGTGTTCGGTAGCTAACTAGTGCTTATCTGCTGCATGAGATGCGATTGGATTAGGGTATTCATATGGCGTAGTTTGGCCTTCGTCAAGGGCCATGTGGGCGGGTCTAACTCAATCAAGAAATGAACGGGTTGAACTTGACTAGCGCCCTATGGGTTGTTTGGCCTTCGTCAAGGTCATAGGACGCTAGGAGTAAAAGATTATCGGGAATTTCAAGTGTTGAAATTTGCAATGAGATTGCATACCTTCTATGAGATAGTTGGATCCCGATACCCACTGCGAGTAATTGTTACTCTCAGGAGAGTTTTGCACATTACAATTAGCCGATCAAGTAGGTGTCTAGAAAGGTGTTAACGGGATTACGCCACTGGGAAAACGAGGTTTATTTTAATTAGGTCCGTGCGAAAGCCCGGAGAACCTCCCTCAAAGTACCAACACTGGCCTGGACGAAAGATTGGCAAACTTGTAGGGTGTAATTAATCCCGGCCAGTCTTGCCTTTTAGGTTTTGAAGGAAGATTTGACAAAAACAGTGGGAGCCATCCTGATTAGATAAAATAATAACTAATCTAATTCTGCAAGAGCGCACGCAGAGTGTTTTCTTCTCTCTCTCCTAGTAGCGACCATGTCACGCCTTAATCAAGATAATAATATGGATGCATTGACCGAACCTGCTTATTATACTGAGCAAGGGAACGTTGGTTCCGCTCTATCTTATAATTGTTATAAGTCCGAGCAGGAAATAGGGGAATATCAGGATTCCCATGCCACCCAATTGAAGAAAAAGCATGTTGATGCATATTCTTCGGTTGTGTTCGTTACCAAGAACTGTTTCTCAGTATCCTCCACGTCCTATGTATGAGATACCGGATAAGGATCCCACATATGTAAGAGTTACATGGGCTACAGAAAGGTAGAGAACTGAGAATGGGTGATATGTTTCTAAATGTTAGAGAATGGTTCAATTGTTGCAGCCAAGTCAGTTGGCAGATATCACCTTGTATTAATACATTGATTCTGAACGAATGTTATTACATACCGAACCTGATATACAACATTACATCGGTTTCTTTAATGAGTTAAAGAAGGATTTAATTCTGTATTAGAGGATTATGTTGTGAACATTTTCCTGAATCAAGAGTTGATTGGATAAGGCACGTTATATAATAACATATACGTTCTAAATCAAACCACAGTTCAAAGTTTACAGAACACACACAAGAGGAGTAGTTCAGAAATGAACGAATCCTTCTTAAGGCACTATAGGCTAGGTCATATCAATGGGACACGACCAGCTAGGTTATATAAGGATGAATATAAGAATCTGTTCGAATTTTCATCTTATGCTACTTGCCAGTCTTGTCTCAAAGGTAAAGTGATCAATACTCCGTTTACTGGAAACAGAGAAAGAGTTAGTGAACTCTTGGGACAGATACATGATGATGTATACGGTCCTATGTCTACAAATGCCAAAGTTGGTTCTTCGTACTTCATTATATTCATTAATCATCTCTCGAAATTTGGACATATGTTCTTGTTGAAACACGAGTCTGAAACTTTTGAGAAATTCAAGGAATATAAACTTGAAATTAAGAACCAGACGGGTAGAAGTATTAAGTTCTACGATGAGATCGAGGAGGAGAATACTTAGGCATGGAGTTCTTGGATTATTGAAAGGAGAATATGATTCTCTCTCAGCTTACTCCTTCGTATACACCACAGCACAATGGTGTATCGGGGCGAAGGTATCACACCCTATGAGATATGGTGCGCTCTATGATGAGTATTGCCGAGTTACCTGCTTCCTTTTGGGTGTTATGCACTTGAGAAGCTGCATACCTATTGAATGGGATTCCATCCAAATCAGTGCCTACCACTCCATATGAGATATGGAATGGGAAGAGACCGTGTCTTAAACGAGTTAAGATATGAGGTTGTCCGTCCTATGTTGAAAAGCAAAATCCGGACAAGTTCGAGGCAAGGTCAGTTCTATGTAAGTTTGTTGGATATCCCAAACAGATGTGAGGGAATATCTTCTACCATACTGAGGAGCAAAATGTTTTTTGTTTCTCAGCATGCCACCTTTTTAGAAAAGGAATTTCTTGTGAAGAAATTAGTGGTCGTGAGGTGTAACAACCCCAAATTTCCTATACACCTTTTGTACAAAATTTTTTCAAAATCCAGAAAGGGGTATTTATTGCCTGAGCACAAGACTTAAGTAATTAATTAGCAATTTAATTACAAGAAGGAGCTTGTAGCTCATTGGTAATACCTTGCATTGCTGAACCAAGCCACCAGAGTTCAAATCCCATACCCCACATTATTTTTAATATTTATTTTGTTTTAAATTTTATCGAAGCCCAACAGTCAACACGTGATAACTCCAGATTTTCCCACTACACCCACAAAACTGAAAGTACCAGAGGCTTAACCAGGAGACCCCCTACCTCCCCAGGCCCAGACTCGGCCGAGTCGGCCGGCGGACCGGCCAACTCGGGCCGGCGCCGCCGGTCGGACTCGGCCGGACGACCGAGTCTCCAACTACAAAGTTGGGACTTTTGGACTTCTTGACCCCCCTGCAAGCTTTAATTATTGAGATCGTTTCCAGAGAGACTTTAATACCACTTTTACTCCATTTTTAATGAATTTTCATATATTTTTACATTTTTTTAATTTAAAACCTTTTATCTACCCTAACCCTATAAATACCAATCCTACACACTACCCCCTCACCCTAAACTCTGAGCCAACTCTTTAAAATTTCTAAGAAACCTTGTGTACTTTGAAATCGAGCACGAGGCAAAGCTACGACGAATTTCCCGGCGAACTTCCGACGAACATTCTAGGAGCTCCCGGCGACGAAGCGACGCACCGGCGACTCCTTTCGATCAATCTCCCTCTTCTTGTTTTCCTAAACTCGTAAGTCCCCAAATTCTACCTCTCTTTTCTTTTCTAAAATACGGATTTACAAACCCGACGGAATCGGAACAAATCCGATTTCCGATTCGGTTTTCTTATAAAACTTCACTTCTCGTTAAAACAATTATGCTTAAACTCGCTCATGTCGACTATTAAACACTAATCAACCAAATTGATCAAGTTTCATTTCATAAAATGATGGCTATTTCACTTTATCGTATTTTTCATTTAAATACCATATTGTTTCAATTTT
Source organism: Agapanthus africanus (assembly GCA_030015575.1). Taxonomy (NCBI): domain Eukaryota; kingdom Viridiplantae; phylum Streptophyta; class Magnoliopsida; order Asparagales; family Amaryllidaceae; genus Agapanthus; species Agapanthus africanus. Next base: position 110,267,890 of record CM057337.1, read on the forward strand.
ACATTTAACTTCATTAAACTTGCTATACCTTTAAGTAGACCACGAGGTAATGACCTACCTCCTCACACACTCATATGCAACATAACACGATACCCTCGAGAACTTAGAATACGGAAAAGCAAACATTTTCATTTAATCATCCTTTACTTAATAAAACCATTTCTAAAAGATTTAGTATTGATACATCTTTACAAATAAATAACCTTTGAGCTAATAAAAAAATATCTAGACTCAGCCAATTAAGGACTGTCGCATTCATTAGGACTGAGGAAGGTTGTGGGCATTCAGTCGTTTATCTAAACCTGACTTTCTGGTGCCTAGGCTAGACAAGTGAGAAAGGTAACTTTAAAAGGCCCGTCTCACGGTGATTCCTGAGCGGATCCCTCCTTTCTTCACTTGTACTTAGCTGGCCACAATTGACGGTGAAGAGGCAATTTGAGCTATCTCACAACTTGTCGCTTTGGACCAGTTAGGAGCAGTCTAGTTGACTTAGGAGACCCTAGAACATAGAATACGGGAAATCGACATCTTTACAAATAAATACCATGATTAATAAATCGTTTTTCTTTAATGATTAGTATTTATACAAATCTTTGCAAAGCGCCGCTACAACCCAATTGGGGAACCCGTTTGGGATGGTGTGGATTATCGCACATCCTCGGGCTTAGTAGTGCGAGATTCGAACCTCCGCAAGGAGTATTCAGTCTTGAAAGATTAAAATACGACATATTAAGAAAACCAGATTTCTAGAATATTATAGATATATACAAAAATTATTTTCATATAAATATATGTATATGTAACATAAACATATCTATTTTTGAAGTATTATAAATATTCCACCTTTTCTACAATATCACAATAATCAATTTTACACTAAAATACCATGAATTCCATGCAAAACCAATATTACAAATAAATACCATTTATTATGAAATTAGGATATTTTCACTGGAAATATCACAATGTAAAATCTACATTCATTACAACTCTAAAGACGAATAATAAATACTTGGGGTGTATTTTGAAAAGTATATAAAAGTATTTTTACATAAAACCCCTTCAAGTTCTATAAATTACCCTAAGGATCCTAGTAAACATAGGTTTAAGCGAGACTAATCTCTTGAGCCTCAGGGAGCCGGAGAAGTGGGTGCTTTCCTACTTAAGGCAGACAATTTAATAATGGTGTTATCAATACAGTAATCGTCTTTGAAAAAGACACAAATCCTGCCGTCCATGTGCAGCGATTACCGATAATATCAAAACAATCAGGACTTCAATTTACTTTTCTAATTGACTGACTCAGTTTGAGTCTCAGTATAATCTGAATTGAATATGATTCAAGTACAATCTACAATCTACAATCTTCAATATTACAATTTAACATGAATTCATGAATCCAATTATCAATTTATACAACTTGACTGAACCGAACCGTGGATATACATTCCATTTACATGGATCTCCAGTTATTCCATTTACATGATTCTATGGTTACATCCATTTACTGATATCATGGTTTCGGTCAGTCATCCAATTATACAATCTATACAGTTTACAATACAAGACAATACAATACAATAATATAATCAAGATAACACTATGGGGTTTAAGGGGTAGACCGGTACGGAATATGTTAAAGGTGGCATGAGGTGGTCACTTAAGACGTAATTACATCCATACCGTTGTTCCGTGGTATTATCGACGGAGCCTTGTACTACGGGTTACCAAAGTCCCCGGTGTAAGTGGGACTCCTCTCGTATACACTGGCATCTTCTGTACCAAGCTATAAACAACAGCGTTAACACAATATTATAACAATATAACACAACTTTAAAACCTACCTTCTCATTCTGTCTATTCTATTCTTCCTTATCTTTGGGACTTACCGAGCGATCTGTTCGCTGACGACATTCTCTTTCTTTCTTCTTTGAATGTCGTCAGGTGATCTGGATACGTCAGAGATCGAGCCCACTGCTGAAGACTTGGACCATTTCAGTGAAGACCCCGAGCTCTAGTTCATTGTACACTTTCCATTCAGTACTTTTCATTTCTGTTATGCCATTGTTTAGGCATTGCCTTTTATCAGTTGTATTTACTTTTCATGCATTGTACAAAAGAATGTTAATAAATAAAGTTGCTGTTCAGTTTATATCTCTTGTCTCTTGTGCTTACTTTTATATTGCTTAGATATGCTTAGCGTATTTACTTCACAGTAAATACGTAGCGGGCCTCATTGCGTCCCCTTCGCCATACACCGGGAAGCGGGGCGTGACATGAGGTAGAACTGGAAGGAGTTCCAGCTAGACAAACTAACAGCTGTTGTTTTGGTGAAACCAAAGGATTCAATTGTCTCTAACGAACCTCAGCCTCTCCGCGAATCTGGTAGGGTTCGTCATCCACTTGAGAGATACCACGGTCTTCTCGGTGACAGTGGGAGCGAGGATTGCATCATGAGATGATGGCCCAACTAGGTTCAGGAAGGCCATCACGAGTAGGGACTCAGTGAAGTGGCTGGATGCTATGCGATCAAAGATGGAATCCATATACACCAACAAAGTATGACTTTGCATGTTGCACCTAAAGGGGTAAAACCCATTGGGAGCAAATGGATCTTGAGAAGATTATTGGTGTAAATGGAAAAGTTAAGACTTTTAAAGCTATGCTTAAGTCCATCAGGATCAATGCGCGCATCGTGGAGTTGGAATATCTATTTTGATATGGAAGTCAAAGAGTTTGACTTCATCAAAATAGTAGATAAATCTTATATATACAAGAAGGTTGTAGAGAGTAAGGTTGTCTTCCACGTATTGTAGGTAGATGACATACTCTTGATAGGAAATGGTTTCCTATGCTACACTCGGTCAAGCTCCTCTTATCACGGGGATTCTCAATAGAAGATTTGGATGATACCTACTACATCTTGTGGATTATGATCTATGATGATAGATCTAAGTGGATGTTGGGAGTGTCCCAAATCTAGGTACATTAATACCATACTAAAGGGGCTTAGTATGGAAGATTCTAAGCGTGGCGGTTCGCCCACTTACTCATGGATTACTCTCTCCAAAAAGATGTCTCTAAAGACTGATTTGGAGAGAGCTCGCATGCAAGGGATACCCTATGCTTCGGCAGTAGGCTCTATCAGAGTGTGCGATGTTATGTACCAGACCAGATGTAGATGACTCACTAGGTGTAGTGATCAGGAATCAATCGGATCTTGGGAGAATCATTGGACAGCTGTGGATGACATTCTTAAGTACTTGAGAAGCGCTAAAAGAAAGTTCTTGGTTCTAGCTTCCAGAGTGATAAGTTTGAATGAGAGTCAGTCACGGGCATTGTCTTTACCCTGAGTGGAGGGACGGTATGTTGGAAGAGTTCCAAGCTAGATACCGTGACATAAGAGACGATGAAGGCTGAATACATTGCGACCGATGATACTGCCAAAGTGGCTGTCTGGGCATTTCTTGTTCATGAGATGAACAAGGTTCCTACCATTGAGCATCCAATAACTGTTATTTTGACAACAATGGAGTTGTGGCCTTGGCCTAGGAAAGCCGGTCCTATCAGCATTCCAGACATATTCTGAGGCAAGTATCACCTGATAAGGGAGATGGCTGATCTCCAAGGGATCGAGGTCAGGAGAGTAGACACAAAGGATAACACAGCGGATCCACTCACAAAGGCCTTACCCCTAGAGAGACTTCTATGGGATGGTTGAGTATGGGATACTACAACCACTGCTATATTGTTGGGTATTGGATACTGCAACAGATGGCATTAGTGCAAGTGGGAGATTGTTAGTTATATGTATGCCCTAGAGGCCATTACTGTACATGCATTGTATATTGTAGTAGATGCTTGGACATATATAGGGAGGACTTTCTTGCTCGACATGATAGTATGCTATCGGGTTGCTCTTTATTTTAACATGTACACTTATTGTCTCTCTATTACATGTTGATAAAGCTCTTAGGATGAGTACTTGACTACCAAGATTATGATGCAGATCATACTAGTGGGGCAGAGGTAGTTGGTAAGTACATCCTTAGATTGTTCCTAGTCGTAGGAGTATCGAGACAGGGTATCGATACTCCAGAGTAGACTAGCGTATTCGCTTCTCGACCCATATGATGGACGATGGATGATCCCATATCCATTGGTGTTTGACATCAGAGAAGGTATACGGGTGCTCAGTGGAGACTGGGTACACTGAGCGGACTCGCCGAGAACTCCTAGATGGTAATATACCTATCGTCAGATAGCAGTTCTCTGGTGACACTGGTACAGGTTAGTCTGTAGACCCGAGATCGTCATAGAGTCTTGTGTGATTCCCACTGTGCTTTGATTTCCACAATACCACGGTCAAGAGATCGTGCAAAAAGGTGGTTTTTGGGTACAGTCCCGAGTCATATGGAGGCAATGAGCGATAGGAGGGGTTTCGTCTCTCCCGGTATTGGGAGTTGATATTGCGCTATGCTCGATTGGCCATAATAGGAAATCCCTGGCCAGGGTTGCTGAGATTTACTGGTAAGTGTTATCAGTAGTTTCTCGAACCATTATAGACCTTGCATCGGCATGACTTATCAGGCTATTGGTGTATGATGTTATACCACCCCAGGCTGTGATATACGACATATCAGACGAAGAGACCGGACTGTACGGTAATGTTACTGATCAGATTCGCAGGAGTACGAGTAGGCTTGCTTGTTGATCTTCTGATCGCTCAATAACCGGGTGGCCGTTACGTTTAGCAGACCGCTTGCGGCTTATGGGTGTTTGATATGATCATCACCTACTGCCGGCGTATTGACGAGTCTTTAGAGTCCTACACAGAGGTTTCCTGGTTCATGCGAAACGAAGTAGGAGCACATATGTGATATGTACGGGACCGAGATTGATACGAGTATGTGTTACCGTATTGTATTCTCGCGATATGTGATATCGGACGGGTATATAGGATATAGCCGGGTTATCGAATCAAGTGTTGATTCGGTAAGTTGATATTATTGATATTAGTCGGTTATATGTGATATAGCCGGATTATTAAATCAAGAGTTGATTTAATAATTTAATGTATAATTATATATTTGATATATTACATTACATTAACTAATATTAGCTCACTTAAGTAATTCTTTTTCTCACATTTGATATACTTTACATATATGTGATATATGTATTGTTTTCTTTTTGGCACAAAATATATATGTGATATATATTGTCGTGTCATGCTAGGTTACACATGCAACATGTATGTATGAGACTTATACCATGCTAGGGTTTATGTTAGGGTTTTATTTATCATTAAGCAAATTCAAACATTTGGAATTTGTCATGGTTAAGCTTGTAGAGGCTAGTAGAACATTGACTTATTCAACTTGTTTGTCTAGCTTAAGATAATTGTTAACCCAACCCTTAACCTTAGACTATGGTTTATTCTCTACATGAGTTAGGCATGACCCACTAACTCACCATGGTTGCAATTCTAACCTCACTCTCATTCTCATCTCATGAATTCATTCTTCATCTTCTTCATGAGCTCTTGAAAAAGGTTTTCTAGGGTTTTGAGATGTGATGAAATATTGTGAGAAAAATAAAACTAAAGTGAGCCCACTTCCTACTTCATCATCCTCTACTATTAGCCAATTAGTTTAGGGTGTTTGCTTCACTAATTTCACCATTAGTGAAGAGGTAGCATGAGCTCGAGTCTTCTCGACGTAGATCTTCTTCGGCCTCAAAGACATTGAGCAAGCTTGTTCGTTTCTTCAAGTGAACCCTCTCTAGAGTCCGGGAGTTCACCATTCGCAGCGAAGAGAATACTATATGGAGCTTTAGAAGTGAATGACCGGTTGATTGATCTCAAAAACTATCTATTAACCGCAATCAAGAACGGCGTCGCTTTGCAGCTAGCCGATGAGTACGGGTCGATCCACAGGGATGTTGTGAATTTCCTAGTCGCTTAAACGAGTTAATTCCGATGGGCGTCGGATTGATTATTAAATCTAAAAACTGAATCTATCTAAAAACTAAATTAATCTAGATCTAAATCTTGCTAGGGTTAGGTTTAGGAATGGTTTGGAAATGTAAATAAATCTCAACGCTTTCTATACCCAAATGAAGATCTATGAGGAGTTATGGTAATTATCAATGAAGGGGATTAGATCCATTCGGGAAGGTGTTCCTTCCTCTAGGTTCTTGTCCTTCCTTTAGAGATCCTTACCCTAACCTCCATGGAAAACGCGCGCAACCGGGTCTTTATACTACGGTATCACTGCTACCTCGAGGGATAGGGTGCCGTTGGGCGCGGTGTGTGTGTGTGTATGCATGGAGTCCTATTGATTATATGTGATGGGTAAGAAAGGGATGAGAGATCTCATCTCTCAAAATCCTTCCCCAAAGCTAACATCTAAGGCAAGGAATTAAAATCTAAACTAGAGCAATTAAATAAAACTACTTACAGATGGCTCTCTCCAAACATCAACACAGGGTTGTCAGATCAGAAATCAAGAATTGAAAAGAGGCACCGATGCTCTCCAAAAGAATTCTAAAATTTATTAATGAAGGGAGGCATGAGAAAATACAATGATTTAGGTTCTATTTATAGGACATAGAAACCCTAGATTACAATTGATTCGCACGTCTGCTTTTACAAAAATTCCCTCTAAGAAAAAGACCAAGTCAACAAGCCTCGCACCGCCACAAAATTTGGTAAAAAGATTTTCCCCTGATCGCACTAACCTGCCGCGGAACCGCGGCCGAGGGCCTGGTTTGGCTGCGGTTCCGCGGTCAAACAGTGGTCTTGAGTGCTGAAATTTCTGTTGATGCTTCTTGATGACTTGTGCTTCCTATTTCTTTAGTTCTTTTCTCAATTTGGTTTCTTGGTTTCTTCCAGATCTCCAGTGAACATTGTAGCAGACTTTTACCGTTGCTTCGTGACGAAGTCTTGAACCTTGCGCTGCATTGTACTGATCTTTGTGTAGGCTTGATCAAGATTCTCCGTTTGTTGGTCAAAGTCCCACTTTTGCATCGTCTTTATATCTTTTTCACTGTTTTAGATCCAAGAACCTGTAACCTGTAATATGTAGCAGACATGCGTCAAAAGCACCTGTTTATTTATAAAACGAATAAGAATGGGGAATATAATAATGCAATATTATGGTATGAACAAATACCCCCAAACTTATCTTTTTCTCGTCCTCGGGCAAACTTATTTTTATTCTCTACAAAAAAGCAAACCGCACTTTCGCAGGGAAACGCGATTGCACTGAGCTCATTCAACAAGCCGTTAAACCTCTAGGTGTCCCTAGTGGGAGGAGTGTTGTCTCCTGAGGGTTTTCAGCGGATACTGTAAGTCCACGTTATTTCTCCCGATACTTACGGGCTTGCGGAAATGATGAAAAACGATTTTTCAAGAGGTGGTAACATGGACTCAAAATACGGATCTTTGTTAAACAACTACCTAACAACCTAACTAGGAGTTTTACCTACTCGGTTAGGGGGCTATACCTTTCTTGAACTCTTTCGTCTTCAACTCTTTGCGGTGTACGGATCGGCTTCACCTCGTCGTCTCCTTGCGCCGAAGATGGATCCACCTGAAAGCTTCTACCTTTGGCTTCTTCTTCGAACTTGAAGAAACTAGAACACTTGGTTTGCTAAACCTTGTGAACTAGGATGAGTAGAGAAGTGATATGGGTTTTCTTTTATCTCTAAGGAAATGTTTCTCAACTCATGAGAGGGAGTTGCTTTGAGCTAGAGAGAGAGCAAGAGGAAGAGCAAGAGGGAGAGCTCAAGCAAGAGAGAGAAAGCAAATGAGAGAATGAGTAAGTCTTTTGCCATCCAAGCTCTCATAATCCAAAACCATCATAACAAATAATAGTAATCAAGAATTATGTGATGGTTCAAGTCAAAATGGCCATATCATTTCATGCACTCATTTTGCAAGAAGAAACAAGCAAGCAAAAGTCTTTGCCATGAAATGATAGCCATTGTCATGATGATGGTCAACTAGTCCAACCTAGTCAACCGGTCAACAAAGTCAACAAGTCAACAAAGTCAACCCCTCAACAACCATGTCACTATAATACTTAATTAATATTATTGTTAATTATATTTCTTATTCTCATTAGGGTTTAGCAAAAAGTCAACAGTCAACAATCAACAGTCAACAACCCCAATGAGAATCCTCTGCCTCTGTCTCTCTGTCAACTGTGCATACACACCCGCATCCGCGTTCCGAGGAACACGAATACAAACGAGATAAAACCAATCCCAAAACGTACACTAGGATCTGGCTTAAACCAAAGCCCGCTAGTGTTAACTGTCCGGACACTAAACGTGCACTAGTGCACGGATGTGACCGAACCCTGTCGCAAAACCATGTGACTTGTCGCAAAACCATGCGACCTCTACTCTTTTGCCTAAAGGCGAATAACTTTCTGTGTGGGACTCTAAAGAATCGACACTACGCTGGCAGTGGGTTTAACCACAGACCGCAAGCGTTAGCTGTGCGTAACGGTCCCCAGGTAGATGCCGACAAGAAGACGGACGAGGTGAAATCCATCTGAACTCCTACTAAGCCTGAATGTGACAATCTCCGTACAGTCCGGTCTGTTCGTCTGATAACATCGCATGGCGGGCCTAGGGGGCGGTAAACGTCAGTCCCCTACTAGCGGTACAAGTCGTGTCGGAGTGTAGCCCAGAACATCCTGAGATAACACTGGAAACCTACCAGTATATCTCGCTTGCCCTGGCCAGGGACTACTTGTGTAATAGCTCTCCTAGACACAGCGCGATGTCAACCCCTAATACCGGGAGAGACGAATCCTGTCTAACCGTCACTGCCTCCAAGTGCTTCGGGACTGCACCCAACTACTACCTGTTTGTACGACTCCTTTGAGCCGTGGTAGGGTAGTAATCAAAGTACAGTGGGAACACACTCGAGGCGAAGTGACAGTGTCAAGTCAGCGGACTAAGCTGTACTCATGTCACCTGGGAACTGATAACTGACGATAGGTATAGTACCAACCAACAGTTCCCGACGAGTCATGTCCAGTGTACTCGTAACCTAACGAGCACCCGCATACTATCTCAAGTATGACGTACTGGCGGCTGTGGGACAGACCGTCTCCCACACTGGAATGAGAAGCGCATACGCTAGTCTACTCCGGAGTATCGATGCCCTGTCTCGATAGTCCTGCGACTAGGGACCTGCATAAGGATGTGCTTATAGATTACCAAGCCCCCACGAGTGTGACTGCCATCACAACGCTGGTAATCAAGCCAAGATCCTAAGGGCTCCACTAATATGTATAGGTGATATACTAAAATAAACACATGTACACATTAAAGCAGAAAAAAACCAAGTAGCATACTACTATATTGAGCAAGATTGTCTATACAAGGTGAATATCCCAAGCTTCCATTAAGTAATATACAAACTAGTATGATACAGTAATGGCCTCTAGGGCATATACACTAACAATCTCCCACTTGCACTAAGGCCATGTACTGGCGTATCGAAGACCTATCATCTCGATCAGCCGCTCGAACTGAGTCTGGGGTAAGGCTTTTGTGAGTGGATCAGCAGTGTTATCTTCCGTAGAAACTCTCCGAACCTCGATCTCCTGGCGACCCACGATCTCCCTGATCAGGTGATACCGCCTCAAGATATGTCTGGACTTCTGATGGGACCTGGGTTCCTTCGCTAAAGCTATAGCCCCGTTGTTGTCGCAATACAGCGGTATTGGATCAACAATGGACGGAACCACCTGACGTTCCGTTAAGAACTTCCTTATCCAGACAGCTTCTTTTACGGCATCTGCAGCAGCGATATATTCCGCTTCCATCGTCGAGTCAGCAACGGTTTCCTGTTTGGAACTCTTCCAACACACCGCCCCTCCATTGAGGGTAAAGACATAACCCAACATGGACTTGGAATCATCCTTGTCGCTCTGGAAGCTGGAGTCAGCAAAGGCCTCGATCTGGAGGTCTTTTCTGCCATACACCAAGAACATATCCTTAGTCCTTCTCAGGTACTTGATAATGTTCTATACTGCTATCCAGTGTTTCTCCCCAGGGTTTGACTGATACCGGCTTACCACACTCAGTGCATAAGCTACATCTGGTTTGGTACATAACATCGCATACATTATAGAGCCTACCGCAGAAGCGTAGGATATAATAGACATGCGATCCCTTTCCAAATCAGTCTTGGGAGACATCTCTTTGGAGAGGGTGATCCCGTGACAAGCCGGTAGATTACCGCGCTTGGAATCTTCCATACTGAATCTTTTCAGTATGGTGTCGATGTACCTGGACTGTGAGAGTCCCAGTATCCTCTTGGATCTGTCACGATAGATCCGGATCCCCAGAATGTATGAGGCATCACCTAGGTTTTTCATGGAGAACCTGTGTGACAAGAACCCTTTGACAGATTGTAGCATAGGAATGTCATTTCCTATTAAGAGAATGTCATCCACGTATAAAACGAGGAATACTACAGTTCTCGCTACAAATCTACTATAGATGCATGGTTCATCTGGATTTTTGATAAAGCCAAATTCTTTGACCGTCTCATCAAAACACATGTTCCAACTCCGCGATGCCTGCTTTAGTCCATAGATGGACTTAAGCAACTTGCACACCTTTCCGCTGCTCCCACTCTGAATGAAACCCTCTGGCTGGTCCATATAAACACACTCCTCTAAATTTCCATTTAGAAAAGCGGTCTTTACATCCATCTGCCAAATCTCATAATCGTGGAAGGCAGCAATGGCAAGAAGGATCCGAATGGATTTCAGTATAGCTACTGGAGAAAAGGTCTCGTCATAGTCTAAACCAGGTCTTTGACGAAAACCCTTTGCAACCAGTCTAGCTTTATAGGTCTCAACCTGTCCATCTACACCAATCTTCCTTTTGAAGATTCACTTGCATCCTACGGGTTTTACCCCATCTGGAGCAACGTCCAACGTCCATACTTTGTTGGTGTACATGGACTCCATTTCGGTCCGCATTGCATCCAGCCATTTTACTGAGTCAATGCTCTGAATGGCCTGCTGGAAGCTAGTCGGCTTATCACTATCAATGATGCAGTCCTCTCTATCCCCGTCTATGAGAAAACCGTAGTATCTCTCGGGCGGATGAGACTGCCTACTACTCCTGCGGAGCGGCGCAGGAATGTCATGATCTTTCGAACCTTCTGGTTCTACTAAGCTTTCAGTAATAGCTCGTGGTTCTGGAATTTCTTCCAGTTCTACTGCGCTCCCACTTATCTGATTTTCCAAAAACTCAGTTTCCATGAAGTGGGCATGACGAGAAACAAAAATCTTTTGTTCCTCTTCGCAATAGAAGAAATATCCCTTAGAGTTCTTTGGATATCCCATAAACTTGCACTGTACTGAGCGTGCCTCAAGCTTGTCCGCATGCTGCTTTTTGACAAAAGCTGGACATCCCCATGTCTTAATGTGATTAAGATAAGGTCTCTTCCCACTCCATAACTCATATGGTGTGGTAGGCACAGTCTTAGTTGGAACTCGGTTCAAAAGGTATGCAGCTGATTCTAGTGCATATCCCCAGAATGATCACGGTAACTCAGCGTTACTCATCATGGACCGTACCATATCCAATAGGGTGCGGTTCCGTCTCTCCGATACACCGTTATGTTGCGGGGTGTATGGAGGAGTAAGGTGAGAGAGAATTCCATTCTCTTTTAAGTAATCCAGGAACTCGGCACTTAACTATTCACCACCTCGATCAGATCTCAGTGTTTTAATACTTTTGCCTGTTTGTTTTTCTACTTCATTCTTATATTCCTGAAATTTTCCAAAGGCTTCGGATTTATGTTTCATTAAGAAGACATATCCGTACCTTGAAAAGTCATCCATAAAAGTAATGAAGTAAGAATAACCGCTTCGCGCATGTGTAGACATTGGACCGCACACGTCGCTGTGTACAAGTCCCAAGAGCTCGCTCGCTCTTACTCCGTGTCTAGTGAACGGAGTCTTTGTCATCTTTCCTTTGAGACAGGATTGACAAGTGGCATACGATTGATATTCGAACGGATCCAAATATCCTTCTGTATGTAACTTCGTCAACCTTCTCTCATTGATGTGACCCATTCTACAATGCCATAAGAAAGCCTGGTTTGTTTCCGTAGACTTTCTTTTGTGTGTATTCTGGACATTGAAAATCTGTGGTTGGTTTAGTACGTATATACCATTGCTTAATGTACCTGACCCAATCAAAACTTGATTAAGGTGAATGTTTACAACATTTCTTACAAATGCAAATTCATAACCTTCTTTAGTTAATAAAGATACAGAAATGATATTACAAGTTGCATTGGGTACAAAATAGCAATTACGTAAAACCAAAACATGTCCATCTGACATTCCCAGGTGATAGTCCCCCACGGCCTTAGCATCCATGCTAGCTCCGTTTGCAACTTTGAGGGTCATGTCACCTGCCTTCAAAAACCTATGCTTTCTCAACGCCTGCAAAGAATTACAGATATGAGATCTTGATCCGGTATCCAATACCCAGGACGTAGAGTTTATTGATAGACAGTTTTCAATAACATACACACCTGAAGCTGAAGCCGCAACCTGCTTCAGATCATGTGTTCTGGCCTTCCAAGCCCTGCAATCCTTTTTCCAGTGTCCACTCTTGTGACAGTAAAAGCATTCTTCCTTTCCCACAAGCTTTCCCGCTATCTTTGTTGCTTTTGCTTTTCCCTTCGTATCCACTTTACTAACACCGTCCCTTGGTTTGGCGGGGGTTTTCTTCTTCTTTCCCTTGGGTTTCGCTTTGGACCTAGAAGAGGAAGATCCTTCTACAAACAAAGTGGATGTTTCCCTACCTTTCTGTAGGGTGCCATCTGCACTCCTCAGCATGTTGAGGAGTTCTGAAAGTTCAACTTCTTTTTCTTGCAAGTTGAAGTTCAGGATAAACTGGGCGTAAGTGGAAGGAAGGGACTGGAGAATCAAGTCCGTGTAGAGCTCGTTCTCTAACGTGGTCCCAAGGTCCGCGAGCTCCTCAATGAAGCCAATCATCTTAAGCACGTGTTCCGCTACCGATGATTCGACGGCCAACCTTGCCGAAAACAGCTTTTTCGACACCTCATATCTGGCGATATGAGATTGCTCTCCATACAATTCTTTTGTATGGAGAAATATGGATTCGAGGTCCATATTCTCGTGCCTCCTCTGATGTTCATTGTCCATAGAGGCAAGCACGAGGCACTTGGCCTTCGCGCAATCGATTTCCCAGGTCTTATGGATTTCCCTATCCACGACGCTGGTTTTGGGACCTAGGACAGGGGGAGCTTTGGTGGTAAGGAGATACCCCAATTTGTCATAAGTGATTGCCATTTTGATATTCCTGAGCCAATCTTTGTAGTTTGGCCCTGTCAGTATGTTTTTATCTAGTAGTAACTTAAGTCCGGTCATGATGTTTGGTCGCTGCAATTAGGAGAGAGAGAAGAAACACTTTAGCATGATGCTCTTGCAAGTTCAGAGTGGTTTTTAATTTGTCTAAACAGGATGGCTCCCATCGTCTCTCGAATCCTTCCTCAAAACCAAAACGGAAGAATTAGTCTGGATCAATCTCACCGTACAATACTTGCTTAACCGTTCGGCCAGGCTGGTGTCGGTACTTCGAGGGAGGTTTTCCAACGCTTTCACGAAGTTCCTTAATTAAATAACCTCTTTTCCCTGGGGGCGTAGCCCCGCTAACACCTTTCTAGACACCTACTTGGTTTATAGCATTGATCGTTAAGTGAGAAATTTCCCGAGGAGTAGCATATACTCACAGTAGGATCGGGATCCAAATATCATTGCGTGACAAAACTGAAGGAATCCTACCAGAATCCTCACACTCCAAATGGTATGCAGCGCTAGCAAGTTTCAGTTCTTTTGAAACTCCCGATGTGGATTTTTGCCCCATGCTCTTATGACCTTGACTTTGGCCAACAAATCATAAGTCACATGTCAAGTTCTACCCGTCATTCTCCAGGTTAATTTGAGCCCACCCGCACATACCCTTGACTTTGGCCAACAAGGTAGAACGACTGCCCCAAACCAATACATCTATCTATGCTGCACATGAATACCCAATAGCTACCAATCACTATGCCTTGACTTTGGCCAACAAACATAGCTTGAATACTTATTAACCACTCATGTGAAATGACGGAGGGCTACGAATGATTTTGGCGAAACCGTGAACGTAGTGAACTTGATATAATCGAAGGAACGAGATAGCTTTTAAAAGGAGTGGCTTAAGCTCCGCGTTTAAAAGTTATTTTTGAAAAGAAACTGAGTGGTTTTGAAAGTGTTCCAACGACTTTTACTTAGTTTATTTTTCTTGCATTAATTTTAATGCGTCCCATCAATTAATCCTACCATTGCAGAAAACAACCAAAATATGACGTACGCTTATGCCATCCGCATTCGCCACGGGGCCCCGTCATTACCCGTTAGGTTACTTAACTAACGACAGAGCGGGGGCTGGACTAGCACGGATGCAAAACATAAGCAACGCCTAAATAATATCATATATAGATATATTGCAATGATAGCCATTTCAGATCACAGATGAACACATTGGATATACTAGGAATCCACAATTCGTACGAGCCTGTAACGAAGAGCGGATTACACGGTCGCGATGAATAGCCAAGACCCCACCCTAGACCCCTACGGGTGCGGCAAACTACCCGCCAAGTACCCGAAGCGAAGCAACCTCCCTCAACACCGTGAGTAGGCCACTCGGCACTTCGAGATACCCGGTAGTTTGTGCACCCCACCTTGGGTCTATCCTAGGAGAAAAAACAGTAAAAGAAATTATACAATGAAGGATACAACCCCATCCCGGTTGTGCGGCCATAAAATAATATTACATCAATTACAAATTTACATGAATTGAAAGAAAAAAAAACTCTCATCTCACAACCCCCGGCTATTCATCCGCGACAATCCAATGAATTCATATACACATACCATCAACATTACAGATCACAGATATGTATAACCCCCATTAATCGACGTATAGCGATTAGCGGACGTTCAATACATATAACACATCACAGATATATACCAGTCAGCTTAAGTCTTTAGAAGTTCGATAAAAATACGGATTTTTAAGCCCCAAAAATAAATTTTGCTTTCTGGAAAATCTGGGCAGAAAAATCATATTGTAAAAATCCCAAAATACCCCACTGAACAAACTGTGAGAAAAATCGCCCACGGCCGAGTTAACTCGGTCACGGTTCCGCGGCGCGTTGATCGGTTCAGCGGACCATTTTTCTACAGTTGCTTCTAAAAACCCTGAGCCAAATTTTAAGATAAGATTTATCATTTTGTGGAACAGAAAAAAATTCGGCAGAAAGTAGGCATTTCGGGCGTATTTCGTGACTTTTTCTCCGATCGAATTTCTAGTTACTTTGCTAACATGTTAGATAGTATTTAACTTGGCTCTGATACCACTGTAAGTCCACGTTACCTCTCCCGGTACTTACGGGCTTACGGAAATGATGAAAAACGATTTGTCAAGAGGTGGTAACATGGACTCAAAATACGGATCTTTGTTAAACAACTACCTAACAACCTAACTAGGAGTTTTACCTACTCGGTTAGGGGGCTATACCTTTCTTGAACTCCTTCGTCTTCAACTCTTTGCAGTGTACGGATCGGCTTCACCTCGTCGTCTCCTTGCGCCGAAGATGGATCCACCTGAAAGCTTCTACCTTTGGCTTCTTCTTCGAACTTGAAGAAACTAGAACACTTGGTTTGCTAAACCTTGTGAACTAGGATGAGTAGAGAAGTGATATGGGTTTTCTTTTATCTCTAAGGCAATGTTTCTCAACTCATGAGAGGGAGTTACCTTGAGCTAGAGAGAGAGAGCAAGAGGAAGAGCAAGAGGGAGAGCTCAAGCAAGAGAGAGAAAGCAAATGAGAGAATGAGTAAGTCTTTTGCCATCCAAGCTCTCATAATCCAAAACCATCATAACAAATAATAGTAATCAAGTATTATGTGATGGTTCAAGTCAAAATGGCCATATCATTTCATGCACTCATTTTGCAAGAAGAAATAAGCAAGCAAAAGTCTTTGCCATGAAATGATAGCCATTGTCATGATGATGGTCAACTAGTCCAACCTAGTCAACCGGTCAACAAAGTCAACAAGTCAACAAAGTCAACCCCTCAACAACCATGTCACTATAATACTTAATTAATATTATTGTTAATTATATTTCTTATTCTCATTAGGGTTTAGCAAAAAGTCAACAGTCAACAATCAACAGTCAACAACCCCAATGAGAATCCTCTGCCTCTGTCTCTCTGTCAACTGTGCATACACACCCGCATCCGCGTTCCGAGGAACACGAATACAAACGAGATAAAACCAATCCCAAAACGTACACTAGGATCTGGTTTAAACCAAAGCCCGCTAGTGTTAACTGTCCGGACACTAAACGTGCACTAGTGCACGGATGTGACCGAACCCTGTCGCAAAACCATGCGACCTGTCGCAAAACCATGCGACCTCTACTCTTTTGCCTAAAGGCGAATAGCTTTCTGTGTGGGACTCTAAAGACTCGACACTACGCTGGTAGTTGGTTTAACCACAGACCGCAAGCGGCACTAGCTGTGCGTAACGGTCCCCAGGTAGATGCCGACAAGAAGACGGACGAGGTGAAACCCATCTGAACTCCTACTAAGCCTGAATGTGACAATCTCCGTACAGTCCGGTCTGTTCGTTTGATAACATCGCATGGCGGGCCTAGGGGGCGGTAAACGTCAGTCCCCTAATAGCGGTACAAGTCGTGTCGGAGTGTAGCCCAGAACACCCTGAGATAACACTGAAAACCTACCAGTATATCTCGCTTGCCCTGGCCAGGGACTACTTGTGTAATGGCTCTCCTAGACACAGCACGATGTCAACCCCCAATACCGGGAGAGACGAATCTTGTCTAACCATCACTGCCTCCAAGTGCTTCGGGACTGCACCCAACTACTACCTGTTTGCACGACTCCTTTGAGCCGTGGTAGGGTAGTAATCAAAGTACAGTGGGAACACACTCGAGGCGAAGTGACAGTGTCAAGTCAGCGGACTAAGCTGTACTCATGTCACCTGGGAACTGATAACTGACGATAGGTATAGTACCAACCAACAGTTCCCGACGAGTCCTGTCCAGTGTACTCGTAACCTAACGAGCACCCGCATACTATCTCAAGTACTACGTACTGACGGCTGTGGGACAGACCGTCTCCCACACTGGGATGAGAAGCGCATACGCTAGTCTACTCCGGAGTATCGATGCCCTGTCTCGATAGTCCTACGACTAGGGACCTGCATAAGGATGTGCTTATAGATTACCCAGCCCCCACGAGTGTGACTGCCATCACAACGCTGGTAATCAAGCAAAGATCTTAAGGGCTCCACTAATGTGTATAGATGATATACTAAAATAAACACATGTACACATTAAAGCAGAAACAAACCAAGTAGCATACTACTATATTGAGCAAGATTGTCTATACAAGGTGAATATCTCAAGCTTCCATTAAGTAATATACAAACCAGTATGATACAGTAATGACCTCTAGGGCATATACACTAACAGATACTACCCACAAAATTCTATCAATTCGTCTTTTAGACTTTTGTTCTCCAAAAGAGTTTTCCAACAAGGAATTCTATTATCTTCGACTTGCAAATCATCCACCCGTATTCTTCATGCTTCGTTATCATTTAACTTAAGATTATATATATTCTGCAGACTTACTTAGCTTTCGGCATTTCTTAAGTTTTCCTTCTAGGGTTCCATCTCCACTTAGGAATTTCTATCAACTCTACTAAAGATACAAGTTCTATTCTTCACTCCTTTCTCTCATCTAAACTCCAATAACATATCCCTACGTGTGTGTATATATCCCCCCTACACTCGGAAATTCAAATCAAGCAATCATACTCTTGTCCGTTGTCCAAAGCATTTCTTAATTGGTGATTTTTTATGAATTTTGCTTACACATCCTTCATGCGACCGTTAATACTTCTTGAGGTACCAACGACTGATTACAAAATGCGTTTGCACTTTAAAGCGTACTTCCTAGTCTTGTAACACCTAAGGCTTTTTAGCAGTGACTCCCAAACCAGTTGGTCTAAGGCACTGGGTGATGAAGCACCCTCGCTAAATATTTTTCTATTTTTGCAGCCTTAAGTAATCACAAAAACCAGTGTCCATTTTTTTCTTTATTCACACTTGTATTTTTTGTTTTTTTCATCGTACTAAGGACTTTAGACAAGAGCATTTCAAGGTCTCTTCTACTATTCCAAGTTTCAAGGTGCGTGATCGTGCAAATTGTAGGGTATACATTTTCAGAATCTAGACTTAAGCTAGGAGTTATTTTTCAAACTTATATTCTAATAAAGATATCAATACTTTTCCTTTGTTTCGACTTAGCCCAAAAAGTGAACCCAAAATTTGCCTATTTCTAAATAAACTACAAAGACATACACTTTCTACCGTTAAACTTTAAGAAAGGTTATTTTTAGGGTTTTTAATTTACTAAGTCTAAGATTTAGTTGTTCCTAACCAGTTGACCTATTTGTCAAACTCAAGTCAATTAGCCAAAATTGAATACATTAATTTTTATGATTTTTGAAAATTTTCAATTTTTATGGATTTTAAAATAAGTATGCAAATGCAAAAATATACACATGAATGCGAAGGAAGAGAACGTACCGAGCATACCCCCAAACTTAAACTTGACAGTGTCCTCAATGTCATGCTACACCAAGAGGGTCAAAATGTCGGCACTCCCCTGTTTATTTATTTATATTTTTTTTAATTTTTTTTAATTTTTATTGTTAAAAGAAAAACAAAAATATGTATACAACAAGATTCCCCCCCAAACTTAAGCTTGGCCTTACATAAGCCAAAGGTTAGCACCAACCATTCAAAAATCTTATCGTGGTAATGGTAGGGTTGGTGAGAGAATGGGTGTTAAGGAAAGAAATGAGAAACACACGAGACCGTATGGAGAGAAAGGTAGAATATGGTCTCGGTGGAGGAGAAGAATGGCGGAAAAGAGAAAGAAGTGGAGTACGATCTTGAGGGTGTAAATTTAGGGAATAAATTAGCGCAATTTGTGATGACCGATGTGTTAAAAGCGATTGTGCTAACCTATCAACCCGTCGAGAAATGGGATCAAATCCCTCAAGATTCGCAAGAAAGCATGGGTACGCCGAACTTGGTAGTGGAGATGAAAGCGTAACGGTCTTTTGTATGGTCGGAACGATAGGAAGGACGAAAGGGAGTGAATTCGGGATAGTCTCATTCTCACCGTAGTAAACTGTCTCAAATTTGAAAGATTCCATCAATGGTTCGAAACAACTGTAAGCAACCGAGTCTGATGGTTAGACTAACTCATCTGAAAATGTAAAGGACTCAAACTCGGGCGGTGAGTCATCAACATCGTCCGAAAAAGTGAAACACTCATACGTGTTATCGTCTGTGAGAACTGTGTTAGATTCAAAGAGAAAATTTTCAAACTCACAGTCTTCAAGCTTGATATTAGGCGTGGTCGGAACGATAGAAAGGAGGGAGGGTGATTTAGGTAAAGGTTCAAGAGGATGAATTGGAAAATCCGACACATCAAACAAAAATGGTTCATCCTCAATACTATCTTCATAATCCTCCTCAATACTATCCTCATAATTCTCCTCAAAATTTAGCTTATCCATGCCATTATCATCAAAATCAAGACGCATATGAAGTTCGGGAGAAACATTTAATGACTCGGGATGATGAATTGGACATAAAATTTCAATCAAATCGACAGGTTCATCATCCGAAATATTCCCGGCGTCTATATCCTCAATCAAGTGAAAATCAATATTTTCTGACACCTCATCAAAAGCATGGATATTTATCAATTCAGGTTCTAGATTGGAGGTGTAAAGATTGAAAGGATTAAGTGTGGTTTCACTCGAAAGGGGTTCTTCACAATCTGGAAAATCAAGCACTACAAAGTCGCACAACTCATCATTTTGGACACATGTTTGAAAATTGGAGTTGTTGGATTCAATTGTGTATGGGTAGGTTTGATTTGGAAATTCTCTCACATTTTCACTCTGTCCAACCGCCTCCTCATACATTGGAAAATTTGAAACTAGTTGAAAACTAGCTGCCGGTTCACTAGGTTGTATAAGGGCGGCTATGGACGCTTCCACATTCCTAACCATTTTGTTTGTTGCTGAAATATAAGCCTCCAACGACTGTTCCAAACTAGACTTGGGTGGTAAGGGGGTTTCGTCAAAAGATTCGAAATTGTTTGGATACGTGAAACTCCCAAAAGGCTGTGTAGAAACATGGTCTAGTAAAGGTGGGAAAGTCGGGTAGGACTGGTAGGAAGTGGATGGTTGGACAGGATTAGGATCAACATGTGGATAAAAAGGTGGATGGACTTGTTGATTCCTAGAACTAGATGAGGGGAGAGGGGTGAAAGATCGGCTGCGAGATTGAGCGATATGCTCAGCAATGGACATCGGTTTAGGAGTCACCGCAGGACTTGAAAAGGTGGTGTCAACGTACGAAGGTGGTGAAGGTTGACATGGTTGACACAAAGTGGGTTGCAAAGTCAAACTGTTTCTCCTAGACACTTCTATTTGATCTTTCAAAGATATTTTTGGCATGGAGGGATCTTCTTTAAATCGACCGAAACAATTGACGTATGACGCAAAGTTAGGTTCGGGATACCAAAGTTCGGCAAGAGATTTATGATGTGGGGTACCCATGATAGAAGAAAGAGAAGATGAAGAAGGTAAGTGGTGGGGTGCAAGGATTTTACGCGACAAGCTGCAAGTTTTTTATAAAAAATTTTCCTTTTTTTTCTTTATTTGAAACTGTTTGCAAAATTTTTTTTGATAAAGGGCTAAGACACACTTTCGATCAACCAAAAATGCACAATCAGGCCTAACGGGTCAGCTAGACAGCTCCTAACTGTTCCAAAGGGCCAGAGATAGGACCTCAAACCGCCTCTTCACCGCCAATTGCGGCCAGGTAAGTGCCAGGTAAGTGGGAGGCTCCCCGCTACAAGTAGCGGTCCTAATTAAGTAACCACTTATCTTGACACACTTGCCTAGACACCGCAAAGTCAGGTTAGGATAAACGGCTGATGCCTATAACTAGTGCTCTGTCCTATTGAGCTCGAAGTCCTTAGGGCTGAGTCTAGTATTTTTTTCATTAATAGATGGTCAATGCATATGCCTTATGTGATTTCTGGGGTCCTGGGAAGGGTGATGAAATCCCCATCCAATCTGAATTGGTCAAAAGCCCCTTAAAATCCGATTAAAGATATGCAAAACAGTAAATCACTTGCAATCAAATCTTTTTTTATGAATTTCAAAGTTTGCAAGTTTTCTAATTAAAATATTCCTTTTTCCACTTGCTCTTTATTTGGAAATTTTGCAAAAAGATTTTCGATAAAAGATATGCAAAACAAAAAATATTACTTGCAATCAATTTCTATTTTAAGCGAGCGCAAAGAATCCTGCACAAGATTTGTTATTTGGAAGGGGAAAGATTTTTTTAAGCGCAAAGAATCCTGCAGGAGATTTTACAGAAGATATATCGAGATTTGAAGAGGAAGAGATCAGAAGACTTACAGAGTTTTTTTTTTCAAGCCGTGAATCGACCAGGCCGCGGCGGTTCCGCGGCCAAAACGGGGGTCGCGCGGCGGTTCCGCGGCCAAAAGTGGGGTCGAGCGGTGGTTCCGCGGCCGGTTGGACGGTTCAACAGTTTTTTTTTCACCAGATCTCCGCGGTTGACTTGTAGACTCGGTCCTCCAAATTTCTTCTATTCCTCGGTTGTTGTGATCTTCTGTTTGTTCGGATTTGATATTTGCTGTTTTGATCTCTGTAGATTTCCAGATCCGAATTTGTTCGTAGATCCTGCAAAATTCACACAAAAATACCCTTTCCAAAAATAACAGATGATATATTTTTATATTTTTTTGATTTTTCAGATTTTTATGATTTTTTTTAATTTTGATTAACCCGAAATTGCAAAGAGGAAATAACACGCCATCCCCGGCAACGGCGCCATTTGATTGATCTCAAAAACTATCTATTAACCGCAATCAAGAACGGCGTCGCTTTGCAGCTAGCCGGTGAGTACGGGTCGGTCCACAGGGATGTTGTGAATTTCCTAGTCGCTCAAACGAGTTAATTCCGATGGGCGTCGGATTGATTATTAAATCTAAAAACTGAATCTATCTAAAAACTAAATTAATCTAGATCTAAATCTTGCTAGGGTTAGGTTTAGGAATGGTTTGGAAATGTAAATAAATCTCAACGATTTCTATACCCAAATGAAGATCTATGAGGAGTTATGGTAATTATCAATGAAGGGGATTAGATCCATTCGGGAAGGTGTTCCTTCTTCTAGGTTCTTGTCCTTCCTTTAGAGATCCTTACCCTAACCTCCATGGAAAACGCGCGCAACCAGGCCTTTATACTACGGTATCACTGCTACCTCGAGGGATAGAGTGCCGTAGGGCGCGGTGTGTGTGTGTATGCATGGAGTCCTATTGATTATATGTGATGGGTAAGAAAGGGATGAGAGATCTCATCTCTCAAAAGCCTTCCCCAAAGCTAACATCTAAGGCAAGGAATTAAAATCTAAACTAGAGCAATTAAATAAAACTATTTACAGATGGCTCTCTCCAAACATCAACCCAGGGTTGTCAGATCTAAATTCATGAATTGAAAAGAGGCATCGATGCTCTCCAAAAGAATTCTAAAATTTATTAATGAAGGAAGGCATGAGAAAATACAATGATTTGGGTTCTATTTATAGGACATAGAAACCCTAGGTTACAATTGATTCGCACGTCTGCTTTTACAAAAATTCCCTCTAAGAAAAAGACCAAGTCAACAAGCCTCGCACCGCCACAAAATTTGGTAAAAAGATTTTCCCCTGATCGCACTAACCTGCCGCGGAACCGCGGCCGAGGGCCTGGTTAGGCCGCGGTTCCGCGGCCAAACAGTGGTCTTGAGTGCTGAAATTTGTGTTGATGCTTCTTGATGACTTGTGCTTCCTATTTCTTTAGTTCTTTTCTCAATTTGGTTTCTTAGTTTCTTCCAGATCTCCAGTGAACATTGTAGCAGATTTTTACCGTTGCTTCGTGACGAAGTCTTGAACCTTACGCTGCTTTGTACTGATCTTTGTGTAGGCTTGATCAAGATTCTCCGTTTGTTGGTCAAAGTCCCACTTTTGCATCGTCTTTATATCTTTTTCACTGTTTTAGATCCAAGAACCTGTAACTTGTAATATGTAGCAGACATGCGTCAAAAGCACCTGTTTATTTATAAAACGAATAAGAATGGGGAATATAATAATGCAATATTATGGTATGAACACCGGTCTACAAAGGTTGTATTCCCTCATTCACTTAGATGTAAAGTGTTTGAATTTCATTTCGTCGGATTTTCTAGTTTCGATTATAGGGTTAGGGTTAGCTAGAATGGCAAAAATTTGAATATGGTATGGATGATGCCTCCCGAAACCTTGCTGCCGTGCTAGACAACCCTGCAATATCAATATCAAACATGTATACTTGACCTGACTTGACCGAACCATGATTATAACTTGACTTGACTACTTAACTACTTGATTACATCCTGAACATGACTAATTGAACAACTTGTATCTACGGTTTCGGCAAGACTTGTAATTATAATCTATAGAATATATTACGCGGGAATAAAGGGGTAGATTGGTATGGAACGTATACCGTGGCACGAGATGTCACTTAAAAGACACCTACATGAATTCTCGTGTCGTTGTCCCGTGGGTTAAGACGGGGCCTTGTACTACATGTTACCATAGTCCACGAGATCAGATGGGCTTCTCTCATATACATGAATACCTTCTGTGTCAAGCTACAAACAACCACGTTATAATAAACCTGTACAACTTACCTGTTCATTCACATTACTCGTTATATTCTCTTTTTTCATTTGGGACTTACCGAGCACTAGTTCGCTGATGACATTCCTTTCTATTTTCTTTCTTTGGAATGTTCGTCAAGAGGACAGGACTTTCAGGAGATCGAGTCTAGTTAGGAGGACTTGGACCATCTTGCGGCATAGCCCGACTTCTAGTTCTTTGTACTTTCATTTCCTGTATGCTATTGTTTAGGCACTTCTTTATATCATTGTATCTTTTCATTTTCAAACAGTTGTATGTAAAGATGAATGTAAATAAAGTTGTTGTTCTTTTATATCACTTGTAATTCTTATACATTTTATATGTTGCTTAATTACGCTTAATATATTTATTTCTTAGTAAATACGTTGCGGCCTGTCACGTCACCATTTCCGTCTATTAGGAAGCGGGATGTGACAGGTTTTGTTGGCAGCCATGCAGGTCAGTTCTGCATGAAGTCTTAAGCAATATATCACAAGAATAATAAGAATCAGCAACTATACATTCCTTATATTTCTAATTTCTTCATTATATCCTAACCATTCTTTTTCTATCAAGGTCATGAATTCTCCCAATAACACCAGCACGAAAGTCAAAGGCAACACCCCACCGCCTATTCTACCATCCCCACCTACCGTTGCAGCTCCTATCAATGAGCAAACGGTACTACTCGAGGCAATCAAGAGCCTCCTGGAGGGTCAGCAGCAGCAGACTGCTATTCTCATGCACCGTCCAGAAACCGAGGCATCCGGAGTCAAACAATTCCGGGCACTGCATCCAAAGCACTTCTCAGGAAAAGAGAGCCACTGGAGACAAAAGAATGGGCTCAATCGATAGAAGATGTTCTGGTAGCCGCTCAAGTGCCAGATATTTCCTGGATGAGAGTTGCTAAGTTGCAACTGACAGACAACGCCAGAATCTGGTGGAAGGCTGAAGAAAGCCGTCTCACCCATCCTATCGAGTGGAAGACATTTCACGATCTGTTCAATGCGAAGTATTTCCCTAAGACTGCCCGTTTCGACATGGATCAGCAGTTCATTCATCTACAACAAGGCTCGATGTGGGTCAAGTCTGTGGATGAATACGATGTTGAGTTTACCATGCTTAGCAGGTAAGATATTGTCTCAATATTCAAATTCTTGATTCCACTATTTACACTGCTAACACAAGGTCGTAACAGGTTCGCTGCACACCCGATTCCTACTGCTGAGATTCGGGCACGACGATTTCAGCAAGGGTTGGACCTGGAAATCCAAGCTGCACTCACTACAGGGGATTTTCCAACCCATGATCTCGCTTTGAAGGCTGCCTGACATTATGAGGCAGTTGTGAAGAGGAAGAGCATACCGCAGACTGCCGGTGGGAAATGCCCTGCCACACAGATGATAGGAGAAGCCTCTTCTAGGCCGACATTTGCACCCAGGAGACTGGGAGGATCGTTTAACCGGCCCAGTCTAGACTTTTGTTTTTACTACAAAAGGACGAGATACCTGGCAAAAGACTGCAGGCGTGCAAATGGCATGTGTTTGGTTTGTGACGCATCCACTCGTGCCATAGGAGCATGTTCATACCGTTTCAACACAGCTCCAGCACCCAGACCCGCAATCATGATCCCGTAGCGGCCAGCCATTCAGGCTTTTACCTCTCGCTTAGCTCTCCCTGCACCAGTTCCCTGTGGACCTCCTGCATAGCCTTAATGGCAATTCCATTAGGCACAGAGGAACATGCCCCAAGGACAGAGAAACATGCCCCAAGGACAGAGGAATGTGCCTCCAGCAAGGAGGAATGTACCACGACGTCAGGCTTTCATAACGACGGTCGAGGAGGCCGAAGCCACAGGCCAAGTTATCACTGGTAATCCCCAATCCTTTCAAAACTTTTCAATCCTTATATATCACTATATTTTTCCTATAACTAAACCTATCCTACACAACTTAGGTACGATCTTAGTATCCTCTCTACCTGCTTTAGCTCTCTTCGACACTGGAGCATCACATTGCTTTATGTCGCAACGGTTCGTCCGAACTCATGTGATTCCTGTTAAACCGCTCGTATCCAGCTGGAATGTCAGTTCAGAGAAAGGCATTCTAAAAACAACTCTGGGATACGATCCGTGTCTAGTGGTCATATGCAGTAGAGAATTTTATGCGGACTTCAAGGTGCTGGACATACCAAACTTTGACGTAGTCTTGGGAATGGACTGGCTAGGAACTTTCTTCGCTACCATCGACTGTTGCCAAAGAAGGGTAGTGTTCGAAATACCAGATCATCCAGTGTTATATTTCAAGAGTGGAGACAGTACCTTGGAACCTAGCGTGTACAAAGAAAAACCAAAGAAGGCAGTGGTTGCAGCATTATAAGCGGAAGAATCGAAGCCAGAGATAGTTTGAGAGTTCGAAGATGAATTCCCGGAAGATATATCAGGTTTGCCTCCCGATCGAGTTCTTGAATTCAGCATCGATTTGCTACCTGGTGCACAACCGGTAATCAAAGCTCCGTACCGGCTAAGTCCAGAAGGATTGAAGAACATCCGCATTCAGTTGGACGAACTCCTGAAGAAAGATTGGATTCGTCACAGTACTTCAAGTTGGGGATCTCTAGTTTTACTAGTGAAGAAGAAAGAAGGTTCATACAGGATGTGTGTAGATTACCGAGCTCTGAACGAAGTGGCGATCAAGAACAAGTATCCACTATCGCGCATCGATGATCTTTTCGATGAACTAAGTGGGTATTGTGTATTTTCGAAGCTAGATCTTCGTTCGGGTTATCATCAGGTGAAGGTCAAAGAGTCCGACATTCTGAAGACGGCGTTTAGGACTCGCTATGGTCATTATGAATATCTAGTAATGACATTCCGAAGACGGTGTTTAGTACTCGCTATGTTCATTATGAATATCTAGTAATGCCATTTGGTGATGGTGCCCAAGTTTTGCATACGAGTCTTTTCCCCTACCGCCATCACCCACGCACTGTTTTATTGCTCTGCAATCAAACAGAGACCCCTTAATTCCCCAAGTTATCACATTTTAATGCATTTTAATTCACTCTTTTAATTCCAAAACCCTAATTCCACACTATAAATACTATCCCATGCCCTAGCCTTTCCTCATTCTGAAAATTCGAGCTAAAACTCTCAAATTTTCTCAAGTACAAGTGGAGTAGAAAAGGAATTGGCCAACGACCAAATCTGACGAGGAATCGAGGCTATTCCGACGACCCCGCGATGCCACGACTATCAATCTATCTTCTTCTACCTCTCCTTGAACTATTTCACTCATAAGTCCCTCTCAATTCCTCACCTTCTTCTTTGAATATCCCTTCTCAAAATATATATATTGAAAGTGAAGTTACTACCGACAACTTTTACTAAAACCTAGAAAACCACTCATCTTTAATACTTCGTTAAGTCCAATTTGTACACTATTTCCTTATAAAAAGAAGAAAAAGAAGAAGAAAAGAAGATGAGAAGAAAAAAGGGGGAAACTTCCCACTAAACAAGTCCCACGTATTAAACACGTGAGCGCCTATATGCAAAGCATATAGGCACTGCAATTAAATTACCGATAGGCTAAACAAAGCCTCACGAGTTAAACACGAGAATGCCTATATGCAAAGCATATAGGCGCTGCAATTCACTACAGATAGTCTAAACAAAGCCTCACATGCTAAACACGTGAGGACACCTCCTTACGTAGAATTAAATCCTACTTAATGAACTGTTGGATCAAGAATCCAACGGTGATTAAACATAGAATTAAATTCTATTGAAAAGAATATTTTCTGTTAAACAGAGAGTTGATGGATCAAATATCCAAAATATTTTCTATATCTTTTTAAACAGAGAAAGATTATACTCTGTTAAATTAAGTACCTTTGGATTAAAAATCCAATGGTAATTAAAATGTCACCGTTCAATAGAATTTGATTATATATATGGGAGAATATCCCCAATCTTGTTAAAAACAAGAACAATATCTTCTATAAAATAGAAGTCCTTGGATCAAAGATCCAATGGTGGGTAAAATTTCCTAAATCAATGTTTACCGCCGAAAATAGAGATGAACCGGGATGGATCGTCTTGCCTGAATTTGGGGGCAGATACTATTTGGTTTTATCCGTCCACCTCTCCGAATATGCCAAGTTAATTTATGGCACTGTGTATCGGAGGTTTGGATGGATGCGGCCGTTGTAGCAGATTTTGTCAGATTCTCCCTCATTTCTGAGGGGTTTTTGATTATAGGGACATTCTTCCCTGCAGGCGCAAGCCCCTGCAGTTAATTATGTTATCGTGTAGCGATAACCACTTTCTCCTGCTCCGGAAGTTCACTTCGTGTCATGTGTGTTTGTTTAATTTTTGGTTGCCCGTGGATTGTATAAGGAGACTAATTTATGTCGTCGCCCGTAGGGCACAATTAGTCTAAATCCGTATATTTTAGATTTGGGTTTTTATTTAAGAATCGTTAATCAAGTTTGTGATTAAAATCAACTTAAATGTTTGTGAGCAGTTGGAGCTCGATTGTATTTTTGTTAAAGATACGTTAGTCCAATTTGAGACTAAGATCCACTTAACAAGGATTTAGAATTATTCAGATCCAACAAAAGAGCATTTGGGCTCTATTGTTTTAGTTTAAGGACGTTTCGGTCTATTGCTCATCTTGCGTGCACGTGTATTTGTTACGTGACGGAGTGAACGATGGTGATATGGGGTGTGACCAATTTAGGGCACAATCCGATTTGAGGCGTGCACGTCAGTTTGGAAATGCACCAGCAAAAGAAGTTGTTAGTCGTCGCGACCCGCCATCTCTCTGAAAATGTTGAGGAATTACAACGACATATATTAGAGGTGTGAAAAGATGTACCCTTAAACCAAATCCCGTATTTGAGGGAAAAAACTATGATGGACCTAAGAATCGTCAATCATGAATGAAGATTGGTTTGAATATCAGTTTGGATATCACAAACATAAGCTTAGCCAATTTGGGCTAAGATTGGGTTTTTGTATCACTCAGCAGTGCTAAACACTCAGTTGCATATAGCGCTCACATGTGTATCACGTGAGGCGCTCCAATAGTGCTAAGCACTAAATTTTCCCGGCGCTCACGTGTGTTTCACGTGAGGCGCTATATAACTTGGCCTTGAGCGCTCACGTGCTTTTCACGTGAAGCACTGAGTTCTTTTGGAGATTAAATCTCTGTTGATATTTTTAGAGAACTTAAATCTCTGTTAATGGTATTTTGACCATTAACGATCACCAAGATCATTATTTTGAGGATCTTGAATCGGGTTCTTTAAAGAACTAAGTTCTCGATTTGAAGAAACTAAGTTCTTGATTTGAACTCCATCTTCTCCGAAAGCTTAAATCTCTGTTAATGGTGTTTTGACCATTAACGATCACCAAGATCATTATTTTGAGGGTCTTGAATCGAGTTCTTTAAAGAACTAAGTTTTTGATTTGAAGAAACTAAGTTCTTGATTTGAACTCCATCTTCTCCGAGAGATTAAATCTCTGTTAATGGTGTTTTGACCATTAACGATCACCAAGATCATTATTTTGAGGGTCTTGAAATAAGTTCTTTAAATAACTAAGTTCTTGATTTGAAGAAACTAAGTTCTTGATTTGAATTCTATCTTCTTCCTTTTCAAATTCGTTCTTCCATGAATCTTTGATTCTCAAGGACAAGATCTTCCCGATGAGAATTAAATTCTCAACTTGTGGGAGATTTGTCTTGCGGATCTCAGATCTATAGACAGAACTAAGTTCTTTGAGATGAGTCAAACTCTTGGTTTGAGAATTAAATTCTATTTTGTTTTGTGGGAGCTTTTGGGAGGCTTCTGTATATTTTTTTAGAAGCTTATGGGGTGGTCTCCTCCTCTTTAGATTTAACCTCATTGCTCCTATTTATAGGAGAAGGGAAAAAATCAATTTGTTGAGAAAATCTCTCATTGAGAGATCATGATTGATTTCATGATCTTTTAGATCAATCGGGGAATTTTATTCACCGATTGATTTTTAATCCAAAGGCTCTCTATTTAATAGAAAAGATTTCTTGTTTATTTAACAAGATTATGAATATCTTGTTAGCTTTAACAAGATTAGAATTTTATTCTATTATATCTTTTTAGTTTAACAAGATCAGAAATATATTTTCTTAATATGGATATCTTGTTAGTTTAACAAGATTAGAATTTTATTCTTGTCATGTCAATATCTTGTTAGTTTAACAAGATTAGGAATATTGAATTTAATTTCGTTAAATGAATATATTGTTAGTTTAACAAGATTATGAAAATATTTTCCTTTGATAGAATTTTATTCTATCATATGATCACCGCTGGATTTTTGATCCAAGGGTCCTCTGTTTAACAGAGAAGATCTGTCTAGTTTGAGGAAGATCAGGAAAATATTTCCCAAATAGAATTTAATTCTAGAATTTGATAAGAGCATTTTAAATTGGGGCTCTTTGCATGTGAGCGGCAAGAGAACTCAAGTGTTTAATACGTGACCCATAGTGTGGGTTTTAGCCTGTTTATTTTCAGCGCTCATATGAGCATATGAGCGCTCACGTGTTTAACACGTGAGGCCCTTTTGGTCATTGGTTATTTATGTTCAGTGCTCATATGCTTTGCATATGAGCGCTCATGTGTTTTACATGTGAGGCCTGTTTGGCCCTTAGTTATGTGTTTTCAACGCCTATACGCTTTGCATATGAGCGCTCACGTGTTTAACACGTGAGGCCTGTTTTGCCTTTTGTTATTTTCTTTCAGCGCTTATATGCTCTGCATATAAGCACTCATGTGCTTAACACGTGATGTCCAACCATGAATAGAGCATATAAGCGCTCATGTGTTTAATACGTGATGTACAACCGTGAATTCTTTTCTTCATTCTTCTCTCCCTTTTTTATAAGGGTTATAAGAGAACAAATAGCTCTTGGCCGAAAATTTTAGCGGGAACAAATGCCCCCCACTACTTTGCCTATGTAAGTATGTACGTGGGTGAAGTGGTGCAGAGTTATGCATGGCCATAGAATTGAGGGCTTAGGAGACAAGTTTAGGGTCCTTATAGACTAAGACTTTTTTCATCTTCATGAGCCGTAAGGGTCTCAAGAATGTTTTTTCTCCCTACAAGTCGAGAGGATCTCAAAGGTGCATATTCTCCTTAGAAATCGTGAGGATTTATAAGTGTTCATCGCTTTCGTGAGTCGTAAGGATCTCACTCGGGTATTTTTCCTTTCGAATCGTGAGGACCCGTAAGTACCTTCTTTATTTCATTGGTGAATATGGCCCGTGGATAGTGTACAAGAGTTAGTTTGGACCTTCTTGTAGGGCAGCGATGGCTTAAGAAATAGGTTTGGATCTGCCGCCTAAGACTTTTCAACTTTATGAGCCGTGAGGGTGTCATAAAGGGTTTTCTCCCTACGAGTCGAGAGGATCCCGCATGTGTATTTTCTCCTTAGAAGTCGTGAGGATCTCCTAAGTGCGTTTTCTCTTGAGAGTCGTAAGGATCTCACAAGAGAATTTTCCCCCTTACAAGTCGAGAGGACCCGTAAGTGGGTTTTTTTCCTCCTTGTCGATATTCGACTTTAGAGAATATGGCCAGTGGATAGTACACAAGAGTCAGTTTGGACCTGCTTGTAGGGCCACATGCTTAGGAACAAGTTGATATCCCCGTTGCCTAAGGCTTTTCACCTTCATAAGCCATGAGGGTTTCATGAAGATGTTTTTCCCTACGAGGCGAGAAGTTCTCGCAGGAACATTGTTTTCCCTACGAGTCGAGATGAGTCGAGAAGTTCTGGCAAGAATATCCTAACGTTATAACCCCTGCTCTTTACGACAGAAGTCCGTTAGGTTTTGTGGTACTAGGGTTTTTGTCCGTGGTACCGTCGCGTTGGCCGATGCATTCCCCGATATGCAATCTTACTGTTCGAGTAGCCCCGCGACTGTCGTGTCTCTGATCCCTTCGGAGGCTGGACAAGACGTCTTCAAGTAATCTCCCAGGTCATATTACCGTCGAAAGAGAAAGCGTTAGGAATTTTCCATGCCGCTTTTTACTTGAGGTTAGGCTCAGTTTGGGAGCCCCGATGAGTCATAACCACTCCACGCTGGTGTGGGATGATCTTCGATAGTCTTTCGGATTTTATTTGAGTAGCCGTCAAGACCCTGAAGCTAGAGATTTTCCTTTGCTTCGTTTGTTGATATTGTGTCTGCTATAATGAGACGAATGTCGCGGTTGCCTCTAGATTGTTTGTGAACCGTCGAGGCTTGGAACTAGGGACTTTGTCGTGGCTCCGCTTTGTTGACATTGCGTCTTCTGTAATGAGACGAATGTCGAGGTGGTCTCTAGGTTGTCTGTGCATCGTCGAGATTTGGAACTAGGGACTTTGCCATGGCTCCGTTTTGTTGACCCTGGGGGTCGCTTGTTGATGTCGCGTGTGCATCCTGTTGGAGTGAGAAGAAACGCCGTTGTTGATCTCTAGTCTGTCTGTGAACCGTTGAGATTTGGAACTAGGGACTTTGCCATGGATCCATTTTGTTGACGTTGCGTCTGCATCCTGTTGGAGTGAGAAGAAACGCCGTTGTTGAACTCTAGGCTGTCTGTGAACCGTTAAGATTTGGAACTAGGGACTTTGCCATGGCTCCGTTTTATTGACATTGCATCTGCATCCTGTTGGAGTGAGAAGAAACGCCATTGTTGATCTCTAGGCTGCTGTGAACCGTTGAGATTTGGAACTAGGGACTTTGCCATGGCTCCATTTTGTTGAAGTTGTGTCTGCATCCTGTTGGAGTGAGAAGAAATGTCGTTGTTGATCTCTAGGCTGTCTGTGAACCGTTGAGATTTGGAACCAGGGACTTTTCCATAGCTCCGTTTTGTTGACGTTGCATCTGCATCCTGTTGGAGTGAGAAGAAACGCCATTGTTTACACTGCGTCTGTTGTAACGAAATGAGTGTCATGATGGTCTCTAGGTTGTTTGTGAACTGTCGAAACTTGGTGTGGGATATAGTGCCCTCAAAGTCAATTATTGGATCACAGACACGTGATTGCAATGATTGAGGGAGTGCCTATACCGATAGAACAGTCTTACTCGAGATGATAGTATGCTATCTGGTTTGCCTTTATCATCGTGTACATGCTTCAGGTGACATTACAGATCACTATTACACGTTGATAGAGCCCATAGGATTCTTGCTTGACTACCAGCTGTTAGTTATATGTATGCCCTAGAGGCCATTACTGTACATATGATGTATATTGTAGTGGATGCTAGGACGTATATAGGGAGGACTTTCTTGCTCGACATGATAGTATGCTATTTGGTTGATCTTTACCTTAACGTGTTTACTGATTGTCTCTCTGTTACATGTTGGTAAAGCCCTTAGGATCTGTACTTGACTACCTGGACTATGATGCGGATCATACTAGTGGGGACATGGTAGTCCATAAGTACATCCTTCAAAGTCCCTAGTCGTGGGTGTATCGAGACGGGGCATCGATATACCAGAGTAGACTAGCGTGTACCTTCTCGACCCATACAGATGGGCGATGGATGATCCCATATCCATTGTTGTTTGACATCAGAGATGATATACGGGTGCTCAGTAGAGACTGGGTACACTGGACGGACTCGCCGAGAACTCCCAGATGGTATTATACCTCACGTCAGATGGCAGTTCTCTGGTGACACTGGTACAGAGTAGTCTGTTGACCCGAGATCGTCATAGAGTCTTGTGTGGTTCCCACTGTGCTTTGATTTCCATCTTACCACGTCCAAGAGGGCGTGTAAAACGGTGGTTTTTGGGTACAGTCTCGAGTCACATGGAGGCAATGAGCGATAGGAGGGGATTCGTCTCTCCCGGTATAGGGGGTTGATGTTGCGCTGTGTTCGATTGGCTATAACAGGAAATCCCTGGCCAGGGTTGCTGAGATTTACTGGTAAGTGTTACCAGTAGTTTCTCGAACAGTTATAGACCTCATATCGACACGACTTATTGAGCTATTGGGGTCTGACGTTTACCACCCCTAGGCGAGATATGCGACATATCAGACGATCAGACCGGACTGTACGGTAGTGTTACTGGTTGGATTCACTGGAGTGTGAGCGGGCTTGCTCGTCGATCTTCAGATCGCTCAATACCCGGGTGGCCGTTACGTTTAGCAGACCGCTTGCGGCTTGTGGGTGTTTGATATGATCATCACCTGCTGCCGGCGTATTGACGAGTCTTTAGAGTCCTACACAGAGGTTTCCTGGCTCAAGCGAAACGAAATAGGAGCGCATATGAGATATGTGCGGGACCGAGAATCATGCGTGTATGTGATACCGTATTCTATTCTCGCGATCAATGTGTCGAATGGTTATATGCGATATAACCTAGTTATCGAATCGAGAGTTGATTCGATAAGTCGATACATTGGATACTAGTCGGTTATATGCGATATGACCGGATCGTTAAATCAAGTGTTGATTTAATGATTTAATGTATAATTATATATTTGATATATTACTTTGCATTAACTAGTATTGGTTCACTTTAAATGGATATTCTCACTCGGATTGTACACATTGTATATGTGATATACTTTTGTGCACTTGATATCATGTTTGATGATACATGTTTACTTGAGTTTGTGTAAAGATTAAACCATGGTTATTTAAATGGTTAGGTTTTTGTTTTTCATATCTATTTATTCATTTATTTTCTTTTTGGAAAATGAAATGAGAAGAATGGTGGCTTTCTTTGTTTGTAGTTGAAGATTCATGAACCTTTGACTTTGTCCACCATTCTTATCTCATGCTTAACCTAACCATTTGATTTAACCCTAGTTTAATCTCTACACTTGACCATGGTTTAGATTATGATAAGTTTTGATTTTTCTTTTTTAATTAACTTATCATAACTATTTTTCCTTCTTCTTCTTCATTTTCTTCAAGTGAAGAAAGCTTGCCTCCATCAATGGCAAGTGATGAAAAAGAGTGAGAAATCCAAATCTAAAGTCTACCCACTTCCTATTTCTTCATCCTCTACCTCTTGCCAAGTAGTAGAGTGTGTTTACTTCACAAGTTTCATGACTTGGTGAAGTTGTGAGCTTGATCTAGCGATGCCTCGACGTAGATCATCTTCGGCGTGGACATCGACGACCTAGCTTGCCCATTCTCCGACGAAGCCGACGCTTGAGCCCGGATTTGATTTGGACAGCGGAGAGGACCTCGTTGCGGAGCTATGGAGGTGGAGCACCGGATCTACAAAGGTTGTATTTCCGTATCTTGTAGTTAAGTGTTAACTAGTTAGCTTTTTCGCCTAGAAATCTAGCAAACGATCCGTAGTCGGGTCTCTCGGCACCCGTAAAATTTTATAATGGCATGTTCGATGCCTTGTGAGACCTCATTAGGGTACCTAGGAACCCTACAGTGGTATCAAAGCCTAGCTAGAGCCTTAGGCGAAGTCTAGACGGAATTTGAAGTCCGAACGAACCCGAAACCCACACCCGAGAATGCTCTCTGGACATTTTTGAAATATCTGGATTTTTCCAAATTAAAAATTCGTAAAAAATTCAGCAGGGAAAAATAAGAATTACGATGCAAAAATTTTGTCATGAACAGTAATAACGGCGGCGGAACCGCGGCAGAAGCCTGGCTTCTGCGGCGGTTCCGCGCAAGATGATGACGTCATCACTCACTTTTTGCACAGTAATTTATATTTTAATATGCTGAGTTTTCTGGGAACTTTTAATATTCAGTCAACAGTTGAGTTTTCTAGGGTTGTTTTGGGGATTCGAATGTTCGATCGGATTATCAAATTTTGTCTGTGTGGCTTTCCGGATAAATTTTTAGAATATGTTAAAAAGTTCGACCGGATATAAATACCCAATTTTTCCCCTGTCGGGAAATTTCCAAGTGTTGGATTTTTTCGTAGTTTAACGACGTTCTAAGTAGTGCAAGTAACGCGATGGTCCCTCTAGAAGACACAAACCTTAACTCGATTATGTGACCGTCTTGAACTGCCCTTTGAACCTTCGGGTTTGGGGCAGTACGGCGTGCCACATGTGAGGCGTTGGCTTGACCCTTCTACGGCTGGACCGTTGGTACTGAGGCACGAACTGAATGTTGCTAGACTTGTTTCATGTGTTGATCTGTATCGGGAAAACTTGGGTGTTCGATTGTTCGATTGGAAAGTTTAACATTTTCTATTTATCTGGAATGGGATACAATAATTGGAATTCACAAGTAGTTATGTGATAACTAAATGAATGATATAAACATAGCAGTTTAGTCTCACTTGATCGGTTGCCACAGAATTTTTGATGTGATCAAAAGTCCGTCGCAATCACGTAGCGTACGCGGATACTCGCCGGGTAAACTTAATAGACAACCTCGCTCCATTGCCCCGACCAAGTGACTGTAGGAGAACCCCGTCGCCGAAAGCATCCGTTCGGGTGCTCGCGACAGCGGTGTTCCGCCTTGGTGCACTTCGTCGACGGTATCAGGGGTGCGGCCGCCTACTGAAGTTTGCGACGAGCATTCGATCAGGATGTCGGGAATCTTGTTGAATTGCCCGACTTGATATTGAAAAGTGTTTTCGATTTTGAGACTAAAATGCGGGGTTTATAATAGTTAGGCATGCGATGTCTAAGGAATTCATTTGGTCAGGCATGCGATGTCTGAGGTGGTTGCGGATTCCAACTGTTGTAGTTTTACACTTTTTTTTCTGTGACCGTAAGTGTAATATGTGATATCGCCGGTTTCGTTGCTATATGTCAACGACAATTGGGATGGACATATTTACTTACGTTGATGACATGTGTTGTTATGTGTTGCTGGATATGTTATATTGGATCGTCGTGTTTGAATAGCCGGGGTTTTTTTATGTGAGATGAGTGTTTTTCATTTTCATTCATGTAAAAACTTGTATGTAATATTCTTTTATTTGGGGCGCTTCCAGGTTGCGGAAGATGTCACCCTTTGTATATTATTTACTTTTCCGCACTAGGATAGACCCAAGGAGGAGGGCACAAGTAACCGGGTTCTGGAGTCCAGTGGGAGACCAACTCGAAGAGTCGAGTCCGGGTCTCCTAACTCTAGAATTGGTAGGGTTGCTTGCTGCTCTCGTAGGGGTCTAGGGGTGTGGGTTTGTCTATTCATCACGACCGTGGAATCCGTGTTTTATACTGGCTCGTATTGAAAACACGGACGTCCTAGTATATCCAATATTTCATATGATTCTTCTGCTGCGATATCTGTGATGTGATCATGTGATGTTCTGTGATAGATACAGTATATAGTATATATGATATATTATATAGACGTTACTTATGTTTTACACCCGCGCTAGCCCTGCCCCGCTCTGCCGTTAGTTACCTAACCTAACGGTGCACGAGGGGACATCGAGGCGAATGCGGATGGCATAAGTGTACGTCGTATTTATCTGTGATGTTTAGGTACATTAAATGATGGGACTTCATTAATGTGATTAATGAAATAAAAGAAACCTAAGATGTTGT
The DNA here is from genome assembly GCA_030015575.1 of Agapanthus africanus. Taxonomy (NCBI): domain Eukaryota; kingdom Viridiplantae; phylum Streptophyta; class Magnoliopsida; order Asparagales; family Amaryllidaceae; genus Agapanthus; species Agapanthus africanus. The sequence continues at coordinate 110,305,380 of CM057337.1, forward strand.
AGAATCGAATTTCAAAATAAAACAGGTAGCTACAGTTCTTGCTTTGCACAGCGGTATATGTGATATATCCTGCACCTTATTCGATAAGGAAAGGACCGAGATCCCTTCACCGGGAGTGACTCCTTTAGCAATAACTGGCAGATGCTACACACTCGGTTTGTCTTTTGATTGCTTTTAAGTGTTTTTGCTTTGCACAGTGATATATGTGATATATCCCGCACCTCATTCGACGAGGAAAGGACCGACGATCCCTTCACCGGGAGTGACTCCTTTAGCAAAACTAGAAAAGCCTCAAAAACACTCCATTTTAAAAAATCATTCGATCCTACAACGATATCAAGTTCATTACGCAATAGGTTTTCAGAAAAACCTGTCGTAGCCCTCCGTCATTTCAGATAAGTCCTATTTAGTATTCGTGCTACGTTTGTTGACCTCCGTCAAGGCGTAGTGTGCGGTAGCTAACTAGTATTTATCTGTTTATGCATATGATGCAGATTGAGTTAGGGTAGTCATGCGGCCTTGTTGACCTCCGTCAAGGGTCGTGCGGGTGGGTTTAATTCGATCAAGAAATGACGGGTTGAACTTGACTAGTAGCCTATGGTTTGTTGACCTCCGTCAAGGTCATAGGGTGCTGGGGGCAAAATATTATCGGGAATTTCAAGTGTTGAAATTTGCAATGAGATTGCATACCTTCTATGAGATAGTTGGATCCCGATACCCGCTGCGAGTAAGAGTTACTCCTGGGAGAGTTTTATACATTACAATTAGCCGATCAAGTAGGTGTCTAGAAAAGTGTCAACGGGGTTACGCCTCTGGGAAAACGAGGTTTACATTAATTAGGTTCGTGCGAAAGCACGGGGGACCTCCCTCAAAGTACCGACACTGGCCTGGCTGAAAGATTGGCGAACTTGTAGTGTGTAATTAATCCCGGCTAGTCTTTCCTTTTAGGGTTTGAAGGAAGATTTGATAAAAAGCAGTGGGAGCCATCCTGATTAGATAAAATAATAACCAATCTATTCTTGCAAGAGCGCACGCTGAGTGTTTTCTTCTCTCTCTCTCCTGGTAGCGACCATATCACGCCTTAATCAAGATAATAATACGGAATATTGACTGAACCCGCTTGTTATACTGAGCTGGGGAACGTTGGTCCCGCTCCAACTTATAATTGTTATAAGACAGAGCAGGAAATAGGGGATTACCAGAATTCCCATGCCGCCCAAACGAAGAGAGTGCATGCTGATGCATCATCTTCGGGTGTGTTCGTTACAAAGAACTGTTTCTCTCTATCCTCTACATCCTGGGTATGTGATACCAGATCAGGATCCCAGATATGTAATCTGTTACATAGGGCTACAGATAGGTAGAGAACTGAGAACGGGTGATAAGTTTCATGAGGCAGAAAACGGGGCTAGTGTTGCAGCCAAGTCTGTTGGTCACTGTCACCCTGTATTACAATACATTGATTCTGAACGAATGTTATTAGATACCGAACCTGATATACAAAATCATATCCGTCTCTTTATTAGTAAAGAAACGATATAATTTTGTATTGTCGGATAATGTTTTGAACATTTCCTATATCAAAAGTTGATCGGTTCAGGCACGTTATCTCAAGCGTTGATGTTCTAAATCAAACTACAGTTCTTAGTATATGGAACACACAAAAGAGGAAGAGTTCAGAAATGAACGAATCTTTCTTGAGGCATTGTAGACTAGGTCATATCAATGTGACCCGACTAGCTAGAGTTACACATAGATGCATATTTAAATCAGTTTGAATTTACATCTTGTGAAACTCGCCAGTCATGTCACAAAGATAAGATGACCATAGCTCCGTTTACTGGAAACAGAGAAAGAGTTAGTAAACTCTTGGGATGATACATGTTGATGTATGTAGGTCCTCTGTCTACACATGCCAAGACCGGTTCTTTATACTTCATTACATTCTCTGATAATCTCTCAAGATTCAGATATATGTTCCTGTTGAAACACAAGTCAGAACCTTTTGAGATATTCACAGAATATAAGTTGGAAGTAGAGAACCAATACGGGTATAAGTATTATGTCCTTTGATGAGATCAAGGAGGAGAATACTTGAGCACGGAAATACTGGACTATTCTAAAGGAGAATGAGATTCTCTCTCAGCATTACTCCTCTGTATACACCATAGCACGATGGTATATCAGGGCGGAGCAATCACACCCTATATGATAAGGTGTGCTCTATGATGAGTACTACTGAGTTACCTGTTTCCTTTTTGGGAGTTATGCACTTAAGAAGCTGCATACCTATTGAATAGGGTTCGAATCAAATCAATGCCTACCACTTCATATGTGATATGGAAAGGGAAGAGCCCATGTCTTAAGTTAGTTAAGATTTGGGGTTGTTCGGCCTATGTCTAAAAGCAAAATCCGGACAAACTCGAGGCAAGGTTAGTTATGTACAACTGGAAGGGTTCCAGCTATACAAAATGCAGCTGATGATTTGATAGAACCAAAGGATTCAGTAGATTCCAACGAACCTCAGCCTCTCCGCCGATCTAGTAGGGTTCCTCACCCACCTGAGAGATACTTCGGTTTCTCTATGACAGTGGGAGCGAGGACTGCATCATAAGATGATGACCCAACCAGTTTCGAGCAGGCCATCGAGAGTAAGACTCTATAAGAATGGTTGGATGCTTAGTGATCTGAGATGGAATCCTTATACACCAACAAAGTATGGACTTTGGTTGCAATATCTGAAGGGTTAAATCCCCATCAGGAGCAAGTATATCTTGAGAAGATTACTTGGTGTAGATGGAAAAGTTGAGACTTTCAAAGCTAGACTTGTTAAAGCTTTTCGTCATCGACCAGGCGTGGATCATGATGAAACCTTTTCAAGTGACTATGCTTAAGTCCATCCAGATCCTACTTGCCACGGCTACATACCATGACTGCGATATCTGGTGGTTGGGTGTCTTGACTGCTTTTCTAAATGATGATTTAGAAGAGAGCGTCTATAAGTACACAGCCAGAGGGCTTCGTAGACAGTGGGAGCAGCGGAAACGTGTGCAAGATGTTTTATAGGATAAAGCAGGCATCACGGAGTTGGAACATCTGTTTTGATGAAGTATTCAAAGAGTTTGATATCATCAAAATGGTAGATGAACCTTGTATAAACAAAAAGGTAGTAGGGAGTATGGTGGTGATCCTCGTAGAGTACGTGGATGACATACTCTTGATAAGAAAGGAGTTTTCTTATGCTACGCTCGATCAATCTCCGTATGTCACAATGATTCTCCACATAGGATCAAATTGATACCTCCTAAATCCTGAGTTTTGGATCTATGAGATAGATTTAATTGGATGTTGGGATTCTCACTAGTTGTAGTGAGATAGTATCAATTGATCCTGGGGAGAATCACTGGAAGGGTTCCAAGGTGATAAAGACGACTGAATGTCAGTCACAGGCATTGTCTTTACCCTCAGTAAAGGGACGGTATGTTGGAAAAGTTCCAAGCTAGATACCGTGGCATACTAGACGATAAAGGCTGGATACATCGCTACTTAAGATGCTACCAAAGAGGCAGTCTGGGTGTATATTAGTTCATAAGATGAACTTTGTTCCTCCCATTGTGTGACAATGGAGTTGTGGCTTATGCCAAGGAACGCCGGTCCCATCAGTGATCCAGACATATTCTAAGGCAGCATCACTTGATCATGGAGATGGTTAATCTCCAGGGTGATCGAGGTTTGGAGAGTAGACTCAGAGGACAACACAGCGGATCCACTCACAAAGGCCTGTTCCCAGAGAGAGACTTTTATGGGATGGTTGAGTATGAGATACTACAACCACTGCTACAGAAGGCCCTAGTGCAAGTGGGAGATTGTTAGTTATATGTATGCCCTAGAGGCCATTACTGTACATATGATGTATATTGTAGTGGATGCTAGGACGTATATAGGGAGGACTTTCTTGCTCGATATGATAGTATGCTATTTGGTTGATCTTTACCTTAACGTGTTTACTGATTGTCTCTCTGTTACATGTTGGTAAAGCCCTTAGGATCTGTACTTGACTACCTGGACTATGATGCGGATCATACTAGTGGGGACATGGTAGTCCATAAGTACATCCTTCAAAGTCCCTAGTCGTGGGTGTATCGAGACGGGGCATCGATATACCAGAGTAGACTAGCGTGTACCTTCTCGACCCATACAGATGGGCGATGGATGATCCCATATCCATTGGTGTTTGACATCAGAGATGATATACGGGTGCTCAGTAGAGACTGGGTACACTGGACGGACTCGCCGAGAACTCCCAGATGGTATTATACCTCACGTCAGATGGCAGTTCTCTGGTGACACTGGTACAGAGTAGTCTGTTGACCCGAGATCGTCATAGAGTCTTGTGTGGTTCCCACTGTGCTTTGATTTCCATCTTACCACGTCCAAGAGGGCGTGAAAAACGGTGGTTTTTGGGTACAGTCCCGAGTCACATGGAGGCAATGAGCGATAGGAGGGGATTCGTCTCTCCCGGTATAGGGGGTTGATGTTGCGCTGTGTTCGATTGGCTATAACAGGAAATCCCTGGCCAGGGTTGCTGAGATTTACTGGTAAGTGTTACCAGTAGTTTCTCGAACAGTTATAGACCTCATATCGACACGACTTATTGAGCTATTGGGGTCTGACGTTTACCACCCTTAGGCGAGATATGCGACATATCAGACGATCAGACCGGACTGTACGGTAGTGTTACTGGTTGGATTCACTGGAGTGTGAGCGGGCTTGCTCGTCGATCTTCAGATCGCTCAATACCCGGGTGGCCGTTACGTTTAGCAGACCGCTTGCGGCTTGTGGGTGTTTGATATGATCATCACCTGCTGCCGGCGTATTGACGAGTCTTTAGAGTCCTACACAGAGGTTTCCTGGCTCAAGCGAAACGAAATAGGAGCGCATATGAGATATGTGCGGGACCGAGAATCATGCGTGTATGTGATACCGTATTCTATTCTCGCGATCAATGTGTCGAATGGTTATATGCGATATAACCTAGTTATCGAATCGAGAGTTGATTCGATAAGTCGATACATTGGATACTAGTCGGTTATATGCGATATGACCGGATCGTTAAATCAAGTGTTGATTTAATGATTTAATGTATAATTATATATTTGATATATTACTTTGCATTAACTAGTATTGGTTCACTTTAAATGGATATTCTCACTCGGATTGTACACATTGTATATGTGATATACTTTTGTGCACTTGATTGTATCATGTTTGATGATACATGTTTACTTGAGTTTGTGTAAAGATTAAACCATGGTTATTTAAATGGTTAGGGTTTTGTTTTTCATATCTATTTATTCATTTATTTATTTATTTTCTTTTTGGAAAATGAAATGAGAAGAATGGTGGCGTTCTTTGTTTGTAGTTGAAGATTCATGAACCTTTGACTTTGTCCACCATTCTTATCTCATGCTTAACCTAACCATTTGATTTAACCCTAGTTTAATCTCTACACTTGACCATGGTTTAGATTATGATAAGTTTTGATTTTTCTTTTTTAATTAACTTATCATAACTATTTTTCCTTCTTCTTCTTCATTTTCTTCAAGTGAAGAAAGCTTGCCTCCATCAATGGCAAGTGATGAAAAAGAGTGAGAAATCCAAATCTAAAGTCTACCCACTTCCTATTTCTTCATCCTCTACCTCTTGCCAAGTAGTAGAGTGTGTTTACTTCACAAGTTTCATGACTTGGTGAAGTTGTGAGCTTGATCTAGCGATGCCTCGACGTAGATCATCTTCGGCGTGGACATCGACGACCTAGCTTGCCCATTCTCCGACGAAGCCGACGCTTGAGCCCGGATTTGATTTGGACAGCGGAGAGGACCTCGTTGCGGAGCTATGGAGGTGGAGCACCGGATCTACAAAGGTTGTATTTCCGTATCTTATAGTTAAGTGTTAACTAGTTAGCTTTTTCGCCTAGAAATCTAGCAAACGATCCGTAGTCGGGTCTCTCGGCACCCGTAAAATTTTATAATGGCATGTTCGATGCCTTGTGAGACCTCATTAGGGTGCCTAGGAACCCTACACCAGCAGTATGATGGCGATCATATACATGAGAGTCGGGTAGTCTATAAGCACATCCTTAAAGTGTCCCTAGTCGTGGGAGTTTCGAGACTGGGCATCGATACTCCATGAGTAGACTAGTATATACGGATCGAGACCCCGATGAGGGGTGATGGCCGGTCTCACAAGACATTGGTGTCAGTCGGTTCACCTAAGACGTATACAGGTGCTCATTGGGTTATGAGTACACTGGACAGGACTCGCCGGGAACATGCTAGTTGGTATTATAGCTGTCGTCAGATAGCAGTTCCCTGGTGACATGTGTACAGGTTAGTCTATCGACCTGAGATTGTCATTTGTCTCGTGTGAGTTCCCACTGTACTTTGATTACTACCCTACCACGGCTCAAAGGAGTCGTGCAAACAAGTTTTAGTTGGGCATAATCCCGAGTCACATGGAGGCAGTGAGCGGATCGGCAGGAGATTCGTCTCTCTCGGTATTGGGGGTGAGATTGTGCTATGTCTGGAGAGCCATTACACAAAGTCCCTAGCCAGGGAAAGCGATATTTACTGGTAGGTATTCCATTAGTATCTCAGGGTGTTCTAGGCTACACTCCGACACGACTTATACCGCTATTGAGGGTCTGACGTTTACCAGCCCCCTAAGCCTGATATGCGATACTCAGAGAAGAACGGACCGGACTGTACAGATATTGTCACTGACAGGCTCAGTAGGGTTTCAGGATGAGTTCGCTCATCGGCCTCCTTTTTTCTCAATACATGGGCAGCTGTTACGTTACCACTGACGTGCTTGTGGTTAAACCCACTGCCAGCATATTGACGAGTCTTTACAGTCCCCCACAGAGAGTTTCCCAAGTTCGGACGAAACGTTGTAGAGGCCGTATGGTTTTAAGGCAGGGTTTGATCATATACGTGCACTTATGCACGGATCATGATCGGACGGATCATACTAGTGGGCTTTAGTTTAAGCCGGATCCTGGTATTAGATTGTTGGATTACTTTCGTCTTATTATATTCGTATTCGGTCGGAATATGGATGCAGGTATGTATATACAGGTGAGGGGTATTCTTGTAATTCATTACAAGATTACTTTAGTCGATTCCATTTTCTTTTTGGATTTAAACATTTAGGTTAAATGTTTAATGTGGTGGAATTTGTGACTCATTCTTGGCATGACATGGTTTTATCATGGCTAAGATATTTTGTGTGAGCCATTTAGATATTTTTTAAGTGTGTGAGTGTAGAGATTTTTTTGTGAGTGTGTGGCTCAATTACACATTACATTATATCTAAATACTAACATGAATATTTTTGGACAGCCATCATTTTTGAGCTATCTCTTTTTCTTTTGCTTATTATCTTTTCTCTTGAGCTCACATCTTTCCACCATAGGCATCATCTTCAACCTCCACTCTATCCCTCTCATGTGTTGAGAACCCTAGAGTGTATTGAGACAAAATAATCATACACTATCTCTACTTCATCTTGGACATGTCGGCTAGCAAACTTCATGTCCGAGTTGCTTCGGTTTGAAGCGAGAGCCAGTATAAAGAATCCTTGACGTGGAGCCACTTCGACGAGCGAGATCGGAGAGCGTACTTCATTGGAGCAGCTGTGAGGAGCTTGGGAAGAGGTTGAAGACCGAAGGACACGGATCGATCGGTATAATCTCTCCAAATTCTTTTACAGTTTTCTAGTTTACGGTTAATGGAACGATCCGGGTTTTAAGGTTACGTTAGCGCCATTTTGAAAAAGTTTTGTTCCGTATTTGGTCTCGGATTGACGGCCGGGGCGCTACCGTAGACTTACATGGTATCATAGACAAACTATTAATCGTTTACTAGCTTGTTCTAACATGTCTAGAATATCGATCGACCGAAATTTTCAAAACCGCAATTCCATTCTTGAAGTTTCTGTCGAATTTTTAAAGTGGTCGAAAAATCATTTTCAATGTATCAGAAAATCGTGCAGGTTTTTTTAAGACTACAGAAGAAATTTGAGCTACTGAACCCACTAAAACGCCGCATAACCTACATGTTAGCCGCGGTTCCGCCGCCGTTTTGGGGCCAATATGCGCAATCTTTCTTCTGCGGCTCTTAATTATAGAATTATGGTTTATTGAATATTTTGTTTTTGGGCCCAGATTTGTTTGAGTACTGGATTAGAACTTGGGGCCCACTTTGGGAAGTTTTGTCGATCGAAATTTTAAATACGTTAGTTTGCAGTATATACATTTCTATCTACGACCGTGAATATCATTCGAGCGGTAAATCCTGTCTAATTGCTATAGCTCTTTTAGACGGGTTTGCGAACGTGACATTCACGTTGATATTCTGTGTTGTACTGTGTTGTTGCGGATTGTCGTGGTGGATAGCTTGCGTACAATGGTAGTGCAGTTTGGATATATTTGTACATTTGATATCGCGGGACGAGCGTCCGACATGTGGACTGCCGTCAATGCATGTTTGTATATTATTCTTTTGGGCACGACCGGCTTGAGGTCGATGTACCCGTTGTACATATTTTCTTTTCTGTACTAAGATTATCCCGTGGTGGAGTGCACGGATAGCCGCGTTCTCGAGGGCAACAGGCCCGCATCTCATAGCTTTGAGACGGAAGGGGCTTCACTCTAGAATTGGCGGGCTATTCGATGCACTCGTAGGGGGTACAGGTTGACCCAAGGAGGGGTGCTCAACTTACCGGATTCCGTACAGTATTAGGTGGTCCATTCACTTTACTGAAGGGGGCTGCCTCACTTCTAGTTTTGGCGGGTAACTTGCTACACTCGTAGGGGTCTAGGTTTTCATTGCACAGGCTATCCACATGACCAGGGGAACGTCGGGTTTCAGTTGCGGCTCAAAGGAAACCCGGGGCTCCCAGATTATCTGTATTGTTCTGTGATGCTTATTACTTTTCTGTGATTTTGCATTTATCACGCCTGGAGCGATTATTATATATTGATATATATACTAGTAGATGTTGTATATATTTTACACCCGCGCTAGTCCAGTCCCCGCTCTGTCGTTAGTTAAGTAACCTAACGGGTGATGACGGGACCCACTAGCGAATGAGAATGGCATATACGTACATCATATTTTCGTTCTTTTCTGGTGTGATTAATTGATGGGACTGCGTTGATTCAGATCAATGCAAAAAAAACAAACCTATTAGATGTTGTTGGAACAATATTCAAAAAGCTATTATTACAAGGACGTTTTCATTTGCTTTGCACAGCGGTTTTCAGTTTGGAATATCCAGCACCTCATTAGACGAGGCAAGGGCCGAGATCCCTTCATCGGGAGTGACCCATTGGGCAGAAGTTTGCGTCAAGGTAATAACTTCACTATAGTCGATTAATTTTTGCTTTGCATCGCGGTATTCAGTTTAGAATATCCTGTACCTCATTTTACGGGGAAAGAGCCGAGATCCCTTCACCGGGAGTGACCTCTTTAGCAAAGGTTTTTGCCACTATATTTTTGTAAAAAGCTATCCGGTTCCTTCAACGATATCTAGTTCATTACGTTAACGGTTTTTCGCCAAAAACCATTCTTAGCCCTCCGTCATTTCAGACGGGTAGCACTTAGTATTCATGCTATATTTGTTGACCTTCGTCAAGGCATAGTGTATGGTAACTGCTTGTTACCTTTCTGTTGCATAGATAGATGCGTTGGTTTGGGACAGTCGTACAGCCTTGTTGACCTTCGTCAAGGGCGAGTACGGGTGGGTTCAAATTAACCTGGACAATGACGGGTAGAACTTGACATGTAACTTATGATTTGTTGACCTTCATCAAGGTCATAAAAGCATGGGGTAAAAATCACATCGGGAGTTTCAAACATACAGGAAACTTGTCAGGCATGCGCATACCTTCTGGAGTGTGATAACTTGAGTGGATTCCATCAAGTTATTATGCAATGATAGTTGGATCCGATTCCCACTGATGAGTTGGTTTACTCCTCGGGTGATCCCGACTAATTCTTCTTTCAGGTTTGGAAGAGAATTTAAGGATACAGTGGGAGACATCCTGATTAGATAAAGTGATTAACCATTCTGATCTAGGTTAGAGTGCACGCAAAGTATTTCTTTTCTCTCTCTCTTTAGCAGTGACCATTGCCCGACCCTAGACTATGAATCAATGACCAAGTTAAACCAAACTTTCTTAAAACACTGGCTTTTGGATTGTCTGAGTTGCATACATCATTGACACTCCTTCTTTTACCCTTTGCATTTCTCCAGAACACCCCATATCACTACGAACATCCACTTACATTGGATAAATCCATCGTATAGTTACATAACAACTCGAAGGAACTTGTTCCAGATTCGAGGATGGATTCTGGTTCTGGAGAGATTGAATAGGACTATTCAGTTGTCTTTTCCTTTTACCTTCTCTCATGTTGTGAGGGCTCCTAGGATTAGGAGAGAGTACACCTATTACGCTTATTGGATTGTCTTCTTCCAAACCATAGGCAGGTGCCGAAAGGTAGGGAATGAAGAAAACCAATTAGCCTAAGTGTGGTGTACAGAAGGTAATAAGTAAAGAGAAATAAAGGGATTAGAAAGAGGGCAAAGTAAATTTCGACTGCTATCATTCACGACTAAACCAAGTATTTCATCTCCACTCCTATTTCACCTTTGTAGTTCTCCAGAACACCCCGTATCACTACGAACATCCAATTCCATTGGATAAATCCATCGTATGGTTATATACAAACTCGAAGGAACTTGAACCAGTTCGAGGATGGATTCTGGTTCAGGAGAAATAGGAATAAGGTTTATTCAGTTGTCTTTTATCTTTAACTTCTCTCAAATTGCGAGTACTCCTAGGATTAGAAGAGTACACCTATTATGCTTATTGGATAGTCTTCTTCCAAACCATAGGCTGGTGCCGAACGGTAGGGAAGGAAGAAAACCATTTAGCCTAAGGGGGTGTACAGAAAGTAATGAGTAAAGACAAATAAAGCGATTTGGAGCGATGGCAAAGAAATATACAGTTATAGTCATGAATCTGGATAATGGAAGAAGAATTACTAAGAATACCCGGATACCCCTTCGAAACATTTTAATGTTTCAGTATGCTTTGTTAATTGAAAACTGATTTCCTAATTAGATCCTTACTTCAGGGTATGTATTTACCAGGTATGATTCGCACATCTGTATGGTTTTATAGATGATTAGTGGGAGTAAGTTATTGGGAATTAGGTGATCATCCTCATTATATCGGAATTCATTGTAATTGGTGATATTTGAGGAAATCGCCTGGGTTTTTGCCGGACGACAAATATTTGGTTTTGAATATCCGTTGTTATGCACCAATTTCAAACTGATATATCTGTACGTTTATTTTATAAAGTGAGATATAACTTTTTGAAATTATGTCCATGACATTTACCTATATCAGTTGATAGTTAGGTAAGGATCATTCAACAGCGGTGTAATTGTTCATAACCATAGTACAGTTTTTAACCTACGATGCACAGGATTTGAGTTATTCAACTCAGGGGACCTATACAGAGTATTGTATGTTGTCCAATGTCCATTAGGACAGAGGGGTTGGTCCTCGTACTATATTTTGTTTACTTGTGACTTCTCCAGTTTTAGACATGTGTTTCGTAGAAATACAAGGTCTAAGTTTTGAGAAGTTATAGGTACAAGAATAAAGTAGAGAACCACGTGTTGCACGTATCGGGATTTTTCAAGGTGATCGAAGATGTATATACTTGTGTTTGGTATTCAGTTGATAGTAATAGTTTTGAGAACTTGCTTCTCTTTCAGGTTACTCATAATTGGATGAACTCCTAAATTGAGTAATACTGATTAGCCCCTCTCCATTTAGTTGACATGCACTGGAGACAGCTGCATGATTTGAATCTGGTTCCAATTAAATCAGTGGCTCTGTTTCTATATCGTATATAAAACGGTTAATATCTTAACAATGTTAAGGTATGTGGAGTTGTCCAGCTTATGCTTAAAATCAGACTCTGGATAACCCAAGGCACGTTTCTTTAATGGCAGTTTGTGGGTTAACCCGGGCTATGACGAGGGTTGATTTTCTACCATCTGGAAGATCAATAGTGATATTGTTCTTGACTCGCCACAGTTTTAGTAAAATGGACTTTTTCAGAAAACAGTAGTGGGAGTATGGTAGAACTGGAAGTGATTCCAGAACCGCAAACGATTACTGAAAATTTAATAGGACCTAAAGATTCAATCATGTTTGACATTCCATTAGCCACTCCGCAGATATGGTGGGTAACCTCAGGTACCCGAGTGGTACTCCGGTAGCCTCAAGGACGGTGACAGGGTTCTTGTTTACCCAGACTTGCCATTACTGTTGTTCTAGACTATGGTACCCGGTAGGAGGATGAGTATAGCGTCGTTCTAAACTAGTTTTAGAAGTGCACGTGTATATGACTCTGCCACAGGGTTGTCGTAGTCAGTGGGAGCAGCGGAAGTATAGTGGACAAGTAGCTTATGTCTTTTTATAGACTAAAGCAGATATAGCGGAGATAGATCATCTATTTTTGATGTGACAGTCATAGGTTTTGACTTCATCGGAATAGGGGATGGATCTGTTAAGAAGGTAGTAGGGTGTGATGTCCTGGTATTTGGATGACATACACATAGTAGGAAGTGAAATTCATATACTACGATCGGTTATACTGTGGTTGTCACACAGTGGTTTCTCCACATAGGATATGGATATTATCTCAGGCATTCTGGTTACTAGATCTATGGTTTTAGATCTAGATTTGGGTAGTGTCCCAATCTGGGTACTTAGACAGTATTCTAAAGATATTTAGAATGGACGACTCCTGGCATGGTGGTGTACCTGCAGGTGATGGAGTCACCCTCTCTAAAGGTGTCTTACAGACTAAAGGGCAGAGGGATGTGCATGATTGGCATATCACTTGCTTAGGTAATTGGGTTGATCATGAGATGCCAAGTATCACATCAGGTGTTGTTTTTGCATTAGCTGCAATAAGTTGATATTAATCCAATCCTGGAGAAACGTTCGGAAGTAGTTTTAGAACATAAGTGGATGTTTTAGGGATATGATAACGACGGCCTCCTCCGGGAGACGGTTATCATTCCAGGCTTCCAAGGTGACATGGATGACAGAGTGACTGTCAGAGTTATAGTTTTCCCTCTGACGAGGGGTAGTAGTTTGGACAGGTGGTCCAAGCGGATACTGAGGGAGGCATGGTGTAGGGTACTGATTAAATTCAGTTGACGATACAGTCTAAGAAGTTTGCTGTATTTGGAGTTCATTTGTGAACTAGGTCCCATCAGATATCCAGACATATTCTAAGACAGATATTGCTCATTTCGGGAGATGGCTTTCTCCGTGAACTTGAGATTAAGAGAGACATAGAAAGAAACATCAAGGCGGATCCACTCACTGAGGCTATTTCTCGAAAGCAATATTTTCACAAACAGGCTTTATGAGACTGATCAGTAAAGAAGTTAGGTGTTCGATATCACACGGGCTGTGAGTATGCGACATCGCAATAATTAGCCTTAAGTGCAAGTGCGAGATTGTTGGATATAGTGACCTCAAAGTCAATTATTGGATCGCAGGCACATGATTGCAATGATTGAGGGAGGACCTATACCGGTAGGACGGTCTTACTCGAGATGATAGTATGCTATCTGGTTTGTCTTTATCATCGTGTACATGCTTCAGGTGACATTACAGATCATTGTTACACGTTGATAGAGCCCATAGGATTCTTGCTTGACTACCAGCAGTATGATGGGGATCATATACGTGAGAGTTGGGTAGTCTATAAGCACATCCTTAAAGTGTCCCTAGTCATGGGAGTTTCGAGACTGGGCATCGATACTCCATGAGTAGACTAGTGTATACGGATCGAGACCCAGATGAGGGGCGATGGCCGGTCTCACATGCCATTGGTGTCGGTTGGTTCACCTAAGACGTATACAGGTGCTCATTGGGTTATGAGTACACCGGACAGAACTCGCCGGGAACATGCTAGTTGGTATTATAGCTGTCGTCAGATAGCAGTTCCCTGGTGACATGTGTACAGGTTAGTCTATCGACCTGAGATCGTCATTTGTCTCGTGTGAGTTCCCACTGTGTTTTGATTACTACCCTACCACAGCTCAAAGGAGTCGTACAAATAGGTTTTAGTTGGGCACAGTCCCGAGCCACATGGAGGCAATGAGCGGATCGGCAGGGAATTCGTCTCTCCCAGTATTGGGGTTGAGATCGTGCTGTGTCTGGAGAGCCATTACACAAAGTCCCTGGCCAGGGCAAGCGAGATTTACTGGTAGGTATTTCAGTAGTATCTCAGGGTGTTCTGGGCTACACTCCGACACGACTTATACCGCTATTGGGGGTCTGACGTTTACCAGTGCCCTAGGCCCGATATGCGATACTCATAGACGAAAGGACCGGACTGTACGGATATTATCACTGACAGGCTCAGTAGGGTTTCAGTATGAGTTCGCTTATCGGCCTCCCTTTTGATCATTACATGGGCAGCCGTTACGTTACCACTGACGTGCTTGTGGTTAAACCCACTGCCAGCTTATTGACGAGTCTTTAGCGTCCCCCACAGAGAGTTTCCCAAGTTCGGACGAAACGTTGTAGAGGCCGTATGGTTTTATAGCAGGTTTCGATTGTTAGTGTATATGCCCTAGGGGCCATTATTGTATCATACTAGTTTTATATTACTTAATGGAAGCTTGGGATATTCACATGTATATAACAGTCTTGCTAAACATGGTAGTATGCTACTTGGTTTTTCTATCTTAATATGTGAGTATACGTATTGATAGAGCTCTTAGGATCTTGCTTGACTACCAGCATTGTGATGGCAGTCATACTAGTGGGGGCTGGGTAGTCTACAAGCACATCCTTATTCAGGTCCCTAGTCATAGGATTATCGAGACAGGGCATCGATACTCCGGAGTAGACTAGTGTGTACGCTTCTCATCCCAGTTGGGGAGATGGTCTGCCCCGCAGCCGTCAGTACGTCGTACTGGAGATAGTATGCAGGTACTCGTTAGGTTACGGGTACACCGGACAGGACTCACAGGGAACTGTTGGTTGGTTTTATACCAGTCGTCAGCGAACAGTTCCCAGGTGACATGAGTACAGCATAGTCCGCAGATTTGACACTGCTACTTCGCCTCGAGTGTGTCCCACTGTTCTTAGATTGCTACCCTACCACGGCTCAAAGGAGTCATGCAAACTGGTAGCAGTTGGGTGCAGTCCCGAGCACTTGGAGGCAGTGGCGGTTAGACAGGATTCGTCTCTCCCGGTATTGGGGGTTTATATCGCGCTGTGTCAGAGAGCCATTACGCAAAGTCCCTGGCCAGGGCAAGCGAGATTTGCTGGTAGGTTCCAGTAGTTTCTCAGGGTGTAATGGGCTTTACTCCGACACGACTTATACCGCTATTAGGGGACTAACGTTTGCCGCCTCTAGGCCCGATATGCGATAGTCTTAGACGAACAGACCGGACTGTACGGAGATTGTCACATCAGATTCAGTAGGAGTTCGGATGGGTTTCCTCATCGGCCTTCTTATCGACATCTACCTGGGGACCGTTACGTACAGCTAGTGCCGCTTGCGATCTGTGGTTAAACCCACTGCCAGCGTAGTAGTCGAGTCTCTAGAGTCCCACACAGAGAGTTTCCCTACTCCAGGCGAAACGATATAGAGGTCGTATGGTTTTACGACAAGGGTTCGGACGCATACATGTGTTTACGCACGTACGACATCCGGACAGTTTTTACTAGCCGGTTTTGGTTTAAGCCAGTTTCTAGTATCTGGTTATTGGATTTATACAATCTAAAGTTTTTCCGTGTTTTCACGGATAGGAGGGGCGTTCTAGTAATTACACGAGAAGCTTCTAGAAGATGGTGACTTGGGGGTTAAGGTGGCATATGCATTAAATGAGATTAGTGAGTCATTTGAGTGATTCATCCATGTCATTAATGCATCATAAATGCTTAATGACTCATGGAGATGAATCACCATCTTGTATTTATGAAGCATGATTATAAATCCTTTATTTTCTTTTATTGGATAAATGATAATGCTTGATATATATTATGATAGCTCATTATCCCATCTCATTCTCTTGCTCACTTTCTCTCTCCTCTAGCTCTCCCTCTTTAAACCCTAATCCTCCCCTCTCATGTGTTGAGACCAAGGATTAGAGTAGACTACTTAATCCTTAACCATTCTCTATATCACCTAGGTTACTTAGATTAGCGATTTAAGAAACCTAGTTACCTCAAGTTAAAGATGAAGCTTGTAGTAAAGCTCTCGGGTGGATCATCTACTACATAGAGAAGGCCGGAGAGGACGTGGAGAACGGAAAGACGAAGGACACGGTTCTTTAGGTATAATCACTTATCATAGTAGTTAACTTTTCTATGGTTTCTCGTTAGTTATTTTTTAAGCAAAGATTCTCGGTTAGTCGATGTTTACGCATAAAACAAGATCGTTTTTCATTATTCCGCCTTCCCGCAAAGTCGTGGGGTGTTGTACATCGACTTACAGTGGTTTCAGAGCCTCGCTAAACAATAATTAACTCATTAGCAAAGTCGTATGAATTTCGAACGCAAAACGAACCAGAAAACGACACCGATATCACAAGTTTCTGTCGATTTTAAAACAGGCTCTAAAAATTTTTCAGGTTGCTTCAGTATAACCTACAGAGAATTGTAAGAACACCGGTGAAAAATGGGTTCCTGAATCGGCCATACAGCCGCGGAACCGCGGCCGATCCCACCGATCCGCCGCGGATCCGCGGCCGAGTTGGGGCCGATTCAACCCAATTTCCACCAGTAACTCTTCTGTGATATTTGTGTATTTTCTGGAATGTTTATTTTCTGCTCAAGTCTCAGGTGCACAGAGAAGTTTTAGGAGTAGAATCTGATATGTTTGCTCGATCGAAATTATACGAAGTTTGCTAATTTGATTATATCTGTGTTTGTATAATGTGTTCGTAAACCTTCCCTAACTGCTAGTATGTCGGTTGGCAGGGGGTTGCACATTTCTGTAATGGTTTTTACTTTTTGTGGTTGTGAACTGTATTGGATTGTTGTGATGTTTAGCCGGGGTTTGAGATGGGTTGTTATATTCATTCATTCAATGTAATTGTAATATGTTGTAATATTATTTTGCGGGGCACATCCAGGTTGCGGTTGTAGCCACCGTTGTATTATTTCATTTTACTGTTTTTGCTCCTAGGATAGACTCAAGATGGGGTGCACAAACTACCGGGTACTTTGAAGTGTTTAGTGGCCTACTCACTTTGTTGAGGGAGACCGCTTCACTTCGGGTATTTGGCGGGTAGTTTGCCATACCCGTAGGGGTCTAGGGTAGGGTAATGGCTATTCATCACAACTGTGTAATCCGTCTTTTGTTGTAGGCTCTAAACAAATGCGGATTGCTTGCAAATCCAATAAACTTCATATGAGATCTGGAATGCCTATTATTGCATCTGACGAATGTACAATATTTATATAGGATAGCTATTTAGACGTCACTTATGTTTTACATCCGCGCTAGCCCAGCCCCCGCTCTGCCGTTAGTTAAGTAACCTAACGGGTGATGACGGGACCCCGTGGCGAATGCGGATGGCATAAGAGGACGTTGTATTTTCGTTGTTTTCTGCAATGATAGGTTAATGATGGGACGCATTATTTATAATGCAAAGAAAATAAACCAAAAGATGAATCGTTGGAACAATTTAAAAGAAACCACTCAGTTATTTTAAAACAGATGATATTTTTAAATTGCGGAGCTTTAACCACTCCTTTTAAAAGCTATCAGGTTCCTTCGGTCATATCAAGTTCACTACGTTCATGGTTTCACCAAATCCATTCGTAGCCCTCCGTCATTTCATTTGGGTATTCAGTAGTATTCAAGCTATGCACTTTGGCCAAAGTCAAGGCACAGTGTTTGGTAGCTGCTGGGTATTCATTTGTTGCATAGATAGATGAGTTAGTTTGGGACAGTCGTATTATCATTTGACCAAAGTCAGGGGTATGTACGGATGGGTTCAAATTGACAAGATAATGACGGGTAGAACTTGACATGTGACTTATGACATTTTGACCAAAGCCAAGGTTATAAGAGCATGGGGCAAAAACTTATATCGGGAATTTCTAAAGAAACTGAAATTTGCAAAGAGTTGCATACCATATGGAGTTTGATGAATGTTGGTAGAATTCCTTCAACATTACCATACGATAATATTTGGATCCCGATCCTACTGTGAGTATATGCTACTCATCAGGATATTCGTCACTTAACGATCAATGCTATAAACCAAGTAGGTGTCAAGAAAGGTGTCAGCGGGGTTACGCCCCCAGAGAAAAGAGGTTATTTAATTAAGGAACTTCACGAAAGCGTTGGAAAATCTTCCTTGAAGTACCGACACCAGCCTGGCTGAACGGTTAAGCAAGTACTGTACAGTGAGAATAGTCCTGGCTAATTCTTTTTTTATGGTTTGAGGAAGGATTCGAGAAACAGTGGGAGCCATCCAGTTTAGATAAATTAAAAACCACTCTAAACTTGCAAGAGCATCATGCTAAAGAGTTTTCTTCTCTCTCTCTTAATTGCAGCGACCCTGAAAATGACTGGACTTAAGTTACTTTTAGAGAAAAATATACTGACAGGGCCAAACTATAAAGATTGGCTGCGGAATGTCAAAATGGCTTTGACCTATGACAAATTGGGGTACGTCCTCACCGCTAAGGCACCTGCAGTCCCAGGTCCCAAATCCAGTAATGCGGATAAGGAAATCCGCAAAACCTGGGAGTATGATTGCGCGAAAGCCAAGTGCATCGTGCTTGCCTCGATGAACAATGAACATCAGAGGAGGCATGAGGATATGAAACTAGATGCCATATTTCTCCATACAAAGGAACTTTATGGAGAGCAATCTCGTATAGCAAGATACGAGACCTCTAAGAACTTGTTTCGAGCGAGGTTGGCTGTCGGATCATCGGTAGGAGAACATGTCCTAAAGATGATTGGCTACATAGAAGAGCTCGCAGACCTTGGGACAACTTTGGATAATGAGCTCTATACAGACCTTATTCTCCAGTCCCTTCCTTCCACCTACGCCCAGTTATTCTGAACTTCAACATTCAAAGAATAGAAGTTGAACTTCCGGAACTCCTTAACATGTTGAGGAGTGCAGAGGGCACCTTGCAGAAGGCAAGGGAAATACCCGCTATGTTTGTTAGCGGTGCTTCTTCTTCCGGGTCCAAGGCTAGGGCTAAAGGAAGGAAAAAGAAAGCCGCCACCAAACCTAGAGGAGGTGTAAGTAAGGTGGGAGGGAAGGGAAAGAAAAAGTTTGCAGTACCGGTAGTGGGCCAAGATGAATGCTTCCATTGTCACAGGGAAGGGCACTGGAAAAAGGATTGCAAGGCGTGGAACGCCAAGAACCAGGAACCGAAGCAAGCCGTGGCTTCGACTTCAGGTGTGTTTGTAATTGAGAATTGTCTGTCAATCAACTCTACTTCCTGGGTATTGGATACCGGATCAGGATCTCATATTTGCAATTCATTGCAGGCACTGAGAAACCGTAGAGTGCTGAAGGATGGTGATATGACCCTAATGGTTGCTAACGGAGCTAGCGTGGGAGCTGTGTCCGTAGGGGATTATCACCTGGGATTGACGAGTGGACATATTTTGGTTTTACATAACTGTTTTTGTGTACCCAGCTTAACGTGTAATATCATATCTATTTCCTTGTTATCAAATAAAGGTTATGATTTCACGTTTGTAAGTGATGTTGTTAACATCCACCTTAATCATAGTTTGATTGGGTCCGGTACACTGGATAACGGTATATATGTGTTAAACCAACTCCAAATTTTCAATGTCCGGAACACACTAAAAAGAAAGTCTTCAGATTTAAATAAACCTTTCTTATGGCATTGTAGACTGAGTCACATCAATGAGAGAAGGTTGACTAAGTTACATAGAGAAGGATATTTGGACTCGTTCGAATATCAAACTTATGCCACTTGTCAATCTTGTCTCAAAGGAAAGATGACAAAGACTCCATTTACTGGACATGGAGTAAGAGCGAGCGAGCTCTTAGGACTCATACACAGCGATATATGTGGTCCAATGTCTACACATGCAAGAGGTGGTTTTTCCTATTTCATTACTTTCATGGATGATTACTCAAGGTACGGATTCATTTATCTGATGAAAAATAAATCCGAGGCTTTTGAGAAATTCCAAGAGTTTAAGAATGAAGTAGAAAACCAAACCGGCAAAAGTATCAAGACACTAAGATCTGATCGAGGTGGTGAATACTTGAGTGCCGAGTTCCTAGGTTACCTAAAAGAGAAAGGAATTCTCTCTCAGCTCGCTCCTCCATACACTCCACAGCTTAACGGTGTATCGGAGAGACGGAATCGAACCCTATTGGATATGGTACGTTCCATGATGAGTAATGCTGAGTTACCGCGATCTTTTTGGGGTTATGCGCTAGAATCAGCGGCATATCTTCTGAACAGGGCTCCTACCAAGACTGTGCCTACCACCCCATATCATATGTGGAGTAGGAAGAAACCCCATCTTCAGCATATGAAGATTTGGGGATGTCCAGCTTTTGTTAAAAAGAAGCATGTGGACAAGCTCGAGGCACGATCAGTAAAGAGCAAGTGTATATGCCTTAGGGGCCATTATTGTATCATACTAGTTTGTATATTACTTAATGGAAGCTTGGGATATTCACATGTATATAACAGTCTTGCTAAACATGGTAGTATGCTACTTGGTTTTTCTATCTTAATATGTGAGTATACGTATTGATAGAGCTCTTAGGATCTTGCTTGACTACCAGCGTTGTGATGGCAGTCACACTAGTGGGGGCTGGGTAGTCTACAAGGACATCCTTATTCAGGTCCCTAATCGTAGGATTATCGAGACAGGGCATCGATACTCCGGAGTAGACTAGTGTGTACGCTTCTCATCCCAGTTGGGGAGATGGTCTGTCCCACAGCCGTCAGTACGTCGTACTGGAGATAGTATGCAGGTGCTCGTTAGGTTACGGGTATACCGGACATGACTCATAGGGAACTGTTGGTTGGTTTTATACCAGTCGTCAGTGAACAGTTTCCAGGTGACATGAGTATAGCATAGTCCGTAGACTTAACACTGCTACTTCGCCTCGAGTGTGTCCCACTATTCTTAGATTGCTACCCTACCACGGCTCAAAGGAGTCGTGCAAACAGGTAGCAGTTGGGTGCAGTCCCGAGCACTTGGAGGCAGTGGCGGTTAGACAGGAGTCGTCTCTCCCGGTATTGGGGGTTAATATCGCGCTGTGTCAGAGAGCCATTACGCAAAGTCGCTGGCCAGGGCAAGCGAGATTTGCTGGTAGGTTCCAGTAGTTTCTCAGGGTGTAATGGGCTTCACTCTGACACGACTTATACCGCTATTAGGGGACTGACGCTTGCCGCCCCCTAAGCCCGATATGCGATAGTCTTAGATGAATAGACCAGACCGTACAGAGATTGTCACATCAGACTCAGTAGGAATTCGGATGGGTTTCCTCATCGGCCTTCTTATCGACATCTACCTGGGGACCGTTACGTACAGCTAGTGCCGCTTGCGGTCTGTGGTTAAACCCACTGCCAGCATAGTAGTCGAGTCCCTAGAGTCCCACACAGAGAATTTCCCTACTCCAGGCGAAACGATATAGAGGTCGTATGGTTTTACGACAAGGGTTCGGACGTATAAGTGTGTTTACGCACGTACGACATCCGGACAGTTTTTACTAGCCGGCTTTGGTTTAAGCCAGTTTCTAGTATCTGGTTATTGGATTTATACAGTCTAAAGTTTTTCCGTGTTTTCACGGATAGGAGGGGCGTTCTCGTAATTACGCGAGAAGCTTCTAGAAGATGGTGACTTGGGGGTTAAGGTGGCATATGTATTAAATGAGATTAGTGAGTCATTTGAGTGATTCATCCATGTCATTAATGCATCTTAAATGCTTAATGACTCATGGAGATGAATCACCATCTTGTATTTATGAAGCATGATTATTAATCCTTTATTTTCTTTTATTGGATAAATGATAATGCTTGATATATATTATGATAGCTCATTATCTCATCTTATTCTCTTGCTCACTTTCTCTCTCCTCTAGCTCTCCCTCTTCAAACCCTAATCCTCCCTTCTCATGTGTTGAGACCAAGGATTAGAGTAGACTACTTAATCCTTAACCATTCTCTATATCACCTAGGTTACTTAGATTAGCGATTTAAGAAACCTATTTACCTCAAGTTAGAGGTGAAGCTTGTAGTAAAGCTCTCGGGTGGATCATCTACTACATAGAAAAGGCCGGAGAGGACGTGGAGAACGGAAAGACGAAGGACATGGTTGTTTAGGTATAATCACTTATCATAGTAGTTAACTCTTCTATGGTTTCTCGTTAGTTATTGTTTAAGCAAAGATTCTCGGTTAGTCGATGTTTACGCATAAAACAAGATCGTTTTTCATTATTCCGCCTCCCCGCAAGTCGTGGGGTGTTGTACATCGACTTACATCAATCATATACATGCACTTATGCATGGATCATGATCGGACGGATCATACTAGTGAGCTTTGGTTTAAGCCAGATCCTACTATTAGATTGTTGGATTACTTTCATCTCGTTTTATTCGTATTCGGTCGGAATACGGATGCAGGTATGTATATACAGGTGAGGGGTATTCTTGTAATTCGTTACAAGATTACTTTAGTTGATGCCATTTTCTTTTTGGATTTAAACATTTAGGTTAAATGTTTAATGTGGTGGAATTTGTGACTCATTCTTGGCATGATATGGTTTTGTCATGGCTAAGATATTTTGTGTGAGCCATTTAAATATTTTGTAAGTGTGTGAGTGTAGAGATTTTTTTGTGAGTGTGTGGCTTAATTACACATTACATTATATCTAAATACTCACATGAATATTTTTGGACAGCCATCATTTTTGAGCTATCTCTTTTTCTTTTGCTCACTAGCTTTTCTCTTGAGCTCACATCTTTCCACCATAGGCATCATCTTCAACCTCCACTCTATCCCTCTCATGTGTTGAGAATTCTAGAGTGTATTGAGACAAAGTAATCACACACTATCTCTACTTCATCTTGGACATGTCGGCTAGCAAACTTCGTGTCCGATTTGCTTCGGTTTGAAGCGGGAGCCCGTATAAAGAATCCTTGACGTGGAGCCACTTCGACTAGCGAGATTGGAGAGCGTATTTTATTGGAGCAGCCGCGAGGAGCTTGGGAAGAGGTTGAAGACCGAAGGACACGGATCGATCGGTATAATCTCTCCAAACTCTTTTACAGTTTTCTAGTTTACGGTTAATGGAATGATCCAGGTTTTAAGGTTACTTTAGCACCATTTTGAAAAAGTTTTGTTCCGCATTTGGCCTCGGATTGACGGCCGGAGCGCTACCGTAGACTTACACTTGGAACTCCTTTTGACGGGGCTGTTCCCCTCCGAAGGTCGGCGCACAAGACCGCGATGTTCTGACGCTGAGATTCACGGCAGATGCTATTTGGTTTTATCCGTCCACCTCTCCGAAGATGCCAAGTTGATTTATGGCACCGTGTATCGGAGGTTTAGACGGATGCGGCCGATGTAGCAGACTTTGTCAGATTCCCCCTCGCTTGAGGGGTTTTTTTGATTGTGGGGACGCTCTTCCCTGCAGGCGCAAGTCCCTGCAGTTAATTACGCTACCGCGCGCGGTAGCCACTTTCTCCTTCTCCAGAATTTCACTTCGTGTCGTGTGTGTTTGTTTTGTTTGTGGTTGCCCGTGGATTGTATACGGAGACTGAGTAATGCCGTCGCCCGTAGGACATAGATTAGTCCAAATCCGTATTTAATTAGATTTGGGTTCGGTGTTTTTAGTTTAAGGATGCATTAGTCGCGTTGCGGCTAAGATCAACTTAAACGTTCGTTAAGGATACGCTAGTCCTGTTTGAGACTAAGATCAGCTTAACGGGATGATCCATTTAATATAGGGCCGTCGGGACTCGTCGCCTCTCTGACGTCGTTGAAGGATTACAACGATAGGTGTCAGAGGATTTTGGAGATGTACCCTTGAGCCAAAGCTGATTTAGGGTTTTATAGTCCATTTGAATGTTTAAGGATACGTTAGCCGTGTTTGGGGCTAAGATCAACTTAAACGGGACCGTTTAGATCCGGCAAAAGAGCATTTGGAGGCTCTATTGTTCCAGTTTAGGGACGTGGTGGTCCATGTTCCAGTTTGTGGACGTGGTGGTCCATCGCTAGTTTAGGGACGTGGTGGTCCATCGCCAGTTTAGGGACGTGGTGGTCCGATATTAGTTTAGGGACGTTTCGGTCCGATATTAGTTTAGGGACGTCTCGGTCCGATATTAGTTTAGGGACGTTTCGGTCCGATATTAGTTTAGGGACGTTTCGGTCCACGAGTTTAAGGACCCCGCAGTCCGTATTGATGTGTGGTCGTTGGGACCCGTCACCTCTTTGACGTCGTTGAGGAATTACAACGATGGATGTCAAAGGAGTTCGGAGATGTACCCTCGAACCGGATATAAATTGATTTGAGAGAGCATTTGTGCTCAATTCAATTTAATTTAAGGACTTACGGCCAGAATTGGGCTAAGTCCAGTTGAAAATGTTCAACATTTTATATATTTTTAGTCTATTAGACCTGTGCTAGGGCTTTGCCCACACTTAAATAATGCATTGTATTACTTCTATTTTTTTGTTTGGGCTCTGCCCATAAAAGATGCAGAGCATCAATTTATTTTGGGCTCTGCAAGGCATCTGCATAGTATTTTATTATTTTGTTTGGGCTTTGCCCATTTATAAATGATGCAGAGCATCAATTTAATTAGGCCTGTTTGGTCTTTTAATTGGGCCTGGCCCTTCATTAAAATGCATTGCATTTGTTAGGCGCTTTGTGCCAATCACTGAGCGCAAGCGCTTGTGGTGAGGACACGTGTCATGCTCTGGTGAGCGCAAGCGCAACAGTGTAGTGCGCTGCGCTAGTGCGCTGCGCTGCTGACACGTAGCGCGCTCTGGTGAATTGCGCCAACTCCAGAGAGCAAAGCTCTTATTTCAAGAGCGCGTAGCGCAAGTGGTTTAGATGCTGACACGTGGTGTTAGTTATATGTATGCCCTAGAGGCCATTACTGTACATTGGATGTGCATTGTAGTGGATGCTGGGATATATATAGGGAGGACTTTCTCGATCGACATGATAGTATGCTATCTGGTTACTCTTTACCTTAACGCGTATACTGTTTATCTCTCTGTTACACATTGGTAAAGCCCTTAGGATGTGTGCTTGATTACCTGGACTATGATGCGGATCATACTAGTGGGGACATGGTAGTCCATAAGTACATCCTTCAAAGTCCCTAGTCGTGGGTGTATCGAGACGGGGCATCGATATACCAGAGTAGACTAGCGTATACCTTCTCGACCCATACAGATGGGCGATGGATGATCCCATATCCATTGGTGTTTGACATCAGAGATGATATACGGGTGCTCAGTGGAGACTGGGTACACTGGACGGACTCGCCGAGAACTCCCAGATGGTATTATACCTTACGTCAGATGGCAGTTCTCTGGTGACACTGGTACAGAGTAGTCTGTTGACCCGAGATCGTCATAGAGTCTTGTGTGGTTCCCACTGTGCTTTGATTTCCATCTTACCACGTCCAAGAGGGCGTGCAAAACGGTGGTTTTTGGGTACAGTCCCGAGTCACATGGAGGCAATGAGCGATAGGAGGGGATTCGTCTCTCCCGGTATAGGGAGTTGATGTTGCGCTGTGTTCGATTGGCTATAACAGGAAATCCCTGGCCAGGGTTGCTGTGATTTACTGGTAAGTGTTACCAGCAGTTTCTCGAATTGTTATAGACCTCATATCGACACGACTTATCGAGCTATTAGGGTCTGACGTTTACCACCCCTAGGCGAGATATGCGACAGATCAGACGATCAGACCGGACTGTACGGTAGTGTTACTGGTTGGATTCACTGGAGTGTGAGCGGGCTTGCTCGTCGATCTTCAGATCGCTCAATACCCGGGTGGCCGTTACGTTTAGCAGACCGCTTGCGGCTTGTGGGTGTTTGATATGATCATCACCTGCTGCCGGCGTTGTAACGTCTTCAAAATAATAAAATATGATTTTTGGGAAATTTTATAATTTAATATTATTTTAATGAATATTTTAATATTCTGGTATAATTAAATACAGATAAATGGGGAAAAATTATGGAAAATTCTAAAATAAGGTATTTTAAGGAATTGCCTCGTTTTCTGTGCATGCCCCCATTTCCTCTAGTTTTGACCCTGAGTATGTCTAGTTTTGACTGATTCCATCTAGGGTGAAATCTGGATTGATTTTCCTATGTTGGTGTATAATTTGGGACTTGTTTTAGCATGGATTTTGGTATTTGGTGATTCATTCCTGTCGGGTGGCGTTTGGACGTCAACGACAAGTGGATTTTGATTGTGTTTACATGCGAGTCGATAGGTTTTTACCTATGCGGGTAGCGTGTGCTATTTTGGTTTCCGATGTGATTTTCATGTGCTTTAGCATTGTGATATACTTGTAGGTACCCCGCGTGATGTTGAGGCAAAGGATGTGAAGATAGCGACATCGGCTTTGGCACACGAGAAGCAAGGTGAGTAGATTTATATCTACGGGGAGAAGTCGGGTGGATGGCGTATAGCACCCCCGCAGTCCGTGGTGATGCATACGAATACGTATACACACGAATATTTATATTGTGTTGTTTAGGGTTATTGATGGTAATAATGATATTTTGATGATAAGAATATATTGGTTTAGTATAGTGCGAACCCTAGAGTAGTGGTTGCACTCACACATACATTTACACACATACTTGCATTCATTCTTTCATTTATTAGAGTGCATATGATGGTGCGTATATCTACACATGGGTATGGGACTATGTGTTTATATACGGGATTTGAGGATGATACGTGGTTTGAGATGATACTTGATGTGAGGCCGTGAGATCGGCGATGTGACATAGCTTGTCTTCGAGGTGCGATATGATAGTTTTAGCGGGCCTTTGGACATGTGCTTTACCCGCATTCATATTTTTATAGATGGTATCGATTTGTACTAGACTTAGAGTAGTACCCCAGATTATGCGATCTGATGATAGTGATACCTGATATGTGATGAGGTACTGTGATATTGACCCCTACCCAGCTATTGGGATGCCGTACGACGATCTACCGTACGAGCCGATATTGATGATAGATCCGCACTCATGACTCGAGGATATCTTACGATATGTTATTGAGGCGGGATCACCGACTATCATATCTATATGTATTGACTCAGATTATGTAGTTTCTTACCCTTCCTGTCTAGATTACTTAGTAGACATTAGACTGGACCGAGTCATACCTATTTCAAACTAACGAATCGGGGATATTTTAAAGATAGGCAGAAGG
The DNA here is from genome assembly GCA_030015575.1 of Agapanthus africanus. Taxonomy (NCBI): domain Eukaryota; kingdom Viridiplantae; phylum Streptophyta; class Magnoliopsida; order Asparagales; family Amaryllidaceae; genus Agapanthus; species Agapanthus africanus. The sequence continues at coordinate 110,332,951 of CM057337.1, forward strand.
GTCATACGGATATTTTCAAATGATGTATCTTTTCTTAAAACACCGTAGCCCTTGTTTTTCCAAAAGCCCTGATTCGTCTTATTTCAAATAGCACCCCTGCATGACTTGTACAGATTGGTGTAGATTCTTTACTTTTGCGTTGATTATTCGATTCCGCATATTCATGCTATTTGCATTGCATCGCTTGTACTGTGGTTATATTTCAGTCATGCTGCTAGGACACCAGCACCATTATCGATGATGCATATGTTCCACGTACACTTGTTGCCGGCTCACACACTCATCATCGATAATTGCCATGTCACTACACTGTAGTACTATTGCATTCAGTATATGATCCTTGCATGACATGATGATGTGCATACCTTCCTTTACATGTCGCATACTTCATGCTTTTGACTATACGCATTGAGATATGTTGTTTCTATGATATTTCTGGATTTGGGAACCGAGAGTGTTTCAAAAGAGAATATGTCATTGCTTTAAAAACCCGGTTACCCTTGATATGATATTTCAGTGCGTCCACCATGTGTTTTCTCAGTGCTGAGAGCGACATGTGAAACACGAATCGAGGAGTGGATGAGCCGATTGCGGGTACATGGTGGACCCGGTATGGTTCCCCTCGGCAAGATGATCGATGAGCTTTGCCGATTGAGCCTGGAGGCGGGCGAGTACCTACCGGTGATTGGTTGGACCTGGCGGTTATCCGGAGGATACTGACCAGAGTCGATGGATAGATTTGGGCGTCCTGCCGGGGCCGAGGGCCGATACCGCAGACAGAGCCCGCGGGCCGATCCAGACTGACGGAGCCCGATATATGAGGATTTATGTGCCGATGCTGGGCACAGTTTTCATGATGTTTTCGAGTGCCGATGCTGGGCACTCCGGTTCCATGACTTTGACGTGTCGCGAGGGACACGGGTGGGTTATATCCTCATATTTCCATGCACAGGTTTCATGATATTTACTTGCATGATGGGTATTGTCATTGGGTGACGAGTGGACGGGATCCACGTGTGTGCAGATTTGATTACATTGATCATACCTCATATTCATGACATGCTATTACCTGAGGCACTAGCACGAGCACTTGGCATTACACTCATGTAGAGATTACATTGCCAGTTTAGCATGCTTCAGCTTTATTCATATTGAGGTTTATTTATATCTGATCGTATTGACCTAGGATGCGTCATGCATTCGATCTCTGCTTGTAGATATTTTCTATTCACGAGTTGGCAACTCACCCCCGTTGTGCCCCAGTCCTTGCAGGTTTTTGCCGTACAGATTCCATAGCGGCATTTATGGCACACTGCTTCCTTATGGGTGACTTGCTTGGATAGGTGGGTTCTTTTGTATCAGAACCGCCATTGTTCATGTATCATTTATTGTATCTAGAATTTCCATCAACCAAAACTTGTATATTGTTTCAGACTTAGAAAACAGTGTTGTTTTATTTCGACTTTAGAGTCGCGCTAGTAGTATTACGGTTTTCTGGCTGTTTTGAGTTTCTTTTTTTTGGGTTTTGATCCTCGCCCTTTGGCGTTGTATATTATTATTGCTTGCGTGGTTGTGACCGTCGATGGACGAAGAGCTAGCTCCCGCTTGGGGATGCCTTTTATCATTTCATATATATTATTCTTGTTGTACCCCGTTCGGGGCCAGTTTTTACAAAGGAAACTCTGCCGAAATTTTCAGGAAAGGTTACACATTTTAAAAAAATGCATATTCGGCTTAGTTATTTAAAAACTTTGATCTCCAAACATGATTTCCTTACTTTTCAAAAACAGTTTTTCCTTATTTACTCTTTAAATGGTTTTAGATTGCTGGGCTTTTGGCTTACTTGGATCAGATGGGGTCCTATAGACTTCATATGGTTCAAGGGCCAGTCACGTGCTCTTTCGGGTCGTGACAGGCGTATTGACGAGTCTTTAGAGTCCTACACAGAGGTTTCCTGGCTCAAGCGAAACGAAATAGGAGCGCATATGAGATATGTACGGGACCGAGAATAATGCGTGTATGTGATACCGTATTTCATTCTCGCGATGAATGTATCGATTGGTTATATGCGATATAACCTAGTTATCGAATCGAGGGTTGATTCGATAAGCCGATACATTGGATACTAGTCGGTTATGTGCGACATGACCGGATCATTGAATCAAGTGTTGATTTAATGATTTAATGTATAATTATGTATTTGATATATTACTTTGCATTAACTAGTATTGGTTCACTTTAAATGGATTTTCTCACTCGGGTGTGCACATTGTATATTCGATATAGTTTTGTGCACTTGATTGTATCATGTTTGATGATACATGTTTACTTGTGTTTGTGTGAAGATTGAACCATGGTTATATGAATGGTTAGGGTTATGATTATTCATTCATTCATTTATTTATTTATTAGTTTTGGAAAATAATTAGCATAATGAGAAAATGGTCGCTTTCTTTGTATGTATTATGAAGCTTCATGAAGACTTTGACCAAGTGACCATTTTGTCTCATGCTTAACCCTAACCATTCCATTCAACCATGATTAACTCTCTACACATTACCATGGTTACATTATGATAAGTATTCTTATTATTTCCTTTTTGATAAGAACTTATCATAATATTCATCTTCTTCTTCTTCATCTTCTTCACTTGAAGAAGCTTGCTTCATCAATGGTGATTGATGAAAACAAGTGAGAATCCAATTCTAAAGTGAACCCACTTTCTATTTCTTCATCCTCTACCTCTTGCCAAGTAGTAGAGTGTGTTTCCTTCACAAGTTTTCTTGACTTGGTGAAGTTGGAGCTTGATCTAGCAATGCCTCGACGTAGATCATCTTCGGCACGTCGTCGATGACCTAGCCCGCTTCTTCTCCGATGAAGCCGACGCTAGAGCCCGGGATTGTATGAGGACAGCGAGGAGACTTCATTGCGGAGCTATAGAGGTGGAGAACCGGATCTACAAAGGTTGTATTTCCGTATTCTTGTAGTTAAGTGTTTACTAGCTTGCTTTTCGCCTAGACATCTAGCCAACGATCCGTATTCTAGGGTTTCTCGGCACCGTAATTTTTGAAATTGGCATGGTTGATGCCTTGTGAGACCTCACGGGAGTGCCTAGGAACCCTACAGTGGTATCAGAGCCTAGCTAGAGCCTTAGGCGAAGTCTAGACGGAGTTTGAAGTCCGAACGAACCCGAAAACCCATTTCCAAAATGCTCTCTGTCCAATTTTTAAAAATCTGGATTTTTCAGTATTAAAAATATGCAGAAAATTAAGCAGGGTTTTTTATGAATTACTGTGAAAAACGGAGACCTAACTCCGTCATAACGCCGCGGAACCGCGGCCTGAGCCCACATGGCGCGGCGGTTCCGCGGCCATATTGTTGACTCTTTGACTCCTTTTTGCACAGTAATGTTTATAATTAATTCCTGTGTTTTCTGGGTAATTTTAATATAAGCTATGCAGTTGAGTTTTCTGGGGTTGTTTTGGGGATTCGGCGTTTCGATCGGAGTATCAGATTTTGTCTATGTGGCTTTCCGGATAAATTTTAGAATATGTTAAAAAGTTCGACCGGATATAAATACCCAATTTTTCCCCTGTCGGGAAATTTCCAAGTGTTGGATTTTTCCGTAGTTTAACGACGTTCTAAGTAGTGCAAGTAACTCGATGGACCCTCTAGAAGACAACAAACCTTAACTCGATTATGTGACCGTCTTGAACTGCCCTTTGAACCTTAGGGTTTGGGGAAGTACGGCGTGCCACATGTGAGGCGTTGGCTTGACCCTTCTACGGCTGGACCGTTGGTACTGAGGCACGAACTGAATGTTGTTAGACTTATTTCATGTGTTGAGCTGTATCGGGAAAACTTGGGTGTTTGACTGTTCGATCGAAAAGTTTAACATTTTTTAATTATCCGGAATGGGATACAATAATTGGAATTCACAAAGAGTTATGTGATAACTAAATGAATGTTATAAACATAGCACTTTAGTCGCACTTGATCGATTGCCACGGAATTTTGATGTGATCAAAAGTCCGTCGCAATCACGTAGCGTACGCGGATACTCGCCGGGTAAACTTAATAGACAGCCTCACTCCATAGCCCCGACCAAGTGACTGTAGGAGAACCCCATCGCCGAAAGCATCCGTCCGGGTGCTCGCGGCAGCGGTGTTCCGCCTTGGTGCACTTCGTCGACGGCGTCGGGGGTGCAGCCGTCTACTAAAGTTTGCGACGAGCATTCGATCAGGATGTCGGGAATCTTGTTGAATTGCCCGACTAGGTATTGAAAAGTGTTTTCGATTTTGAGACTAAAATGCGGGGTTTATAATTGTTAGGCATGTGATGTCTAAGGAATTCATTGGTTTAGGCATGCGATGTCTAAGGAGATTGCGGATTCCAACTGTTGTAGTTTTACACTTTCTTTTCTGTGACCGTAAGTGTAATATGTGATATCGCCGGTTTCGTTGCTATATGTCAACGACAATTGGGATGTGCATATTTACTTACGTTGATGACATGTGATGTTATGTGTTGCTGGATATGTTATATTGGATCGTCGTGTTTGAATAGCCGGGGTTTTTTTATGTGAGATGAGTGTTTTTCATTTTCATTCATGTAAAAACTTGTATGTAATATTCTTTTATTGGGGCGCTTCCAGGTTGCGGAAGTTGTCACCGTTTGTATATTATTTACTTTTCTGCACTAGGATAGACCCAAGGAGGGGAGCACAAGTAACCGGGTTCTGGATTCCAGTGGGAGACCAACTCGAGGAGTCGAGTCCGGGTCTCCTAACTCTAGAATTGGTAGGGTTGCTTGCCGCTCTCGTAGAGGTCTAGGGGTGTGGGTTTGGCTATTCATCGCGACCGTGGAATCCGTGTTTTATACTGGCTCGTATTGAAAACACGGACGTCCTAGTATATCCAATATTTCATATGATTCTTCTGCTGCGATATCTGTGATGTGATCATGTGATGTTCTGTGATAGATACAGTATATAGTATATATGATATATTATATAGGCGTTACTTATGTTTTACACCCGCGCTAGCCCTGCCCCGCTCTGCCGTTAGTTACCTAACCTAACGGTGCACGAGGGGACATCGAGGCGAATGCGGATGACATAAGTGTACGTCGTATTTATCTGTGATGTTTAGGTACTTAAATGATGGGACTTCATTAATGTGATTAATGAAATAAAAGAAACCTAAGATGTTGTAGAATCGAATTTCAAAATTAAAACAGGTAGCTACAGTTCTTGCTTTGCACAGCGGTATATGTGATATATCCTGCACCTTATTCGATGAGGAAAGGACCGAGATCCTTTCACCGGGAGTGACTCCTTTAGCAATAACTGGCAGATGCTACACACTCGGTTTGTCTTTTGATTGCTTTTAAGAGTTTTTGCTTTGCACTGTGATATATATGATATATCCCGCACCTCATTCGACGAGGAAAGGACCGACGATCCCTTCACCGGGAGTGACTCCTTTAGCAAAACTAGAAAAGCCTCAAAAACACTCCATTTTAAAATCATTTGATTCTACAACGATATCAAGTTCATTACGCAATAGGTTTTCAGAAAAACCTGTCGTAGCCCTCCGTCATTTCAGATAAGTAGTAGTTAGTATTCGTGCTGCGTTTGTTGGCCTTTGTCAAGGCGCAGTGTGCGGTAGCTAACTGGTGCTTATCTGCTTATGCATATGATGCAGATTGGATTAGGGTAGTCGTGCGACCTTGTTGGCCTTTGTCAAGGGCCGTGCGGGTGGGTTTAATTCAATCAGGAAATGACGGGTTGAACTTGACTAGCATCCTATGGTTTGTTGGCCTTTGTCAAGGTCATAGGAGGTTAGGGGCAAAATATTATCGGGAATTTCAAGTGTTGAAATTTGCAATGAGATTGCATACCTTCTATGAGATAGTTGGATCCCGATACCCGCTGCGAGTAATTGTTACTCCTGGGAGAGTTTTACACATTACAATTAGCCGATCAAGTAGGTGTCTAGAAAGGTGTCAACGGGGTTACGCCTCTGGGAAAACGAGGTTTACATTAATTAGGTTCGTGCGAAAGCACGGGGGACCTCCCTCAAAGTACCGACACTGGCCTGGCTGAAAGATTGGCGAACTTGTAGTGTGTAATTAATCCCGGCTAGTCTTTCCTTTTAGGGTTTGAAGGAAGATTTGATAAAAAGCAGTGGGAGCCATCCTGATTGGATAAAATAAAAACCAATCTATTCTTGCAAGAGCGCACGCTGAGTGTTTTCTTCTCTCTCTCTCCAGGTAGCGACCATATCACGCATTAATCAAGATAATAATACGGATTATTGACCGAACCCGCTTGTTATACTGAGCTGGGGAACGTTGGTCCCGCTCCAACTTATAATTGTTATAAGACAGAGCAGGAAATTGGGGAATACCAGAATTCCCGTGCCGCCCAAACGAAGAGAGTGCATGCTGATGCATCATCTTCGGGTGTGTTCATTACAAAGAACTGTTTCTCTGTATCCTCTACGTCCTGGGTATGTGATACCAGATCAGGATCCCAGATATGTAATCTGTTACATAGGGCTACAGAAAGGTAGAGAACTGAGAACGGGTGATAAGTTTCATGAGGCAGAAAACGGGGCAAGTGTTGCAGCCAAGTCTGTCGGTCTCTGTCACCCTGTATTACCTATACATTGATTCTGAACGAATGTTATTAGATACCGAACCTGATATACAAAATCATATCAGTCTCTTTTAGTAAAGAAATGATAAAATTTTGTATTGTTGGATAATGTTTTGAACATTTCCTATATCAAAAGTTGATCGGTTCAGGCACGTTATCTAAAAGCATTGATGTTCTAAATCAAACTACAGTTCTTAGTATATGGAACACACACAAGAGGAAGAGTTCAGAAATGAACGAATCCTTCTTGAGGCATTGTAGACTAGGTCATATCAATGTGACCCGACTAGCTGAAGTTACATGTAGATGCATATTTAAATCGTTTTGAATTTACATCTTGTGAAACTTGCCAGTCATGTTACAGAGATAAGATGACCATAGCTCTGTTTACTGGAAACAGAGAAAGAGTTAGTGAACTCTTGGGATAATGCATGCTGATGTATAAAGGTCCCCAGTCTACACATGCCAAGACCGGTTCTTTGTACTTCATTACATTCTCTGATAATCTTTCGAGATTCAAACCTATGTTCCTGTTGAAACACAAGTCCGAACCTTTTGAGATATTCACAGAATATAAGTTAGAAGTAGAGAACCAATAACAGGTATAAGTATTATGTCCTTTGATGAGATCGAGGAGGAGAATACTTGAGCACGGAAATCCTGGATTATTCTAAAGGAGAATGAGATTCTCTCTCAGCATTACTCCTCTGTATACACCATAGCACGATGGTATATCGGGGCAGAGCAGATACACCCTATTTGATATGGTATGCTCTATGATGAGTACTACTGAGTTACCTATTTCCTTTTTGGGAGTTATGCGCTTGAGAAGATGCATACCTATTGAATACGGTTCGAATCAAATCAGTTGCCTACCACTCCATATGAGATATGGTATGGGAAGAGCCCATGTCTTAAGCCAGTTAAGATTTGGGGTTGTCCGGCCTATGTCTAAAAGCAAAATCTGGACAAGCTCGAGGCAAGGTCTGTTATGTAGAACTGGAAATGTTCCAGCTATACAAAACTGCAGCTGATGATTTGACAGAACCAAAGGATTCAATAGTTACCAACGAACCTCAGCCTCTCCGCCGATCTAGTAGGGTTCCTCACCAACCTGAGAGATATTTCGGTTTCTCTATGACAGTGGGAGCGAGGATTGCATCATGAGATGATGACCCAACTAGCTTCGAGCTGGCCATCAGGAGTGAGACTCTGTAAGAATGGCTGGATGTTTATCGATCTGAGATGGAATCCTTATACACCAACAAAGTATGGACTTTGGTTGCTATATCTGAAGGGTTAAATCCCCATCAGGAGCAAGTATATCTTGAGAAGATTACTTGGTGTGTATGGAAAAGTTGAGACTTTCAAAGCTAGACTTGTTAAAGGTTTGCATCATTGACCAGGTGTGGATCATGATGAAACTTTCTCTAAGGATCTATGCTTAAGTCCATCCAGATCCTACTTGCCACGGCTACATACCATGACTACGATATCTGGCGGTTGGGTGTCATGACTGCTTTTCTAAATGATGTTTTAGAAGAGTGCGTCTATAAGTACACAGCCAGAGGGCTTCGTAGACAGTGGGAGCAGCGGAAACGTGTACAAAATGCTTTATAGGATAAAGCAGGTATCGCGGAGTTGGAACATCTGTTTTGATGTGTTAGTCAAAGAGTTTGACATCATCAAAATGGTAGATGAACCTTGTATAAAACAAAAAGGTAGTAGAGAGTAGTGACGATCCTCGTAGAGTACGTGGATGACATGCTCTTGATAGGGAAGGAGTTTCCTATGCTACGCTCGGTCAATCTCCGCTTATCACAATAATTCTCCATATAGGATCAAATTGATACCTCATAAATCCTGGGTTTTGGATCTATGAGATAGATCTAATTGGATGTTAGGATTCTCACTAGTTGTAGTGAGATGGTATCAACCGATCCTGGGGAGAATCACTGGAAGGGTTCCAGGGTGATACAGACGACTGAATGTCAGTCGCAGGCATTGTCTTTACCATCAGTAAAGAGACGGTATGTTGGAAGAGTTCTAAGCTAGATACCGTGACATACTAGACGATAAAGGCTGGATACATTGCTACTTAAGATGCTACCATAGAGGCTGTTTGGGTGTATATTGGTTCATGAGATGAACTACGTTCCAACCATTGTGAGACAATGGAGTTGTGGCTTAAGCCAAGGAACGTCCGTCCCATCAGTGATCCAGACATATTCTAAGGCAGTGTCACCTGATCATGGAGATAGTTGATCTCCAAGGAGATCGGGGTTAGGAGAGCAGACTCAGAGGACAACACAGCGGATCCACTCACAAAGGCCTGTTCCCAGAGAGAGATTTTTATGGGATGGTTGAGTATGAGATACTACAACCACTGCTATCAGATGGCCCTAGTGCAAGTGGGAGATTGTTAGTTATATGTATACCCTAGAGGCCATTACTGTACATTGGATGTGCATTGTAGTGGATGCTGGGATATATATAGGGAGGACTTTCTCGCTCGACATGATAGTATGCTATCTGGTTACTCTTTACCTTAACGCGTATACTGTTTATCTCTCTGTTACACGTTGGTAAAGCCCTTAGGATGTGTGCTTGATTACCTGGACTATGATGTGGATCATACTAGTGGGGACATGGTAGTCCATAAGTACATCCTTCAAAGTCCCTAGTCGTGGGTGTATCGAGACGGGACATCGATATACCAGAGTAGACTAGCGTATACCTTCTCGACCCATACAGATGGGCGATGGATGATCCCATATCCATTGGTGTTTGACATCAGAGATGATATACGGGTGCTCAGTGGAGACTGGGTACACTGGACGGACTCGCCGAGAACTCCCAGATGGTATTATACCTTACGTCAGATGGCAGTTCTCTAGTGACACTGGTACAAAGTAGTCTGTTGACCCGAGATCGTCATAGAGTCTTGTGTGGTTCCTACTGTGCTTTGATTTCCATCTTACCACGTCTAAGAGGGTGTGCAAAACGGTGGTTTTTGGGTACAGTCCCGAGTCACATGGAGGCAATGAGCGATAGGAGGGGATTCGTCTCTCCCGGTATAGGGAGTTGATGTTGCGCTGTGTTCGATTGGCTATAACAGGAAATCCCTGGCCAGGGTTGTTGAGATTTACTGGTAAGTGTTACCAGCAGTTTCTCGAATTGTTATAGACCTCATATCGACACGACTTATCGAGCTATTGGGGTCTGACGTTTACCACCCCTAGGCGAGATATGCGACAGATCAGACGATCAGACCGGACTGTACGGTAGGGTTACTGGTTGGATTCACTGGAGTGTGAGCGGGCTTGCTCGTCGATCTTCAGATCGCTCAATACCCGGGTGGCCGTTACGTTTAGCAGACTGCTTGCGGCTTGTGGGTGTTTGATATGATCATCACCTGCTGCCGGCGTATTGACGAGTCTTTAGAGTCCTACACAGAGGTTTCCTGGCTCAAGCGAAACGAAATAGGAGCGCATATGAGATATGTACGGGACCGAGAATAATGCGTGTATGTGATACCGTATTTCATTCTCGCGATGAATGTATCGATTGGTTATATGCGATATAATCTAGTTATCGAATCGAGGGTTGATTCGATAAGCCGATACATTGGATACTAGTCGGTTATGTGCGACATGACCGGATCATTGAATCAAGTGTTGATTTAATGATTTAATGTATAATTATGTATTTGATATATTACTTTGCATTAACTAGTATTGGTTCACTTTAAATGGATTTTCTCACTCGGGTGTGCACATTGTATATTCGATATAGTTTTGTGCACTTGATTGTATCATGTTTGATGATACATGTTTACTTGTGTTTGTGTGAAGATTGAACCATGGTTATATGAATGGTTAGGGTTATGATTATTTATTCATTCATTTATTTATTTATTAGTTTTGGAAAATAATTAGCATAATGAGAAAATGGTGGCTTTCTTTGTATGTATTATGAAGCTTCATGAAAACTTTGACCAAGTGACCATTTTGTCTCATGCTTAACCCTAACCATTCCATTCAACCATGATTAACTCTCTACACATTACCATGGTTACATTATGATAAGTATTCTTATTATTTCCTTTTTGATAAGAACTTATCATAATATTCATCTTCTTCTTCTTCATCTTCTTCACTTGAAGAAGCTTGCTTCATCAATGGTGATTGATGAAAACAAGTGAGAAATCCAATTCTAAAGTGAACCCACTTCCTATTTCTTCATCCTCTACCTCTTGCCAAGTAGTAGAGTGTGTTTCCTTCACAAGTTTTCTTGACTTGGTGAAGTTGGAGCTTGATCTAGCGATGCCTCGACGTAGATCATCTTCGGCACGTCGTCGATGACCTAGCCCGCTTCTTCTCCGATGAAGCCGATGCTAGAGCCCGGGATTGTATGAGGACAGCGAGGAGACTTCATTGCGGAGCTATGGAGGTGGAGAACCGGATCTACAAAGGTTGTATTTCCGTATTCTTGTAGTTAAGTGTTTACTAGCTTGCTTTTCGCCTAGACATCTAGCCAACGATCCGTATTCTAGGGTTTCTCGGCACCGTAATTTTTGAAATTTGCATGGTTGATGCCTTGTGAGACCTCACGGGAGTGCCTAGGAACCCTACACGTGGCGCTCTCCCAAGAGCGCAACAGCGCAGTTTGCAAGTGCAAAGCACTAAGAATCTTTTAGATTCAAGAACAGAAGTGCAAAGCACTATTTGATTTCTTGATCTAATTTAGATCAAAGAAAAAAAATAAGTTTTTTTCTTGTTTTTCTTATCTCAGAGAACCAAAGGTTCATGAAAAGTGCAAAGCACTATTTTATTTTATTTTATTTTTATTAAAGATCATTGATCTTTTTTTTAGATCTATGATCTGTTCATAAGAGAACTTTCTCTTTTTCTAAAGGTTTTTACCTTTTTTATTCTTGAGGAGTTTCTCAGAGTTCTCTCTCTTTTTTTTTTAGAAAAATGTTGATGCCTTTGAACTGAGGCCTAGGGTCCTTTTTATAGTGCCCATAAATTAGTTAAATTTGTTAAAGAGATCTTTCTCTGAGTGATTTGGGGAATTTTCCTCACCGTTGGATCTTTGATCCAAGGGCTTCTACTTTGCAGAAGAAAATCTTCTTGTTTTAATAAGAACAGAAAAGATTTCTTAAAATTTTAATTCTGTTTGGCGCAGATGCCCCAGCGCGTGACACGTGTCGCGCAGCGCACAGCGCAGCGCAACTGCGCTAGCGCATCTATGCTGACACGTGTCGCGCAGCGCAACTGCGCTAGCGCATCTGCGCGGACACGTGTCGCGCAGCGCACAGCGCAGCGCAACCGTGCTAGCGCATCTGCGCCGACACGTGTCGCGCAGCGCAGCGCCTGCGCTACTGAAGCGTTGCTTCCTTTAATAGAGCTTTGCTCTGATTGGGCGTGCCTTCTTGGGCGCTGCGCTGACGTATTAGCGCCTGACACGTGGCACGTTGCGCCCGAGATTTGAAGCGTTGCTTAAAAATTTTGAATTTTGAATTTTCAGCAGAGCTTTGCTCTGATTGGGGGAAACAAATGCCCCCCCACCGTTGCGCTCACGTGGCGCGCACGTGAGTGCACCGGTGGCAAGCCCCTGACCGTTGGATCAAGGGGTGAGCTGAAGGGGCGCAAGCGCCTTATAAATAGGACCTATGGCCCTTAGAAACTCTTCACCATCTTTTCAAGATTTTGATTTTCCAGAGCTTTGCTCTTGCTTAAGAACTTCAGAGCTTTGCTCATTTCCAAAGTTAGAAACTTTAGGTAAAATTAATCTAATTAACTTAAATTAACCTTAACTAAAGAGCTTTGCTCTTACAGAACTTTTGATCTAAATAGATCCCCATTGGGGTTTTATAAACAGAGCTTTGCTCTCAAAAACTTGTAGATCTACAGGGATCTTGTTCATTGGTTTTAACCCATGAACAGAGCTTTGCTCATAGATCATCTGTGGATCTTTTAGATCTAAAAAATGAAAAGTTTTCACATGTTTTTCATGGATTTTCCAAGGTTTCAAAAATTTTAATTCCCTTAGGTGTAGACATTTTCTGATGGACCTTTCCATTATCACTATAGAGCTGTGCTCTTTTTTAAGGAATCTTATTTCCCTGAGGCCAGAGTTTGACAAGTGTCACTCTGTGACAGAGCTTTGCTCTGAAAGAGGAGATTTTCTTCTTGTCTCTAGGGATTCTTCCCACCCCCTTTTTTTAAATGGGAATGTTTTCCTGGGGACCAACTGACAATCTCATCCAATGATAAGGTTGTCTGATGTATTGTCATCCAGATTTTGTGGGTCCCCTTTTGGTCTCCCACTCACTGCGCTGCTGTGTGGTGTAATTAATCAATTTTAATTTAATTAATGCATTTTTTTTAGACGCCAAACGTTGGAATTACAACACTAACGGCTAAATTGTTCTTTTGCAACGATCATGTCTCTAGACACTTCATTTCCGTTCGTCCGCTCGGAGGAGGGATTTCCCGAGGCGCCCTTGGATCGTGAAGTCCTGACCATGATTAAGGAGTACGACCCGGAACACAAGAGTCTCCACCTTTGGGGGTCGTGGTATAATCAGATCATCATGGGCCGACGGAGCTTCACATGCGCGGTGCCGTCAGAACCCATAACGGCGATTCATTACGCCAGCCCACCCCCGGTGCAGTACGCCGTGGAGATGGTTGATTGGACATCAAAGGGCTTCCTACATTCCGCCATAGATGCGATTCCGGTTCAGCATCCCATGGTTTTGGATATCCTGGGGCGCTGCATCTGTCAAGGCGAGGCGCGACCTTGGGGGCAATCATATAATATCGGTTTGATCCCCCGCCACCCAATCGGCTATCTGCCGTGGGCCCGGTATATCCTGTCGACGAAGAAGTCGCAGTTGATAAGATTAGGATTGTATACCGCAGTCTATGTTTCCCTCTTCCAGTATCCCACGCTCCCCACCTGGTGGTTCAAGGCCTTCCTGGAGCAGTGGAACATTCCTACCCACACTTTCCTTGCCATGGATCGGGAAGTGTCAATCTCTTTGGAAGAGTTTACGGAGGTATCCGGTCTACCGGTCATGGGGGAACATTATGAAGAGTTGCTCCCGCCGGATGAGTACGTCTTTGGTGCTAAGCCGGTGATAAGAGGGCTCATGCCGGAGAACGCTATTCAACATCAATTTCCAAGTCTGATCAAGGTGTTGAACATCTACGAGGCCCTTTTCATTGAGCGTGGGAGCCGCGGAGTTAATTTTGAGGATTTCATTGCTCGGTTCCTTCATCCAAACGTCCTCTCGGCGGAAGCTGCCAAGTTTGCCAACC